>CM030013.1:40247147-41447147 GCA_017639485.1 Pluvialis apricaria
GGGCTGGGGGACCGCCTCAGCCGGGCTCGGAGCAGCTTCCCTGCCTGCCTGCATCCCTGCCGGCATCCCTGCCTGCCCGCCGGCATCCCTGCCCGCCTGCCTCCCTGCCTGCCCGCCCGCCACCCCGGGGCCGGGGTGCAGAGGCGGCCCCCTGCAACCCTCCCCCGGTGTTAATTAGTGGTGGTGGGGGGGTGATGGTGATGTGGAGGGGGGCGGGGGGGGATGATGAGCCTAATCCCGAGCAGAGCTCCCCCCGGGGCCGCGCTGCCGCTCGGGCAGCCCCGGGAGGCGGCGGGGCCGAGCGGAGCGGCGCGGAGCGGCGCGGAGCGGGGCGGGGGGGTCCCCGCCGGCAGGTATTGTTTTGCAAAGCGAGGGGGTAATATATGACAGCGCAGACATAACAAGCAGCCCGTGGCTGCGAATGTTTGTTGTTGCAGCGTGCCATATAACTTCTGGTGATTGTTACTTTTCCTCTGATGAAACCACGTATTTATAAGTGATTTATTTTTTATTTTGTAGCACAAACAGAAATCCATAAACTGTCGGTTCAGCGCCATTGACTCTTTGATCAGTTACTGGGCTATTTTTTTTTTTTTCCCCCCCCTCTCCCGTCAGCGAGGAGAGATTAAAAGCCTTTATTTTCAGCACTCTTTCTGCTGCAAAGGTACGGAGCCCAAACGAACAATAAAAGCGTACTTAAAACGTATCCCCTTCGCTCCTGCGTTCAGCGGGAACGAAACTTATAGCTGCCTAAGTAAGCCTCTTAATTAGACTACTACAGCGATTTCCGAAAACATTTAGCCGCTATATACAAAGGAAATAAACCCACATTGTCAACTCGAGAGCGCTCCAGAGTTTAAAAGGCTCCTCTGTAACCTATTGAAATAATTACTGAAGGGTACAACGCCTTCCTCTTTGTCAGAGGGGCTCTACCTCGCCTGCAGCTCTGCCTGTCGCCGGGGGGGATCACACTGGGTTACTGCTGGGGGGGGGGGGGGGGTGTGTGTTTTGAGATCCGAGCCGATTTTAGCGGAAAGTTTCCGCGGGGTGGGAGCGCGGCCGTGTCCGCCGCCTGCGCGGGGTGCGGGGGCCGCTCCGCGCTCCGCTCCGCACCCGCGGCCCATCCCGGCCCGGGGAGGGTCTCGCCCGCCTCTCGCTCGGGGACCGTAAAGTTAACAAAAATCATACATGGGGGCAGGCTCGCCTCGGCCCGGGGGTGTTAAAAACCGCCGGATTGGTGGAATGGTTTTAATTTCCAGCTCTGGTATCTGATTTCCACAACACTGTAAATTATTCCCCATTCTCGCCTTCCTCCTCACCCCCCCCCCAAAAAAAAAAAAAAAAAATTAAAAAAAATAAAATAATCTTGGTGAAATGTCTCTCCAGAAAAAAAAAAAAAAGTTGTTAAAATCCAAAGCCAATAAGCAGCTTTCTGTCTTTAATTGCTGCGGTGCAACGCTGATAACACGTAGTTATCATCGGAAAAGTTGACCAAGACAGGTTAAATAATTTAATAAGGAACTGCTTGTAATTATGTTATTTACAAGGTATGACAGAGGTTTGAGGAAGAAACAGAAGCTGATCTCAGGGAAACGGACGGGTTTGGGTGACCCCTGGAGCACGGAGTTTGAATTATGGAGATGGGGGGCTGAGAGGTGAATATGGACTAGAGGAGAACAAGATGACTTTTCACCTCAGCACATTTAACTTTTAAATCCAAATAAACGTCTCGCGTTACTGGATCGTCGCATTTATAAAAGAAAAGGACTAATCCCGGCCAGTTTCGGAGCGCCTAAAGGAGAGGGCTGCCCTGTTCTCACCGAGGAAAAATATCGCCCCCCCCCAAAAAAAAGTTACAAAGGGGGAAAAGTGCATTTAAAAATAAATCTGGGCAACTTGATGGGGTTGGTTTTTCTTTTGCCTTTCCTCTCTCCCTCGCTAAATTAATTATATCAAATATCTGTTCACATGACGTTGTACTTAATGCCACACACACTATTTAATGATGCCAACGCTTCCTCGAATAGCAACAACACACCTTTTTCGCTTTGTAAAATACCCTCCGGTAATCAGCACCTGAATTACCCGCTCAGGTAAATTAAAAGTAGGTGCAGTCTATCGGTCTAATATCCCCCCCCCACCGCCCCCTCCCAGGTGAGGGCGAAATACAAACTTAGTAACTTGCGTGTTAAGAAAAAGCGTAAACTTTCTCACCTGCTTGGTCATTGAGTCTATTAGCCGAACGTACAGGTCCTGCTCTGTCCTAACTCCTGGGGAGGGAAAGCAGAGACAAATTCCTATCAGGATTTCAACAGCGAACCACCCAAATTACATAATGAAAGCATGAGGTCAGGCAATTAACTGCGGCGGACAGGGATCGGCACCCGCGCCAGGCTTAACAATAAAATTAAAAAAAAAAAAAAATAAAGTAATAATTAAAAAAAAAAAAAAAAAAAAAAGCCAGAAATCACCTAGTGACAGAGCCCTCGCCCGCTGCTGAACCTGGCGCTTGGGGGGCCGTGCCCCGGGAAGGGCCCCCCCGGGCCGGGTTGCGGCCGGACCCACGGCCCGGTTTGGGGGGACGCAGGCGAGAGCGGGGGCGGTCGGGGCGCCGGGGCGGACAGACGGCGCGGCCCCCGCGGGAACCGGGGCCGGGGCTCCGCTCTGCCCGCTCCCCGCGCTCACCCCGTCCCAATAATTACCATTAATTCGCAAAAGTGAAAAAAGTCACTTAAAAGTGATGTTCTGCTGGAGCAGCTATCGATCCCCTTTTTTTTTTTTACTTTCCACTTCAAGACCAACCGGTTAATCATGTGAAGTACCATTGACTTATTGATCGGTTATGTTTTGTTTTCCTTATATGCCGAGGAAAGAGCCGTGTTTACACGCGTGTAATTTTAATCTCAAAATCTTTATCTCCTTTTCCAAAAGGCCTTGAAAAAGAAAGTAAGACTTTTCTGCGGCACACGGAGGTTCAAAAAGGAGGTAACGACAACTTACCATTGCTATACAATAACTGAAGTTTATAATGAATCCCATTGTTAGTTTTTTCATTGTTTGGCTCCTGCAAGCAACGATAAATAATTACATTTAGCATGAAAAATATCTCCCTCCTCCTGCCGTACATTTTTCTCGTCCCTGAAGCGGCTCGGAATTAACAGTTTGCAGAAATTCAGCCCACTCTGTGGAGCGCTGATGATGTCATTATCTCGGTGCAAATATGTCATGTTTAGCCGTTTTCCCGGCGTTAAAACGAGCCGGGGACGCGGCCGGTAAGTTTGGAAACCCCGGGATCTGTTCGGAGCGGCCGTAATAACGGGGGAACCCGCACGTGGTCTGAGCGCCTCTGGAGTACCGTTAGGGCTGCCGGGCTTGGAAATGATCTTTCGTCAATTAAATCACACTTAAACGGGTTTGGGGTTGGTTGTTGGTTTTTGTTTTTTTTTTTTTTTTAAATAATAATAATAATAAAAAAAAGATAACAGGCAGACTTACTTTCTCTTTCTCCACAAAGTCCACAAAAGCTGTTCTCTCAATCTCCACTGGCTGCCCCTGCCTGTCGTACAGAGCTAAGACGAAGTGGAAAAAATTGGATTTTCTGAGATTGGAAGGCGGCTGTTTCTCGAAATGTGCCCGAGCCAGCCCCACGCCGCTGCGGGAGAAAACAAGACAAGGCGTGGGTGAGAGCGGCGGGGAAGGGGCGCGCAAGGCTCCGCGGCCGCGGGGGGATGCGGGGAGCGCGGAGCGGCGCGGAGAGGCGCGGAGCGGGGAGGCTGTAACTGATCCGGGGCGGGCGGGGGTGGGGGTGGGGGGGAGTGGGGGGGATTTACGGCCGGGATGAGAAATACAGGAGGAGAAAACCGCCGGGAGAGGATTTGGCAGACGTACCTTTGGGCGGCCGTGTTAGCATCCACTACCCCCGCAGTATGCATCCACGAGCGGACGGGATTCATCCCACTGCCCAGCGGTTCTTCTTTCATGGTCGTCCCACCTCTTGGTATATTTTCCTGAATCCCAAACATTAAAACAAATTTGGGCAAAACCAGCTCCTAACCAAAAGGGGTTAAAATGGAGGGAAATGTCAGATACGGGGTGGGTCGGTTGTCGCTTGATTTTCTCTCTCTCTCCTTGGCGACTGGAATATAAGAGATGACTTTACTCCCTGTGATCAGTAGGAGAAAAGCCCAGTTCAAGTCTTGCTTCCTTCTTCAATCTGTCCTGTATTGGCACGACATAAACAATTTACTGAGTACTTCTGTGCAGCGAGTTGGATGGCGTTCCAGTTTGGTGGTTTAAAAAAAAAAAAAAAAAACAAAAAAAAAAAAAAAAAAAAAACAAACAAAATTTGTAATTGCAGCCGGCGACACTGCGAGGTTGCTTTTTTTTTTGGGAGGGGGAGGGGGGGGTAAAGAATAAATATTTTTGTTGTTGTTTGCAGACGCGCTCAACGTGGTGTCATCCTAGTAAAACCGGCCTCGGGAAAAAAAAAAAAAAGCTTCAGGACACTGCTGAATCGACCACTTTCTGGCAAGCCTCTCCTGCTCCAAAAGACAAATAAACGGGGGGGGAGGAAGGGAGAAAGAAAAAAAAAAAAAAAAAAAAAAAGAGGGGAGAGGAAAAAAAAAAAAAAAAAAGGAAGAAGAAGAAGGAAGGGGGGGAAAAAAAAAAAAAAAAAAAATACTGATTACCGCGGAGGTGTTCCCGGGCACACGGGAGAACGGGGCGCGGGCCCGTGGCGTCTCACGGAATGGACGGAGGCGCGCAGAGCCCGGCCCTCCCTCCCCGAGGAGCGCGCCCTTCCCCGGGAGCCGGGCCCCCGCCACGGCGGGAGAGGTGGCGTCACTGATGACGTAGGCGGAGGGCGGGGTCAGAACCATATATGGAGCGTGGGGTTCAGTCGATTGCTGACACGCTCCCGCCCGGCCCCGGTGCCCCCCCCCCCCCCCCCACCGTCCGTCCCCCCACCGCCACCTCCGGTGGCGGTGGGGGGACGGACGGTGGGGGGGGGGGGGGGGGGCACCGGGGGCCGTGCAGCAGCGCATCCCCAAAAATCCTCTTCAAAGTATCTTCGAGGTGAACCCCCCCTTCGTGGGCCGCAGGGGGTTGTGACCCCCCCCCCCCCCCCGAAGGGGATGGTTTTGGGGGGGTCAGAGGGTGGACAAAGGGCGCAGCACCCCTCCACCATCATCGCTCTGTATAAAGAGCCGCCCCTAAAAAATTATATATATATATATATATATATTTGAGGTCTTGAGGCGCACACCTCCGCAGCTATATGTCCGCCTTGGCCATATATATATATATATCCGCCTCGAGTGATGAGCTTTTTTTTTCCGCCCAGAGTGGGTTAGGACTTCCCTTTTTTTTTTTTTTAAAAAAAAAAAAATAAATTTTATTTATTTTATTATTATTTTTTTATGTGTGAATTGCCAAGGTCCGCGCGTTAAGATTTTAATTAATCGGTGAAAATCGAAGTCCGGTTTGCGTTATCAGGAGACATGCGCACCCCCCCCCCTCCCCTCCAACCCCACTCCCCCCGATCCTTTCTCCGAGGGGTAAGGGGAAAAAAAGAGGGGGGAAAAAAAAAAAAGATGTGTTAGAAAGCAATCTATTTTGCTGGTGTTGGGGGTTAATGACTATTGCCAAAGATAAGTGAATTATCAAAGCTGTTGCTCTACCCGATCTCAAAATCCATTACATTGCTGGCCGTCTAATTAAATACGTAAGTATAATAAAATCATATTTTATGACTATTTGAGGGTAATGAGATTAGTCTTTAGAAGCGATCGCCACATATTAAAGATGCCACTGTCTATAGAATGTTAATAACCTTAAATCAAAGTGTATGGAAACTATTCATGATAAATTAAAAGAAAATTCCTGTATTCATAATCAGCCCGGAGCTTTTGAGGTACAGTAGAGCAGATTACAAAACCTCACACTTTTATCGCGGAAGGGACGAGCAAGCCAAAGTTCCCAAACAATGCGGTGCTGGGGCTGGAGGTGGCATTTGGTGGCACCGACACATTTAGGGACCTCGGGCGGCCGCCGGGGGTTGGGGGCTGCCGGTTCCCCCCCCCACCCCCAGCACGCAAAATCCGCCCTCCTAAAAATAAGGTAAAAATACCCAACAACGCTCTAATTGTAACATCTTTCCCAAAACGCACAGAACAATGCCGAAGTTGGTTCTTCCCTCGGCTAACGAAAGCATAATGCTTAAAATCATTTACAGTATCTTTAATTCAGATTACACGCGCCAAGGCGATTTAAATCTGATTACCAAATTAGAAGGTTTTAAAACAAATCCTTTTAAATCTGATACTGTTGACTAAGGAGGAAGAGGGGGGGGGGGAGGAAAAAAAAAAAAGTTCCATAAGCCCATCACATAAGGTAACGATCCTGCCCCAGAAAGAAAGGGAGTTTTAAACCTTTTTGACAACAAATGCAGCTGCCCCACTATTTTGGACGATATTAAGCGAAAATGAATGCAAATCTGTGTTCAGAAGCCATCTGGCCAGAAATGGGGGAATCAGCTGCTCTTCACAACAGGCTCTGAGGCTGAATCTATTTCAGCTCATTTTCTAGATCATCTGGTCCTGCACCCAAAGCGTGGAAAATACGGTCTTTATCATTCACCAACTTTATCTTTTTTTTTTTTTTTTTTTTTTCCTCCTCCTTGTGTGTGTGTGTGTGTGTGTGTGTGTGTGTGTGTGTGTGTGTCACCGCGGCTGGCTCCGAGCCGCCGGCCGGCGGGAGCCCGCCCGGGATGCTCCCCGCTCCGCACCGCTCCCAGCCCCGCATCCCGGGAAGGAGGGGGGGGGGGGTGGTTTTGCCGCCCCCGGACAAGTTGTCCCCAGCCCAGCACCGGTGCGGGGGAGGGCGGCAGGGCCGGGGCCGGGGGTGTGCGAGAGGGGGGGGATGCCCGCCCGCCGCCCCGGCACCTTACAGCGGAGAGCCGGCGGGGCCCCGGCCGCGGCCCGGCGCCGGGCGGGCAGGGGGTGTGCGCGGCTGCCGGGGGCGGCCCGAGCCCTCCCGGCTCCGCAGCCCTCCTCCTCCTCCACCTCCTCCTCCTCCTCCTCCTCCGGCGCGGCGCGCCAAGTCTCCCTTTTGTGTGAATTTACGGGGTGAGGCTTCAGTGATCCCCCCCGCAAATTTGCATTTAAATAGCGACATCAAGCGATTCGCGTGCCACACACCAGTGGGCTCCCAGATGTCACGGCGGAGCCGGTCAGATGGCCGCAACCCAGCTGTCCCCCCCCCTCCAACCCCCCTATCCCTCCTCACCACCCCCCCCCCCCCCCCCCCCCCCCCGCCCCCCAAACCCCCCCCGGCCCGGCCCCGCTCCGCGGCCCCCGCAACAACGCCCGGGCCGGGAGAGCTCCGCGGCCGCGGTAAATCACGCCTCGCAGCCCGGCCTCGCCGCTCGCCCCGCACCGCATAATCACACATAATCACACGCCGTACGTGGGTCGCGCAGATTAAAATTGATGGCCTCATTTCCACCGCCGCTACAGGATTCTCCTAAACTTTATTATTTTTTATTTATTTATTTTTTTTCCTCGGGACAATTCCCTCGGGACTATTATCCTAATCATTTCACTTCTTTTTTTTTTCCCTTCTTTTTTCCTTCTTTTTTTCCTTCTTTTTTCCCCCCCTTTGAACATCTTTTTTTCTCTTTTTTTTTCCTTCTTTTTATCTTTTTTTTTTTTCCTTTTTCTTTCCCCCATTTCACGTTTTAAACCACAGAAGTTTGAGCCCGTTATTTACTTTACCGTGAATTCCGCCGCGGCCCCCGCGTGGGCCGCCCGGCTCCGCGCCCCACCGCAGCGGTTCCCACCCCAGAAACTTTCCCAGCGGGAAATTCCGCCGGGAGAGGCGAGCGTTGGCCCCGGCTCCCCCTCCGCCTGCCCCCGCTGCCCCGGGGGGCACGGCCGGGCCCGCGCAACTCGCCAAGGTGCGTATTTCAATTTTATTGTGCGAAGGCGCCTTCATTACCAACGTGCTCGCTTACAGTAGGTGTAATTTATACCCGGTTTAACCGAAACAAATCTCCGCTAACTCTGCCTTCCTGCGTTGCAGGGGAGTGATAAATTTGTATTTTCGGGTATTTTCAGTAGAGCGGCGGATGCCCGGGTACCGCGGCTGGCCGCCGGCGGGCACTTCAGGGCGTAAATTCACGGCGGAGGAGGTAATTAACGCGGGGAGCGCAGCGCCGCGGAGGGCCCGGCCCGACCCTTGCGCGGGGCACCGCGCAACCTCCGCCCGAGGCGGAGCGGCGGCCGTGCAGAGGCCGAGCCGGGGCCCGGCCCCGAGCCCAGGGCGAAGGCTGGGAGCTGCCGCCGGGGTTTCGGCCCCCCCTCCTCCGTCGGTAAAGGTCCCCGGTGCCCCGCAAAGGGCAGAGGGTGCGGAAGGGCCGCCCCGCGCAGCGGGTGCGGAGCCCCGGGCTGCTGCGGCTCACCCGCCGCCCGCCGCTCGGGGTTTATTTACCGGGTTTGGGGCTGACTGCAATATTTGAATCCAAATTCCTGAGCATCCCTGCGCCCGGGGAAAAGCCGGCTGGAAACCGAAGGGGGACAGCGGTGCGGTGCGGACACCCGCATCTGCCGGGCGCGGAGATGCGCAGGCAGCGGTAACCGGCTGCCCCGCTCCGCGCTCCGCGCAGGACACCGCGGGGGCGGTGCGGGGCCCCGTGGGGGACACTGCTATCTCCGCCCGGGCGCCGTCGGGGCCGGGCCGCGCCGGGGCGCCTCGGAGGGCCGTCCGCGCTCCCTTCCGCACCTTTGCGCGCCCCTGCGCGCCCCGCGGCCGGGCTGCGCGGTGCGGTGGTGAGGCCGCCTCGCAGTAAAGAAACTCCCCGTCGGTGCAGGGGGGGTTTTACTCCAGCGGGCGCTCGGCCCTGCGCTCCTCCAGGCGCGCTTTGCCGGGCCGCCGCCCCAATATTGTTAAACCGGGGAATTGGTTCTTAAAAAAAAGGGGGGAAAAAATAAAGGAAAAGAAAGAAAAAAAAGAAAGAAAAAGGAAAAAAAAAAAAGGCTTAAACTTTCCCCCGCGCCCCAGTGGCAGCCCCGGCAGCCCGGTGTCCGACGGGAGCTTTCCCCTCGGAAGGGAAAATTCCCCCGCGGCCGCAGCGCGGCTCCCGCCCGTCCGACGGCGCGGCCCGGGGGATGCCGCGGGGCGGCCGCCCACCGCGGTTTCCCCGCTCCCCGCGGCCGGAGGGGAGGTGGGTTTGGGGGGGGGGGGGGTCGCGGCTCCGGCGGGCGGAGGGGAAGCCGCCCCCACGGTGGGGCGCGGAACGGGCGCGGGCGCGCAGCCGGGGCCGCGGGGAGTTGGCGGCCGGACAGGTCCTGTCGTGCGGCGAGAACAATATAAACTGACTCCAACTGAACAAACAAGGATCGATCAGATAATTTCAGATATTATAATTGGCTTTAATTAAACACACTTCGTTCTAATTAACTCTGAAATTTTAGCATGCTTTGGGACGTTGGTGTCTGATTTGATATTGTCAGTCCAGATGTCCTAATAAAATTCAATCCTCCACTCAAGACTTCAATATTCACTAAGAACAAAATGCAAATTAAATGTAAAACCTAAAGTATCGCCAAAGGTATAATCAAGAAAGGTGTCTCAAAACTTCTCACTTTTTATTACGCAGTAGTTAGAAAATGCAGATTACATCCTAACAAGACCTCTACTGAATAATATAAACCTTAACTCTTTCGTGGTCAGGGCGCTCTCTCCGCCCTGGAGGGATCCGCTGCCATCCGATGCCAACGCGCGGCCCCGTACCGGGGGCTGGGGGCCGGGGCCGCCCGAACCGGCCGCTCGCCGGGCGGGGAGAGCCGACGGGAGCCCCGCGGAACGGGCAGCTCGCCGCCGCCGCACTCGCGGACAGCAAAAACTTTCCGCTTTAACAAGTACTTTTTTCCTCCCCGAAGCGGACAGCGGGACGTGCCCCCGCCCGGCCCCGGGATGCCCCATCGCCCGCTCCGCCACGGCGGAGGCAGCGCGGCTGCGGAGCAAATCCCCGAGCGCGGCGCCGGTACCGGGTACCGGGCTCGGGGCAGCGCAGCGTTCGGCCACCCGGGCGGGACACGGATGCCCTGGAGGCGAGGGGGGGGGGACACACACAGACGACACACGGCGGGGGAAGGTCCCCGGCCCCTTGCCGCCGCCTCAGCGTTTCCCTGTCAGCCGCAGCCGTCTTTTAAATAATTAAAGCCTTAAGAGCGGGTCGGCGATGCGCGGAGTCGCAGCGGAGCCCCCCTCTACCCCCCCCCCCCCCCCCCCCCTTCCCCGGGGCCGCGGGGTGCGTTACCGGGGGAGCCCCCCCCCGGGCTGTGGCTCCCCGTCACCCCCAAACCGGGCTCCGCTCGGGAGCGGGGCGAGCAGCGCGCAAATAAATAATAATAATAAAAAAATAAATAAATAAAAAAAACCCCAAACCCAAACCCCAGCTATTCCCACATTAAACATTTGTATGTTTTCCATACTAATGGAGTCACTTAAAGCTGTCGCTAATTTAACTTTTTAAAAAGGCCGCAGCGTGGCGATTTGCATTTTCTTTAGGATATTGAAATGAAGAGCAAACCGCTGGGCGGTGAGGCCGCCCCGAGCGTAGCTGGGGGCCATGCAGGAATAAAAACAGATAAAGAAAAGAAGAAAGAAAGAAAGTGCCTTCTCTTCCAGACTATTAATAAGCAATTTGTCCCGCTGCAATTTACATCGCAAAGACAAACGGGTCGGGGCGCCCGGCTGCCGCCCAACCCGGCCGGGACCCCCGCGGGCCGGTTCCGCACCGCTCCGCACCTCTCCGCGCTTCACCGACACCTTCCTCCCCCCCAGCGAACCTCCCTCCCTTTTCCAGCGGGTTTTGGGGAGGCGCGGAATATTGCGCGGCGGGCGGGGCGGTACGGCCGCTTCCCCGCGCATCTCGGGTTGGAATTTTCAATGAAATTTGGGAGCGCCCGGCGGAGAAGCGCGCCCCGCTTCGCGTAAACAACAAGTGCTGAGCTCGACATTTCCCTCTCGCCACATTCCCCCTCTCGCCGCAGAGAAGGCGGCCGCGGCTCTAGCGTGGGGACGGTGTGCCATCTACAGGACACTTGCGCGGCCGGCCGCGCTCCGCGCCCGCGGCCCCCGCCGCCGCCAGCCACGGCGAGCCCCCCCCCCCCCCCCCCCCCCCCCCCCCCCGCCCCCACCTCCCACCCCCACCCCCCCCCCCGCCCCGCCACTTTGGGTATGAAGCATCGATTATTTGGTATTTTGAACTTTTAGGCGCCGCGTTAAAACTTTGCGGGGGAGAAAGGCTGCGGCGCTGCCTTGCGATTTTGGTAGGGCGTCAGATTAAAAGATGTGAAATGGAAAGATAATGCAATTTGATTTGTTAGTCTAACTCCGCGATTTGAGAGTTGATGTCCCCGAAGACCAGGCTAGCTTTTTCCCTTTATTTATTTTTATTAAAACATCAATCTACTCTGGAGCTGGGTGAACTCAGTTTCACCTAGAGAACATAAAATTCTCCATACCAAGGAAATAAGCACCTTTCATAAATCAACAGTATTCCTGACAGATCGATCAATTTTTGGTTGTTAATCCGAAAGGAGGAGTTTTAATTGCTTCCTGCCTTTTAGCCCGGGCACCTCGGCGGTGCGGCCCCGCCAGCGCCCGGCTCTCCCCTTTTGTGCTCGGGAGGTGAAAAAAAAAAAAAACCCCACCCCGGAGACCCCGCGCAGGGCAGCGCAGCACCGCACCCCCCGCCGCGCTTCCCCCTGCGCGCAAGCGGCCGCCGGCGAGTAACTGCGAGGCGGGACGGCGGTGGGCGCGCAGGGGCGCGCAGCGGTGCGCACAGCCGCGCGGTGGGGCCCGTCCCAGGTAAGCGGGCGCTCCGCCACCCGCGCACACCCACCCCCCCCCCCTCCCCGCCCGCGCCCCTTCCCCCCCCATCCCCCGCGCAGAGGCGCGCAGCCGGAGACGCCGCAGCAGCGGGACCCGCGGGCGCTTACCTTTCGCGGCTAATTAGGCCAGGGAGAGGGTTTCCGAGGGAAAGCCCCAACCCGCGCGGAGGGCAGCGTTTATTGAGGAGGGGAACGGCGGAGGAGTGTGCGTGTGCTCTGCGCGCTTTAATACACTACTTACCCACCGCAGCCTCGCCGCGGCTCGGTGGGGGCACGGCGGTGCGCGGAGCGCAGCAGTGCGCAAGCGCCCCCCCCGCGCTGCGCGGGCGGGAGGCGGGCGGGAGGCGCGGGGCGCCCGCGGGGGCGGAATCGGCGGCGCGGCCCCGAGGGGGGGTGTGTGTGTGTGTGTCTCTGTGTGTGTGTGTGTGTGTGAGGAGGGGGGCTTGGACCTCGCCCCGTCCCGCTACCGCGAACCCCCTTCCCCTCCGCCCCGGGGCCGCCCTGCGCTTCGCCCCGCGGAGCGGCCGCCCGCCCCCGCGCAGACCGAGCGAGCGGGAGCGGGAGCGGGCGCCGGCGGCGGTTCGCTGCCGGTGGGGCCCGGGGGCGGGAGGGCGGAGGGGATCGATTCTGGGAGCAGAAGGCTTTAGAAACGCAACAGTTCGTCCTGCGGGGCTGCGGCCCCCGGCGGCGGTTCGGCGGGTGAACTTACCGCTCCGCGCCGGCGCTCACACGCCGGGGAGACACCGCTGGCGAGGCGCCGGCCGCATCTTTTCACACTATTTAACCGCTGTAATTCACCCCACGCCGGCTTGAATTGCTGCTTACAACTCGCGCTCCTTTGGCATCCCGGGCGCGATGTCAGCAGGTACCGGCTTTCCAGAACTTCTTGGCTACGGGAATCTGGGATTTTGCAACGCCTGCGGTTGTGTGGCGACGCAGCGCGCGAAGAACGCTACTGGCTAGAAGAGATTTTATTTTGTTTATTTCTGCTCTTCCCCTCCCTCTCCCAGTTTAGTAGAGGAACTCTTGCAGTATTGGTTAATCTTCGAGGAGGGGAGAGCCGCTGTGATATTTAGCAAGCTCTCCGCTGCCACGGATGCTTTCTAGTGATCCGGCGTCTCTGTGAGTGATGTGCAGTTCGGAGATGTGAAGGTATTTAGGGAAAAAAAAAAAAGTAGCAGTTTCCAAGTCAGGCAGATTCCTGCAGTGAAGAGAAGCCACAGGTTAGGGATGGAGCTGCATTTATAAAAAATAAGCCTATCTGTTGATCTTCCTTATAAATTCGGGTAACATTCACCTTTAGGTTTGTTCTGACAGCGGATACTTTCTGGTTTGGTTTTAGTTTGTACAGAGTGATCGCTTTTAGCAGTGGGGAGAGGAGAGAGGCTGCAGGCAGCTGGGCAGGAGCCCGTCCGTGTCGGTTTGGAGGACATTACACGGTGGCTGTGGGGGGCACGGGGATGGTGGCCGTGGCCAACGCCACCCCTCCCAGCAGTGCCCGTCCCAGAGCTTTCAGCTTCTCCTGGGCAGAGGGACCTCACGGGGTCGTTTCTGCTTCATTCCCCCATGAATGAGCTCAGCTGCTGCTTACACCAGTGTAGGCACTTGGGCAACAGCTGTCCAGATGTGCTGGGGGTGTTTAAAGTCGGGTTTAGACCTAGAAAAGACAACACAACCCTGGTCCTGCTCTCCGGTGCCCTGATGCATCCCCACTACCTGTACGGTTCGTGGAGGTGCTTTGGCTTCGCGTTCCGTGGGAGGGTCTCTGTGTCTGGCCTGGGGCTTGGGGGACAGACCTGAGATCTGGTGACCCAGCAGGAGTCACCCGATGGTGGCCTTAGGAAGTCCCATGGGGGTGACTGGAGGACGTGGGCCTTAATTGTTTTACAACATACTCATCGCATGGGTTGGTAAAATTCTGGGGGGTCATTCAAGGGAAGTTTGTACATCTGGGAAACTGTGAGGAATACACACATTTTTTAAGAGTGTTCCTGACTGGTACCAAAAAAAAAAAAGGGTCTCTGTGGGCTTTGTGAAGTGAGCGTGGATGAAATCGGGAGGCAGAGACACAGGGAGAGCCGGTGGGTCGGGGCCTGAGCCCTGCTGATCCTGCCCAAGCCCACACCTCGCCAAGAAACGTTCTGTTGCGAAATAGCGGTGCATTCGCTTTCGCTGTACAGTAACTACTTTTTGCATGGAGGCTGAGCTGGTCTTATTAAGACAGATAGGTACTCACAAAATATTTATAAAGCAGGTTCCTCGGCAGCCCCCCGCCGTTCCCGAGGCGGGCAGCCTGTCCGCGCAGGCGATGCGGGGCTGGCGTGTGCTCTCCCTCCAACCTTCGCCTTCAAACCCTCGTACAAAGCACCGCCGCGCGTTACGGCCCACAGAAGAGCTGCGCGGTGCGTAAGGCTCGAAAATTAATTGTGCCACTCTCCTTCTGCTGCGAGGAGCATTACCAATCCACTTTTTAAAATTTAAAAAGATCATATATTTTTCACACGCTCATTGTGCTCTTCGGAAAAGGAAGCTTGATTATGCTCCAGCCTTTTAAATCAACAGCATGCATACAAACTAGGAGGTGACTGAACAGCGTCAGGTATTTAAAACACCGAAATCGTATTCTGTCCAAATGCTTTGGACCACCTGGATGCGAGGCAGCCCCGCCGGAGTCAGAGGGCTGCTCGCAGGCTAGCACTGGTCCCTTTTATTTTGACACCGTATGTATTCTTGGCATCTTTCACTCCTAGATTAAATTACGGTGCTCTGGGACTGCTGTCGAATGGCAGCTACTTAAGTTATTAGAGTAGAACTGTGACAACATCTTGGTGCTCCTTATCTCTTTATTCTTAGCTCACTTTTTAGCGCACCGCACTCTCTATCAGCAGTTTTCATTCCTCCTCCTTTAATCTTACCTCCAGCCTTCAGTGTGTTCGAATGGCTCCTTTCAGCGCTGAGGCAGTGAAACTCCCGACTCCAGCTCTGCGGGGATGCTACAGAAGCGAGCGGTGACGTTTCCCCATGGTATAAGCATGTTACCTTTGCAGTTTCACTCTTCCATCAGCCTGGGGCATCTTGTCTGCTCCCAAATCAGGGTATTCCTCACGGCAGCGCACATTTGCAGCTCTTTTTCAAGTGGACATGCCGCAACCGTGTCTCAACACGTATAAAACACACTATTAAGCACTTGCAGCTCACTAAACCCATCTCGTACACGGGAGGCTGAACTCGGGCACCAAAGTTCCCCCCGTGCTACGTCAGCAATAAGGTTTCCAGCGAAGTGACTGCGGTTGCAAGTGCACGGTCCTGACCCGCAGGCACCCACACCTCAGAGCACGTCCCGCTACGCTGTTCCTCCGTGCGAGGACTCGACGTGCCGCCAGCGCAAGGATGCGAACGCAAGGTGCACCTTTGAGTGACTTTACGAGAACAGTTTTCGGGTGCGACCCAACAGCCCTTTATACAAGAGCCCGTGCGTTAGCGAGGCCATTCCTTTAAAGAGGGATTACTTTCAGCTCATGAGTTATTTTTAACAACCTTGTATAAGGGCTCTGGTTTTAGTAATCACAAAATCATTTGCCTTATGTGCTGCAACCTCTCCCAGTTATTTTTTTTTTTTCGGGCAGAAAGGGAAGTGAGTAAAGTACGGTGATAGAAAAGGTCGTACTCTCCAAACCATAAAAAAAGTCATGTCATCTCCTCTAGTGCTGGAGGTTAAATACTTTAGTGGGAAGTGTCAGGGATGTAAGAGGACATTGACTGAAGCGGTGGCCCCTTCCTTAAGCAACTGTCTTTGTGCGCGGCCTCGAATCCCCCAGCTCAGAGACCTCCTGGAAGCGGGGTCGGGGGGCGGGAGGTCACCTATCGGGTGGTCACCAGTTGGAGGGAAAATGTGGCAGCAGCACTCCCCGGGGACCGCGCCAACCCAAATCCCGGCAACTTCCCCCACAGCCCGAGAGGCCTGTCAGGGCGTGCGGAAACCGCAGCCGCTTCTCCCTCCCTCGCAGGGTTTCAAACAGAAAAAAAAAAGAGCGGCGACAGGGAACGTTTGCCTCCAGGCCTGTTTGCTAGTGCAAAAAGTGTTGCGACCTGCTGATGGAGACAGGTAAAATGAGGGAGGAAAACGCGAACGTTATGAAAAAATAAACAACAGCGAGGAGAATATTGAATTTAAATATTGCGAGCAGAGAACTCCACCGGCAGACTCTGCTGGAAATTATCTTAGACACCACGGTACGAGAATGCTTCCTTTTTAAAAGGAAAATGATCTAATCAAGATGTATGTGCATGGCAATATACTCGCAGGGAGAGTAAGTTGGAGTTATCTGCTTCAATTACGTGCACTTACTGTGTTCTTGTCCTAGCGAAGGCTGCGAATAATAAATACAAAACCAGCTTTTTCCAAACCTGCATCTTGGTTGAGTAACTCGGCTCACATTCTGAAGTATGCGGAGGAGAAGTTACAAGGTAAAAATACCGTGAATAGTTCTGAGTAACCGCGTATGCAAGGTGCTGCCTCGCAGCCAGCGGTGGCTTGAAATCCAGCGGGGACGCTGGGATGTGCCCGTGAGGGAGAATTGTTCGCGATCCCTTGGTACAAGAAGGGAAACTGGAGAAGGCCTTCGAGACCCCTGAGCTAGCGAGTTTAGATCCTACCCGTGCCCACCGAAAGCTAATTTAGAAATGACGGGATTGGCCAAAAAAATGCGTTTCTTCCACTTGATGCCATTCCCCCTCTGTGCCCGGCGACGGGGTTGGTCGGGGCTCGGACATCCATCCCGGGGCCTGGGCACCTCCTCGCTCCTCCGGCGAGAAGAACGTGGGAGGTTCAAATCCACGTTGGGGGGGAAATCGGGGGCCGCAATTTGCAGCTGGAAACCCAACGTGCGAAGCGCACCCGGGTGTATCTCACCGTTCGAGCGGCCGTTTGCTCCCCTTCAGCTTGTGTATTTCTATCGCATAAATTATGAGAATGGATGGCGTTCCCGTTCGAGCAGCTTTGTGAAAAATGAACTTTGGCTGAACACAAGCGGCAAACAAAGCAGGAAACGAGTTAAAAAATGATGCAGGCCTTCATTTCTTTTAAGGTAAAATGACTGGTCCCAGGTGTCGGCACCTCGTAGACCTGCCTGGATATGTTTTGAACCCACTAAATAATAGATTTTAGTGTGTTTTCATTTGTCCGCTTTGTTTTGGGTGCAATTGTATCCACAATCTGCTCATTTCTGTTGCGTTACCAGTAAAAGTTGCGCTTTGCTGGTTGAATTTACTTTACAATCAGATGCTCAATTTTTATAAGGCTCAAGTATTTAACCGCTCTTTTATTAATGGAAATTATAAAAGATGTAGGGAAGAGCTTATTTATTATTCATTGGTTTTATTTTACCCTAATAGCTGTGAAATTTAGACATGAAGTAAGATACACGTTTTTCAAAATAACCCCTTATGCCCTGTTCATGTTCACAGAAGTGAAGGTGGCCATCATGACATCACGGATCCAAACGAACAAGAATTTGGGGCATAATTAAACTAATTCGTTAGTGCACCTTGAATATTAGAGCAGCGTCAGAAGGTCTTTGCTACCCGCAATTCTCCGTTCCAGCGCTCTGTTAAAAAATAACACTGAAAATGTGCTTCAGTAGCCTTTTTTTTTTTCAAGTGATAGATTTATCTCCTAATTTTGCTCTTGTTTCGCAGTCTTTTATAGGACTCTTGGACAGTTTATAGATGCCAGCTGACACCTGTAAAGTTCACCTGAAGCTGTTCAGCAATTTAAAACACCGCGATGCAATTTATCTCGAACTCTTAATGCACAAAAAAAGGGAAAAACTGATTAGAGTCAACGACGAACTCTTCTGTTCTGTCTTTATAATGTGGATGTAAACCTGTCAGCTTTTACAACCGCCCTCACGCTGCTTCAATTAAACATATCTTTTGAGGGGAGACCGTGCACTTCTCTCCCAGCCCGGGGCCCCGCTGCTCCCGGCGCTTCGGCTCAGCCCCCGCCACGTCGGGGGTCCAGCGCAGGGACGGGGCGCGAGGCAGCATCAGCGTCAGCACCAGCATCCTTCACCTGAGAAAGGTACCGACAGCCCACCTGTGGCTATGTGCTGGTTTTTAATTTTATTTAACCTGATAAATCCAAATTAGCAAAAGAATAATAGAAACAAGAGGGGAAAAAAAAAAAATCTTATTTTGTTACTTGGAGAGCTTTTGCCCGTGGCAGACCGCAGCCCAGTGGTTTGTTGAGGTGATCCAGGCAATGGGGTTTGATGCCCCCCCCCCGAGACGCCGCTCCACAGCACACGTTTCTCAGGTTAATTGGGTTTTATCATCTTAAAACTTTCTTTGACAAGCGCAGATACTCAAAAATAAAGGGACAAAAAATACAACCCGCAAGACATTCTTTATCTGTCCTGTGGTATTTTGTCTTTAAAGACTGTATTTTCAAACTCACCCAAATAGTCAGGAAGGCCCAGTAATTATATATTTATTTGAATTGAAAGCTGAGAGGCTCTTGTAATCAGATGGTTGCAGCACCTGTAAATCTGAGCAAAGTACCGAATCCTGTGCTAATCCTGCTATTCACAATTATGTCAAGTTTGATCATCTGAAAAAAAGCTGCCTTCTCGCTTGGTATTTATCATCTTTCAGACAGTAGCAGACAGTGATCTTTTACTCCCTCATGCAACATTTCAGCAAGCATTATATATTTCAGAGACATTTTCGTGTATGTATATGCTACGAATTGTATGCAATATTCCAGAATGGTTCCACCAGTAGCGTACAGGGAAACATTATGGTATTAACCACCTCTCACCTCGCCCATTACCGTGTTTCTTTTCCTAACATACTGCAGTATAAGAAGCATCTGATTTCCTGTTTAAGTGCCATATAATCACTTGTTACACATAACAGCACACTTCCTTTTAATGCTTAAATCCTGGGAGCTGCGATTTCCAGAGGCCTCGGGACTGCTTCAGCGATCATGAATCATTGAGCCCATCAGAGCTGATCCCTGGAATAAAACAGCCCACGGGGGCTTCACTGAAGTCCTCTCTGAATATGGACACAACATATAATATTGATTAAAAATAAAAGGTGGGTGATAGAGACTGCACAACTCTTGGTAAGCTTTTCCCAGTGATTAATTACTGCTACCGATGCGATTTTCTCCTTATTTTCTGTACAAATGTACCAAACCTTCCCTGTTAGGTGCTGGACCTTCTGCTCCCAACCGCCCCGGGCAGTGGGATTTGCTGCTCGGCGAATTCGTCGTGGCGTTTGGCACAAACCAGACGAGCTGCCCAACGCCGGCGTAGCCCAGGCGATGGCTGAGCGCGGCTGGAACCGTGGTGCGAGGAAGTACTTGTGACCGACAGCGTTACCAGCTGATGGGAGCAGCAGATTTGGGGGTTTGACCCCCAAAGTGGGCCGACAGGAAAGATGGGGACAAACTTTTTAGCAGGGCCTGTTGCGATAGGGCGAGGGGTAATGGCTTGAAACTGGAAGAGGGGAGATTCAGACAAGATCTAAGAAATGTTTTATGCTGAGGGCGGTGAGCCCCTGGCCCAGGTTGCCCAGAGAAGCTGTGGCTGCCCCAACCCTGGAGGTGCTCAAGGCCGGGTTGGACGGGGCTTGGAGCAACGTTACTGACACATTCCCTCTCGTCTGCAAAATCCCAGAGAGGAACATGCAAGTGCAATACTGGATGGAACCGCTGGAGCCACCACGTCGGGTTGCCCACAATCCCAGGCAACCACATAATTGATGTCTCGTTTAAAAGATGCCCAGGACATCTCTGCAATGTGCTGCTGTAGACCGCAGACCCGTCCCCACACCCTCTCCGGCAAACTCCAGCCCGGTGGGAAAGAGATGACCGGAGCGCTCTGCCTTGCTGCGGGCGCTAGAGGCTGAGCGGCGCGTCAGCACCGCAGCCCCCCCCGGCCGGGGGTGCCCTCAGAGAAGTCCGGCTGGGCTGGTGGCTCCTGGGGGAGGGGATATGGGAGGTCAGGGGGCGCAGGTCCCAGCCTTGTTCTCGGGGCACTGTAGGGGCACGTGCAGAGTCATCTTAAACTAATACATATTACCATTTATTGTAATTTAAACTTTCAGATTTGTAGAATCATAGGATGGTTTGGGTTGGAAGGGACCTTGAAGACCATCCAGTCCCACCCCCCACCCCGGGCAGGGACACCTCCCCCCAGCCCAGGGTGCTCCAAGCCCCGTCCAACCCGGCCTTGGACACCTCCAGGGATGGGGCAGCCACAGCTTCTCGGGCAGCCTGGGCCAGGGGCTCACCACCCTCACAGCAAAGAATTTCTTCCTAATATCTCATCTAAATCTCCCCTCTTCCAGTTTGAAGTCATTCCCCCTTGTCCTATGGAAGCGAGCCAGGCAAATAATTCCTCCTTTGTCACTGGGTGGGACTTTGCTCTGTAGATTCGGTGAACGGTGGTGGTGTGTGCTGGTCCTGGAGGAGATCCCCGTCTGCGGCGCTGAGCACTGCATTGAAGCATCACGCATAGGAAGGGGCAATGCATCCCCAGCATGGCAACGCTCACGGAGCACCCCCAAAATTCATGCACTCGGGTGTGGAGGGGGGAGACTGGGCAAGAAATAATCAGAGTTTGGTTTCCTTCCCTTGCCGGTGAGGCCGGGCAGAGGCAGCCGGGCTGCACGTGCTGTGCCAGGTGCTGGTGATGGCTTCGTCAGGAAGAGAAGGGTTTGCTCAGGTGGGTGCGATAATCCCAGCGAGGATTTATTGGGTGGCTCTCAGGTGCCCAGAGCTTTTTGGGATTGCCTCAGCTGAGGGTTGCTCTTGGTGGTGGTGTCTCCCCTTTGCACACAAGAGGATGTGTGTGGGAGTTCTCCCATCCTGGCGGCAAGAAGAGTTTGCTCCTTCTGGTGGGATGATGAATAGGGCTCTGCTGCATTCCTAATGGTGAGTAAACTGAGGAAGCATTGACCTTGCGTGTTTTAAAAGCACAATAATCTCGAAGCTTTAGGGTACTGCATGCATGCAGGGATGCTAATTCTTGGATTTATTTGGGGGGACTGGTAATTTGTCAGGATGGCTTTAATGTGCCAGCTGTGTGGCGAAACCCTGTCCCTGAAGCTGGTGGGAGCTCAGCCGTTCCCTTAGAGGGGGCAGCTTGAACCTTTGGGTGCTCAGAGGTGGGGAGGACCCTCCTTTGGGAGCGGTGGGCACCACACCGTGTGGAGCACCTGCGGGTTTGGGCAGCAGTTGAGCTGGACAGCTTGATGTGAGGGCCTGAGAGTGAGTACCAGAGCAGGAGAAGTCTCTTGTCCAGCGTTAATATCGGATGGAGAAGACCACGTGTAAGCTTATGTTGCCTACTCTGAGGAAAACGGCCCACATGCATACAATAATGTACCATGTTTTACTGAAATTGCTCTAAGTTACTACTCTGAGGATGGTGTGAAGATGGGAGGAGGTGGCTAGAAAGCCAAGTGAGGATTTCTGGGTGGCTGGTGCTGGCTGGTGCCCATGGCGTGGTGCAGCCCTGCTGCCCTCCTGGAGGAAAGGGGGAGGAAACCCACCTCTGCCATTGCTCCTACCCATTGCAGAAACTTGAAGAATGCCCAAATCCAAAGGTTACATGTGGACTAATGCACACAAAAAAAGGCAAGTGGAGCACGGAAATCAGAAAGCAAATTGCTGCTACTTTTTTTTTTCCCCTCTTCAGTACAAAAATGGAGGGGGGGAGTTTCTTAACAAGGCTCGTTTGTAGGAGCCTGTGCCTGGAGCTGTGCTATGGGGAGAGCATCTCAAACACTTTGGAGCTGACCATCTAATGACAGCGCTCTTAATGGTTTTGTTCTAGTCTGTGTCCACAAATGCAGATCGGTATCTGCTCGTTACAGCTGGAATGCCTCAGGGATGTAATCTTAGGGCTATAATTTCATGGTGATGAGGCCAAAGTCAAGAAATATCTTCTCTGGGCATTGCAAGAAAACCAAACTGCCCATTATGGGTCTCTTCTGGCAGTGCTGAGGAGTGCAGATACCTCAAGCCACTTTGACTGACAGCAGCCTGGGACACCGCTGGTGTCGCAGCCTCCATCGCCAGCCCTGGCCAAGATCTCATGAGCAAACCCCTCCTGCAGATCCTTTGGGTGTGCTGGGACATGGAGGAAAGGAGCTGCTCTGACACAGAAGGTAGCAATAGTAAAGAAAAGTAAGTAGCCACACTCAGATGAAATGAGTTGATATGAAAATCGACTGTATTGACTTAGACATAGCGCTATAAATGCCACTAAATTCAAAATAAGATTTCCGTAAAGCTCTTTAAATTGGGCAAATGTAAAATTGCACTGAGCGAAACTGCCTGTGGAAGGAAGTCCTGTCCTGAAACGTTTGAGAGATCCTGGAGGGCAATGTCCATGTGTGTCCCCAGGCCACTGCTGGTGTGGGACTCCCTGCTTGCTCCCCTAAGTGCAGGAGCGTCTCCTGGTGCTGCTCAGGACTGGGTTTGCCCCACGGAGAGTGAATAGTTCTGATTGTTCCTCACGTAAGCTGATATTTAAAAATTGCTGGTATGCTTAAAAATGGTATTTTGTATCGTGAGCATTATGGTGGGACCCATACTGCACGGTGCGTGACTGTGAAGGTGGTGTGTGACTGACTTGGGCAAGATGTGGGTTTTGTCTTGATGAAAAAAATAATGGAAGGGAAGAATAGGATGTTTATTTTGCGTGGGGTTTGGAAGCAGGCACTGGTACATGTTTGTGCTTCTGAGATGTCTTTACTGTCTAACAAACATGTTGATGGCGATAGTCCTAAATTGACTTGGCTGATGCCTAAAATGAGCTGGATATTGCTGTAGAGAAGCTATCTGCACTTTATTAGATGCTCTACTTTATTTGGTTTGGAAAAACAGCTTTGACTTGAATAGATCTTCCTGATCTGGGTTGTTTGGAGCACTAATTGTAATCCTGTAGCCATAACTCTTTAAAATATCTCTACAGATGTACTAATAGATCCTGTTAGGGTAGTTAAAGTATAAAAACATTTGTCTTTAAAATATCATTCTGTCTGCTCTTTCTGAAGTGAAATGAACTTGCGTGATCTTATCAGGCTTTGCAGGCCTGCCATCTACTGGTTATTTCTTTGTAAGGTGGTTGGTGGGCCCTCGTCTCTACAACTCTTCGGAGAAAATGTTTTAAACTACTTTAATTGGGCTGCTGGCTCCAGGGCTGGGAACGCTGCTGGGGCCGGAGGCTACAGCCTGCCTGCGTGCCAGGCAGGGCTTGCTCCCAGGCCCGCGCCAGCCAGCGTTCGCCTTATTCCATCCTTTTTTCCAAACGCCGCCCAGCTGAGATGTTGGATGCACGACGCACATGCGAGTGTCGTGGCTCTTCCAGCTGACCGGGAGAGGAGCCCTGCTCCGGCATGGCTGTCCCCCTCCTTCCCCCCGCCCCGGCGGTGCAGGGAACAGTTGTTCTCGTGGACTATTTTTAAACCCGTGTGGACAGGGGGGCTTAGCGAGCGCTCCCTCAGATCTGCCGAGCGCGACCGGCCCCCGCAGGAGTCGCGTCGGGGACAGATAATACCCACACACAGGAGGTTGGAGACAAAGCTGCCAAGGTTGTGTTTCCAACTTGCAATCAGTAGTTTCTCGGCGTGTAGCGTGGCTGGTATTCCCCCTTTTTCTGGCTTTTATTACTACTTTTCCAGAAGTTGGGAATGTCAGTCTTCCCTGCGCTGCGTTACGGGTGCAGCCGCACTCGCTGAGCTACGTGGATGCTTTGCAAGAGCAAAGATCCCACCAGGTTGTGATGTGATTTATAGCCAAAGAGTTTTAAGGCTCTGCGGTGAGCATCTGCACAACGTGCCCAGGCGCACCGTCCCCTCCTAGAACATTTTCTTGAACGTACCCTCTGCTTTTACATGTTTCTGCTTAGTCCCAAGTGAGATATCGCGGTGCTTCAAGGAAGAGCCAGCCCAGCGCACTGAAGTCCTTGCTGAAGGAGGAAGCAATAATTCTTTATTTAAAAGAGATTATAGCTTACTGCTGTAAATTACCGTATCTCTTTATTTGATCATGTAGCTAACGGCTCTGTGAAGGCTTAATGACAACTGGAGCCTTCTGCTGCACCGTGGCTGCTGAGTAGGAGGCTGAGAGCTGCTCGGGGCCCCGGGGCTGAGCAGGACCTGTGCACAGCGTGGTGGGCTTGTGTTGGTGTGGGTGCAGGGTCGTTACGCTCAAATTAAGATTTGGAGGTAGGAAGTGGAGCTGGGTCTCTGGGCAGGGGAGGGTCTCATCCTGCAGCTGTCCCTTGGCCATGGAGCCTCTCATTGACTGTGCTCCCTTTTCTCTCCCTTCCTTCTGGAGGCTACGTATTACTGTGTACTTTGTTTTCCGTCTTTCTGCTTAAGTAATAAATTATCAAGTAATAGCTGCTACAAGTGAATGCATTTTAATAGCTCTTTCTTCCAGCTGTAGGTGTTTGTTAAAGTTCTGGGCGCTGAGGAGCTCTCTCTGGTTCCTATGCCTTTTTTCGTAGATATTAGCTTGTGGGGAAAATTCCTGGGAGGTCAAGACAGAGTATGCTTCAAAATGAGCAACACTTGGGCACCTTCTCCCTGGTTCCTGTAGTCTTGGCACCGCTGGGCTCCTCACGGGAAAGCCTTTCCCGGGAGCCGTTGGCTCCCGCAGTGCTGGAGCTCTCCCTGTCACCTGGCTCTTCCTGGAATAACTACTTGCAACGGAGTGAAACCCTGGTCCCACCGAAATCAATGCTATCGACTTCACAGCAACCGATGAATTAGTCCTGCTGAATAACAGCTCTCAACTTTTACACTGATATATGCAATGGGAAAAGCTTTTAGCGGCTACCAGGGTCCTGCCAGAGCCCAATTCTTGTTTTGCTGCGTCAGAGACGTACCCAAAACCGAGTCAGCTGGTGAGCTGTGAATCTGTATGGCAGAGCAGCTCCAAACTGTTTAAGAAGATCAAGGCTGTGTTTGTTAAGGCTTAAAAATAACATCTTGCCAAGCACAAGCTGTAATTTCCTGGACCTTATGGGCGAGGATGCTCAGCCTCGGGAAAGGCGATGGTGCCGCCAGAGCTTGGCCTCATGTTTGACATGGAGCATTGCCTCCGAACTGCTCTAAATCGTATATGTGTCAACCCAAAAGGTGTCCTGCACCCTGCAAGGGGCTGTTGGCATCAACCTGAGCTGTGCCCTGCCCTGGTGCTGGGGCAGGGGCTGCCTGGGCGCTTCCAAGGGGGTTTCCCCCATTGCTGCTCTGGCTCTCTCGTGTATCTCTGCCAGACAGCAGAGCTGGTGTGGTCTTTACTGGTAGAAGTTTTGTGACCTGGAGAAGATGTATCTACCCCAATCTGCCTTTCATTAGAAGTTGGGGCTGGTAGGGCAGTGAAAAGCACTGTCAGTTAGTGACAGGAGATTTTAGATGAAGCAAAAAAAAAAAAAAACGCAAAAACCCAACCAACCCACAACAAAATAATGATTCTCAGTCCAGAAAGTTTAGTAGCTTTCAACTTCAGCGTTAACATTTTTTGGCTTCAGACAATATTTTCTGCACAGCTTGCCGTGAAAACTGTGCAGAGTGGAGTGGTGGGAACTGGGGTCGGTGGGGGTGGGCTGCCCTGGGGCACAGCGCAGCATCTCCTGCCGTGGTGGGGCAGCTGTGGACGCGTTCGCTGGCTTGTGCTAGTCTGGTGGTCGCGCCCACGTTTTGTGTTGCTTGCTCCTAGGGAAGACAAGCGCCCTCCTTGCTGTGTCTGGCTCCGTGGCCGGTCCCCGGGAAGGCTGTGGGCACGGGGTGGGCTGTGCCCATGGGAGCTGCCACCCCGCTGGAGCCCCCGACCTCCCACGGCGATTCCCGTAAACATCTGTCAATATTAGTCACATATTCTAGGTTTTTAATTGATCACGCTGCCTCCTTGTACATGATGTTTTTTCCAGGGTTTTACCATAATAATGACTTCTAATGAAGCTGATTATGTCTCCCATAAGGAACATTAATAGATGAATGCATTGTTCTTAAGGTACATCTCTTTATCGAATGAGCTGTAATGAGTGCCGCGCGGCGCTCCGCGGAGCATGGTGTGCGTGGTGCTATATGCACACCATGTACCTAACTTCTAGGCTGGATTCGTGCTGCCGGGGATGGGGGGATGAGTCAAGCATCTG
The DNA here is from genome assembly GCA_017639485.1 of Pluvialis apricaria. NCBI lineage: Eukaryota > Metazoa > Chordata > Aves > Charadriiformes > Charadriidae > Pluvialis > Pluvialis apricaria. Next base: position 40,273,228 of record CM030013.1, read on the forward strand.
AGGCAGCAGAGCTGAGCAGCATCGGTGGTGGCTGCCAGGTTTGGGGCACAAAACGAGTCTTTACACACGCTGGTATGCAGCGATTGCAGAATCACTTTGCGCTCAGTATTGCAGATCTGTCTTTCAAGAGAAGCGCTGATGTGCTTCACCACTGCAAGGTATACAAACTGAGACATCAAATGAGGCATATGCAACATGAAACACAGCGGTTATTTCTACTTAATCTGTAGGTCAAAAAAGGCACAGGTATTGCATTCCTTTCCTCTGTTTTCTCTCCCCATGCGTATTACCAAATACTTTTCTTTTGACTCTAAAAGCATATAATCTTCTGCGCAATGGCCTGTGCATGTTCAGACTCTAAATCCTTATGAAGTTGGGCTAATTTTCCTGCTTCAATGTAGTGAGTGTTAACAAAGTATTCTATCTAAATAGTGCTGTGAAATGCAAATTACCGCTTCCGTAGTAGTTTGCTTATTACAAACTCATTAAAATGCGTAACCCAAAAACTCTCTACTCTCATTATGGAGCTCTGTGCTATATCACTCCATACTATAAAGCAGCTGCATGTTGGCTCTTTGATATTGGAAACCCTATTGTCATTAACCTCATTATGACAATACTTCTTTATGATATTTGAAATGCATGCCTTTCAAGAAGGAATGCTATAAGGATGATAATATTTTTCCGTTTTGCATAATACAAAATGAGGGGGAAAACGGGCGGCAGGAGATGAGGAGACTTGGATTATTTATTAGCGTTGTCGGAAACAACTGGGGTTCTGTGAGTTTAGACACCAATAAATGCTTGTGCCTTTGACAGTGGTCTCTTGGTGGGTGGAAAAAGTGTCTGACATAGCTTTTTATGTTTAAACTCTTCTGTTGCTGTGGATAAGTAACCTGGTACTTGTATGAGACCTGAGGTGTTTGCAGTGATGTGTTGAGGGTGCTGGCTCCAACTGGATTACTGTCCCCTGAACTTATTCATGGTCCTTATACTCTCCATCCTGAGGAAACATCCCCTGAACTTAGTGAAGTCATCTAACCATAAAAGCTTTTTTATTTTTACCATTTTTGTACTTTTTTCCTGGCTTTTTTTAATATTGGCTTTGAGACTGGAGGGAACTGGAGGCGCAGGTGGTGCTCAATGGGCAGGCGCACCCTGGATCGACACAATTGCAATGCTTTCTGTTTTCATTTCAGTTTCTGTGTAATCCTCAATACTCCATTTGCTACTGAGCTGAATTCTTCATAGAATTACAATGAGTTTTCGGTAAATGGTAATAGGTCGAACCGTGGTTATAAAGTAAAGTTTGGACTCTTTGCTCCTTTGTGCATAGCTTAGCATTTACTACCACTCTTATCGGCCAGTTGCTCTGACATTGGGGAAATAACAACTGTTTTTAGCTTCACAGCTTGTGTAAGTTGGCATAGGCAGGTGTGCCACAGGTGCCATTGGCATCTGCCACCCTTCTCCATCTGTGGCTCTTCTGAACAGTTATTTGCGTAGGAATTGCCCTTCCCACTGGCTGAGCTCCTCTCCAGCCGCTGGTGGGGGACCTTCCCCAGTGTGTTTCTGACATGAGAGGATTCTGTCAGTTGGATCATCCCTGTCTGCATGTGCAGTTATTCCTTCAGAAAACTTCAGGTGCTTGTGCTACAGCTTTATTTCTGGGCTTGGATTTTCGCTTGTGTACCAGGTTAGTGTTGAGGGACATGTACACATGGTGGTGATGGAGAAATCAGAACTGCAATATTGGTAGACCAACAGAACCACGTTCTGTTCCCAGAACGCACCTTTGAGCGTGTGCTTCCTTGTTGTTCTCTGTAAAGTTTCCTTCTGATCTGCACCCTGTACTTCAACACACTCTTCATCCTGGCTCTTGCATTTGGCAGAACGGAGATGAGCACAGCCCTCCAGGGTTCCCGTTGGTCCAGCCTTCCTTGCTACTGCGTCTTGGGTTGTATTAGCTGCCGTGGCACTTGCTTTTCCGTGCTGCTGCAGTGATGTGGCACAGGTAGAAAAGGCTGTGGTGTTTCTTGGAGAGTGTCTGTAGGTTTCTTCTCAGCCCTCCCCGGTGTTGGGGTGTATGGAGGTGCGCTGGAGGGGAGGTGGGAGGTGGTGGCATGAAGGTTGGGGTGTGTGGAGGAGAGCAGAAGGGGAGCGGTAGTGGTGGTGTGGGTAGTGTTGCATGCCCTCTGTTCTGCCTTCCTCACTCGGCACTTCTCAGAAGTTAAATATGACAAATGACAGAGCGACTGGAGCGGGATTCAGAGCCAGGACCTTCCCTGGGACTGCCCCGGGCGGGTGGCTGCAGGGTTGAGCCCTGTTACGGTTTGAGAAACCCATAATAATTTATTGCCGTTTAGACAATAATTCTCTCACCCGATGACCCCTCCCCACTCAGGAAAGGGACTCGGGGGAGAAACAAGGAAACCCGGGAGCTGAAGTATAAACAGGTTTAATAGAGTAAGATTAGATAATTAACATTAATAGCACTACAGAACCAATATTGATGCTGATACCAATACAGAATATGCAAAGATTATCCCCAGCCCATTCTGTCCATAGAAGCTGTGCGCTCCCAGCAGGGACAGCACGTGTGGGACACTGAGTGCTGCGGGAGGAAGGGAAGGGCTCAGGGCTCTGGCAGCGGGCAAGGAGTTCTCAGGATGGCAGCCACCATGGGGGAGAGAGAACTTCGCAGCAGACTTTCTAATTTATAGTGAATGTGATGATATGAAATAATCCTCTTGACCAGCTTGGGTCAAGTGCTCAGTTCTCGTTCCCCCTCATCCCCACACTGGGTGAGCTCGGAAACACCGAGACCTTGAAACCCGCACACCATAGCTGGCTGTAAAGTAAATATTTTCACCAATTCAGGCACTGGAGTCTCCTAAAAGCGCGGTTTTCCCAGGGATTAGAAGAGAAATTTGTCTGGTATCGCTCAAACCAGGACAAGCGCTCATGCTCCGGGTGACAGCGGGGGCAGCACACCCCAACCAAACCGCTGCCGCACGCTCCCAGCCTGCGCATGTCGAGGAGAGCTCGTGCTGAAACTTCGGTAATGCTTTGTTTACACAGCATAAGTAATGCTTAATCTGCATGTCTGATTGGGAATACCTTTTTTTTTTCTTCATCTGAGTGCACTCCATTTTGGCTGGCGTATCTCTGGGGTGAATAACAAAGAGGATGCCAGTTGTGTGGAGGAGAAGCGGTTTTCTGAATCACAAAAGAGCACACTTTATCAGAAAAATCTAATAATGTGTAACACTTTTGTAAACTAAGCCCTGTGTGACCAGCTGGAACTTTGAAAATTTTACAGGCAGCCGTGGGGACAATTAATCATAATAGAGTCAACTTTTATGCAATTTTCTGAAATAGCATGCAATTACATAATTTTTACAAGGGAAAACAAGGCTGGGGGATGGTTTGGGGGGGGGAGTTTGTTTTGTGTACAAGCAGGAGTATTGTTGTGTCCAATGAGCTGCTGTCCAGGATGTGGAAAAACAGCGTATTTAGTTCCTGTTAGTAGCCCCAGCTCACGTTAAAGAGAATAAATGTGTCCTTTCCATGTCACCAGCCAGGACGCGTCTTCCAGAAAAGTTTGGAGCAAATGTGTGGGACTTTCTCAGGGGAGCTGCTCTGCACAGTGATAATAGATCAACAGTTTTTTCAAATGTTACAAACATTGGCGTTAATTCTAGTCAAAACAGACTCTCCTAATGACAGCCTTGCCAAATAACCACCTTCCTCCTTTTGCTGGATTAAATGTCACATATTTAACCGTACGTTACAGAAGTGCCTCAGGAGCATGACACAGGGATACTTCTCAGAAGGCAGCTACGTAATTAATTTCTTAATTGGGGTGTTGTAGTATGGAGAGCTCTTTCCTGCATGTTTAAATCCGGTGCTGGTGGGCAGGAGGGCCCTGAGGGCAGGACCCACGAGGGGCTCAGCCCTTGGGCTGTCCCGTCCCCATCCCTGCTCCTCTCCTCGAACCTCTCCTCGAGTCGGTGCCAGTTCTGCAACATCTGCTGAGCTCTGACACATCTGGCCCTTACGCAGCTGTGGATTATTGATACGTGCTTCATAAATGAGCCACTGTCCTCACACGACATCCAGAAGTGTTCCTCTACTAATTAATCTCATCCAAAACCACTCATTTGCGTGAGCAACGGAGCTTCACAGGAGTCCTGGCTTCTGCGAAGGGGGCTGGTGCTCCCGCTCGCGGGGAAGGGAGGGACGGCTGCTGCCTGGGGTAGCGCTGCACGCGGCTTTTCATTTCCTACATGAAGGTTAAATTCCAGCATTTCAAGTCTCTGTCTTTCTTCTCTCTTTCCTTTTTAGCAAAATCTGCTTAAATTTTGAAATAGGTTCTTGAACAACTCCAAAGTCCGTCCCTGGTGAATTCCTCCACCATTAAGGCTGCTCTTTACTGATGTTTCCCGTTCATTTTGGTGGAATGAAATGGCAGTCTGTCTCTTACATGATGGGTAAAAGCAGCAGTAAACTGAAACCGAAACAGAAGTACAATTCACAAGGGAAGCACTACTACAGGTTTAATGTATTCCCATCAGAAATCACAAAAGTCTTTCAGGGTCTTATGTGTTTATCGTTAAACTTCTACAGCACTTGGATGACTGAGGGCACCTGTATATTTTACATTTTGTTGTTGCATGTAGACGTTTTATAAGCAGCTGCTGAAACGGCAAGAAACTCTTTGCTTTTACAAGCTCAGAGCTGGAAATGTTGGTGTTGCTGGGGAGTGACTCCAGGATGCTCTTAAATATTTTCAGAGGTTTTGGTATTGATTTCTCGCGGCAGGTTGTAACACCGCGCAGCAAGTGTCTGCGCTTTTTGAGGATGCAAGTAATGCTAAAACAATCTGTGCCATGGTACAAGCGGTTATTTCCTCATGCACACTTCATTACACAAAACAATTATTTATTTCAATCCTTGTATTGCTCAGAATCCCCTTTCCAAAGAACAAACCGTTAGCATGTAAGCCATGATTTTGGCTAGCTCTGTGTGTAGTGTTTGTAGGCGCATCGGCAGTACACACTCCCCGAGAATGCTTTCTGCCTTTTCTTTGAAATGCAATTAGAAACGGTTATGTTTGTGTATCCACTGGGAGCCCAAGTTTTCAAATTGCTGAGAAGTTTTCCCTTATTTGATTTCCCCCCACCCCTTTTTTTCAGCCCTAGAGAATCTTTATAAAATAGCCAAGCGCTTGACTTTGAACTAGAAGGCAGGAAAACAGCGGACCGCCTGAACGGGATGAGTTGGTAATTTAGGCTCAGTATTAAAAGAGGATTAAGAAATGTCAAAATAAGAGGAAAAAGGGGCAGTACGCGGGCGCTTGATCAGACGAGCCGGGGGAGGGAGAGTTGGTTCCTCCAGCAGATACCAGGCAGGAGCTGGGGCGCAGGGTTTCAAGTCCGGTACCCGCATCTTCGTACCTCTGCTACAGTTTATCTGTTGTCTTGCACTAAAAATTTGTCAGAGAGTCTGCAATGGAAATACTTCTGTAATTGCCCGTATTATATGGATCATTGACCTTCAACAGTGGAACTGCTGAAGCAACTGTCCATTTATCTGGAAAATTACCACATGGCAAGAGCACATTAGGCCGTTTTACTCTGTCTCCTCCAGCAAGTGCCCGGGTGTTATTAGCTGCTGGACCACAAATCTTTGCATTTGGTTACTAACTGCGTCTTTAGTGATTAAATACAGAAGGAAAAGGAGATAAGGCCCTGCCCGCTTTCCATCGCTGCGTCTCGGTCCGGTTTCACATCACCAGAGAGCCAGCAGATGCTGCATTTGCTCATCAAAGTTAAACATCAGCTGGAAAATATACATGTCAAAGTTTTAGATCAATGAAATAAGAAAGGATGAGCAGCAGGCAGGGCCAGCGCTCCCGCTGAATTGCATTGGCTAAAATATAGTATCCACTGGGGCATTGGCATGTGCTTGTCTATGCCTGTGCTCCAGGCTGAAGCACTCCTGGTATCATGGCATACCAAATTCCATCAGTTACATTTTGGATGATGTTGCTGGTGGCTTTGAGGTGATCAAGATTTCGTATTTTCCCCAAATTCTCCCTAGTTTAGTCACGTGAGGTTTGATCACAGCCTGGGCTCCATGGGTGACATCTTTGTTCGCTTCCAACACAAGATTCTGTGCCTCTGTGGCATCGAAACTCGTGCTTCGTCACAGTTTTGCGTGAAAGCCCACGCGTGCGCAGCCCTGCTCCCCGTGGTGCGGCGGCAGCTCTTGCGCTGTCCCATGTCACCTCCGGTGGCACCCTGGCAGGAAGGAGCACGAGATCCGTGTTTTGGGGACAGACCCACAGAGCCGGCAGTAGGGAATGCTGATAAGACATCAAGGTACATCTGCTCACAACACAGACAGAATAAATCTTCTGAAAGGGGTGTTTTCTTGCAGATATCTCCAAGGCAGGACAGGTATAAGACTGTGTCATGGAGGCAGGTCCAACCCTGGGACTCCTCTGTGTCTCATGGGGCAAGTGCTGGGAGGTCCCTGTGACCTGGTGGGGTGCACCAGGATGTGCAGAGGACGGAGGACAGGCAGCTCCATGTGCATGTACTCCAGTGACAGAATGAGCCCTCTCACAGCCCCATGTCTTTCTGAACCATAAATGGCTCTGAAATGGGATCACCAACGTGCCCAAGGGCTGGGGGTGGGCTGGGAGCTCCTCCTGGAGGAAGAAATCCATTCTCCAGCTTCTCTGGTTTCTTCTCAGACATGTACCATACTCACAAGCAAGAAAGCAAGCAAATAACACAAACTTCAGTGGGAAATCTGGATTCTTTCTGCTGCTGCCTGAAAAGGGAAGCCTGGAGTAAAAGTTAATGCAAATCGCCCAGACAGAATTTTTTATGTACTCTTATTTCTATAGTAAATGTCACCATCAGGGCTGTTATCTTCTGGTTTGAAGCTATGGTATCTCGCAGGCATCAAAGATGGCCACAGTGCTGGTACTAAATGGATTTTAGACTATTTTAACAAGTTTTGGGGGGAAGTAAAACCCATTTATCATTTGTTTGGAGAAATCTATTTATGGAAAGTTATTTAAAGAACTTCAGGTAAAAAGGGGGAATGAAACCAAACTTTTCAGTGACAGTTTCATAAAGCCACTGCAAAATTACTAAAATACAGTACGCTGTCCTAAATAATTCTATTTTCTTCCCAAGTGTAGCTGCAGGTCTCAGCTATGACATTGTAAGTTCGTTTACCAGGCAAAACAAAGGGTAAAATTAGATGCTCGTTAACTTCAGTTACACTTGCCTTATCTTGTAAATCTGAGGGTTTAAAAAAAAGACAGATGAATAACTGGCTCACAGGTGGTCAACACCATGTGCTTTAGGTGCTGTGGTTCCTGGGGCAGTGCATCCTTCTGCCTTCTCCACTTCTGTTACTAATGCTGAATGCTTAAAGGAAAAAAAAAAGTTCCCTAATATTAGGAAACTTCCTAAAAATGAAGCTTTATCGGACCTGTCTCAAGCACTGACAATGACTTGAGCTGTAGGCCGCTGTATGTGAATAATGCATTTAAAAAGAAGCAGTCCCCACTTATCTTGACACTCTTGCACGGTCCTGAAGCGGTCATTGTTGGGACTGTCCAACCAGATTATTCCTTTGCCTTCTCCCACAGTTTGCAGCACTGTCCCGGCAGCGCAGCACCCCAGAGTAAAGCCCGTGGGTCTCCCGAACCGTTCTGCTACTACAGATCTCTTTTACCCATATCACTTGCTGGTGGGGAAGGTACTGGAGGAACATGGAGGTGGTGGATCAGATGTTTTCCTTCCTTCAGTTCTTCCTTCTGGAAACTTTGACTATTCTAAGATGTTTGGTTGGGTTTTGTTTGTTTGTTTGTTTTTTCCCCTCCCCAGCTGAAATTTTTACCTAGAAACTCAAAATTTTAAGTCAAAACACTTTGGTTGAAGATAATAGCATTGCTTCTGTGCAGGTTAAGACATCTCCTGGGTGCCATGCAGTTCCCTGTGCCTTGGACCGGCCCCCTGCAATGGCCTCATCCCTCCTCTGGCACCCAGGCACGGCACCCATGGGCTGCCTCGGGCAGAGGGGCAGTATTGGGAGAAGGAGCGGGGATTTGCCGCGTCTGATGTGGGACCTGTTGCAGAGAGCAGCAGCAACTCCTCCGCACACGTGTGCGTGTGCCTTCTTAGCCCCCTACTTAAGCTTTGCGCTCAGGTTCCAGCAGAAGTTCAGCTCTGAAAAAAAAAAAGAAGAAAAATAATTGTTTTTTAAAAGCTGAAAAGCTTTTAAATATTGGTTATAGTTCATAGTTTTCAACGAGTTCTTTCAGAACTTGTATAGAAACTTTGGAGACTTATTCTTAAATATTGTAACCAGGTGTAACTTAATCTACCCTCTACACAAATGCCTCTAAACACATCTCTGTTATTCCTCTCACTTCCCATGATTTCTCTTATCCTGGTGGTGCACCAGGACGGGGCATGGAGCGACCTCTGAGCCGGGCTGTTACCGGCAGACCCCTTTGCGGCACGCAGATGTTCACGTCACGCTTTTGATGCTGCAGTAATACATTATATTCTTAATTTTAATATTCTCCTTGGTGGTCCCCTATGCCTTTTCCAGCATGGTTTGTCTCCGCTGTGGTGTCCTGTTTGTCTCTGTTGAATCCCGCGCTGGAGGCGGGACGTGGAAAGGCTCACGGGAGGAGCAGCAGCAGGGACTGACCCCGGGGCTGCTCCCAGCCCGCGCGGGGGCTTCGTGGTGGGGCTGGAGTTGGGATGAGCATGGTCCAGGCTCGGGCGCTGGGGGTTAGAGGCAGAGAGAGGGTTGTGATAAAGCATTTGTGTGGAATTTCGTGCAGAATCTGAAGCCAAGGGAAAATGCTTAGTCACGGGATAAACTTGTAGGTGAACGTGGCCAAAAGATGCGCAGCGGCGGGTGCCGTGAAGCAAGTTCCCATGTAGCTGAAATAAGGGCACAGATTGCTCCAAGCGACAGAAGAGATGGGCAAAGTAACACACGGGGCTGAGTTTTGTTTCAGCGGACAAATAAAGGTGATGATGTATGGGCAAATGTGGTATTCTCAGACTTGCATCAGAGTGACCGGCCGCTCGCAGCCGATGGAGGTGTCCTGGCCCTGACCCGGAATGTGTCTGGCACACCAGGAGAAGGAGCGCCTGGCCAAGGACCGCAGAAACCAGTGGAGAGGCTTAAAGCCGTCCCATCTCGCTCCGTCCTGATGTTTTATGGCTGTTGGGGCACGACCGAGATGACTGAGGGAGCTGTGAAAACATAGAGTACTTCTAAATATGCCTGGTTTTGAGAATCTATGGAAAACTGCAGTTTATATATAACACGCAGTCTCTAAATATTTGCATTTTATTCTGTAGCTGTACAGAAAATGGTGAGAGCGGGATCAAGCTGCAGACAGGCTTTGTTTTGTTAGCGAGAGGAGTTTTTAACAGGCTTCATTTTCACTACATAAGCCGCCCTGTGATCTTTCTTATGCATCTATTTCCCCTTGATCTTGCTGCGTGAGTGACAGCTACTTTACACTAGCATTATCTGTCAAAATATTATTTAACTGGAATACCTTCTAGAACAAGTTTTTGTTATTATTAGAAATAAAAATGCAGCGATAATTGAATCCTTTTATATTCCCTGTGTAATGCAAGGAGTAAGACATATTCACACCTAAGGGGAAAACACATCTGGATTTCCTCTTTGCCCCAAGACCGTGTGCTCTCCCTTACACTGTAACGGCTTTGATTCACTATACCTCAGAGGGAGATGAAATTTGCAGTGTATGCATATCATCCAAGGAAAACAATAGCATACATACATTTTTTTTTTTTTGCTATAGGAATTGCATTAAATAAATATATAGCAAGCTGCAGTGTCACAACAAGTAGATGTACAATTACGAAGACAAAATACCCCAAGGAAATCAACACAAGGCTTATTAATATCCAGGCCTGCAGAAGACAACTGTCAGACAATTGGTCAACAAGGTACATGGTATCTGTTAGATACTGACTAACCCATTATGATCTTTATGAAGTGTCCTTTTGGGGGTCTAGATCTTCAAATATGAGTTGGAAGACCCTTTTCTTTTATTAGTTGCTAAGCTCTTTATACTTTTACCATATTGCGGCAGGTTAGAAGTCTGAGCTTTATTGTCTTATGTTATTGAAAATCCAGATTCCCGCAGCCTTCTCCCTCAGGTCAAGATTTGTCTGAGAATACATTCTCATTTCTCCATGTACAAAGGCTGTCTGGAGAGAGGCAGAAAAAGATTATGACTGTAATATACTTAAATCCAATTTATTTGCCTGACTAGAAACTTCCACACTTCACAATTGCTTCCTACAGAAGATTTTGTATTTAATTCCTTCATCGCAGTAAGAAGCAGGAATGATCTTAGTCCTCCAACAGGTATATACTCGACGCACACCTGAGCCAGATGAAGCGTGCTGGAGGAGATGATGAAAATAGCAAATGGACACACTTATTTTGCATGTTCGCGGTTTATTTCTGCTTAAGAATAACAAGTTTGAAAGGGATCTCTAAATACCCTTTGCAGAGCTGGCATTAGGGGTCAGTGCGCGGGCGAGCGGATGGTTCTGTGCCTCACCTGTAAACGCTGCTTGATGTAGACATCATATTGCACAGCAACTTCATGCTCATGTTCCTCTCGGCTCTTGCCTTGAGACAGCTAGTGAAGCCGCTGTGGTCACTAACAACGCGATCAGCATGTCACCGCTTCTATTTTAAACCTTCATTTGAGATGGCTCGAAAAAGATGTGAGGATCTCGTGTCGGGTTTCCCACACCCTTTCCCTAAGCAGCGGTGGCACCGAGCGCTTTCTGCCCGCTTGTGGCACCGGCACGGGGAAACATGGGCAGTCAGAAACGCTCCAGGCAATTTAGGTCCTCAGCAACGGGTTTGTTTAGGAGGGAAAAATAGTTGGATGAAAAGACTCTTTGCAAAATGCAGCTCCTGCCTTTGCGCTGCGGTTACGGGACTGCAGCCCAGAGCCACCACTTTCCATAAGGCAGCCCGGGACGCATGTGGAAGCTTGCTAAACCGTCGCAAAGAGATCAGTAAGGATGTAATGGAAGCAGCTGAAGTATTAAACTGCAGCATCGGTCCCTGCCTGCCTTGGCTTTTGCATGTGGTCTGCAGTAGCGGTGGCAGCTTGTCGCTTGGGCAGGGCGATGCCAAGAAGGAGAATTTTGTCACCGTGACCACAAACCGCATTTTGGAGCGGTGTACGAGAATGGGACACAGCGTAATTTAGCGTGCATGTCAGATTCACTTTGGGGCCGACGTCGCCAGACTGTGAGCTGGGCTGGCGCGATGAGGGTGGTGGCCACCACCACGGTCCATCTTGGCAGGGGTGGTCAGCAAGGGTGACGCAGCTGCTGGGGCACGGGGCTCCTCGGGGAGGAGGATGAGGGTGATGGGACGCCCGTGCCAGCGGGTGTGTGTGCGGTACCCACAGGGGTGCACCCATGGCTGGGGACGGTCAGCAGACCAGCGGGGCTTGGGCAAAGGGGGGTTGGCTGCTGCTCACTGAGGCACCGTGGTGGGACAGGGGACAACGGGGAAAGAGCCAAGCGACCCAAGAGCTGGTGGCTGTGGAGGGGGGACACTCAGAGAGGTGCGTTGGTGGCCGTTGCGGTGCCACGCGTCAAACACTCTGAAGGTGGAACGGAGGAGCCATCTCTGCCTTGTTCTAGGTTTTCCTACTGCTTCAGGGCAGGACATCTCTCATGTCTGTCGTAACGCTGAAAAACAGCCTAAAAAGATTTTAAATCAACTCCAGGACAGCTATTTATTTATGAAAATACTACAGTTGGTTTTTGGGTTGGTTTTATTTTTTATTTTTTATTATCATCAAAAAGAAATCTCAGCTCAGTCCTTGGTTTGAAACAGAGACAAACATAATTCTCCCAGAAAGCGCCGCGGCGCTCATCACTCCAGGGCAGCCGGCCCGGCCCCAGTAAAGGTCTTTTTCATAGCAAACGCTAAGCCAGAGGAGGTTCTTCCGCAGATCGCCTGTGAAATTTCAGTTATTTATTCGGTTGCTCCTGGACTTCTGCAACTTGTAAACGTCAAGCGTGCAGATGCGTGGCTTGTGCTTTCCACCCGTGCCATGCCCTCAGCCCGTGAGCTGGAACGATTTAATTCTCGTCCCTGGTTTCCCGGCACCGGTGCTGTGCGCGGCCGCGGCGCTGGATTTTTTCATTTTCCTCCCAACCTTCGGAACAAATTCTCCTTTTCAAAGTCTTCACCCCGTGGGGCTCTAAAATCATAACAATTAATGCTGGAAAAGACTCCTGAAGCCACCTAAGCCGTCCCTCCTGCTAGGGCAGGATTGCTCAAGCATGCAAAGAAATTAATGGGGAGGGAAGGCGCGGGAACTGGGCAGGGACCTACTCTGAAGCTAAAGTTGAGTGAAAAAGTTGAAACTACTTGAAGCAGCTGTTTGAGGGGAGGTGGCAGCGCCGCTCTGTTCCCGTAGCGTTTGATGGTTACTCTGGAAGCAGCTATAATCACAAGTTTGTCCCAACTTTAACTCCTATTTCAACTCCCGTTTTTTTCCTTATTTTCACTTCTTCGCGACGCCTGATTTTGTAGCAACAAGGGGTAATCTAAAAGACTTACAGTATTCAGTGTTTATCACCTATTCCAGAGTCATTAAGTGGCTATAAATGCATGTGAAATATCTTTGGCGGATTCCTTGCCTGTTAAGCAATGTGTTCTTCCTACGTTTCTAATTGCTAGCAGGAAAAATAGGAGGAATTTGTTTGCCGGCTTCCTGCATAATATTCAGACATCTGGAGCTGCTAGGTCTGGATGGCGTTCCTGGGGGAGAGAAGATACATCAAGGACAATTAGACAACTTGGGAACCGCAGCCTAAAGGGAATATGCCCAAACGCGGCAAACAGCCCTGCGACGGCGGCTCTGGCACCAACCGAGCCCCGGCGCTCACCCTGCGCACCCGACCGCCCTCGCTCAGCTTTTCTGCCCTCCCTTCTCCCTCAGATATAGGGAGAATAAACCCCCTCCTGTCCGGTTTATCACCTCCTTGAAGAAGGTTGGTAGCCCTGGCTGCGGGGAGCTCCCGGGGCTGCCCCGGTTCGCCCCGAAGGACCGGGCTGGCGGATGATGGAGCAGCTGCGGGTGTGAGCGGGGCAGAGCCGCTCCGGTGGGGAATTTCTGACCCACCAGTTTTTACCATCCTCGGGAGCATCGGCCCCGTCCCTGTCCCTTTTTCACATGCAAATTTTTCCAACGCAGGGGCAGCATCAGCAGAAAAAATGATTTTTGTGAAACACCTAATTTACACCCACAGCACTTAAGGATGCTTTAGAAGCTATTTAGGGAGTGTAAATGTCTTTACATGTCCTGGCTGTACGAGCCCTCGACGCTCCTTTCTCCTGTAATGGATTGTAGGTACCAGCTCTTGCGTTTTTTGTGGCTTCCTCTGGGCTTGTGCCACTCCTCGAAAATCTAGGGATCACCACATGAAAAATGGGGAAAAGCAGTCCCGCGGGGACGCTTTCTCATCTGTGACACAGATGGGTTATTGATGATATTCTCTTTTCTTATTTAACTGCTTGAGATCATCTGAGAGAGATGGTGCGGATTGATTTAAATCAGTGAGTCAAGTAACTGCTTTTAATCATGATTTAAATCAAAAAGTGAGAAACCTTGGTTTAAGTAATTGATTTTTTAATTTGCTTTGCATTTGTACTTTTGCAGTTTCCTAAATAAAGGTCTGTCCCCTTTGGTGATGTACTGCAACTAAAATTCTCTTTGTAACAACCCGGGTGATATTTTTTTTTTGCCGAAGACTGCAGAGTATCTGCTTATGTATTTTGCGAACATACTTGTATTCAAATTTTATTTTTACATAAAAACCATTTCTCTGCTTTATTTTTATTCCTTTTTGGTTGCATGTGTTTTACACTTCATTGCACCAAGCTGCAGCAGGAGAGGTGACTGGAACACAGCAGAGGGACAGAGCAGCCTTTTTTCTTGTAGATAGTGGGTTTTGTTAGCCGTATACCCGAGAAAAGATGCTAAAATATATCTGGCGGTAGGACATAAGGCTGAACCGATTGCGGTCAGTTCTGGGGAAGCCTTTTGGGGTTGCTCACGTGCACCTGGCGATTTCTGCAGGGTTGAGGGGGCTCCGTGCCGCTCCGCAGCCGCAGACCCCCACCGCCACCAACCCCTCACTCTTTGCTGTGCGGAGTTGGGAGATGCCGTCCTCTCGCACAGATGTACTCTTCCGAGCGAAGGAAAGAAGCATCACCTTTAAACTCCAATTATTTTCTCAATTTCAGGTGAACCACTGAAGCTAAAGAAAAGCTTTTTGCACTTCCAGGCAGTCCAAAATCGCAAGTAATTAGCGTTGAAGTTTTGCAGCACGCGTGTGGATTTGAGCACACGGAATTACGGGTATCTGCTCTGCCGAGAGCCCGGGAAGATTCCCGTGCTGCAGAGCCCACTGTGACAGTGATGCAGACGTGGCCACCAGAGCTGCGCATGGTCCCCCCCTGGGGGCCCCTTTAGTTTTGAGCACCTGCGTGTCCTTGGTGGGTCACAGTACTTCTGTCTCCGGGGTTGAGAGGTTTGTACAGGTCAACAGGTTTAATAGGTTACAGCGACTCTAAGCCTTAGCCCAGTGTTTGTACTTCCAAGTGATCCTGGCCAGCCTGAGAGGTATATAATGTACATTTTCGAAATTTATTTCTTATCAGCTCAGGAGAAGGAATACAACCTGAATATCAATGTATTATGTAAATTGGGAGAGGACGGTACGCTGTACCGGCGGTGAGTTGGGGCGAGCGGCGGGAAACCCTTTCATCACCGGGCGGGAGAGCAGCGATGCTCAGCTCCACCTTTGCCACCGGACCCACCGGCAGGGGAACGTTGCACATTTTATTCCCTCGCATGTTCTGCTGAATATTTATGCGCGGCTTGTTGGGAAAAACGTTGAAACTCTACGGACTTAATTCCTGGCAAGGATAGATGCGTGCTGTCGTTCCCGACTCGTAATCAGAGCCTGGCTGAGGAAGCCAGCGTCAAATTGAGGAAACGCAGGTGGAAAGAAAATCCAGGAAAGACAGAGGTTATGCTGCTGGGGAAGCGGGAGAGCTTCCCCGCAAAATACTCTCTCCGTTCATAAATTATCCACTCGGACCACTTTCTGGTTGTTTTTCTACTTCAGGTGCTCGTCTCCCACGTAATTGCGTATCCAGGAGGGGTGCAGCGCCGCTGGCCTGGGATTTATTCATCCCGGCTAATGATGCACGAACAACAAATTTATGTGCATTTGCTGCCTCTTCGCTAGCTTTACTGGTTTATTGTGTTGGGAAACATCAGCTCTTAAAAATGAACTGGGACGGCTGCAGCGGTGTGATCTCCCGGGGATACAGGACTGGGAGCGCGTCGCTCCTTGGGGCTGCTTTTGCTGGTGGCCCATGTCCGTCTGTTCAAAGCTCTGAATTTAGGGAAACCAGAGGAGCAGAGACACTGCCACGGCCCTGGTGTCTGCTCCCCTGTCCGAGGGGGAGCAGAGCAGAGACGCTCCACCAGCGCCCACCCTTGCTGGGAGCCTCTTTAACAACCTGTGCTGCTCCTCTCCACGGAGTTTAGGCCCCTGAAAGAGGGCAAAATGGGAAACCATGAGTGACAGGGAGGACTGATGGCACAAAACTGGGAGTGGTGGCTGACACGCCGGAAGGCTGTGCCGCTATACAGCGTGACCTGGACAGGCTGGAGAGTTGGGCAGAGAGAAACCTGATGAAGTTCAGCAAGGGCAAGTGTACTGCATCCCGGGAGGAATAACCCCATGCATCAGTACAGGTTGGGGGCTGACCTCCTGGAGAGCAGCTCTGGGGAAAGGGACCTGGGAGTCCTGGGGGCCAACAGGGTGACCATGAGCCAGCAATGTGCCCTGGTGGCCAAGAAGGCCAATGGCACCCTGGGGGGCACCCAGCAGAGTGTGGCCAGCAGGGCGAGGGAGGGCATCCTCCCCCTCTGCTCTGCCCTGGGGAGGCCGCAGCCGGAGCACTGTGTGCAGTTCTGGGTTCCCCGGGTCAGGAAGGACAGGGAACTGCTGGAGAGGGTCCAGCAAAGGGCCACGAAGATGATGAGGGAACTGCAGCATCTCTCTTATGAGGAAAGGCTGAGGGCCTTGGGGCTTTTTAGTCTGGAGAAGAGGAGACTGAGGGGGGATCTTATCAATGCTGATCAATACTTAAAGGGAGGGTGCCAGGGGGATGGGAACAGTCTTTTTCCAGTGGTGCCCAGTGACGGGACAAGAGGGAACGGGCACAAACTTGACCATAGAAAGTTCCATCTAAACCTGAGGAGGGACTTCTCTCCTGTGCGGGTGGCAGAGCAGTGGCACAGCTGCCCAGAGAGGTGGGGGAGTCTCCCACTCTGGAGCCATCCCAAACCCGCCTGGACGCCGTCCTGTGCCACTGCTGGAGGTGACCCTGCTGTGGCCGGGGGTTGCACTGGGGGAGCTCCAGAGGCCCTTCCAGCCCTCACCACTCTGGGATTCGGTGATGCTGTTGTAGCCCCCAGAGACTGTTAATTTATCCACCCCAGCAGTTCACTGCTATGGTGCTGGGATGGGTTTGGGTGGGCATTGCTGTTCTTGGGGCAACGATACAAAGGCTGTGTCAGCTCACCTGGCACCGGCTTTGCCTCTGCCCTGCTGGGATGGGGGGTCCTGGGCAGGCGGGGGGGCCTTGGCATGGAGCCCCAGGTGAGGGGAGACACAGACATTTGCCTTTGGATATTCGCACTGGTGAGCAGATGGCTGAGTTGTTGGCATGGCCAAACGGTTTCAACTATCTGTGAGGGGTTGGGGCTCGTTCAGCTCAAACTGGGGGTGCTGTGCCTTCCCCAGCCCCTCTGGCAGAGCTGTGGTTGCCACCCAGCAGCGGGCTGGTGCCGCCGGCCGAGGCCCCGGCCACCCAGCGTTTCCCCTGATGTTGAAGGAGGCCGGTGTGAGGAGCGCTCGCTGGTTTTATGAAGGGCTGATCAATATTTGAGCCTACCTTTTGTTGCGGCTGACAGCGCCCGGCAAAGGTTACGCTTTGCACTTTCCCTCTAGATAAAACACAACATAATGTCTTCTTTCAAGGCTTTTCAGAATTGCAAATCGCCCGCTCCTGGAAGTGAGATACAGCGCGGTACTCGTAGGCAGCTTTGCCAGCACCGGGCAGGGCTGGGTTCCAGCAGAAATGAGATCCATAGAAACCCCGGTTCCTCCCCAGCAGCCCCGAGCCGTGGCCCCGTGGCCTCCCCTCGCTGGAGGGACGAGGACAGAGCTCAGTGGGAACCCACCGGCTTCCTCGGGGACCCTCCGGCTTCCTTGGGGACCCTCTGCTCCGGGCAGCGTTTGAGCTGCGGAGATGCGGTGCTCAGGAGAAGAATTAAAACAAGTGTCGAGAAAATAGAGGCGTACGTAGAGCGGAGAGCCCAGGTAGCGGGGAGCAGAGCGCGATGCTCCACGAGCGGTGCTGGAGCTCCTTCCTGTGGTGGCAATGATGAGTTACTCGTTGTGTGCCACCAGCTGCGCGTGGGGAAGAGATGCACCCGAGCGCACATCTGCCTGGTGATGGTCCCTCCACCTCCTCCAGCCCCTCCGCCTCCTGTATCTCCTCCACCTCCTCCAGCCCCCCCACCTCCCATATCTCCTCCAGCCCCCACGCTGTGGGGAGAGAGCAGCAGGGCCGGGGGGAGAGGGGCAGAGCAGCCTGCCCGTAGCCATCTGCTCGGGGCGCTACGTGGGCTAACAGGGGTTGAGTTGTGCGGTGGCACCAACCGGTTGGGTGGCGGCAAAGCGCTTGGCTGGCCATATGGTCGCTGGCGGTGTATTCCTTCTACAATGCTATTTTATTACCGGGTTCATGCCTGTTTTCCCAAGCAGGAATGGTTAAATTGTTTGTACCGGGTATGTAAACGTGGAGCAAGGGGAAGACAAAGCGGCATAGGTACCGCAGGCGTGCCCGGGGTTCGGGGAGACCCCGGCCACCCCCAGCCCACTGCGGCAGGCGGCCAAGGCAGAGCCGCCGGTCCTGCCCCCGCTCTTCTCTCTTCTCGCCCCACGGAAAGCGGCAGTAATTTGCAAGTTGTGCACGCAGATCTTCAAAAGAACAGAATTTGGCCCTTAATGCTCTTTTGATGTATTTTTTTGTATGCAAATAAGGTTTAATTTCTGAACTTTGAACAGTTTGCAGATTAGTTTATTAGAGTGTTGTATTATTAAGTTGTATACTCCTGGGGTCAGAGCGCGGCATTTGGAAACCTCCGTGAACATTATTTATATTGTTAACCAAAGTCAAGAACTTCAGACATCTGGTACTCACCACAAAAGCAGGCAGTCAAAACAAAGACATATTTGTAATCATACTCAGTAGTCTTTTTATGTGAAGTAATTACTAAAATAATCTAAAGACATGGATCAGATTATTAATGAAAATTATAGCCCGCAAACTACTGTAATATACATCTCTACCTTTCATAAAGCAGACGGGAAGCTGTAGAATGTAATGAATAGCCCTGGGGTTGTGCAACGCCAGAATTCCTACTTTGAAATCTGTTGTCTCAGCTGATGAGCTCTAAGGGGAGTATTAGCAGCCCTACTGCTGATTGGGCTGGAGATGGTAATTTTGAACTCTACTCTTTCTAGCTGATGTACTGATTTTGCTCTTTTTTGCACTAAAGAAACTAAGTATGAGTTATTAATGAATTCCTTTTAATATGAGCATTTATATGCATATAGCTGGGTAAAATTCAAAATAAGGTGGAAAATATCCAGGGCTAATTTGCCTGTATTAACATGGGAATGGCAAGGGGAAGCCGAGTGCACGAGGACGAGCGGGAGCCTGCACGGGCATCCCCGATGGCCATGGGTCCGTCCGGGCTGTCACCGCGACACCCGTGGTCCGGGCTGTGGGTTACGTTTGCCCGCGGTACGCTGCTCCGTAGGGCACAGCCGTACCTAGACCCAACCGCCAAATTTAATTGAGGTATATACGCTGATATAGCCGTCCACCGAGCCCGAATCTGACCTCCGCAGCCCGTGGGGCTACGCCTTGCCCTGCGAGCAGCGAGGGGGACTGCGAACCCGCGTGGAGGTGGAAGCAAACCCTCCCGCGCTGCCGGAGCACGGCAGCCGAGCAGCGGGAATAAAATGCCACCTTGTTTTCTCGCGCTCATGAATATCTCGCAGCGCAGCGAGAGCTCCGCGCTGCTGCGAAGTCTGGATTTTCAGCTGCCGGGTTAAGTTTCTCTTCTTCTAAAAGCGACGGTGAGGCTCAATCCTGTCATCCACTTCCTCTTACAGCTGCCACCGACTTCAAAGGGAATCCTGCCGGCAAAATAGCTGCGGAATTGTGTCAGTCGTTTATTTGCTCCCAAGATTAGATAATTAATGAAGATAGAATATTAAAATTACATTTACATAAAGCTAAGGGTAATCTTAAAGTGTTCTATTATTTTGTAAATGACCCGAAGTTTGTAACGCATTTATAATCACGAATCAGGAGACAAGTCCTTTCAAATAAGGAAGTGCAATTTATAATCTCAGTTTCTTTCATTATTTATTCATACTGCTGTTGAATCCTCCGCTCTTCCAAACCTGTAAAGCCACGGAGCGTGCTTTACCTGCTGACGCTATTCTACCAGAAAGTTAGACTAAACTCTGCGCTTGAGTCACTCCAAACTACATCAAGAGGCGAACTCCAAACAGATCGGTTTGCTTGGAGCCAGTTCTTCTGAAATTCTCTAGGACTTCTGCTGGTTGGGGTTCTTCCCTTCAGGTTTAGACGTGTGCTACACCTGAATTGGTGAAGACTCAGTGATGGCAAAACCAGACATTTACTATTTTTAGCATAAAGCCATGGAAAATATCAATCCCTTTCCACCCCAGTACCGTATTTGTGGCAGTGCCCCGAACGGGTTCCTATCATATGAACTCATCGTTTTGCTGCTTTCGCAATAAGCACCTCTCAAACATCAGCATTTTATTTTGGGCCAACTGCCCGTTCCCAGGTGCAGTTGTTTTCCCGTCCCTGCGATGCTGAGGAGGTATTTTCATCACGCTCGTGCCTTGTGCACGTGTGGCCCTGGGTGGCAGCGAGGGTTCAGTGCGTCGGTATGGTCCGTAAATCAGGTCTTTAACCCGAAAGTGGCAACAGTGAGAATCCCAAATTCCCCATCCTAATGGCCGGCGCTAAAACCAAACCACCCCACCGCTTTTCAGCTTAGATAGCAATGTTTTTGTCAAGAAATGGGAGAGAAAAACTTTTAGCCGTTATTCTAACAGAGCTGCCGCAGCCTCTGGCCTGGCAAAGTGGTTTGCTGCGCATAAAGACTGAGCAAAAGTCACTTTATAAAGGGCAGGATTTTGTGACTCGGCTGTTAACAGGATTGGAATGGCTTCAACACGATCGTCAGCAAAACTGTGGAGCAGATGTAATGGACAGAATATCCAGAATGTTATTTACTAACTATTCTAAATTAATCTAATCTTCAATGAAATAGCATCTCTTCACTAAATAACTCAAAATAGCTGTTTCCCGTCTCTTACGAACCCTTTTTAAAATGACACTTCTGAATTCTTTTCCCTCTTGCCTTTTGCTCAGAAGTCAACGTTTCAAAAGCTTCCCAGACTCTTGCCCTTGCGAGCTTCCGAATGATGGGCTCGGAACCCCTTGCGCTTCCCGGGCATTGCCCGGGCACAGGGGCTGAGTTCACATAACTTTCTTTTCTTTAAAGGCTTCTTATTACCTCCATAAACCCCACCTTTGTCGAAGCCTTGAACAAAGCAGCATCCAGCGGGGTGCTGGAGGCAGCCTGGCTGCGGCGAGTGCTGAGGGTTGGGGGTGAGTTCCCGACTCCTCTCCCTGTGGGTGAGGATGAGGATGGTGGGGACGAAGGCGGAGGCGCGGGGGGTGTTTGAGCTGTGCCCTGAGTTGCAGCGAGGCTGCCGCTGCCCGCGCTGCGAAATGGAACGGGATCCCCACACTCCACTAAACTCGTGTCTTGATTTTCCCCGGGCATGGACAAAGCTGGTTTGGGACATGACTGAGGAAGGGAGAGATTGAAAGGCTGAGGGCCTCGGGGCTTTTAGTCTGGGGAAGAGGAGACTGAGGGGGATCTCATCAATGCTTATCAATACTCAAAGGGAGGGTGCCAGGGGGATGGGAACAGTCTTTTTCCAGTGGTGCCCAGTGACGGGACAAGAGGGAACGGGCACAAACTTGACCATAGGAAGTTCCATCTAAACCTGAGGAGGGACTTCTTCCCTGTGCGGGTGGCAGAGCAGTGGCACAGCTGCCCAGAGAGGTGGGGGAGTCTCCCACTCTGGAGCCATCCCAAACCCGCCTGGACGCCGTGATTCTGTGATGGTGTTGACATCTCTTTATTAATTACTGCCCAATTCATAACAGCGTGTGTTCAACCAAGCAACTCGGTGGCTCCAAATCTCATGCTTGGGATGTCACTTGCAGAATCGAGCTCTTAACTAGTAGCATTTTGGCTGATCTTTTTTTAACAGTTCCAGTTGAGAGGGTGCCGCTGGCATTTTGTCCTTCATAGATGTGGGAAAGTGAAAGCCGGTCCTGTAGCTTTAATCCTCTGCTTTGAGCTCTCTCTCAAACTTCCCACTGATTTCCTTATTTTCTTAGATTTTATAGAATTGTAGAATCATGGAATGGTTTGGGTTGGAAGGGACCTTGAAGGTCATCCAGGGCCACCCCCTGCCCGGGGCAGGGACACCTCCCACCAGCCCAGGTTGCCCCAAGCCCCGTCCAACCTGGCCTTGGACACCTCCAGGGATGGGGCAGCCACAGCTTCTCGGGGCAGCCTGCGCCAGGGGCTCACCACCCTCACAGTCAAGAATTTCTTCCTAATATCTCATCTAAATCTACGTTCTTCCAGCTTAAAAACATCACCCCTTGTCCCATTGCTCCCTTCCCTGACCTCTTCCTCCCCAGCTCTCCTGGAGCCCCTTTAGGCACTGGAAGGGGCTCTGAGGTCTCCCCGGAGCCTTCTCTTCTCCAGGCTGAACACCCCAACTCTCTCTGCCTGTCCCCCCCAGCAGAGGGGCTCCGGCCCTCGCAGCATCTTTATTCGCTGCCGTCCTGCAGAGCGGCTCTGAGCGCTGCTGTTTTAATTTGGAAATAGGCAGATTCCATAGGCGCGTTCTTCCTCCCTCCCTCCGCTCGTGCCCGGCCCCGGGTGGCTCGGTGGGGTGTCACGCTGTGCTGGCGGGGCTGGGGACCCGCTGCGGACACGCGGGGTGACCGGGGGACCCCAGCGGGTGATGGCAGTTTGCTTCGGGGCTGCAGCAGCAGTGGTGGAAGGAAGGGGTGAAGCGCAAGAACGCAGGAGGAGAGGGGTGGTACACGGGACAAAGCCCCAGTGGCTGCGTGTGCGGGTGCTTACGTTAATGTAATTAAGAGGTGAAGGTTAATAGCCCGGTTTCAGCCTGGAGGGGGTGCTGGGAGGACCCTCCAGCGCAGAGGGGCTTGGACAGTTGGGAAGGGGAAGAAAGGACAAGGGGACCCGTGTCTGAATGTCCGAGAGAGGGGATCCCCTCGCCATTGCGCTCCCCGTGGGGCCGCCGTGCCCGGCCAGCACCGTTACTGGCCATCACTGGGTGGCAACAGCGCCGGCGGGGAGCGAGCCCACGGCCAACGGGCACCGGGACAGCCCCGGCCCCAGCGGGGCGTGCTGGGACAAGTCTTCTGCCTTCTTCTGTAGGTCTGTACCCATCTGCAGCCTTCCCGAAACTTCACAGGCCTCTCACTGTGCAATTACAGGAGGATTTTAGTCTGATTATACATGAAAAACTCCCCTCTATAAAGAAATTCAAAGATCAGAGACATTTTCTTTTAAGTATTACATTGAAGTTTGAACGCTCCTGCTGCTTATTACAAAATGTTTCTACCAGGCACTACGGAACACTCAGCCTTTATATTTTCATTGTTAGAAGTCTTTTCTCTACTTAAATGTTAAATCTGAGCATTTCACTGCCACCTTTTTTTTTTTTACTGCAACGTATGTTAGGGAAGTATTAATTACAGCCTGAAGAGAATGCTTAGTCACAAGTCGTTGTTACAGATCGCGTTAACAGGACCAAGAGAATCAAAATTAAACAAAAAATAAATGACATTTTTGTCCTTCAGATATGTGAAAATGTGAATGCAAATTCTATAGTCTTATTTTTTTTCTGATCCCCACTATTCTCTAATCTTATCAAATATACATTCCCATAGTCTGAGTCAGGCTGATAAAGCAGCTTGCCAGAAACAAGTCGCATTAGATTCCGTAGAGCACATTTTCCTCGTAAATCCAATTTCACAATCTTTTCCCGGTGACATATTAGCCCTTCCTTAGTATATAAAATGTTCGTGGAATATTTCAGCTACTGCGTTGCCCACCACCGCGTAGCGTCACGCAGCCGTGCTGTACGTACGCTCCTTCTTCAGGCCCCATTCTTCGCTGGAGGCGCGGGATGGTTTCACCGTACGCTCCCTGCTTACCCTTTCAAGGCAGAGGCCAGTAAGGCTCCCAGTAAACATCCCGATTACCAGTACCTGCCTCGGCGCAGTGCGTCTGCGCAGCTCGCGTTTGGTACCGCTGTTTGTCTGTGAATGGAGGTGCCTCAAGGTTCATAAATCTGTATGCGGTAGTACGGGTTCTCTAACAGCAATTCATTTTAATTATGTGAGACATAAAAAGACCACCTACGGATGAGACAATACAGCTGTAAGATTCTCAAGGTTACTATGGGGAATACTTCATAACTGAAGTATGTTTTCCCAAAGGAATTATACTACCATTTGATTTAATTTTTAATTTTTACATTTTAATCAAAAATAGATCAAATGGTGGTGTTATCTCCTGGGAAACATACTTCAGATATGAAGCAGTCCATGTTCCTTTTAAATATGTAAAGCTGCCATTTATGTGTAACTCATGAATGACACCCTGTGTTGCAAGCAAATATCATGCGGTGATTTCTATATTGTTTCAGTAACAACACTATAATCGTACACAAATAGCACCGCACCGGGTTCTGCAAAGCGAACGGCATTAAACCGTACGGACTTCGGAGCCAATACGATACGTACCCGGTGCTAAACGGGAGCCACCACCTATTGACCGTGCGCGCATGGATATTGGCAGGGACCACGTCCCACGGGGCAGCCAAATGCCGAAGCCGTCGTCGTTTAGGTTTCTGAAAGCTGCTTTTTTTGAAAACTCCGGTGCAGCAACGCAGGTCGGGACGTTACGGCGAGGAGCGAAGCCCAAGGCGTCCGCATCTGGCTGTCGCGGGTGGGAGACCTGACACCTACACGGCCCTGGGACGGCAAAGGGGTTTTTCAGGGTGGTGAGGACGTGTTATCTGACGGAGGATGAGCTGCAGGTCAATGAGCGTCTGTGTGAGCTCCCTGCGATTTTCTTTTTCGTCTTTTTGTGTGTATTTAAAAAGAAAACAAGCCGGCCAGGGTTCTTCTTGCTTACTTGGGACAGAGTTGGGAACAACTCAGGAAGATGGAGCAACAGATGGGTCTCGACGCCCCTTGAGGTGGGACATCTCCCGCTGTACCTGGGGACTCCGCTTGTCAGCAACGGTCACTGCAGTGAAATGGGTGTCCCCAGCGGAACCTCTCGGGGCGTCTCCGAGCAATACGCACATCCGCGGGGTTCATACGCCGTTATCCTGAATGGAGGTTTCGTGTGTGATAAAATGCCACGGTGTAACTCTTCGTTTCATAATTACTGCCAGTAATCGAGGCAAAAATAGCGTTATTAACGTGTGACTGCTAACCTGCTAACACGGGCTACGGCACTGTGTTCCCAGGGAGCCCCGCACTGGGTCCTCAGGAGAGCTGTTGAGGTTTTAATATTTATACAGTTTTCCCAACTAATTTAGACATCAACACCACTAATTTTTAACATGTTATTTTCAACATATATGTCACATAAGTATAAATTTGTCTTTGTAGCTAGTCATACACAGGCTGCCTTTAAACCCCACATACTAAACCCAAAATTTTGCTTTTCCATCTTTTTTTTTGGCAGTCAAGACGGCAAGTCGACATGCAGTTGTCATCAAATGAATAGTTAAGTGAATGCTCATACCATGGTCTATAGCAACTAAACCTAGGACAAAAATTTTACATAACATAGATAATATATTTATTATTTCCATCAATATTACATTTATCCTACCCCTTGCACAGTCGCTCCTGTGCTTCTTGCTGCTTCAGACATCGAACCAGGATTAATTCTCGTCTCGTGCTTCATCTGCTTACCTTTATTCAAAATGCATGTACGACGCCAGCCGCCCGAACCCCGTTCATCTCGAACAGAGTTCCTTCACCCTCAGCGCATGCAAGAATAGGCGGTAAAAGAAGAAAAAAAAAAAAAAAAAACATAAGCAAAAAATTATTCCTTCCTCCTCCCTCCTGTGGGTTCAATATTGCCGCTCCCGAGGACAAGTGCTGCTTCTCCAGGACTGTCCCGCGTGGCCAAGGCTGGACTGCTCCAAGGCACACGGTTAAAACCTGCTTTCTCCAGAAAGGAATAAAATGCAAGCGAGCAAATTAACACGCGCTTGGTTACCAAACAAGCTTCATTTTGGTGTTGTGAAGGGTTTTGCAGAACCGGCAGGTTAAGGTAAGGGCTCTGAAGGGCAGCGTGCGCCCTGCGCGTGGTGAAGAGCCGCGCTGCGCCCGGCAGCTGCTCAGGACGGCTCCGGGCGGACCATCGCCCGTCCCTGGGCGCCTCGGCCACCTCGGGAGCCAGAGGGGACGGGCGCTGCGGGGACGGGGAGAGGTGAAACGTGGGCACCGCGCGCCGCAGCAGCAGGTCGAGGCCCCGACACCCGCGCCAGGCCCAAACTCCTGACCTTCGGCTGCCGCGCCGAGCTGGAGGTGCCCGCGGGAGAAGCCGAGGGGCAGCTGGAGCCGGGGGGCCAGGGCAGGCTCCTGCGGAAAGAAACCCTCTCCCGTGTGCCGGAACCGCGCTACCAGCTGCAGCACCGCACCGCAGGCGGCAACGGGCAGGGGATCTGCTCGAGACCCACGCTGCTATGAAGCCAAATGATAGTCTAATTACAGCAATAGTCCGAGGAGAGCGCAGCTTAGAGTCACGAAGGTATCGACACCCACGTTTCTCCTGAAATCCCCAGGAACGGAGGTCTGATGCTCACGTGCTCCAACCAGGGGAGGAAAAACCCAATGTGGAGGCACAGAGAGAGAGGGTCAGTTGAAAATTATTGACGTTTAACTCTCCGTTAAACCAAAACCTCCGCTCTTGTGAGACCCCACCTGGAGTACTGCATCCAGCTGTGGAGTCCCCAACATAAGAAGGACATGGACCTGCTGGAGCGTGTCCAGAGGAGAGCCACGAGGATGATCCGAGGGATGGAGCACCTCTCCTATGAGGAGAGGCTGAGAGAGTTGGGGCTGTTCAGCCTGGAGAAGAGAAGGCTCCAGGGAGATCTTATTGCGGCCTTCCAGTCCCTAAAGGGGGCCTACAGGAGAGCTGGGGAAGGACTTTTTACAAGGGCATGGAGTGATAGGACGAGGGGGAACGGCTTTAAGCTGGAAGAGGGCAGGTTTAGATTAAACATTAGGAAGAAGTTTTTCACTTTAAGGGTGGTGAGGCACTGGAACAGGTTGCCCAGAGAGGTTGTTGAAGCCCCGTCCCTGGAGGTGTTCAAGGCCAGGCTGGACGTGGCCTTGGGCAACCTGGTCTAGTGAGAGGTATCCCTGCCTGTGGCAGGGGGTGGAACTCGATGATCTTCAAGGTCCCTTCCAACCTAAACCATTCTATGATTCTATGAAAACTTGAGAGGATTTACTTGGTTTCAAAATATTGATTCTGCGTATCATTCCTACAGGTGGCCCAGGAGGGGGAAACGCTGCGCGGGCTGCACCGCGCGGCCCAAACGACAAACAGCTGTTATTTACCTTTACACCTCATGTCTGCAGGGTGCAAGCCCGTTATTAACGGAATAACGAACCCAGGCAGCTCCAGACTGTAGCCAAAGTGGTGTTTAATGCTTCTGCTTTTGTAAGTAACAATTTACAAAATACAAAGTTAAAAATATTAGACTGTATCATTTTAACCTGAATTAAAAACAGACCATGTGCCTATTTTACTATATACACGTAAATAACAGATCACTCAGGTTATTTTGTGTACAAACCACAGTATTAGGAAATATAGAGTATATCATTTTTATCAATAAAACAAAATTTTATAGTTATACAGTGTGAAGAAAAGTCTTACAAAAATAATTTTGTGGTTCTACTGCAGATTTGACACAAATCTGCTTTAAAGAAATATTCACCTGTCCCAGCCTGTACGGCATTCGCCTGTACGGCATTCGCCTGTACCCGTCGCAGCAGCTGCAGGAGTCTGACTGACAAATCCTGAAAGATGTCCCAAACACAGTACGTGTGTTTAAAACACTATGATTAGAAACCTTCAATAGATTAAACCATCAAACTACAATTTGTTTTCATGCTGGCTGATTTATAAAAGCATTCCTTGCCCCATTAGCAAGCACGGAGTAAGGAACCACCTCCTAGCTGGCAGATTCACTTTACGCAGCAGCGTGGGCATCCTCGTTTGTGAAAACATCAGGGATGAGGCGGACGTTTCCGCAGAGCTCAGCGTGTCCGCAGGCGGCCGCAGAGGTCAGCCGAGGCTGCGGAAGGCGCTGCGAGCCCCGGGGGAGCGGGCACGGTGACTCCGCGGGTGCTGCTCGGCCCCGTGACGCGGCGAACGCCTGGACGCCGATGCCCGCTCCCCCAGTGAGCAACACCGGTTAGCTCACTTCGGGGCGCTTCACACAGAGCCTTGCCGAGGCGCCCAGCCACAATACTCTATTTAGCAGCAGCAGCAGCAGCAGTCCCAGAAATGTAAGTCAAATCTGTTCAAGTTTTTGTTAGGACTTATGGCTTCCCACAACAAGGAAGACTGTAGAACACTCATAAGAAGGTACAGCGCAGTCACCCTTCTGCCGCCAGCCTCACACTGCAACTACCAAAGGCTTTCTTCTTTTTTTTTTTTTTTTAAATATTAATATTATAAGCCAACTCAAGAAAAGCAGAAAGGAGGGAGCTGCTATTTTTGACAAATACTAGGGAGAGTACCCTTACACTGCGCAAATGAAGTGCGAGCATACACACGGACTTGAATTCAAGTTATACAGGAACTGCTTCTTAAATATTGAAGATGCCAATGCTTAATAAAAAAAGCAAAGGCAAGTTTCACATTCTCCTGATAGCAAATACATTTTTCATATCAACAAACAATAGCAAAGAAAAAACTACTGTTGGAAACTATCGATGTTTTTGTTATTTTTGTGGTATTTGATGTTCAAGGCTTAGCTATGAGGCAAGAAAGGACGTCCGCAATAAAACCTGACATAAAATACTGGGTTTGTATTTGTAAAGAGTCTTTCCCTTCAATAGGTGCCTCGCTTCTTGGGCTCTTCCCACACGTCTGCCTGCTACTGGTCACTGGCGCGTACAGGATACTGAGCGAGGCGTTCCCCGTCGACCCGGTCTGGTGCTTTTGCAGTTAAACAAATAGGGATGATTATCCCAGAAACTGAAACGTTAGGCACGCAAAAACTAAAACACTTGATCAACTCTGAAAGAATAGAAAGATACAGATGAGTTTTCACAGAAATCTTTGCTAAAGAAGAAAGGCATCACAGTTCTGTATCAAAAACCTGCTTTTTAATACTCTCTCATTACCAATCGTGCCATGGTGCAGCAGGGATGGTAACTGCCAAGCGCTCGTCATTCCTTTTCTACGCTAATGTATTTTCCTGACAAGACTCGGTAGGACTACGTGACAGTGGTAATTGGGGTAGGCTGAAAATGAGGCGAGTTAAGCTTTCCACTAGCTAATCTACTTCTACACCCCTTTTTGGAGTTCATTCTCAAAGCAGCTGAAATTGGTGGGGGAACAGAGGTTTTTTTTTATTTAAATATTATTATAGAATTGATCTGACATATCCTATATTGTGTTCCTGGAGAACGCAACAGGCTATAGTTGAAAACAAAAAACTCCCTACCATTTTACTCAAGTTTACTTCCTATAGCACAGCATTTAGATGTTCGAAAAGTTCATCTGAGTAACGTAATTCCTAATCAGTTAGACTTGGTGTAAACTGCAGCACTACATTGTTACAGCATAAAGGAAGTACGACAGGCGCACGTTCACACTGCAGGCCGCCGAGTAAGAGAAATCGGATAAAGTTCTCCTCTTTTGCTCAGCTGCACAGATGCAGTAATCTCCAAGGGCAGTCTTGAGAGTCTGGGTGGACAGCGTAATAAAATACCTGCACAGAGTACAGTAACAACGGGAAGACTGATACAAAAAAATGACATTAAAATCGAACACTAGTATGACTTCATCGGCCTCTGTAATGCAGCCACGAACTATGGCCAGTCCTGTGATTTATGTACGATAAGATTTTACAAAAAACAAGTAATGGTTACTCTAAAAGGAGAAGAATTAAAAAGAACACGGTACAAGACCTACAAGGACCGTAAGGAAAGGTTCTTGTTTTTACTATGCTCTGTGTCAGATTAAGCTACAGTTAAGTTTGAAGCAAGCAGAAGAAATATATGTGCTGGTATCTGTGAATTCTTAACATGATAAAATTTGAGTTACTTAAATGAAAAGCAGTCTCTTTGGTTTGATAATCCATAGACATATCCCCTGTGTTTTAAGCATGATGGCATACTTTGCTCTAACATATCCTAGCAGAAAACTGTTCCGTCGTGGAGTCCAAGTCTGCTTTGATAACCTCTTCTTTGGATACCCTAAGTTTTGACCATACACTGTTCTACTAATTGTTACTTGTCGTACATTTTACTTGATGAAGCGTAACAGGTTTTGAGTCGTTTTGCAGTAACAGAACTTTCAGACACCTTTTAGCCTTTTACCTTCAAGCAGCTATTTCAACTTCTACAGCCATCTTTTTTTTTGGCTGCTATTATTATCAGGATTTTTAAAAAACAAGGGCTGGAAAATGTAAAACTTAATTGCCCACAAAATATGATCTAGTCATCTTGGTAACAAATATGTAATTTCAGTCTTTAGAAAATGTTTTGTATTATTATTTTGCCTGAGTTGATAAACTCTGATATCAGTATATGGGAATTTGCTCATCACACTGTTGTTTCAAGTGGGGATACGTTCCTTTCTAGCTCGAATTGGTACTATGGCTTGCATCAACCTGTGTGGGGAGTGGGAGGATTCGAGATGAGTTTCGGATCTTCAAGGCAGCAGGGACAATGCAATTCCTAAAACCATCGTGTTTCTTGGAGATTTGATCTTTTAACGGATTGTACTGCTCTTGTGATTGAAGAAAGTTTTGAAGAGTCTGAAAAATTTCACACTTTGACGATATCGATTTTCAATGTAACTAGAATTTATATTGGCTTGCAGGAGACTTATTCTTTCCTAACCAAACAGTACGTATGCCAATTTAGTGCAGGTCTGCTTTATAGACTTACTTCCTCGTCTGTTACTTAATTGAGTTCAGTATTTATATGATATTCACATATTTAGGAGGAATATCTCCTTGAATAACAGTCAACTCAGTGCTAACTACAACTCCACACGCAATGCGGGAAGCATTCTAGGACTCTGAAAAACCTTTGTCTAAGGATTTTGCAGCCTTATAAACCCCACCGGGAAACCAACCTTTAAAAGCCTGTCACTGCATTTTTGCAACTTTGGAGCTAGCGTTTTAATTTAAGCTGGCTCCTGGCTGCTCTCAGAACAGGAGAGGCCAAACGCTGTCATGCCTGCCGGATCTGTTTTGGGTTGAACTCTGCCCAAAAGCTGCGTGGCAGCAGGGCGCAGCTATAGCTCAGCAGTTCTCCAGACAGTGGAGATTGCATTCGCTGTGAACTTTGGCAGGTCACAGCAATTTCCCTCCAGTGCAGAGGGCTAACACACTGCCATTCCGTTTGGAGCTTTCAGGGCCCTTCTGCCGAAAGCGGAGGAGCCACTGAAGCATCACACCCAAATAGCACAACTCTGCTATCTTAGAGTCTAAAAATCTGGATGTGTTTAAAAATGATATAGTCCTATATACTGGCAAAATGTAGATGAAATTACTTGTGACAAGCCAATAAAATTATGTTGGATGACAAGTTCAAGACTTTTTAAACAGGTTTGTTCTAGTATCACAGTAACTGGAAAGACAGAGTCAGGATATCTTAACAACTTTGTGAGGACTCCACAGAGCTGAATTACTATTCACCTTTGCTTTAGAGGGTTGTTCAAACAATACTCCTTTTTCTATTAGATATTTACCTGCCACATTCACAAACTCTGCTTGTTATAAACAAACTAGAAGTTTACCATATAAGATATCCAAATTGGATGCATATTTTGGATTTAAACATAAGTTTCAATAGGATTTTTACCAGCCTTCACAGCAATCTAAAAATAAAGACGTTTCTGGCCTCTCATTTCTGCCTGCACATACAGGCTGAGCTAAAACTGCAGGCTCTGTACCCATGTAAATGCAGGGACTGCTTTCCAACAGTATCAGAGAAAGTGCCCAAAAGAGACAGGGAAATCTCTTGTATCGACGTGACGTTTGGCCCACTCCCAGGTGAAGATTGGGCTGAAGGCCAGATCAACTTAGCTACTCTAAAACGTTCAAATCAACTTTTTTTTTTTTTTTTTAAACATAGACTGAGATACCTTAAAAGCAGAAGCATTTTTCCAAGTGTAAAGACAATGATAGCGGTAATGGTGCACTGACAGAGTAACACCTACAGCAGAGCAGACTGCCATATGCTGAATACCACGCACAAACCCAGGCCTGCGCGGAGGTACAGACAGCCAGCTGTACAGGGTTCACAGGCGCATCTTTAGAGTTCAAAAAGAGAAGCAGTGTTGCCAATCCACCGTCTCCCAACTTCTAGAACCCCAGGATATGATTGAAGTGTCCCTGAAATGACAAAATCTTATGTCACTAAAAATTATCTCATCAAAACCCAAAGTCTTTTCCTCAGTATATGTTTTCAAACTTTACTTTAAAAGAAACTGACAGTTCCACTAACAGCTTCACAAATACTTCCTTTTTTTTTTTTGCTGAGGGACTCACGGACAACTAAAGAGTCTGGACAGTAAAGGGAATGTTCAGTGTAATCTGTATAAGCAGCATGACTGAATTATGGTATTTGTTTTGCACATTAAGTTAAAATATATATCCATACAGAACATAGACAATTTTATCATCATACTTGTATACCTTATTCTATTCTACCATTAAGTGTTTAAAGATTTTGAGGATAGGACAGTAATTTACTTTCTGGTTGGTGACTTTTATTTTAAACTCAAGTCTGCGTTTGTTTGTATCACGCTATTTGTTTAAAGAATATATTCACAGTAATGCTTTCAGAACAAAAAAAGGTGTTACCTCTAGTTATCACGTAACACAGAAAAATAATCTCAAGAACGATGGTGGTGTTCTCCCTGCCCTGAAATCCCACCTAGCTGCCAGCCAGTTCAGACCACTTCCTCTTCTTCTAAGTCCCTGCCTAAAGAGTCAGTGACACATTGGTCCAAAGAAAGCTTATAAAAAAATACAACTAAAGTAGTATTCTTTTCTCAAATTGTGGTTTAATACACATCTATTATTCCTTCTGAAACATGTGGTACTCGTTAAATATAGAAAAAGAGGTCTAAAAGTCAAGAGAGCAAACCTAATAGTGATAGTGCCTTTAAATGCATGTTGAAGTTCACAGCACTTCCAGTAGCGACAGAATTAAACGTGTTCAGGAAAGCTGATGTTAGTCAGGTCCTGCACATGACTGACTGGCTCAATGAGTATTAGGATTTCTTGATGCAAAATACAATCCTGGTAACAGTACCCACAACAATGAAAAACTGTCTCAGCCCAATACGCTTTGTGTTTGACTTGTTCCAGTTTGGATGTTTTAATTTATTTGCATGTCCCTACCATCAGTAGAATAAAGGTTCTTATAAGATTTTTAAATTATTATTACTATGAAAAAAATTACAACATTCTTTATCTTGCTATCAGTAGGCTCCTCCCTTCTGTTCATGTCAGCTGTTCTGAAGGACTTCCATGATGCACGTTAATCACTGTGACAGTCTCCGATTTCCCTGAAGTGACATTTTAACTGTGAAGAAAGTTATCTGAGCCCTTACCGGCTTACTAGACATTATACTCTTAGTATAAGCTTTTTATTATTTTAAGAATGAAGATAATTTACTAATATGGTTCCTACTCAATTTATTGAAATATAACTGTATTCTCTGTTATGTTACTGGCCACAAACAACTCATTATCTGAAGAGAACACAATTAACAAATCTATACGACCGGTTCATCATCGCCAGGTAGAGGGGTTCTAGGTGAATCGTGCTGTGAGCGCACGGGCACTCACACAAGCCAGGTTACATCGGGGTGGTTACGTTCGCTCAACACCACACGAATTCAGCTATAGCCGAACACAATTCTGGCTGCTCTGGTGCTGTCTTTGTGTGGCATTACGTCCAAACCAGCAAACTCTCCTCACAGGAACTGGGAGCAAAAGAGTCCCTCCTCTCTGCAAGAGCAAGCTATCAGTGCAAAAGCAGTCATATTTTTCTTTTATCCAGATTGTTCCAGCCCCGTGACTCAAATAATGGAGAACTGAATACACACGCTAACTTCGTTATTCCATTACCAAACACCGTGTGTTACTCCTCAAACTCTTAATTGATATTTGACATTTTGTAACACACATGGGTAAACTTTTCCCCCCGCTACAGGGTATGGCATGGAAATCAGAATCATATTTAAAGTCAGTCATATTTAAAATCACCCTGCTTTGAGCAACATGTTTTCCATTTCAACTCAACGATGAGGCTAATTTAGCAAGAAGTCTAGCTAGTAGCTGTACAAAGGCTCCAGATTTTTATAACCTTGAGTATTTTTATACCTTGAGTTTCTATATTGAAAACACAGAAGGACAGTCAAGTAGAAAAAGTCTTTAGTTTTGAGATTCCAGTCTCACCAAGTAAAGTTAGCAAGTTGTTTTCCTTGTTTCTTACAGCTGTAGCTGAAAAACATTTAAAAGTGAATAGGTCCTCCTTTATAACCAAACTTCCCTACACAGATGTTTGTGGTGAATGAATGAAGAGGTGAACGTTACCTTCTCAAGTTATCTGGCTTTTATCTCAAGTTTATTATTAAGCCATAGGAAAAAAACATGTCAGGCTAACCTGACCTAAAATAGAAATGGTGTTATTTGGAATTACAGTATTTGTACTTAGTCATAATTTTCCAAAATTAAGTGGTCACTGATATAGAAGAATTTTACAAACTCTTATAATGTCACTGTAATTCTGGAATACAACAAAACTGACTTTCCAATGTGCCAATTTGGGTTTTAATCCCAAGATGTTCTTTCCTTTTTTGGGTTTTGATCCTTGAGATGTTCGCCATGCCACCAAACATGGTGACACATTTGGAAAGTTCAAACTCGGTAATCCACATAGGTGGTCATACTGGCTTCTATATTCCTAAAGCCAGTCCTGGAACTGTTTTCTGGTTTATTTTTAAAGATGAGCAGAAATAAGTTAACACAGTAAATGTCTTTTCAGTCACAGCTCCTGACTGATGACAGCGACCTCCGTCTCATAGCATGCAACAGAAACTTTGCGGTTGATTCCATCAAATCAAAGACATTGCAATAAACATTCAGCCTTTCTGAAGAAGTGTATGGCATTCCCTCACACCTCTCCTCATTTTTGGCTCTCTAAGGAATTCTGTGTGATGGTTCAAGAGGATGCAGAGGATGCAAGCAGAAGTCAAGGGTAGCTCCCATACACGTACGAAACTTCCTAAACTTTGGTTAGACAATTTGCATGAAAAATGAAACTGTAGGAATACCATAACCTCTTTTGCTATTATTATTACTCTTGATGGATCTGGCCTTCTATCCAGGGAAAAAAAGAAAAAAGAGCATCGTTGAGATCACTGTCATCTGTTAGTGGGAGATGCTAGTGCTACTGCTGCGGTATTACAGCACGCTACACGGGGCGAAATCATAGCTGTGGCTACAGCCTACACAAATAAAAGAATACAGGTTTTAAACAGCTGACTTTGGATGCCAAGAGAAGCTGATGTGAATCAGCTCAGAAGTCAGCACTATTCAGCTGTCCAAATAGTTGCACTGTTTTTCAGAAAAGCCAAGCTGCCCGTGCCCAGCTCTGACTGCTACCGGCCCTTTAGCTAGCTCATTTAAAAGTAGCTCTGGTATGTCCACAGTGTAGTATTTTTAGGCTATGTCTACCCTTTGGAAAGGAAGTATCCAATTAGAGGAAAAAATATGAGATAGAATGGGATTCCTGAATATTTTTTTTATGACCCAGTAAATCAAGGAAGATATGAAAATGGGGCAGAGGAAGTTGTACGTTTCTGTTTGCTTCAGTTACTTCCTAAACTCTGCTTTTTAGAGTGAATTTGAGAAATGTGTTTGCAGTCTCCGTATTTTCCAACTGCTGCTGGAAACATATTAGTTTGTGCTCTGCTGGTGTACCTCAGAAACGTTAAATCAATCTGCTTTCTTTTATTTACATGCTTTATTCCTGAGAAGTGTAATTGCGGTTTTTATTAACTTTATGTTTTATGGATCTAATACTTAAGAACAAGTCTATCTTTTATGTCACAGAAAGAAGGTTAATATACTTACAGATTCTCCAGCAATACATCTTGGGCAAGGTTGGGCAGTACCTCTGCTTCCATGGTTTTCAAAAATCTAATGAACAAAAACATATACAATGCCATCAAAAAGAAAAAAAAAAAAAGGGGCAATTATTTGCAATTTTATTACAAAATGTATTTTCAAAGTGTTCCTCTGAAAAATAGATGTTGTTGACAGTGCAAACATACCACTGAATTTTGCCTCGTCTTTGTAGCCCAAGGACAACAGTCAGTGGAGATTTTCTGTTTAGAATCCAGCTCCATGGCACAATCAACGAGGTGAGAAGCAGCCTCATTTGGAATGGTTTCTAATGGCTTGCACGCTCGCTTCTGAAAGAATTAAAAGCAATATTTACACGTCTTTGCAAGGCATAGGCCATCGAATACAGGCTGTCAGGATTTTACTGTTGCTGACTGATAGGGATCTCACATTCATTCGGAAGAACAGTAAGTTAGGAAAATATAGACTACCAGACCCTAGGCCAGAACTGCAAAGTTTTCTGTTTAACAGTGCATGTCATGCTGGAGCAGCAGGGGAATCTGCAGATCTCACGAAATGTCTCTGTGCCTCAGTTTCATAAACTGGGGATAAAATGCTACTGGGAAAAGAGCACACTTCACTCTCCATTAGTGTATGATTTAGGATGGCGTTTATCAAAGGAGCAGATCAGGGGAAGTTGTGTGAAATGACTAATTACATCAAGGAAACAGAAGGAAGACCCTGAAGCCACGTCAAACAGCTATGAAGACATATTTTGTAATGATTTTTGTATCTTTCTCTGAATACTGTCATCTTTCTACAGCTTTCCATTGCTACACCACCAATTAACTTCCCTGAGCTCTAACCTGAGCTGTTATCCAGTACTGAATGACGCTTGGGTGTCCTGCGAATCAAAGGCACCCACCTCCGGAGAAAGGTCTGGCCTAAGCAGGGATGTCTTTCTCTCGGTGCTCAGCAACCCAACGCACGATCAGCGGCGCCCAGAAATACTGCTTTACTACTGTGTGAGAACCGGGTTAGGAAGGGGTAAGGTTAAGACGCAAGCCAGTGGAAGAGACCGATCGGAAACCTTCAGAAGGGATATCCTTGGCCTGTGACTGCTGTCCCATGCAACAGGGGGAGCGCTTAAATCCCAGGGGCTCCTTGAAATTGTAACAGCAAACTAACAGAATAATGGGAAATTTCA
The DNA here is from genome assembly GCA_017639485.1 of Pluvialis apricaria. Classification (NCBI taxonomy): domain Eukaryota; kingdom Metazoa; phylum Chordata; class Aves; order Charadriiformes; family Charadriidae; genus Pluvialis; species Pluvialis apricaria. The sequence continues at coordinate 40,310,257 of CM030013.1, forward strand.
AAACTGACATAGACGTTTCAGGGTCTGACTCTGAATTCCAAAGAGATACACATGCTTTTGAATTTTTTTTTCTGATGCCTTTCTGAATAAACTTTGTTTAAGGAATAACAATATTCGATCTCTTTCACAAGCATATAATTTCACATGCAGCAGATGTGTTGCCACAGAACTAACAGACTATTGAAGCATGGAAACTAAACTTAAAATTTGAATATGTTATGCAAAAATAAAATGGATCAATACAACAGAAACCTCAGCGGAAAACAGTTGAAACGAGAATGCTATCAAGAAATACAGGATATTTGGATGGGAAGTAAATCAGAAAGTGAAATATGTATTGTACTAAGAAAGTGAATAATATAATAACAAAAAGTCTGAGAAGGTCCTCTAAAGATAGACCGCCTCCCACTGGGAAAACATTCTCTTCCCTTTGTTGCTGCAGAACTCGTGCTTTATTAAAAGGTACAGCATAGTGGTACGGCAGCATAACTAGCAAGACGTGTAAGATGAAGGAGAAAAGGGAAAAAATGACTTACTGCCATACATCAGAAGAAATTTGGCTTATTAAAAATAAATTCAAGGTATTGGTTTTTGGGGGGGATAAGATACTTAGCATCAGTGACAGGAATTCAGCATACAGAGCAGATGGCTGACAAACTTATCATACCAACGCCAAGACAATTTGTGGAAGTTTCTAGCAGAGGCTGGCTTCAAGGAAGACTTCACTCTCTGGAATTCTCTCTCTTAGGAAAGAAACGATCAATACATCAATCCTGCCTGCGCACAGAACACACGTAGCACAGGATTCAAAGAGCCTGTGATTAATAAGGATCAACGAGCTCGCCATTCAAAAGGCAAGCAAGAATTTCATCAAAATGACTACTTTTGTTCGGGAACGATCATGCTACATCCAGCTTGGAAACGTAAAGACAAGCAACAGCACGTCACATACTGTCCTACCACAGGCAGAAAACAGGTCTCTCTGCAGAGAAGATATTCTGTAGCTTTCTTTTCCAGCTGGAAAGTCCTGGAAAAACACATGTGTTTCCACTGATGCTGAAAGGATAAAGGCCTCACAGGCACTGCTTTTCATAAACAGTGAAATTAAACTGGTGCAAAAACTAGCTACATCAAAATAACTAACCTAAATGCAATGCAAAATATTTTTAAGACAGACTTATCACTTCCTTTTTTTTGTTTGTTTAAATTTAGCTGTAAGATTTGAAAAATCTCCTATAAATTCAATATGTGCATCACACACAAATTCTGTTTTGCATACCATCTTTTTAAAAGCCAGGCCAGCTTCTCTTTTTTGTTTCATGAACAGCTGTCCTACAGGTATAAAGCAGTTCTCCGTCCAGCCCAGGTTTACTTAGTTTAGCTCCACGGGATACCTGTATGGAAAGGACAGTGATGGCTGTGCGTAGATGCTCCCCGTTATTAGGGCCCAGCTCCCTACCAAAAGAAGTGCAGATGTCTCAGTTTGGGAAAGCAAACAGAATGTGAGGTCCATGCAGGTCCTTGTTCTGGGAAACCCTGCTTGCAGTCCAGCCCAAACCAGAACAGGCCACGTAAATAGCTCTGACCTAGAAAATCTTTATTCTTTACTGGTCTCTAAATCCAGATGCCTTAAAACCAGTGCAACATCGGTGAGCTCCATCCTAAAGCAAGTTTCTGAAATACATGCAGTGTGCGCTTGCAGCCCAGAAGGCCAACCGTATCCCGGGCTGCATCAGCAGAAGCGTGGCCAGCGGGCCGAGGGGGGGATTCCGCCCCTCTGCTCTGCTCTGCTGAGACCCCACCTGGAGTACTGCATCCAGCTCTGGAGCCCCCAACATAGGAAAGACATGGACCTGCTGGAGCGGGGCCAGAGGAGAGCACGGAGATGCTGCGAGGGCTGAGCCCCTCTGCGGGGAGGACAGGCTGGGAGAGGGGGGGTTCAGCCTGGAGAGGAGAAGGCTCCGCGGAGACCTCACTGAGGCCTTCCGGTATCTGAAGGGCATCTACAAGAAAACTGGAGAGGGACTTCTTACAAGGGCACGTAGTGATAGGACGAGGGGGAATGGCTTCAAACTGGAAGAGGGGAGATTTAGATGAGATATTAGGAAAAATATTTTCACTGTGAGGGTGGGGAGCCCCGGGCCCAGGCTGCCCGAGAAGCTGTGGCTGCCCCATCCCTGGAGGTGTCCAAGGCCGGGTTGGACGGGGCTGGGAGCACCCTGGGCTGGTGGGAGGTGTCCCTGCCCAGGGCAGGGGGTGGACTGGATGAGCTTTAAGGTCCCTTCCAACCCAAACCATTCTGTGATTCTATGATTCTATGTAAATAGCTACATCAAGGTGTAAAAGGCAAAAGGAAATCATATGTACGCACATAGAACATACAGTAGGAGCTGAGCAAGAGCAGACAAGAACTGTAGGGAATCTCCCGCAGTCACAACAGCCACTGGCACAGCACAATGCATGATAGCTGCATCAAATAAGAGGATGATTAAGACTTCAAAACAGTTGTCTCCCCAAGGCCAGGGATGAGTGTTCATTGCATAGAGCTGAGTTTGGAGTTCCCCTCCCCAAAAGGCTGATGCAGCAATAATGTCTCTGCAAAGGCCGGCTACAGTGTCCGTAATGACTTCAAGCCCCAGTACTGGCAATGGCTTAAAACCCAAAAAGGACAGAATCCCAAGGAGAAGAGTGACAAATGTTCTGATATTAGACCTAAAATGTGCAAAACTCTGTGCAGCATCACAGCTGTAGAAGTTACAAGGTAAAGCGCCTTGTCTGCACTGCCACTTGGGCCATGCTGTTAGCTAAAACCGAAAATAGTTGTCAATTATTTAGCTAAGAAATCCCCGCACCGCAGTGATCAGGTACTAGAGGATGGAGAGCACACTTTAATTAGCATGCATCCCCTCAGCAGTCAGAAAGGTTAAGCGCAGGTGTTTCACCTCGTGTCTGTGAACAAGCACATGAGAGCAGCAGCCCAACTGTTCACTTCAATGCATTGAGCCACGATGACTCAGCTGTAATCTGGACCGTAACAACTGCTGTGATAGACGAAAACCCAACCTCTAATGTCTTGCCCAGGCTACCCTACACAGAAAGCGTTCTGTACTGTAGTAAGAAAAGTCCTCGTTTTAAAAGCACCTTGCAAAGTTGACTGATGTATTCTGCTATCTACAGAGGCGGTGACAGCAATTCTGAGTTGCTGTCACAGAAGTTTGAGAAGAATTTTATCCAGTCTCCAGGCAGCTGGCTCAATGGTGCTTTTCTTAGTGGACAAACCGCAATTCATGAACCAGAAGAAAGCTATTATTTACCGCTCTAACCTCAAGAACAGGAGAAAGAAGTTCCTTCTTTCCTATGTAACCTTGTCAGTCACAGTCAGAAAGTTCACTAACAGATGTTCCTTCTCTTCTCTGCAAAGACCGTTTCTCTGAAAAATGAGGGTAGCCCCTCACTACGCAAGTTTTAGCTCAAGTCACACTCGAACAGGGATGATCAACTAACAGTGACCAGAGAGCGTGAACACCAGGATAAGAAAGATGGGGACAAACATTTTAGCGGGGCCTGTTCCGATAGGACAATGTGTAATGGCTTTAAACTGAAAGAGGGAAGATTCAGACTAGATATAAGGAAGAAACATTTTACGCTGAGGGTGGCGAAACAACGGCCCAGGTTGCCCAGAGCGGTGGGAGATGCCCCATCCCTGGAAACGTTCCAGGCCAGGTTGGACGGGGCTCTGAGCAACCTGGTCTAGAAGAAGATGTCACTGCTCATGGCGGGGGGGTTGCACTAGATGGCCTTTAACAGTCCCTTCCAACCCAAATAATTTCGTGATTTTGCAGTAAGTTTTTGTCGGAACTCCTGTTAACGTTAACAGCTTGTCACTTACTAGTATGAGAGATGCTTACAAGGTGGTGGATACGAGACACCTTGTCGGAATGCATCCGACTGGAGAAATACACACAACACGTGCTCAGCTGAAACGGAAAACTATTCCAGAAGGCCAACATACGAAGGCTGAACACACCGTTCTCGTGAGGCACATCCTGCAGCCAGGACAGCAAAACCCAGATAGCACTCATCATGGGTATAAAAAGAGTATCAACCAAGAAAGAAGAAAAAAAAAAAAAAAAAAAAGGTTGCTTAGTGAAATTCCACGTTAAATTACGGCAGGGTGCACGCGGCCTCCCCAAGCACTGACACGGCACTGACTCCCGCGGCGGTGCCGCTCCGCCGGCGGAGCCACCCGCCCGCACCCACGGTAACGGCGGGCTGGGGGGGGGGGGGGCATGGGGCACCGCCGACCGCCGCAACGCCCCGCTCCGCCCGGGGCCGCCCCGGTCCGGCACTGCCGCCGCGCCGCCGCCAGGGGGCACCGACCGCCGCCCCCGGCGCCGTGAGGCGGCCCTCGGCCCCGGGGACGTTACTAACGGCCGCCTCAGGGCCGCGGGGCCAACGGCCGCCTCACGGACCCGCGGCCAACTCACGGTCCCGGGGCCAACGGCCGCCTCACGGTCCCCTCAGGGCCGCGGGGCCAACGGCCGCCTCACGGTCCCCTCAGGGCCGCGGGACAAGCGGCCTCCCCGCCAGGCGGAGGGCTGAGGGCGGGAGCCGCCGCGGCCGGGCCGGGCCGGGCCAGAGAGGCCATTCCCGCCGCCGGCGGGAAGTTCGCGGTGCGCTCCCCCCGTCACCCTCCCCGGTGGCTCCCGCCGCCCCCGCGGGCGGAACTCACGCGCTCCGGCTCCCCCGGCTCCGGTTCGTGCGCGCGCAGCGCCCCCCGCCGCCCCCGCGCCGCCATGGCGGGGGGCAGAGCCGGGCCCCGGTCGGGCTCCGCCGCCCTCACAGCCCCGCTGCCGCCGCTCCGGGGCGGGGCGAGCCCGGGGCGGGCAGCGGCCGAGGCGGAACGCCTGACGGCGGGTTTTAAGGCGGCTGCTCGGCGTTCCCGGCGGTAGGGCCTTCGCGGGCAGCGCCGCGCCGCCCCAGCGGCGTCAGCGGCCCCGGTTGGCTCCGTCGGCCGCCGCGCCGCGCCGCTGAGGCGGGCTGAGCTCCTCGGGGCGGGCCGACATCGCGCGGGGGTCACCGCCGTCCCCTCTACGGATTTGGGTTCCGTTCGTGTGTCTTAAACGGGTAAGGAAGGGGTTAAAAGCCGGGCAACGATGTCAAGCGGTCTCCAGGTCCCCGGTGACCCTCCGGCCCCCAAATCCTCTCCTGCAAATCCTGCCCTCGTGCTCGGGGCGGCCCAGGCTGTATTTTTCCTTTTGAATTTCTGTGGGTTTTGGTGGCGCTAAAGACAACAGGGAAATACTCTCCGCGACCTTTGGGCGTGTGCCGCCCCGGGCCTGAGCGGCTGTGTCGCGCCCCCGGGCCCTGGGAATGCCGAGGCGTCAAAAGAGGAGAACCCCCGTGAAAGCGTGGCTGAGGCGGCGCTGCTGGGCGGGCTGGAGATAGTTTTAAAGTTGATAATATAGATAGGGGGAAAAAAAAAAAAAAGACATTTCCTGGGGAAGAGTCAAAAGGTTTGCTCTGCTGTTCGCTCTGCTGTTAACTGTGTCGGCGACCTTTTTCTGAACAGCAGTAACACTTCAGCCCTTTAGGTAACAGCGCGAGCGAGGCTGTTGCCATCAGTGATTGCAGCTTATTTTGTAATTGGATCTTTCCCCAAGAACCAAACCTCCTTTAGGGTCGCAGGAAGGATCAGAAGCCACGTGGAAATTACAAAGAGAAGAGTAGAGGTGCCCAGCGTCGCGTGCGTTACCAAAGCCGGGGAGTACGATGTTCACTTCCGAAAGCTGACCCGCGGTGCCGGGGAGAGAGGACGGCGCGCAGGAGCACCTTGGCTCGGCTCCTGCTTGTTTTGCAGAAGTTCTCCTTCTCTGAAAGAAACATCTAAATACCGTGTGATGGTGCACCAAAGACCTCTGCATTAGGGAGCAGCTGCAAATTTGAGCAGCACTGAGTGTAATGATTTTGGCTTCTAAGTTTGGGGACCTCAAACTGGGCACCTCAGTCTACACGCAGACATCCAGGTAAGGGACTGGGCGTCACAGGGGCTTGCGCTGACCCGGCGTCCTCCTGCCCTGGCTGCTGCGCCGTGTCCCGCTGCTGCCCGGTATGAGCCAGCCCTGCCGCTGGGATGATGGGGGATGAGCTGCCATCGTTACTTCAGATTAAGTCACAGGACAGTACCTGAGTTTCAATCCCATTTCCAGACAGAATCATTCAGAAGCTTCCAAGGATGACCTGCAAATTCCAACCCATGACAGCAGAAGACCAAAATAATTCGTGCAGGCTTGGACCTGTGAGCTGGCCGCACAGACTGCACGGCAATCCAGAACGGGCAGGTACTCGTTTCAGATTCATTCCGTAAAGATCAACAGAAGATTCTTTCCCAGAGGATGACTCCCCCCTTTAACGGTGCCAAGGTGTCTTCTGCACCCTCTATCTCCTACCAAAAAGGGGAAAACAAAATGCGAGGGAGGAGGTGGCTAAGTAGAATTCAACAGTGCTCATCACTCCCTGGCACTGTATGGCCCAGATAAAATCAGAGTCCTTCGTTTCACTTTTGCTGGGTCTTGAGGCCAGCGCGGGGCGAGAGCCTCAGTCAGGAGGGTGTCATACACCGCTTGTCTTTTCTGCTCCGCTAAATCAAGCTGTTTTGCAGGAGAGAGCACGTATTGTCAAGCTATCCCTGGCATTCATTCCTTCCAGAGCTTATTCTTCACTAGGGATCCAGTTGTGCTTATAGTATATGCTCTGTCACATTCTTTGAGCCTGAGGGCGTATCACAAAAAAAATAATCCACAGATTCTTTTTTTTTTTTTTTTTTAATTTAGCATTTGACATGCCTGATAGAAAAATAACCCTAAATCTGGGTAATCCAGTTTGCAGAACATCTGAAGCATAAGTCATTTCAGAGTTTGAACCAAACCCAAATCCATTCACATCAAATCAGATTTATTTAATTATTTCAAAGCCACCTTCCAATTCCACCCCCAGAGCCTTTTTATGTGTCTTGCCAGTATAGCTAGCATTGTGGACTGGCTTCCCGTTTATATTCACACGTTTAGAACAATGGGATGCACTATTAAAACCACGCATTTTGCAACACATCCGTCTCAATGTGTCAGCACGTGGCAGGGCATCCTCTTCCGCAGGTGCAAGGTTGGGAAATGGCACTTCCAGTAGAGGCGTCTCATCTGACGTACGAAGTGGGGAGTTAAGTGGTACCTGCGTGAACTGAATGAGTATCAGCTCTCTCCCTCCGTGGGTATTTTTCGGAGTAAGAAAAAGCTTAGCTTTGTAAAGAGTATGAAGGCTCACGTCAGTAAGTTGCGAAGAACGGCCATGCAAATCCAACGGGGTGATCCTGTGAAGTGATTAATTGCTTGTGCAATGCTGTGAAGACTGCGTGGCCCGAAGTAAAAATGCAAATGCTACCATCACCAGATTTTAAGAGTTCAGTAACAAAGGTAGAGCATGTATAATTTACCAACCTTTTCAAGACGTCTTGAGAACGAAGAGGCTAGAAACAAAAGACATGCTGATCCTTACCTGAGTACCCCTCCAAATGCAGTGGCTTATGTTTTCAGTTAGGGACGTGCCTCGTCTTCCGCAGGTGAGACCTGACCAAAAAAACCCACCCTCCAGCAAAGGGATGGAGATGTATTTTGGTCGTCAGAGGTAGCTTGTTGCCATCCGCAGACCATCAACTATATTTGCACTTGCTAAATTAATAGACTTTTGCCTCTTGGGACTTTGGAGACTTTGATCTGAAGTAGTGAAGTAGCAGAAGTTTTTGAGAAAGAGAGGGTCCCTTCTGCACATCGTGCAATGGACGTTTTAGAGGGATGGCCCATAGACTAAGCGCCGGGGAGGAGGTCGAGAAATGGGGAGTAGAGTTAAACCCGGGATTTGAGTTACGTGTTATGGGCGCTACTACGGCAGGAGCCCCTGGTTCTGGCCGGGTAGGAGCAAGGGGAGGAGTTCATTGCAATGTTAAACCCTGGAACCTGGCGCGAAGGGACCTGGGGTGGGCATTGGAATGGGAATACCTTTAATTGTTGCATCTCATGATTTGAGTGAATGTCCTGATTTCAGCTGGGATAGAGTTAATTTTCTTACTAACAGCTGGTGTTTTGGATTTAGGATGAGAATAATGTTGATAACACACTAATATTTCGCTTGTTGCAAAGCAGACAGGGACTTTTCGCCTTCTCATACTGGCCTGCCAACAAGAAGGTGGTGGGCTCCCAAGAAGGAAGGGGACAGAGCTGGGACACAGGGATATTCCATACCATGTGGCATCGTGCTCAGCATATGAAGCTGGGAGAAGAGGAAGGAAGGCGGGGACGTTCGGAGTGCTGGCTTTTGTCTTCCCAAGTCACCATCAGGCGTGATGGAGCCCGGCTTTCCTGGGGATGGCTGAACACCCGCCTGCCCGTGGGAAGCAGTGAGTGAATTGTTTTGCTTTGCTCGTGCGTGGCTTTTGCTTTACTTATTAAGCTGTCTTTATCTCACCCTGCGAGTCTTCTCACTTTTACAGTTCTGATTCTCTCCCCCATCGCACCGGGGGAGAGTGAGCGAGCGGCTGGGGGGGGGTGTAGTTGCCAGCTGGGGTTAAACCACAAGGAGTTTGCCCTTTTTTTTTTTTTTTTTTGCAGAGAAATTACTTTGTACCGCCCCAAAATCCCATTCTTAGATTTGGTGTTCTTGTATCCTGAGAAACTGAGGACTCACAGGTCGTCTTCTCTCAGTTTAATCAGTTTTTTCCCTTTCGTCCGTTAAGCTCATTTGCTAACTGTTTCGCCATGTTTTCTGTGCTGTTAACTCCATCATTTTGTGGAGTCCCAGGTAATTTGGAAGAATATTTTCACAGCATTATTTGGGTTGGAAGGGACCTCTTGAGATGATCTAGCCTGAGTCCCTGCTCAAGCAGGGTCCCTAGAGCGCGCTGCCCGGGACTGTGGCCAGTGGGGCTGTGAGCGTCTCCAAGGCTGGAGCCTCCGCAGCCTCTCTGGGCAGCCCGCTCCAGAGCTTGGCCACCCTCTCAGTCTCAAAAACCTGTTTTCTTGTGTTCGTGTTTACCCTTAGTAAATAGATTCACTCAGGATGTCACACCTTCCATCCTGTTTCTTTGCACAACTTGTTGAGTGCTGTGAGAGAAAGACTCATGACTGCGGGAACTCTGCAATTACAGACATGTTGGTTCTTTTTTACATCCTTGGTCCAAAGCTAACTGATACCTTTAGGTCTTCAACTGGGACCTTAATTTTACCATTTTACTTGACGAAAATGTCAGTATTTCCATGTTTGCTGTATTTGATTCCCTGTTAAACTCCCCCTCATTTTGTTTTATTCTGTGTATACAACTCTTACTGACATTTAATCAAGAAAACTAGTGACCTGTCATAGCCTTTTCCCACTGCCGTTATACTAAGACCCGGCATGTCGTAAAGTGAATTCCTGTCTTGTTTCAGAATATTTGCTCTTTGTTTTGCAGTGTTCATACTACACAATCTCTTCACCTCCCAAACCCATACCTTCTTCCAGACCAAAGTGTTTTTCATTTTATCTTGTGTTATGCATCCAGAAGTCAAAGTACAATGCCGGACCACACATCTGCTTATCACAAAAGGTTTTTTTCAGAACTCTATTATGCATTCCTACTATTGTCAGTGCCCTCTTCCTGGCTCCTACCCTCTCATTAGTATAAGTTTTCTATGCTCACCTTCTGAATCTGTCATCTTCACCTTTTATAATCATATCACACATTCTTGTCACATCCAAGCTTTTTTTTTTCTCTTCATGTGCGAGGCTCTCCAAACCCCCTAGAATAAATGGGGACAATAAAGACTCCATCTGCGAACCAACAAGAACGGTGTGAACCCGTGGATGTGCACAGGTACCAAATCTCGTCTTTGCTTCAGTGAAAGCGGGTTCTCACCCTCGGATATCCCTTGCTACACGGCAAACAATTCTGCCGTGATTTACAATGATTTTTTAAGGAGGGAGAGGACTTTATGTGTTAATCGTATCATCAGTAGTCACAGTCAAGGCCCCTAGGCAAAAAAAGAACACTCAAAAATAAAAGAATTTTATCAATAAAAGTAATCTGTTTTAATATACATTTTAACTTGACTTTGAATGCAATCATTTCCTTTAACCAGAGCTTTTTCTAGGATCAATCTCAATTTGTACAGTCTAGTAAATCTCACCAGTTCAGATGCCCAAGAGGCTGGTTTTGCAAGAATCGAGAAAAATATGCTATTCTTAATCACTTTGTATAAATAAGATGCTAAATTAGTGCGTAATAAGAAGTCTTTTGTAGCAAAGGACAGACTAAATCCCAAAAGTACAGGCGACGATATATCAGAACAGAGAAAGGAGGTAACCAGATAAAACAAGAAAAAGTGTTGCTTAGGCATATTCTAAAGGTATGAATTTTACACTGCACAGGTACTAATTAATACTATTTCTGCATCCAAACATAGCTTATTTATGTCCTTATATATATCCTTTTATAGATATATTTTATATATATATATATAGCAACTTCCAGCTACAGTGATGTCTTCGCAGTGGCATTACGCAGTCTCTCTGCTGTTACGCCTTTGTCTAACCGTGGCTCAGGAAAACAGCGTTAAGCACCCGTAACTTTTCTGCCACACATAAAGCCGTGGGTTCAGGGACTGGCTAGAACGAGAATGATGTTAAAACACATCAGTATTTTACGGGGAATTCCCAGCTTGAATATAACAGCACAAAACCCGTGGCTGTGAGGAATATCCACTTCAGTACTTCGTCAGGGCACTACAACGCGGTAATTAGCACATGTAAAGCCAAGACACAATTCTTTTGTGAACTGACTCCTTCGCGCTCAGGGCTGGAAAACACGAGTGGCACCGGGGAGCGGCCGCCCACGCCACGGCGCTGAGCCGCGTCTTCGGGTTTTCTTTCACCCCGGTTTGGGTATGGCCTCTGCAGCCAAGTTCTCTGCAGGCTGCGGTGAGCAGTAGATCTCCGGGCACTGTGGGAGCCTCGCCAGAGTAATTTGGCCCGCTGCCTGTTGTTCAATCTGGAGTCATTGAAGCCCCGGGTTTCCCTGGGACCGTGCTGCCAAATACTCCATATGGGATGCCCAGAAATATAGCCTAATGTTAGCGAGATTTAGTTCTCCTGCGTCTCAATGGGCCTATACATTTTTAACAGCAATCCTTGTTTTTACCTTCCAAATGAACCTTGAAAAGGTCTTGTGAACCTTATTGAAGAACGAGGCTTTAAATTCTGCAACATAGCTGTAGTTGACACAGGCTACAGGGGAAGATATTTATTTCCCGAAGTTACATCTGTCCTACAGCTGAAGCAGGACGAGTCCTTCCCAAAGCGTCACCGTGTCGCCGCTCTGTCACCCTCCATCCCGGACCGCGCTGACCCCAGCAGCGTGCAGGCTACGCCGCCTTCTCCTGACCTCCTTCCCAGTGGAAACATAGCTCCATCGGCTGAAGATGGGTCAGGCAATGGCACCAACGATACGGACAATAAATAATCAAACAAGAGTCAATCGGACTGTAACAGCGTGTTTTCTTATTGCAAAAATTAGTCTTTCCCAACAATATAAGTCTGTCTTTAATACAGCAGAAATGCTTAAATCAAATAGAATGTGCGATTTGTGTGGTACTGGGGAACGTAAAAGGCAAAAGAATTTACCATTAGAAAATAGATTTGTTTGTGGAATTACATATTTAAGTCTTATTAATGGCACAGCGTTGTGTCCTGTGCCACTCTACACAGTCTAATGCTTTTCATCAGTCCCACAGGAGCTGCAGGAGGAGGTTATATGCGATTTGCTCCGTGTTCTACATTATTTAATATGGGATATTTTTTTAATGATCTGAAATCTGAAATAAAATGAGGAAATCTGTGGGATTTATTTATCTAACACAAGAGTTCGGAATTTAAGCAAAATCATTTTCTTTGAAACAAATACCTCATAGGGAAAAAATACTGTTTCTTCCTTGTTTTGTGACTGAAAGGACCAGTAATTTTTTTAAAAGTTCTGAAACGTAGCAAAATATGGTATGAAATCCCAAATATGCTTTCCCCAAAGATTTTCTGTTCTTACAAATTTCTGATTACACCACTGATTTTCTGTCAGGTTAAAATGTTGGAGAAAATACATAGAATTAGACTTTCTTCCTTCCGCTAATCCCAAATCATCTGAGAGGTGTAGCAGCCAGTAAACAGAGCTGAAGTTCTCATACTTCTTACTGTGCCATGAAATCTTTTTGAATGGCTGCTTTTATCATGACACCAGTTAAAACAAACATACAACTCAAGATGAATAAATTGTGGTGATCTCGCTTCACGATCCATACCCTTTGTTTAGAATTTTGTTAAAACACTTCTAATTTATTCCAAAACTTTGTTTCTAAACTGTTTTTTTTTCCTCTCTGGTAATGTAGTCAATTAATGAGCATTGAACAGATAAAACAGTGAAGACGACTTTATCAGAATTTTCAGATACACGCTCCGCTTGCTGCTTTTCAAAAGTAATCGAAAAACAACTGTATTGTTGAACAATGAAGATTTAGGATGGCCTGGGAACAATCTTAAAGTTGAATCTATTTTCAGTTGGCCTTTACTCTACTCTGGTGTCACACACTGACTTCAGGTCTTTCCCTGGAGGGGCTGTTTGTGCAACGTTGGAGCATGGAGTTTTACATCTTACGTTTTCTGTGTTTTCTTCAAAAGTATTTAAATGCTTTTGTTTTCTTAGAAATATTCTTTGAGAAAAGAGTAACTCAATGGAGTTACTAATATTTTATTTTGGATTAATTTCTGTTGCGCTTTTTGAGATTTCAGATAACATTGTTGATTAACGTGTCAAAAATTTGCATGAAATTTGTAGGAACAGTAAACATTCTTCAGGATCCTTTATGACCATCTTTTTAAAAGCACAGAGATAAGACAGTATCTTGGATTAACTTTTTTTTTCTCTTTCTGCATCAAAAGGACATAAGTATTATTAGACAAAACAAAATAAAATATTCACTCTTCTTATCCTGTTCCATTTCTTCACCACTGGTAATCCTGGTTCCGGTGGCATGAATTGTAACAGATGCATATTTATGGACAGTGAGCTCGAGGAGTGAAAATCTAATTTCAGGTTGACATTATATCTGATTCTTTTCAATAGACTACCTTGGCAAATATGAAGGGAAATGGTAATACGTCAGTCCTGAAGAGCAGCCTGATACGAATGGTAAGAACTACAACCAACCTGCCGTATCGCACCTTTTGTGGTTTTTTTAAGAGTACAGCTTAAACGAACTGCTGTTACTTTATGGTGTGAGGGTTCCTGTGTCAGTCCTTGGGCAAACTACTGCCCTGACGCTGCTTCCCAAGCAGATTACGTGGCAAGAAGGGAGCGCGCTGCCTGCCGAGTCCACGCACGGAGAGTCAATGACTTGGGTGCAAGCTTTCAAGTCATCTTCCATCCAGATTAGTCTATTTCCCAGCTTCGTGTGCTAACACATGAAGTTTTATATATATAAACTTCTGGGTTCCTTCGTTATGCAACTTAGATTGGATTGGAATCTTTCAGCCTTTTCTTCACTAGAAACAAAAGGTGTGTTATTTTGGTAACAAAAGTGTTAACTAATGGTAAGTTTTGAATGGTGAAGGCAAACCTGAGGTCTTGTTTGACTTGGTAGATTCTGCAAAACTAACAATTATTCAAGATACGGATTTTCTAGATGACAGTAAATCTCCTTTATGGATATTTTCATCCAGAATTAAAGTGGTCTTCGTTTGATAATTGTGTCACAAACAGGAACTTTTTATGAGTATTGGAGTAAGCTTTACATTTAGATAGAGCACTGGCTAAGCTTTCTGGTTTTAGTTAAAAACGCACCTCAGCCATGCAAAATACAGGACACAATAAAGCAGTCAGAGGTTTTGCTTTCAGCTGCTGTTACCAGTACATTATGGCCATGCAGAGCCACTAACACCTGCAGCGAGGTGTGGCTAAGGAAACACCGGCCCCATTAACAAAACGCCTTAATTCCTGTAAACAAGCGGATTATCTTCAGATTTATTTCCCTGAATTTCTCGGTGCCACCGCAGGCTGCGAAGGGGCACCCACAAATCACAGCCCGCGCAATACCATTCTTTCAGCGGGCTGAATATCGACCAGATACCGGAGTAAAACCGGACAGCGAGTCCCCGTCTGCCCCGTCCCGCGGTGACCGAGACCCGCCGCCCTCCGCCGCACCTCACCCGGCCCGGCCCAACATGGCCGCCGCCTTCCCCCGCCGAGCGCGGGCAGCCACAGCGCCTGCGCGGACGGACGGCGCCTGCGCAGGGGGGGGGCGCGGACGCTGTGGCGCATGCGCGGGGCCGCCCCCACGTGACCCGGTGGCTCTCCCCCTTCCGGCGGCGGCGGCGAGGGCGGCGGGGCCATGGCGGCGGGGGAGGTGGCGGCGGCGGGCTCCGCCGAGCAGTTCCAGCAGCTGCTGCAGCAGAAGGACGGGTGAGGCGGGGAGGGGGCACCGGCGGGGATGGGGGCCGGTGTGAGGCCTGCCGGGCGCTGAGGGAGCAGGGCCCGGCGCCGCGCGTTTGGCCCGAGTGAGGGGCCGGTGGCTGCTGAGGGAAGCAGGCCCGGTGCTGCCTCTGGGCTGAATAAAATCTTCGCGGGGAAATAAAAAAACACCAAACCTATAGATCTGAGGAGGGCTACGTGTGGTTTTTTTTTTGTTTTTTTTTTTGTTTTTTTAAATTTTTATTTTGGTAGGTTATTTTTTAAGCACCGCTTTCCTCAGGCCGAGCTTGAGAGGCTCTCGGAGAGCTCAGGCGCCCGGCCCCGGGAGGGGGGGGGCTGCTGCAGCTGCAAAATCTGCTGCAGCGGATGGGGAACCTCCGTGGGAGGATTGGCAGGAAAATTATGCAAAACAGAACTTTCATGCAAACCAAGATGGTTTTTCTTTGTTATTTTTTTCTGAGCCATGAGTTGTCAACAAAGCAAACAATTACTGTACAACATTTTCAATGAAAACAGCAGCATTAGGTTGTTTACTGAGAAACAATGCAGTACTAAGTTGTTCATCTGCTGTGTAAGAGGGCCGGTTTCTCATTAATCTCGTTTTCTGCTCTAGTAATGAGTAACAGGGCGCTCTTTCCATTGGTGTCTCAGCATGGACCACCGATTCTGTGTAGCCACTGGGCAGTGGCTCTTGGTCTGATGTTGGAAGTCTTGGGCACTGATCCTTTGGGGGAAAATCCTGTGCATGCTTCGCTTTGGTAGGAAAGTCACAGTAACTACTACTGCAGTTAAAGATGAACAGGTACTCGGGTGCCTTACTGAAGAAAACAGGTTTAGTTATGAGCTTTGCTTGTTTGTCTTGTTGAATCCAAGGTGTGGTAACTATTATTGTATCTTTTAGTCCACTAGGTGAGTAAGTATTTAACTAAGTCTTGTAAGGCACATTGAAATAAGGTGTTGTATGAGAAACATTTCCATGTCATTTAACAGCTGCATTAGCAAGTGGCCTTTAAGCAAATAAAGAGAGAATACTGGTTTAAATGAGTGGTTTAAAAAGGATGATGAAACTACCATCATCACATTCTTAAAGACAGCATAAGGAAACATGGGAAAGTTTTGATTATGGGAAGAACTAGATTCTTTGGAACTTGCTGCATGACTTTCAGTTTTCTTTTCTGGAGTTACTCTTCAACTGAATTGTTATGTGGGGACATCCCAGCGGAAAGTTACACTCACACTTACTGAGACTTACTGAAATGAAAATGGCTTCAGGAAGAAATACAATAGTTTGAAGTTATTTTCAACAAAACCCTCAGTAATTCTCTCATTCCCTTTGTCCGCAGAACGTCATTCAGTTTTCTCTTTAATGGACTTGATTATTTTATGCATATGTTCTTGGTCCGAAGAGGAATTGATAGTACTCATAACTCTTTTCCTCTGCTTCATTTCAAAATATTTGGCTTTGTTTTCTGTTACTGCTAAGAAACCAAACAAACCTTCACTCACAGAGCATAACAACTCCCTCAAATCATAGATTTATTTTTTTTTAATGAGCTCCCCATTTCTGGATGGTGGAAGAACTTTAAAAATATACATTGGCTGACTTAAGGTACCTTCTATATTTAGATTATCAAGTGAATTTCAAAATGAATGGTGTAAAAAAAAAAAAAAAGTAGTTTTAAACATTCACTTAATAAAGTGGGAAAGGAGAAAGTTTCTTCAAGGAAGGAAGATAAAGAAAGATAAAGCTTTTGACAAAAAATGTGCTGAATTTTTAAGGCTAGGCTTAATTCTTTTTTACTGCCTTTTTTTTTTTTTCAAATGTAATTCCTTATTTTTCCAAACTGATAGAATTATCGCTGCAACTGCCAGCATTTTATGTTGACACTTAATTTTATAGCAGTTCTTGTTTTAGAAAATTAATTTTTTTGACATCAAGATATTAGGAATCTTTGTGTTATGGAATAAGCATAAATTTCAAGGTTTAATTTTTTTTCCAAAATGCATCTAGATTTTACGGTTGCAAAAGATGAACTGAGCCAATGTCTTAAAAATGATTGAACCCCTTCTGTTAGTGCTCTGTAATCTATTGTGTTACTTAGACTATGTTTTGGGAAAATCAGCTTATAAAACCAAGTAACTTGGGCTGCCTGTCAGAAAGATTATAAATACGAAATACCATACTACATACTATAGAAACAAGACTTTAGGCTTTTTGTTTCTTCGCAGAAAATGTGTGATATGTCCTTCTGATTTTTCTTCTGCAATGAAAGTATAAAAAAAGTTAATTTTATTTTGGGGCCCACAGCTTTTCCTCCAAAATGTAAAATATAAAATCATACAGGAAGAGAAACTTTGGGACTTGTCATAAACTTTTTGTTACAATCCTGTTTTATATATAATGGTAGGGTGTGTAGAAATATCTTGGTTGAATGTAAGAAATACTTTGTTTAGAATCACTTATGTGCTTCATTTTGCTCACTCTGTATTTTCTTCCTTTCTTAATATTTTGAATTACTCTCGCTAGTTTTGGAGTTTAATTTAAAGTACTGACATAAGAAGAGGGCAGTCTAATTGCAAAGTTAGACTTGTTTTGTGAATGAAACTGTCAAAAAAACCCAAACCCCAAACCCTTGTTGCAAATTAATTTGAAGTATGTTCTTCACAAAGATAAAAATTAAGTGCATTGCAGCTATATGCTGGTGAGGAAAGAAAAGGCTCCGATGGAATGAGTATTAAATAATCATGTGATTATTCCTCTTCTATTTGTCATGAGCTGACATTCATGTGGTCAGATGTGTCCCACTATGCACACTAAATTAAATTGAGCACTTGTGAAATACTTCTTGGTAGCAGGGGAAGAGTATGCATTCCTGCGTTCAGTTAGCATAAGGAAAACGCGTCAAGTTATTTATTAGGGCTTTGGCCTGATGCGTAGCCACTATGCTACTTTTATGTTCTCTGTTCTTGCTTCAAGTATTTGTTTTTAGCCAGTGGAAGTATTCTCTTGTCCTACTTGTCATCTAATAGATGTAAAAGTTATATTTGTAAATGTACAGGCATTGTGCAGTTGCAGTGACAGCTTGGCAACTTTATTATCTTTAATTATAAAAGCAGTAGTAGATCTAAGTAGATTAGCCTGTTTTGTCATAAAACTTGATTTAAACAAAAAAGTATTTTTATTCATCCTTGATCCGTTTTTAACAATCTCTCTGAGTTCTTAACGTTGTCAGTGAACAGTACATACATTAAGAATGATATTGGAGGAGGTCTCAAAATTGATATTTCAAATGATGGATGTGGTGAGCAAGTACAGGAAGACCAATCCTGGAGCAAAGCTCTTGAGAATTCGCTGTATCAGAGCTTGGTCTGTCTTCTGAAATATTGAACTGCTGCTGCTTTTTTCATTTTCAAATTTTCTGTCTGTTGTAACTGGATATTCTCATATATATAAATAACTCCCTTCTGTCTCCCAACCTACCTAATTATTTTCAGCTTATTACTTTGTGGCAAAAAATGTTGGTTGCAGCATGGGGACAGCACTTGCAAGTGCTTGTTGCCACGGGCTCAAAAGTCTTAATTAAAATGTGTCTGGGTGAGGTGACAGCTGTAGTAACGTTCGGAAGAGATAAAGCTCCTGCATGAGCTACCTGTGCTGTTATCTGCCTCTGCGTTTGCTCTGTAGCTGGGCTCCACAAAGAGCATTGCTGTGAAAGTTTACATGCTGAAACAGAGTTCTGCAGTTAAGGTTTTACTCTGAGCAGTGAGATGTAGTCTCAGCTTTCTCAAGAAGCCCATATCTAATCCCATTTATAAGTAAAGAATAAATCCCTTAAATGAGCCTTTACTATTGTCAGTTGTGAGCAGTGAAATCAGTTCAAAGCAGCATGCAGCTTCTTTGTTGTAATTAAAAGAAACGGTTTGCCTTTGGGATCATTGCTGTCGGTGACTTGTGTACAAGAGCGCTGGAAGAATCTGTACAGATGACAGCCTTCTAGAAGATGTCTTGAATGGTTCCTGAGCTCAGGTCTGAATTTGCAAGGCTGGCACTTACAGAAGAAGGCAACTCTGTGTTTCTGCAATTGCAGTTTTTACTGGTCTGTAAACTCTGCCAGTTTTAATCAGTTCTCAAAGCAGAGCCATGCTATGACTGATGGCATGATGAAAAAAAAAGAGGCTATCCTGTTATGTTTCTACCAAAACTTCTCAGAATTGCTTTGGGAAATCAAGGTTATGCATTTTAAAGTTCTGTGTCTGAAATGAGTTTAGTGCTGTATTCAGAGTATGTGGTCAGATAACACAGCTTCTGTTCCAGTGTGAATGTCACGCTGCCTGTATAGCTATTAAAATGTGTACTGAAGTTCCATTATTTAGTAATAAAAGACCCTAAATAGCTTCTACAGTATGATTGTGTCAATTTCTGTATCTCTTTCTAAGTAGATTAAAAGTAGTACGTTATATGTCTTTTATTCTTTATCCCCTCTTATGTAGTGGTTTTGGCTTCAGCAAACCTGGAAAACAGAATTGAAGATTAGGTGCAAATATCTTGTCCCTGTTGTTGTCAAAGCATGTTTGTTTAAGCTCATGAGGGCTACCTTGAGGTACCCAATTTGATGGGATTTCTGTTCACACATGTGGCTTCACGTCTTTAAATGCTGTGTATAATTAATACCAAACATTCAAGGAAACCGTGTTGAAGCTAATAAAAGCAGAAAATAACATTTTGGCGTAAGAATACTGTATCTTTAGAAAAGTCCCAGTAGACTTGAGAAGTTGCTACCTTATTTCCTGGATAAGTAGCAAAGAGACAATAGTGGCACTGAGAGGAGAAAAGCGATGGCGCAGCCCCTAGCACGAAGCTGCTGAGCTGTGGAGCTCCCAGAGCTTCTGAAGATGGAACGCTTGCCTGGGAAGAGATGCGGATGCTCAAGAGCCATTCTGAGTGCTTGGCGTGTTTAAAAATCCGTGTCCTTGATCTTTAGTGTTTCTGCTTGTTTTTATTCCTGGCTGACATTCTTACGGAGTGATCTCTTATCATAATACAGGATGAGGTTTTTCTTTGTATTGCGTTACCTCAACAGTGCTGGTTGGGTTTGGGAATGTTTCCTGAAAAATCATTAAAGTCCTCCTCTGTGCAAGTCATAGAAAATATTCCTGGTTTCACTTGTTTGATTTTCTTTTTTTCTCAGGAAGATGGTGGGGTTTTTTTTGTTTGTTTGGGTTTTTTTTTGTGTGTGTTTTTTTTTTTTTTTTTGGCATGGCGTATCAAACTTTTACATTGCATGGTTCTGTTTAAAAAATAAATGCTGTTACTTTTTTTTTTAATAGGTCCCTTGTAGTTGTCCACTTTTGGGCACCATGGGCTCCTCAGTGTGCTCAGATGAATGAGGTTATGGCAGCACTAGCAAAGGAACATGCACAGGTTACATTTGTGAAGGTAAGTCAGGCAGTTGAGCTTGTTTTAAATAGAGGAGAGCCATTATGACAAGGTATGAGTAAAGTATTACAAAATACGGGTAAAGTTGGCTTTGAAGTTCCTTTATGGCTTCATGTTTAAACATGCGAGTTGAATATATGGAAGAGATGCGTTGAAAATCTGTGGGATGAAAGTTCTAGGTTCATCTTTCCAAACTTGATATTGCAAGCATAAACAACACCTTCGTTTTATTGTGCTGTGTAAAGAAAAAAAAAAAAAAAAATCAGTCTACTAAGATACAACGATGGAGTTTTTTCACTAGCTGCTCTATCTAACAAATAAGCTTTTAAATTTCTGTGCCTGCGATGTCTCGGTCCTTCAATGTTGTAGATAACCACATTTTTAAAGCATGATTTTTGTCCATAGCTTTGAGATTAGTTTGGCAACACTGTTCTTTTCCTGTGTGCTGGAGATCTCATTTGTTCCCATGATGTTATTGCTTAGCTGAATAGATCGCAGAATTCACAGAGGTTTTCTCTCTGATACTAAAGATGAGCAGTAATCTTCATGAAGTTTAAAGGAAGGTAAATTTAAGCCTGTGCAACGTTGTCGCTCTTAAGATGACAATCATATAGTGCTGGATGGGATAAACACAAATGAGATGCTATATTTTTGTGAGGTCGTCCGCACGTCCTAGTAAGAGAACCAGTGCGGAGGGAAAAATGAATGCACTTCATCAACATGCCGTTCGTTTTAAAACAACTTTCTCTTGTTAATGAGACACTTCTGTGATTATGAGGGCAGGGAGTAATGGAGCAGCCAGCTGTGTGTGAGTGTTTTAATTTGATTTCTTACAGCCTTTAGGTTTTGTGGTTTTTTTTTTTAATGATTCCTCTCTCAGTTGGTATTTCTCTCTGTGAAACAGGACGGAGCTATTTTAATGGTTGTATTTTATTGCTTAGAGCTTCAAAAGACTAATTTTCAATGTTTTGAAAATTCAAGATGCTTAAATTTACATAGAGCTGCTATAGGTTTTGGTAGGCCCAAGAAAACTTGAAAACTCTCAGTTGCCTCTTTATTATTCATATTCATGTATTATTTATTTATAGCCCTTATTATCCAGCTGTAATTTATTTTTTAATAACAAGGTCCTGAAGTGATCGAGTTTTGCAAAACTAAGACAATGGCACCTTCCCCCCGCCCCCTGCCTCAATATTACTGGCGTACTTGTTTGGAGAAAATAAGCTACTGAAAGACTTGCGTGGATTTTCTTGTTATGTTTTTTTGGGGGAGAGGCTCCTCATGGGGAGCCTGTCTGATTTTGGAAGTTCTTTGTGGGATTTTGGTCTGTATTCCAGAATAGCCAGAGTCTGCCTTTTAATTGGCAAGAACCTGTTAACTCATCGATGGTTACGGATGAGTGACCAAGAGGAGTGTACTGCCTTGCAAATAAATCATAAACTCTTACATTGTAGAACAGAGCTAAGTAATAATCAAATGAACTTCAAAATTGTTAATAAGTCTTGAAGTCTTTCTAAATCCAGTTTCTCATTTTAGTTGTTGCATAGCCTAACTCTAAGATCCTTGGCTTAGTTACAACGCAAGTGTGTCTATATCCAGAAACAGAACCAATTTTTTTGGAAAGTTATACCAATAGGAGCAAGTTACTGAAATATGAAATTAAATCTGTTCTGTATGTGTGAACCTCACCAGAGTGGAACATAAGTATCCAAGTAAGTAGGAAATTTTACTGGAAAAGAAAATTAATGTTATAGGTAGAAGTCATTTAATCATTTGCCACTTGAAAGAGAATAGATAATTGGAATCTATTTACAGTTTTCAATTTATACCTTTCGTTTCTCAGTTGATCTTAGTCACAGTATTTTTCTAAAATGCGTAAGGATGGACAGGGGCAGGCAGGAGCAAACTGTTCAGTAGTTCTCTTGATGCTTGTTCATGAAATGTCGCTGTATGGTTTGTCGAATAAGAGTTTGAGGCTTTTTCTTCTGTACACTGAGTTACGGGTTTGCTTGAAACATTCAGATCTATTACCGCTTCTTTAACCATTAACTCTGCAGCTGTTGCAGAACTAGTGTCTTAAACAATCTTGTACTAGATCTTCTGTCACTCAAGTAAGCCTTTAGCCTATGCACGGAAAATCACAAATTTGAGTTAATTAGAACATATAATTTCTTGGCAAATTACTGCATTATATAATTTCAGGGTATGCATTTGTATGCTGAATAAATTTAGAACCAATAATCTCAACAAGCTTGCCACTCTATACTCGCCAGCCTTGCAGGAGTTAAAAATAAAATTTAGTAGACATCAATAGCTTATTGAAGAAACACTCTTTTTTTTTTCTTCATAATTTGCAGAAGGCTGCAAATGTCAGTCATGATGTACTGCCCCTTGAAATTAGTCAATAGAGCAAACAGCAAGAATTGCTGTGGGCAGAAAATAAGCACTGTAATCATGACATAACTGGGGTCGATGATTTATGGATTTCAATATAGTAGTAGCTGCATATGATTGAAAATTTACTAGGTCACTAGTGCACCAAAAATTTTATTCGTAGCCTTCGGGCATCTTTTGAAATGTGCAACAAAATAAAAACCTCTGAACCTGTTTTGACACTGTGTAGGCTCAGTGGATGACACGCCAACCCAGTGAGTCTCATTTAAATGCAAATGTGTCACAAACTTCTGCATCAAATCCTTTTTAAATGTATAAAAAGCCTAGAAGAACATTCTAGACAGGATTGACATCCACAGTCAAACTTTAAAGAAGATTATGAAAATAATCTTTTTGTTTTGTTTTTTTTTTAGCTGGAAGCTGAAGCTGTACCTGAAGTATCTGAAAAATACGGAATTAGTTCTGTTCCAACGTTCTTATTCTTTAAGGTAAGAGAAAATGGATTTAAAAGAAAATGGATTCCATGCAGGCTGTTAATATGTATACTTTTTTAATACTACTACCAGAAGAGCAGAAACTTAAGAACTTTCTTAGTGAAGAAGCTCTTATGTATCTGATTTATGTCTGTGCAGTGAAACCTAAAAAAGTAGCTAGAAATGGTTCTTGCACTTTATAGGTAATATTTCAGAGCTTCCTTAATTGCTTTGGGATTCTTATATACTTCTTATTTTAGTTGTCATACCTCATATTGGGTCAAAAAAATTTCAGTAGCTATAGTTCTACAACATGGCAGAAAACAGGTAAATAATCTTTTGATAGAAATGACAAGTTTGTTTGGGTCACGCTTGCCTGCAATAATAAAATTCAAAATATTTTATTTATTAAATTCTTCTGATAGCAAATTCACTAGCATTAGCAGTAGCCAGCCAACAGAATGATGGGAGTCTTGGAACTAAAGTCTGGCTAAAAGATCAATACGCTAATCCACCCTGCATCTGAAAATCTATACTTTATATGGTGGTTTTACTATTTTTTTTATTACAGTACAGATTCTGAATTTAATCCTTTAACACGTGCCTGTGCTTTGGTTTCCTTAGAATTCTCAGAAAGTTGACAGATTAGATGGTGCACACGCCCCAGAGCTCACCAAAAAAGTGCAGCGCCATGCGTCCAGCAGCTCGGTCTCTGCTGGCTCTAACGACAGTGCAAAAGAAGATCTTAATGTGCGTCTAAAGAAACTCATCAACGCTGCCCCTTGCATGCTGTTTATGAAAGGGTCGCCAAAAGAACCTCGCTGTGGTAAGGATTTTCTGCAGTTCGTGTTCAAGGTGACAGCACTTGCTTTGGGCTAGTTGTCAGATTTACTCAGTTTTGGGCAGATACATCCCAACAGTGTCTTGTACACCTAGAAACATTAATGAAAGTATTTTCACGTTGCTTATATGCAGCTAGAGAATTGCTGTTCCCTTAGTTAAATTTTGAAAATGGAGTCAACAGAGAGTAAGGGCTTTTTAAAGAATGTGTGATGTGCAATGCTATCCTTGAACTGTAGGGCACTGCTCCTGTGGTAACTCAGTGTTTATTCATGACATATTTTGTGCATCAAGTTACACGCTGAAAATGTAAAATAGTCTGGAGAGAACGTTTCAATTCAAGGAATAGTAATCTTCAATATTAGTCAATTCTTGCTGTTGCCATTTGGAAAAAGAAAATAAAACTGTCCTAGCTGGTAAAATTGAAAGACCAGTAGCATGTTTCTGGCACAGCGGAAATGCCTTTTCTTAAACCTGGTGCTCTTAACCCTTGCTCACTGTTCACAGTGCTTGGTTCCTACCTGACTTGAAGTGTTGATCTATATGGAAGGCACATGAGCAAATGTTAAAGACCAAAATTTTTCAGTACTGTGAAGCTGCCATCCCCCTGCTCATGCAGTCCCAGGAGTTGCATTGCAGCACTAACTTTGCAGGGTCTTCTGTAGTGAGCTGCAGGAGGTAAACAAGAGTAACAGCGATGTAGGGTGGGGATTGCTTGACCAAACCGCACTCTTGGCAGCTCTGGTTTGGTTGTGGCTCCCTTTTGTTCTGGTGTAGCTCTGGGGGCATCATTTTGGCAATTAAGAACACTTTCCAGGTTGTCTCCTTTGAGTGTAATCCTTGCCTGCCTTTGTTAAACCTTGTCTTTGATTGTCAGTCTGCTTCTAACCCACGGGTCTTTTTCTACTGATACCTTACAGAAGTGAATATTAGCTGCTAGTTTCTGTGCAGTTTTTTCATATACACTTGCCCAAATTCCATCTTAAAAAAACAAGGACCAAAAAGCAGTGTGGAAAACCAACCATTCCTCATCTCCAGAGCTTCAGTTAAAATGAGAAGACTGAAAAGGTCTTATTCTGAGGACAGTGGCAATAAGATATAAAATTCTAAAACTGAGGGTGGAGAAAGGCAATGGGGGAAAAAGTTGCATTGACTTCTTTTACCTCCTTTCTCTCCCCAAATTGGTCTAGAGATCAAATGTTGCAACTTCTACAGTTACTTCTCTGCAGGAGATGACTAAGATTGGATTACTTTGCTAAGCAAACGTGTATCCTGTGGGGCAGATCATATCAACTGCGTTGCTGGGCCAAGGAGATGAAGGGATTGTGAAACATAACAGGAGAATAAGAAAAGGGTTAGCAGTAGCCAGCTCCTCACAGCCAAGCTCCTGGAGGAAAGGCCTGTGCCATACATTTATGGAACCAATAAAGAGATGATAGCTACTTAAAGGCTAAATTGTCATGCAAAACCTCAATTATTTGTGTCTGAAACCAAATAATGAAATACTTGTTTTGTCCATCTGTGCATGAGTTACAGTAGCATGGACAGGCATGAAAGATTCCTCATAAATTTTGCTATACCATGGCAGACGTGCACATGAACTAAATGAGTTTAAAACATTTTGAGGAGGGAAATGAGGACTCATGGAATTACTCTTCTTGAGGCCCTTGTGGTACGGCTCAGCAGGTGCAGCCTAGAGACAGAGCCATGCTTCTCGTGTCTGGTCAGCAGTGCGTGAGTGCTTGGGTCGAGCTGTTGGCATGCTGTGCTGATTTATTGAAGCTATATTCACATAATTGCCAAATATCTTTGCGGTGTACATGCACTGCTGACGTTCCAGCTGTGGAAGATCTCACCACGGTTTGAAGTGTTAAATTCAGTTAAGTTTCAAGTGCAGACATCGCTGTGTAGCTGCTTCTTGTGCTTTCTGTTGGAGTGTGTCCAGGAAGTTTCCGAAAGAAACTGAGTGGTGAACTATGTAAAGGAAAATGGTGTAAAAGGACCTAAAAGAAACTGATTTTGCATGTTCTGTCTATTTATCTCAATCTGGAAGGACTCAAACTGTAGTATCACCACGTACTGTTAAAAAGGGGAAAGGGAAGGATAACGATATGGAACGCATTGATTTGGTGAAGTGAGAATAAGGCGGGATTGCGATACGTGACTTGCCAAACAGCCTCTCCGATTTTGCGTTGTATCTGTGAAGGCGTTCTACTACAGGAAAGCTATTTATGTCATTCTGTCTAGTTCTAGTTACTGAAATTGCAGATTGGGTCCGTAGGGTAAATAAGAACCTTTTCATTAACTTGGGGTAGTTTTGGGCCAGGACTGACGCTTGACGCTTGCGGGAGCTGAGCAGAGTGGTAACAGTGGTGAAGCTGCTGGGTGGACCTAACTGGGTTGGAGCACAAAGAGGAGCTTTGGACTGGTAGAGCGTGTATTGGGCAGGAAGGGAGGGAGAGTCTGTCTGTCAAGCGCTGTTAATTAGAGGGAGTTTAGTATAGTGCGTGCTGCCCGTTTCGAGAAGAAAGGCTTATATGTAGAAGTCATGAAACTATTTGAAAGAGAAGTAGTGGTTAAAGCACATGAAATGTTTGAAAGAGAAGTGGAGGTTAAAGCACATGAAATGTTTGTTAGGGGAGTAGTGGTTAAAGCGTGTCAAACATACGTGTCGATCTGGGCCACGCACGGTGGAGGGGACAGTCTGCTTTTTCAGATGTTGCTGTAAGAGGGTCATAGAAATATGAGGGGAGGTGGAAGATCCTGTCTGCACTGAGGCTTCCCATACTGTGTTGGGCTTCTGCTGTATTGGTATCTGCACACCCTTTTTTTCCTCCGTCTTTTTCCCTTTGTAGTTTCAAGGCTGCTGTTTCGTTTCAATGTGTTAATAGGTGCCGGAATCACTTCAGTAGAAGCAGTTTCAGAAATAACCGCAGATTTCGGAACTTTGATTGCGCTGTTGTGTATTAGCTTGGGATTCTAGCAGTTTGTGCATAGGCTTTTGCTCCTCTGTAGAGCTGAGCTATTTATGCAAAGACAATTCTGTATTTGTTTACCATGTAACAGCATGGGTATAGGTGTGTGAAAGTTACATATTGTCGTAGGGATTTGTATATAATTTTGTAGGAATGGAAATTTTGGTTTATTCTGAAGCAGACTTATGAAGTGCATCCACTGATACATCCTATAATACTGTACGCAATGGAGCCCTGCTCTGAGGAGCTGCCGGTAGATTTATGATTACATTTGGAGTGTCTACAGTTTAGGTTATTCTGATATATGTGCTTTAAGTTAGGCTGTATTGGATGCTAATGTAGCACTCCTGTTGGTGAACCCGCTGTGCTTGCGCTGTGAGTTGTTTGGCAGGTTCGTGGCAAGCTGTAAGCGCGGAGCGTGGTGCTTGCCATGTCAGTGGTGACCACAGGCGGTGTGCAGGCAGTGGTGAGTCTCCTCCGAACTGCTCCTGCGCTCCGGCTCTCCGCTGCGCCCAAGACAGCCTCTGCCTCAGCTTGACAGCGCCAGCACACCGTTCCTCCTGTGGGTTTCTGTGGGTGCTCAGTAGGCAGCTGGCT
The DNA here is from genome assembly GCA_017639485.1 of Pluvialis apricaria. NCBI lineage: Eukaryota > Metazoa > Chordata > Aves > Charadriiformes > Charadriidae > Pluvialis > Pluvialis apricaria. Next base: position 40,337,512 of record CM030013.1, read on the forward strand.
TTCTAAAGGGCGTTGAGCAGAACGCGAGGCAGAGCTTAAGAGTTATGTAGAGAAAAAGACCGTTTACTGTTTTTCATGTGTTTGAATTTTTGATGGGAGAGAAGTGTGGGGCTATTTAAGAAAACCACACCAAAACCAAAAAAGACGTTGAGGCATCACGGTTAAGGATAGTTAGGTACTTCATCATAAACTCAATATGGAAGGTGACTTAAGAGTATAAGACAGGTTCATTTGCATGTCTTAATATGATAAAGTAGATATTTCTTCAAGCTTTCAGTTCTTACATTTGACGCCTGGTACCCCATGAGAAGTGTACAGGGGGTACTTACCTAAATAGATGCATGTACTAAAATTGGAGGTATTAAAATGTAGTGCGACACATGAAACCATCTGGACTTACCGCTTTGGATTTTGCGGTTAAATACTGTGCCTGCTTTAGACTGCTGTGGTAGTTTGTGGCAGTGGTTGAGAAATGTTAGTAAGTTGGGTCCATTAAACTTTCTAGAATAGACAAAATCTCTTTCAAGATAAAGGTAATTTGCCGTTTTATCAAAGATGATATGGATCATCATGTCATAACAGTAGTAGGAGTAATAAAAATAGAATTAAATAAAAGGAGCCGTGCCTGTTTAAAGGTGAAGATATCTTTGAATTGTAACTATTTTGATACAAATAATCATAGAATGGTTTAGGTTGGAAGGGACCTTGAAGATCATCGAGTTCCAACCCCCCTGCCACAGGCAGGGACACCTCCCGCCAGCCCAGGGTGCCCAAGGCCACGTCCAGCCTGGCCTTGGACACCTCCAGGGACGGGGCTTCAACAACCTCTCTGGGCAACCTGTTCCAGTGCCTCACCACCCTTAAAGTGAAAAACTTCTTCCTAATGTTTAATCTAAACCGGCCCTCTTCCAGCTTAAAGCCATTCCCCCTCGTCCTATCACTCCATGCCCGAGGAAAAAGTCCTTCCCCAGCTCTCCTGTAGGCCCCCTTTAGGGACTGGAAGGCCGCAATAAGATCTCCCCGGAGCCTTCTCTTCTCCAGGCTGAACAGCCCCAACTCTCTCAGCCTCTCCTCATAGGAGAGGTGCTCCATCCCTCGGATCATCCTCGTGGCTCTCCTCTGGCCCCGCTCCAGCAGGTCCATGTCCTTCTTATGTTGGGGACTCCACAGCTGGATGCAGTACTCCAGGTGGGGTCTCACGAGAGCGGAGTAGAGGGGCAGAATCACCTCCCTTGACCTGCTGGCCACACTTCTTTTGATGCAGCCCAGGATACGGTTGGCCTTCTGGGCTGCGATCGCACATTGCCGGCTCATGTCGAGCTTCTCATCAATCATCACCCCCAGGTCCTTCTCCACAGGGCTGCTCTCCAGCCATTCTCCGCCGAGCCTGGATTTGTGCTTGGGATTGCCCCGACCCAGATGTAGGACCTTGCACTTGGCCTTGTTGAACTGCATGAGGTTGGCTTGGGCCCACCTCTCCAGCCTGTCCAGGTCCCTCTGGATGGCATCCCTCCCCTCCAGCGTGTCTGCCTCGCCAAACAGCTTGGTATCATCGGCAAACTTGCTGAGGGTGCACTCTACCCCACTGTCCATGTCGCTAACAAAGATGTTGAACAGTACAGGTCCCAGTACCGACCCCTGAGGAACGCCACTCGTCACTGCTTTCCACTTGGACACCGAGCCGTTGACCGCAACCCTTTGAGTGCGACCATCCAGCCAGTTCTTTATCCACCGAGTGGGCCACTTATCGAATCCATGTCTCTTCAATTTAGAGACCAGGATATCGTGTGGGACGATAAATAGAATATAATAACGAAATAATAATGGGACGAAATAATAGACTTGCACTGAGTCTTTAGTGCAGTTGGCAAGCAGAGGGAACCCTATCCAGCAGGGTATTTTGGGATCTTCCTGTAGTTCGTAATTTCTTCATTGGAAAAGTCAGCTAAGCATAGTGCAAAGGAAGGTTTGGCCCCTCAGCTACGTGTTTACTGGCAGTTGTATGTGGTTGCTGCATATGTTGTATTATTTCAGTGGATTCATTTGGGCTGTGGTAGTGTTTGTTTATTTGCTTCATCAATACCGTAATATATTTAGGGTGTTTTTTATTGTGTAGAATCGGCAGTGGCATTTATGATAGTCTAGATAACTGCTTAAAACGTTTTGTTAGCAGTTTAATTATTCCTTGTAATGCATGTATGGCATTTCTTCAGAAATTCAACCTAAATCTTTTGTTATGAAAGTAAAGCTGTTCTGGCACTTTATCCCTAAGCATAACACTTCCAGACTGCTACTGTAACCCTTCAAAATGAAACACAACCAATCAGTCTTTCTAGTTTGCATGTAATCGCCTACAGCTAAAATAAAGCTCTTTTTTTTCTCCCCAGTTTCTTACAGTAGAAATGAGTTAATATATTGGCGATGGAATAACCATCAGCAATCAGCCTTTAGCTGTTTACTAATGAACTCCCAGATGTATGAAGAATTTCAGAATCTGTGTTTTACTTCAGGCTGTACATGAACTTAACACTTCGGTTGTAGAAAGAAAAGCAACTAAGATGCCATACATATAAATACAGCTACTTCATATCTCAATAAATTGCAGATCATGAAAACTGCAGAAAGCTGTAGTAAAAATCCATATTTCAAAAACTAATAGGTGGTCTTGCAAGCTGAAATCAAAGGTTATTTTTCTATGGCACTTTGATTCTTTTTCCCATTTAAAGCTGCTTTATTTTTTTATTCCTTTATTAAAGCCTTTAAGCATTGTCTGTCTTTTTTTTTTTTAATATTTGTATAGAGGTTTTCATTTGTCTGCACAGCTTTTGTTGGGATTCTTTGAGGGAATTGGTAGGATTGCAAGGGCATTTGAATCCAAAACAGAATGAATTGGCAAAGATATAAATCACACATTATTATCACATTCATTTATGGGCAAATTCTCACGGATGCTTTCTGCAAACCATAGGATAGTGTTGCCTAGGAGGCTTCTGCTTCCTTTGAAGGGATGTGCGTGAAAGGCAGTGGCAGGTGTTGAAATACTTGAGGATAAAGACCACGTGTTAGAAATGAAGCAGAATTCCAAAATCTTTCAACGTGTTGCAATGCACTTAACATTTTTTTCCTGATTAGCGTAATGTTCGTAGCAGAGCGAACAGGTTGTGGAGGAATAGTGGAGTGGCCAATCAAGATTTGATCAGCAGTCCTAACGATCGAGTTGTTGCCTTCCTTGCGTTGTAAAGTGCAGCACACCTCTTCTCTTCTGTTTTCTTACGGAGTAAATACCTGCAGTGCGCTGTGAAACCTCCCGTAGGGTGATGTCTTCTCTGGAGGACCGTTTGGGCTTCTGTGGCAACGCAAGTGGACTTGTTGGCATAAAGGGTACAGCCTAAGTGTGGGTGGTGCGTATGTGTGTGGTTTGGTTTTCAAAGCGATTTTGAAGACTTTCTGTAGAGATTCATGCTTTAAAAACAAATTTGTCTTTTTTTTTTTTAATCAACTAAATGTTTCACTTTAATGAGAATGGTGAATTTAAAATAGAGCAGAAGGAGAATTGTTTGCAAGTGAAATTTTGTGGGGGTTTCCCTCTCGTGTAAGAAGATTTAGGTGGTTATAGACTGTAAATTCTATAGTACTACAATTTTTATACATACAGCTTTTTACAAATAATGTGATGATTTTCTTAGGAAAAAGGGGCTTAGTTACAGAAGGGAGAAACTATTTTTTTTTCCTAAGGTTGGCCACTTAATAAACTTACAAAATCCGGATGCTTACATCATAATATTCAGTGCTTAATATCCTGCTGAGATGGTATTGTCAGGGTAGGATGTAATGGAGATCTGTCATAAAGGTAAACAAAACATGCTGTGAAAGTGTCGCAAGGGTAGTAAAATCATATTAAGTACTCATGTGAATATAAGGAGTTTAAAAAAAATAAAAAGGAATCTGCCTTTTACCATGAAGTAGGAAAGGATGCGCTCTAAAAGCGGAAGTAGTAGAAACCATTATAAGCGCCAAGTTTCTGAGTTAAACTAGTGCCACAGTAGTGGGTTTAAATCCCGGCTCCCACTTTGTGTGTCCGCTTCCTGCAGGTTTGGTGCAGGAGAAGTTCAGCAGTAGCTGGAGGAAGAAATGACAGGGGCAGAGGACGTGGTGTGCAGTTAGAGGAAGGAAAAGGCGGCTGTTGAGGTGCTGTTATGGTCGTTGAGAAGCTTTTCTTCTTTATGAATGCTAAATGAAGAAGAGCTGGAAAAGACAAAAAGGGAGTGCGTTTATCTTTGCTTTAATTGTGTGTTGGAAGAACAGAGACACGGGTGTGAAGGTTACTTACGGTGTAGCTATCTAAATTGAGGAGCACCAGATTTACCAAACTGTCCGTGTTCTTTGGTTTTGTAATCCCAGTAATAGGTATGGGTTTTGCCCCTTTGTAATATTAGAGGGTATTGATAGAGCAAGGAATAACACGCTAGAGCTGTTTTGAGCTTACTATCTAGCAGAATTGCATTTTTTAAATGAAAAAGGTTTAGTACAGACATGGGAACGCTTTGTTTAAAGTTATATGTAATGTCTCTTTTTGTGATTGCAGGTTTCAGCAAACAAATGGTGGAGATATTGAACAAACATGGTATTTCTTTTAGCAGTTTTGATATTTTTTCTGATGAAGAAGTTCGTCAGGGGCTGAAAACATACTCTAATTGGCCGACTTATCCGCAGTTGTATGTAGCTGGAGAGCTTATAGGTGGACTTGATATTATCAAGGTTGGCAACAGAAATTCTTAATCTTGTTAGTTGTCAGAAGCATGTTTATCTTGCTTTTTGCATCTGATTTTTCTTCTCCCCGGTCTCCCTAGGAACTCGAGGCATCTGGAGAACTGGACACAGTCTGTCCGAAGGCGCAGAAGTTGGAGGACAGGTGTGATGTATTGCGTCACTATTTTAAGGGTGTCTAGTTTTGACGTTTCCTATATCTCCATTTATATAGGGGGACCCCCCCTCTATAAATTCCTGTTCTTTGACTTTATCAGAAGTGCACCAAGACTTTTTTTAATTACACAACTCTGGCAGTTGTTTAATATGTTCCATTTTCTCTACAGTAAGCATCACTTTATAATATAAAGTTGTGCTGTTATATATGTATTAAGCTATACTGTTCCAATAGGCTTTACATATTATATTTGTATCTTGTTAATTTTTAATTATATCAAGAATATATAGATTCCTTCTTATCTCTCTTTTAAGAATTTATTCTTTAAAGATAACCAAAAAAATCATCTTTTAAACATTAGTAGCTTTTGTTAGCTTTATTTGGCACAGACATCGTAACTACGATGTCACTGGAGAAAATACCTAGGCTTGCCTCCTCATTTTTCTGGGTTACTCGTGTCCTTCAGTTCCTATTTTCTTTCACCTTGGCAACATGAATGTATGCTGCATCGGTAGGAAGTGTGTTGCTTCCGGAGTCAGATGTAATATCTAGAAACCAATTTGTCCTCCTCTAACCTTCCCATTTGAAGATTCGCTCTCGTTTGAAATTCTGACGTGCCCCAGGCAGTCAAGCTCCAGATATCTGACGAGTCATTCAGCTTGAGAAGTTGCTAGCAGTTGTGGCTTTTTCCCCCCCTAGTTTTTATGTGAATAGTTCCATTAAGACATGCAAAGGGGGGCTGGTTTACCACGGAGGCGGCTTGTACCTCGAAGGCAAATATGTTAGCATAGATTCCCTCTCGCTCTCTGAGGATGCTGCGAGCAAGTTTTGCAGTGCTCTAGATGGGACTGGTTCTGGTTCCTGTGCCTTCTCAGCACAGTGGAGAAATAATTTAATGCAAACCATTTTGATATGGTGATAAAATATACTTACTTTCACAGCTGTTTGTTTATTAATTCCCATTTTAGTTTGTTCTATGGCCGAGGTTTACCTTCCGTTCCTCTAGTAGGCTAATTTGTAAATTGTTTGACCAAGGCTGCAAAAAACAATCACTGCATTTTGCAGTTTGAGATTAAATTATAGGCAAAGAAGAGATTGCCTCAGTGTGGCCTTTTAAAAACTTAAGAAAGCTTCCTTTAGTCTATTCCTTCCTTTTTGCTAACTTGCATAAGCTGCAACTTTATTGAGTTCATACATAGGGTTTTTTTTTCCTTTGCTTAGTCTTCGTTTGGGAAAGAAGGTAGTGTGAAATGCTTACCTAATGTGTTTTAATAGATGAAAATTGTTGGTGTAGCTAAAGGTCTCCCTAAAGGAGCAACAGCAGCATCTTTTGAACAGGTGTGTGAAGTTTTTATCCATTGTATCAAATTTTGATGTAGGAGCGGCCTGGAGACAAACTGGCTTAAAATTCACCAGGCAAGTCACACGTAGCTGCTTATTGCCTGGTTTGGTCTTCATCTTTCAGTGGGAGTTTGTTTCTTTATTAGCTGAGGTTTCTTTTCTGATGACAATTGGAAAGCTCTTTTTCCGTGACACACATCAGTTTGTCTTTGTAGCTGACCTCATGCTTGACTTTTGAGCAACTGACACCTCGTTCAGGCTACGTTCACTGTCAGTCACTCGGTAGGAAAGCCCTATGAGGTAGTTATTCAGACATGTTAAGACTTAATAAAATGAAGGAATATCAGTAGTAGAATCTATTTGATACTAAATTATGTTCCTTTCCTTGATGTTTGATCTCTTCCCATCAAATAACTGCGTTCTTCACTTGAAAATACCCTTGAAAATGGCCCCTGGAAGGGAGCTTGGTTTCACAAGACAGATCTGGCAGCCGGGGAACCAGCTCAGATGACCGTAGCTCACCCTGGCTGTAGCTGTTAGCGTTGCTGTTGCTTTTTAACCCAGAGACAACTTGGTTGGAAAAACTGGTTTGAGGTTTGCATGTGCAAAGACTGTAAGTCACCAACAAAACTTCCTTTAGTTTTATTTTGCAGATACCCTGGATTCTCCAGTCTAGAATCCTTTTGCGTTGTGCGAGTCACGCAAAGCGGCCTTTTCCAGAACTCGGGCACCTGTTACGCGTTTTGTAGAGGGCAGTTGGCCCGTAGCGGGAAACTGTTGGACAGGAGTCTTTGCTAACTTTTTCCGTCAATTGGCGCAGAAAACCTTTCCTGAGAGGAGGAGAGTTTCTGAAGGTTGTGTGGGTAGACCAGAAGTGGTCAGGGCACAGTGGGGCAAAACAGACCTACTCCTGAATTTCAGTAGTGGCAAGTCCTTAATCCGTAAGTCCACAAGTCTTATGACTGATGGGGCAGTAGGTACGGCTCTTACTCTGCAAAAGACATTCTCTCATGGAGAATGAAAAATGCTAAGTGTTATATTCAGTATGTGAAACAGCAGTATGTCAGTAAATATGGACATTGTATTTAAAATATCCTGAAATTACGTTTCTCCTTAAGTTTATTGCTGCTTAGTTCTTAGAGGTCAATCTAGAAAAGTAAATTGTTGCTCTAAAAATAACAGGATGGTTCAACTTCTTTCACTAGAGTTACTGTAAGCAATTTAAATGAATAGAGTTGCTTATAATAACGCTTTAAATGCGTTTGGTAAAGTTGTAAGTTGCCATCTTTCCACTTTTTGTTTTCCTGTTGACACAAAGCTTGGGGTAATAACCTAGCTGGTTTATGTCTGTCTGTTTCCTGCCTTCTGTAGGCTTAAAAACTTGATCAACAAAGCTCCTGTGATGCTTTTCATGAAGGGAAGCAAACAGGTAAGATTAAGTTATATTTCATTAAGTTATATTATATTTAAACAGTTTTTTAAGCAGTGACAATTGCCGCCTTTTCCTTGCCTTCCTTGCTTAATGAGAATGAATGGTGCTGGGAAGTTAGTTCTTTGTCTTTTTATTTGGTGCTTCTATAACCACTATTTTACCTGGTGGAAATATATTGCTAAAATGCTGATAGCTGTGTTTACAGTAAAATCAGGGAATTTGATGCCCTGCAGTGATGTCTGTTAATTGACCTACAATTCAGGAATGACTGGAAGAATTGTGCGTGTCCTTTTGGTCTTAGTTATTGATTGCCTTTGCAGATAATGGATTTTCTTCTGATGTTCTGAGTGCTGCCCCTGATGACTGTCCTACTTGAGGCGTACACTTTGACTATTGCACAAAACTTTATCTGTGGACGCGTGTTTCTTGAAACTTCCCTCTGTTGGCCTAATTGGGTTGGGTGTCCCATCCCTATCCTTAATTTCTCTGGTTTTATTACACTTTCACAGCTGCATTTGAAAAAAACTGCTGGATGTTTTTAAGGCTGAAGTATAATGCCACGTACCATAAACGATCCACTCTTTTTCTCCCATGGTCTATGCCAGGTGTCTTTAAGCTGCACTTAATTATCCTGCTCACTGAAACAAAGATAGTGACTGAAGACAGACAACTGCTAACAGTTAGGATTAAAATAATAACAAATGACTGCAAGCCCAAAGGTCAGTCTGTTGCTTTGTGCTGCATACTCACAGTAACCAGGGGATAAATTGTTCCCTTTTGAACAACGGGGCACCGCAATTCTTCCTGTCAGAACTACTTGAATGGCGCCTAACTCGGACTTTTCATTGGAGTGGTGCACCTCAAACAGTGATTGCAGTTACTGGTTGCGTGCTGTGCGAGTCATCCATGTGGTATTTTCTTAAAGGGATACAGAGGTAGGGGGATGGAGCGCGCTCGTGTGTCTTGTCTTTCCATGCCATGGTCTCATTTGTTCCCCGAGCCTTCTCTGTGTATTAACAACAGATACTTTTAAGAGTGTAATAGGCTGTTTTACTGAGTCGCCCCTGGAACCATGTGGGTTATGCTGACTCACCGAAACAGGAGGTGAGCTGGTTGGGTGTAGGTCTTCTAAACAGTTGTGCTTCTGTCTCCGGTAAAACCTGTGTCTTGCCTGAAGAAAGCAAGAGTTTGGGCAAGTTGCTTAACACATTCTGATTTTGCTTGAGCTACTGGTGGACTGAAATCACCAATAAGAAGGGATAGTCTGGATTAAAAATTCAATGTTTAAAAAAAGATGGGTGTTCTATGTCCTTATACTGTCAATATGAAGAGTTTGCAGTAGATACTTTGAATTAATTAATTAATTGGAAGTCGCTGTACATGCAACCTATTTATCATTTGGTCATAGGTTGCTACTCTCACCAGAATGGAAAGTAAAGGGTATCGTATGTCTCAAAATAAACCCCGTCTCTTTCATGAATGCATACAAGGCGTTTACACCCATCCTACCTATAGCTTTGGCTTTTTGAATGTTCAGATAATAATCAAGCCTAAATAGTTTTCAAGATAGTATTGTCAAACCTGGGAAACAGATTCACCTTGTATCATTCCACACCGCAACTGAGGAAACCATTTAATATTCTCAATGTTTTCATTTAACTGGGAGGGGTGGCTGACACGCCGGAAGGCTGTGCCGCCATACAGCGTGACCTGGACAGGCTGGAGAGTTGGGCAGAGAAAAACCTGATGAAATTCAGCAAGGGCAAGCGTAGGGTACTGCATCTGGGGAGGAATAACCCCATGCATCAGTACAGGTTGGGGGCTGACCTCCTGGAGAGCAGCTCTGTGGAAAGGGACCTGGGAGTCCTGGGGGCCAACAGGGTGACCATGAGCCAGCAATGTGCCCTGGTGGCCAAGAAGGCCAATGGCACCCTGGGGGGCACCCAGCAGAGTGTGGCCAGCAGGGCGAGGGAGGGCATCCTCCCCCTCTGCTCTGCCCTGGGGAGGCCGCAGCCGGAGCACTGTGTGCAGTTCTGGGCTCCCCGGGTCAGGAAGGACAGGGAACTGCTGGAGAGGGTCCAGAAAAGGGCTACAGAGATGATGAGGGGATTGGAGCATCTTTCTTACGAGGAAAGGCTCAGGGACTTGGGGCGTTTTAGTCTGGAGAAGAGAAGGCTGAGGGGGGATCTTATCAATGCTTATCAATACTTAAGGGGAGGGTGCCAGGGGGATGGGAACAGTCTTTTTCCAGTGGTGCCCAGGGACAGGACAAGAGGGAACGGGCACAAACTTGACCATAGGAAGTTCCATCTAAACGTGAGGAGGGACTTCTCTCCTGTGCGGGTGGCAGAGCAGTGGCACAGCTGCCCAGAGAGGTGGGGGAGTCTCCCACTCTGGAGCCATCCCAAACCCGCCTGGACGCCGTCCTGTGCCACTGCTGGAGGTGACCCTGCTGTGGCAGGGGGTTGCACTGGGGGAGCTCCAGAGGTCCTTCCAACCCTCACCACGGAATTCTGTGATTCTGTGATTTTTTTCAGCAGAGTATGTAAAGAGACATTCAGTACTGTTTAAATCTCAAACAATATAAAGAAGAATTAAAAGGGGATTAGCAGTATTGCTCTTCCAGTGAGGTCATTACTAGCAATAAATTGGTAATAGCTTTAGTGTAGCTTGAGGACCTGGAATTTTGTGGATTAAATGTAGTAGATATATGTTTTAACATGTGTGTTTTGCATTCCAGGTGGCAAAATGTGGATTCAGCAAGCAAATTATAGAAATCTTAAATAATACTGGGTACGTAAGTGTTTTTTTCTTTTCTTTTTTTTTTTTAATTAATTTTGGGAAGTCAATTCTGTTTTAAAAACTACATTTTATAAATAAAGAGTTTGGAAAATATTAGTAGGATACTTCCCCAAACGTAATTTTCTTTGTCTAGGAGTATTTTAAAGTATATTTTGCACAAGCCCATAGGGTAAATTACTACCTACACTCCCTTGATACCGAGTCACATGTGGTGTGTCAGGTATTGCGCTGCTTTAGCACTACTGCGTGGTGCTTGTCTTGCTGGGATTGAGGAGTCTATTGCAACAGTGAATTTTTTCTGATTTTGCTGTGATTGTTGACATGAAAGCAGTCCTTCCGCTCTGATAAGCAGCTCTTCTTAGGGAGGTCCCTCTTGATCTGTTTCCTTAATCTTGGAGCCTCTCATGTTACCTAGCCTCAGTTTTCCTCTTCAAAGCAGTTCTGTCTGTAGCGAGAGAGATTAGTAGCCTCTTCCTTTGAATAAACTCCCGTTTCCTTTGTACTGCTACTTAGAGGTTAAGCAGTTCTCTTGATTACTGGATGTTAGAATGGACTTTTTGAGATAATAGATAACAGTATATCAATATACAACTTGGAAATAACTAGCAGTTACTCAAGACATTGTTCCTTGCTGCTGGCCCATGTCCAGTTGCAGGAATCTACGTTCTTGCTGGTTATTGAAGAGTCCTGGTTCTTACAATGCTAAGAGTTGCATACCAAAACTCGTACATGAATCGACCAGAAATCAAATTTATACAGGCATTTTATTTTTGTGTTTTTACACAAGCAGTATCTGGAGATGGTGAAATAGCTGCAGCTCGTTGATTCCTTAATAAAAACCTCCAAAGTATGTGTGTGTGTCTCTTTTTTTTTTTTCTTTAATAGTGACCAGAATTACTTTAAACACGCTTTTGCCAATTAGAGCCTAAGCGACGCAGCCTTATTTTTTACTGCATTATGCTGTCAGCATGTGTTTCCCATGAAACTAGACATTTTTTACATTACAGTTCTCGGTGCATAAGGCATTGACTTTTTACCTCCTATTACCTGTTAATTCTGAGGGATTTGGAAGCAATCTTGTAAACATACCCATGTTGAATTTTTGAGGGTCTTGCATTGCGAAGCTCCACAGTAGGTTACTTTGTTGTTGTTTTTTTCTAGTGTTGATTACGAAACATTTGACATCCTGGAAGATGAAGAGGTAATTAAGTTTTTCCATCATTAACGATTTCATTGTTGCTTTTACTAAAGTTGAAGTTTACATTTAGGATTATTTTTTGCAGGTGCGGCAAGGATTAAAAACCTATTCAAACTGGCCGACGTATCCTCAATTATATGTGAAAGGTGAACTTGTTGGAGGGCTGGATATTGTCAAGGTAGGAATGGGAGAGTCTTGTTTGAGATGTAAATTGACCGTTTGTTTAAAACTGGAGAAATGTTTTCTGCCCATAACATGCAGAACGTTCCTGTGGAGCGGCCCTCGATCTTGAAACCGAACGCCTTGGTTGCTTTTCCTGTGACTTCTATTAGCTCAACATACACTTGAAAGGAGCTCTAAATCTCCAGCATTCTCATATGCCAAGATTTAGCAGTGAAATGTATTTTCTTGACAGCAGTCAGTTACTGTTACTGTAAAGACCATTTTTACCCCATGGGTGCATTTTTACAGGTTTCTCTTCCTAGTTTTACTTCTGACATTGCTTTTCTCAAATAAGGTGGGTGAGACGTTTTTTTTCCTAGTGAACAGTCTCATTCCTGGAAGAAAGTAAGGTTTATTGTAGTTGTTTGAACAGACCCTGAAGCAACAAAAATAGATCTGCATCTGTTACTGTGGTTTTTGATTTTTGTAACAGAGCAGGCACAGTGTTCTAAACCCCAAATACTCTTGAGCCCATTCTTGTCTGAATGTTTTATAGCCAATTCCTCAGACGTTGGAACTCCTGGGAAGATACAATCAATAAATCTCATTTAGTTCTAAAAATACTGGTATTACTTAAATTATATAGATTACTTTAATTTTATTTATTCAACAAGTGTGTGGGTTATTTCAGTGATCAGTAAGTATAGTCTTGGGCATTGCAGAGATGCTGCAAAATACTTCTCAGTGGTATTTAAATATGTCTATTTGCATTGTTGGACTGGATTCAGTTCACACGGACTAGCTTTATGGGTGGGTGAATGTTGTCAGTATTTTAAAATGCTTTCTGTAATATAGCATGATACGGAATAAGATTGAGACAGTTGTTTCTCTTGAGATGTGGGAAAAGAATATATACTCCACAACAGGTTTTAAAACCATTTCTGGTGTTACCTGTCTCCTTAGTAAGTTAACAGCTTTATAATTTTGATTTAAATCCTCAAGGTAATATGAGCAAACACCTCTTATTTAGAACTCTTACAAATCTCTTACCGTCTTGGGTTTTTTTTAGTGTGTGTTACTAACGAGATCTACCTATGGATGGTCTTTTTCTTGTTTTATGGGAGGCATTTTGGATGTTACAAAATTTTGTGTATGCCTGAAATATATCTTGAATTACACCTGGAAGGAGATACACCAGGGGATTTACCTGGTAAAGTTAATGATACGCTTTCAAAAAATGGGTTATCTTTTCACTAAGTTTCCTCTCTAACTAAATAAACACAAAATAGACTTTAAATACAACATTTTGAACTTCAGTGTCTTGGTCAAGAGGGACCTCTAGTGGGTCATCTCGTGCATTCCCTTAATAGCCAGCGAATTGATTTCCTTCCCCGTAAACTGTTGAAATCTTGGTAGCATGATCACAAAGTGTACACAGAGAATAATCGCTCTGTATTATTATATTTCTTTACAGGAACTAAAGGAAAGTGGTGAATTGTTGCCTATTCTGAAGGGAGAAAATTGATGAAAAAGGACATCAATGGAACAGAAACACTTTGAACAATTATTCGTTTATAGATTATATTGGAGCAATATACAACTTAGCCCTGTGGAACTGATCAGGATTAAATAAAGACAGTTTATGTGCTATGTATTTCACAAGACCATGCTACATATGAAAATGTGTTTCCACTGAAGATGCAAAAATGTCAAGGTCTTCAAATTCAATTAAAATACAATGCTAAAGAACTTTGGGTTTGTTATTACGCTCTTTGTACGTGTTCATTGCATCTGAATGTTTAAGATTTGAGTAATGACAGCACTATCCATTGCAGTACTATATAGGACTAAATTGCATCTTTTTGGTTTTGGGCGCAGCTCTCGTTAGGATAATATTAATGGGTATACCTCTGTGGTGTGGAACAGAATAGTTTTCTGTCCCTGGTAATAACTGTTTTCATATCTAGCGAGCGAGAAAAATACTATTGAAACCTTAATCCAGTGTACCATTAGGAAGTTGTTATTAATGAGTTTCAGCTGTACATGATGCATCTTCATTATCTAAGTAGGTACAGTAATTGTTAATTTCGGATGTTCAACCTATTTTACCATAGCTTTTTGAACATACTTAAATTACGGTGGAAATGAGCCAATAAGCACAGTGATTAGGCCAATCTTCTGGTGTATCGTCAGCGCTCCCTCAGCGAGATGGAAAGGTTTGCTTTCTGGGCTATGACTTTGTCAGTGTAAATCATCGTGTTAGTGTATGAATCCTTCACTTCTGTATTCAGAAGATTTCATTTGTTTTTAATCCTTTCCGTATCTGTAACGCTCTGAAATATAGTGGGCTGTGATAACGGGCTGGCCGTCACACCAGCCACAGCCCAGGTGTACTTGCAGGTATGTGCAGGAGGGTATTTGTCTTCAAGAGTAACATTTTTTTGCTTTCGTTTCATTTAAGTTCTTAGCATCTGTGCAGAGACTGATCAGGTTTTCGTTTTGGAAGGTGTTTTTGTGTCTGTGAAATGCTGAAATAGTTCTGGTTAATTGCGCGTGGAGTGCTGGGTGTGACAGCGGTATCAGCTGCTGACTTCTCGCTGAGAAGGACGGTGTGAACTGCTTTGGGCGCATGGGCGATACGCAGCACAGAGGACAAGCGCACCGCGTTCTTCGGGCGCTCTGGAGCCTGAAGAGGAGCCAGCTCCCTTTATGAAACCCAGCAAATAAAGCACCGGTGAGCAGAAAAGTGCCTGAACCTCACCAGTAACACGTTTTGAGCAGAGGTATTGCTCAAAGCCTTTTCCCTGCTGATTTTTGTGTTGGTTGTGGTTGCAGAGAAACGGCTGTGTCTGCTCAAGGTTCGCGGGCAGAAGCCCTTCGGAGGAGTCCCGTCCTGGCCAGGAGGGGTCAGGGCTGACCGCGTGCTCTTCCAAACCTGCCTGGGAGAAGAGATGCCCGATGAGTTAGGCGGTGCGAAGGTTTAGGCAGCAGCTGAGAAGTAAGGTTTTGGAAGTGAGTTTGGGGCATCGTTGCTTAAATTCTAAATATAATCTAAATATACTGGAACCTGAAGCAAGGCTGTTACTGGACGTAGTCCCAAACGAGTAAAGATTGACTGCAGAGAAAAAGGTACTTACGTAAGTTACAGAATTCTCAGTGATTGATATTTAATTCAATTCATTTTCTAGGAATAATTTTAATAATGACTATAAAATAGTATACGTTATAATTTTAAAACCAATTTTAATTGCTGTAAAAGAAGTCTTCTCCCTCTCATGAAAACAAACTGTAATTAATCCCTCAAAGTGAATTGCAAATGCACCCCGGCAGTTGTCAGTAGTAATTGTAACCTACTTCATTTAAAAATAAACAAACAACCAAAAAAACCAAAACAAAAAAACAAACAAAAATCCCAACCAAAAAGTAACACCCCTGTGGTGAAATTAGGAGTTAGAAGCTTTAATTAAAACAAGACTAAATACAAAATGCTATGTCTTCTGCTGTAGTTTTCCTTCAAAATTCACGATAGTGGAGTTTAACTACTCGAGGTTTATGGAGTCCTGCTAATAAAATCATAGGAGTGCAACACAGCACGAGTGAGCGACAGTTGTTCCTCTCACCATTTATATTTGTATATACCATATACTCCAGTGCTACGCTGCTTACACCAGTACAGAATTCGTTCTTGACGTGAAGCCCCTGTGCTGCTGCTCGTGTGTGGTGACCGTTCCCTTATCTTTCCCCCGTGCTCGTCTGAGGGTCTCCAGCTCTGGTAGTCACCAACGTGTGGTGCGCTTGGTACTTACCCTTCCGTCAGAATTCATTGTAAACCCACTCGAAGTTAAAGCGGCACTGCGGTGTTTCTTTGGAAAGGAGCCCTTCTGAGAGCAGCGGTTTGGGGAGCGCGTGTCCGCCCGGTTGTGCCGGCGGCCGTGAGCGCGGGGTTCCGCGGGGCAGCCCGAACGTCGGCCCCCGGCCCTTCAGTGCTGCGGACACGGCGTCACACCCGAATTTCAGGCTGGTGCTGGTAAGCGGCTGTTGGAAGTGGCGTATTTGTGCGCAGGGCCTGTACTGCGGCCTGGTGCAGGGACGCCCCCGCAGCTGTGCGATTTCGGAGTCTGTACCAAGCACGCGTATGGGCTTTCTGTCCCGTGGCTGTAACTTTGATGGGGTGGGTTTGTGCCTGCGGGGCGGCAGAGCCGTTCGCTCGGGGCTGCCATGGCGAGGGAGGGATGCGTGGGTGGAGGCCGCCTCTGCGCGGCAGGAGGGCAGGCAGCGCTGCAGCGCGGCTGTCCCGCCGTCGCCTGCGGGCTCAGCCCGCCTCGGGCGCTCTGCAGCTGCACGCCGCGCGCTGGGAGGCGATTCCAGCCATGGGGCCCAAGCCTTCACTCAAGGGACGGCTGGGGAGCGTGCCTTGCGCGCTGCTGCTGCCTCGCAGGGATAACTCCCGCCCTTCCGTGGGAACAAGATGTGGTCCCTCTGCCCCTGGGATAGGCTGCTGCTGCCCGGGGAAGAAAACGGTTTGGCTTGACATGGAATGGAAGAGGCAGTGGGTGTGGAGTTTATCGGCTCTCGTAATGAGATGAAGATGAGGTAGATGAGTTCATTGAGGGATGAGGGGTGCTGGGGGGAAGTTGGGTGGTGGGAGTACCGATTTGGTCTTACACGCGGGGCTACGGCGTGGTGCGTCCTCGCTGGAGAAAGGGGAGGGACGCTGGTTCCCGTGTCAGCTTTCCACGTGCACACTCGCACACACGCGTTGCCTTCTACAAACGCATTTATTGGTACTCTTCCTGAAGTCACTCCTCTTGCCTGCCAGTAGAAACGTGCGGGCTGCGTTCCTGAACTGGTTTTCTGTGAAGTGGAATGCTTTGGGCAGTACAGTCGGATGGTGCTCCCAAACCTCCAAAGCTGGCTGAGGGGCCCGGGGTGCCGTGCTGGGAGACATCCAGGGAAAAAAACGCGTCTTTTGCACGGAAGGGAAAAAGGCAATGAAGTGTTGGAGCTGCAGTTCTCCAGGTGAAGAGGTAAGTGAGGGCTTGAGCTTTTATGGCTGCTAAAGATGGAGCGTTACTTTTTACTGGTGGAGAAGTATTTGATGTCAGTGTTTGGGTGCAATTAATAAGGTAACTTATATTCTGCTTATTTGTATTTTTCTTTCTTTTGCTTTCTTTCCCATGCTTGTCCCAAGGTTACAGTTAGTCTTCTCTTCCTGCACTTTAATATTAGGGTATAAGCTAAAAAAAAACCAAATAAATGAAGATGAGGACGGTCAAACCTCATGGTTACCTTGAGAGGTTGGGGCTGTGTCCTCACAGCTGTTCAGGACCCAGATTAATCTCGGAGAAACCCGGTTTGAAATGGTCCGCTGTTAGCAGCAGGGTGGGCGAGATGACGTGCAGAGGTCTGTCCCGACCTCAATTAGTCTCGGCTTTTAAATGGCGCGGTAATGAAGTGTTCGTGGATAGTGCGAGTGTTAGTGAATAGATTGCGGCTCAGCACCTACGGTACCGTTGAGTGGCCAAAATGAGAGTCCCATCGCAGTGATTAACTGCTGTACGGTATTAACTATATTTAACAGCTTTGCCTGACAGATAACGGCCGCCCCTGTCACCCCCTCTGTGCTCGGGTAAGAAGTACTTTCAAAACACTGTGAAGTACTCACTTTTTTAAAGGCAAGTGTCATATTGCTGAGATAGGTTATGCAATATCATTTTTAAATTAAAAATTAATCTGGCAATATGTGAACATTGGTTAAAGGCTTCTGACAGTCCAAAGAGAAATTTGATGCAGTTAACGATTTTAATTAGGGGAGTATTCCGTGGAAAGTAATCAGAAAGATACAGTGTCTCATTCCATGGTACTGAGACAGAAGCGGAGGAAAGCGGTGACTTTTTAACTTCAAGCTGTAGTTCCAGGCAGCCGATTTGGGAGAGACTATGGAGGTATTCAGAGCGCGGTCAGTGAACGGGGGTGTAACGAGCCTGGTCACGGTCTTCCTTTTCTCCTGCCGGCTACGGTCAGGGGGAGCAGAGTCCCTTTCCAAGCTGGCGAAACGCTTTGAATTCAGGGGAGAGGAGACAGAGATGTTGGTACAGCCCTTACCTCCTCCTTCGTAGGAGAGCTGGCATCCCGCTGTTAATTCAGGGTCTGAGGGTCCCTCAGCCGTGTGGTGGTTACTCTGTCGCGCTGTAGGTGGGATCTGCGTGTGTGTGTGAAGTGTTTCCCCTGTACAAGAGCTGTTTGTGCCCAGCCGTGCCTGCAGGCGCACTGGTATCTCTACTGACGTTATTGCTTGTGCACAGAGACGTTTAACAGCTTGGATAAAGGGGTTCCTGGTGGGTACTGGAGAAAGAAAGGACCTTTCCTTTCTGCGTGTGTTGAAGACCTCAGTGCGTAACAGGAGCAATGCTTCGGTGGGACTCTGAGCTCCAGCTGAGCTGCTCATTTCCTAACAGCCTAAACAAGGAGGGATGGCATCCAGCATGTGAACTTCTGCCTTGGGCTCATTAAAAGAAATGCTGGCAGTGCTCCCTCACGTTGGGACACTGTCCCTGGGAAGGCTCTTCGGGCGGCCAGCGCCTCGCTGTGCCTCGTGGGCAGCCCGGGTTCGGCTGGGCTCCTGGGCCTTGGCACGCGTGGCCGAGATGCAGAAGCAGCTTTGGCTGGTTGCTGTGGGCTCCTGGGCCTTGGCACGCGTGGCCGAGACGCAGAAGCAGCTTTGGCTGGTTGCTGTGGGCTCCTGGGCCTTGGCACGCGTGGCCGAGATGCAGAAGCAGCTTTGGCTGGTTGCTGTGGGCGCAGGAGCCTCAGAGAAGTGTGAGCGAGAGGTGAAGGCATTGCTAGAACTCTTGACCTGAGACAAGCAGGGGCTGGGAGGCCATGGTTCATGGTTCATCAGAGCGGATAAGCAGGTTGCTGCGCTTCATAGCCTCTTACTCTCAAAATGCTTCTCCCGCTGACCCGTTTCCCATCATATTTCCTATCTTAAATTGAGATCTGTTTAAGCTCTTGTCTTCAAAGGTGTGAAGGGAGGGCGAAGTATGGATCACAGACTGTCGCAGCCTTTTCTCTTCAAACCTACAAAGGCGTCCTGTAAAAGTGGAGGAGGAAGGTGCAGCCTGAGTTCACATGGTGAAAGGCTGCGGGGTGACCAGTTACAGAGTCCCCGAATCCCAGACTGGTTGGGGTTGGAAGGGATGTTTGGAGCTCCCCCAGTCCAACCCCCTGCCACAGCAGGGTCACCTCCAGCAGTGGCACAGGATGGTGTCCAGGCGGGTTTGGGATGGCTCCAGAGTGGGAGACTCCCCCACCTCTCTGGGCAGCTGTGCCACTGCTCTGCCACCCGCACAGGGAAGAAGTCCCTCCTCAGGTTAAGATGGAACTTCCTATGCTCAAGTTTGTGCCTTCAAGTTCTAACTCCTTTGGTTCTCCTACGTGAAAGGAAATGTGTTTCCAAGGGAAGATGCTTCCTCCATGTCCTGCATGAACATGTCCGGTGGGGCAGCGGCAGCTCTGGTTGTGTGGTCGGCTTGCCAGAGTCCCCAGGTCTGCCTTACGGTGGCCCAAATGCCAAAGCTGACCCTGGCGAGGTGTGAGGAGGGGGCGCATGCTGGAGCGGGCTGGGGGCCGGTCTGCAGGGCTGGTTCACCATTGCCTTTGCGCTGTCCCTGCCCCTGTGCTGCCGTGTCTGGGGGAGATGCGGTAACTTCCGCAGGCACGAGATGATGGTTTCTTGAGATGATTTTTTTTTTAAAAAAGGCAAACTTTTGCCTCTTCCAAGTCGCTGTATTGAACAGAGGCTGTGGCAGTACAGTGCCTGTCCTTTCCAGTGCTGTGCCTAGTTTAGGATTAGTTTGCAGTGTTATTTTTAGCATTAGTCAAGATTTGCCCCAAAGACAAAATCTTTAGAAGGAAGTGCCACACACTGCTGGTTTTGTGACCTTCGGTCAGCGCGTTCTTCTGCAGCGTAATCATCTGGAGATGAATAGTTAAAACTAGTAAAACAGTGAATAGCTAAATGTAATTTGGACATGGATGCGCTTCCCCATCGGTCTGGAAGGAATGCCACCCTGTAAGTGTCCAGCAAGACCACTTGGTAGAGGTGTCTCTAGCTGTGAATGCCAGCGCTGAGCGGCCTGGTCAGCGTATTGAAAAGCACAGACTTTGGGGGGGAAAAAAACCCCAACAAATGGGGGCAGTGATCACGGCTGCCCGTGGAGCGGGGTGTGTGTGTGTGTGTGTGGAGTCTGCTTCAGGAGCCGGGGGTCTCCCCGGGGGGTGGCGGGGGATGACAGAGTGCAGGGTGATGGGCTGCTGAAGCGCAGCTTGGGGGCACTCGTTGCGCAGGGGCTGGGGGCTGATGGCGTCTGGGGGTTCGTGAGGTGGGCCCGTGTGAACCTCATGAAATTCAGCAAGGCCAAGTGCAGGGTCCCGCATGTGGGTCGGGGCAATCCCATGCACAAATCCAGGCTGGGCAGAGAACGGATGGAGAGCAGCCCTGAGGAGAAGGACTTTGGGGTGTTGGCGGATGAGAAGCTCAACATGAGCCAACAATGTGATCTGGCAGCCCAGAAAGCCACCGGCACCCTGTGCTGCGTCCCCAGCAGCGCTGCCTCCAGCTCGGGGGCAGAAGGACACAGAGCTGTTGGAGCGGGGCCAGAGGAGGGCCCGGAGATGCTGCGAGGGCTGAGCCCCTCTGCGGGGAGGACAGGCGGGGAGAGGGGGGGTTCAGCCTGGAGAGGAGAAGGCTCCGCGGAGACCTCAGAGCCCCTTCCAGTGCCTAAAGGGGCTCCAGGAGAGCTGGGGAGGGACTTTTTCCAAGGGCATGGAGTGATGGGATGAGGGGGAATGGCTTCAAACTGGAAGAGGGGAGATTTAAGTTAGATATGAGGAAGACATTCTCTCCTGTGCGGGCGGTGATCCCCTGGCGCAGGCTGCCCCGAGAAGCTGTGGCTGCCCCATCCCTGGAGGTGTCCAAGGCCGGGTTGGACGGGGCTGGGAGCACCCTGGGCTGGTGGGAGGTGTCCCTGCCCAGGGCAGGGGGGGTGGAACTGGGTGATCTTCAAGGTGCCTTCCAACCTAAACCATTCTATGATATTCTTGGTTTCATTGCCTTTCAGCCTGGACTCTAAGCCTCCAGGTGGACAGCAAAGCAAGCATGGGAAATCATGGGCAGGGAAGTCCAGTTATTTTGCTAGAACAACTTAAAAATCTATAGCAATTATGATCAACTGGCTTTTTTCCCCTCTCCTCCTTTTCCCTGGGATTCTGTGTCTGTAACACTAGATGGAGCCTTCTGTGCACTGGAGGAGCAGAGGAGCTCGAAGAGTTGGGAGCAGCGATCTTCACTTCCAGCAGTGCCTTGCGCAGCGTGGTAGTGCCGGTGTCGCTGTCAATAAGGCTCTGTTCTACGGGAAAAACCTGGTGGGAAATTCTCTCTTGCACCTACAGAGTGCAAAAATCATGTGGTGTTTCCCTTTTGCATGAGAAAATACATCAGAGTTAAGAATTAGAATGATTATGGCATTAAAGATTGTGTATGCATCATTTTTAAAGTCGTTTTTGAAGCATCTGTAGAGGAAGGGTTGTGTTTGTGGCTTCGAGAACATCCACATATGCAGAGAATTGTTTCTGTCCTTCAGCTGTCTGGCTTTCCACAACCATTTGCAGCGACCTTTCTTAGGAAAGTCATTCAAAATATGATGAGTTTCGACACTTTCTTAAGAAGTTGATTATTATTTTTTTATATTATGGCTTTGTGGCAGTGCGGTAGCGCACCAGCTGCTGATCTGTCTGACTGATGCAACGCGGTGGTGGTTGCGTTGGGGAGCTCTCGCCAACGTTATTCTTACAGAAGCAGAGCGGCGTCAGCATTCTGCGCACATACGCAGCCTCTGAAAGCAACCCAGGCAGGAGATTACAGAGCACTAGTTTCCAAGAAGACAGAATTGCAACATCATTATGAAACGAACCGTGTCGTCTTAATTATTCTTTGCAAATTTTCGGCTGCACAGAAACAACTAGTACATCTTGCTGACATCCAGAATGATTGTAGGGTACTGAGAAAGTGCAAAGGTAAAACAAATGTTGGGCGAATCACCTATGTTTGCACTGAGAATGATAACCGCCAGAGAAGTTGTTGCAGAAAACTCCGAGATGCGTACATGGTGCCGCGCAAAGGACAGGGCCTCTGAACCAGAAGACTGCCAGCAATTTTCAAACCTTGCAGAAAGGGACCCTTGATGGGTGAATGACCTAGTTCTGCAAATATTTATGTGTACTGCTTGAATTTTGGGCTCAGCTGAGTAGTTCCCAATGAATTTACTAGAACCAATTCATTATAGCCTCCTTAGCGGAAAAACAGAAAGATAATTACGCCTTTCGTACTCCTACATGTAAGGACGTACTTTAAAAATAATTACGTTTAAGCAAATAGGCATGGGCTTCTTAATTGTTTAAAAAAAGAAAAAAAATGACATCTTTAGGGTTAAAGTTCTTTCCTGCCTTTGGTGCGCTGTGTAGGACACAGGTTTAATTGCGTTATTGCCATAAGGGACGGAACAGGAGAGGCTGCTGTTGGCTTTCCAGTGGGTCTATGAAACGGGCTGATAGTCTCCTTTCAGTGAGAACGAATCGCCGCCTGTAATCCCCCTCTCACCGACTGACCGGGAAAGACTTTGTAAGGTTTTGGTTGATGGATTCAACCTAGTAAAGTAACACGAATGAGTTGAAAACAACAAAATCATCCACAGTATGCTCTTTTGTCTTCTAAGCTAAATGGGGTACCGACAGGATGTTAAAGTTTCCGCGAATGTCCGTAAGTAATTCAGAACGATAATCTCTCTCCGAAACCACCGGCGTCACCCTGTGCCTTTGGGCGCGTTGCATCATGAGGTATGCAGGCTCCTTGCATTGGCTCGCTTCCCCTCGGTTTCCAGGTGAGCACGGCTTTTATACGCTGCTCAGAGTTTGTCAGGGGCCTTTTAAAAGAGTACTACAGCCAATCGAGAAAGTAATCGGTCAAAGCTGACATTCATCCTCTCTCCCCTAAATTGCTATCGCGGTCTACTTCAGCCGCGAATGGCTGTGCTGTGGACCCAAGTGAAGAGGTCTGCGTAGGGCCGGCTCATAAAATGTACTTTATCGTTGTGTTAAAACCGCTGTTTCCCGCCATTGTGGCGTTAGTAACGGAAACGTTGCTGTCCCCACCTTGACGCTGATAACGCCCCGATGTGCCATGCGGGGGGAGCGAGAGAGTCGCGCTGGAGCTCATATTGGCCGTTCCCACCTGGGGCTGCAGTGGGGGCGGTTTTACGCCATCTACAAGCTGCAGCCGGGGGTTCCTTGAGGCATCTTAATTTGTCATTTTGGGGATCTTTGCTTGAAATCCCTCGTTGTTGGGGTGCTGGGCTGTCAGTCCATGGCAGCAGTGGCTGGGGGGGACCTGTCCCTTAGTGGCCCAGGGATCCGCAGTGGGATGCGGGTGACCCAGGCCGGAGTGCTACGCAATGGAGCGGCATCGTGGTAAGGATAAAGCGCAGATCTGGGTACTTTACCCCCAATACCCCGTCCTGGCTTATCCGCAGTGGGCTCGGGCACCTCCGTAAAGCGCTGAACTGTGTGAGCTGTGTGGCTCTCGACTCCTGCCGGTGTCTGGGCAGCCGGCTCCTTTCTTCGGGCACCTTCTTCCTTGCAAAATCCACATCTCTATCATTCTTCTCTGCAGTGATCATTTTGTTCTTCCTCCTGTGTGTACTGAGGTTCTCTGATAATATTTTGCAGGTGAGTGTGGAAGTGTTTTGACGAGATCAGTCACCCCGTGGGTATTAGCAACCACGGTTCATTGATCTGGCGATGTGCTTGCGTACTTTTTTGCACCGTTTCTTTCTTTGGAATGAAGATTTATTGAGGAGGAACTGATCTCTGCCCCCAAGACCTAAGAGGCTCTTGCTGCAAGTTCCCTCCCTGGATGTATACCCATTCCTGCACTAATTCCCACCAGTTTCTTGGGATAGTTTTGGTCCCATTGTTTGTTTCCACTCGGGAAGCAGTTTCTTCCCTTGATCTCAGGCTTGGTGAGCAGCAGCGAACCTCAGATTGAACTGTAGTGTTTTGTCATCAGATGTTCCTTGCGCTTTCTGTGCCTGTGAATAACATTCCGCCTTTCTTTCATCAGTGATGCCCCTAGTGCAGATAAAGGAGAAAAAGCCATGAGCTCTAAATGCTGGCAATGTAGGTGATTTCCACGGACAACTTTTGGATACGCTGTAAGACACTTGTGGGGACCAGAGAGCACCAAGAGAGCCAAAAGGTCAAAGAGATGTGGAAGGGGTGGTGGATTCTAAGGGTTTCACGATATTTCAAGAGAGTTTTGTTTCTGCTAGGTTTATTTTGTCATCTTATTAAAAAAAAAACCCTTAATGGTAATAGGTTGGGGAGATGTTTTCTATAATGTATTTTGTGTCTCTCGATTTTTTTCTTTATGCTGTCCGCTCTGATGATTCCCGACCTCAGCAGATACATGACAGTCTATCAGGTACACCTTGGCAGATACATGACAGTCTATCGGGGTAGCATTAGGTGAGTTCTTACAGGACTGTTGGCTGCTTCTCTTGGGTGTTTACAGTGATCTGGCAATACTGGGCGCTTGGATGTCTCCGGGCCGTTTCCCCCCAGCTGCATTTGGGGAGCAGATCCTGGGTTGCGCAGTGTGCGTTGCTCCTTCCCCGCCTCCCATCCTCTCCACCGACCTAACCCAATTTTGTCAAGCCCTCTTGCTGCCTTGCTATTCACCACCGCTCGCAGGCTCTTAATGAATATATTGAAAAACACCAGCCCGAAGACTGATCCCCAGGGCACTACTCTATTAACCTTTCTCCATGCTGAGAATTGGCCATTTATTTCTATTCTCTTTCCCATCTCTTAACTTGTTTTAATCCATGACAAGACTTTATCGTTAACCCGGTGGTAACCGTGTTTGCTTTACAGCCTCTAGCAAGGCAGGAACTTTATCAAATGCCTTTGGGGAGTACATGAACAGGTCACACCTCCCAGTCCTCCTTTAGATTACCTCTCTTTTGCCCTGTGAAAGGCTCCCAACAAGCAAAGGAGGTGCAGGTCCCCGTTGTTGCTGGGTTTGGGCTATCTATTTGAGAATTCTGCATTGTGGAAGTGGAAGGCACTGCTTTTAAAGCATTGCTGGGAAATTTGTGGATATGAAGAGACTGTGATCCTAGAAGTCAGCTTCTCCCTCGTCCGCATTCTGAATGTCCATATTTGAAAGTATTTCATGGCTTCTGACCGTCTTGGTTTTAATTTAAGCAGAGGAAGCAAAGAGCAATCCTGTGGGAATGATGAGCTTTGTGTCGCTGGGTTTTGACGGCTGTGGTCGTGGATGGGGAGCCAGCCCTGGCAGGCAGGGAACGAGGGGACCCCGCAGCGCGGCGCTGAGCCTGCCCCGACTCTGTCGTGGCAAAGCGAGAAACCAAAGTCGGGATAATTAACGCTTCATGTTCTACCTGAAAATCAACGTGTTGTCAGAGAGACCAAGACCATGGTCTTTCCTAACTTTTATGCAGTAAGAAACCACCACGTTCTGCGTGCAGCCCGGCTCCGAGGTTTGTCTTCTCGCCTGTGCTCGGGCTGGAGGATGACAGGGATTGCAAGCTGGCGGCGATCTTCTCGCGCCTGAAACCTCATCTGGGGTGTCAGCTGCGTTCAGGGGGTGACATACTGCGTATGGCTTCGCGTCCAGCCAGGGGGGCTGCAGTACTGTGGTCTTGGCTGGGTTAAGTTACACATGTAGAATGTCAGAGAGTGTTCTCCTGCCTTTTTTCTTTTTTTTTTTTTCTTTCATTCCCAGCTTTTCACAAACTGTATCAGCTTGTGTTATTCGTCCAGGGTTTTTGCTTGGTTCTGGTATCATACAAAATCCTGCTATTTTATAGAGGATGTAGAGGAACTGAAGAAATCGCATCCATTAATCGGTTCATATCTCTTACAATTAAAAATCAGTGGGTTTTTCTGGAATTGTGTTGTCTGTGTTGGGGCAGCAATAGAATCATCGAATTGTTGAGGTTGGAAGGGACCTTTAAGACCATCCAGTCCAACCATTAACCCAACCTGACAAAACCACTCCTAACCCATGTCCCCAAGTACCACGGCTGCCCTTTTGTTAAACACCTCCAGGGATGGCGAATCCACCCCCTCCCCGGGCAGCCTCTTCCAATGGTTGATAACCCTTTCCGTGAAAAAATTTTTCCTAATATCCAATCTAAATAGATTGGATCTAATAATCTAATAGGTGTGGAGACTTCTTACAGGAAAACTTAGGAAGGGGGAAGTGACTTAGAATAAAATGGGGACTCAAGGGCTGCTGCTCTCTGTTAGAATGCTTTGGAAATGGAAGCACAGAAAGCCTTTCCGTGACGTGATGGATGCAGGGAAGGGAAAAGAGGAGCAAGCGTGGGAGTGTGTGTGTGGAGGCTGCGTACAGCGGGTGGTGGAAGTCCCCGTTTACCTTAGTCAATAAGGGCTGTGACAAAGCGCTGCTGAAATCACTGCAGATTACAAACTGGTAGATCATGGTTTGCTTTCAAATATTCAACATATTTGATAATCAAGTTCCTTTATTTTATAAAATGCTGCATTTGGATATAATTGTTTCACAAATTTAAAGTACAGCAGAAGAGCAGTTGGCTTGTGGACAGGGAAGGGTTACTGTGATGTCTCTTAGTTCAGCAGATGAATTACTCCTCCATATGAAACACATCATAAGTTTAGAGCGTGACAAAAGCTCCTTCACTGCTTAGCAAGGAATTCGGGATCAGGAGCGGCAGTGCTGTGGAGAGTCCCATCTGAAACGTGGAAGATGGCTGAAAGAATTGAGTAGAAATTTTGGTAATATTACTGGTTTTGAACTCTGCATCTAAAACTATACGCATCTTTAGATGGTGTGCCGGTCCTGTGCTCTCTCTACCTGGGGGTGGGAGCATGAACCTGTAATATATTTTTTGGGGGTCTTTTTTTGGGGTGTTTCAAAGGTGCTAACAGAGAGCAAGGCAGTAGCAGTGTGCACAGTGTCCATTTCTCTTTCTGAGAGGGAACGGCTATTTCAGGCGTGCAGTGGTTGGTGTGCGCTGCGGTACGCCCCTAGTATGACAAGCTGTTTGACGTCTCTTTTGGCCTTATCTTGCTACACTAATGCAGCTCTTCAGTGAAGACGGTGCAAGGAGAGAACTCGGGGAAGAAGGTGTTGGTTTGGTTCAGGAGGACAGCCCAATATCTGAGCAAACCCCTTTAGTTTCAGATCAAATGCAACGCAATTTCATACCCTGAAATTGTAATTAAAAAAAAAATATTTTGTCTTAATTTTTTCCTCACTTAACTTTTATCCAGACTTCATTTCCAGCCACTTTGAGAACAAGTGCGAAAATTTCCATCTTTCAGGAAATGTTTTCAAATTCTTTAGCTAAAAAAAATATTTGAAAACCCAATTTGAATTTTTAAACAGGCTTGCCTGCCCCAAATGACTTCTGCCAAATGAAAATTCTTCACCTGAAAAGTTTTTCCCAGCCTCGGGGAAGAGCTGGATCCGCTTGTTGAAGCATCTGATGGGCGGTGTGCTCTATGCCAGGAGCCTGCATCTGGGAACTGGGGGATGCGGCTTTCTGAAGCAGGACAGGGAAATAGAAAACCACCACCGTGGGAGGGAAAAATGTTGTTTCACATTGGTGAAACCTTCACTTTATTTTTTACAAACCTAAATAAAACACAATAGGTGTTTGGGAGAAGCAAAATGGGAAATTGGAACATCAGGTTTAAACACAGCCAATCGCTGATGTGCATTACCAGGATGGTTATTTCATCTGTTCTTCTCAAATCTCGGATTAAATCATGTTTTTCTGTCTGTGCATAGTGCATCTATCTAATGAGACAGTTGGGTACTACAGACCCTAATGGGCAACGGTAATTTCTGTATTTCCTTAGGTTTTTCAGCGCTTTTTGTTGGAAAGCTGGTATTTTAGTCCTTTGCTATCTCAAGTCAAAAAGATGTTGCTCTGTATTGTTTGGTTTTGCTCTAAGTAACAGAGATCTGGTTTCACTGACCCACCACATGGCTGAAATTTGATGGTGTGCACTGCACTCGCAGATGCGCACAGCACTGCAGCCAGATCTCGGACTTTCGGATGAAGCGCAGGAATTAATTCAGATTTTGGATTATTTGGAATACTTAAAAAAAAAAAAAAAAAGTAAAATTGGTCCACATGCGACAAACTAATTGTGATCTAATTGCAGTGCTGGAGCCTGAGTGCCTGCTGGTGGTTTGTGCCCTGTGCGGGGAGAAGGGCTCACACGTTGGCACGGAGAGGCTCTGCGTTTGGGTGGTAGGTGTCAGTGCTTCGGCCAGACACAAAACCAAAACAGCAGACCGCAACAAAAATCCCCTTGGGCGCTGTGTTCAGAAAGTTCAGGAAATTACTGGCTTAAGGAAATATGATTTCAGTCTTCAGAGCTCTCTTCTGGCATTGTGTGTTTCCTGTAAATAGAAAGTTATTTCTGCTAGGGGCAGAATTTTTCTGGTTTTGATGCTGAAAGCTCATTAAAATCTGATGTTAAACAATTAACGGTCCTAGGGACAAATTGTTTCGTGTACTAGGACTCTCTCTAGCCAGAGGAAAATACAATATCCCAGAAAATTACAGGGCCCGTAATAAACTTCACGCTTGCAAAACGCTCGCTGACATTCATTTCAAGCCCCGCTATTTTTATGGAATCCGCCAGAATCCGTATGCAGATCTGCCGTCCGCCTGCTGATGGACGACCCTGGACAGCAGCGTGTCTTCCTCTTTGGCCGATGAAGAATTAGGATGAAGCATGCTTATCCACAGTACTGGTATTAAAATTTCCTATCCAGTAATCTTAGTGTTTGCTGTGGAAATAGTCTCCTGCACAATGTGGGGAGAGGTGCTGTTGGCTGTGTCCATACAGACAGGGAAGGCGAAGGAAGCTTCGTTTGCATTTTGGAAACGCGGCACTGCTGTTGCTCGGTAAGCAAAGTCGCCTTTCCGTGCCCCAAACAAGCACAGTAGGAAGAATTTATGAAAAGCCAAATTTAAAATATATTAAAAGTGTAGGAAGCGTCCCACCCGGTGAAGTCCAGCTCTTGGGCACCATGCTGCCCGCAGCCGGCACGAGGATGGAATCCTCCGTCCGTCCGTCTGTCTCTACCGCAGCCTTTGGAGTTTCGCTCTTTTCCCGAGTTTCACGCCCAGATGGAACGTAGTTGTGTGGCAGCAGCTTTTACCTTTTCGTCTGAAAGCAGAATCTAGGGATTTCTGTGGAATTTACAAAACGGTATGTAATGGCTTTAAACAGGGCAAAACCCTCTACTTACCGGCTATTTGCTGGATTTAGCCCTAAATGTTAAAAAGAATTGAACCAGAGAATGTAATGAAAATCCTATTTTAGATTGAACTGTATTTTTTTTCCCGGTATATAGTAATAAAAACAATAAGAATAATAAGAAAATTGCTTAGGCAAACCCCCATTTCCTAGTTCTTGCATTTGGTATCGTTATTACCTTCCGCTTGTGGGTAAGGATATTTCTCGTGCAAACCCCGAGCCTTTTACTACCTCACCTTCTGCTCCTAATGACTGCTCCTGATTGGAACTCTGTTTACTGCTGCCTTTTTTTTTTTTTTTTTTTTTTTTTTGTTGGCACAAACTGTTGCTGTGAAAATTGCAGTTCCACAAGGAGACCGAAACTCCCGTTTCACGAAATATTCCGTATTCCAACAAACAGCCCTGAGGACAGGAGCTGACACGGACACGGCCCAGAGCAGTTCTCCCTTTTAACTCAGTCTCTATATTTCATGAGAGACATCACTGATATTCCACCCCCCCCCCGCCAAGTTTTGAAGATCTCTTTGCATCAAAATGAAAATGTGTCACATTCGGTTTCCCTAACTCAAGTAATTTTGTTTCTTTGCGAGTCACGATGAGCTTCTCAATAGCAGAAAGTCCCCTGGCATCAAATGCTGCTTTGGGGGTGCCACATGTCCCACTGTCCCAATGCTTTTGGAAAACTGTCTTTCATAAGTGCATTTTTCAATAAATGAATATATACTTTTCTTTTCCATAGTGTTGTCTTACTGAGATGTAGAAGTATGAAAATGGGAAGGTGGGAGTCCCACCCTGCTGGCCCAGACTCCGCAGCCCTTTACCCTTCCTCAGCAGCAGCTGTTGCCAGATGTTTCAGAGGACGATGTAAGTAACCTCTGGACGCATCCTTGCTCGCTTTTCTAAAGTTGATTATGTGTTCTGAGAACAAAAGTTGTTTGTTACATCCAACTTTTTATTTACTTACTTTCCTCAAAAGGGTAAACTGTAATTAGGATCTATCCTTATGTCACAAAAGGGTTTTGGTTTTTTTTCCCCTCTTATGAACAGTATTTTAAGTTCCAGCATCTACCAGCCTTTTTCTTCCCAAGAGCTGTGCAAAATCCTGGTCATTATCTCTGTAATAAGATTTCTGGCCCTTTAGTCATCCAGAATGGGATGTGACAAAATCGAGTTGTCAGTCTTGACTCATCTTGGTGGTGAGAAGAAAATATCATTTTTAGACCTGAGGGTTTCTTTGTGTCTCTTGTGGTCTACAAAGATAAAGACACTTTGCTATAAGATTTTTATGGGGCCACATGAATAAATTGGTACAGTAACCCCCTCTGTCCGTCTGTGCTGCATTCTACCTCGTTCTTCCTTTTCTTTGGGAAGTGCTCGATGGGAATAAGTTAAACAAGAGAGTATCTTTTGATCCCCAGTGGGCCAATGTCACCTCATCTTCCTTATCTTTTGAGGTTCCTCAGTCCAAGAGGTCTCTTGTGCTACTTAACGTTTATGGCAGTGCTTTCGAACAGTCCTTGTCTTCTACGTTTCTACAGGTTTTTAATTGATAAGTTTTATTCTAGGTTATAAAACATTACTGGGCTCTGTCATTCATCTCAGTGGCCAATCCAGCCCAAACCACGACCACTGTTTGCAGCAGAGTCCTCTTCTGCAGGGGTTTTTATGTGCATCTCCTTCAGTGAATCACTTTGAAATAGTCTGAGAACAAATCCTAATGGCTGTCTGACTAATGCTTTTCTACTGAGATTTTTATCTTCTGCTCGGGCTCCTCATGTCAGCTCACTCAGGCTTCGTGCCCGTGTCGGGCAGTGTACTCACCAGGTGTTGGCACTGACTGGATCTGACTTGTTTCTGCTCTGTGCTCCTGAGAAATAGCACGTGATAGTTCTCTTCTCTGGATTTCATTTTACGCTTGTTAGTTCGTACAGCATGCTTGAAGTTGATGTGTTTGGAAGCTCTGGACCTTCTTGATTGAGATCTGTGTTGCATTTTTTCACATTTTTTCACTGAAACATTTTTTCACTGGAAAGGTTATTAAACATTGGAAGAGGCTGCCCAGGGAGGCGGTGGATTCACCATCCCTGGAGGTGTTTAAAAAAGGGTAGATGTGGTACTTAGGGACATGGTTTAGAAGTGGGTTTTGTCAGGGTAGGTTAATGGTTGGACTCGATGATCTGAAAGGTCCCTTCCAACCTCACCGATTCTGTGATTTCAACTACAGCTGGACGCGGTGTGCTCTTCCAGCATCACCGCCTTGGTCATCTGAGCCCAACAGACACAGCCAGATTTCTGTGCTGGTATGCTTTTCTTCCTTGGGATTAAACGAGCATTTCTTCCTGAAGGAAGATGCCGTTGTTCTTTCTGTTGTATTTCTGATTCATATTAATGTTTAGATTTTTTTCACCCCTCTGCCTGGATGCAACGATTTGGGCAGCCTGTGGGGGGTCTGGGCTTGGGGTGCTTCAGGGTGGGGAAAGGTCCGCTTGAAGCATTTAGTGGGTGTTGTCACATCTCTTACTTTCTGTTTTGTTTGACTTGTGTTAGAGGAGCTCCTGACGAGTGATGAGACCTAAAGGAAGCTCTAAAACTGAATGAGGAACCTGTGTTAGAATTGCACTAACCCTACAAGTGATGGGCACTAGTCCCTCTTTTCACTGACACAGCCTGGCTTCCCCCTTGTCTCTAACCAACAGTGAATTTTTTTCTTTATTGCTAAGCCCCCTAAAAAAGGAAAGAAAAGCAGATGTGTAGTAGAACAGATTGCTTTGAAGAAATAAACACCAAAGCCGGAGGAGATTGTGTCTCTGGCACCTCAGACTGGGAGAGCTCTCTCTTCTGGTTCTTGACTTGGACTTTTAGACATGGGCTTTTAGATGAGTGTCTTCACTGATCATATGGTGTGTGTGTATACATGTATATAGTAGTCCATAGTATATACACATAGTGGATATAGCATGAAGCAGACACTAACTTGGACAAATTCAATTGCTATTGGTTATAATCAACTTGAGCACATGATATTAATTATGTGTAATTCCAAATTCAGTACTAAACCCCCGAGGCTTGTTTTTCCTGCCTGGTTTGACAGTAAATGCTGTTAAACTAAAGCAGTTTGACTTAACATCTTTTTCCCCTGCTGCAAAAGGAACAGTAAATAGTGAGTAAACATGATTGTTTGTGAATAAAATCTCTGTCTGTTCTACTTCTCTTTAAGATCGCTGAGGATCTCCAACACCTGGCTCGCCCACAGACTGCCCTTATTCTATTGTTACTATGTGTAAGTCTATGCAAAAAATTGTGACTGCCCTCCTTTTCATAGCAGCCTGCAGGACAAAGCAGCAGAGTCTAAAGGGTGGGAAACCCACCTCTGCCTGTGCAATATCATACTTATAGCAGCCCCGGGTCTCTTCACCCTGCAGCAGTCCAGGTGTAGCAGAAGTTTCATAGTCAGCTGCCACAGGGCGTCATAGAGTCACAGAATGGTTGAGGTTGGAAGGGATCTTGAAGATCATCCAGTTCCAACCCCCCCCACCCTGGGCAGGGACACCCCCCACCAGCCCAGGGTGCTCCAAGCCCCGTCCAACCCGGCCTTGAACACCTCCAGGGATGGGGCAGCCACAGCTTCTCGGGGCAGCCTGCGCCAGGGGCTCACCAAACTCAAAGTGAAAAAATTCTTCCTCATATCTCATCTCAATCTCCCCTCTTCCAGTTTGAAGCCATTCCCCCTCATCCTCTCACTCCATGCCCTTGTAAAAAGTCCCTCCCCAGCTCTCCTGGAGTCCCTTTAGGGACTGGAAGGCCTCATTGAGGTCTCCGCGGAGCCTTCTCCTCTCCAGGCTGAACCCCCCCTCTCCCAGCCTGTCCTCCCCGCAGAGGGGCTCAGCCCTCGCAGCATCTCCGGGCCCTCCTCTGGCCCCGCTCCAACAGCTCCGTGTCCTTCTGCTGTTGGGCCCCCCCGAGCTGGAGGCAGCACTGCAGATGGGGTGTCCCCAGAGCAGAGTAGAGGGGCACAATCCCTTCCCTAAATATTCCACTCTCTGTGTCCAGCTCTGCAGGTATTTGTGTGGTGGAGTCGGTCACTTCTGAGGCATTGGAGTACTACGAACGGGTGACTGAGGCATGACGCTCATTAATAATGTAAAGCCGGGATGAATGACTAGGCTACCAGTTAAAATGGAATCCTGCTAAATTCTGGCATAAAATCAATTGCCATCAAAAATAAACGGCAGCCTGGGAAACAGAGGCTTTGACACCGCTTTTGCCGGGACAGCGTGTGAGCCCAGAGCTGCTCCCGATGTGCCGTGGAGCTGCCCGGCGTCTGGGCCGGCTCCCGCCAGCCATACCAGTCACCCCAGTACCTGGCACCCTCTGCCCATCAACCTGGCCTTGCTGGTGGTCCCTGGGGCTGGGTGTCACCGTGGGTCCCATCTCCGAACCCGCCATCAAGGTGTGGAGCACGCAGCCAGCAAGAGCACGTTTTCCCTCCGCGCCTAACGCGGAGCTGAGCAGTTTCAGGTGACTGAGAAATACATAATTGTAGTAATTAGCTCATTATTTGCAAAATCGTTGTAAACATGTTAGTAATTAAGTGGTATCGACATCGTATAGTGTGCTTGTGGTTAAACAATTAATGTATTAAAATACATTAATGATTCCAAGAAAGTTCATGTAGATACTGCCAATCGTTTTTCCAAGTATAGTACATTTTTTGTGTACTCACAGCAACCGTGTGCTTTGCAAAAAAGCACGTAACAATAATTTTGCTTTAAACTACATTTTTAACATGTCACTTACTGCACATGTTCTTAAAATAATTTTGTGGGACTAAAGATGTCTGGTAGCTAAATTATTTGTTATCAGTTTCTACACTTTGAGCAGTCTGATTAGACCTGCAGGTAATAAAATGAGAAATAAAATATTTAAAGCACACGCTAACAAAATAGTCTGCTTCTGTAAATGATCTTTGTGGGATGTCTACAGTAAAAAAAAAAAAAGAAAATATTGGGATGACAGTTTAACTATGTTTTCACTTTACCATGCAGTATAAGGAATAAAATCCCCAAATACATCATTACGTTATGACTGACTGTATATGCCAAAATCCTGCAAACAGCTGTGCATATTTTAAGCTTTGCTCTTGTAAACAAGTGAACATACTACAAATTTAATTTGGGCTTTTCACAAGTCTGCCTGAAAACCGCGGAAAGATGCACAGGAAGAGATTTATTTGGTTCAAATAATCTATTATTTAAGACTGTGACCTGAGAAACTCTTATTCAGATGCATAACTTTGTGCTGAGGAATAACCATCCAAATCAACAGAGGTGTTTATTTGTCTGAAGTTGCGCACATGTTTAAAAATTGTTGTAATTACATCAAAATTCAGATGAAAGAAGGGAAGGAATAACACACGCACAACCTGATCTTGGCTGCAGTTTGGCAACCGTGCGTCTTCCAGTATTCCAGCTGTCCCCTGCGTTACGTGGGACTTTGTCCTTATGGGGAGTTCGTGGCCAGACTGCAGTGGTGGGAAGACGATGCTTTGATCTGTGGCAGAACCTTTCTTTCTTTCCTTTAGGATTTAGTTGCAGTTTATGTTATTTTTTTTTCTTCTTGTGTTTATTAATTTCCAGTGCACACCGCTTTCTGGAGGGCGTTGCTTGCTGGTGAGCAGCGTGGCTTACCTTCCCAGTTTGCCGTGGATTTGTTTTAGCACTGGTTGTTTATGTTCCAGTTTGCCTGAGCGCAAACACTGCTCTTAACGGATACGTCTCATTAAGTGATTCTCTACTGCCTGAGCAAAACTAACCTGTATTTGTTTCCTTTGCCACCAGAAGGGGTAGGGGCAGCGGCAGCCCCAGCAATGCGATCTATGGGCTGCGTTCGTAGTCAGGGAGGTGGCCGGAGTCACCAGAACATCAGGGTCTTGCCTCGTTGAGCCACAGATGTCTTCAAGGGTGGGGATTTCGCAGGGTGTTGCAAGGGGGAATCTGGTCCAGCGCTTTTCCAACCTCACTGCAATTCTTTCTCCCCTCCCGTCCCAGTGGAGCTTGCCTCGTTGTGCCCTGGCATGGCTACTGCCCGCTCTTCTGCTGAGCACCTTTGGATGAGTTTTCTCCATGACCCTCTTTTGCAGGCAGCTGTTAGAGCCTTCCTTCACCTCCTTTCCTTCAGACTGTTTTGAAAGTGCTGATGGAATCCAAGTGAATGACATCCTCGCTTTTCCCTTGCGCATGGATCCAGTCACCTCATCCCAGCAGCTGATGGGCATCGGGCACAGTTTGTGCATGGTAAGGTGATCCATGGCCAAGTTGGACAGGGCTTGGAGCAACCTGGTCTGGTGGGAGGTGTCCCCACCCATGGTAGGGGGGTTGGGACTAGATGGTCTTCAAGGTCCCAAACCAAACCATTCTATGATCCCAGTTCCCTTCTTGCCTTTCACAGATGCCATTTCCAGGCACATGAAGCTTTGAAGATCCGCGATCTTCCCAGAGGCTGAGCTGGGTTTTGCCCTGTTTGGGCATGAAGCAATGTCCACCCTTCTCCAGCCGTGGGTCTCTGTGTGCTTGGAGAGACTGCCGAGAGAGGCCCCACGATGGTGTCTCCTGGCTCCTTCAGCATCCTTGGAGGCCTCCTGTCCTCTGGTCCCACAGCGGTGATAAGTCCCCTCTGGACAACAGTAAGTGCGCCTGTTGATAAATGAATATACATTTATTCTACTTGCAGAGGATGGTCTTTTATTGTGTTCTCTCCCTTTCCATTTCACAGCCTGCTGGTCTGCACGGCATTGCTCTGGGCTCCTGCCCACTTTCTCCCCCGGGTATTTCTCTCTGTCTCCAAAGCTGATGTGTTTTCCCAGGAGCAGTGCAGACTTGCTGGCACGTGGTCCCTTTTGCTTCAGGGGTAGATTGAGGAGGTGAACGTGTGTCCAGTTCTGGGCTCCCCGGGTCAAGAAGGACAGGGAACTGCTGGAGAGGGTCCAGCAAAGGGCTACAAAGATGATGAGGGGATTGGAGCATCTTTCTGATGAGGAAAGGCTGAGGGCCTTGGGGCTTTTTAGTCTGGAGAAGAGAAGACTGAGGGGGGATCTTATCGATGCTGATCAATACTTAAGGGGAGAGTGCCAGGGGGATGGGAACAGTCTTTTTCCAGTGGTGCCCAGGGACAGGACAAGAGGGAACGGGCACAAACTTGACCATAGGAAGTTCCACCTTAACATGAAGAGGAACTTCTTCCCTGTGCGGGTGGCAGAGCAGTGGCACAGCTGCCCAGAGAGGGGGGGGAGTCTCCCACTCTGGAGCCATCCCAAACCCGCCTGGACGCTGTCCTGTGCCACTGCTGGAGGGGACCCTGCTCTGGCAGGGGGTTGGACTGGGGGAGCTCCAGAGGGCCCTGCCAACCCTCACCAGTCTGGGATTCTGTAATTCTGTTTTGCCTTTGTCTTTGGCAATGGACAGTGTTGGTTGGGCTGCTCTTCGGGTGAGTCACCCCAAATGTTTGTTTTCAGCAGAATCAGAGTGGACCTCTGCCTGTTCGGGCCTGGCTATAGAAGCGATGGAGGGAGTGGTGTTTTTCTGCTCTCTGGGAATACGCTACGTGAGGTTTTTTTGCAATCCAGGGCAGCCTTATTTGTTAGGACCTGATCCCAACTCGTAAACCAGCTCTCCCATCCTTTGGTTTGCTGAAATTTTGTAAGGCTTAAACCATAAAACCCCGATCACTTAATAAGAGGATTATTATGAAGTACACAAGTAGTATAATTAAATGTATGTCGTAATACCTGATTAGACTATGGATTTAGAGATGGAGCAGCATTATGCAAAGATACAATGTAACTGGGTTAATAACAATCAACTGATTAATGTAGTACATCTCATTCAGGCCTAAAGGAGAATAGACTGAGATGATTAGCACAGTTGCAAATATGCAGAAGTGCACAAAGCAGAATGTATGCGACATGACTGAATAAGCGAAGGGGAGTTTTATCAGCGTACCAACATATAAAGATGTTTAAAGGAGAAACAATGTAGGCAACTCACTGAAA
This sequence comes from Pluvialis apricaria, assembly GCA_017639485.1. Lineage (NCBI taxonomy): Eukaryota > Metazoa > Chordata > Aves > Charadriiformes > Charadriidae > Pluvialis > Pluvialis apricaria. Next base: position 40,374,824 of record CM030013.1, read on the forward strand.
CCCGCCTGGAAGGTTAAATGATTCTCAGCGTATTTGTGTTACTGCGGGGTTGTAGTTGCATTGAGATAATATTCATAGTGGAAGTAAACAGAACATATTGCACCAAAATTATATTGGGCGTTAAGGGTTTTTTATCTGCAGAAGGAAACTGAACTGAGTGGATACCCTGTTCTTAATGCTCGCCTAGGTAAAAATCCTACCGTAAAGCAAAATCCAACAGAAGCCTTTGAAAGCCGCAAGCACTTGGCTTCGCTTGTGGTGGGCAGGGTGAGCAGGGAGGGGGTGCGAGCCCTTCCGAAGGCCAGCCTTGACCCCTTTTCCATCTGTAGGCCTGGGTGCCTCACAGATGCGCTAGGATCCTAGAAGAGGTTAGGGTCTTAAGTTTTAGGCAATTTTCAAGTCTTTGCTATGTTTTCAGTAAGTTCTAGGCGTTCTGTTGAAATCAATGAAGAAGTAATCCTTCATTGACAGCAGTATGAGCAACAGAAAGCTTTTTATTTTTGCAGCTGGCAAGAACCACCTCCAAGATTTACCTTCCTTATTTTGAGAAACTCCTCTCTTTCCAAGAAACAAAGCCAGTCACCTACCATTTGAATAAGCAAGACACAATATCTCCCTAGAAATGATATAGGAGAGAGAAGGTCCCCCATGCGAGCTTGCTGTGTGTTTTGCAGAAATGTGTGATTCCCTTCTCCTTTTGGCACCGAGCGGTGAGGGTCATGGTGAGGAGTCCCCATCCCTGGAGGTATTTAAGGGTCGTGTAGATATAGTGCTGAGGGACGTGGTTTAGTGGTGGGCTGTCAGTGTCAGGTTAATGATTGGACTAGATGATCCTACAGGTCTTTTCCAATCTAGGAGATTCTGTGATTCTGTAGCTGCGGGACTCTGTGTCTGGTCATTGTTGAGATCAGGCCACAAGGAACCGAACACTTTTGGGAAAACAGAGCTAAATATAAGTAGGTTTTTTCCCCCCCTCCAAAATGTAGAGGCAGCTGGAGTCAGATGGGACATTTGGGACTATGGAGAGCATTTATGAGGTTGTACTTTTTTGGACAACTGCTGTCAAACCTTTAGATGTAGACTATGTAGATCATCTCCTTAAGAAAGAGTCATTTTATCTGTGGTGGGTACAGTCGGCGAGAATTAACTGTCATTGTGTGAGGACTGAAGGTGGACTACCAAAGAGGATTTGTGTTGTTCCTGGGCGCAGAATTCTCTTCCGTGGTTCAATGATTTGTTGTACTGGCACGAAAACTGACATATTGCAAGGCAGCGCTCTAGAGATAAGCAACGCGTAAACAGCCGGAGCTCTCCCTGGTCTTTCTAGTGATAAAACACGGCATTAATACAGGATAGGGATTATGGCATCTGCTGTAATCCACTTACCGCCGGGACTCCCCAGCACACCTGCGTGGTGCAAAGAAGGATCTGTCATCTCGTGTGATGTCATTCTGCCAATGGAGCTGGAGTTGCTCTGGGAGTTATCCCAAATTCTGGACTGTGACATCGGAAGACTGCCCATCTACTGTCTGTTTGTGATCGAAGACATTTGAGGAAGGTCCCCAAAATGCAGTTTGCTCAAACATGGAGGGGGGCAGTTATTAGATACAATGGCATAATCAAAACTTTGTTAAATAGGTGAATATAAGATGGATATGAGAAGGCTTAACCTGCAATAATAAATGAACAACAAAAGATAGTCAATGAAAGGAAGGGGACAGTTAAAAGAAGTGTATAGGTTTTTAAACTTTAAATAGAACTTAAGCTGTTAAATTGCCATAGCAAGCATCGATCAAATCGCCTGTGGGGAACATGTAAAGAAGAGTCAGCTTGTGCCTGGATTGGGGATAAAGGGAGGGAAATAATCAGTTTGCAGTTACAATCCAAAACTAGAAATGTTGTTATAAGGGAAAGAGAAAATACATGTTCCCCTGAGATGTAGAAGAAAATATTACTGTGATGCTGTGATTTGGCCAAGGTGATCTCCGTGGGTCCCTTCCAACCTTATCCGCTCTGTGGTTTGGGCGTGGACAGCCCGATTTCTCATTTCCGCTGTCCTTTCTTATCTTTAAAGGCATTAGAAAGAAATCTGAGCAAACTATTTTTAGTCATGCTTGAAAGCCACCTATTTTTTTTTTCCATTCCACACTGTATATATGACCTGTTCAGGCCAGATTCTTAAGGGCTGGCTTTGACTCTGTTTCCTTTTATTTTTGCTCTTAATCATTGCTCTCTTGACATGTAGCCTTACTTTGGCCAGTAACGTCCTGCTCGTGCCGTCCCCTCTGCAGAGTGACCCTTGCCTCGGCACGGACCCCTGCCGCTATGTGCGGTTTCATGCCCAGGTGGGATTCAAACGTACTTTTTACCTTGTGGAAATGAACATAGGCAATAGGTTTTTTTCATCTGCAAGCAAAATAAAGTAGAACAAAGGACAAGCTATAGCAAATAAAAAGAAAATAATCTAGAAAGTATCCAAATCTCATCATCTCTGAACACGGTACAAATGTAGGGTGATGGAGTCGTAGGTTGGAATAGTTACTGAAATAAGTTGTTTTACCACGGGCTTTTGAAGGGCCATGAGTTCACCTTTGATTGTATTCGTGCTGCATAGGTGAGTGAATAAAGGCATCCAGAGGTGTGAGTGCCAACCTCGTACCACTGGTTGAACTGGGAGTCCCCTATGGGGCAGGTGATCTCTTGTCACTGGGTGCTGGACCCCAGTGTGTTTGGATTTCAGCGCTCTCCTTCTGTTTTGCATTTCATTCCCATCCTTTTTTCTTAGATGGAGGGACATGTCATCCGTATCAAAGCCTCTTTAGGTATTCCCCATCATCATAAGACAGGAAAATTAAATTTATCTTAACTAGATGTGTCTTCATTTCATGGCTTAACTTTCTTCTTTTGCCTTACACTCATATCACTTTATAAATCATGAAGTCTCTCTATAATTCTTTTCAACTTAGTGAACCTACTCCACGCTTTCTTTGGTTACATATAGCTCTGTTCATTTCACATCTCCCGGGGCTTTTGTAATAGGATACAAGACACCATTATGAGTAATCTGTCTTCTTTCTCCAATACAGAGAGAAGCAGATCTGATTTTAGAGGTAGACTGATGAACAGTTTCTTATTTAGAAGAAAGATGTATTGTGGGAGCAAAATAGATTATCTATGGTAGCTCTGATTCATAAAGCTGACAAATGTATAATTTCTCATTTGGGTTGAAAACATGCGATTAGACCTCATGGTAGAGTATCGAAGTCCTAGGAATAGCACAAGGTCGACCTAACCAGCCTGACCGCCTGGCTTCCATTGCTTCGGGTTCGTTGTGAGCAGTGGGCACTTGGCATCAGGCGCGCAGGGGGTGCTGCCCTGTTTGGCAGCGCTTGGTGAACGGCCAGAGGAGCTGACAGCAGAGAAAGAAATTTCATTTGTCTGATAGTCTGAGAGATTTAATTCCAGTTGTATTTATACTTCATTTCTGCTCAGAGGGACTAAGCCCTCTGACTTCAACAAGACACGCAAATACCTCACGCTCTGCTGTCCCTTAATTGATTTTAATTTCTGGTGAAGAATTACATAGCTTCTGTGTCGAGGAAAAGTGACATAGGGAGCTACTTCAATTCCGTGCAAATGCACTTAATTCCTGATACAGGACCGGGAATAGGTAAGTGAAGGAACTGGGGGTCAGGTACAAATGATGACAAAACCATGTAGCGGTGAGTTCAGAGCTTTTTGGTATTCAGCCTCTGCTCACTTGATTCTGCTCTGCGTGTGCCCTTTGGAGACTTCTGAAGATCCCCAGGGGCTTTAGGGATAAGGCCTTTTACTTACCGGGATGGAGAAGGGCAGAGTGACGAGAACCATAGCTGTCCTCACCTGTACGTCCCCCCTCATCCCTCTCCCCAGGGGGGCTCAGGAAGGGCTGTGGGACCGTAGGACCAGAGCCTGGGGGGGCTGGGGACGTGTCAGAGGGGTTTGACTCTGCTCCGTCCAGTCTGCTCAGAAACACCCAGCAAAGGGCAGAGGGAAGTGTGTGTGCAGGGAAGTACCTGTAAATACGTGGATGAGAGCAGAGCAGCTCTTGGGGAAGAGTGGTACTATGGTGGCGCGTCAGACCCTCCGCAATTCAAAGCCCTGGGATGGCGACGGCGATATGGAGGCAATATTCCTCTTGTCAGCGTGAGATCTGGGGCTCTTCGGTGGCCCGTGATGTGCTGCACAGCAGCAGGAAAGACTCAGCAAAAAAAAAAAAAAAAAAAAAAGAAATGGGAGAGAAACAGAAACAGAAGGAGGGTCCTGTGAAACTGTAATGAGAAAGCCGTATCAGATGAAGCTAATTGGCAAAGATGGGTGTTAGGATGCAAAGAAGATGGGACTTTAATGCACGGTCAATAATTATAATTCAAGAAGCCGAGGTTTTGGTGATGCGGGTGCCCTTTGTTTCCCCCACAATGAGATTTTATGAACTTTATAGAAGTTAAATTATTACTCTTGAAGCAAGAAAACAGGAAAGAGAGCTGCGCTGATTTATGTGCATTTCAAAGGGCCGCAGGGAGTCACTGTGGATGGAGAGTAAATCATGCCACATGCACCAATTTCTAGAAAAAGTGCTGCGTGCAAGGAGGAGATTCAGCGCTCGTGGGCTGTGATGGGTGGAGAGAGAGCTTGCTTTGGAGCAGCCTATGTAATTAGGCTTCCTACGGAGCACAGAGTGAATTGCTAATGGCGTGATTTTTTCTGTAGTCTCTCTGAAGGGCAGGTTGATCAGAAGTGCAGATAGTCTGGTTGATCCTTTGGACAACACTATTTTTTATTTTTTTTTTCTTCCTAAAAGTACCACAAAGAAAATCTGATCAGTCTCTTCCTTCTGTTTCTCTCTCATGTGGCCTTCACTCTTCTCTCACCTCTTCTTTTACCTTTCTAACTTATTTTTCGTTACTTTATCTGTTGGTGGGGGGGTTTGGTGGTTTGTTGTTTGTTATTTTGTGCTTTTTGTGTGTGTTGTTTTTCTTTTTTTTTTTTTCCTCCTTTCAAATACTTACTACATACTAACCAGAGATTAGACCATCAAAGGAGAAAGGCAATGGGAAAGCAGGAGAAGAAAACTTTACCGTTTTCTGATTATTTTTTTTTTGCAAGTATCTGCAAGATTTTCAGGGGCTTCCAGAACCTCAATATTGCCCCAAACCAGAGGACCTGCTTTTGGTGTATGTTGTATCGTGGTACTCCTGCTGTGTCCTAGTTGACAGTAGACTTACTCTCATCAAGGAGCTTTGCAAGTAATTTCCTGATTTGGCATGTGTACCTAAAATTCAATTTCCTGCTTTGTTAACGTACATAGTAATTCTGGAAAATGCCATAATAATAATAATAAAGCCAGCTTTGACCATGTTGCTAAGCACCCATCAAAATATCCAGTGTGTGATACATGTTTTGCCATAATGTTGATTAGTGAGTTGCCTGAACAAAACTGGCCTCCTTTAGCACTGTGGTGTCCTAGGAATACTCAATGTACATTAAAAAAGGATTAAAAAAAGCTGCGAAGATGAAAAATGAGTCATTTCCTATCAATTATTTACCTCTCTAAGGGCCTGGAATACATTGCATCATGCAGATGTTGAAGTGCTTGTACAATAATACGGTCTCCAATGAGATCACTTTATATTGGCAGTTAATATAGTGGAATAATTCCTGAGCACATAATAAATCTAACTTCTGCTACGTCAGGTTCTGTAGCGTGGGAGGCCATGAAGTAATAAACTGAAAAGCACCTGCTTCGTTTTAGAATAAAAGCTAATTGTGCTTGATTCATAGGTCTATGGATAGTGTCAAGATGTGTGCAACGAAAAGCTTTGGGAAGTAGTACTGCTATGAAAGGCAGATGAGATTTGGGGGCTGTGTTACTTTACAAACGGGATTTACATACTAAAATATTTTAAAGGGTTGTTTAAAAAAAACCAAAACCAACCAAAACAAAAGGTGCCCACAGCAAAGCTGATAGAGAGGAGTATGGTCCGGGGCAGCTGGCGCCTGGCCGGGGTCGGTGTCCTCGGAGCGTAAGGGGAATGGTGGGGCTGCTGCGGTTGGGATTGGGCGCCTTTCCGTGTGCTGTCATTCTGAGGCATTGATAATATTAACATGAACCACACATGCGGGTCTTGCTGCCGCTGAGCCTCTTTGCAGAAAAGAGGTGTTGGCACTACTCACAGGACGGCTCCTCGGTGAGGACAGACCAAGCTCTGCGCCTCTCACTCTTTCACCCCAAGCCTTCTTTTGTACGTTACTGAATTCTGTACGACCAGAATATCTTGGTTCTTTTACTGATTACCTGTACCAGCAAGTGTACATAGCCATCCTCAGAACACGTTGTGCCCACATATGTAAAGTCACTTTTAATTTGCTTTCAACTTTGTAGGTTCTGGAGTACCACCAAGGACTATTGAGACATCTTTGAATGCTGTTCTCTCCTATTAAACCGGGTAGAACTGTAGAAATGCAGGTGAAGTACTACAGAGCACATGTCTGCATGACATCAGACGATCATTGTTATTGTTCCTACCATAAAGGCAGTTGGGAAAGATGCATCACTCAGCTGGACAGATTTACTCAAGAAGGACAGTTTGAATTGAGAATTTGGTTTGAATTGACAGTACTTCTGGCCAGCAGCTTCACTTGAATCTCTGGGGGAAAAAGTATCTGTAGAGAGAGCGGCAATTAAATGAATTTGCTAAAAAGTAGCGGACTGTGGCTGAGGGACTCTTCCCCCAGTAGATGCCAGCAAGAGACTGAAATGGTGTTGCTAGTGCTGTACTGCTGGGGGACACCTTCAGCCATCGAACTGCTGCCATGCTGGCAAGCGCTTGCCGTTGACCTTGGTAGGGTTGATCAGGCACTTTGGGGTGTCTGTGGTTCGTGATCAGGTTATCTAGAGTCTCTTTGTAATGACTTGGATTTACCTTAGAGAACTGAAAGGCTATTTGTGTGCAGAATATATCTTGTTGCTCAGTGCACATGAGGTCAACAGGACATGTATAATTGTCAGGAGCAATTGTCAGTAACATGAGTAAGTCACAGAGAGAATTAAGGATTTTAATGAGGAGTTTGTGCAAGAAAGAGACACACACGATCCCTTCTGTGAAAAGTTCACACTGTGAAGAGGAGGAGCGTGTCAGGCTGTGGGCAGTAATTGCCCATATCGATATCCCAGAACTGTCGCTTGTTGACTGAACAACAGAAGTTTGGAAATTGGTCCTCTTCTAAAAGAAGGTAAGGTGATTCTGTGATTCTGTGACTTTGGGGAATTTCAATTAGAGTTTTCTTCTGGACAGTTTTCTCCTTTAAAAGCCAAGTAAGGCTATTTTTTTAAAATCTAATCTTAGTAGCTGATTCTGCAGTTCTTCCTAAGATGAGTGGTACTTAAGCAAGTGTTCAACTTGTAATCATTGTTTCATAATTGCCAAGAAGGTTTACTGAAGGGATATTTGAATACTGTAGTACTTCGTTCTTTAACTTAGACATTTTTAAAACCAAGATGTGCATCCCAGGGAGCTGTGATAACACAGGCGGTATGATAAAAAGAAAGAAAAAAGTACAAAAGACAGGTAGGAAGATGAAAACACCCCACTGAATAAATAGACCTAGAAGGTGCTTTAGATCATTGCACATTCCATTATTGCAGCAGTAACTAAATGTGTTTCCTCCCCGTCCAGTCCATTTCACGTGATGCTCTTTCTTCCTTAAATGCTTTATAGCTAGTCTTTATAAACATTTTTCTGCATACCACTTCAAAACATAGCATCATTTCATAAAGGTATTTAAATGACGCTGTTTCTTGTGTCTTGGCCGTGTATTTTCTGTGGCACCTCAGCTGCTTGTGGGACGTCTGTTTGTCTCGTTCCCTCCAAAACCAGGGTTTGGAGTATGCTGTTGATTTTTCACAAATCTCACTGATGACCTTCTGATGTTTTGCTTTTTCTGATGTTGGCGTCCACCACGGAGTTCTGTGGAAGTGCATTGCATTGTGAGCAGTGTAGGGCTGGGGAAGTGATGGATGAAAAGACCTACGTCAGCCAGAGATTAGTGAATTATGTGTTGACCCGGCTGTGTCCTGGTAGGCTCTAGCAGCAGTAGAAGACAAACTAAGTTTTCCTGTAGTGCATAAAAATAGCATCTTTGAAGCTCTTCCATTAGTGTTCAGTAACGGAGGTGTGCAGGAGTAGACCTCTGCTCTACCCCAGACCCAAGCACTTTAAGATGATAGTACATAAGTCTGAGGGGCAGGTCTTCAGGCATTGCAAGCTGCCGGTGACGTGGGTATCAATCCGAAAACCAAAGTTTCTGACTCGGGGCCAGCCAAAGTATTCGCAGAAGGCTTGTCCTGCCCATCCTCCTTTGACTCACGGCAGCTTTCTTCCCCGCAGCTAACGGTGCCCAGCTAACTTCTGTTTCCTTTGTGCTGCTCCAGCTTCAGCTTTCGGGCTTCCAGATAGTTTGAAGTTATTAAAGATAGTCAACAGTGGCTCACTTTACTCTTAAACATTCCCCAAGCATCTTTGCGTAGTTTTAACAAGTCTTTGGAAAGTGGATTAGGAGACAGTACTGTTAAGAAACTTGCTTTCAGTTTTCTTGTATTAGTGCTTTTGGAGAAGAGCATTACCTTCAGCTGAGGAAAGCTATAAAATAACAGAAAATGCTGTGGGAGTAAGGAAGCAACGGCCTTGCCACTCTTGCCTTGAAATGCAAGTATCACAATTTGTCACTTCCGTCTCTTGTGCCCTTCTAAGATATTCAGCACGTGATGTAGTCTTAGTTGTTCCGTGATGCTGGTCTGGCCTTTTCAGCTTGCGAGTGCTGCTGTGCCTTTTTTGTGGAATCAAACACCGCGGCATAATTTTTCCCAGTGAGTAACTTCCCCTTCGAGGTCTGGTTTTATTAACATTTACAAGAAAATCAGCTCCACCTTTCATGCTCTTTCTCCAACTGTTTGGCTTCCTCTGAAGTCAGGGGTGATTACTTTGGTTAGCAGGAATTTATTTCAGACCGCTGAGGGATCGTCTCTGTATCAGCTGGCGTTTGTGCTACTTAATTATGGAAATAGCTTCTTCTTTCTTTATATTCTGCAAGGTTTGGAAACTTTCTATTGCAAAGGAATTAGTTCTTCCCAGCCTAGGCCATGAAAAAGTAACATCGCCTTTATGTTTCTGTTGGCCTCTTTGGAGAATTGACTTCATGCAATGCTCTCTGAGTCTCTTTAAAAAATAATGATGCGTTGGCTGCCAAGGGAAAGCTATGGCTGTTTGCTGATGGAACATGCCAACTGGAGTCTGGGCTCAAAAGCTGAAGGCAAATTTGGATCACATTGTGCTTAGGAAAGACATGGACCTGTTGGAGTGGGTCCAGAGGAGAGCCACAGAGATGCTGCGAGGGCTGGAGCCCCTCTGCTGGGAGGACAGGCTGGGAGAGGGGGGGTGTTCAGCCTGGAGAAGAGAAGGCTCCACGGAGACCTCAGAGCCCCTTCCAGTGCCTAAAGGGGCTCCAGGAGAGCTGGGGAGGGACTTTTTCCAAGGGCATGGAGTGATAGGACGAGGGGGGAATGGCTTCAAACTGGAATCGGGCAGATTTAGATTAAATATTAGGAAGAAATTCTTCCCTGTGAGGGTGGTGAGCCCCTGGCCCAGGTTGCCCAGAGAAGCTGTGGCTGCCCCATCCCTGGAGGTGTTCAAGGCCAGGTTGGACGGGGCTGGGAGCAACCTGGGCTGGGGGGAGGTGTCCCTGCCCAGGGCAGGGGGGTGGAACTGGATGATCTTTAAGGTCCCTTCCAACCTCAACCATTCTATGATTGTATGATTTATCTCGAGCAGCTCTGCTAAACAGCAAGGTGAAAACCACTACAGGGGGAGGCAGTGGAATACAGCGAGAAGGTGACTGTGACAGTGCACCTCTATCGCAGACACAGTGAGCTGAGGGTTGGGGACAGCAGGAGAAGAGACCAAGTCTCCCATGAAGAAGGCGTCTCTTTGCCTTAAGAGACAGGGCTCAAAAAGATGGAAGACAATTGATAATTTCTCTGTGTTGCAATGAAATACCTTACGTGTGCTCAAGAAAGAAGAGTGCAGGGCCTTTATTGCTATTCTGAATTTAAGCCAAAAATATTTATAAACTCTCTCTGTTTAAAAAAAAAATTAAAAAAAAGGGAAGATGAGAAACACAATATCTTAACATGTCCAATTCAGAAAAGTGATAAAATGAGGTCACATCAAATTAAGAATGACCAAAAAAAAAAAAAGCTTCTAGTCTGGTATACTGTTTACCTTCATAAAGTGATGTTGAGTAGCTATGGGCTAAGCAAAGTCGATCAAAGGGTCGGCACAGCTCTGGATTCTTGCTGTCCATTTGAAATGCTGTGTCTTGTATCTACTCAAACCCAGCATATAAAAATACCACTCACTCGACCATGTCTTTCTCTCTCAGTTGCAAACTTAAATTGCTGTTATTGATTTTTCTGTTTCTGGTTAACATATTAAAGTACGATTCATTTTTAACCATATATATATTTTATCACAGTGTGTCCTTTGAGACACTTTTCTACATAATATTGAAATGCTTTCCTTCTGGTCAAGTAGTGTATTTTATATTAATGCCGCTGTTATTTTCCCCGACTGAGATGCTGGGGTTGCTAGAGAATGAAAACATTAATTTCAAGAGTAGCAGGGGTTTTCTCCTTGTTGATGCTGGAGCAATCTTGGAGTGCTAAAAATCTAATTTCATTCTTTCTGTTTTGGAAGGTTTTGATGTAGATTAAGAAAATAAATTGCTACTGATATTTCTTAGTCTGATGGCAGCAATAACTGAGAGATTAGCGCCGAAGGAGCTGCAGCACAGGGTGATGTAACCTCCGTTCCATGGCAGAGAAGGGGCTATGACATCTGGGGGGCACCAAGGCAATGCAGGCTAAAATCCCTCCAGGGGCTGTCTGCCTGGAGTTATTGTGTGGACTGTTTGACCAGTTGATTAGAAAAGTACTTAAGTAATAATTATTACATGGCATAGAGCAACTTGGGAAAACCAAAATGAATTTGAGAATTACATCAATATTCTAACTTATAGTTTCTTTTAATTTAAAAACAAATTACCAGAGTGTAGGAAATCTCTAGCATCAGTAAGAACAAGTATTGGTTTCTTGCTTTGTGGCTTTAATTATCAGCTGTGAGGGCAAGTTTCCTTCTATCCAAGACAGCAAAGTCACAGAAAATGAAGATATAAGGACAAGATATGCTTTTTAAAGTCATCATGGCTTCTGTAGCAACTTTTAGTAAAAGTTGAAGCAGTCTCAGCCAGAGTTCACTTACTGAAAGGTTTGACTGTATCTTAGAAAATTAGAAATCTTGGAGAAATCTGTGTGAGACGGAAGAATCTCATGGACCTCCTCCTGTGGTGGAGGATTCAGGACAGTGTGGGACAGGAAAGACTAGATTTTTTGCTCTCTTTCCTCTTCCTTGGTCTCTTGATATTATTTCTTAGTGAAGTCTGCTCACCTGTGGGCCAGACTAGCTGAAGAAATTAGTTTGAACCAAAATTAGATATAGTGGGTTTGGCCATTAAATATTTGTGTTTTAAACTATGCACTAGTACCAACGTATGGAAAAATGGCATCAACAAAATGTGTTCCTCAGAGACATGCTGCAGGACAGGTGGGTCCAACAAGGCCGGAACCCCAGACCTGGAGGGTCCTTATCACAGGATGGTTTGGGTTGGAAGGGACCTTGAAGATCATCGAGTTCCAACCCCCTGCCCTGGGCAGGGACACCTCCCACCAGCCCAGGTTGCTCCAAGCCCCGTCCAACCTGGCCTTGAACACCTCCAGGGGTGGAGCAGCCACAGCTTCTCTGGGTAACCTGCGCCAGGTGCTCACCGCCCTCAAAGTGAAAAATTTCTTCCTCATATCTCATCTAAATCTCCCTTCTTCCAGTTTGAAGCCATTCCCCCTCATCCTATCACTCCATGCCCTTGTAAGAAGTCCCTCCCCAGCTTTCTTGTAGGTGCCCTTCAGATACTGGGCAGCTGCTATAAGGTCTCCCCGGAGCCTTCTCTTCTGGAGAGGCTGAACAACCCCAAGCTGCCCCGGATAACTCTGCAGATGATGTGGTCTCCAGATGAGCTCCAGTTCCCTTGTGTCCGCAAAGATTCCTGGTGTATCCTAAGTGCAGATAATGAGGCACAAAGCTAAATAGTTATTTTGTGTTACTTGATGTTTCCTCTGGCCTCTGCTGTTCCAATGGCTCACTCATGAACAAATATTTTTTCATTAACAGAGCCCTTCCTAGCAGTCTCTCTTTCCATCGCATACTAATTTTTATGTGCTAAATGTTGCCGTTGTGATGCTGTCTTAGTCCTTTTTATTCATTAAATTTACTGTGTCCAATTAAATGCTGAGACTGATCTGCAATTTTAGTCCCACCGGTTTGGTTCCGTACAGCATGTAAATACATTTCGTGCCATGTAATTGTAACCTGCAAAAATGTTGACACAAATTATAATTTGCATACTAACCATCCTGATGACAGAATAGAAAAATTCAGAAAACGATTTGCCATTGGGCGCAAATTTTTATTTTCCTGTGTTGAAGGCCGTTGGCTTACGGTACTGCTGCACCTCGTACTGGGCCTGGAAAAGCAACTGGGGTGGGGATGGGTGGGATGGTACCCAGCACCCTGCTGGTATAGCAGTTGGCTATAATCACAGCAACGTTAAAGGGTATCAAGTCATTATTTGAAGTGGATAAAAGGTGTTATTCTCTGCAGGTGGTGTTTTGAGGAAGTTTCTTTTTGTACAACCAAGGAAATGGGTCAGACCAGATGACCTCCAGTGGTCCCTTCCACCCTGTGAGGCTGTGCAAAGTGGTGACACTCTATTGCTCGCGCTGGCTGCTGCCTCCCCAGGTGGTGACTTGGCCACGTGGGCGATTCTCTCTCGCTCGTTCTGGTAAGACTTGTAGAGGGAGGAGAGAAACCACCTGCCCCGAGCTTGGCTTGCAGACCTGGGGGCTGAAAGAGCTGGAAGCCTGCGGCAAGCAATTCCCTCTGCCCAGATTATGTGAAAATCCCAAATTGGGAAGTCAGAATGCTTTTCAGGAAAAGGGTTTTTCAAGAGGTTTGCCTGTTCTGCCTCGGGCTGCCACTGGAATGGCGGTAGATTGGACTTCTGACCCAGCCTTTTGTTCCGAAGGGGCAGGAGAATCAAAAGTGGAATTCTTGCAAAACCTTGAAGAGAAAACAGAACAGAGATGTGAACTGGCGAGGAGTTTGCCTGGGGCCACTTTCTTTTCAGGATACTGAGGGAAATGTTTATCATGGGTTATTTTTTATTTTGGGGTTTTTTTTTTTGATCCTTTGGACAAACTCTTCCATGTCTTCTAGCAGTTTCACCATGGAGCTGCCTGTCCTCGTGCCCCAGCCCGTGAGCTTGCGTGGGTCCAACAGAGGACTTGCAGTGCAACCGCTTGACCGTCTGAGACGTTTCCGGATTTTGCTTTTTGCCAAGGGAGCTGAGAGTTTGCCTCCTTCCTCGAGTCTGGGCGCTGGGAAGGAGGGAGAAATATGGGCTGAACTTGCTGTCAACTCTCTTAAAAGCTTTTTATTGTAGCTAAAATGTGTGATAATGGTACCCAGAACTATCATTACGGTTAATTAAAGGTCTGTTTCTTTTTATAATGTGAAGGGTTTATTTTCTGGAGTTGATAACATGGCAATAAAACCTTGCTTTAGGCAAAATCTTGGTATTCAAGGTCACAATTCAGAAGTAATTTTCAAATTGAAGGGAATACCCCAAACCAGCATATGGATCCTATTATTTCTGAGTTGTGGAAGTACAGAGGGAATGATTTAGATTTAAAAGAAAAAAAATAAAAAAAGAAAAGGGAACACCAGCACCTGTGCGCTGATGAAATGTTCAGTATCTGTCACTGGAAAGAGGTACGCAGACGGAGGACAGGCAGGTTGGGGTAAGCAGCTACCGAAGCGAGGGAGCTGCGCTCCGGGGAGCTGACTGCTTGTCAAATCTTTATTTAGTTTGAGCTGCAAGTGCAGAGCCTGCTTGCAGGGACAGGACAAAGTCTGGATGTAGGCACAGAAATGTCAGGGTTTTACCACTATTTCCAAAAGCGGAGGTTTTCAATTTAGTAGGAATGGTCCATTAAATGGACCCCTGGTGTGGGAGGGGGACATTGTGGGGCGCTAACCCCACTATTTGCTGCTTAGTTCTCGGAATCACCTGTGATTTCTCTGAGGATCTTCAGCTATCGAAACGGGGATGGGTTTTGAGAGGTTGTGGGGTCTCCGTCCTTGGAGATGCTCAAACCCTCCTGGAGAGGTCCCTGAGCTGTGGGGACCTGCTGGGAGCAGGGTGGGACAGAGACCCCCGGCTCCTGCCAGCCCCGGCCCCACGGGGGGCTGTGCTTTCTTCCAGTGTGTTGCTAAAACTCAGAGGGATTCATGTCTTCGTGCCTACAGGAGAAGATAAATAAAAGAATAAAATACCACTTAAATCCTGCAGTCAGCACAGCATTGCTGACCATTTTGTAAGTTTTCTTAAAATTGTGATTCTGTTTGCTGCTTTTATAATTCTTATGCAAATATTTTTTCAGTATTACTAAATTTGAAAAATAAATACAATCTCAGTAAATAATCAACATAGACTATAGCTTGTTATTTTATCATTTAAATGATGTTTTTTCCCTTTCATTATAGGGCCATCCAATAAGACAGCAGGTGCCGTATTGGTCAAAAAAGACACTACTCTAGGTAAGAAATGTAAAATAAGTGCAATCGTTAATATATTTAATTGCAGCAAATCTGTTGGGTAAAAGCTGAGGTTTCTGTTATCAAAAATACTCTTTGCTGAGGTGGCATGGGGTGCTGTTGGCATGAAAGTGTAAATTAATAATGGAAGAATAGTTAGACTGTAATGTCTTTGGGTGCCGCCATGCCCTCTGCGTTCAAGCGTGTAAAGTGTATGTGATGGGTCCCCCTGTCCCCCGGCCAAAATGCTGCGTGTGTGGTTGGGTGGCGGGGTTAATTGGCCAAATATCCTCATACGCCTCCTGCCTCCCTGTGTCAGGGTCAGGAGCTGGGAGGGCACGGCCGAGCAGAGGGGACACCTCTCCCGGGCAGCCTTTTATCCGCCGGGTGGCTTTACCCCCTTGAGGGACAGGTGGTGGGAGGTGGGCATGTCCAGGCTTCTGACCGGCAGGTCTCCGGTTTAGATGCTTTTTCAGCTTTTTAGCAAACTTGGTGGTGAATGCGTTAATCAGTGGTTGAGATGTTCTGTCACTCACATTTTCTGCTGCTGTGTGGAGTGGTAATGCACTTCACCCCAAAACTATAAGCACTTAAGGAAAACTGGTATTACAGCGAGCTTATTTTATATTAAAGTTCATTTGCTCAAAAGCCTGCGTGAGATGAGAATTTCCATTTAGCTGACAGGCGATCTGAAAGGCAGGTGTAGCTTTGGGGGCAGAGAAGGGAAGAGCAAGAGATGGCTTTGCACTGTCGTGGTGGCCCCAGCGGTGGAAGGGGCAAGAGCCGCGGGTTGGTGCCACACTGGTGCAAGGGGCATCCGCAGCCCAAAATGGGTGTTACACCACCACTGTAAATGCCATGAGAAACTTACCCTGGAAAACACCACCGAAAACAAACAAAAAAAAAAGTAAAAAATTGTGTCATCTGGTGATAGAAAATTTTCTATCAGGTGATAGAAAAAAAAGGTATAGCAATTAATAGTGAATTGAATTAAAATATCAAGTGGCTTTTTGAATTTCTAAAGAGAGTAAACAAAAATATAGGCAAATCCCCAGAATATAATCCTTGCCAGTGGAGCTCTGTGTCTGTATGAGACATTCCCAGTGAGCGTGGACCCTGGGTCAGGACTGAAAAACAAATTCCCCACCCATCGTCTGCAGAGCGGGGTGCCGTAAAAACTTCCTCGGTGCTGCTAGCAAAACTCTCAGGACCACATCTGTGTGGCTTTGAATGAAAAGCAAAATTAAATTCTGAAGCTCTTTGAAGAAAACAAGAGGATATAAACAAGATGTGCTTCTGGGATATTGGCTTAGTTGTGTGGTGTTGAGCAGGTGTTGATAAACGTAGAGGAAAATCCTAGTTCCTGGGGAACCGTGGATGTGTTGGGTGGTGGCAGCAGAGACTCTGCTGCCTCTGAGACCTGGGCTGTTGGGGGCTGCTGGCATCACTTACCGGCCCTGGCTGGTCCCTTCAACGCACAGCAGCTTCCCAGGGATGCTGCGGATGCCCTCATCCTGCCCTGCGGCATCGGGTCCGGGGGCTCTGCGTGGGACACTGGCACAAACGGCCCCGTGCCTCTGCTGGGGACACCCCTTCTGCTCTGGAAAGGCTGGAGGAAGGAAGACTTTCCCTTGGTTGAAGAGGATCAAGTTAGAGATCAATTAAGCAAACTGGATACCCACAAGTCCATGGGCCCTGATGGGATGCACCCGCGAGTGCTGAGGGAGCTATCAGAAGTCATTGCTGGGCTGCTCTCCATCATATTTGAGAGGTCCTGGAGAACAGGGGAGGTGCCTGAGGACTGGGGGAAAGCCAAGGTCACGCTAGTGTTCAAAAAGGGGCGAGAAGGATGACCCGGGAAACTACAGGCCCGTCAGCCTCACCTCCACCCCCGGAAAGATGATGGAACAGCTCGTTCTGGGCGTCATCTCCAAGCATCTGGAGGGAAAGAAGGTTATCAGAAGTAGTCAACATGGATTCACCAAGGGGAAGTCATGTCTGACTAATCTGAGAGCCTTCTATGATGGCGTGACTGGATGGGTGGATGAGGGGAGGGCAGTGGATGTTGTCCACCTGGACTTCAGCAAGGCTTTCGACACTGTCTCCCACATCATCCTCACAGACAAGCTTAGGAAGTGTGGGTTGGATGAATGGACAGTGGGGTGGATTGAACAGTGGCTGACAGATAGAGCTCAGAGGGTTGTGGTCAGTGGTGGAGAGTCCAGTTGGAGGCCAGTAACAAGTGGTGTCCCTCAGGGGTCAGTACTGGGTCCAGTCCTGTTCAATATATTCATCAATGACCTGGATGAAGGGACAGAGTGTACCATCAGCAAGTTTGCTGATGATACAAAACTGGGAGGGGTGGCTGACATGCTGGAAGGCTATGGTGCCATTCAGTGTGACCTGGACAGGCTGGAGAGTTGGGCAGAGAAAAACCTGATGGAGTTCAACAAAGGCAAGTGTAGGGTACTGCATCTGGGGAGGAATAACCCCATGCATCAGTACAGGTTGGGGGCTGACCTCCTGGAGAGCAGCTCTGTGGAAAGGGACCTGGGAGTCCTGGGGGCCAACAGGGTGCCCATGAGCCAGCAGTGTGCCCTGGTGGCCAAGAAGGCCAACGGCGTCCTGGGGTGTATCAAGCAGAGTGTGGCCAGCGGGGCGAGGGAGGGCATCCTCCCCCTCTGCTCTGCCCTGGGGAGGCCGCAGCCGGAGCACTGTGTGCAGTTCTGGGCTCCCCGGGTCAGGAGGGACAGGGAACTGCTGGAGAGGGTCCAGCAAAGGGCTACAGAGATGATGAGGGGATTGGAGCATCTTTCTGATGAGGAAATGCTGAGGGCCTTGGGGCTTTTTAATCTGGAGAAGAGAAGGCTGAGGGGGGATATTATCAATGCTTATAAATACTCAAAGGGAGGGTGCCAGGGGGATGGGAACAGTCTTTTTCCAGTGGTGCCCAGTGACGGGACAAGAGGGAACGGGCACAAACTTGACCATAGGAAGTTCCATCTGAACCTGAGGAGAGACTTCTCTCCTGTGCGGGTGGCAGAGCAGAGGCACAGCTGCCCAGAGAGGGGGGGGAGTCTCCCACTCTGGAGCCATCCCAAACCCGCCTGGACGCCGTCCTGTGCCACTGCTGGAGGTGTCCCTGCTGTGGCAGGGGGTTGGACTGGGGGGGCTCCAGAGGGCCCTTCCAACCCTCACCATTCTGGGATTCGGGGATTCTGCCCCCCATCCCCAGGGCCCCCTGACCGCCTGGGTGGCTCCAGCAATGGGTGTTTAATGGAAGCCAGTGGTGATCTGGGGTGAGAGAGGGCCTTCTTCTGCGCTTGTGTGTTGCACGTTGACCTCTGCTGCCATCCGTTGTGGGAAGCAGCATCGGGGTTTGTCTCTCGTCTGCAGTGTCATGTTCACAGTGATTACTAAAGCTGTGCTAATTAATGAGCTAGTGTAGGGCAGAGTCTTGGAAGTACTTGGAAAACGATTCCTCCTTGTCCAAATGCCAATTCTTACCTATTTATTCCTAATTACTATCAGCTGCAAAAGTGAGGAAAACCCTTCCAGGGAAATCTTTTTCTGAGAAATTCAGCTGAACGAAATAAGGATCACAGTGGCTAAATGAATAATTCTTTTGTTATTGGTGTGCTTTCTTTTATATTTAAAGCTGAGTTATAAGTCAAAAAAATAAGGGCCCCGTGTCAGAGGGACCACTTGCCACTCCTCTGGCCACTGTGGCACGTGGGGGTACTCGGAACTTGCTGACGTCAGGCTGAGAGATGGGACATGGTTTCAGTGAAGAAAAAAAAAGAACAACAAACAAACCCAGAAACCCACCAGAAATTAGAAATCTGAGCTCCAGACTCTCTCCTGTAATCTTCAGCAAAACATGGAAATAATTGGATATTAGAGGCAGTGTAACTGCAGCAGATCTGCGCAGGGCAATAGTTTTCCTTCTTCTGAAAGCATAAATTAATTTGTGTCTCGCTTGCTGTTTTCCCGCCGAGGCCGCTGCCCGTACCTGGCTGGCCAGCACATTTCGACCCGGCTTTTTTTTCTCTGTATTGCGATGACGCAGGCTAGAAGTCAGACCTCTCTCAAAGGATCCATGCAGATACTCTTACTATGTTGGAAAATCACATATTGGAGGAATAAATAAATAAACTGCACATTTTTGGCTACAAAAGGATGCTCCTGTACTTCTAAGGAAACCTCGTTGCTCTCCCATTCTTTAGGGTGATCTAAATGCAATGCTTTTGCAGAAAGATGGTGCCCTGGTATCTCACCAGGAACCTTTGCAACAAGGCGCGTGTAATAATTATGAGATAACAACAGGAATGATCATCTTTCCAATTACTCCGTACAAATCACGAAGCTGTTTATATGCATGAAAGGGAAATGGAAGTTATACGCACTTGCATGGCAGACTACACAATCAGAAATGGAATTTTTCTGCTGTTACAGGAGGAAAGAAGAGGGTTGTTGTATTCACGTTATGTCAACAAAAACAGCGCTGTGAGTCGATACAAGTTGAATCTTAAAGAAATAGGACTCTTAGCAGCAATGTTCTTAGCTCTGTAGCTGTTCCAGGCAAGTGAAATCAGCAGAAAGGAATTGTTATAATTGGAAAAATTACTTTTGGGTTAAGAATAAGCCAACTGGAAAAATGTTTTTCTGCCTTATTTTTTTTTTAAAAACACAAGTTAACTTTTACATTGCTTAAAATAATAGGTGATAAAAGATAATAACTCCCGAATCTTTTAAATACTAGTTCTTTTGGATGATCTTTAAAAAGGTAACTCAACTGCCTATTGTACTAAAGTCCCTCTTGGAGAAGAAACCCCATTATGCTTTAGTCTTCACCAGCTTCTCTGGTCTCTAAAGGTTTGCTGCAATGCGAAGATGGATGGGTTCACTCTAACGTGGCTTATTACAAATGAGGTTGAAACCAAGGCATATATAAACCCATCCAACTAGCACAAATAGAAATAGTATGTCTAATACATGCGTTTTCTGGTGAATATGAAACTGTAGTAGGATTTACATTAAAAAATTGAATGTAACCCCCTCTGCAACATAAACCCACCCCCGTCTCTCTCAAAATTTCTATTGCAGGAACTTTCCTGCTCAGATTTTGTGCCTGTCCTGAAGCCATACCAACCCCGAATAGAATGACTACTCCTGTTTGATGTAGAGGCTCATAAGAGAGTGTAAGCTGTAGAGATAATTGTGTAAGTTTCTGACCTTCAGGGTTATTTTAAAACGTAGGAGTTCTGGGACTCTATGGCTAGTTTAATGTGATATTTATCTCCCTTAGAGAAGTTTTTGATAGAAACCTCAAAGTTATAATAGCCTGCAATAATAAGATTGCTTCCCTATCCATGAAAAGATAAAGTTCTTGGTTTTTTTTTTTTTTTGCTTACTTTTTCTATAAAGGCATCTATTGACTAGGACAGAGCGTTCCTAATTTCAGGAAAATTTATGGGAAAAGTTATTATCTTTCCAACGGCAGAAGTCCAGTTCAAGCCCATTTTTGCTCTCCAGTCTCGCTCAGTCCCTGCCAGGCCAGCTTGTGGTGATGTCCCCCGGTGGCACCACACCTGGGCTGTGCCCACGGTGGCCCCGCTCGGTGAGCGTGGGGGAGCTCTGGTGTGGGACCAGAGATTCCCGCAGCCTTACGCAGGGGGTCTCTCTCGAAGCTCGTGTTTAGGTGGAAGGTCCGAGAGCTGAAGGGTGGCCAATGGGGGAATCGCCATCCCCGCGGAGAAGCCTCCTCTTTGGATGTGTTGATGAGCTGTTGGGTGACACCGTGGACTGTGAGTGTTCAAATTGCTTGAAAAACATAGAGGGTTATTTGGGTTTTCTTCTGTTTTTATCCCCCTCCTGTAACTGTTAATTAGTTTTTTTTTTTTTTCAACCCAGTGTGCTAATTCGTTTTCCTGGTTGTACCTTCTGCTCGCACCGGGTGTCCTCTCAAGGGCAGTGGTGCAACCGGAGCAGGGAAGGTTGTGAGGGGTGTATGTGCATGCTCTCACGTGCGTCTCAGACACTTCCATGGGCCAGGCTCAAAATCATATCCTCCGGGCTGACATCGGTGACGACATGCTCCCAGCACAGTGCTGGGACATCAGAAGGACAGATTCCAGCCCAAACCCTCTGCCTGGTGCAGATGCCGCCGGGACAGCCGCTCTGCTTCCCGCAGAGGAAGGTTGTCTTGTGGCTATGGGTCATCGATACCGGTAAAGATCAGCCACGGCTCTGCAGATGTGGCACAGGATGCGGTTCTTCCATTACCCCACAGGGATTTGCATTTTTTATTCTTTTTTTATTGAGAACGAGCCCAACATTTTACTCTTTGCTGTCCCTCAGCTTCTAAGGTGTCATTAGAATTGACACTGTTGACAGAAAATTTTGAAAATTGTTTGCGTGACGAGGTAATAGCATTTATATTCCTCCTCCAGGTGTGAGATTTATTTTTAATAAACTGTCACACAGCGCATTCACAGCGGTGGCTCTTCCTGCTGTGCAGGCAGTTGGGGAAGGCTACTGGTTTCTGAGGGCTGACTTACCCAGCTTGCTGTACTCCTTAGCAAAATAAGAATTATGTAGATTTATAATGTAGTGTTTGCTGTCACTTAATCCATGAAACAGAGAATATCCAGAAAAATGTCGGTGTCTTCCCTCTCAAGAACTGTAGCCATTGGAGTATCAATGCTGATGGACTTCTCGCATGCAGTTGATTTAGAAGAATAATTAATCTCGACTTTCAGACAAGCAGCAAAACTGCATGAGCGTCCGCATCAGCCTCCCTAGTAAAAGCATCACATAAGAAATCTGTGGTAAGGTCACAACAGCATTTTTCTTTTTCCTTTTTTTTTTTTTTTTAAACTGAAAAAAAAGACATCTAGGAACTTCAGTAGTGACACTGAAAAAAGTTGCGGCAACAATTTTCCTTCTGTCTTAAGCCACTCCGGTTTGGAGGGTGCTATGAAAATAGAAGGCTTTTAAAATGAGTTATTGCTATAGTTTGCATCAGGTGAGATAAGTGATCATTTAAATTCAGAGATCATTGTGTGAAACACAACTGGTCTTAAAGGGGATACAGAGTAAAACAGGAGATGCGAGTGAAAAATAAAATTGCTCTCTGGAAAAGATAAAGTGTGAGCTTAGGGGAAAGATTTCCTGGGCCAGGATAAGCTATTTGGGTGGGAACTGGCACATAGAAGGAAAAAAAGGTTGCTTGGAAGTCAGTTTGGAAAACAGTGAAGAATCATAGAATCATAGAATCATAGAATGGTTGAGGTTGGAAGGGACCTTAAAGCTCATCCAGTGCCACCCCCTGCCCCGGGCAGGGACACCCCCCCCCCAGCCCAGGGTGCTCCCAGCCCCGTCCAACCCGGCCTTGGACACCTCCAGGGATGGGGCAGCCACAGCTTCTCGGGGCAGCCTGGGCCAGGGGCCCACCGCCCTCAAGGTGAAAAATTTCTTCCTAATATTTAATCTAAATCTCCCCTCTTCCAGTTTGAAGCCATTCCCCCTCGTCCTATCACTCCATGCCCTTGGAAAAAGTCCCTCCCCAGCTCTCCTGGAGCCCCTTTGGGCACTGGAAGGGGCTCTGCTGTCTCCGCGGAGCCTTCTCCTCTCCAGGCTGAACCCCCCCTCTCCCAGCCTGTCCTCCCCGCAGAGGGGCTCAGCCCTCACAGCATCTCCGGGCCCTCCTCTGGCCCCGCTCCAACAGCTCCGTGTCCTTCTGCTGTTGGGCCCCCCCCGAGCTGGAGGCAGCGCTGCAGGGGGGGCTCCCCAGAGCGCAGCAGAGGGGCACAGTCCCCCCTCGCCCGCTGCCCACGCTGCTGGGGATGCAGCCCGGGGTACGGTTGGCCTTCTGGGCTGCGATTGCACATAAGGGGAGAGAGGGGGAGAGCTCACTTTACCTCGAGGTTTAAATTAGAGAAACTGCTATTTTCATAGTGCTTATGCTCCAGAGCTGCCTCGTGGCCCAAAATCTGTTGGCTGCCAAGTGACCCGCTACATCTGAGCGCATCAGATGTGAAGCTCTGCAGTCTGGAAGCTCCTGTGAAGAGCTGCAGAGCTTCCCACTCACCGGCAAATTCTTCATCTTCTTTCTAGCAAAGAACCCCGAGCAGGAGCTGGGACTCGCTGCAGGACTACCAGAGGTGCTGGCTGTTCCCCTTCCCACTGAAACCAGTAAGAAGAGGACCGATCCCCCGCAGGAGGAGGGTACGTGAGAGCGGTGGATCCGTCTGTGTGGGGCAGGCAGCGTTTCCTGGGGTGTCAGCTTTAGCGGTAGTCCTAAAAGTTTTTCCTGCCATGAAAAAAGGTGAAAAAGCAGGCGCTATGTTGCATATGGTGTGTATATATAATCAGTAAAATGCAGGGAAACAAACAGTATTTAATAAAGATATTTTCAAGGGTGCAGAGTTTGATGGGTTGGGGAACGGAGAGGACTGTTTATTGGTTGAAAGCTTCTTAGTTCTCAGTGTTACAAAATCGAGTGGGCGATCCCCAAAATAGTTCTGCCACAAACCAAAATACATTTCCCCCTCCTATGGAATACCTTTCTCTTCAAGTAAGTCATCTTTTGATGAGGTTATTTGTCTTCGTAACACTCTAAGCTGTCCTAGATAATATCGCGACTCCTAGTGCCGTCTGTGAATAGGATGCAGAAGCCGCCGCTCTGGGGCAGGCTGGGCGCGCGTTCCGCTCTCCTGCCGCCTTTATCGCCTCAAAAATGGATGTGCACAGGGACGGTCGGCTGCAGCCCCACTGGGGCTGGGGGGGGAGAGGTTCCACTGCTCCCTCGGCACACGCGTGGTGGAAAGACAGCAGCAGAGACGGCCCAGCTATAAAGCGAAGGGACAAATGTACCGAAGGTAATGCCAGGTCCATGCAAGATGTGTGGAGCTGTTGAGAAATGTGGGGCTTGTTCAGCAGCAAGCGAAACTATCCATTTTTGTGTATTTGTAACAAAACCATAATTGAAGCAGAGTCTTGTCTTTGTTGCCTGTTTGTGTCCCTCTGTAAGGGGTTTCCAGCACAGGTTGGATGAGCGTCTTTGAGGAGCGAAGCAGTGCAGGAACCATCCCATCCATCCTTCCGCGCCCCACGACAGTGTGCGATTTCTGTGGCCGCACCGAGAGCAGTGAGCAAATTGAGTGGCGATCACATTCCCCAGCAGGTTCGCAATTCAGAGATTTTCTTGTGGATTTAAGAAATGGGAGTAAAAAAGGGGGAAGAAAAAAAAAAGAAAGGGTGTTATGGGAGGACGAGACCTCTCCCCGGTTGTACCATGAAACACTGCAGCCCGGATTGCCTCGGGGCCCTCAAACCTCAGTTTTAGCCGGAGGGGGCTGTTTTTTGGCTTTTTGTGCATGAAACATTTAATAGCTAGGAAGAAAAGAGTTCCCTCAGCGCTTGTTTCGGCCTTGTTTGCTGTTTCCTCCTACGCGGACCGGGGCGAAGGCGGCGGGTGCTGGCTGGGCTGGGCAGCCGGGGACGCTCCGTGTCAGCCGAGAGGTCCAGGCGCTGGTGGGATTGGGGCAGAAGACCCCCCGGGCTGAACAGTGGTTATGCGGGTGAGGCCGGGCTGGGAAGGCTGAGCTGGGGCTGATTTCACGGGGGGAGCTGCGGGGTGGGCGGCAGCTGGGGTGTCCTGGTTTGAGGCGAAACGGAACCAAACAGGAAAGGCTGAGGGCCTTGGGTCATTTTATTCTGGAGAAGAGAAGACTGAGGGGGGATCTTATCAATGCTTATAAATACTTAAGGGGAGGGTGCCAGGGGGATGGGAACAGTCTTTTTCCAGTGGTGCCCAGTGACGGGACAAGAGGGAACGGGCACAAACTTGACCATAGAAGTTCCATCTCAACATGAGGAGGGACTTCTTCCCTGTGCGGGTGGCAGAGCAGTGGCACAGCTGCCCAGAGAGGGGGGGGAGTCTCCCACTCTGGAGCCATCCCAAACCCGCCTGGACGCCGTCCTGTGCCGCTGCTGGAGGTGACCCTGCTGTGGCAGGGGGGGGACTGGGGGAGCTCCAGAGGGCCCTTCCAACCCTCACCAGTCTGGGGTTCTGGGGTATATGTGTATGTATGTATATATATGTATATATATGCACCATCATGCACAGTCTTCTCCCTCTAGAGCATTACTCTAGCCCTGGAAAAAAACATTTTTTCCTTTTATAAGCCTTTTATTTTCCATCTCAGACTCCCCAAGAAAAATTTCACCTGCTCTCCACCGGCCTCTGATGGGAAGGAACCAGCCCTTGTTGTCTATCCGGCGGGGAGCCCTCTGTGCTCTCCTTCCCCAGCACCTCTGGGGTGCTTTAGCCCTGATCCTTCCCGCACAGGGAAGAAGTCCCTCCTCATGTTAAGATGAAACTTCCTATGCTCAAGTTTGTGCCCGTTCCCTCTTGTCCTGTCACTGGGTTCCACTGGAAAAAATACACACACACACACACATATAAAAGTGTACCTCTGTGTGTATATATATTACAAAAAATATATGGTAATTTGTGCTAAAAACTCCTAGGTGTTTCTGAGTATCAACGCATATGTTTTGGTGGCTTAGTGAAAGCACTGTACGCACCCCTCATTTCATGTATGAAATAACGAGCGAGGATCGTTGTCGCCGAGAGCTGCCGGAGGTCACCCCGGCGCGAGTCGGCCGTTTCTCAGCTGGGCGCCTCCAGGAGGGCAGAGAAGCAGGCGGGAGCTCTCATGCTCTAAGGAGGTACGAAGCTCTTTGTTGACGAGGATGACATTCCCCATCTGCCGTTCCAGGCTGGACGCTGCCGGGGGCCCGTTGTGGTGCCTCACTGGCCTTGCTGAGGACCTTGTGGCTGGAGCTGTGCTGGGACCAGTGTGCCCAGGGCATGGTGATGTGCTGCAGCAAACGGTGCCGACCCTTTCCTTCAGGGCCCACCCTGCGGCTGGGCTGCAGCACCAAATGTGAGAGCCGGAGATGGCCGTACAGTGGGAGAAGGGACGGCGAAGCCCTCATGGTGTGGTGGAGGCTGCAGATGGTCGGGCAGAAGTCCCCGACGAGGGACAGCATCCATGCCAGGCTCCATTGCTGTGCAGGGTGTTGGTAACGGTCTGTGAGGGGTTGCAGAGCCGACATGAATAGGAGTTGGTGTAAAACAGCAGCATTTCCACAGCATTGTAATGTTTGTGTGTGTTATGGAGGTGCTCCAAAGCAGTCGTCACCCCACTGAACTGACCCCGGCAGAGGGTTACGGTGTCACACCAGCACCTTCATCCCAAGTTTCCATGACGTGTGCAATATGAGCAGCCACAAGCTCCTTCTCCAGCAAACGGCTTGAGTGGATGCACAGGGCGAGGGGGGGATTGTGCCCCTCTGCTGCGCTCTGGGGAGCCCCCCCTGCAGCGCTGCCTCCAGCTCGGGGGGGCCCAACAGCAGAAGGACACGGAGCTGTTGGAGCGGGGCCAGGGGAGGGCCCGGAGATGCTGCGAGGGCTGAGCCCCTCTGCGGGGAGGACAGGCTGGGAGAGGGGGGGTTCAGCCTGGAGAGGAGAAGGCTCCGCGGAGACCTCAGAGCCCCTTCCAGTGCCTAAAGGGGCTCCAGGAGGAGCCCTTGGTCAGGAAGGGGAGCGATGGGATGAGGGGGAATGGTTTCAAACTGGAAGAGGGCAGATTGAGATGAAATATTAGGAAGAAATTCTTTCTTGTGCGGGCGGTGAGCCCCTGGCGCAGGCTGCCCCGAGAAGCTGTGGCTGCCCCATCCCTGGAGGTGTTCAAGGCCGGGTTGGACGGGGCTGGGAGCACCCTGGGCTGGTGGGAGGGGTCCCTGCCCAGGGCAGGGGGTGGCACTGGGTGATCTTCAAGGTCCCTTCCGACCTAAACCATTCTGTGATTCTATGAAATAGCAATTATGGTGCTTTATAACCCAATGGACTGTTTTGCCGCAGTCATTAAAGTTTCTCCTTTGGTCTTTAGACTTTTGCATTATTAGTAATAACTTTATTTTAGTGCATTAGGGGCCTGAAATGTGCAGGTGGCATATTTGTCTGTAAAACATCCCGTGTACTCTTTATGCTGTGTGCAGCCTTGGTCCGCAGGCATCCCCCCGAGGGGTGCGGGTCTCCAGCAGGTATGGAAAGCTGTTTTTCCCAGAGGAATTAATTTCTTAAGGAACCAGTTCATTTTTAGCAGGTAGCATTCATTCATGAAACGCCTACATCTACCTAAAATTATACATGTGTGTATGTACGTAGCACCATAGATATTAAATTATGTTGGTTGCTGCTTAAGATAATATACTCTAACCAGAACAATAACTTGTAAATCACAGAGTTATCACTGAAACCAGAGCTCAATAATAACAAAATGATTAGAAAGACATAAAAAATAAAGTTGTTTTGTCAGGATCATTTACTCCCTGATCACAGAGATGATAGAGAGTGGCTCTGTGCTTAAATGATAGATGAGAGCCATTAATATAATCAGAGACCTTCCAGGATTGTTTCTAGTCAAAATTAAAAGGGAAACTTTAACAGTATCAGACATTTTTGAAGCCCAGAGAGTAGTCAAGTGTTGTGGGGGGCTTGGTGTAAAATGCAGTCTCTTACATTTATGAATTTAGTATTATTTCTTGCAGTGTATTAGTGGGGTCTTACCTCCTCTATTCAGCCCTGAACACCTCTTTGCTCCTTCAAAGGCTAGTTGAAAAAACCCAAAATAACTTCCCGACAACCTAAAAATCAGTTTTCTCTCCCCGGCGCCGTGCCTTTGGCAGCTTACTGCAGGAAAAAGCCCCATGACAAAATGCCCAAATCCTTCCTTGCCGTAAAACTCTTTCCTCTGTGAAATCCTGGATGTTTATGGGTACGGCGTTGCTGTCTCCGTGGCAGCGGTTGTGGGGAGGGCTCACTTAAACTCTTAAATTCCGCCTTCGCCAGGGACCTGGCAGACAGGCAGGGGCAGAGAGCATAAAGCGCGGGGGACGGACGTGGCAGCGCGGTGCGTCTCGGGGAGGTCGCGGGACAGAAACGAGGGGGAAGAGGCTGCGATGGTGCAGAACCTGCCGCGCGGTTTTTTGTGGTGAAGGAGTCGCAAGGAATTTCTTTTGGGCGGGTGGTCTTTGTCCGATTTTGTGCCAGCTGCCAATTCTGTCTCCTTGGTTGGGCAATAGTACGTATATCATAGGTATTACTCTATATAAACACACTCTCAATAATATAATAATATTATATAACTAATATAATAATATAGTAATGCATTAATTATTGTAGTAATATATTAATAGTAATATATAGTATCTTATATATTATATATCCTATTTATTTTGTTCTTTTATAGTTTTACATTTACATTTATGGGGTTTTTTTTTCTTTTTTTTTTTCTTTTGGTTGTTCAGGTACAGAATCTCTCCCCCTGTGTTTTGCCAGTCAGGCGGAGCGCGCGATGCCTTTATCCGTTACCGTGCGGCAGGGTCTCTGTGGTGCGTGGCAGAGGGAGCATCCCTCTCCCCAGGGACGGGCACGGTGTGGAGGCAAAGCCTCCCCAAGGTACGGATGCGGAAAGAGTTTGTGCCTGGGTGTGCGTGAGCAGATGTGAGCGAGTTTGGGAATGGCCAGTGGCTGCTTGCAACCTTCCCGACATGGCTTTGCTTTGTGTTTGAAATGTTTTTTGTTTTGTTTTTTTTGTTTCTCACAGATGCAGTTTGATTTCCCTCTCTCTGTTTATCACTTTGACATGAAAACGAACGTCTCCAGCTCCAAGTGCTTCTGGGATGATCTACGGAGCATTTCTATCTGCTCTGCAAAGCTCCTCTCAGCTGTTACTGACCATCCGAATCTCTTTCTATAGGTATGATGAAAATAATTAAAAAATAAATTTGTATAGTTCAACAAGTTTTCCTTAAGAGACTATTGCACCTTAAAATCTGAGGCTGTAACTTCTGATCAAGTTGCTCACTAATGTGTCGTGTGCGAACATCAGCTGCTGCATCCGTAACATCGCTAACTTTGGAGAAGAAAAATGGATGGTTTTAACCTCAAAATATGAGTCCAAATGCTTTCAACATAATGTGAAAGAGCTTTAATGTTTCTGTGGTAGAAGAATGATCAGTTTGTTTTGCTTTAAAAGCTTTGGAATATCCTGTCACTAAGCCGAACAGTATTTATTGCAGAATGTGAAAAGAAGCGGCAAAGCTGAGACACCGGGAAATGTATGGAAGTGGTTTTGCCAGTTAGAGGTGGAAGTGCCTATCGGCATTACATTTTCACTGTCACGACCTACATATATCATTACTGCGGAATGTTTTGTTAGTCTGTGATCGACACCAGTACCAGTCTGTATGGAAACGAGCTGTGGTTTTTAGCCTGGATTGGTGTTAACGAAGTTTCACAATCAGTGAAGTTTTTAGGAAAATGAAAGGTACGTTCAACCAGGAGAAAACCCTTCCCTTGGTTTCGCTGCAGCCTAAATAGAGGGCAGAGCTTCGGGGGGAAGGGAGAATTATTTTCCCCCTGCTGCTGTCTCTGTCCCGAGGTTTGTCCTCTCCCTGTTGACACGGGTTTTCATTTCACATAAAATCTAAGAAAAGATTTCGGAAAGAGGCATAATTAATCAGATGCAACAGGAAGGGAAAATACACGACGAGACATATGTTAATGCCCTGGCTTCCCGTTGAGAATGAGAGTGATATTTAATCCAAAGTTAAATACCATGTGGCTTTGACCTATTGCTAATGAGCTGATGTTTGGTTGAAGGTTGAAGGGCTTCTCAGGAAAAGTTTGAAACCAAAGTGATTACATTCTTTTGCTGCTTCGCCGTTGACCTGGGCTGTGGCTGTGGGCTGGGGACACGTCCCCTCTCCCACCAGTCACCCCGGCTTAGTGCCGAAGCCGAAGGACGGCTCTGCCGGGGCTTCCAGCTGCTTTTGCTGTCTTAAGCGCTGCTGCAACCTCACATCACGTTTTCAGAGTGTCGCACTGAAGTCCGTGTTCAAACGCCCAAGATCTGAGCAGGTTTTCTTTCCACTTTCTCTCTGTTATGTAGATGGCACCAACCTACGTTTTGTTCGTTTTAAGCCCCGCAGTAGCTGTGCTTGGCTGTTGGATCTGTGGAATTACGGACTGGCGCTTTTGAAGGCGATGCTCTGTGTGCTCACCGGGTACGGGCACAGGTAAACTTGGCTGTATGTGAATCGTGAGGAATAATCGTAGCCCTCTCGCAGAGGGCCACTGGAAGTCCCATATCTGCCGTTCTCGGTGCAAGAGTTGCGATGAATTGAGGACATCCAGATCTAAAATGCAGATGACAGATTCCAGTGGCAGGGATTTGAAATGACTCTCAAGTAGATATCAAGGCAATTCCTACATGAGTCAGAGCTAAACCAGGATCTGGGGCCCCGCTGCCATCTAGCACTTCCATTGGGCCATGTGTAAAATGTGCAGGATAAGCCATGCACGTCACTTAAAAGTGATTTTTCTAGTTTCCTGGAGGAAATTAACCCACCTCTACAATAGATATTATCCATTCCTCAGCTAGCAGGTTATTTTTTTCATACAGACAGAAAGAAAAAGTCTTGTGCCTTTATTGCAAGTGCTGAAGTGAGATCTGAGAGCATTCTTGGCATCTGTGATGGGAAGGCTCTCAAGGCTCTCTGTCCTACGCCTTCCCCAGCAGCCTGAAGCAGCCGGGGATCGGTGTGCCGCACAGCACGGAGTGATGTTGCTTTGCATTACTGCCGTGGCTTTTGTCTCTACCTTCAAGGTAACGCGTATCTTGATGGTACTAGTCTGGGGAGGGGGGGGAGAAAGGGAACAAATAAGCAATCAAGAAAAAAAAAATACCTTTTTTCTTGTTTGATATAGGTCAGGGATAGGTTTTCTGAAAAAAAAAAAAAGAAAAAAATGAAAAGAAAAAGAAAAAAAAAGCATT
Organism: Pluvialis apricaria; assembly: GCA_017639485.1. Taxonomy (NCBI): domain Eukaryota; kingdom Metazoa; phylum Chordata; class Aves; order Charadriiformes; family Charadriidae; genus Pluvialis; species Pluvialis apricaria. Next base: position 40,405,539 of record CM030013.1, read on the forward strand.
TTATCATTAAATTTTATGTTGTTGAAAGCAAGTTAAAAGTCATTTAAGAAAGCTCATGAAAAATCCTTAGTCGTGTAATTACACAGCTTTGCTTTGCGTGGTAAGGGCATTTGGTGTGTACGTTGCCCATACAGAAGCCTTCCTGGAGACACCAAGCATGGCCAGCGCGGCGTTTGCCGTCACATCCCTGCGGCACCTGCTCAGCAGAGCAGTGCTCCCCGTTCCCTGGGCGCACGGCCGCCCCCCGCCTCGGTGGGGCTGGTTTGTTACTCCTGCCTCCTGAAACGGGGCGGGAGAGTTGTGTTCTCCGAGGGAGGCTGCCAGGAGAAGGCATTGCCACCAGGCTGTTTCTAAACACGATAGAATCATAGAATGGGTTGAATTGGAAGGGACCTTAAAGACCACCTAGTCCAACCCCCCTGCCCCGGGCAGGGACACCCCCCACCAGCCCAGGGTGCTCCAAGCCCCATGAAAGCATCTGCTGCGCGGTCTGGGAAGCTCTCCTGGGCTGAGGGCAAGAATGGCTTCACCCATCCCAAAGCGTGAGGCAGCAGGTGATGAAGTGCAGCCCTCCAGCTGCTGGTGGAGTTAGTCCACGTTCCTCCTTCTTAATTCCTGGAGATTTCGGTTTGTTACCTCCATCTAATCGCTTACACTGAGGTCCTTTCTGTTCTTCCCTTTTTTTCTTGGGTCTGCTTTGTGGTGGTCTGAGTCTCGTTGGGTTTCGCCTCACCTCTGGGAGGGTCAGAAGCCCTTCTGCTGTGTCTCTTCATAGCTCCCCAACACTACCTGTCATTAAAAACCTGATGCAAACGTTCCACATCAGTGTGATTTTTCACTCAATATCGTGTGTGCCTGTGATTTCCTGAACATCCTCTAGGTGGTTCGCTAATTTTTTTATTTTCCTTTCCTTTTCGTTTCACTGCAGATGCCTGGGGATATAGTGATGATTCAGCCTCCAATTTACCTGATTCATCATGCTAAATCCACTGTCAAAATCTGCTTGTTTTAAATCCTATAATACTGGGGAGACAATTTGTTTTCTAGCCAGAATGTATTATGGCTTTTAGGACTTCTCACCATTTTGAAACTGCATCCTCAATAGCATTACATTTTTTTTGTTATTTTTTTTCCCTATTGTTCTGTAGGAACAAAACTCCTAGGAAGTATTTTCATCTTTTTTTTTTGATTTTTTTTTCTTTTTTTTCCTCTCTCCAGGATTAAGACCTGTAAGTCTCAAAGTCTTTATTTCAGTGAGTAGCATTCCTACTCCTTCTGAAGCTCCACATTTTTTTTCCCCCCAGGCTTTAGCATCAATCAAATTCTTTTAAATGTCAGTTGTGTTGCTTCCTGTAGTATTATTATTTTTACCATTTTAGATGCGGCGAACTGAACTTGCATTGTTGATGGAAGTGTCAAACTGCATCATGAGGTATTTGCTTTGTGGTTTTTTATTTTTTTTTCCCCGTAAAACAGGCTGGTTGTGTTTTGGGGAGGTTGGTGGGAGAAGTTCAGCATTTTGGGACTGAAGTGCATTGACTCTAGATGGTCTGGGATGAAAATGTCGGGGAAATCCTTTCAATTCTTGGCACTCAAGAGCTGGCCGTAGAACTGGCTGTGAACTGCTGTGGGTGTTTACTCAATAGGAGCAGAGCAGGGACTGGGACCCCCTGCTGGACACCACCGGTTATGATACTTGGAGAAAGGGTGTTTTTTTTTCTTTTTCTGCATCTGTGGTGATGTTGCCCCACTCTGCCGAGCCCACAGGCGCCAGGCTGGGCTGGCGGGACTGCGGCTCCCCAGGGACTCGCCGGGCAATAGCACAGACACCGCAGGGGTGATGTGAATGCCCAACAGACCGAGCTCTCCTGGTGGTTGAAAACGCTTCTCCTTTTTTCCCTTGTCCGGATCCACTCTTGGGTTATAGCAGCTGTGGCTGTAACAGTGTGCTTTTAAGGGAAATGATAAATGCGCACTGCAAAACTGCCTGTCTTGACCCCTTACTTGCACAACACATTTCTCTCTGAGAAATCATTGCTTGAGAGTTAAGACATGTACATAACTTGCTGAAACTAGTTATCAAAGTTGTTTAAGAGCTAGAAGTACAAGGAAAGTTAAAAAGTGAAACTATAAGCCCTTTTTTTTGCTTTTGTTCTCTTTACTAACAGCGAGTTCAGAACGGGTTTGCGGGTGATTGGACTAAGTTCAAAAGCTGCATGCCTTTAGTCCTTTAAAAAATTCTAAACCAAAAAAACCCTTACCCTTCACGAAACAAGAGATACCGTTTGGCAGTTGCAAATTTATGGCCAATTTTAATATGATACTCTCCACTGCCTCACGGCAATTCTCATTTTGCAGCGGCGATGGCTTGCTCATTAGCCGTGATTCTTCCCAGTGCTTTGCTGACCTCAACACCTTAGAAAATTACTTCAGTGATAATTGTTAACTGAAGTAGCCCAAAGTCGGGCAGTAACTATGTGCCTCGGTATTGACAGGGCAAAAGGCAGGCTGTGCAGATCACGGAAAGGTGCGGGTGATGTCTGCGTGCTGTCCATCCTCCCTCTGCAGAGCCTGGCACTGTCGCGGTTCAGCAGACGGGGATTAATTGCCTGTGTCAGGAATAGTGTGGTGAGCAGGACTGGGGAAGTGATCATCCCCCTGTACTCGGCGCTGGTGAGGCCCCACCCCGAGTGCTGTGTTCAGTTTTGGGCCCCTCACTACAAGAAGGACACTGAGGGGTTGGAGCGTGTCCAGAGAAGGGCAGCGGAGCTGTGAGGGGTCTGGAGCACACGTCTGGTGAGGAGCGGCTGAGGGACCTGGGGGTGTTCAGCCTGGAGAAGAGGAGGCTGAGGGGAGACCTCATTGCTCTCTACAGCTCCCTGAAAGGAGGTTGTAGAGAGGTGGGGGCTGACCTCTTGTCCCCTGTGACAAGTGATAGGACAAGAGGAGATGGGTTCCAAGTTATGCCAGGCAAAGTTTAGATTGGATATTAGGAAAAATTTTTTCACAGAAAGGGTTATCAACCATTGGCACAGGCTGCCCAGGGAGGGGGTGGATTCACCATCTCTGGATGTGTTTAAAAAAAGGGCAGACGTGGTAATTGGGGACATGGTTTAGAAGTGGTTTTGTCAGGGTAGGTTAATGGTTGGACTGGATGATCTTAAAGGTCCCTTCCAACCTCAACAATTCTATGATTCTATGATTCTAATGAGTCTCTTCAGAAGAGCTTTTGTCATTGCTTTATACAGTGATTCTCACTGTGGTCCAGGTTCCTCTCGTCTTTGGGAAAACACTTGGGGGTGATGCTGTGAGATTGTGTTTTCCTAATGCTTTCAGCATGCAGTTTGCTCGGTAGCAGTCGGTCATTCGATTTGCCATTTTTCTTTGGGGTCTGTAATATGTTTTCACACATGAGCATGGATGGATGTCTTCCTGCCCAGTCCATGGGGTCCTGCACCTGGGCTTACCAGCAGGCACCATCTCCTTACACCAAAGGTGGCAGTGGAGGGAGAAGCAAACAGCTGAAGAGGTTTGTTGAAGACCTGCAGAAGGGATATGTGGCAGAGCAAGAAAACTCAGTACAGTTCTTCCAGTTCTCAGAGCAGCATCATTTCTGTTCTATTTTCTTTTCAGTCATTTGAAGTCAGAAGTCATCCATGGGAATTCTGAGACGGTAGGGTTAGATGAGTGTGTTGGTTTGTACAGACCCTGCGAGGCATGGCTGGTCTGGAGGTATCCACAAGGGGAACTTAGATTGGCTGGAAGCTCTGATGGAGAGGAGGGGGAGAAAGAGGATGACAACATGTCCCGTAGAAGTGTCAGTTTGCTGGAAGCGGTTTTCCATGTAGCTGTTGCTTAAGTGCCAAACCTTGAGCGTGCTCAAAACAGAATCTCTGAGATACGTGAGAAGAAAAGCTCAGGAAGGACTCAAAGAATTTTCAGGGCTATCTCTGATAAGTCCTAGGACATTAGGACTTTACAGAAGATGTCTATAAAGAAAAATCTGTCCTAGATGAAACCTGGGGCTCTAAGATCTACTCATGCACACGTACACACGCACGCATGCACACACCCCAGTAAGTGCTGGTAAGGGTTTCTTTGTACAGTGCCTGCTGTAAAGGTCTCAAAAGGTCTCAAAAAGACACAAGTGAAGCAGAAAATGCAGCAGCTGCAAAACCAGACAGAAGTGGAATGTTGCGATATGAGGTCCGAGGTGTCTGTGTGACATGTATTTTGTTTTATTTCATTTTCCCAGAATTAAAAAAGTGGGGATGTATGTGGGAGCATGGTACTCCTGAAAGTCAATCCTATGACACTTAACAGATTTCCATATGGCTGAGTAAATGTATGGCTGGTGGAGAGAAGCTGGGTCGTGGTAGTGAGGCTGTAACAGGAGAAAATTCCAATGTTCACACAGAAAAAAATAAGCCATTCAGGGGCTTGCTATTACTTGAAATATTGCCCCACAGTAGAGCGAGATAGTACACTAATTTCTTGTTTCAGATAATAGTTCTGCACGGGTAATCTTTGCCCTATTGAATAGAGAGGTTTCAAATGTGCCTTCCAGGTCTCAATTTCATTTTGATCCTAAAGGAGTATTTTATCTGATGAGTTATGACTTACAGGACAAGCTCCTTTCTCAGGATTGAACATGTCATTGATTCACTAGACAGGACTGGTAATACGGTGCTGCTTCTCTTTGAAACTTGAAAAAGCTAACTGATGTCAGATGTCTCCCAAGTTGCTTCTGTCAAATGATACCTAAGAAACTTCTAAGAGCTAAATTTCCCCTGCTTTACCTGCTCAAAGGTTTGAGGAGGGAGGTAGAAGGAAGTACAAGTGATGCAGAGTGCCGTGAATCTGCCCGAGCTGGTGATGTTCAGAAATCAATTATTAGACTTGCTCTCTTCATTAAAAAGCATTTTTTCTCAAGAACATGTTGTGAGGTTTACCTTGATAATAAAGCATAATATTTTGAGAGTAACAGAGAAAAGAATGGGTTCTGCAGCTGAAACAACACACAGTTTTTAGTTGGAACTGACTCAAAAGTCAGTCAAGAACTCTCCTGCTAAAAGCTATTATTAATATAATGGCTTAATAAACACTGATGGCCACAAAGTTCTCTCCAAAGCGACTAATACATGGGAAAACAAAAACGCGCGATGGCCCTTTGCCCAGTGCTAACTCAAAGAGCAGATTGCCTCCTGCTGTGTCGCTGATGTTATTTCCCTCAGCCAACTTCGGTGTTTTTCTGGAGGTTGAACATTTACTTTAAATAGCCCTGAATCTGGTTTATTTATCACAACCTAAAGGCATTATTACAGCAAATTAGTCTCGTGTGCTGATCCTGTGATGACAGCTCTTAGCAGGACTGACATCTTGGTGACTACTGAGAAAACTCTGTGCAAATTTTTACTAAACCACAAGAATACTTGGATGATTTTGATTATTTTTTTTCAATGCCCTCCTATTCCACAGCACGTGAAGTAGCACAGGGAGAGAGCCGTAGCAAACAATGTATTTTACTGCATTAGGAACACCTCTTACGGTCACCCTTTCAGCTCTTGCAGTGAGCACTCTCTTTTTGCTCGTGCCTCCTTGCTTTTTTTTTTCCTGTAGCTGTGAGAGGAGAATGTTTTTGCAAGAATAGGGAGGGGGTGAAAGTGCAGTGCAAGAAAAGCAAAGATAAGGAAAAGTGAAAGCAGAGAAAGTGGAAAAGAGAAAAAATCAGCGAAGCGAACAAGAAATACAGCCATATGTGCCCACAGGGAAAAGATGTGAATAACATGTGAGTGTGTATGTACGTATGTCTATCTAGAAGTAATCTTAAAGAAACAGACTACAAATGAAAGAGGCAAAAAGTAACCTAAGCAGATCATATTGCAGCTAGAAAAAAAAAAAAAAGATGAAGGGGAGTGACATAGATGTCAGGTGACATGAGGCAATGATGTCGGGAGAGTCCCAGAGTGGAAGAGATTTGATTTATGCAAATGGTTTTATAATAATGTGGTGGTTGCTAGCAGACGAGGTGATGGTAATTTCTGCTTGCTTATATGCAAGATAGTTTGTTCTCTAGAAATGTTAAGAACTGGAATTCAGAAGAAACTTTAAAGCTGAAAGGTTGGGACGGTGCCCGTGAGGACTGCAGCAGCCCTGCCCGCTTCAAGGCACGTAGGCAAGGAGGCACGTGCAACAGTGCAGGATGCGGATGAAGGAAAAGCTTTTTAGATTGAAAAAGTGCTTTGAGGCTGATATGATATTTCTGTATGAAAAGGACACGGTCTGGTTTTGGTTGCGTTTTGCTTTGGCTGCATTCTGTTGTAGGTTTCTTCACCCTGAGGCTGATCATTGCAGACTCTGCAAGAAACATTGGCCACACAATGGAATGAGCCGTCCCACTGTCGATGGCTTTTCTGCTGAAGTATTAGGCTATAGGCAGTCCAGAAACCTGGCCAAAGAACAGAATAGGCTGAGATAAGTCAGGCGGAAGCAGGATGTAGTCACCTGAAGTCGTCTTGGTGCAGCATGATAAGGAGCTTTCAGAAGATTACGTCTTTTGACCTAAGCAATTAGCCAGCAGATGAGAATGTGGTTTGTTTTAACACCATCCGATGTGTTTCAGTGAATTGTCTCAAAGTAAGCAGAACCAGTAAAATGCTTCATTTTCTGAAGACTTCCAGGTCTGTTGTCATCTGTTGCCCTTTTATGTCTACATTCTAACTGCTTCATGGAGGCAAAATGTCAGTGTTCCTGTTTGGAACCTCTTGCCTTTGTAATTCCAGTTAGCTATGCTTGATTCTTCATTTCTTTTGCATACTACCCTGGCACGCGTGTGCTGTCAGTTTGAAGGATACAGCGCTCTGCCTGTGTGGGACAGCAGATCTTGTAGCTTCAGCTATTTAATGAATCAGTTGACAGCAGTTTCTTATAAACTGTTGGTTTTCTTTCAGCCCTCATGCTTGCAGATCAAGAGGTGGTGATCATCTAAGTTTATCTTACCTTTGAAACAAGTAGAAAGCCAGCCTGTGTGTGTGAGTTGTTCTCCTCTCACCGGTTACCTTGGAAATAATCATAAAATCACAGAATGGTTTAGGTTGGAAGGGACCTTGAAGATCATCGAGTTCCACCCCCCCTGCCCTGGGCAGGGACCCCTCCCACCAGCCCAGGGTGCTCCCAGCCCCGTCCAACCTAGCCTTGGACACCTCCAGGGATGGGGCAGCCACAGCTTCTCGGGGCAGCCTGCGCCAGGGGCTCACCGCCCTCACAGGGAAGAATTTCTTCCTAATATCTAATCCAAATCTCCCCTCTTCCAGTTTGAAGCCATTCCCCCTCGTCCTATCACTCCATGCCCTTGTAAAAAGTCCCTCCCCAGCTCTCCTGGAGCCCCTTTCGGCACTGGAAGGCCGCCATAAAGTCTCCCTGGAGCCTTCTTTTCTCCAGGCTGAACACCCCCCTCTCCCAGCCTGTCCTCCCCGCAGAGGGGCTCAGCCCTCGCAGCATCTCTGTGCCCTCCTCTGGCCCCGCTCCAGCAGGTCCATGTCTCTCCTATGTTGGAGGCTCCAGAGCTGGACGCAGTACTGCAGGTGGGGTCCCACCAGAGCAGAGCAGGGGGGCAGAATCACCTCTCTTCACCTCAATTCTCAAGGGAGGGATCAGCATAATCATCATCATAAATAATTGCAACAGTAATGACATCTATTAGGTGCTTTTTAATGACTTGGTCATAAATTGTAGCCTCGAGTAGTACTGCATGGTTTTTCTTCCAAGAAACGGACTAGTCATACCGCATTTTCCCATCACGCGTCTGTGCCGGTTTTCTCTGAACAGCCGGACTGTTCCAATGTGGTCTTTCTCCTTAGGCTTGGAATTAACAAATAAAAACGTGCCATGGTGTGTCAGCTGCCTGCAGGCACGTAGGCGCCTGGTCTAGTTTGTTGTTTGGGTGGTTTTTTTTGTCTTACATACTAGTATAAAAAAGGAAGACTTTGTAAAAGTATGCTTTCTTTTCTCTTTCAGTGGTCAGAAAAGTGAAAGACTTTTCTTCATCACATAAGAGCAGAGAAAGTTCATGTATGATGTGTCAATTTGACAAGGAAAATAGGTATATTACTTCCGCTCAGACATGCGTTTATCTCTAAGGTGTTTTTCCTGACCAATTGTATATTAAATGCAAGTATTTGTTCTGGAAAACATCTCTGCTTGCCTTGTTGAGTATCAGCTGTTCACTCCAACTCATTTTTTTTCTCTTTACTAGGTTCTAACCACAGTATAACTTAATTTTGCCCTCTGAAAATTTGTTTTCATGGTGTTTTCTCACAGTGCTCTGTAAAAGAGGATTGAAAGTCTAAAAAAATTATATTATCTGATTGTCTCTTCTTATTTCAAAGACTTCTAGCAAATCTCTTCTTTTCAGAACCTGCATAATTTCCACTATTTAAATCAAGGTTGCAACTGTTTTCCTAAAGTAAAACTTGTTAACCTCTAATTCCTAAAGTGGCATTAGACTTGTTGTTGTTGTTGTTATTGTTTTTTCCCAAGAAGGGGCCATGGTGCCTGTGAACCTGCTACTTAAATTCCAGTCCTGTGTAAGAAGGAGAAACTGCAAATCTGTCATAGTAACCTCAGATGCGTTTCTTCATTAATCCATCGCTCGCTCAAGATGACTTACACCAAAGGATCGCATTTTTTTAAAAGGGTGAAGAATACAGAGGTATGTGATTTTAAAAGAACTACTTTTTAACCCTGTCCTGCGAAACAGAGGAGTTTGCTGGGGAAGTCTCCGTACACACTTGCCCTGGTCTTACATACCTCCCTGGTTTGCTATGGCTGAAAATCCGGTGCGGGGCTAAACCTACCTCTGCGCTGTGTGGTATTGGTGCTCCTGTCTATGTACATGTCTGTGTGTGTACTGATGATTTAATGAGTCATACGTATAGTAAAAAATTTTAGATATTGTGACAATTAAGAGAGCTCCTATGGTGTTGTGCTACAATGCATGATATCATGTTACTGAGTTAAAAATCCCTTCTCCCCCTACATAGAATCATAGAATGGTTTAGGTTGGAAGGGACCTTGAAGATCATCGAGTTCCAACCCCCTGCCACAGGCAGGGACACCTCCCACCAGCCCAGGTTGCCCAAGGCCACGTCCAGCCTGGCCTTGGACACCTCCAGGGATGGGGCTTCAACAACCTCTCTGGGCAACCTGTTCCAGTGCCTCACCACCCTTACAGTGAAAAACTTCTTCCTAATGTTTACTCTAAACCTGCCCTCTTCCAGCTTAAAGCCGTTCCCCCTCGTCCTATCACTCCATGCCCGTGTAAAAAGTCCTTCCCCAGCTCTCCTGTAGGCCCCTTTAGGTACTGGAAGGCTGCAATAAGATCTCCCTGGAGCCTTCTCTTCTCCAGGCTGAACAGCCCCAACTCTCTCAGCCTCTCCTGATAGGAGAGGTGCTCCATCCCTCGGATCATCCTCGTGGCCCTCCTCTGGACACGCTCCAGTAGGTTGTCTCTTTATGGACAGAGTATTATTTACACATTTATTTGTGAAAATACCCTTTGTCTAGCTACTTCACAGTACAATTTATCCTGCCTGGTGTTTTGTTTAACGTTGTCTGGTAATATCACAGCTCTGGTGATATTTCCAATAATAAATCCAATTTCTTTGGATTATGTTGGAAAAAGAAAGTTTAAAAAAAGCTTTGCTACTTTTTTATTCTCTTCCTTTAAACAATACAAACAGTGCTAGAATATTCTTTATGGCTCGATATTTTCATTTATAATAATTACATGACTTACAGCTCTTCGGGTATTTCTTTCTCCAAGGAAGCACTCAGTACGAACAGATGAAGCTTTCAGGAACTTTTATAAACAATGTGTCAGGCGTAGAGTTAATAGAGTTCAGATCCGTTTCTTCCCAGATAACCCTGAAAAACAAGAAATTGTCTTAAAAGGCAAAGAAATATTGCTGTAGACAGCACTAGCTGAGTGACAAGCCAGGCTGTTTTCAGAGCTTTCGGCTACCGCTCCCAGCCAGCAGGAAGAGCAACACCATGGTGTGTTTAGCAGTGTGACTAATGCGATTACCTGTCGGCATTGCCCTGGTTTTTGCTGTAATTAATTTCCCTTATTAGCTTATTATTCCCTTATTCCTTATATTTGCTTATTAGATGTGGGAGGATGATAATACGGTAGTAGAAAATAGCAATTTGCCCATACTATCGCGCAAATGTCATGGGTGCCAACAGGACAAAACTCTTGTTTCCCGCCCCGCGTCCGGCTGCTCCCGGCCGTCTCGCCTCTTCCGCCGCAGTCTCGGTGCTGCTCCCGCGAAGATGAATTGGACAATCCGTCTTCAAGGCAGGAGCTCTGATGATTTGTAGAAAAACTATCATCACTGATAGGACAGCCAATCTATCACATCGGGCCATCTCCTTTATCCTTCATTTCATCCCTCTTTATTGCAATACTTTCACGCTCACCCTCTTGACTCTTCTCTCCCTCACTCGAACTCTGCCGCTCCATAGATTGCCTCAAAAATTGGGAAAGTGGGAACATAACATCATTTAAAGCACAACAGTGCGACTCTGCCTGCCCGGGCAGGCATGCAGATGACGTGCTGTATTTTGCTTGCTCGGTGTCGGTGGGCAGCGTGCCCCTCTGCCAGCCCCACGGCCGAGAAGAGTGTTCAAGCCCTTGGCTGTCCTGCTGTGGTGTACAGACCTTTTTTTTCTGGCCTGCAGGTACGGCCCTCGCGGGACAGCAGGGATGCGAATGGCATGAGGCTGCTGGACAGGCACCACTTTGCTCCTTGACACGTCTGCGAGAGCCTCAGCACCCCAGAGGACCATGAACACTGGTGTACCCCAGGTGATGTGACACTCTCTGCTTCCTACTGCAGCTGGGTCTGTCATCTGCGAGGCCAAAGGTAATTGGAAATTTGTATTCTGGAGCTTCCCGAGGAACCAAAGGAGGTCACCTTTTGCACTGAAGGTAACCTGTGATGACTAATCGAAGGATGGTGTAAAATGAGCTGTATAAAACAATGAACACCTGCAGCAAATCCTGATGTGCTTTTAGGAGCATCCCCTGCCCTGAATCCCATTTTGAGAAAACACGAATAGTACCATGGCAAGAAATAAATAATGCATTGGCTTAATTCAGTAAAGAATTAATGTTTCCTCTTCAGAGGGAACAGTCACTCACTCAATTCTTTTAATTTGCTAATCTCCAGAATAGAGGGAATCGCTGTCAGTGAAGACTTTTCTGTGGGTATCTGGCTCAATCTCTTGTGGGGCTTTGAAATGAGAAGGCTGACACGCAGTTGGAGACCTGGAGGATGGTACATCAGCTGCCAGGAACACAGAGCTGACATAATGGGAACCATTCACAGCTGCTCTGATTTAAACTACTGTGGCACCGCTTCATTGCTTTGTTAGGTAGCCTGCAGACCTTAATTGCCTGCTGTGCCAACAGAGGATACCAAATTCGGGGTGCAGTGTAAAGAAACTTATATAAGTCACATATGTGCTAATTTTGCGCCTACCTGATAAGGTGTGGTGTATGAAGTGCTCCTTTGGGCAGGGTCTGCTTTTTGAATTTAGATCAAGTTCATGTATAAGACTTTTCACTCTTAGGTAACAATTTTATTATGGCTGGTGTGATTTTTCTTGTGTATAATGTGAAAATTTTGGCTTCTCCATACCGGTTTTGCCTTCTACCATCAATAATAGCCTTTGGCAGAGGTTTTCAAAACTGACAAATTGTTGGATCTAAAGCAGATTTGCCCATGGATGAAATATATTCTTGGTCAAAACCTTCCTTGTATAAATCAGGAGCGCCACTGCTTGTTTAATTTACAAATTTTAGAATTCATCAGGGAAAAATGAAATAGCTGACTGATGGCAAGTTGCTCGTTCATTTGCTTTTTATCATATAAATGGCACACAGATAACGAGCGGCTGAAACAGCCAACCAACTTTTGATTAATATATTTGATACAGTTGCTCAGAAGGGAAAACACTTTGAATAATTTGTTGTTGTTTCTAATGAGCACACGATATGACAGTAGTGATTCCCTTAATGAATCAATTAAGTGCAGTGCAATTTGAGTTGGATGGCGCCGGTGATGGCCAATTGTGCAACCGCCACTGGGAGAGTTGCTGAGCAAACCACGTCAGATCTCAGCCAGGCTGTCCTTTGTGCAGTAGAGGTGGTTTTGGGTGGTGGAGTAGACAAGGAAGCAGGTGGTGGGAGAGGAGAAACCTGTGTGTTTCCGAACACGGCAATTATCCTTGTTACTTGGGTTGGATCAGATCTGGTCCCTGACCGTCTGGAAAGAGCAGAGATGGATTTTTGAGGCACAGAAATTTGCCGCCAGATGCTTCTCTCTGAGCCTGTTCAGAAAGAAGTGATGTGGCTCCTGCAGCAGTGGACAGAATGTTTGCGTACTTGCTGCTGGCCCTTTGCACTCTTAGCTATAACAAGCATTTTAATGGAAATACTCTATACCTGGAATATTTCTGTGGACTTTCTGATAGTATATGAAAAAAACATTAGTGCAAATGTGGGTTTCGTTTTGTGCTGGGATTCATCAGAGTTGGGGTCCATCTAGTTTGAGCAGTGCACAACACAGGCTGTGGGATTCCTCTGAGCTAACTCAGGTCCAATAACTCAGGTTGAACTGGAACATTTATTGTAGAGAAACACTCAGTCTTGTGTTAAAGACCTCTGGCAATAGAGTGTCCATGGGAACCTTTGGTAATTTTCTTCAGTCATTAATTATCCACACCATTACTTCAAGAGTTTCTTTTTTCCTGTGTGATTCTGGTGCTTTTCCACCTGTAACCTCTGGAAATTGATATACTCTCGTCTCCAGACTGAAGTGCTTGCTGTAGCAGATTTTCATTATCCTTTTAGGTTCTTAAACTGTGATAAAAGTTCTCCTTTCACCTCCTCTTTGATAAACTAAGTAGTTTGACCTCTGCAGATCTTTCTCTGTGGTCCTACTTTCTAATCCCTTAATATGTTTTTGTAGCTTTTCCCTTAACACTCTCCAGTTTTGAATTATGGAGTACTGCTCAGACAAATCTTTTAAATGGTTGTTTTTTTAAGACATGAGAACTGTCCAGGTCCTTCGCCGTTTTCAGCAATGGAAGGTGAAGAATTGGCTAGTCTGTTTTTCTGCTCTGGACCTGTCATTCATTTGCCGAAGGACTTTCTCTTCACCAAAACTTGCATCTTGTTCGTACTTTTACTGAGAACAGACGCTTCCTTGTGCCTCAGGTATATGTCATTCAACTTGCAGTAAATTTCAGTTTGGATATTTAAAAAGTATTTTTAAAAGTATTTAAAAACTTTAGATTAAAAGGTCAGATTAAATACCTTTGTCTCTTTCTCAGACAAAATTAGCTAGATGTTTTGACCTGAATTTTTGGCTAGTTATCGCATATATAATCTGCTTTAAATGCAGACTGACTAGCTTCTGAAAAGGCCTTTTCCAGCCAGAGCTGGATGCTTCCAGGGCACATCCCAGCTGGTGGGAGATCGCTGTAGCACTCACATCTCCTCTGAGGTTGCTGTGGAGTTTTACCTAATCCCCAAATCCCAGACTGGTCAGGGTTGGAAGGGACCTCTGGAGCTCCCCCAGTCCACCCCCTGCCACAGCAGGGTCACCTCCAGCAGTGGCACAGGACGGCGTCCAGGCGGGTTTGGGATGGCTCCAGAGTGGGAGACTCCCCCCCCTCTCTGGGCAGCTGTGCCACTGCTCTGCCGCCGGCACAGGAGAGAAGTCCCTCCTCACGTTTAGATGGAACTTCCTATGGTCAAGTTTGTGCCCGTTACTTCTTGTCCTGTCCCTGGGCACCACTGGAAAAAGACTGTTCCCATCCCCCTGGCACCCTCCCTTTAAGGATTGATCAGCATTGATGAGATCCCCCCTCAGTCTTCTCTTCTCCAGACTGAAAAGCCCCAAGGCCCTCAGCCTTTCCTCATAAGAAAGATGTTCCAATCCCCTCATCACCTTTGTAGCCCTTTGCTGGACCCTCTCCAGCAGTTCCCTGTCCTTCCTGACCCGGGGAGCCCAGAACTGCACACAGTGCTCAGCTGCGGCCTCCCCAGGGCAGAGCAGAGGGGGAGGATGCCCTCCCTCGCCCTGCTGGCCACACTCTGCTGGGTGCACCCCAGGGTGCCATTGGCCTTCTTGGCCACCAGGGCACATTGCTGGCTCATGGCCATCCTGTTGGCCACCAGGACTCAAACTTTTTAATAGTTTGAGATGTATTTTAACTAGTCTATGCAAACAGTGCATCCAAGCAACTGTGTACGCAGTTATTTTATAGTTAGACATGTCTGTGTGCAGTCTGTTGACGTTAAAGGATATCAGTCCGTGACATCTGGGCCTTTCAGAGCCGGGCATAGAAGTCCAGCGGCTTGCTTAGGAGTGGGCTAATGCTACATTATCTCCTCCTTAGACATTTTGCTATCGTGATCCAAATTTTTCCTGTGAGGAGCTTTCTACCTTGCACAGAGGTAACTACTTGGCAACTACCGTATGCCAAGTGCAATGCTCGTAGCAGGGTTTTTTATTCATTTGGGAGATGAAGGATGATCCCATTGGAAAAAGGATTTCAATTTGGATGTCTGTAGCTTGGCTCTACACTTCTCCCTTATTCCTTGCTGGTGGTTGTGTGACTCTTTTTTGACTCTTTCCTTCAGCATGTCACCCTTGTCTCAGATCTAGCGTCTGGTCCCTCCTATTTTTCTTATTTTGATTTTTTATTATGAAAAGAACCCTGCATGCAGAGAGATGAGATGCTGGAGTTTAATTAAAGCAATGTTTCAGACAAGTTGTTTGGTCTGCTGTGCAAAAATTGAACATCTTATGTGGAACTTAATTTGAGAGACTTGACAAACTGTACGGGAAAAAACTCAAGTAATGGATTGCTTGCTAGCTCAGTAAAGCATAAACACTTCTCTTGCTCCTGCTGTTGGGTACAGAGGCATAATATGCCGTGCTAATGCTTGATTTGACATGGAACACGCCAGATATTTTGTGCGTAAAATGGAGTAATTTAACAATGTAGTAGGATAGAAGAGGGTGAGGTTTAACAACAAAAGGCAGTACTTTTTCATGCTGTTCATACTTAAATTGGGGGATTGTAACCATTGCACAGTGCAAAAACAAAAAATGTGTTGAGAAAAAGGGGTAACCAGTAAAATGCAAAAATAAGAAAATTCTCCCAAGGCAAAATAACATTACACGTGTTTCTTGTTCTAACAGTTATGAGGTATCAGCTAATGGCCACTTCCAAAGAAAGGATACCATTCTAGAAAAACCTTAGGTTTATCAGAAACTGTTTCTAGACACCTTTTTCCGTGAAATTAAGCTTCTGTTTACGTGTATGCTTTTATTTGTTTGGCCTAAATCACTGCGCCCCTTCCCTGAAAATGGCAATTGTGTTTGAATAACTGAGGATAGACTTACGTAGTTATGTATGTATTTAAGAAGAGAATTTTACTAGACCGTGAATATTTTAAGTTTCATTTATCATAAGAAGCAAAAATACTGTGTTTTTAGTGGCTGCAGTGGGATTGATGAAGATTGTTCTTGCTTCAGTGCAGAAACTCTTTTTGTCATGTTGGAATAAAAGCTACTGCAGTGCCGCTCAGGTTTCTAGGTGCTATAGGAACACGTATGACAGCAATACACATCTTTTCGCTTGCTTTTCATTAAGTGACTACTAGGAAGCGCAGAAGGAGATTTACAATAGTCAAACTAGATATACTGTAATGTAGCATTAAATTAGCTTTACTGTAATGATACTTCACTATGTTATTTACTCTTTGACATTCCTACAAGACTGCTCTTCTTAACAAAAAAAGAGAAATCTGAATGCCTTACAGCTAGTTCCTTCAAATCCTCTAATTTTCTCATTAATGCTTTTGATTTATTTTGCCTCTGCTGTGAATTTATTTTTCAGAGTAATTCTGATTGCTGTTACATTCACATGGAAAGTTTAGATTTTCATTTTGTGAAGCTGATTACCAGCATTCTGGAGTTTCCACTCTCACTGTTGACAGCTGAAGACAGTATTATCCTTCATTAGTGTCACAGTCTTTCTAATTTAAGTCTTCGCCCTTCTATTGATCTTCGAGTTACATCTGATTTTCCTACTTCCAAAGTCATCTTTCTCGCTTTTATTCCTTTGTAAGTGCAGGAGTCGGCAGTTATTTTTCAATGCCTTCTAATGACCATACTTACTGCATATATCAATACTCCTATACTTCTCCCATGGACAACATATTTCTAAGTTGGTTATCAGGCATAACCCTTAGGGTGTAATATGGTCCCTTGGTATAATTTGATAGATATGTAGCCCGTATTATGAACAAACCATATGAGCTGTAAGAATCCTGTTGGAGTGGCGCTCTCTGCATTGTGTGATATTAAAGCATCATGCCATAAATGCTGGATTTTACCATGTGGGTCTTGATCAATTTAGGTCAATATAGCACACGAGTGCTGTTAGGAGAATACTGCATTTTGGAGAGTGCAATATCAGGTTTGTCTGGCATGGGAAGCTGCTCCATGGTTTCTGTTCAAGTGACAGTTAAATATCTCCATGTTACATACCAAGCTTCTGACTTCACAAAAGCTTGCTGATCTTCTGAGAGAAGGAAGATATTGCAATCAAAAGGAGATCCTTGCCTGATAAATCAGTGCGATTCCTCAAAAGTGACAGACATCAGTCGTTGGCTGGTAAATGCTTCACAGGTTTTAAGATGCTCTGATGACAAAGCTGTACAGACCATATACATCTATGGGTCACAAACAGCTGGTGAGCGCTGCACCTTCAGCCTCATCCAGTTGCAAAAGCATCCCCTCCAGCAGTCATTCTAGTTTTAACAGGGAATTAGGAACTATGGGTACAGTAACGAAGCCACATCTGCCATGTGAGAAACCACGTAGCACTTCGATGTTTACTTTTTCTGATAGCTCATTGCAGTGTGACTGAACTAAAAAAAGAGTAATTTCATAATCTATTTTCATGAGGTTCTTCTCTGTCTTAAGCTACAAATCCTAATTTTTGTATATTAAAATACATGCAAAGGAGACTAAAAAGCAATGTGAGTGTTGGCCAATGCCTGAAGAGTTTTCATCAGTGTTAGCAGATTCAAAGCCTGAATGAAATGGGAGCTTTCAGGGCTTTTTCTCATATTGAAGTAATTTCTCATGTGTATTGAAATGTAAGTGTGCATATGGTGCTTTTTACTTTTAATGCACTCTGTTTGCTTTAATTAATCACATAGTATTGTATATGAGAGGCATATGGAAAAATTTCAAAACTACGCTTCAGAATGAATGAACATTTCCAGCAGATCTCATTTCCATTTCCATGCTTCTCCCTTTTTTTTTTTTTGACACATATAGCTCCATTTCAAAATGCTGAATGGATGGCTTGGTGTGTGCGAGAGGTTGAATTTCCAACTGCTGCTAACTTTGCATTGAGGAATGATAAAATCTGGGACAACGATATTAACAAACCTCTTTTTCCCCCTCCCTCCCTCCTTCTCACAACTTTTGCACTCTTGGTCTTCCCAATATGGTTTAGTGAATCACAGGATGTGATTTTGCCCCGAGAAGCTGTGGCTGCCCCATCCCTGGAGGTGTTCAAGGCCAGGTTGGACGGGGCTCAGAGCAACCTGGGCTGGTGGGAGGGGTCCCTGCCCAGGGCGGGGGGGTGGAATGAGATGGTTTTTAAGGTCCCTCCCAACCTCAACCATTCTATGATTCTATGTTTGCACCAAATTGGTCAGTGGGCAGTGCCAGAAATGCTACACCTGTTGAAAGAAACCATTTGAAAGAGAACATGAGAAAACCAACTTGAATGTGGGTGGTGAAACTGCTGATAAAAGTGCAAAATTAAAGATGAAGCAGTAGAATAAGTCTTCTGAAGTCATTGAAGCTGACTTAAGACGTGGGGAATAATTTTATTACGAAGTAAAAGAGGAAGGAAAGGAGGGAGAGAGGAAGGAGACTTGGCTCATCTGAAAAACTTTGTAGTTCCCTGGATTTTCTAACTTCCTTGAGCATTCAACAGGAGGTGGTAGGAAACATCGTGAGCAGTTGGAAGATATCAGAGTCCAACCTAAACATCTGAATAAAGACAAGTGCAGCAAGCTCTAAGGAAGGAGACTTTGGTTATTGTCCAACCCAGGCTCGCCACTGCCATAAAGTACTTCTCAAGCTTGTCCAGCAGGAGCGGAGTCAGCCCTGTCCTGCAATGGCGCTCCCCAGCAGTGACCAGTATCTCGGGGTGGTGGGGGCTCCCATCTGCTGTATCAGCACCGCTTTACTATTCAGACACGCGTTTCACTCCGGCAGGTTGGTGGCAATGTCCTGGACATCAGCGTTGGCTGTACAATCCCCCAGGGAAGATGGGATAATGTTTGGGGCTGCGTTGCCGCAATGTAGTCGATAGCGTTCACATTAGCTGCTTTTTAAATAACCTTACCCTCCTCGGGTGTGTAGGAGAGCCGAGCTAGAAGCAAAGTGTGGAGTTTTATCTTTAGTTAGCGTTGAGGCAAAACATAGCTGTAAATGAGGGCTTGGCAGAGCCTGGCTGTTACTCTGTGAGGAACAAAGACGAGGCTTCCGAGCCATTAGAGGTCCCTGGAGTAAGCTTGGCAAGAGTGCTCAACTTCAGAATACTGATACCCAGAGCATAAACAAGGCCGTAAGGAGGAAATTGGAAGCAAAATGTTCAGAACTCAGTGCAATTGCCACGTATTGCAGTTAATGTTCATGTAGTATTAAGACTGATCTGGTAAGAATGCTGCCAGGCAGAATAGCAGAACAAGAACATTCTCCAAATAGTAAAGGATGAGGACTGGTCAAAGTTCCTTATGTTGGATGTGTTTAAAATAAAGAACGTGGTATATTTTTTTTTCAGACACCTCAGTTGCATAAATTAGTGGAACGCTTGTCCCAGCCTTTGCCCACTGTAGATATTTTCAGTAGAGAAAAAGGTTTTGTGTCGTCAGAAGTGTCACTCAAGTGCATTTTAAAAGTACTGTAATTAATCATGGATAGATATAATTATAGGAGTGCTGAAGCAAGCCTGAATTATTGTCAAACACAAGAAGGGCTTCAAGGCAGTCAGGGAGGGCCACACATTCAATGGCTTTTTTCTGTTACCTTCCACATCCCCTTAACCTAACACCCCCACGAAGCTAAGAAGTTAATAGAAGTCAAGCATTTTTATTACAAGATTTCTTGCTGTACATTGGACATTTTGCAATGAAGGAATCACTGTCTTTTACACACTGGCAGCGAATAGTGCCTCTGTTTAAGGAACCCGAGTTGCGGGTGAGCGAGCTGCCCCACCGCCGCCCCGGCAGAGCTGCTGTCACTGCTCCTTGCTGGGTCTGAGCCCCTGAGCTCCGGCTGATAAAGCCTGGCCTGCCTCACCCGGCTTGCTTAGGGCAAGCTGGCTTGTGGGGTGAGGTCTTGGTGGCACAGGCTTGAGTGTGGAACATGCACTGAAGTCTGCAGCTGTACCTCCCCTGCTCTTTCTGCTCTAGCCGGCTGCGTTAAAATTAAGGTCAGTATGCCACTGAGCTGCTATTGCCCTGCCTAATTGCAGTGGAGACATGCATTGAGTTGAATTTCACAGGTCAAATTATCCATAAAATTCGTATTTGCTGTAAGACAATCATAGAATCACAGAATGGCTTGGGCTGGAAGGGACCTTGAAGATCATCTAGTTCCAACCCCCTGCCCTGGGCAGGGACACCTCCCGCTAGAATAAGGGTCAACATCTAACTTCTCTTTAAGAAAAGTATGATGTGTAACATAGACTATAAAAAATTCTGTGCATCTCTTGCTAATTGACCAACTGACATATCTACAGAATCTATCTACGCTTACTACAAAAGATCAGCCTTGTCCCACTGAAAGCAAACATTAAAGGAAAATAAAATTAGGTCAGCTCTAATAATTTAAGTAGAATTTCTTTTACATAAAATTATTTTTAGGATAAAACAGATGTTGAGGATAGTAATTGTCATACACAGTACAGTTTTCCTGTTTATCTATCCATGATGTGAATGCAGAAGTTGTAAATCACCTCTAAATATCTGAAAGTCATGCAAATAGCTTTCAGTCACAGGGAAACAAACTCATTTTATTCCCAGTCAACCATACGTGCAATAAAGAAATGCTTTGCATTTCAGATGAAATACACCTTGGGATGTATAGATAATCCTGGTTAACAGCTGTGAATGTCTATATATATAAAAAAAAAGGTCACAGTTTTGCCGGCAATACTCTCATTTGAATGCAAGAGTTGGCATTTGTTTTTCGGTGTTATAGTGTTTGCAAACAAGTCTGGAAAACATTTTCACAATGAGACTATATTAAACATATGGGGGTTATATTACAGTATGTACATAAAATTTCAATTTGTGGAGGGCTGTGGTGGTGAAGTACTCGGGAGACCGGGTCTGGGGGAAGGACAGCAGAGCGCTTGGTGGGGACTGAAACGGCACTTGCTGGGTTTGACTTGGAGGAAAGGCTATGTCTTCTGGGTTTACACCTGTAATAATGCTATAGCATAAGTCTAACATTGAAAAACTAATTTGAAAATACGTAGAAGTTTTGACTGAATGACAAGAGTGAGGAGCTTTGGATCCACAACAGCTGGTGCTTCTCTTGTATGGTTTGGTGCTGGTTTACAACAGCTTTTTCTTAGACTACTTCTCCGACGGAATGGAAACCTTGTGCACTGTGTCCCGTTTGATTGTATTCTGCCTTCAGACAGGAAAAGTGGTTTTGCTGTAGCCTGAAGAGTAAACCCTACAGCGTGTCCCGACGCCTGCCCCAGGCTCCGGGCTGCGGAACAGGAAGGTGGTGGCACTGGCAGGCGGGATGTGAAACGAGACTGTCCTGTCCAAGACCAGCCGACGGTAAAGCTATCAGTAAGGTAAAATTATGTTTCGTGCACGCTTGCCAGCTGTATTGTAAACATTTTCCATTGCTGTCATCGTTTTTACAGATTCAATCTCATTTCAAGGGCTGGAGCCCCTCTGCTGGGAGGACAGGCTGGGAGAGTTGGGGGTGTTCAGCCTGGAGAAGGCTCCGGGGAGACCTCAGAGCCCCTTCCAGTGCCTAAAGGGGCTCCAGGAGAGCTGGGGAGGGACTCTGGATCAGGGAGGGGAGCAATGGGATGAGGGGAAATGGCTTCAAACTGGGAGAGAGGAGATTTTGAATAGATATTAGGAAGAAATTTTTCACTCTGAGGGTGGTGAGACACTGGAACGTGTTGCCCAGAGAAGTTGTTGAGGCCCCATCCCTGGAGGTGTTCAAGGCCAGGTTGGACGGGGCTTGGAGCAACCTGGGCTGGTGGGAGGTGTCCCTGCCCAGGGCAGGGAGGTTGGAACTCGATGATCTTCAAGGTCCCTTCCAACCTAAACCATTCTTTGATTCAACCCTCTTATCAACCAGCAGCCAAGACCCCTCAGAAATACCAGCCCATTCCTTTCCCTCACGGCGGGGTGGTCTAGTAAGGAGAGTTTTCAAATTAATGGAGATAAATAACACACGCACAAAAAGATGGCTCTTAGTTTATCTGTACTTGGCCTGAGATCATTTGTATCTGGAGTACGTGTGGGAGGTTTCATTACACGTTAGCTGTGCTCATGCCGTCACACCGAGGACTGCAGTGGGTCCCCTCCCCAGGGCACGTTTGCCAAAACAGCTGCTGAAGTTCTGAGCATAGAGGCTTCAGGAACAAACCTGGAAAAACTTTGAGAGGGGCGGGAGTGCAGCCAGAGGCAGCAAGGCTTCCCCCGGCCAGTGGCACGGGGCCGGGGGCGGCACGGAGGCAGGAGTCCAGCGATTTGTGTTGGGGGAAACCCCCCCCAGCAGAACAGAAACCTGTTATTGCTGCTTCGTGTTTTCGTTGCTGTAAGGAGAGGCAAAAGGTGGTCAAGCAAAATAATTGAGAATACCCGTGGGTAAATTCTTACCCCCTATTTAGAGAAGCTATTAGGCACCTGTCAGAGCAATTAGTGTGTAATGTAATTTCCATATAATTGCAGAATAATTGCAAATGTGTCAATGTTGTGGGTTTTTTTTTTTTGTTAAAGCTAATATAAGTTAATATGCCACTGATGTTTCTTATGTATCCGCAAAACACACATTAATACGCAATTAAAATGTATAAACACGCATTAATCTGAGTTAAGTTTCCCATGTCTTTTAATAAGAAGGTGAGCATAACATCTAAGGTTCCTTTCAGATACTCCAAGCCACAAGTCCGTACTCAGGCGGCATTTTAAGTAG
Organism: Pluvialis apricaria; assembly: GCA_017639485.1. Lineage (NCBI taxonomy): Eukaryota > Metazoa > Chordata > Aves > Charadriiformes > Charadriidae > Pluvialis > Pluvialis apricaria. Next base: position 40,427,882 of record CM030013.1, read on the forward strand.
AGGAACACGCTGGTGAGCTGCAGAGCACAGTGCTGTCAGCCTGCTGCCTGCCCCGCTCCTTAGGAAATTTGGTGGGAGGTGGTTTTAGGCTTCTGAAGTCATGGTTCAAAACTTAGAGGTAGGGGGGAGTTTTCCACAGCTGCATTCGTTGTCAAGAAACAGTGTTCCTGATAATGTCAGGCTGCGTAAAGGCTTGTATAAAAGTTTGTCTTGTGGATGTAGAAGTTTGTTTTGTGGTGGCATTTAAAAAATACATGCATAAAATGATGGGAAGTCCTTGGTCATTCGCTGGATGCTGCAATTCTGCCCCTTAGGAGCTGCATCAAAAAGAAACCCTGCTTAGTCAAGGCTGGTGCTTTGGCTGGTTGGTCTGTTCAGAGTCTGTGTCGTCGTTATGGTGAGGCTGTGTGGCCGCAAAAACCTCCTGGTGGATCCAGAGGAAGAGTCCTGTGGTTTTTGTGGCAGGAAGGAGGGGACGGGGCGGTGGGTTTTTTTGAATCAAGGTTAGACTGACGAGGGGAAGGTATCCGGCGAGTTAAAGGCAGTATAGTTGCACCGTCCTGCAGAAAGCAAGGCTTTCCCAGCTGAACGGGTGTTAGACAAATTCCTCACGGGGGGAAAAAAGGCATAAGGAAACCTCAGAGCGCCCAGGGAAGCGGGGATGTGATGGGAAGAGTCTTTCGTAGCTGCTTATGACAAAGTTTGAAATTCTTCTTAGCAGATATATATAATGAAATACTCTCCCCTCCCCCCACCCCCCCCAGCAAAAAAAAACTTTTTACTCATGAAAAAGTAAGTGATCTTCTGTCACTGTGCGCCCCTTAGCACCCAGCAATGCTGCGCTGCTTCGCAGTCTAGAAAATGCCCTTCCTGGCTGGGCCCTGCAGTAAAGGGAAAAGGAGAATGAGCCAGAGAGGGAAAAATATAGAGTTTCTTTTTCCTTCACCTGCTTAATATGGATGCAATTATACCTCTGCAAGTTCTGCTTTTGGTATTCATTTTACCTGAATATTGGTAGGGAATCTGTGAAAAAATGAATACTCTGTTCCTCAAATCAATATTTTCTGCGAGTGAGTTCTCAGTTAAATAGTAAAGCAGAACAACTTTGCAAAAGGCAATGTTTGTTCATCTGTGGCACAGTTAAGCACCGAACTCAAACTAAGTACCTTTCTGATTTTTTCACACTTGCTGATTCTTTACTCTTTCACAAATTTTATACCATTTTAGCTCACCATTGGGTTAAACTTGTGCAATTACAAATGTTTTACTCTTGAGCCCTTGGCTAATTAGAAGGGTTATAAGGAACAGAACTAATGAAATGTAATTGTTGGTTTTCACAATGTAAAAGAAAATACTTTGGGAACGGTGAAATGATAGGAGCTTTCGGTAGTTCTGAGTGTAGAAATCTCCCCACCTACTGCCCCACTGATGGGGTTTGTTACTGCCTCCTTGGGGAGGGCTGCAAAAACCCCCGAACGCACCCTTGTACTTGTACCATGCTTTGGCATACGCGCCTTTGCAATAAAGTTAGATCATACATAATGTTTCTCGCTGAATTTTGTCCTTTCAGATTTGGAGGGTCACATGAAAAATGTTGGTTTGCCATTAAGGTATGTATTTGATTTGATTTAAGCAGGAGATAACCACATTCAAAATAGCGCTCTCAATTGCAGGGCTATAATTTACAAAATGGAAGCATTTTCTTTATTGAAGCTTTGAAAAATGAAGTAGCATTGCGGCTGGCTATTTAAGGTAAGTAGGCAGATAGCGATCAATTCAAATAACATAAAATCAACAAGAATACTCTCCCATCCTCCTGTGTAACCCTTCAGATCAATGTGGTTTGAAGAGCTGAAGTTTTATTGTCGTTAACATTATTTTTGGATTGAGCTAAACTCAGAACTGTTCAACACCACCAGACCTCTGCATCTAGAAGAAGAAAACTCTTTTTGTGTCCTTATAGTTGTGGTGGTCTGAACATGGGAGATGGTACACTTGTAGGGTTTCCTGCTTTACTTTGCAGAGTACTGTCTCAACTTGCATCTCCTTGCTTCAGTACCCTTATCATAGAATCACAGAATGGTTTGGGTTGGAAGGGACCTCAAAGACCATCTTGTTCCACCCCCCTGCCCTGGGCAGGGACACCTCCCACCAGCCCAGGTTGCTCCAAGCCCCATCCAACCTGGCCTTGGACACTTCCAGGGATGGGGCAGCCACAGCTTCTTGGGGCAACCTGCGCCAGAGGTTCACCACACTCAGAGTGAAAAATTTCTTCCTAATATCTCATCTAAATCTCCCCTCTTCCAGTTTGAAGCCATTCCCTCTCGTCCTATCACTCCATGCCCTTGTAAAAAGTCCCTCCCCAACTCTCCTGTAGCCCCTTTAGGCACTGGAAGGCCACAATAACATCTCCCCGGAGCCTTCTCTCCAGGCTGAACACCCCCAACTCTCTCAGCCTGTCTTATGACTATTTTTGTTCATTTTATTTTTATTACATTCACTGAAGCAGCTTGCGGGTCTGTAATTTACCTTCTTCTTCTACCATCATCCTGGCACCCATTAGGAAAGAACAAAACTGTGATCACAGTGACTTAGCGTAGGAAATCTGTACTTCTCCTCTCCACAGCATTACTGCAAGCCACCAGCCAGCCTAAAGCTGCCGTTCTGATTCATTTTGGGGAAGGCATTGGTCGTATTTGCTGTCCTGCGTCTTCCTCCTCCTCTTCGCAGAATGAATCTGTACTAACCCCGTCGCTCTGGATGCCTGCTAGCTGGGCCAGGCAGAAATTACGGTTTTATTTCAAAATTCTGTGGCTGTTTCAAAGCCAGATGGGCTGCTGTCAGGTGCGGGAAATTAATTTTCAGGAAAAACTTCTGTGGGGGTGACAGTCTTTGCTGGAGGGTTGGTTAGCATGAAAATAGCCAAAAACTGTCTTTGAGAAACCCATTGCTGGAGTTGGTACTTTTATATTCTGCTCTGTTGAAGTGATTCATTATTAATCCTCAAAGCTGTCCTGTGGTCAATGCTTCAAATGTCATCTGTTGTCCTGCCCGTTTCTGGGAGAAATGTATATGTTTCTTCATTTAGACTCCAAACAAAGCCATCACATTAATTGGATTCACCGGTAAACTGGAAATTTCAGATTTTGGCAATATATTGTTCTGCAGACAGGAAATTATTTTTCAATGAATTTTTACATAGCTTAAAGTAATTGAATGCTTAATATGTACAATGTTTTTGCATTTGCTTTCTACAACTATTTAAATATTTGAACATAAAATATGTTCTTTCACGGTGCTAATAAACTCTAAAGACCTAATAGTCACATGCATTATAAGAGGCAGTAAATCATCATTGGTGAGTTTACTTTTACTTCCAATGTAAATACAGATTTATGAGCATTCCTGTAATGTGATTTATTTGCTTTTTTCTTTTTTTTCAAGACTATCTCCCTCTTCCTAAACATCCAGTATATATGAATAGGGATTAAAGTAGTGAGGAATTTAAAAAAAAAAAAAATAAAAATCAAGTCACTGTTTCTTCCACTGGACAGCTCAGGTAAAAAGTTTAAGCTGATCATTTGATGAGATTTTTGCATAGAAGATAATGGTGGACGGTGGAATAAGATGAGACACTTGCCAGAGTGAAGTAGAGTTGGAATACAGATGTGACTTTCTGCACTGTAGATGGATAAACAAAAATGATGCAACCCTTCAAGGAGGCACAAAAAAAAAAAAGACAAAACATGCCTTTTCTTTACCCTGCCCCATATATGTGTGTGCTGCTGCTTTTACTGCGTGGTTGCTGAGTCGTGTTGTCTCTCAAGCAGTCTTGTATCTGCAGCAGTAAAACACTTTCCACTAGCGAACATTTGTATTTAATAAATTGTATTTTACAGGAGTAGAAACCTGTATTTACCGATTGTTTTCTGGAACCTGTGGGATTTTTCATCATTCCACAGAGAACTATCTCAAAGCTTTTAGTTTTCAAGTAAGATCAGCCATTCTCATTTTTTTCTGAGGCTCTGGAAAGATGGACATGGGAAAATCTCTGGCGTAGGAGACTCTGAGGAAATATTGTGAAGGAGAGAAATGCATTTATAGGAATGGAAGGAGGAAAAGAACCGCATTAAAATCCTGCTACTAATGCACTGTAAGGCATCTACCACTGCCTCGAGTTTTTAATAGCCTTTGTGACTTAGCAAAGAAACATGCTTTAATAAATCTAAGTTCGGTTGCTAAGCGAGGACAACTCCTCAAAACAAGTAAATATTCGCCAATCCATTAATGCTTCATACACTTTACTGTATACGTTGCAGTAGTCTGACTTACAGATTGTAGCTCTTAATCTGAAATAATTAAGCTTGATTTTTTCCTAATATTTCGGTTCACAGTGTCTTTGATGTATACCCGAAGATATACACGCTTCCATTTTAATGGCATTTTGTTTGCTTGAATGCTTCTGATGTCATGAGATGAGTCCGCCTATTTCATTATATAAATTTTTCACTAAGCTATGTGCCTTCTTTTTTAGGAAGGGGGAGGTAAAATGGGTGAATGAATACGAAATGACTTTGCTATTTTCACTTCAAAGGCTATTTGGGCTGCTTCAAAGGGTTCCTTTGCCAAAGAGAAATCATGTTTTTTGAAAATACTTAAAAAAAAACCCCAGAAGACTTTGTACATGTCTATACTGAAAAACTTCATCCTCAGATGACTTGAGCAATTCTGGGCGGTGGTGATTTCAGTATACTTATAAGACTTACTCATTATGTAAGCCTTGATTGGCAATGGTTGATGCCTCCAGGCTCTTCATCTATATAACTGCATTTAAATTAAAAATAAGGCAAAACATTTTGCTACAACAAGTCCCTTATGCTGTCTATTTAGTATTCTCCTGTTGTCACAGAGATTGCTAAGGGAAAATTTAATTTATCTATTTGCCCTTGTGGAATGTCTGTTTAAACATCCTTCAGTGGAATTCTTTTAAGAGTCTTGATTTCTCCAGTAATTCCATCCCTAGTACTGCTACTTTATTTAATTATTACAGTATAGCCACGGGTGAAATACGGTGTCATCTGCTGGTGTTCATTACCTAAGAGAGTCAGACGACACCGTTACTAATAAACAATGCCGGCATTTCTGAGGGGAAAAAAAAAAAAAAAGGGCTTCATGCAACACACGCTTAAATGTGTGGTTAACATTTCTCTTGATTTAATGAGGTTAGAATCAAGTGAGAAGGGAATTATAAAAAAGAATAATACTTTTCATCTTGATGCTATCTCTAGTAGGTCACCATGCTGACGTGAACAGATATTCCTTGGAGTAATGTGTTTCTCTGTTGTGTCTGTGGGTGGCAGAGGCAGATGCTCTGCAGTTCCTGAATAGAAAAACAAGGAATAACTGAATGTTATTTACAATAAAAAGATGGAGTTCTTATTTTGAAAAAGCTTAGGGTTTGTTTTTATTTTCCCCAGGAAGCTTGCTACCGTGCTTTCTTTTTCAGTATTAAATTGAGTTGGTTTCTACACTAGCAATCCGCATGTCAAAAATGACTTTTAATTTATTTTTATTTTTTGCTTCCAAATATAGGTTGTCCTGGATTATTTCAGTGGAGATAATGCCACCCAAAAGCGATCTCCTGGCTTCTAAAGCAAGATGCTTTTCTTCAAATTAGTTGAATATGGTAAGTCTGTGAAATGTTGGAGATGTACTGTGTCAGTGTCTATATACACACATGCATCTGTATGTGGAAGTACATAAACAGACGTCTGTCCATATGTGCAGACATCTGTCCATGCGTGTAGACACTCCACACTTGTCCCCTCGCATCGCAAAGGGGACCACAGTGATGCTCCTGCTGAATGCTGAAGTATACTTTAGGAGATAAATTTCTAGATCAGACTAGGAAAGTGCAAACGTTTATATTTTTACATGTCTTCAGTTGATTTCCAGCTGACCGTCTTCTTTTGAGGCTATTGGGTCTGCGAACAGCAGTATACTTGACGCTGTAAAACCAAGCCAACATTTCTTTGGAATAGGAAGCATTCCACGAGTCAGAAACAGAAGTTAAATTCCTTCAAGCTACATTTGTGGCGTACCATCAGTCCTGAAACACGAAAAGGGTGTTGATCAGAAATGCAGACCTTTGGAACGGCAAGAGATTTTTGTCTTCTGAGGTTTGTCCTTCCAGTGAATCTGTGCATAGGCCAGAAATGAAATCAGTGAAGGTTAATTTAGAAGGGAAGGCAGGTGGCTCTGGGATAACTTGCTTAAGCTGTTATTGTTCTTGGTGTTTTTTCTTCCATGTCACAATTTGGGAAAAAAAAAAAAAAGAAAGTATTTAACCACAAAATGCCCCTTCCTTTTGCTCACATTTACCTTTCCAGGGAAGCACCTGAGCGTTTAGTTCAGGTTGGATAACGTCCACTTTTTGACATTGTGTGAGGAAATGGGAATGTGAACTTGGTTGGAGTTTTTAAATATTCCGTAAATTTGGTACATCCCCGATGAATATTCCTTAAATACTGGGTGTCTGGGAGAAAAAGAGCGGGACCATCTGAGACGGAGGGTTCTCTTTCATGAGGAAAAACGTTTTCATCTGCCTCCCTTGTTCTCTGCACGCCCGTTGTTTCAGGTGCTGAAGAGCTATTTAACAAAGAGGAGATTTGTTTCCTCCATTTCCCTTTGCTGATCTCTCCTCTTATATCAAAATGACTTGATGACACATGAGAAAATGAAGTAGGCATGCTGAGCCTTTATGGAAGGAAAAAGCCGTATACCGTTAAATGCTGTCTGTAGTGATAAATAGTCAGTTGGCAAGTGGCTGCTCTGGTTTTCCAGCGTGGTTTTTCTTGGAGAACCTGCAGCAGATTGGCTATAATTGCTCATTGCTCTCCATTAGTAGATCTCCCTCCTGGCAACTCTTTAATAGTTTACATCTCTTGGGGCCGAAAATTACTATTTTAATTAAAACAATTTGTTTCAAATGGGGCTCCCAAATCCCCATATGATGTTTTAGGAGCCTTGGGCAAAGAACTGAAAATGGAGAGTAGCAATTGTTTTTAGGGTTTGGAGTGAGGCTGAAAGTAGGAATTGAGATTTTCAGCACAATTTCCGAGGCCTGGCCGTGCAGCGGGGGAGACTAACCCTCAAAGTACTAAAATTGAGCAGGACTGAGATTCCAATGTCTTCCAAATGTTACATTAATTCACTGGGGTGGAGCAAAACTTCCCCAAGTTTCAGTTTAGCCGTGTTGTTTTCTTTGTTCTTGTGCAGATTGGGAGAAACAATGATTTTATGGGGAAGGAAAGGTGAGAGCCATGAATAGAGACCTTGGACACCTCAACACTACGAAAATCCTCACCCCTGGAGGTGTCCAAGGCCGGGTTGGACGGGGCTTGGAGCACCCTGGGCTGGTGGGAGGTGTCCCTGTCCATGGCAGGGGGTGGAACTTGACGATCTTCAAGGTCCCTTCCAACCCAACTCATTCTATGATTCTGTGAAAAATGCACTTTAGAAGTGGGATGGAGCAGTCAACAGCCATGTGAGCGGTGTGTAAGCGGTGCGAGCTGACACCAGCTGGGGTAGGCAGGAGTATGGCTCTGCAGATCCAGCCTGGACCTACAGCGGGTCGCTCTCCCGCGGCACCCGGGGAGGCTGGAGACTCCGAGGGGCTGCGCCATTTCTCAGCTCCTGAGGGTTTAATGTCTGGCTGGGTGCTGGGTGTGCCCAGGGCTCCTGCTGTGTGGTTGAGCAAATACTGCACCTGCGTCAAGGGGCAGGACTTGTGGATGTTTTTGTTTCTGAAGTTGAGCCCTGAGGTCCCGGTGCGGTGAATTCACTGCGCCCCAGCAGCTTTGAGAACTGCACGAGGCTTCATTCCAAGCAATGTTTAATTTCTATATGAATATATATATATATAAAATAGGTATATTTATTTTATATTAATTTGTTTAGAATTATACTCATATATAATTTAGGTATACGCATAATATATAAAAATATATGTTCATGGGCTGTTATTCTGCAACGGCCTAATGGTGAGAGCACCTACCATGGAAACAGATGTGGGCTCAGTGCCGTCCTGGGACGGTGGGTGTCCGTCTCCCCCCTCCGCGAGGGGAGCGCTCCAGCCAGCTTCCCCATCCCCGAGGCCATGGCTGCGGAGCCACGCTCCCTTCTTCTGCCTCATCAGTCCCATAAATATTACATTTCTCCTTCGGCGTTGTCTCAGCTTTTTATTTTAATGGTCGTTTTTCCCCGGCAGCCGCTCTCCCCCTCAGCCTGTTACACTGCGCGGCAGAAGAGGACGCTCCCCCCGTAGAGGAGAGCCTGGCTGCTGCCACGCAGGGCTGTGATTTAAGCACCTCTTTGCACAGAGTGGTTTCAGACTCTCCGGCTGTATCAAACAGGCGTTTAATTCCTGCCTACCAATAACGTCTCTTTCCCCGGATCCCTCTCGCTTGCTCCCACACCCGTGGCGTGAATCCCGTGTTCCCTGAGACTCAGCGAAAGGCGTAACTCCTCTCCTCTCCTCCTGGCTGAGATGTCGGGGTCTGTATCCCTGCCCCGCACCGTGCGATACGCGTGCTGGATGGTTGCAGCGGTGTTAATGGCTATGAATGTATGTGGGATGGTACGGTTCTTCAGCAGGGTTCCTCTGGAGGGATCAGAGCAGAAGAAGCCATGGTGCGTGGGCTTGCCGGGGGTGCGGAGGGCTGGGGAGCTCCTCGGCGTCTCCTGAAGCATCGCTTGCTGGCACGCCGTCCCGACCACCGCAGCGATGCTGCGCCGGGGGCCGGGGGCGGTAAAGCCGAGGGTCTGGCACGGTGCACAGCTGCTGGCAACATCTGCGACGGGGTTTGGCACCCGCAGCAGCCCGGGAAGCCAGATTAGGCAAAAGCTATTGATTCGTAGTCTTGAAATGTCTCGTTAACTGCTGCTCAGCTGAAAACTCCGCGTCTGCCTGGGCACGGAGCCTGGGTGAGGATGGAGCTGCTCTCTGAAGACGTAATGCCCGAAGCTCCTGCCTTCCTGGGCTGCAAACGATAACGCCGGCGGTCTCACAGAACCCCAGAATCCCAGACTGGTCAGGGTCGGAAGGGCAGAGCAGGGTCACCTCCAGCAGTGGCACAGGACGGCGTCCAGGCGGGTTTGGGATGGCTCCAGAGTGGGAGACTCCCCCACCTCTCTGGGCAGCTGTGCCACTGCTCTGCCACCCTCAAGGGAAAGAAGTCCCTCCTCATGTTAAGGTGGAACTTCCTATGGTCAAGTTTGAGCCCGTTACCTCTTGTTCTGTCCGTACCTCTTGTCCTCTTGTCTCTCTGTACCATACGGCATAGCAAAAGAATAAAAAACCTCAAAGGCTAGGATTACCGAGGACCGAAGATAAGAAGCATGACACCACGCAGAACGCGAGAGAGTCTCAGGTTTAGGGGAAAAATATAATAATCCGTTGTGCAGGTGCCGGTGCGCAGGCAGGGAGGAGAGCGGCCGCCGCACTGCTGGGGCTCGGGGTGGCGGGAGAAAAGGCAAGAAAATCTATTTTCCCTTCTGTAAAATTGCTAACATGTATTACAATGCTGACATTATTTTATCTCCAGGTTGGCCGCTTTGTCTAATTTCCTTCTACTCCGTGTGCTTTCTGCTGTGCTCCTTTTGCCCTTCCATCTTTCCACCTTTTCTTTATGCATTTCTGTCCAGGGTGGTTATTTCTGACTGCTTTACTTAAATGACCACGAACCTATATGTGTTCTTTCAAAAACTGGATTATTAGGAATGCTTGGCTTTGGAATGAGCTTTTTATGAATATTATTTATGCTGCCTTTTTTCTCGTTTCCCCACTGCTTTCAAAACTGTGAGGTCTGAATAGTTTCTGGTACATGCTTAAATCATATTATTTGCTTGTGAAATTTTGCCTGTGTGTCTAGGGTCCAAAAAGACTTCACTTTCAAGGATTTTGATAATTTAAGATCTAATTAGCTGCTCTGCAAATCTGTTTGAATGCTCAGACCTCTCCTATCCGTTATGCAGTGCCATTTTTATCTTTTTGCCACAGATCCTATCCCAGTCGGTAGCGTGTCAGGCCTGCCAGGTTGTTACGGAATTGCTGACCATCTGTTACCCATGGGTTGTTGGTCTCTGCCAAGTCATGCACCGAAGGGAAAAAGACAGGTTTCCTCATTCAACTGTGCTTCTGCTTTCTTGAGCTGTCCCAAAATTCATCTCTGTCTTTGCTGCTGAAACATAACTACCATAGAATCACAGAATGGTTTGGGTTGGAAGGGACCTTGAAGATCATCCAGTCCACCCCCTGCCCTGGGCAGGGACACCCCCCCCAGCCCAGGGTGCTCCCAGCCCCGTCCAACCCGGCCTTGGACACCTCCAGGGATGGGGCAGCCACAGCTTCTCGGGGCAGCCTGCGCCAGGGGCTCACCGCCCGCACAGTCAACAATTTCTTCCTCATATCTCATCTCAATCTCCCTTCTTCCAGTGTAAAACCGTTCCCCCTCATCTCATGGCTCCCCTCCCTGATCCAGAGTTCCTCCCCAGCTCTCCTGGAGCCCCTTTAGGCACTGGAAGGCTGCAGGATCCACCCACTATCAAATAATTTCAACTCTAAGAAAAACAAGAAAAAAAGGTACATTCTGTGTTGGAAATGCAGATTCCCTGTCAGGCTGTAGGAGTGATTTTTTTTTTTTTTTTTTACTTTATTATTTGCAGAAGTGTCCTTCTTTTCCCGTGAGGTGATGCTCCCACCCCTTGTGCTGCTGAGCAAGGCGGAGGACGGAGAAGCTCCCGGCTGGGTGCTGCGTGGTGGGTTGGAGGTGCTGGGACTGCCGTGCGAGCTGGGCATGCTGCAGGGCTGCAGGGCCAGGCTGGAGGCTGGAAGCCTCTCTGCAGGTGCATCCCGGGGCGTTCCTAGAGCTGATGTCCGTCAATCAACCTGGATGTGAAGACACAGTTTCTCCGGTACGTTTCTGATATGTGTTTTTGCACCGCTGTGAGTTCAATACTCAGTGCTGGAGCCTCTGCACGCTCAGCCCTGACGCGGATGTGCGCAGGCTGCCTGTGGGGACGCTCGCGTCTCGCTGAGTCCTCCCATCCTTCCTACTCACGTCCTCTTGATGTTGAAGTTATGGAAGTAGAAGAATACCAAGGGATTACTAAATAATCCTACAGTATCTGAACAGTCCAGAGAAATTGCTAAGGTTTAAAGTTTACAAAGTAAACTAAGTTTACGAAAGTTGTTTACTTAGTAAATTAAGTTTACTAAAGTTTACTAAGTTTACTAAAACTGAAGTTTACAGAGTAAACTTGAAAGGCATAAACTTCACAAGTCATGAGACTTAACCATTCCCTGTAATTTTTTTTTTTGTGTGTTCAACAAAAAATCAGCGTATACGCTTTGGTTCAAAGAAAAACACATACTATGATGATTCATAGCTCCTAATTACAGATGACAGGCTATGTTGTTGTTGCTGGTACCTGTGCTATTAGGTGTTTTTCCTGATACATGATGCTGCCACTTTCCTGCAGCCTTGAACAAGTTTCCCTTTCATTACACCTGGAGATGTTAGTTTATTATCGGTATTTGTCATACCTTGCCGGCATATTTAGCATGAAAAAACAAATGCAAAGCATTTGCATTTCTTTCTGATTAGCTTTTTTTTTTTTTTTCTTACAAGCAAATATATACAATCAACTTACAGTTGTAAATTAAACTTGGCTTCACAGCGTGTTGTGTGTTCTGATTTTCTTCAGCTACTCATAGGCAGGTTCTGGAGGCAGGGTGGAAAAAAGGCCTAGAAAAAGGCAGCCTGCGGAGTGGGTTTGTTCTCTTGGATACATAATGACTTTTTGCCGTGATTTATGCCATCTTTACAAAGACAGAAGGAATTCTTTTGGCAATTTAAATCTCCACACTGAAGTAAGGTTGGGTTTTTTTGTGCTGTCAGTAATATAGCACGCATATTACAGTATGCACAAAATACTAAGATTTTAACATCTGGCTAACCAGACAGTATTGTGATGGTTTTTGCATGGATTTTTGTGAAAATAGTGAAAAAGATATCCAAGGAAAAGCTATGCATTCGGTTATAGTCCTGAGTGTTTTTATGGTGTCCAATGAACTGAAAGAAAGAATATTTTTCAAACACACAAACGTCTTGCAGCACACACACGGTACCTAGTATTAGCTGAGGCACTTGCACCTCTCTACTTATACTGTACCACTCGGTATGACTTCTGCTTGTGTGAAACCATATTTATGAATTACAAGTGATTATTTAATTGACCAAAAATTCTGGATTATTTGCTTATCACGTTGCAATGGGCACTAATGAGTGCACTGAGCCAAGGAAACCTGTCAGGCAATGAAAAATGAGGAGAAATCATGAAAATAAATACTCATTTTTTTCCTTTAGGATGTTTTAATTGGTCTTGAATTCTTGAGTGCTGATAAAGATTGGGATAAACTATGATGTCCAAGTTAGAGTAGTTGCTGCAAGAGATCAAACCAGGTCAGGATAAGAAGTTTAGAAAACTTGACCTGCGTGGTACAATAACACATGGATTGTATATATGTACACTTCATATATTACTTTCTAAAAGTTGATGTGTCTTTGGAATGACATTGAGCTTGAGGAAGCACACAGATTTTCAGAGGAGGACTCTGATTTAGTGATTGGCCATGGTGGAGACAATATTTTTGTTTTGGAGCTGAATGTGTCTGCGTAAGATAACACAGCACCCGAGAGGATGGTGGACGTTTTCAGATAGCAAAAGTGATTAATGTTAAAGGACCGATAAATCTTGTGCTTAAACTCAACTTTTAAAGTAAATAAAGCCGTCTATAAGAAAAATTAAGGAATCCATATTGGTTTTTTTTCCTCCTGAGTATAACATGGTGCCCGGAGTGAATATTTTTTGACTGTTTGGAGCCTGCGAACTTAGACTGGAGATACAAGCACCAGCTGGAAAGAACTATTATTCCAAAGTTATAAGAAGCTGAAAATGGTGTTCATCTGATTGTCATATTAACCTTAAACTCAAGTGTAGCTCCCTCAGTAGACCTATAATAAAATGAGTAATTATTTCACGTCCTGCATAGCATTATATATAGCAGGCAAGTACTACGCTATCAGTTGCTGTCACCACTGTGAAAATATATATGAGGAAAACAAATCAGTCTTTCCATGCAGCAAGAAATGTTTTGTGTTTTGCGGTGTTGGTTATTGTAAAAAAACCATACTTTGAAGCTCAAAATTTAGTTTCCATTCAAGAAAGCTGCTTTCTTTAGAGGTTAAACAAGTAAGCAATCCTGTAAAATTAATGGGATTAATTAAAATGTGCATGTATTTGAGATGTATCCATAAGCATAACAGAGATTTACTCTTTCATACCACACTGAATAAATTTTCATGAATTTCCTGCGAGATTTTTAAGGCATTTTATGACCTTGTTTGTAAAAGGAAACTAGGGATTTCTAACTGGATTAGTTTTAAGAAAATAGTCAAGTGAACATATTCAAGCATTTTGTAAAGCCTTTCTATTTATTAGATAATTATCTTTCTAATTAAATATATTATAAAGAAGAATTTACATCTCTTGCATTTCTAATGCAAAACAGCGATAATTTTTACTCTGTAGTTTTTAGCAATCTTTTACTATTTGCAGTTAAAGAGCGTGACTAGCTTCCGACTACGAGCAGTCACGTCAGCTGCCTGTCCTTCTGACTTCAGCAAGAAAAAATCATCATTTTTTAATGGTGCCTTCAAGCTGCTTTTTACCACTCTGCCTGCCTACAGAAAGTACTCGCTCTGCGCCGATGCTGGCCGGTGCCGCCGTTCCTGGGAGGCTGACGCTCACACCCGTGCCAGGGATGCGCTGGTGGCTGTGGAAACAGAGTTCCCTTCTGGACCAAACCACCAAAGATTTGGGTTTGTTGCAGCTCCAGCTGTAGAGGTACAATTTAAGCTCTAGTATGTTGGCTGGGCTTCCAAAACCTGAAAAATAGGGCTGTTCGTTACCTGGAACTAATTAGAAATCTTGGTCAAATTTTAAAATGTTTTGATTTGATTTTTTTGTTTGTTTGTTTGGTTGGTTGGTTTTTTTGGGGGGGGATTGGTGTTTGTTTTTTTTTTCCATGGCTAGACTCAAAGTTCAGGAGGGGAAGGATGCCCTCCTAGCTGATGGCTATTAGCAAACGGGCAAATTGGTAAGGTATTCTGAAAGAGTCAAAAGACTGGAAAAAGCATCCGTCAAAGGCTACTAAATAAGCAATATACCCGTCTGGCAATTGCTGGAGTCTGGGAGAGTATTCTTAGAGAGATATAAGTCTGTGCTTTCCCTCTTCTTTCTCTTTCCTGTAAGCATCCATTGCTGGCCTCAGCCCCAGACGAGAGAAGCCCACATTTTCATTTGGGAAAGAGAGGTTCGGCTTTAGGGGATTTGAAACTATTCCCCCACTCTCAGGGGAACGTCCCAACCGTTGTACATGTGCTCCTCTGCAGCAGACAGCTCTCCTGCCTGTTATGCTTCGCTTGATGCAAAGCACTTGGGTGCCAAGAGTAATTCGATCCTCTGGTTTTGGGGACTCATCTCTTGCGGTGGTGGGACACCTGTTTTTCTCTTCTAATGGGTGGTGAAATAACCCATGGAAACAAGAGCGGTGAGAGAACAAGGCAACCTCCTTCCAAATACATTGTAAGGTGATGATAAGAGCCCTTCTTTCAGAGGGGCAGAGGAATGAGGGGGTTCAATCCAGGTCACCTGTGTGTTGGCTGAAAAAAACCTTATGGCCGGACTGCTCAGTGAAGGAGAAGCGGCATCTTATAGTGCATAGTGTTTCACTTTAATGAGGAAAAACAACAAAACCCATTTGGGGTAATTTCAAACTATTTTCTTTTCCAATTTGGCTACTGAACTGAAAAATCAGTTATTCCTACAGCTCTGCTGGAGATCTTGGGTTGAGTTCTTGGTTTGTCTGCCAAGGTTGCAGCAAAAAGCATTTATGAGGCTGTGTTAGTAAAGCAGATGCCATTGTCTTTTACATGCTGCACTCCCAGGCTTTGGACCTAATTGCACTGTTTTGCTGGTCCTTGCTGTGATAAAATATCCACAGAAAATGAGATTTGAATTCTGGGAACTGGATGCTGGATGAAGGAACCAGTGGAAGAGAACGTGACTTTTGCAGATTCCAGTTTGTGTTGAAATTATTTATATGAGACATCAGCTGAAGACATGTAAGTTCAGTCAAGCTAAACCAGTTTTTTTACACGAGGTGATTCAAAACGTCTGTCATAAATAGGTACAAACTCTTCTGATTGACGTTTCTGAGCCCATATTCTCTAGAGGCAGTTTAGTGAGGGCTTTCTTGGCCCTTTCTGCCAAGCTACAGACACAAAATTGGGTGAGATGAATTACCAGTCTGAGATATTATGATAAATACCAGGAATGCTCTGAACGCTCATAGGGCTACAAGGGCTCTTGGAAACCCTCTGTAAACTGCAGGAGCTTTTGGAGAGAGCATTTGTCACTCCTGTTTTCTATTTTTCTGGTATTGAGTTTGAGTTGTGGAACTGGCAGATTCTGAACACTTAAGCAGTTGCATATATAGTCTTATAGTATCGAGAAACAGCTCTGAAATAGCCTGGTTTGTTCCCATAGATAACTGCAACTGGAGTTTTCTCTATTTAGAAGAAACAAAAGGTCAATGGTGAGAAGCTGTGTAAAAAGGAAAATTAAGTTCAGGTGTTTGTGTTTAGACCTAGACAGTAAAAGAGAAAAACAATTATCCCCAAACCAAATCAGGAATATGTTTAGATACAGTTCCATAACCCAGAGGTAAGGTTAGAGATCTGTCAGCATGCTGAAATCAAAGAGGTTCAGCTTTTCTGTTTTACGCTTGAGGACTCCACACGGGGAGCCATGGGTTTAGGTTGCCATTTCTGAAGTGTTATGGTGGCATTCTGCTTTCACTGACTTTTTGAAGCTATCAAGTTAGGATAGTCAAGTGTGATAGTCAAGTCAAGTGTGGGATGGAGTTGACCGAGGTAAACATCTGATTTAACTGAACCTTATCTCTTGGAAATATGGATGGAAGTTTCAGAAGAACTTTCCCCAGAGGGGTCTTGGTTCACTTCGGTGTGCAGTTATGGGAAGCATCTCTGGTCTCAGGAGGGGTTCTGGGAACTTCTGGAGGGGGTATTTCTGAGGCCAAGGTGTTGTGCTCTGCTCCAGGGATTTCTTCCCACTCTATTAGATTTTTATTTGTCGGCCTGGGAGGGATTGCTGGTGGTTCACTGGTGAGGTAGAGAATTCATGAGCTCAGCTGATCTTGAACAATTCTTATCTTTTTGTATTTTGGACCATAAGCTAAGCATTACACATAGCCTGCTAAGATGAGAATATTTTTGTCTTAAATAAGTATTTGAAATATACATCTTTGGGATCCATACTGGCTAAGCTATTTTTAACTTTAAAAAAAATACTTTTTTTTGGGAAATCTCCCTTTTCAGAAACTGCTGTAGTTTTATTTAGGAGTCTTAGGACATTTGTTCCCTGCCAAATAAAAACTGAATTCCAATGTGTGATTGTTTTTTTTTTTTTTTTTTTTTTTTTTTTTTTTTTTACTGAAATGTGTCTTTGAAATACCCAGCTATTGTTTCATAAGAGAAAGAATTCAATTTTCTGGAGGAGAAATTCTCTTAACTGCACTTGATCTGTACTCACAAGTATGGGTTTAGGGAATTCTGCCTGTTAAGATCTTCCTTGATGCTTGTGCCCATGGATCCCAGTCATCTCTAACCAATTTATTCAATCCCATATTCAACTAAATTCTTAAATAAATTAAATTATTTACTATCTACTTAAACTCTCAAGCTATAAACAAGGATGAGCTGCAAATTCTTGCTAAAATTAAGCTTTTTGATATAGAACAATTCAGCTTGGAGTTAGAGATACTACTCAAATTTCTCCATGGTTACAGGTGTCACTTTACCTGTGCTGCTTACTAAAATGGAAATTATCTGCATGTGGAAGTAATTTATGCAGCCTGACTCCTCCCATAATGCCTGTTAGAACCCATAAAATTGCTAAAGGCTTCAAAGCCAGGGAAAATAGCGTAATAATAGGGGATAACCCATCTTGGTGCTCCTCCAAAGTCATAATGAGGGAGATCTTAAACCATTCATCCGTAGCCTTGTGTGGGGCTTTGAATAAATCTTTGTGATCCAGTATGAAGACTCTGAATCCAGACCTGGCCTGCACATTGCTGCCCTGCAGCTTGGAGCCGGTTCTCAGCCTTGTGAAGGTAAACTCAGTGTAGGGTCGTGGTTTTACTTTAGCAGTGTGCAGTTGCTTTTGGAACAGACTCATTTTTCTTGGAAAAGTTGTTAGGTGAACCTAAGAAGGCAGCAATAAATGTCGGGTCTCCACTGTTATATTGTTTATACACTTACAATGATATAGGCAAATAATTGTGTGATGATACTTAAGACTATTTAGCACATGCCTCTTCATTGTTCTGTTAAACTGCTCCATTTATTTTTCTATTAACCTGTGTTTTGTGTACAGTATTTTGTACCTCAGCTTTCTGCAGGTTGGGACAACGGAGTGCAGGACTCTATTCTTCTACTACTGCAATCCATCAAAAATGTTATTATTGATTGCTGTGAATTAGGGGTTGTTTACTACATTTCCACCCATCTGTTTAAAACAGATTTCACAAAGGAGAGGAGTTATTAGTAGAGACAGAGTTATTGCAAAAGGACCTCAGTGACGAGGTGATAAATGTATCATGACATAAAAAGGTGAAACTCTGGGATAATGCAAATGGGAAGATATATTTCTAGACCTGCCTGTGTCAGGTAAACTCCAAACTACTGCTCAGGAGAAAGGTCTTGGGGTTGGATACAACAGCTCTGTGAATCACCAACTCAAGTACAAGATGAGCTTGGGCTCAGGCTGGGAAAGAGAGGATTGAAGGAGGGTGGTAATGCAGATAAATAACATCATCGATGGCTGTAAAAAGGTGGATTGGGGATGACAATAGGCTGTGTCTCATAGCAGAAATCTTACAGGAATGCTACGTTCTGCACAATGACATTCCTGAGAAAAAAAAAATAATGAAGGAAAACCCCAACCCACCACCTCGCAAGAAGAAAAGAAATGAGAGCGCTTAACTAAATTGCAAAACTGCTAAAGGATCCTGAAGCAGAAATGAGTAAAGAGGTAATTAGTAAAAGCTATGGAAAATAAGCTCATCAGTGGCTATTAAAGCACACAAGGATGCTGATATCAAATCTCCATCCAACTCTGAACCTGCAAGTTGCAGAAAGTCAGCAGGGTGTTCCTGAGGGACGGTTTCCTGTGCTGGATGGTTTTTTCCTGACTCATCAGTCGTTGGCCATCTGGAGACACAATGTTGGGTTGGAGAAACCTTCGAGCTGGCCTTCCTTTTGGACGGTGAGAAAATAATTTGGTTTGTTCAGAGAAGGTAAATTGGAGAAGAGGCAGATCATAATAACAGCCGATCCAGTACAGACGGAGTCAGTGATGCATCATAAGACACACAGGAATTATGGTAGACTACCCAAATCCACCAACCCAAAACATTTAAAAAGAAAACACCACCAGGCCTGCTGTCTGCTAAGGAGGATTCAGTGTGTGATGTCATTAATGTCGTTCACTTCACAGAGATCTTTCTGCTCGACACCATCTCCGAGGCTGCTGAAATCACAGGCTTGTACTTTGCCTCACTCACTTCTGAGCAGAATAATCCAATATTTTCCCTAGAAACAGGTCACATCAGTGTTGTAGCAGAGCTGGAGCCAAATCAAATGAGGCAGATGCTTACATTTTCTGAGATAATACCAACTATGTCTGGAGTGATACGAGTAAGAAGTGTATATAGACTAAAGAAAATTCCCAGAGTAATATTTCTACAGTGCTATCAATAGACCCAGACTTGGTTGTATTTAAAAAGAAGTCACTTCATTTGCAGGTATTTCTGCATGGTTTCCAAACTGTATGCTTAATCTGTACACTAACCACCTAATTTATTATAGGCTCTGCAGAGTGTCTTAGAAGGTGTATTGTGTGACTGTCATAATTCAGACAGAGATTTCCTGGCTGCCAGTAGCGTTAACTTTGCAGAATAAAGTTCAGAAAAGGAAAAGGGAAAAAAAACTAATACAAAAAATAAAAATGAGTCCATCAACTTTCCTGTGAAAAACAGTCCCATCTGCAAAATAAACAACCTCCTTTCACGCCAGCACAAGCTAAACAGTAAGGTGTAGGGTAAATTAGAAACTTGTCAAGGAAGGCTTTTGCATGAAGATTGCACGATTGGTCTTGGAAGCAGCATGAACTTGGAAATTGATATATATGTGCTATACTGAGTTCCTATTTTTTTTCTCCTTACACGAAGGATGAATGAAGGTAAGATGAAAGGGGATGTCCATGTTACAAAAAGCTTTCCAAAATTTGCGTATTTTGGTTAATGCTTATTAATTTGCGATCACAGCTGGCACTGAGCCCCCATCAGTAATAAAAACTGGTGATAAAAAGAGAGAAGAATAAAATCACAGCATCTGCTTCCCAGCACGAGAAGTGGTAGGATCCATGACTTTGCCAGCAGTTTTGTCTTAGTTTTACACGATTCGTTAGGAATGCTGGGCACAGAGCACCACAGCTCTCTGACTGCACCCGATGGCCCGCGATGGAGCTGAGTTTCTGTGCCTGGAGAAAGGACTGGAGCTGGGAGCTACCTGCTAAGAAGTGCAGAAGTACCACGAAGTTCTCCCTTGGTTTGGTGCCTCCATGGAGATAAGACACCTGTGACACTGTAGACCTCTGTCGTGTTCCTCATCCGTCACCTTGTTTCCCGGCTAAACACCCCTTGCTTGCACTGTTCATCCTGGCCGAGAAGCTGATGTACGTGTTGTTGTACATCTGGAATGACTTTGCTATCACAGCAAGACATGACTTTACCAATCCCTCTTTCAGGTGGCGGTGGATGTGCAGATCCCTTCAGCAGTCAGCTTCGATTGCTGGATTGGGCAGTTTGTTCCTGCCTTCGCCGTGTTGAACCACCCCTGCTTGGTTTCTTGGAAAACCTCCCTTTGAAGGACGTCGGGCAAAATTCTCCTGGTCATCTAGGCAGAGTCCGTTACCTGGATCAGCCCTTTCCACGTGCCTGTGGACAGCTACAGGTTTGTAAAAGATTTTTTTCCCTTTCCAAAACTCAACTAGATCATTCTTATGCAGGTGTTCACTCCCGTTTTTCACTGTACTTTCTACTAATCCTAGTCAATAGGATGCTGAGGGTTATCTATAAACCCTTTAAATTAATGGGAGAGTGATCACAATAATTATTTGAACTTTCTTTTCTGTCCAGAGAGAGCAATTTAGTACTTCATATACATATTCATATATAGTGCAAGACCTTGTGAAGTAAATAGGGAAGGTGTCAGGGTAGTATTTAGCTAATCTCAGCTGTCTGGGGAACGGCTTTCTTTGGGCATCCTGAGCTTTGAACAGGACCCTTTGAACCAGAAAAGAATTGCAATTTGTTACTCTCCTCTGGATTATGGGAGTTTTAGCCAAAGAGTTTAAGGAGTTTACACCAGTTTTGTGGCTATGTCTCTATAAAATGCCAGTTCATAACCTGCGATGTCATGAGCCGTGGTAGTATCTCAGGAGCTGCTTGTTCATTTGTAGGAGGGCTGCTCATATTCCAAGCGTTCGGTTTGATTTCAGAAACCATTCCAGGAAAAACGCACCACTCATATTGATTCTAGAGGTCACCCCCGCAATTAAGCAGTGAAAGCAGAAAGTGCCATCCAATAGTCCAAATGCATTTACAAAATAACCATACTAGATCTTTTGCTCTTGCTGTTTTCTTTTGACGCCCTGGTCTTCTATAGACGTCCATCCCAGGTGTTCTGACCCTCTTAAGTATAAAACAAATTTTCTATATTCCTATGGCTTCCCCAAGAGGGACTGCTGTGCTGTTTTATCAGCTTCCTGGAAATTGTTTTGGTCGTTTTTACCAGGCATCTGGGCTGTGCTTGAGGCTGGGTCTGGAGCCCCCACTGCAGGGATTTGATTGTCCAAGTGAAAACCTGGGACACGGCTCCAGTGACTGGGAATAAGGGATTGAGGGGAAACGTGTTTGTGCAGAGAGAAAAATGAAATGAAAAGGAGGTTCTCTTTAGGATTTGGGTGGTAAAATGTGCTTTTATGCTATTCCCTCGCTGCTGTGATTCCATATTTGGCTTCAGTGTCTCCCTAAGATGGGAAAGGAGCAAACACTAGTATTTTTGTTTGTCTAGAAAACGCGTTCCCAGGAAATTAAACTGGAGCTGAGGACCCTGAGAAGTTGAAGGGTCCTGCAGCTGGATTTTCCCGGCACGATGGACAAAGTGCTGTGGCTGCTCCTGTCCCGCCAGCTCAGCCCGCTGCCATCCGCGCCGCCGTGCGGTGAATCCCCTCCTCTGCTCCACCCTGGAGCCGGCCTAATTGCAAGAGAAACAAAGACAAATTGGGAAGTGACAGGCTGGCTATAATGATACTTCCCACAGCTAAATAATGTTAAAGAAAGAAAAAAAGCCAAACAAACAGAAAAGTGATTTTGCCTGAAGGCACCTCTGAACAATATACTTGGTAAATGACTTTAAACCTAAAGCTGTCCCATCTTCAAAACCCGCGGGAATTAGCTTCCCTTAGAAACAATTAAAAGCTACACACCAGCTGTGTTTCAGCTGTGATTTGTATTCTGTGAAGTTTTTTCCTTGTGTCTCTTGTTTAAGTTTATTAAGGCTTCCTTTAATTGTCTTTTTTTCTTTTTTCTCTCTTCTCCTGCTCTTCTGGTTTACGCAAACGGTGAGGATTGTAAGTAGCAGCCGCTGAGAGTGATGTATTTTCAATTTATTTCTGATTCAAAACCTTTCAGTCATTCTTCTCCTGATTTTTTGTGCAATTCCCAACCTGATGTTCAAAATTAGTTCCTGAAGTGTTAATTTTGGTACTCAGCAGAGGCTTGTAAATGGGGCGGAGAGAACAAATTTTGGCCAAGGAGGAATCTGTCTGTATATCTGTCATCAGGCTGCAAGGAGAGCCGTGCCTCACCCCACTTTGCTGCGTGGCGCGCTCGTACATGCGAGCTAGGAAGCACAAAGTTTGCTTTTGCGTAGGAACATTCTGACATACAAATATATTACAAAAAATCATCTCACAACTGTCACAGCTGTGGTCAAGTGGGTTAGTTAAAATTTGCACAGAAATCCATAATGGCAATTTTCCCATTCAAGAGAAAGTCTTCCAGTGTTTGCAGAGTGTCAAATAACCTCGACAGCACTCCGAATATTTCTGGTAGGGATATATTGAAGATAATTCGGTTCCTGAAAGGGAATATCTTAAGCCTTGTCAAATTAAAGAAGGCTCAATCACAGATTTTGCTTTCTCTTCAGTGTGACAGAGAAAAAACCCCAGTAATTTTACTGTTTATCTTTTTTCAAAATGATAGGTGTTTGAAGCTGGCATAGCTGCTAATACCATTTTGTGTTTCTCCATCTGCATGTAAAATCCATCTGTTTGCAGAAATTGTATTTACACAGACTGCAATCCTATTGAGTCTCAGATATTAGAGATTGTGGCTATAATGACATAGGAAACCATTTTTATTAAGAATCAGAAATTGAATTAGATAATTAGATTTATTGATGGGAAATTAAATTTAACAACTGAGAATTGCCTTAAGTTAGCATAGCAAGATTTTCATTACTCTAAATGTAAAAAGTTTCTGCTTTAGTAGATGCTTTTAAACTAGCGAGATGATACAAGCTTGTGTGCTTGCCTGGAAAACGCGATTCTTTGATCACGACAGCTCATAGCGGCTGCCTAGATTTTTCTTCATGAATGAAACAAATATACTTTCTATTTTAACAACCTTCCAGATATTCGCTATCATGAAACAAAACTGGAAAACAGAGAAGTTTTGTGTATATGACACTTGTCTCTGAGGCAGGGCTGACGTACTGTTACTGGTGCACCTGGGATATGTTTCATATTCATAAGATTATTGTTTTCTTCCAGCTGTGTATTCCTTAGCCAAATCTTATGTAGTCGTTTTCGCTGGAGTTTTCTGTGCAAGCTGTCTTTTTGGCTCTAATTATGGAAGGAAAAAAATCCTGCCTCCATTTCCCATAGAGAGGAGGAGAGCTGGGGTGGGTGGGGAGGACGCTGGGAGCGCAGCGTTAGCTGGGAAGTGGAGGGGAGGCGGGAGAGGGGACCCACGGACAGGACAGGTGACCCCAAACTGACCAACGGGGTATTCCATCCCACCTGCATCATGCTCAGTGTAAAAGCTGAGGGATCGAACGGCTCACTCTTTTCCTTCAATGGCCGACGTCTGAGGAGGACTCTGTCTGTTCGTCTGCCTTTGGTCCCGATCCTGAATCCAGTTCCCATCTGTCACCGAGCCCAGCTTGGGACTGCCCCAGTGCCAGCCGGTGACGTGATTGTCATCCTGGGAGCCTGATACGGTTTTGTATATATTTCATTATTTCCTTTTATTTTATTACTAATATCCAACTAAAGTAGTTTAGTTCCTTCTAAACTCATAAGTCTCCTTTTCCCTCCTCTGCCTGTCTCTTTGAAGAGGGTAGAGGGGAGCATCTGTCGGTCCCGTCTGGGGTCCCCTATGTCCCCAGTGGCCGATTTGGCCTAAACCACGACAGTTGCTGAGCCTCTGTTGGGGTGAACCACCTTGTGTTCAGGGCTGGGACTTGCCCCCTCCACATGGGGAACGGGGATAACCAAGATTGTGCCGTGAAGAGCTCAGCGGAGGGGAAATAAGGTGGTGTGACAGGTCGACCTTCATCCCTCTGGGGTGGAACCCACGGTCCGGATCACTCCTCTGCAGAGAATTGCCTGCAAAACACGCTGGCCAGACTGGAGTGGTGTCCAGGAGGTGATAGCCACCATCGCTGCCTTTACTTGTTAGCTCCAGTGAAGGGTGCGTGCTGAGGACCCAAAAGTCCCACTCCTGCTGCTCATGCATTTAGCTTAAAAAAAAACCAACCCCAAAACATAACATTCCTGGCATTTTTTTGGCTTTTAAAAAAATCAAATTTACGTAAGAACAGTGGCATGTGGGCAGTATATATATATATGGGAAGGTATGATAGAATCTCTTGCAATTACAGCCCGAGACTGTACAGAGTAAAGGTGTTGATGGTGACACCTGAAGGAGAGTAGAGAAGCGATCACTTGAGAACCGCGTGCTCTGCCGTCCCGCGTGGGAGGGACTGAGCTGGTGAGCAGCAGCCGCGGGAAGGGAAATTTGCCGTTGGCAGCAAGGAAAAAGGACTCAGAAGAAAACTAGTTTGCTGGGACAGATGCCAGAAGAATGTGGTCAGCTTCCTACCGAAAGGCACTGCTGCAGGGAAAAGCGTGATCTTCTTGTCTCTTGTGGGAAGCCCGACGCAAAAACGTAGCAGATGGCAGCCTGGGAAAGATGTGTGGACCACGCTGGAAGGATGAAAATGAGAAGGGCCTTCTTAAAATCAATTTACTCTTTTGCAGACAGCCACTGTGAGTGGTGCTGCATAGACATTATGCGATTACAGCTTAAAATCTCAGCAGAAAGCAGGAGCTGCATTCTGCCAGGAAGCCCCGAGAGCTCCGTCTGCCCGGGGAGCGCTGCAGCGACCGCTGGTGCCGGTGGCAGGGTGTGCTCCTGCCGGGACACCGGGCTGGCCAGGGCACGGCTGCTGCACATTGCTGATGGATAGATGTTTCGTACGGGGGCTGTTGTGCAGTATTGGGCAGCCAGCGCGGTAAAAAAGCCATAACAAGCGCCTCCTAAAATTCCCCCAGCACATGAAGATAGAGGGAAAGCAGCTCTTTCTTTCGCTGACAATTTGTGGCTGCCAGCGGAGGATTTCCAGGTTGCCAGAATCATCAAATCACAGAATGGTGGGAGTTGGAAGGGCCCTCTGGAGCTCCCCCAGTCCACCCCCTGCCACAGCAGGGTCACCTCCAGCAGCGGCACAGGACGGCGTCCAGGCGGGTTTGGGATGGCTCCAGAGTGGGAGACTCCCCCACCTCTCTGGACAGCTGTGCCACTGCTCTGCCACCCGCACAGGGAAGAAGTCCCTCCTCAGGTTGAGATGGAACTCCCTATGGTCAAGTTTGTGCCCGTTCCCTCTTGTCCTGTCCCTGGGCACCACTGGAAAAAGACTGTTCCCATCCCCCTGGCACCCTCCCTTCAAGTATTTATAATGCTTATAAATAATTAAAGGGAGGGTGCGAAGCTGCATTTTGTCCTCAAATCCATGGATCTTTCTAGATCCAATGTGGAACTCTGATGGTTTGAGGGCAGGAGCTGTACTTGTGTGGGGCATCACCTCCCTTGATGGGTATTTCAGCTCACGGCCGGAGGTGATGCCGTTATGAGCCCCAGAGCAGTGGCTCCAAACACTGGCGTGGGGATCACTGGTGGCACAAAGCCCCCTGATCCAGCAGGGGATGTGTGTGGTGTCTGGAGAGCTAAATATGCTCCCTTTGCCTCATTTGTGTAGGTTGACACCGTACCATGTGCTGCTGCTTCTCTGCTGGTTGCGGTACCTGAGCAAACCTGTGGAGGACCCCAGATAGAGGCACATTTTAAATACTGCTGCAAAAACTGTGAAAATACGTCCTGACAGCTGCAGCGGGTCGTATAAGAAGCTCCTGAGGATCCTCGGTCAAGTACAGTGAGGTTGTGCTCGTATTAAATCAGCAGATGAGCTTTTATGACCATATCCAGATTGGCTTCACTTGAGAAAGAATATGTAGTCAATCTGAGATTTTATGGGCGTTCAGGGGAATTCGGGAGCTAAATGCAGTACTTCTGTGGGGTCAGTCCTAGGCAGTTGGCTGACTTAATGACCTTACTTCTGTGTTCCCTTCCCGCACATCTGCACTAAATTACATCAGTGAAATGTGCAATATATCATTCTCTGCATCTGAAGCTTCATTAATTGCACGAAAAATAGTTGTTTCACTTAAGCACCCCACGTACAGAACACAGCTTTCCTAGCCAGGGCGCTCTGCAGGAGAGCAAATTTCCTTAACTTTGTACAAAAGTTAAGTAAAAAAAGTCAATTTTTCTGGTGCGATGGGGCTAAGGTGATACCTGCCCATCTGAAGTGTTTTTCTGTGTTTTCCTTATCAGTATTCAGTTTCTGAGTAAATGTTATGGGCCTGAGACAAAGTGTTTGTAAGTTTGTGCCTCCTAACTGCGACTTTGAAGTCGATCTTTTCAGGCTCCTCATAACATTTAATCTTGCAGCATCCTCCAGCAACTACTTCACTACGCTGGAGTAGGTCATGACTGGGAAACACATCTTTCCTGCTTTTAAGGTCGATTTATGTGTGGATGCTGCTCAAGCCATCCTGTCAGCAGCCAACGGGGGCAAATCCTTTGAGTGTAAAACCCAAAGAGGAAGAGGCAATGCTGAAGACAGACGTAAAGCCACGGAAAGCCGTATTCCTGCTATAAACACTCAACGGGGCAGCATCACCCAGGAAGAAGGAATTACGTGTCCTCTGTAAAAACCTTCATTTTTTTCCATTCCTGTAAATTTTCCTGCATATGAAAATTCTGTTATCTTCTAAAATAATAGGGACCAATTATGCTTTTGTTAATTCTCGTTAATTCCCAATATGATTTATAGCTTAACCTGTCCTTTTGTTTTTCCTCTTCATGCTTAAAGCTACTTCACATCAGGTACATCTTCTATTCACATCCTAACAATATCCTTTTTAAATCCATAATAATCTCCTTGTTATTTCACTGCCAGCCTTTTACTTTTTGCAGTTTTGTTTCTTCAGAAGAAAATGTTCCTGCAAAAATCCAGCTATTCAGATATACTGAACTCGTTCATAAACTGTTCAGTTCTACCACTGTAATTACTTTTCAATTGTGTTGTCGTTATCGAGCTTACTTCCTTAGGTGTTATTTCAGATTTGACTATTTTAATATTTCAGTACCTGGTTTTACATAGCTTTTGGATTGTTCAGTGATCTTTTACTGCATAATTGATCATATTTTTGTCATCTTTCAAACTTCAGAATTGGTGGGCATACTTGCTTGGCTTTTCTTTTATTCTCTTCACGGCTTTTTGATTGATTCTGGCAAGGATCTATCTTTTATTTTTCTTGATAGTTGCTTTTATTATCTCTATAAAAACTCCGGCGTCAGCTCAATTGAACTAACTGTATTTGTACCTGTGAAAATGCAGCCATCCAGTTTATGATAAAAGGCATTTTTTGTAAAGAATAGCATTAACTTTCCATTCTTGTGGATTTAGAAAGTTTTCTGTATTTTTGCCAGTTGATGTTGGCACCATTATTCTATTTGAAGACACGTGAATTTTTAGAGTTTAATGTGAAGCTGAGTGTTTCTCGTATGAGATGGGGCATCCTCAGGAAGCCGTGGTACCCTTCAGAAGAGACACTGGTGCTCCCTTTCTTGGGCCACCTTCCATGAGGGGTGGCGTTGGTCACTGCATGACTAAGATATCTTTTCTGTGGTGATTAATGCCTTACAGCTTTTGCACAAGTACACTGATCTAGGAAGCCTTTTTTTTTTTTTTTTTTAAATTGCTGTCCTTCACACAGATGTAGAATATTGCTAATTTTTTAACGGATTTGTTTCTTTCCAGTGTAACCACCCAGCTGCACCTATTTTTTTATTTACCAACCCTTTTTAATTCACTGCTCGAGTAAATTGATGATAAGGAGAGTGATTTAAAATAATCTAATCAAGCGAATAGCATACCTAGCTTTCAGACTGCTTTTAAACAGTAAATCTCAAAGCATTTTATGGAGCAGTCATTATCACTGCCTCCACTAACCTGAATAGAGATGCAGTGATTTATTTAAGTTGCTGAGAGCAGGATAATCGCCTCCGCGTCTCCTGGGTTCCAGTCCTGTCCTGCTTACGGTATGTTGTGCTGCTGGCTGCCTGTGTGGGCTTTTCTTTTGTTTTTCAACTCACTTTCACTCCGGATAATTATCTTAGGGAAAATTAAATAGTAATTGTTTTAACACTATGTTTCACATATTGCACAGTAAAACCAATATGGATATAACGTAAGGTGGGTTGGAGAAGTGGGCTGTGACTGAGCGTAGGAAGATAGGGAATTTCTATTTGAGTTTTCCTGTAGCAGTATGCCCACCCGACAGCTGATTAACAGTGTCTGGGGACAGGCAGTGCTACGATACTTTTGCCACTTAAATTTTAATAGCACGTGAGTCAAGATATCTCCCCAGTCTGAAATACTTTTCTACCCTATTTCTTTTCTTCTGGGGGAGGAAAACCACCTAAAAGATATCAGAGGTAATCTTACGCTTTAGTTTGCTGACCTGTATGTCTGTTTTAGAGGGAAGAGGCAGCAGATGGAATATTTGACCTTCAAAGGATTTGTTTCACTTCAGTTGTAAGTATGGATATGCAGAAGGCACGTAATCCCAAAATGCTGCTTGGAATAAAATGGATGAATGTACATTAACTGATTAGGTTTAAAAAGTGAGGCTCGTCAGACACCCTCACATGATACACATTTTGAGACTGCCTAACTAGTTGTAATTCCGCAATACTTACTGAGTATTTTGTGCTGGAAAACCAATCAGCTGATTTTTTTAAAAATGGCCTGTAACCTGGCTTGTGATTTGCAAGGAACAAAAGCTCTTCCATTATTTAAAATAACACTTCAGAGAAAAAATATATTAGCAGCCAAGAGTTGAGTGACTCTTGATTTCAGGGCCACTTACAAATATAAACACAGTATCACAGTTAATAGAGTTTTCGGTCTGTGTGTGATTTAAGTCCCCATTCTGTGATATGAGCTGTTGCACTAACCGTTGCACATATGTTTTAATTCCTTGTGAGATCTTTTTCCAAGCAGGGAAGGCTTGAACTGCAAAAATGCCACTTTGTGCATATCCAAGTTTGGGAACAGTGCAGTCTCTGCTGGCATCAGGCTTAGCTACAGCCATCAGACACCCCATGGGAACTGCAAATGTCCGCGGTCTTGGGGTGAAAAATGTCCACTTACGCTATGGGAAATCACCGCTGGCTTTGGTAAATGTTCCTTTATGAATAGCCGTGTCAGCTGTCAAAAGTCAGGGAAATACTGTAGACTGGTGGGACAAACGTGCCACGGTAACTTTCCATTTTCCTTAGGAATGCATCCAGCAGACAGTACGGAAGTGATGCAAACAAGCAGAAGTGTGAAAGGTACCTGAAGGGCGGCTGGTTTTACTCACGGGATAGTGATCATGGTAGTTGGCTGCAATTTGAACATTTTCTCAAGCAATTCGGATGGCAGGTACCTTCTGAGAGAGGCACCTTTCTGTCCAGCTGGGTGTTTTGACAGTTATCAGACTTGCAGATGATATTGAGCTGGGTCTCCTCCTGTGCAGTTGGCCTTCGGGTGGCTGTGGTGTGACTGGCAGTCCTGGGGAAGAACATCCCCTCTAATAAAAGCCCCACTGTGTTCTGTGTGTGTTGCTTTTGAGGTGCTGGCTCTGCTGCCTGCTGTAGACATGAATGAGACCTCATTACTGCATTTAGCCATGAACCCCTAATGATGCTGTTAATCCCACTGTGAATCTCCCGCGGACCTTGAGGGATGGAGGGCTTCCCACTGGCTTTGCAGAGATGTCCTGTTGTCTCTAAGTTCTGAAATTGTGGCTGGACCCTGGTAGGGGAATAGAGAGGAAAACATGTCTGTCTTTTCTCTTTTCTCTTTTTTTTTTTTTTAAATTCTCTTTCTGCTCCTGTTCCAAGAAATGTTCCCCAAGAATTGCCGTATTTTTCTTATGGAGAGATAAGTGCTAAAAGCCTACTCAGCCTCAGTGCAATCTAAATAAGTAATGATGGATATCTTGTGATGAGCCCCCACTGTAGTACAGAGACCTTCTGAAGGACTTTGTCCCTAAAAATGTGCCATTTCACATATGAGACACGAGAAAAAAAAAAAGTTTTCTCTATCTCTTCTGGAGTGTCTAATTTAGACATTTTTGAGTCCATCTCCTTATATTGTCAGAGGCTTTTAGAGATCTGAGTCTCCTTATATTCCAAGTAACACTGAAATTGTACCTAGATTGTACCTGGAGTACCTGGAGTGGTATTACTGGATGTCCCTGGTACCTGCATGTCACCCAGAGAGGAACTACCCTTCACCTTTGTTTCTCAAGGCCCTTTCATGTAGAGTTTTATTGGCAAATTTTTTTCTTTGGATTTATCATTAATATTTGACAATTGCAGTGATGAACCTCCTGTGCCTTTGCAAGTCATATTCAACTATAATTCTACCCATTTCAGCACGTACTGGTTAATGTGACCTAGCGAACTGTGTGGTTTCAGAAGGTGTAAATGCTTAGAGATGAAATGTGTTCCTTCTCCTGTGCGCAAAGAGAGTATATTGCTTATTTGGCCAAGTGCTGGTAAAATCTCAAGCAAAACTGTGCATCAAAAGAAAAGGATTATTTTCTGGTTTTATAGCTTCGCTGTTAAGTTGTGTTGCTAATGTTCAGTAATGACTGTGTTTTGGTTTTCCTTATAATGTACTTTCTAGCATGCATTAGGGGAAAAGCAGCAGTTGGGTATGGACAGGTAGGATTCCTTCTCCAGGCTGTATTTGCACTATGCTTTTAATCTTACAATGGGCAAAATTAATGTGTAACGAAAAACATATTCTGAAGAGTATTTTGGTATCAAAGAAGTGCTGTGTGTATTTATGCTGTTAGGTCCCATCCATCATTCATCCTACATGAAGTAACTGACCTTTTTATAGGGAACTTCGATTTCTTTCTTTAAAATATGTTCTTACTCAGTTATAAATTATGGTCTTCATGCAGGAAGCACTTGGTGAAACTTACAGCCTGTGTGATGCATGAGTTTGAGTAGACCATAATGGTCTCGTCTAGCTCCAAAATCTATGAATCTTTGAAAATCTCATCTAATTTAATAAGTGCAAAAGTACCATGAGAATTTCGCTTGGGTTCAGTGCTGCCATGGGGATAAGTAAGAACAAAACAGATACGTCGGGTCGGACCAACGTTAGGAATTGTGTTTCAGCAGTGGTTGAAGGCAGCTGCTTTGCGGGGACTTGTTATTTTTTGACTTGTACTCAAAATACTGCTACTCATTTCCTTCCAATTTGGTAGAGCATAAAGCTGAGGAGGCCCTACTTTGTCGGGGTGACTTTGGGATGCACCAAAACCATTCTCGGGTTTGTCATCACTCACAGCATAAGAGAGGACGGTACAAACAGTATCGTTCCTTGTCCGTTCGCTCAGACTCCCCAGAGCTGCTGGTCTGGAGTATGACGTTTCTGACTGTCCTTGCCTCACCTGAAACCAACCTTTCACACTGAGAGAGGAACCCCAAGATAAGCTGTGCATCTTTGTCACCCTGCTGCACCTGTGAGAAAAAGGCTGGCTTGCTTTGCTTATTTTTATTTCTCTGGTGAAAAGGTATTTTTAAGCACTGTGAACAAGACTATTTAATGCTGAAGGAAATTCGATTCACAGAATTGACCTATGAAGCAAAGGTCAAGTGATCTACTAATGACGCTTTTTAATGTGACCTTCATGATATAGACATTTTTGTCCTTTACGGATACCTTCCTAAAACTGAGAGAGTGCTATTTCCATTTTTATGCACCCAGATCAGTCCCGCCCAAAACATCTGAATTATCCATTTCCGTGGGGAGTGTAGAACCACCATATATTTCCTAAAAGACTAAATTCCTGTATTGCAGTTCCCTAGCAGGTCTGCTAATGGAAATAGTAAGTTTATCTCTGCGTGGCCATTCAGTACTCACTTCACCGCTGCGTGACTGATAATGGAAATATTTAGAGAGAGTGGTGTTTAAAGAGAGGGTGCTTTGGTTATAATTTATCCAAGGAAGTCAGCAGAACGGCCAACCCATTTGTAAGAAATTCTTTTGTTGTTGTATAGAAGTTAATTGTCCTTCCTACTCCACCTTCTTCCTTCCCCTCCCTTATTTAAGACAAAGCATGTTTTACCTGGGAAAGCAGCAATTGTCACGGCTCAGGATGCGGCTGTAAGGTCAGAGGTGCCTATAAAACACCAGTGGTGCAGACAGCGCATCACATTTGCCTGATGTAATTATTCTCCCTCCTAACGCCCTGTGTCCACTGGATTAATCAGTGACACCTCATGCCTAACAGCCGGGGGTGATTTCGACAGAGGGAGGCAAAATGGAACGTGAAATGACAAAAGCAAAAAGAACTAAATCTTACGCCTTGCTCCTGCAGATTTATATCGCTTACCCATTTCCAAAGAGCAAACAGTCGTCCCAGCTTCATTCCCTTTGCGTCTTACTCTCATCTGGAACTGCTTTCTGTGTGAGCGTATGGTTATAACTTGAAAAAAAACTCCTAGAAAATTTAAGGGGGGGTGGGGTGTAAGGAACCTGAGCTTTTTGAGATGTTTCTCTCCATGTCTCAAGAAAACAAGTGATATTCATTGAAGCTCGGTACGTGCACTGCTGGGGTTGTGCTGGATGCCGAAACCGCGGCGATAGCAGAGAGAGGGCGGAGGGACGGACATCCTGCGGCGGGCGCCGCTGCCTGGAATCACTCCAGGTGCCCCGACACTGGCGGGTTGGTTTGGAAGCACTTTTGAAGCAAATCTCCAGGGTTTCCGTGCTGACGGCGCCCTGGCTCGCAGCGTGACGTGCCGGGCTGCAGCCCCGTGAGCTCGGGCTGGGCTGGAAGGCCGCCTTGGGAACAAGTTTTGTGGTCCAGCTGCAAATGGGTACTCGGTCCGCCTAGTCCAAAATCAAATAAAATGAAGAAATCCCAACCCTGAAGTGGGAGGAGAGCTGGCAAAGGCAGGCGCAGGCTGCAGCGCTTAAACCCAGGGCGGGCTGAAACATACAGCTGGTTTCGGTGTGGCAATACACAAGGTCAAGCGTAAGTGTGATTTAAATGCTTTGGTCAATCTGAATTTTCCCTTTTGGGATGACAAATGCAATAGTTGCCTTTTTTTTTTTTCTCTTTCTCTTTTTTTTGGACTGTGCCAGCTACCTTGACCCTATGCATCTCCAAATTTTGGCACAAGTCCAGTTCGAATCCCTTGGCTGGAGCCTGGCCCTTAAAGAACTACAGGTTTTGGAGCTGTGACCGACTACCAGCCTCCAGTAGAAATCAAGTCAGGTGTAGCCAAGTTAATTTTTTAACCAAAGGCTTTAAAAAGAACCGAAAAATTAAAATTAAATTTTAATTTGTTATTCATTCCCATAGTGTAATTATGCAGTGTTCCTCCAGCAATAAATGTTTTAGTCTAGAGTGATTGTTAATTTATGAATGTATTCTGTATTGATTTTTGAGCAAAGCTATTTAAGCAACATCACCTTTCTTTCAGCATTTTATCTTTAGCAGGCTTAGGGTATTTGAATTTCTTATCTTCCAGTTCTGGTTCAAGGATTTATTAGAGCAAAGGCCAAACATAATTACATTAAAATATGAAATAAGCCTGATAATTGCAAGCATATTTCTATAATACAACAGACGAAATGGCACCATTACAGCGCATCAGGGTTCTGTAAGGAAGAGGTGTCAGGCTTTTCAAAATGTTTTCAATTTTGTTGTTTACAGTAAATTGATATTAGCGCACTGTATCAGAAACGTGGGGGTTTGGGGTAAAGAAGTCTGATGGAAGAGCAACTTTTGGAAGTTACTTGGTTTGGTTTTATGTGTGGTGTGTAATTTTTTTTTTTTTTTTTAAAAAAAAGATAGTATTTAGGGTTGTGGAGCAGGAATTCCAGCCTTCATAGCCAAATGTGCACCATGGGTTTCTTTACTCAGATATAGCCATGAAAAGACTTCTCCGCCAACCTGGGCAATACTTGCTACTTCTCAGCCGTAAGATTTTCTTGGCCTGAAGCTACTGCACTGTCCGGACCATATTTAGGTCAGCTTAAAGTGGCTTCTCTCCACTGTTTTTACAGTGTGAATAATAAGGTGGTAAACTTAACACTGCTAATTCCAGGAAGTAATGGAGGGTGTAAAAGGGATAAAGGCTTTTTTGGGGACCAGGGATAGCTGCAGCTGTGAATTTAGTGTGTTTATCAGTTTGGGAGGCAGAGCAGAGAAAGGCAGATGTCAGATCGGGAAGGTAAGGGGAGGGTTTACAGCATTCAGTGATCAGGTGTGATTTTTTTCTTTTTTAAATATATATGAAATTTTTGTGAGGCCAACGCCATTTTAGAAGGCTCTGTGCGCTCTCCCTTCACCCTCAAACAGCCCAGTATTGAGAGGGAAGACAAAAAGAAGACAGGAAAGAAAGATGCCTGGCATTGAAGTAATGGGGCAAACAAGAATGGAATAATTGTGGTTTTTTTTCTTGTTTCTGTAACCCTGCAGAGAATAATGGTTTGTGGAGAAGATGATGAAACAAAGTGAAGCAACCCTGCCAAAAGGGTTTAGGATCGGCTCATCCCAAGAGACGCCCCAAAAACCTGATTTATGGGAGGAGGGTTCACTGCAGTATCTGCAGGAGATTAAATTCCCACAGAGGTGAGTTTCTATGGCAGAGTGACCTTGGTAACCAAAGAAAAACAATCCACGCCGATTTTATATTATTTTCCAAAGGCAGATGAAGTACCACACCCAGGTGGTATTTCACATTAATAGAAAGGTGTCCTTCCTCCAGGGAGGGAAAGCTGAACCCTGCCACCGCAGGCAATGCTAGGCATGCCTTAATGCGGCTCTGCCCTTCTTGTGCTTGCGTCACACTCCTTGGGGCATTTTTTGATATTATAATTTCCCGAATCATCATTGCTATTTGTTTTGTTGTACGTAACAGCTTGTCTAGAAAACAGCTCAGTTTGATTAGAGTGCTGCAGTAAACAGGGTAAGTAATTAACTCAAGGCACATTATATCACTTCAGGTCTGGACCCGGTTTGATCGGGGACATCTCGCAGATCTCTTGGATGATGTACTGTGCCATTTGCAAGCAGGGACCTCGGCAGGCTCCTGTCCCACGTGCTCTGCGGCGCTGGGCCAGTGCAGTGTCCTGGGGAGGGTTTGCAAAGCAGGGCGAGCGGTGGGACAGAGGAGGTCCTACCTTGACTCAAAATGAAACCTCATATTCTCATCACGAGTTCATGTATTTATCAGAAATCAGTATGGTAAATTAAATTGGTCCTGATGCATGACCACAGCCAGTAATACACATTTTTGAGTGAAATTTGTTTCCTCCACAGTAAAAATACAGGACAAGGTCTGAAACAATGAATAAAACAGCTTATGTATAGAATTGTAGAATCATAGAATGGTTTGGGTTGGAAGGCACCTTGAAGATTATCGAGTTCCAACCCCCTGCCCTGGGCAGGGACACCTCCCACCAGCCCAGGGTGCTCCAAGCCCCGTCCAACCTGGCCTTGGACACCTCCAGGGATGGGGCAGCCACAGCTTCTCGGGGCACCCTGCGCCAGGGGCTCACCACCCCCACAGTCAAGAATTTCTTCCTAATAGCTTATCTAAACCTGCCCTCTTCCAGTTTGAAGCCATTCCCCCTCGTCCTATCACTCCATGCCCTTGTGAAAAGTCCCTCCCCAGCTCTCCTGGAGCCCCTTTAGGGACTGGAAGGCTGCAGTGAGGTCTCCCTTAGATACAGGTATACCTGATACCAAGGACCAGGCCTGCCTGTGACAGCAATAACAAATGTTTTCTATGTGATTATTATACAAATGTAGAAACATTAAACTTAAGGAAAATAGAGAATGGTTCTGCATTAAGAGGAAAAAGATTCTCTGCGTGTCGGGAGTGTCATCTGCCCGTTGGTACCCATGTGCCAAGGGCTGCTCGGGAGCAGGTGGATAACGGCCAGTGCACACGGCTTTGGAGATGGCCTGTTATCCACAACCACCTCTCCTGCCTTTATTTATTCTTTTTAGTACTTGTGCTCTCCATAGCAATTTGAGGTTGAAGAAGACTAGCAGCAAAGTCAACAGCTTTGGACGACCAAAGGTTGAAACAAAGAGGTTTTTGTAGACAGATGGCAAGACTTACTTTATTTTACAGAATGGGAATAATTCCAGGCAAAAGTGTGAAAAATCTTGCCATCATTTCAGCTTCTTACTGTGATCACCCTCCTCCCTGTTATACTATATATTTTTATGTTATGAACCAAACAAATCTACCTGGCTGTAAAGTTTTATGTAGTCAAACTGTTTCCCAGTGAGAACAATCATAGTGTGATCTTAAATGGGACAAGCGAGATAAGTCTAATTGCTCGTTTGAGGGGACTCTTTTATAGATTTCCTGAAAAAGAAGAAATAAAACCTCCAGGTATGGCAGAGAGAACAAAGTTTCATAGCGTAGGAAAAAAAATTCGTTTGTTGCAATATTTATTTCGCCATCCAGCTTATAAATAGTACATGAGTGAGGGAGAGCGCTACATGCCTTTTAACCATGTGATCCAGAAAACAATGCTTTTGTTGGTTTTTTTGGTTTTTGCAATTCCCAAAGCTGTTACATCATTTATTACTATGTTGTTACTTGTCACACCTGGTTAATGCAGTTTTTATCAGCTGTGTCGTGTGATGTGCCATGGAGATAGGCTATGGCTGGGGAAATGTTAAATAAGTACAGACAAATACTGTTAATGGTCATATTTCAAAGTCTGTGGAATTGGGTATTCTACACGCTCCCTTCCCAAAATAAGAGGGGATGGAGCGGAGGTGTTCCCGTGTTCCCATGGCAGCTCATCTGGAGGCACGTGGAGGTGAGCAGGAGGGACCGCGCTGTCCCCGGCACCCTTAGGAGGCACCTGGGGGTGCGGGGTGGGCTTTTCTGGAGCGTGATGAATGGAAATGGGTCTTGCCTGGAGACTTGCAATGCTGCAGGAGCTCAGGGCTGGAGGATGCGGTGTCCTGCTGAATCAGCTGCATTTAAAAAAAACACAAAACAAACCCCACAAAACCTAAAAACAAACTCAAAAAGACCCCAGAACAAACCAAGCTAGAAATGTTTTAAGTAAATATCTAAGAATCTGAAACACCTGTGGTGTGGTGTGGTTTAGGGAAGGCCACGTTTCAGTAGGTATTTATATGTGCGCATAAATCTTGCAGGAAGAAACCCTGTGTACTTACAAATAGAAGATTCCTGCAGTTACCTTTTTTTTTTTTTCCCCAATTGTGATCCTGATCTGAGGGTTTCTCTTCCCTCTTCACCGCAAGTTTGTTTGTCAGCCCTATTGCAGGAGGTGAATTTTGGCAGCACTGCCTCCCCAGCGTGGTGCGGTCTCGTGGCTGCGTCCCCCTCTGTCCCCCTCTGCGTGGGGGACATGCGCCGGGCCAGCGCCGGCCCCAGCACACCCTCCCGTGCCATTGCACAGCCCGATCGCATTCACCTTGGTTGTGGCTGTGAAAGGTAGATGCTCTGAAGCTGATGATAATTCATCAAAAGCCAGCATTAACCTTAGCACAGTTTACTTTGTTCTGCTTTCCTAGGCAATTAAATTTTAAACAAATTCATTTTTCTCAATGTTGACCCTCCTGTTTGACTGTTGGAAGAAGCATTGCTACAAATAAAACTATACCAAGAAGATAATGAAGCTGGTCTAAAATTCATTTGAAGTTCAGTTGATAAAAGGTCACCTATTAAGCACCCTTTTTTCTTTTTTTTTTGCATGCCTCAATGTCAAAGTGAACGAATGAAATTCATATCTAACCTAACCTGAAATCTAAGTGTTTTGAAAGAGTGTTTTTGGATTTTGCCACCTTTATTCCAGGGCGGTTGAATGTGTTCAAATGTTAAGTACAATCTAAAGATGCCAGATTTCTTCACCCTCCACACACCTGCAATGATGCTTGAGCACGCCAGCCTTTCCCATCAGGGCTTAGGTGTAACTTAGTTATTTTCAGCAGTAATCTACACTTAAACCATGCTACAGTGCCCGACCTACTGCAAGCCAGGCTGCACGGTCTAGCGCAAGGGCCACAATCCACATGGACAGAGTGGATGGAGATGCTGGAAGTGACTTTCAGGTGAGGAAGACCCCTGCCAGCCCCGGGTTGAGGAAGGTTGCCAGTTTCAGGTGAGGAAGACCCCAGCCCAGACCCTGCCATGGGGTTGCCAGCGCGGGGACGGCACGGGGGATTCTCACCCTTGTTCCTCCCTTTTTCTTTGTGGGAACAGACTTGTGCGTATCTCTGGTACGGAGAGTTGTTCTTTCCAGATTGGAAAAATTTCCTTTTGTGGTTAGCCATGGCTTTTGAGAATGTACCTTTCCTTTGAATTTGGATGTGGTTCTTCTCAAGTAAAAATAATGTGTTGCAGAATTTGGTATGGCAGGGAGTTATTCAGAGATCAGCTTTAGCTGGATGGCAAACCGACTGGGGCGCATCCCTCCCACAACCGCCCTTATTTCAAAACTTTCAAAACTCAGCTCTTGTTTTTTTTTGTTTTGGTTTGTTTTTTTGCCAGTATTGCTGAAAGCTCACCGAACACAGACCCTGCAGTTAAGGTGTCCATGTCTTGGTGCTGAGGAGTCATCGCTAAAGCAGTGTAAATCGGCAGGTAAATCAGGAGGGAGCGAGGTTGTCCCACAACCACTGCGAGGTTCCTCTGGGTAGTGAGGATGGACGCCTGCACCTGCCTTCTTCAGGTAACAGCAATCTCTGGAAATAATCCTGGACAAAGGCCTCCAACCGGAAAAACGACATTATATCCTCTCAAAAAGCAGGAGCGCCTGTGGTGCCAGCGAGGTGAGGAGTGAAGGACTGGCGTTGGTGAAGCTCCTGCAGAGACTTGCTTGCACATCCTGGCTCCTTGCTTCTTGGACTTGGACTCAAGGTAGGATTTGTGCTCAGAAAACTGCAGGTTCTTGATCTGAAAGGCTCCAAAAAGACCGTGGGTGTGTGGATTAAGGCACTTTGTCTTCCTCTCAACAGCAACACGACTAAAGATAACACCCCAGTCCCCCCATAAAGCTTTCTGCCATTTTTCATCTGGAGTACAACATTGGATCAACGTGAATTCTTTTATAGAAAGAGTGGATGCTGCTCCTAACACTTTTGCATTGTTTTTCATTAACTGTGTATGCAAATTCAGGTTGTTTCTAGGTCACTAGGAACCTCAGGCTTTCCGTTACGTGCAGTTCAGAGAGCCAAGCGCACGCACCTTGGGGGGCAGCACGATTCTGCTATTTACACTTCTGCGCAACGCAGTGATAGAAAAAACCCTCCAACAACTTTATTAGCATTAATATGAAATACTGTGTCTAACACAACTATTTCCTTTTTTTTTTTTTAATCTGAAAACAAACTTGATACATCTCCCTTGAAGCTTCAAATCAATAACCTAAAGTAATTGCTTCTCATAAATGGGTTTCTGGACTGATGCTGGTATTTCAGTGTGACTCTTCTTCTCTTGCTAAATAAAATAATGCTAATGTTAAAGCAAAAACAATTACAAGCAGGGTGTAAGCTGCCTTCTTAAGGTAGAAGTCTAGGGATTGGGGGCTGTATGTTCTGTTTCAGATGATCTAAATTATTTGCATAACAATGGAAAAGTTTAATTTCTTTTCTTTACTTGAATTTAGCTCTTCATTGAAGATGCATAGTAATGTTTGCCTTGCCTGTGAGCTGAAACATTTGCTTAATGGTTACAAATTGCTTTGGAAATTCAGCATTAAAAGCTTTGCTCGTGCCACTTTGTAATTTACTGCTTGCTTCTAAAGTACGTAACAGTGAGTACTGCTAGTCGAGAGTCTTCAGGAGTTTCTCCCTCCTTCCTTGTTCAGCTATGAGTGAATTTAAAAATCCTGTGATTTATATACTATGTATATATAGTTAAGTAACTGGAGATATATATATTTGACATATATATATAAAATTTTCTCCTTTTAGTCTTTGGCTGATGTGAAAGACTGACAGAACAGCAAAAGTGCATAGAGAGATGAATTCTGGTGGAGGCTGGGGCTGGCTGTGACTTTCCCTCCCGCCCCTTTGCAGGGGTGGGGGTATAGGGCCGGCACTTGGGGTGACACCGACCCCCCCGTGACCCCGTTGAACCCGCGTCCCCCAGGACGGTGGTGCAGCTCGAGGTGACAGCAGCGGCTGCAGAGCGGATCTGTTAACATTTCTGTGAACATTCCCTATATTTTAGTGCCATCAGCCCTGCAGGTTTGTCAGCCGCCGAGCAGCGAGGTCTGGCTGTGCCGATGGGATTTTTTTGCTTTCCCTGGTGGTAAAGGAGGCTTTACATGGGGGCTTGGAGGATGCTTTCGGTGGGAAAACCTGATTCCTGAATGCAGACTCCAACACACCTTGCTCCTACTCCCCAGGTAGATCCAAAAATATTTGTCTGTAATGAAATGCCTTATCATCTGCTGGTGCCCAGTACAGCTTGCCTGTGTGATGCGCTCAGATAGACACAGGTCACCAGGGGTGTCACCATGCACTGGTCCCTTGTACGAGGAGTTTTCAGAAGGAGCAAGGGGCCGAAGCCCCTCTCTGCTGGCGGCGACCAGGAACACATTCTGGGTGCCAGTTGCTCCTTGGCTCACGCGCTACGTTTTGGTACTTCATGGGATTCCACTTTAATGAAGGTTTAATCAAAGTATTTTTCCATTAAAGGGAAGCACGTAATTAAAACACAGAAAATATTTTTTTGTATTCTAGGCACACATTTTTCTAATTCTCAGGGCTCCTTTTGTTTTTTTGTTTGTTTGCATTTTTAATGGACCTTGTTTTACTTAATTATTTATGTTGGGTGCCATGTATTTTTAGGTTATGAAATTAATCTTCACGTTTTGATGTCAAAATTCATTATTTCCAAGTGATATCAACAAGGTTGTATCCAGAATTTGACCTTGCTGATTAACTAAAGTTTGAGAAATATTTTTTTTTTGCCTTTGGGAGGTTTTGTTCACCTTTCCAACACCTAGGATTTCTATGTCAAATGAAGTTCATTAAGCTACTGAGTATATGGAAATGAACAGAAATATTTTAGGTTTTAAATATTGGAGTGGCAATGACACAGAACCCCTTGTTTTCAGTGAGTGGAGCTACTCATAAATGCTGAGATATATGTTTTTGAAAGTAGCAAGTCAGTAATTTTTCTCATTTGTCATTGCAACAGGAAACAGGTGAATTTTGTCTGTATATCTGAAACAAAAGCTTCCCCTAAGCAAAGATTTTATGGCTTCAGCTTTTATACAGCATGACTAGGCACTATTTGCTAGACTGTCTCTTCTAAGGTGCTTTTATAGACTGGATAAAACAACCCTAAGATCCAAGAGGAGGGACTGGCACCTACTCTCTTTTCTGTGAGATGTGAGTTTGTAGCAGGCAGTAAGGGATCACTTAAATCTGTTGCTGGGACTGGCAGGGAGCGGATGCCCGTGGAAACGGGGTAGATATAGTCAGAGGGCTTTTTTCCAGCACAGAAAATTTTCCTTGGTAAAAGAGCCAGCGATCGAATTGCTCAGGTTGGTGTCACTGAAAAATAGTTATTATTGAACGTAGTTTTCTGGGCACAGGGAGTGTTTCTGCAGAGACCTGATGAGGAGTTTGGTTGTCACCAGCTGGGATAAGTGACATCCCTGTAGGTCCTTAGCTATGGTCTTGGGTCCTCCAGAGTAAACTTAAGGTGTGCTCTTAATCTCCTGTCCAAAACAGAGACCAGGCGTTGCTCCTCACCATCCCTGAGGTCCTGTCCTGAGAGCTGAGACCTGGCGTTGCCCTGGGCAGGTTCCTCCGGTCTTTGCTGTTTTCTCTGCGATGGTCTCTTTATACCTCGAAGGCAGGTGACAACCAAAGCAAACAGGCTTGGCCTTCGTAGGACAAGTACTTCTTAGGTGGCATAAAGAAATACAGATATAAGGAGAATGTAGAACCTTACTTTACTATTTCTTGCCTCAGTTTTTTTAGCACACTTAGCCATTTCTTGCGGCTTGGTTGGCGTTTCCATGGCAGGAGGTCTAACCTCCCTGCCCCACACGCTTTTCAGCAGGCTACACAAGGTGAGGCGAAGGAACAAATACCAGAAAGTTTCAAGGCAGATACCCTTTTTGACTCTTATTTTTCCTTATAGATGAACGAGGAACTAATTTGTAAATTGATGTGTCACTTCTGCCAGCTGAAAAAACAGAACAGTGCAAAACCAAATCCTCCACTCCCACAGGGGCTTCGTGCTGCAGACCCGTGCATGCTCGCGTAATTAATGTTTGTGGCACATTTTATGTTCTTTTAAGCTCTGCCTAAATAGTCAAGAATCAGGATTCATTTTTCAAGGTAGCCTGTGAAGTACAGTGCGATGTGTTAATGGTCTGACCCCTCAAGTAACTTAATTAGCTATCGAGTCCATTCCTCTGTACAGCTAATTGACCATCTCAGCGGTCTGCACACAGGCAGCTTTGGCAGAATTCTCTCCATGCCCCTACCTGCGGTCCTCTTCATCGTGCCCTGTGTATTCTGGGTCTCTGCTCCACCCTGGGAGCCCAAATCCGTCTGACAAGGACCGGGGGCACAGGGAACGGGGAGGTGGGCGAATGCCTGTGAGTTCCAACGCTGCTCTACAGACGCGACGTGCTTTCACCCCCAGGGAGGCTCCAGCTCATAAATCAGGAGGCTGCCCTGTTTTAAAAGATGTAAGGGACAAACTGCTCTCGGTGTCATTTGTAAAACACCACCCTACCTACCCTGCCTTTCAGGAACAACCCTTACGGGGGTTCGTGGCGGTCAGAAGGAAGAGGAGCGAGCTAAATAGTGGGTCTTCAATTTGGATGGCTCTCTGAACCATGAAAACTGCTTCGTTTGGTTCCACGTTTTCAGTCTTCGTCAGCTGAAATTATGTACCTTGCCGCCTTTTAAAAACCTTATTCAGTCAGTAAACATTAGGCTTGCAGCACTCCAGCCTTATAGCATCACCAGTTGCACAGTGTTATCGTTAATCTCGCAAAATATAGTTTGACTCCTTTAATCTATGCAACAGAGCTGCTTCAGCATCAAATACCTCCACGAGGCATTAAAGCCTTGTTGGGGGTATCCTGCCCCACACATTAACACCCCAGAGATATTTGTATTACGTTGGCATTTGCATTCATTAGTCCCTTACCAGAGACGATGTACCCTGTCTTATACTAAATATCATATATTAGCACACACATGTACAGGATATATGTGATTAAGTATTTATTTCACTGATATCCAAATCTACTGCAGAGACTAACACGACTCTTAGCTGGACTAATTGCTGATTGCCTCAAAAGAAAAAATAAAAAAAGAAAGAGGGTAAGAATGGTTATACACTGTGCTTATTCTTCAATAATAGACTTTTATTTGGGGTAAAAAATAGTTTATAGTAAAATGATTGTGCCGACACCCTGTCTTCAGGAGCCGGTGTATACTGCATTCCATACGTCCATGCTGCGTGTGCGATCATCACATGGCATTTATACATGCACGTGTGTGTATTGTTCCTGGACTATCATTAGGAGGCTGCTGAACACTAAAACTGTGTTTGCCCTTTTTGATTCTCACATTTTAAAATATCATTATGCAAATATCTGACAATGCAACAACAAGCAGATATTTCTAAAAGGTGCAGCTGAAACCTTCTGTGTTGGATAATGACTGTAGGATAAGTTTGCACAGTTATCCTTTTAATGAACTGTATATTCAGAGCACAGTCATTTAAAAAATCAGAGCTAGAATGAATATTCTTCATAACTGTATCCCACTGTTAGAGAAATTTACTTTCATCCTCATTTTAATTTAGCGGTGCATTATCAGGTGTTACACGTTCGCCCTGCCATTTCTCAACTTCAGGATTGTTTTCTTTTCCTTCATTTAAATTGGAATTGCTTTGAACTGTATTTTCCAAGTAGGATATTACAGAAATTCTTGTATACCTCTTGTTCAGTGGTCTGGTTTGTGCGGCGGTAATTTAAACTTGTCATGTTCTATGCCGTGTTCTTTTCCTGGAGAAATCCCATTAAATTAATGTAGTTCAGGGTGCGTTCAATGCGGTTTCATGGTCTGTGGAAAAGCAGCGAGCCTGGCACTCCGGGAAGCTTCCTCCATAGAAGCTTTTCTTGAATCTATTGGTGAGAATCAGATTTAATGCGTATATTCCTCAGTTCATTAGCGAACGTATGTAATGATTCAATTCAGCATTAAAGCCACTTGAACGACTTTTTATTAGTGGTTGTAGCCTATTCAATGTTTCCTTTTATAAACTCTGGCATTTTTTTTTTTGTTTTGGGTTGTGGTTTTTTTTTGCTTGTTTGGTTTTTGTTTTCTTTTTAACAAACAAGATAATTTTAGTATGCATATTC
The DNA here is from genome assembly GCA_017639485.1 of Pluvialis apricaria. Taxonomy (NCBI): domain Eukaryota; kingdom Metazoa; phylum Chordata; class Aves; order Charadriiformes; family Charadriidae; genus Pluvialis; species Pluvialis apricaria. Next base: position 40,472,266 of record CM030013.1, read on the forward strand.
TATCAGGTCAAGTGTATTACGAATTTCAAAAGCAGGTGACAATCAACAAAAATGCTCTCTTTACACCCCTGTTTTCATTCTCTTTTTTAGCTATGCAATCCTCCAGCTTATTTTGAAGTTTTCTGTACATTTTGTTTCAGGACCGATCTGCTGTTAAAGAATGTAATTGCTGACCATGTTCTGATCAGGGTAGCATGATAATTCACATGCTGCATTGGTTTAACAACTGTGAAAATGCTTAATTAAGCTACTGGTGGAAAATCAAAATAGCTAACATTATAGGTCTGCATTTTGAATGACCTAAACTTTTTACCCACTTTTAAAAAATTTAATCCAGCAGAGAGCTTTGGAAAAAATTAATGCATAAGGACATTGAAAATGAAGATGAGGTTTGTTGTTCTGATATGAGGGTCTTGAGCACATGTCTGGTGAGGGGCGGCTGAGGGACCTGGGGGTGTTCAGCCTGGAGAAAAGGAGGCTGAGGGGAGACCTTATCGCTCTCTACAGCTCCTGAAAGGAGGGGGCAGCGAGGGGGGGTCGGTCTCTGCTCCCAGGGAACAGGCAATGGAACAAGGGGAAACGGCCTCAAGTTGCGCCAGGGGAGGTTTAGGATGGGTATTAGGAAAAATTTCTTCCCCAAAAGGGCTGTCAAGCACTGGCACAGGCTGCCCAGGGAAGTGGTGGGGTCACCATCCCTGGAGAGATTTAAAAGACGAGCAGACATGGTGCTGAGGGACATGATTTAGTGGTGTTTTTTGGCAGTGGGATGTTGATGGTTGGACTCGATGATCTTAAAGGTTCCTTCCAACCTAGACAATTCTATGATTCCATACATTTCTCCAAACATTTGTTTTTTAGAAAAAACCCTACTGTTAGCCTAAATAAAACCAATTGTTTTGTAAAACTAGCATTTCACTTGATGGTTCTTCTGAAATCTCCTGTTATTGACTGTTTTTTTCCATTTCATTTCTTTCTGAGATTAAGTTTTTAAACATTAAAAGAGGATGTGGAGCCTCTCCCCCAACCTCCTGCCCAAAGCAGGGGCAGCTCTGCAGCCGGAGGTCCTGCCGGGTGGGTCAGGGAACCTGCACAACCCCTCCGGGCAGCCTCTCCCACCGCCCCACTGCCCTTCTGCTAGTGACAGGTCTGGCAGATAAAATATGACCCAGGGATCAAATGCACCTTTAGTCTTTATTTCATTATGTAACTGAACTGAAGCTCAACAAGGCCACATGCAAAGTCCTACCTACGTCTGGGTAATCCCAAGTACAAATCCAGGCTGGGTGGGGAATGGCTGGAGAGCAGCCCTCAGGAGAAGGGCCTGGGGGTGCTGATTGGTGAGAAGCCCAACATGAGCCGGCAACGTGCGATCGCAGCCCAGAAGGCCGACTGCACCCCGGGTGCATCCCCAGCAGCGTGGCCAGCGGGCGAGGGGGGACTGTGCCCCTCTGCTGTGCTCTGGGGAGCCCCCCCTGCAGCGCTGCCTCCAGCTCGGGGGGGCCCAACAGCAGAAGGACACGGAGCTGTTGGAGCGGGGCCAGAGGAGGGCCCGGAGATGCTGCGAGGGCTGAGCCCCTCTGCGGGGAGGACAGGCTGGGAGAGGGGGGGGTCAGCCTGGAGAGGAGAAGGCTCCGCGGAGACCTCAGAGCCCCTTCCAGTGCCTAAAGGGGCTCCAGGAGAGCTGGGGAGGGAGGGACTTTTCACAAGGACATGGAGTAATGGGATGAGGGGGAATGGCTTCAAACTGGAAGAGGGGAGATTTAGGTTAGATATGAGGAAGAAATTCTTGGCTGTGCGGGCGGTGAGCCCCTGGCGCAGGCTGCCCCGAGAAGCTGTGGCTGCCCCATCCCTGGAGGTGTCCAAGGCCGGGTTGGACGGGGCTTGGAGCACCCTGGGCTGGGGGGAGGTGTCCCTGCCCAGGGCAGGGGGGTCGGAACTGGATGATCTTCAAGATCCCTTCCAACCCAAACCATTCTATGATTAATATCATGCACTAGATTAAGCAGAGCCCTTCTTTGCTTCCCTAATGCTTTAAGGAAAATTTATGAGTAATGAAAATGTGTTCAGAAAGATACATTTATATTTTATTCTCTTGCTTTTTTGTCACAGTTTGACATTTCTGTATTAAAAAAATTTGTTTATTTAAAAGTTTATTTTGTAACCTCAGGGACGAAAGCCGAGTTTGTAGGATGCTGTAATTAAGCATGCCATAAATTACAGCACAAAAGAACTTGTGGAAACACTGGAACGCTGGATACTTTCAGATCTGAATAATGCCTTAATTTATCAAAAATATGGAAAGATATTCCACAGGTGGTATAATTTTTATGTGTTCTTGATACGGCTTCATTAGAAAAGATACAAAAAAATTGAATCATTAAGTTTTTAGCAGCAGTCCTGAGAGACCCTTTTACCAAAGAGATTCTTTCATGAGAGATTAGTGGTTCTGATTGAGATGGTTTATATCCAGCACATGACAGTTTAAGAGCCTTTTTTAGTTAGAAAAGCTTTTAGGATGTTAGAAAATGGAGGGTCTTCAATAACGTTAAGCCAAATTGCCCTTCCTTCAAATGAACATCTATATTGTCTTGATTACTGCTATAGGGACTTGCCAACATAATGTTTCTCTTTACTGTCTTTATGGGCTCCAGTTTTTCTGTCTTTATATATAAAGAAGTTCTTGGCAGGATAGTTCTAAAGGTCACTGCAGTACCACATTAGTTATTGCTAAATCAAATCTTCGTTTTGGTATTGGTTAGACACTGTCTTTTTTATTGTTCTACCACTTGCTGTATTTTTAGGAGATTACTTACATGAAATAGAGATGTGTTGAACTCCTCCTTCACAGGTTCTCACATAATGATATATATTTTCCAGAGGGAAAGTAATATGCTCTGATTACCATCTTGTGCCTGGGATAGGGGAAGGGGAGAGAAATCAGCTAAAAACGCTAGGCAAAATTCCAAGCTTATTTCAAATTCTTGTTAATGCTCAAAGCCTTTTAGAAATCTTTAGAAACTTCTGATGAAAATCCATTTCGTCATTAAATCTATGCCTGTCTTACAAATGAAGAGCTTTTCACCCTCCTTAAGTAAATGGATTACTTAAGACGGTCTTTATAAAATGTAGTTCTGTGCTTCTGCCTAGAATACTCCCGCAAAGATGCAGTAAGTATCTCAAGCAGGATAATGTAAGTTCATGTCCCTTTCCTGTGACACAGGAATTCACCTACTGAATATGACATTATCTGCAGCAGTGTATTTAGGGTTTTTCGTGGCTTTACCAGTAGCTGCCTGAGTAATTTGGGTAACTCTGATGGTGTCTTCCAACATTTGTCAAATGACTTCAATTGATTTTTTGTTTCCAACGTTCTTACATCCGTGTGTTTAAAAAGAGAATGTATTCTAAATATTAATTATCGTAGAGCTTTATGCTGCTTTCCAGTGTGTGGTACCAGAGTGCTCCTCCGAAAAACAGCTCATTAGGAGCTGGCCGGGAGCCAGAGGGGAGAAGTGAGCATGCGGTGGTATGAACACAGGCAGCAGCGGTTGCATCCTCCGTCGCATTCAGCCTCTCTGTTATTGTCGCATTTGGCTTCAGATCAGATAAAAGACAAGAACTTTCTCACATAAAATACAATGCAGAACTCATTGCCAAAAAATGCTGTGGAGGCCTAAAGTAAGAGTTAGAGTAATGAAGGATGTGTTTGCCTGGGGTTATTGAGCTCAATAGCCACAACTCAGGATTGCTGGGACCTCGGGGGTCTCTAACAGCCAAGGACCCCTCTGTGTGGGTTTTGCTTCTTCTTTCCTGAAGTATCTGGTGCTGTGCTCCTGGCCGCGCCTGAGGAAAGGCTGCTGGGACTGAGGGACCTTGACTGAGTGAGGATATCGCCAATCTAATGAGACTGCCTGGGCTGGACTGAAGTGGTCTGTTCCCAGGATCTGAGGAGAAGTTGGGGCAATCCCAAGCACGAATCCAGGCTGTGTGAATGGCTGGAGAGCAGCCCTGAGGAGAAGGACTTGGGGGCATTGGCGGATGAGAAACTCAACATGAGCTGACAATGTGGAATTGCAGCCCAGAAGGCCACCAGCATCCTGGGCTGCATCCCCAGCAGCGTGGCCAGCAGGGTGAGGGGGGACTGTGCTCCTCTGCTGCGCTCTGGGGAGCCCCCCCTGCAGCGCTGCCTCCAGCTCGGGGGGGCCCAACAGCAGAAGGACACGGAGCTGTTGGAGCGGGGCCGGAGGAGGGCCCGGAGATGCTGCGAGGGCTGAGCCCCTCTGCGGGGAGGACAGGCTGGGAGAGGGGGGTGTTCAGCCTGGAGAGGAGAAGGCTCCGCGGAGACCTCAGAGCCTCTTCCAGTGCCTAAAGGGGCTCCAGGAGAGCTGGGGGGGACTCTGGGTCAGGGAGGGGAGTGATGGGATGAGGGGGAATGGTTTTAAACTGAAAGAGGGGAGATTTAGATCCATGAGAGATCTGAAGCTTAGTAGATCTTGAGACTGTGCTCTTGGCCAGGGCAACAGACACTTCCCTGATTGTCAGCCGGGGGTAGACGAGGGCAGTCAAACACCACCTCTTGTCTGTTAGAAGCCTCCTGGCAGTGAGACGTGGTGCGGGAAAGCTGCTGGTCCATCTGGGTGTGCGGTCAGGTTGGCTAGTCAAAGACGTTGCATGCCCAATCTCAGCTGAAATCATCTGTTTCGTTACTCGTGTCAGACGTTGTGCTGCTCGCTCTCCTTAGCCCTGAGCACCAGGGTGTGTTCAGATATCTAACTGTGTGCGTGCAAAGTGTGTTGAAATGCTGCTGTGTACTCACTAAGTGACCGTGCAGATGTAGCCATTCCTATTAACCCACTGTCTAGAAATCTGCATACATTTGAGTCTCAGCAGATTTTGACTGTGAACTTTTGTAGGCAATTTGAGGGACTTTTAACGAATGTAAATGTGCACTGTTGCAGTCCTGCCTTGCTCTCAGATTGCTTCCTTGAAGCAAAAAGACTTTTATTTTGATTTGTACTATCAGTTTACTTGGGAAAGAGACATGAGACCAAAAAAACAAAGCAGAAAAATAATACTGAGTGTGTTTTGTGGAAGACCAAATCCCTTCTGACTGAACGCATGCTAAGATAATCAGATAAGCAAAATGATTTCAACATCCCGTTCCCAATGTAAGAAGCATTCAGTCAAATTTGCCCTGATTGTATAGCAATGCATTACTAATAGGACTTAATATAAGCCTTTTAAATCCAGAGCATGTTGTTAGAAAAACAGATTTCAGGCTCTGCATTTGTAGGCAAAATTCCCCTTGATGTAAAGAAGTCAAAGGAGATAATTTGGTGCCACTTGGTTATGTAGTCAGTATTTCACTTGGTTACAAAGTTTTGTCCAAAACCCATCAAGTTCAATGAGCTCCTCACTATAAATTTATAATTATTTTGTCAAAGGAGCTTTGTTTAAGCAAAGACCACATAATGACTGATGCAATAGAGCTCATTTAAAAAAAAGCAATATTAAGAATGAGATGAAAAACTGCAAAACTCTTTAACGTCTTCACAGATGTTTTGTGAAAAGTCTTAATACACTAGATGATAGAAATACGCTTGCCCATTTGCAACAGTTTGCACATTGTTTGCTGCATTTAAATTCTGCCAAATTAAGAAAGATGTGCTTATTAAGACTCACCATGTGTCTGCGCTGTCTTTGTATTATATATGAGTTGGGTATTTGATTTCATATCTGATTGCAACACCAATGGATAGAGGGATATTTAAAGCAAATTTTTATGTTGTGCGCAATGAAGAATAGACAACTTGAAGAGATAATTTGATCAAATTTTGATGATTGATCAAATCAAGAAAATCCTGTAGATCTTGGCAGTTGACACTATACAACAGGTTGTGATGAAGTGTCCTTCAGGGGAGCAAGCAATCACGGCCATCATGCTCGTTTCTGTAGTAGTAGAAGTTCACAAGAATGAAAATATATGAAAAAGTAACGCCAAAAGGTTACTGGTCTGGTCTTTGCAGTGGTGGCCACTGTTTCTGGTGGGCATTAGGTTACGGTCAGAGGTGGGACAGGAGGTCTTGCTCGGTGGAGGGGCAGAGCCAGAGGGGCTTCGCTGCCGGAGCTCAGTGCTGTTTGTTGTGAGGAGTCGGCACTTGGCCCTGTGCAGCTATAACCTCCACTGAAACAAAGAAACTCCGTAAGGAAAGAGGGGTTTCTTTTGTGTTTCCTTCTGATGCACCTAAAATTATCCTTTAATTTAAAAGATATGCGTCTGTATATAAGTCTTTTTAAAGTTTTAAAAAAACCCAAACAAACTTTGAAAGCACAGCCTCTGCGCCAGAACATGATTTCTAACCATCCCTGGACTGCTGCTGCCAGCAGAGGGATTTTTTGTATCTCTCTCAGATTGAGCAGAATAGGTGCAAACAAAGGAATAACAGAGACAGGAAAGCACAGCTCCGGCTGTTTTTCTGGGCTTTGTGTGCCATTTTACCTGTACACTAGACACCGAGAAATTATAGGCATGATACCTCTTCTTAGCTATGTTGGCTCCATAGGTTTCTTTTTTCTTTTTCTGGTTTTTTTTTTTTTTTTTTTTCCCCAGTATATAATTGTGAAAGCCAAAACATGACCTAGCCGATAGCTTTTGTGAGGACTGCCAGCTTGAGTTCCTGCATGCAAATGAACGTTTGGCCTTCAGAAGACGTGCTATGTTTTGTTATTTATACATGCCCCTTTTGGGACAAGGAGGATTTATTCTTGCTCTTAGTCTTGGGCTGAGGGGGGGGTCTCGAGCGAAGGCTCCCCGTGGCGCTGGGCTGGAGCTCGGCAGGGCTGGTGCCTCCAGCACCGCATCTCCGGCATCACCACTGCCGACGCGCTGCCTTGCAACGCCACGTCTCCCCTCCATCGCTGGAGGGGCAATAAAGCTGCAAGGACTAGAAAATCAAATGGATATGTCCTCAAATTAGTTATTTCAGCCTGTCATTGTCTAGCAAAAAGGCAGATAAAATAACTGTAGCGTTCAAAGGCATCAGGGTCCTTGGCACTGCAGTCATCTCTTTTTCTCGCATCTCCTTTTCCACATAACCCACTGAGATCTCGTGGCCGAATTCCTGTATATGCACACGCAGAAGCGTTTGTCGTTCCGTGCATTATTCATCAAAATGGAAATGAGATTATCCTTGACATTTCGTGACTGCCAGGATCAGGGCAGTGCGTGGCTGTCGGCTTCGTAAACTCAAAGGTTAGCTCCCATTTCCCAACAGCTGAGAGGAGCTGACTTTTCTGCTAGGCACAAAGAGCAGATGTCTGTTACTGGAGATCTGTTCTTCTCGGAGATTTTTTTTTCTCTGCTTGCACGTTATATATTTGAATAAGCACAAAGCGAATACTTTTTATTCTCATGTTGTTCAAAAGACTGATCCAGGTAGTTTTTTCACAGCAGTGCAGGGTTTTATTAGACTGTTCAGGGTGAATTTTCTTGATTATATCACAGTGCCAAAAGTGAAGGGAAAGATGCATCTAAAGATGTTGAATACTGAGACAATATAAATATGAACTTCTGTAAGTAGCTTGCTTGCAGCTATTATATTAAAGCGTTATGATGTATCTGAGAGGAGTTTAGACTGGTGGTCAAGGCTGCATAAAATGTTTGTGATAGGATTTGATGGAAAGATTTGTTTTCAAGGTCGCTGCCTTTTTTTGAATGAATAAGAAAAGCAAGCACCAGCAGTAGCAGAATAACTTGCCTAGCGAACTGTTACAGGCCACCGCGCATGCAGCTAAAACTCTAGAGGGAGAGCAAATCTCACTTTCTGAGCCAAGTAGCACATCTTGTTTAGCAATATGGTATTTCTTCGGGATTGGCACGTGGTGGGTTTGGGGTTTTAGTTTTTTGAACTTGGAGTTTACTAGCGCCTTAAGACTTGAATTTAGAAATAGTGGTAGAAAGCAAAGCAGCTTGCTTGCTGCCATGCTATAGATGTGTGTGACTATATAGCCTACCCCTCATATTAAAAGTTAAAAACTCTTTAAACATGAAGAGTTTGAGTCTCAGGGGAATAAATCAATGTGTAAAAAGTATCCTAAATGGTCCTTTTCTTAGCCATGGTCAGACAGCTGCAAATCTGCTTCTTTTTGTATGTTGGCCTAGTAGCTGTGCAGTACTTGCTCTGGAGGGCTATTCTATCATGATTTATTTGGAAATGGTGATTTGGGAAAGTAGAAAAGAATCATGTGAATTTTGGCAAGCTGTTTGTGTCATTTTCATAGATATTTGAAATGCCCTGGCTTTAAAGATGTGTCATGCTATGTGATGCATAAAGCAAATAGAAGAATGAAAGGGGTGCATTTCACCAGTTTTTACTGGTTTAGATCTGAGAACACTGGGACCAAGATGTGAAGATGATGTTATTTAGTAAAATTAAATTCAACTGAAAAAATTTGCAGTGGCATGAAAGAAATGGTAGAGTACTTAATTTCTCACTTATGTAAAGAAATAATTCTGCACTGATAGCAAAGTGCATTAAACACAGCAGAACCCAAACTATTTCAAGCTGTTCTATATGAAGTAATGGAACTTGTATAATGCATTAGTTGAATTAAATAGGACTTACTGCAGTCCCTCGTGGGCACAGGTAGAAGTGCCTTACATATTATTGTGTCTGAACTCTCCAAGAAGAGTGCATTATACCCTGCCAACCACTTTGTCTTTGGTCTTTTCTCCTGAGGAATCAGGCAGCGTATTTAGACGGCAAGTCCTCTGGCACAGAGGAGGAGCCTTGTAGTTATGTCTAAAAGGAGTGTCGGAAAGCCACAGCCCTGCATCAAACGTCATAGCTACGACTTTTAATCAATGATGTTAGTGGATTAGCAATCGACTGTTAGTTCCTGTGCTTCACCTAACACAGACTGATTTTTCTGTATTGTTTGGCGCGTTAGCTTCGCCCCCTCGTACTCCTAATCACACACGATTCAGGGTTTCACATCATACCCACTGACTGCTGCCGCTACCGAAGAAGGGGAGGAAAGTGTTTTAAATACTTCCCTCTCTGGTCTCACAGCATTTGACCACAGTGGTTGTTGCCACTGCAAGAGGGACTATGGCTTTCCCCAGCTACGTTACACCTTGCCCTGGTTTCAGGACTTTCTCAGGTTGTTGCAGAGTGGCGTGCCCCTTCCCTCTGTAAGCATGCCATGGAATGCGTCGGGAGGAAAGCTTTGCGAGTAGAAAGCCTCTGATATTGCAGTCAGATCTGCCCGACGGTATGACTAACCCAAGTACCGCCTGGTAAAACTGCGCATCCCATAACTCTCTCATGTGCGCCCGGAGCAGGCGGGATGCTGCCGGGTCTGTTTGGCACCGCGGTGCACCGCCGGGGCTCGGTGCTGGGGAAAGGAGTGGGAGCATCAGCTGAGCCGCACTGAAGTGTCATCTGCTGATGCAATCTGATCTCTTCCAAATTTTACAGTCTTCATTTGACTCCGAATTCCAGTAAACAGAGCTGGAGGCACACTCCACACCATATAAAAGCAGGTCTTTATCAGGGAATGAATGTTGGTCTCGCTGGCAGTAAGGAATTTTGATTCCAATTAATAGCACTGAATGAAGCACTCGTGATGGACAGACGTTCAGGCCAGAGGAGAAGGGATGAGTCCGTCGGTGCTGTTCCTCAGCAGTGTCACAGATCCTGTGAAACAGAGAGAGACCTTTTGTGGTGGCTTTGCTGGCTTTGTGGAAGGCCCTCAGTAGAACAAACCGTCTCCAGAGATGTTCTCCGTTGATGTATTTTGAGCTGGGGTTGTCAGAGACCTTAGAAGGGTACTGCAAAAAGTGCTGTGAAATCGAGAACTTAAAAAATTATTTTGATTCGACTCCATAATAACTTTTTAGTATGTCTCAGCTTCTGCATTTGCAAATGAGGTTGGCTTTGGAAGAATAAAATCTAAGCATACATTGTAAAAAAGGCAGGGAAAAGAAGTTTCATATTTAAGTTTTTTTTGCATTTATGCCCTGATCCAATTCTGTAAGCTTTATGATGCAGTCTTCTTGTAAAAGCATTCCATTCAACAATGCGTTGCGTCTATGGCAACAATATTGGTTTTAACTTCAATCATATATTCAACATGTCAAAAAGGGAGCATCTGTATTCATAACCTGCAGAACTGAGTCTTAAATTTTATTGCTTGCTTTTCAATAGGCCCTTTTAACTGCGTCAGTTCCTTTTCTCTTCCTATTTTCCTTTTCTCTTTCCTTTTCTCTTCCTATTATCCCTGCCTGTGGCAGGGGGGTTGGAACTCGATGATCTTCAAGGTCCCTTCCAACCTAAACCATTCTATGATTCTATTTTCCTCGAAACCCATGCAAGTTTAGCAGTGTCATCACTCGATGTGGTCACATCTCACTCTAACTTTAATTTGTAAGCTAATCTAGTTGGCAGATGTCATCAACTCGATGACAGTGGTTTGTATCAGTTATTTTATTCAACTGGAGATGCTGATGATCTAGATAATCCAGGAAACAAACTATTTACCCTGGTTTATTTTTATTTTTTTTTAAAAAAAGCTCTGATAACCTTCCTGTGATTAGCTATGGTTACGGAGATGATGGCCACTGCAATCGCTGCAAGTGCATACGTATTCCGTGCAGATCTGGTGGGACGGAGGGAAGACTGAGAGGCAGCAGTGGTGACAGAACGGTTTCACAACCTCCCTGTTCTCATGGCACCAACATTTCTGACCATGTATGTCAAACATGGTTCAAACTATTAAGCATATACGTGTTAAACCTTTATATTGCATATGCATACGAAGGTTGGACAGAGGCTGAAGCAATTCTTGATTTTCAGGGCTTGACTTTGCCACATTTGTAATGTAATATTGAAGTAATTTCTATTTCAAGGATAGACAATATAAATACAACTACACAATGTTGTTATTGGTTAAATTCTGTATTCTGTTCCATACACTATGTCATAGAATACAATACAACTGAGCTGAAATTTGGAGAAAAGGGTTTTTTTATTTTCTATTGGTGAATCAGAAGAAAATTAACAGAGTTAAATAAAATAGTTACAAATATTTTATCTCTTTGCATTAAAAATATGTAAATACTAATTTTTCATGCCAGCGATTCTAACTGATATATCTGTTTGCATGTGGGTTAAGTCCATAGGTTCACATACTTATTTTAAGCTATGTTATGGGAACAAAGTGCTAGGGAACAGCTGGTCCCATGCATATTTCAGTACACTTATTTACCCTCTTCCACAGATCTGTCGAATTCATTAGGTTACAGAAGCCACAACCCCAAACTGTATTTCTCAAATAATTTTTAATTCATAAAGTTCTTAATTGCATAGTTACTTTGTGCTAATGTTCGTGGCATTGGTGTAATTGAAGCAGTAATAGGTTTCTCTTCGTTTAGTGCCAAAACAAAGATGAAACACTAAACCCCTGCGGGTGCAGATTATTGCAAGCACAGACGGATGGTGTAGAAATTGTTGAAAGACAAGATTTATGATGTCCAGCATTGCTTCAGTGGTCAAAAAACCTTGACTATGAAATGAATTCTTTTTCATAATTGACATGATACTTATGAGATAGTGTGCAATGTCTTTTACATACATGTGTACATCTAATCTGCCAATATTGTTTAAATTGCACAGTTTCTGGGGTTTCAATTTTCTAATGCTTAAACATTCGGTTGCAGATATTCCTCATGTGATTCCAGATTTTGAGACTCCAGATGCAATTTTTTTTCCTTTACTGATAGCTTAAGAAGTAACATTTTTCAAGACAAATATTTTGGGAAAACTGTTCAAGCTTGCCTGTCTGTGCTTTCAGAGGTTTTTGAGGAAGGTTGTTATTATGGAGATATCTAGGAAAGTGATAGTTTGCAAAAGATTGATCCAGTTGAACTGCTGGATATATGCATGTTTCTGGTCTAGCCTCACCGTGTGACTTCTTGCAGCTTTTTAATTTGAGTGCAAGACTGTAAAACCTAATTATTCCTGTAAGACTTTTTAAAAATGGTTTCTAGGTTATCTTGTTAAGATCATTGGGACTAAAATGTTGATGAATAATCTTTGAATAGTTTTGAAAGAAAATTCTCTGTAAACTTTTATAAAACAAATGTTGATATTGATTGCTGTGTGAGCCACAGAGCCTGAAGCTGAATTTAGCAAAAAAAATCAATCTTGAGACAATGTTGTACTCATATATAGAGAGAAGTGATAAGCCTTTTCCTTCAAACTTAATTACTTCCCATGTCTGATTCATAGAATCAAAGAATCACGGAATGGTTTGGGTTGGAAGGGACCTTGAAGATCATCCAGTGCCACCCCCCTGCCCTGGGCAGGGACACCTCCCACCAGCCCAGGTTGCTCCGAGCCCCATCCAACCTGACCTTGGACACCTCCAGGGATGGGGCAGCCACAGCTTCTTGGGGCAACCTGCGCCAGGGGCTCACCACCCACACAGGAGCAGAGGGGCACAGTCCCCGCCTCGCCCTGCTGGCCACGCTGCTGGGGATGCAGCCCGGGGTGCCGGTGGCTCGCTGGGCTGACAGCGCACATTGTCAGCTCATGGTGAGCTTCTTATCCACCAACACCCCCAAGTCCTTCTCCTCAGGTCTGGTCTCCATCCATTCTGCCTCCAGCCTGGATTTATGTTTGGGATTGCCCCAACCCACGTGCAGGACCTTGCACTTGGCCTTGTTGAACTTCATGAGGTTCACATGGACCCATCTCTCCAGCCTGTCCAGGTCCCTCTGGATGGCACCCATTCCCTCCCGTGTGTTGACTGCTCCACACAGCTTCGTGTCAGCAAACTTGCTGAGGGTGCACTTGATCCCACTGTCCATGTCACCAACAAAGATGTTAAACAGATTACTAGGTAATTATTTGGGTTTTTTTACTGGACTCATTTCATGGTTTTTATGCAGAGTGTAAAATAATTTTTCATTTGTAGAGTAAAAAATAATCTGCTTCTTTCACTAGAAATTACTGAGTATTCAGCCTTAACAACTTGATTATTGTTGTCATATCTGACAATTTAATTGAATAGTTTATTTTGTGCATGGCAGTTTCCTGTCTAATACTGTGGTAGAAGGAGCTTGTTCTTCTGTCATCTTTAGTAATAAGAAAAAGACAAGTACCTTACATTCTTTCCAGATTTTGAAAAATTCCATTGATAATTAACAGCCAACATTTACGCTGCTTAATTGGACATTACTTCTTTCAAAAGCATTAATGCAAGGTCAATGCATTTTAAACTTCACTGTGCAATTTTGTGGCATTTTTCCTTCTCTTTAGTAGCAAAAAGCAGTTTGCTCAGTGCTACTAAATGAAAACCACTGTGTGACAATTGTCTGCATGGACGTAGGCACGTACCAAATGACATGTGAAGAGTCCGTAACACTTGATCTCCCGTGAAATGTTGTCCTCTCCTGGATAGCCCAAATAGCAGTTGGTGGAGGAGCCTCATCCCAGACTGGCAAACGAGCCTGATGCAGAAGATGCACACCAGTGAGGACAACGTGAGAAGCTGCTTGTCTTTCATCTCCTGGACTTACAGGCTCTTGGGCAGGTGGGTCAGGCTTGCACGATGAGGAGCAGTGGGACACGTGTGATTGTTGGTGTGTGGGATGTGGTCCTGCATTCTCCCATGCTCCTGCGCTGATCAACTATACCAGCTTGTGCCATGGCAACATTTCTAGCGTGGTTTTGTATGAAATTCCATTGAAGAGTTGTAATTTTCTAAAGTGAGAAAACAAAATTTTGTAGCCAGCACTACCCATGAGTTCTAGAGTAGCACAGGGTGAGAAAATGAGTTGCAGGCTGTTTTTAGAACAAAGTGATTTGATCACGTCGTATAGTGATTACAGTATAATTGACAAAAAATAGATAAGGTATCCTGTGGTGATAATCTAGTCCTGACTCTTTAAGCAAAATGATACACTTTTAAATAAATAGCATATCCATTGATTAATAACGGATGTCTATGTTGCAACTTCCTAAATTATCTCTGCTTCCCGTGACTTGAACCACATTGCTTCTTTGTGCTCCTTGCTTCATCCTTCCAGGATTGTTAGTTTCTCTCTCTCTGCCTTTTTTCTTTGACTCTTCTATCAGTAGTGTTTGCTGCCAAAGTTAAATGACAGGCTTTTGCATCATCAAATAAAATTCCAAGGAAGTTTCAAGAGTAGAAATCGAGATTCAGGACTATATTAATTAAAACCTGAAATAAATGGTTATCACAATATGTCCTAATTGCTTTGAATTTTAGGGCAAAAATCCTTCATTTCCTTGAAATACAGTTATATAGATGGTGTCCTGGTTCCGACAGGGATGGGGTTAATGTCCCCAAGGATGGGAGGGGACACAGGTATCCCATGCCATGGGAGCTGTGCCCGGGCTGTGGAGGAAGCTGTCGGGGAAGGGGGCGGAAAGTCGTTGCTCTGAGCGGGCTGCGGCGGTGTGGGTCCGGTCGGAGAGCAGTGGTGCCGTAATTGCGTTTGTATATTCCTTTATTGGTGTTATTGTTACTGTTTTCTCTTCCCTTTGCTGTTCTGTTAAACTGCCTTTGTCTCAACCCACGTGTTGTGCCTTTTCCTTCTGATTCTCCCCACGGCTGTGGGGGTTGAGCAAGCGGCTGCGTGATTCTTTGTTGCCGACTGAGGCCAAACCACAACAGTCGGGTTTAGAAAATTCGGGATAATGAATAACGATAATGGCTAAACGTAAGAAATGGGAATGATGTTGTTCTGTTTCGGTCTGTCAGGGTAAGGAAAGGTTTCCAAAGCATCTTGTTCTACAGAACTTGTTGATCAGGCAGCCGTCTTGGCTGGGCTGCCAAACTTGAGTCAGTTTTCTGTCCTCTGGAATCACATTGTGTGTCAGACCCAAGGTTCAATGACATTTTCAGTAATTGCACACCTTTAAAGATATAAAATGCATCAGCAATACCTGGAAAACAGACCTGTATCCTGTTTTGTCCCACTTAGTGAAGATGGAGACTGTTTGGATAGACTGGAAAGTAAACTGTCTGGGGAAAAAAGAGGATGCAAAATTCCTACTTTCCTAATTTCCCTTATTGTTCACGCAACAGCAGTGTAACAGAAAACGATTACTCCTTCTGACAGGTATTGACACCAAAACAACAGCCCTTGCTCGGAATGGCTGGATCCTTATTCGCAACATTACCCAGGTTTCGAGTCTTCTAGCACTCTTTCAATGCTTGACTCCTAAAAGGCAGTGGAAAAATCTCTATTACCCCTGCCGCCCTGAGTAAAGATATTTCCCAATATCTTGTTATTAATAGCATGGTAATGCAGTTGTGCCAGGAAAGCAGCTAAACAACCCAAGAACTTGTGTTTAAAAACCTCTGATAACACACATCAAACTTCCACTCTGCAACTGTGAATACTTCAAAAGTTAGGTTGGTAATATTTTTTAGCTGTCGAATGCCAAGACAAAAAATATGAAGCACTTTTAAATTAACCTCTCAAAAAGAGTTTTACCTGGAAAAAAGTCTTCAGCATCAAGAAATCTGGCATTAGTTTTCCAGTTTTATGTTTCAAAGATGTTTAGTTTGGACATCAGTCGCAAAGATCGTTTTGTACTTTATACAGAATACAGATTTACTGATAAGTTGGGAACACTTCAATTTTACCTTTTTTTTTGTCTTGGAATTTCTGGGAAAATACAAGAGGCGCACATGAAGCCTGGTTTGTGTGCAAAAGTTATGTGCTAATCCATTTGGGATGGGTAAAGTCTAACATCTGTTTGTGTCAACCCCTGTGGGATGCACCCCTTGTGTCATAGAATCATAGAATAGTTTGGGTTGGAAGGGACCTTTAAAGGTCATCTACTCTGACCCCCGCAATTGGTGTGGACTGTGCCTTGAAAGTTTGTCCTTAACTGTCCTTAACTGATTCGCACTGAGAGCACGATTCACAAACATTTCAGTGTGGAAGAAAATTTAACTTCGCAGTAATTTATTGGTGGTTTCATAAAATTTTTATTGTGAAATCACTTAAAATATGTAGAATAATGCATGAAATATCTTTTGCACATTAAGAAGGTTGGTAATTTTGTCAATGCTTCAAGTAGATGCTCTACCCATGAGCAGCCTGAACAGGAATCTGCCCTTGGGCAACTTCACAACAGGCCATTGCTGTGCTGCGAGGGGTGTGCAATGGACGTGGAGGAGAGGTCCTCTCATCCCGAGATGTTCTTGCTTGGCTTCATTTATCCCATAAGGTGACAAAGGATTTTCTGGAAAGAACAAGCCAAATTCCTCCAGGATTTGCATAGAAGAGTCCTAGCAATAGACTTGGGTCACCTATAGCCAATTCTGAACTGATGCTGTCGGTGAAGAGACAGAGTGAATCCAACTGAGCATTACCAGAAGAAGCAGGGGCTGGAGCTTAGATAGATGGGCTGGAAAGCCTGTGCTCCCACCAAGGTGCAGAAGTGAATTGAAAGAAAGCAAATAGGTTCAGGGTTTTCAACACATTAATTTTCAATGTTCATGTACTTCATCTGTGCCACGCAGACGCCAGAGATTTAAAATAATTGTGGAACGGATGCCTGGAAGCAGAAGGCACGTCACGTTGAGTTCCTTTAGTGGGACTGAATCATTATTCTTCTTTATTGTACTTCCCTGTTACATCAAATGTAAATGGACATGAAAGGTATAATTTCCCTGGAGACAGAAATGATACTTTTGTCAAGTTTGGCCCCGCGTCCTGTCATTCTATTTCCCTCTCTGCCTGATTTTGTCATGTATCTGTCTGAGCTTTCCATTGATAGTTACATAATTGCCTGAAGCTCTACTAATTAATAATTAGCATTCACTTTTCTTTTCTGCTTCTTGAACCTGTTTTATTTTTGTGGGCTCTGGCAGAACTACTACCTGCAAGGGTGCTGAGCTGGGTTTCTCGTAGAGCAGAACTGTCACCGTTCATTAAAGGGTGCTCCATTGGGCCATCTTCGAAATCAAGTTGGTGCCTTGGCCTCTGTGTGCAAGGGATCCCACTGAAAAACTCTCCCTCTCCCTCTCCCTCTCCCTCTCCCTCTCCCTCTCCCTCTCCCTCTCCCTCTCCCTCTCCCTCTCCCTCTCCCTCTCCCTCTCCCTCTCCCTCCCTCTCCCTCGCACCCTTCCTCACCCGCTCCCTCTCCCTCTCCCTCTCCCTCTCCCTCTCCCTCTCCCTCTCCCTCTCCCTCTCCCCTTTGCAATAATGACGGAACGGCCCTGTGAGATCATTTTCTTAATGAGGGTGAAGTGTGTGACCTGGGTTATCGCTTTGATTTCCTTAGTCGGGTGAAGGACGGTTATTCAAACTGTTATTTAAGGACCTATTTTTGTTGGCTTGTTCAGATGTAACCCCAAAGAATTTTTTGTCATCACTCTGTTGTAATAAAACATATTTTAAAAAGTAGTTGTGATTATATAAAGCAAAGGGAGTGAATATCAAGGGTCTACAGTCAGAGAGATTCTAAATCTCTGCTGAAACTGCCTTGGGGCAGATTTTTTGCACATAATTTGTGTAGAATTGAGGCTATTTTTATTTTTCATGTGAGGGAGATTCTGTTAAGAATGCTAATGAATTATTAAAATATTATAAGCTGAATGATTTTCTCTTTCCCAAGTAGTTCTGCTGCTGGTGAATCTCTGCTGTGGTATCTCTGCTAAGTATGATTCCTGTTCTTTAAACGTAATGACACAACATTATAAGTTAAAATAAATGCTATGCAGGGGGCCCTGAGGGACCTGGGCTCTGAATTCGCTTCCTGCATTTCACTTAAGTACATTTAAATTCTAACTGTTTCTTTGATTTGCATTTTCTTGCTGCGTTCAGGAGAAGTGGATAGAGCTTTCTGAAGTTAATGTAATGGTCCTGTTGGCTTCAGAAGATTTTGAAATAGACCTTAAATAAAGAAACACTAATCCAAAACTGCAGGTCCACATTACAACTATGAAAGGATATTATTTATTCATTTACTGTCCTGGTTTCAGCTGGGATAGAGTTAATTTTCTTTCTGGTAGCTGCTGTGTTTTGGATTTGACATGAAAAGAATGTTGATAACACATATTGTTTTAATTGTTGCTAAGTGCTGTTTACATCCGTCAAGGACTTTTTTCAGCCTCCCAGAGAAGCTGAGAGGGAGCACAGACAGCACAAGCGTGACAAAGGGGTATTCCATACCAGAGATGTCGTACTCAGCGTATAAAGAGGGGTTGGCGGGGGGGCAGGGATCCGCAACCACTGCTCGGGACGGGCTGGGCAACCGATTTTCGGGTGGCGAGAGTGACTTGTGTTGTACCATTTTATTTTGTATAGCCTATTATTATTATTGTTAATATTAATATTATCAATATTATTAATAATAATATTACTATTGTTATTATCATCATCATCATTATTACAGTTATAGTTATGATTGTTATTTTTCCTTTTCCGTTACTGTTCTATTAAACTGTCTTTACCTAAACCCAGGAAGTTTTTCCTTTTTCCCCCCTTTTTTCCCTCTTCTCCCTGCCCTACTGGGGGTCCTAGTTGCGGGCTGGGGTTAAACCATGACGTTTACTTATAGGATTTTTATTATTGCCTAGGGTGTCACTAATTATAGTTGTCTAGAAAAGGATACTGTTTCATAACTCTAGACTCACTTCAGTTATAAAATTTGCATTATGATTTCTTAGTGAAGGTTCAGGGAGTCCATTGTCACTGAACTAAACTGAAAATCCTTGTAATGACAAAGCTTCTCTGACACTAAGGCTGTGCGATCCTATTTAATTCCCCACCTCGGGATTTATTCTGCTCTGCCAGCTGGGTAGCTGAGTCTTTAGTCACTTAGCAGCAAGTTATGTTGGGAGCGTTGTGAAAATAAGAGCAAGAAGAGCGTCTGCTTTTGTGAGAGTCGACTGAATTTGGAAGAAAGACTTCCAAAAGTTCAATTTCTTGGTGTAGTTAAGCCTCTCTAGATGTTCGTTGTGGCCAAGAGGGAGAGTCCTTCTCTGTCGACAGCTGCAGCATCCATCTCTTGCCTTGCAACAATGCTACAATTTGTCTGACGACCCATGGATCTAACTCAAGGAGCTAAACTGGCAAAAAAGGGTCTGCTGGTTTTGGAGGGCAGTTTTTTCTGAACTGGGTGGTGGTGGGATCAGACAAGCACCGGTGCTGGTGGCCTGTGGCTGGATGGGCTTAGCTGTACCATAAAGCCATTCCTTAAGGAAATTCTAAGCCACGGATCAGGACATTGAGTCATGAGTATTTTGTCTTCAAGAAATGAGCTGAAGAGATACCCGAAGAGATACCCTGCTCCTGAAAGTGTGCTTTCTGGTGACGGAGACCAAGCTGTGAGGAGCAAACCGTTCACAGCCCCTGGAGGTGCAAAGGCACTTTCTCCAAAGGGAGGGAGCCTTGTCAGGAGTCCTCCCTGCTGTCATTGCACTTACCTCAGTCTTCCATGGTGATGAGATGCATAATGCAGTAATTTTCTCTCCGGAAAGAGGGACCGATTTTCTTCTGTGCTATGAAATGTTCCATTTTACAGCAGGAACAACTGTAAAAGAAATAGTGGGTCAAATGGTCTCAATACGCAGCTTGTGCAATCTGTAAAATTCATCAAACTTTGAGCTACTCACACAGAAAATACATTAGAAGTTTTATTTATATATACATATGTTTCATTATCACCATAATACATATTATCTAAAAAGTGTGTTACAGTGCTTTCCAGAAGCCTATCAGAATTTTTTCTGCCATATTCTGGATGTCTCTCTCTGATTTTTTTTCTTTTTTTTAAGTTAGTTATCTGCAGCCATTCCCTGCTTTTGAGTTGTTTCCTCTTTAAGAAGGATCTTTCTGTTAAGGTGTGGAGGAATGATTTTTGGAACAAAGGTAGTCACTTCTGCAGGTGGGGGAAAAATATAAAGACTTTTTTATTATTCACCAGGATTATGTTTCCTTTTCTGGAGAATTGGTCATTTTAGACTTTTAGCTAAAATGAAGCCGCTTTATTTTCTGTTTTATTTAGGAGACGTTTAGAAGGTATCATGACAAGAAACAACTGAGGCAGCAGCATACATGCTCTGGAGCGCACGGCTCTCATTTTGTGGTGTTGCTGTGTTGACGGCAGGTCGCAGTCCCCACAACCTTCCCAGCGTGAAGCTGGGCTGGCTGACCTCTGAACTGCCCAGGTTGCCAAGGGCAGCAGCAGCAATTCACTGACACTGAATTTTGGAGAGCGCTAAAACAGGTAACTTTTTGGTTACTGACATCATATTCTTCCTGGTCCACCATTGTAAGCGCGGAGAGCAATACCTCCATGTGACAAAAGGTAATGCAGGTTGCCATGGGCTCGGCAAATATTCAAGAGGCTCCAAACCCAGGGTAGTGACCTTTGGAGGAACTTGTGCAACGCACCACACTGCTGTTCTGTACCTACCTAGCAGAAAGTGATATACAGCTATTTTTCTATTTTCCATATACGAATCAAATCATAGATTATTTAAATCTTTTTTCAACTTTATTTTAAATTATATATTATTAAATACTATGAAAACCTTTATAACTTTTATAATTTGGCCAGAGGAGCTGTGGCTGCCCCATCCCTGGAGGTGTCCAAGGCCGGGTTGGACGGGGCTTGGAGCACCCTGGGCTGGTGGGAGGTGTCCCTGCCCAGGGCAGGGGGTTGGAACTCGATGATCTTCAAGGTCCCTTCCAACCCAAACCATTCTGTGATTCTATGAATTTACAACAACTTTTTTTTTTTTTTTTTCAGGATTTAGGAATAATACCCCCAGGTAGACAAAAATTTGTAATTAATTTTTTTTCTTCAACTATTTCTGAATTTTCTATAAAATGTGTTCTAGGTTCAGATACTTGTCCTCATATTCTGTAGAGTTTTAAAAATATTGAAGCCATTTATGTTAAAGGTATCCGTCAAACTTTTTGCCTGCAAAAAATTCAAATGTCCATTACTTCTGTGTTTCACTCCACCTACAAATAAGATGTCACTGTCAGCAAAAGATATCTATTTAGTACAGTATTTCACTGTATTTCATCTTTCACTTTTGAGCATTTCTGTAAGGTTTGTCTGTTTGTAGTGATGATGTAAATAGGGTGGATATATTTAAGTGGAGTGAGTCTCTAGGTACAGAGTAAGGCCAATGGAGGGAACGTTAGATCCCTGTTCATCAGTGTGGAAGGAATTGAAGTTAATTTTTTTGAAGAAGAAAAATAATATTTCTTGTGATGTGCATTTTTAGGCTCCAGCCCAGTTTGTGCTTTGTCCCGTGTTGTTCCGGCTGTGCCCAGAGCCCCGTCTTTGGCAATGGGGGAGAACCCAATCTCTGCTGTTTCGGCCATGCCATGCTCTGATCCTCTGGTTCTCCCCCACCACTGTTTTTGGCTCAGAGCTGACACAAAAGCCATTGTCTGCAGCTAAAAATGAGTGGAAGGAGAGTGGCAGGGGCATACGTAGCTGGGAGCTGGCCCCTGGGGCTGCGTCACTCTCTGAGCTTGTTTTTGCCCCATGCCGTGGGAGTCTCCGGTTTTGGTGGTTCCAGGAGTCAGGGTCCCATCAGCTACCGCAGAACGCAGACATGGAAAGAAGTATCTTCTGCTTATGTTTCTGAGAGTTTTCTTCAGTGCTTCCTGCGGGACGAGTGTGGAGCAGTAAAGGAGACTGCTGTACAGAGGTGAAAATATCAATTGCACTGACAGAAATGATTTTCTGATGGTTTTCTGCCAGCAAGAAAAGGAGAAGATGATGATGTGTCCCTCAACCAAAGGCGTTCCACAAACATGTAGCGTGTTGGACTCCTGCTCTATTTGAAATACCAGTGTGGACCACATGGCAGAGTTGTGTCCTGCCAGTGCAAGTTCTTATAGAATCATTATGACTGGAAAAGACCTTTGAGATCATCAAGTGCAACCCTTATCTAACTCTACCAGGCCCACTTCTAGCCCATGTCGCTGAGCACCATAGCTAGATGGCTTTAAACATCTGAGGATGGCGATTCAACCACTTCCATGGGCAGCCTGTCCCAGTCTTTGATAACCCTTTCGGTGTAGAAGTTTTTCCTAATGTCTAACCTAAACCTCCTCTGGTACAACTTGACGCCATTCCCTCTTGTCCTATTGGTTGTAACTTGAGAGAGGAGACCAACGGCCACGTCTCTACACTGTCCTTTCAGGTAGTTGTAGAGAGCGATATGGTCTCCCTCAGCCTCCTTTTCTGCAGACTAAACAACCACAAGTCCCTCAGCCACTCCTCATAAGACTTATTCTCAAGACCCTTCACTAGCTTTCTTGCCCCTGTTTCATTTTCTTGTTAGAAAATGAAACTTTTCTGTACCCCTTATGTATTCCAAAGGTGAAGCCATATGCAAGGTGCCAGGGTGAGTGAGAACTTGCTGCTTTTCTTTTCCTTTTCTGTTTTTCTTTTTCCCCACAGTTTCTTGTTTTCTCAGATATTTTCTGTCTTTTCTGACTGTCTCTTTTCCTTTCCTCCAAATACTTTGTATTTAGTGCCAACCGAAATAGAAGTACCTTTTGCCTTTAGTAGGAATAGGATTGATCCTGTTTCCTTTTCTGTACCTCTGTCTCCCTGATTTCTGCTCTTTATTAATTCACATCCACAGTCTTAGTATAAGAATTGGAGATGGCCAAGCTGGAACAGGACTGGCTTGAAGTTCACAGGCAATCAGATCCAGTCTGGCTTAGTCTCACAGTACTGATGATTTAGTTCTCCTCACAATCTTGGTGTCCTCCACAATCTCAGTGTCTATCCATTATCCATCTTTTACAACTAAATGGCTCAGACCTTTGCGCTGCACTGGGAACTCAGAGCCGTTACAGATGGCGTTAATCATGGGCAGCATCCTTCTAATGGTCCCATATGCTGCTCATGGGTTTACACACCCATCACGACTTTTTAGCGGTTGTTCAAATGGTGTGGCTTGTCTTTATTTTTAAACGGATTAGATGTGTTCACACAATCACTCCCAGCTGAGAGCAGTAACTTTTAATTGAGCTGTGATTAGCTTCTT
Source organism: Pluvialis apricaria (assembly GCA_017639485.1). Lineage (NCBI taxonomy): Eukaryota > Metazoa > Chordata > Aves > Charadriiformes > Charadriidae > Pluvialis > Pluvialis apricaria. The sequence goes on from CM030013.1 coordinate 40,495,342, forward strand.
AAACTACCTGAATCTGATGGCAGAAATATATTACACTTTTTGTTAATTAGGAAATTGATTGCTTGGTTGTGCATCCCTGGTGGTAAATATGATAACCTTTAACACGACAGTGGATCAATAGTTCAGGGGTTTGATTTCTTTGTTTTAAAGCAATCAGACCTGACCATATTCCCCCCCACACCCCCCCCCCAAAAAAAAAAAAAAGAAAAAAAAAAGATTTGAGAAAATCTAGGAGTTTTACACAGGCAATGTTACATTGCATCCCTTCTTGGTGCTTCTCAGTTTGTATTCAGACTTGGGATGATGAAAATCAAAATACGAAGCAGAAATAATAACTTCTGCCTATAAACTTATTTTTCATCACCTTAAGGATGTCTCCACCTCAGCATTTTTATCTTCTTTTTTGCCTTCAGGAGATGTTGACAGATGTATATGTCTTTAGAAACAACAGAATTTGTTACCTACAGAGTAATTACCCCAGGCAGCTGTAAATGACCCCTCTACCTACCCCTCCCATACGTATTTCAACTTAGTGAGTTGTATTATTTGTGTTTTCACTAAAACTGAACTCACTTGTCTGAAATTGTATTGCCTGGAGTTGTACTGGAATATTTTATGTGCCTTTGTGTTAAGAGCAGATTAAGAAAGCAAAGGGAACTCGCTTGCCATGGAAGAGCCAGTCCCCCTGTGCCGTAATTGGCAGTCTGGGGTCAAATCCTTCCTGCACCGACGCTAACGTGTTCCCAGTACTTGACTGTACCCTATTTCGGGCGGCATTCTGATAATGTCCCCATGTCATGGATCAAAGCTATGCCTTTCCAAATGATTGCCTAGTCTTTGTAAGGAAATGGTTAAATCATCACCAAACTGATATACATTTCCATGTCTTTTGCCTAATTTTCCAGCAAAAAAAAATTATATAAAAGGTGATTATGCACACGGTTTAGATGCTTCCTTTCCCGGTGTGAAATTTCTGAAGCTAAGACATTAGTTTATAAACATAAATTAGTTTATCAGCAAGCCGGTGACTCACCAAGCAGTCATTGTCAGCAATGTCTCTATACAGAGCTTACCTCGAAGCTTGTGCCCGATGGCAGACAGTTGTTGGCTTTTAGGTAAAATTGACTTAAATTTTGAAAACCCATGCTCATTCTAGCTCCTCAGAGGACCTGGTACAGTGGGTTTGAGCAATGTGGAGGCAAGGCTGGCTCTTCCTATTAAGTCTGTGCTCCTTGCAGCGGCTTGAGGCCTCCTCAATATTTTACACGGTGAAATCCCGCAAAGACCTGCCCTCTTGAAAGAGCAGGCTGAATTTGAGGGCAAGGAGCACAGTAATACAAACTCGAATGACCTCTTTCCAGCAAATTTGAACTTTCCAGTTCAAGTGGAAGTATGTTTCCGCTGAGACTGGTAATGTTTTGTCCTTCTTGCTATAAATCAGCCCTGAATTATGCAGCAGGGTGTTCAGGAATCTCAATGCCTGAAATGGGTGAGAATGACAGGGACCAATTACTGTTAAACTATCAGTTGTAAAAAACCCTGTATATATTCAGCTTTCTTACACATCAAAGCCATTACTGTTTTACAGCAGACCAGACCTTTAATGTCCCTTACAGAAAAATGGTTCCAGTCCTATTCTTAGGTATATACAGTAGAGGTACCACGTGAAAAGCCTCAGGTGTGGATGGGAGCATGCCAGCTCAGAAGATCCCAGATGATGCATACTGCTCATCATTCCTTGTGAGAGACTGCTGCACTGATGAGTCACTTGAATGCCTCAAATCCCAACTTTTACCATTATTTATGCTCCACTGTACGTATGTATTTCATCATTTCTACTTCAGTTCGAGCATTACAGTCACTTATGGAAAGACAAAGTTTGGTTCAATGGATATTGGATTGGAAAAAATCCCAGACGGAGAGCTAGAGGTCTGACAAAGAAGAATAAAACCTGCCTCCTCTCTGCAGTCTTTTAAGGTAGGATGAGCTTCCTTCACTTAAATGGGCATATTAAGAACTTTTTAATGTTGTAAATTTTTAAATCTCATTAGTTGCAAACAATTAAGTCATAAAACTTGAAATGGGCTGAGCAGTCTGCAAAATACATGAAATGTGAATTTATATATGGGAAGTGGTCTCTGGTGGGGTCCCTGCCAGGGAGCCTGGGGTGAGCTGGAGTTCTGCAAATTTACTGACCTGTTTGAGAACAAAGCAATTGGTGAATGTAGGACCTGTTCATGTGGCTTTTCTTTCTTACATCTGCTAGCATTGGCAGACATGTCGACTACTTCTAGGAAAAATATTCTACTGATATAGGGGAAACAGTCCGTCTTTCAAAAAAGTCACAGATAACCATCAGTAACATCTCTGTCATGTATAGGACGTACAGAGTCATTCGCCACTGAATGAATGTGTAACAAAGTAAAGTATTTTTCTAACACAACCCAGTTTCTAAAAGTTTATTTAACATTGTGCACCCAAACATTAATTTCAGTGGTCACTTATCGCTTGTAATTAAAGGTCTATAATAAGATCCAATAATTCCCTGTCATTGGAGGCGTAGTTCTGATGATGAAAGGGTAGAAGACTTTGAAGTAAAACAAACAGTAGAAAATATGATTAGGAGGAAGATAAATGAGGTCCCACAGGAGAGGAAAAATTGCTGTCACATTATATTTTTAACTCTGGAAGCCCTGCGTGTTGTGCAATCAGCAGTGAAGGAAAGATTTCATTTGAGGCTGAGGTTCAGGGTAATGGGTCAAAGTGAACCATTACAGGTGCTGTTAGACTAAGAAGGCTTTATTTTAGCCAGACATCATAGTGGTTAGACATCACTAGTGGCTTCAGTCTGGGTATGTCTTTGCACAGGTTTTGTAAAATAGGACCTTGGTTCATGTGATACACAGTCTGTTTTATGTATAACTGCTAAGCCTCATTTAGTTGATGTTTTTAAAAATTACTTATTATTTGTTATAGCTACGAGTAACTTTTCAGATGTGATGCCTTACGGATATTAACAGTTTATCTGCACTCAGGGCCATTCAAGGAGCACTGCAGTTTGAAATAGTTTCATACATATCTTCTCCAAAGACTTAGATGAGGCTCAAAGCTAAAATAAATGTGCAGAAACAACATCGGCATTTTGAAACCCAACATAATTTAGAGCATATTGCATGATTGAATTACAACCTAATATCTCATAATTTTTCCCACTTGTCAGAAAAGGTCATACAATGCTGTAAACAATCAATAGTTTTCGTGTCTAAAACGAAGAAGTTCGAACAGTTTTTCATGAGCTGTGAAGGTTAAATGAGGCACTTGCCAAGATCTATTGAGAGTCATCCAGGCTTTACATATTTTATAGTATGCTTAGTGGCATACTCATTACCATTGCCATTAATGGCTTATGATTAATCAAAAGAATTTGGTTTAGATCCCGCACATGGAGATCATATCATTTGTCTCATCTTCTGGGAGTTATCCTGAAGAACCTGCTATATGAATGATCTGAATGTATGCTGGAGTTTATATGGTATGTTATGTGCAGTTATGCCAAACATTATAATCTGAGAAAGAAAAATATGCTATTTGTGTATAATATCACAGCGCTTACATTTGCAGAAAGCTTTGGGTTTATATATTTATAATGGTGGTCTTATAAATCACCATTGTTACAGGTGTACACGTGGCCATACAGAAAACACTACAAACTGAAACTTGGCAATGGGTTTGTCATGACTGTGGAGCAAATTAGATTTTGCCAATTTGGGGAGATACTGGTGTGGTTTTGTGCTTGTATGAACACATATATATTTATGCAATGCATGTTTACAAAGGCCCATAAGGAGGCTTGGATGTTTGATATGGGAAAGGGCAGATGAGCATCGTGCTTCAGTGGCAGCTGGTTCAAAATGGGTTGTACAGTAGGTCTTCAGAAGCAGCAACATCCATGTTCTTGCAGGAGGGAACAAAAAACCATGCAGGGAAATAGTGGATGTATTGAGAGTACTCCACATCGGACCCTTTTGCCAGACTCAGGGCTCGGTGGGAGTTGGGGAAGTAGAGCCATCTTTCACGGGGCAGAGTGCAAAGTCAGGGCACAAGGAAAAGGCTCCGACAGAGGCAGACGACAGGTCTGCGAGCCAGCAGCTCCTGCCTTTCCGAGGGACACTCACCTCCAGCATTCCCCACACTGGGATTTGGGCAGGAGAAAAGAGCCAGGAGCTGCTCTGCCCGGGCAGAGATGCCTTCAATCAGCAGCAGCTCAGCAGCCGCTGCCTCCTGGGGAGGAGATGGGTCTTGGTCATCCAGTCCTGCCCTGAGCATGGGCTTTGCTGAGTGCCCAGAGGTGTGCTGGATACAGCCTTTCCCCCTCAAATGTCAGTGTGGCGATGATTAGGAAGTGGAAAAAGGACATGTTGTTGTCAGCTGCTTCGTTCCAGAGCGGGCAGCAGTCGGAGAGGAGACAGTGGCAGGGTGTGTGAGAAGTGCTGCATCTCAGCTTTTAAGTAGAGCAGGTTTAGTCATTGCGTTTGATAGATATCACCCAAGAACACTTTACGATGCATTTCTGTCAGCCCTGCAGCGTGGAGGCACCTGGAGATGCCTGAGTCAACCCAGGCACTGGGCTCAGGACCTCCGCTGCTCTCCTTGTGCTGCAACCTGCCTTTCAGCCGTTTATCCAGCCAGTTTTTGCTGTTGAGAGGAGAAGTTAATGCCTGCCCCGCTGATGGCAATAGCTGTTCCACAGCTCCGTACCTGCTTTTTAAAATAAGGCTTAAAATATTGTCAGCAACCTAAATCTTAGACAGAGCACAGATGATAAAGGATTAGTAAATAAAGCAGGGCATCAGTTTGGCCACTGGGTCAGCTTATTGTCTAATCCTTGCTATCTCAATTTCACTCTCCATAGATAGGAAAGCTAATATCTATTTACGGATCTCCTGGGGCCTTTGGGAGGATTAATCACTGAGTGCTCATAACCTATTTTTTAAGTGCTAAGTATTATGAGAGATTTGTGGGGACAACACAAAGTAATAAGCGTTATGGCAAAGCTGCAGAGTCTGATATGTTCACTCACTGTTTTCCTCAGAAGGGTTCAAGAAATTTGATGGGATGAACTTTATTTTACTGCTTGGGATTTGCATGGTGACCAAGCAACAGCACAAAGTTATAGATAACTTCCAAGCACAAATCCAGGCTGGGAGGAGAATGGCTGGAGAGCAGCCCTGAGGAGAAGGACCTGGGGGTGCTGATTGATGGGAAGCTCAGCATGAGCCGGCAATGTGCGATCGCAGCCCAGAAGGCCAACCGTATCCTGGGCTGCATCAGAAGTGTGGCCAGTGGGCGAGGGGGGGATTCTGCCCCTCTGCTGCGCTCTCGTGAGACCCCACCTGGAGTACTGCATCCAGTTCGGGGGGGCCAACAGCAGAAGAACACGGAGCTGTTGGAGCGGGGCCAGAGGAGGGCCCGGAGATGCTGCGAGGGCTGAGCCCCTCTGCTGGGAGGACAGGCTGGGAGAGGGGGGGTTCAGCCTGGAGAGAAGGCTCCAGGGAGGCCTTATAACAGCCTTCCAGTATCTGAAGGGCGCCTGCAAGAAAGCTGGAGAGGGACTTTTGACAAGGGCATGTAGGGATAGGATGAGGGGGAATGGCTTCAAACTGGAAGAGGGGAGCTTTAAAATAGGTATTAGGAGAAATATTTTCACTGTGAGGGTGGTGAGCCCCTGGCGCAGGCTGCCCCGAGAAGCTGTCGCTGCCCCATCCCTGGAGGTGTCCAAGGCCGGGTTGGACGGGGCTTGGAGCACCCTGGGCTGGGGGGAGGTGTCCATGCCCAGGGCAGGGGTGGCACTGGATAATCTTCAAGGTCCCTTCCAGCCTCAACCATTCTATGATTCTATGATAACCAAAACACTGATTTACTCTGGGTCTGCTGAACCGAAGTTGTGCACATCTAGTTTCTGGTTTCTCTTACCTGCAGAAGTATCAAATTCCCAAGTGCCCTATAACAAGTTACTGGGCACTAGTGTTTCTCTAATTCCAAAGAAGAAGTAAATAATTGAGGAAATGCAATTCATTTAAAGGTTGTACAGACTCTCCCTGCCCTTCTTCCCCTGCAGTAAATAAATTTGAGATGCTCTTTGAGCCTTGGAGATGCAGAAAGTCCAGGGACAGCCTGAGCTGTCGAGGAACATCAGCTCAATCCTCTTGTCAAATTGTCACTGCACAGGGACGGCCTTTATTCTTAAATGCCCAGGAATTAGCTACTTAGAGCAGTTAATTTTAATATCAAAGGCTTTCAGTAATATAATGTGTTCAAAGATTATAACCTTATGAGGTCTTTGTAGTGTTACACAGGGATGGCGAGAAGTAGTTATGAAAGGTTTGGGTTTTTTTAGGAAAAAGACACTTCCTCTTATTTTAAAAATAGCACTGAAGATGCAAAAGGAAAAAACATACCAACCTTGACCTGGAGCATCACTGTCAGTTTTCCTGGTTTGCTCTGCACACCAAGTTTACGGGATACCCACAGCGGTGTGGGGTAGCCTGGCTGTAAGGCACAGTATGTGCAGGCAGCTCCCTGCCCAAAATCGAGTGGCACTGTGCTCCACGCTGCCATGTTTCCCTGCTCTGTGAATAGCAACTCTGTCTGGACACCCTGCAGCCTTCAATGCCCACATATTATGTATGACAGTTCAGGGAAAACCCAGAAACCAGTGAAGCCGCTGCCATGATGGGGCTGGGGCTTCATCCTTAGTGATTTGGGCTTTGCACAGTGCCTAACCAAATGATGGGTTGTCTCACCATGATGAAAAGAATACTGGTTTTTGCTTACAAATGAGATGAAAGGTTTTTTTTCATGAAAGGGAAGCAGTTTAGCAAGCAGAGAGCGGATGAGTGGGAAGGCAGTTCATATATCAAAATTGGCGCTGTTTAAATGTGAGACAATGGTCTTAAATGACTTTCACAGGTCGCTAAATTTGCTGATCCTATTTTTCAGTGAGGAGGAAATATTGATTAATAACATCGGGATTCATGAATAACTACTGAATCTATGAAAGCTTGATACGAAGTTAAAAGGAAGAGTCCATGCAGGTAATAAACCGATGCCGTTTTAGCAGTGTTGGGCAGCGACGTAAACAGTCTTTGAACTGCTGTTACAGTCATGTAACATCTCATTCCTTGAAACCATGAGCAATTTAGTTTCCTCGTTACCCAGATAACTCACTGTGACAAAAAGCAGAGATTTCTCTTTGCCTATTGGCCGAAGGCTGCAGTTGGTGTCCTTGTGGGCACAGGCGCCGGGTGAGGGGCAGACCCACAGCACCTTCAGACAACTCTTGTAGATGGAGTCGATGCAAACTTTGCCACATGCAGGCACTCTGACTTCGCTATGAGCTCAAAATCCTCTGAATTTTGAGACTTGTGTGTGGTTTGGTTTTTTTTTTGTTGTTGTTGTTATTTTGTTTGTTTGTTTGTTTTCTTTCTCTGCAAGTTTGCAGTGGGGAAGGAGGTGGCCGAGCAGGCGTTAGGAGAAGTGAATGACTTTATTGGGCTACTTGCACATTGTAATGTTATTCTGCCTCCAAGGATGGCAGTGTAAATCTCAGAGAAAACAAATTCATTTCAGAAAGGTTATATATATGTAGATGATTTGCATCCTAACCCCTGTGTGTGCCTCTCCTACCCCAATAAACAAACAGCTTTTTTGTACTACTGCAGTCTCTGAGGATGTCTGCAGAGATAAACATGCGCTGAAGTCCTTGCAGGATGGAGCATTGAATGGGAAGCAAAACAAAACAGGAATTTTGCTGCTGTCTTTCCTATTGAAAGAGAATAGGTACTAAATTCTCTCTGTTGAGTCAGAAATGCCCTCCTGGACCAGGTCTTGGCTCTGCACTGTCTAGTTTGTCCTACTGAGGAGCAGGACACCTTTCTGGGGGACTTTAAGGTGAAATCAGAGTGAATGTGCTTGGAAAAAAAAAATGCAGAACCTTCCCTTTTGAGAATGCCTACCACAACGGCTGGGAGTGTTGTTTTTAGAATAGACACTTCACCTCCTCTTCAGATGGGGGAAAAAAATCTCCTGCCTCAAATCCCAAGCTGGTAGCATGTCGTACCAACCGACAAAAGCCCAAAAAAACAATGACAGAATTATTCCCAGCAGTAGCTCCACTATCGAAACAGGAGCTCCAAGAAGGCCCTTAGAGATTTTATTTTATTCTACGTTATGAGGGAGGAGATCAGGCAAGGCGTTGAAGAATACCAGCTTAAATGTCTCTAAAATAAATGATAAGGATTTACTCTGCCAATTTAAACTCTGGGCAGCGGGGTAGGGTTGGGCATAGAGTGGAAACCCAGAGTGGAGACCAACCTGTGAGTCCCAGGACCCTGTGAAATTGTCTTTGGAGTTCTTTGCATCCCCTGGGGCACATGGGGTGTGCGTCAGCACGATGGAGGTCCCCTCACCCACGGTGGGCCAGGGGAAGGGCTGGACCAAGGGCAGCAGTGCCCGTGGCTCCCATCTCTAACATATGAGGCTGCAGATTGTTGTTGTCCTTTATGGCACAGATTTGAGTGTCTTCTATTCTGTTACAGTATACTACATTATTACCAACAACTAGATGTAAATACTGTTAGGAAGCAGTAGTGCAAAGTTAGATACAATGAATTTATTTAGCAAGAACCTGTGCTCTGTGTCTATAGTTTCCCCGTCCTCATCCTTTGTCCTGTTGTAAACTGCAACTCTGGGCAACTTTGGATGTTGTTTTGCCAAAATTAAAGCCCACGCTAGGTTATTTGTCTTAGGATAAAGTGATGTTATGACTTGGTATTTCTTTGGCAGAGTCCTACTTGTTTATAAAATGTTTTACCTTCTTAGGACAGAAGGAACAGGAGCTTGGGGAAGTGTGGCTGGAAAGCTGCCTGGCAGAAAGAGGCCTGGGGGTTCTAATTGACAAGTGACTGAATATGAGCCAGCAGTGTGCCCAGGTGGCCAAGAAAGCCAACGGCATCCTGGCTTGTATTAGGAATAGCGTGGCCAGCAGAAGCAGGGAGGTGATTGTGCCCCTGTACTCAACACTGGCGAGGCCACACCTCGAGTATTGTGTCCAGTTTTGGGCACCTCAATACAAGAGAGATATCAAGGTGCTGGAGTGAGTGCAGAGGAGGGCAACAAAGCTGGTGAAGGGCCAAGAAAACAAATCATATGAAGAGTGGTTGAAGGAGCTGGGACTGTTTAGTTTGAGGAAGAGGAGGCTGAGGGGAGACCTCATCACGCTCTACAACTACTTGAAAGGACACTGTAGAGGGGTTGGTGCTGGTCTCTTCTCACAGGTAATTAATGACAGAACGAGAGGGAATGGCTTCAAGCTCCAACAGGATAGATTTAGACTGAACATTAGGAAAGAATTTTTCACAGAAAGAGTGGTCGGGCATTGGAATAGGCTGCCCAGGGAGGTGGATGAGTCACCATCCCTGGGTGTATTTAAGAGCTGTTTAGATGTAGTGTTGGGGATATGGTGTAGGGGAGAACTTTGTAGAGTAGGGTAGATGGTTGGACTCGATGATCCCAAGGGTCTCTTCCAACCTAGACAATTCTATGATTCTATTTTATGTGTTTGGAAATGTACGGTAAATAAATGCAACTCGTGAAGGAAAGGCTCATGTTTGCCCTTTCAGATTGTTTCCAATCTCCTTGCAGATGAGGCTTTTTCCTTTTTTTGCCCCTCATTCCCAGCCTCCTGCAGCTGCAGTCCACCAAATGCTGCCCTCCTGGTGCATTGGCTGAACGAGCGCCCGGCCCCGCATGGCCCAGGGGACGCCCAGCCCTGGCTGACGAGCTCCCCCTTTGGAGTATCAGGTTCCTCCACCACAACATCAATGGGGAAAAACATATTCACTTTGTCCATTAAACTAGAAAGGAAGAGGGCTCAGACAGTAATGTGTAGCTAACGGTAGACTTTGATACGTCCCATTATAACAGTACTGTGTTGAGATCCACTTACGGATTCATTAAGTCCCTCCATCTTCGTTTTAAAAAGATCATTTGCCATTGGTGGGCGGCAGGTCTTCCATGTCCTGTAATGTAATCCACCTTTTCCTAGCTCAGCTTTCAAGGCTGTCTCGCTGCTGAAGGCTGATGTCTGAAAAGATACGAGAGTTGTGCACATCGGGTTTCCGCTGTCGTGATTGAATTGTCTGCTGTTACATACTCTGCTGTGAGTCAGGAAGGAATTACTATGAATGCAGTTCTTCTGGGAATGGGCTTTCAGTACCAGAAGCTAATTAACTAATGCAGTAGCTTTGTTTTTTATAACAAATCTCTGGCATTTCTGCCAAAAATGAGTCACATCTTCAGCTATGCAGACATATGTGGCTACACTGAGCTCATCAAATCTGTGCTTTGTCACCTGAATTTTCCTTTTAGGGGTGTTCTTTTCCCATGGCACAAGTGAAATTAAAGTAATAGATACTTAACACCCCCGAAAACATAGGTTTTTCTTCTTTCTAGGGAACCCATGTCTGTATAAATTTGGAGGAATGATTGCTGGCATGTTTATTGAGAATATGGTTCTCTCAAGTACAGACTGAGTCAGATTGCTCCTCCTCTTTCATCTGCCTGAGAAGCTCCCCAAAAAATTGTTGCTTGGCATTCAGTGTGTCACTAAAAAGCCTTCTGATTCACAGAAACAATAAAATACAAAAAAAAAAAAAGAAAAAAAAAAAAGAAAAAAAAAAAGAAAAAAAAAGAGATCCTAGCAGGAAAGGGATATTGGATGCAGAGGAGTCAGCTCTCCCTGAAGGAGCCTGCCGGGCTGCGACTGGCGTCAGAGGCTCTCGGGCTGTAGAGGACTTCATCGCATTGCACACCGGGCCGGGCAGCTCAATAAGTAAAGACTCAGGGAACTCAGATTGGGCACGTTCAGTCTTCTATTATTTTCCTACAGCAGAACAGGGAGAGATTTAAAATTGATGCTACACCTGATAGATGTAGAGGCTGACAGACTCCTCCAGCGGAGGTGCAGAGCGAGGTGCTGGCCATGCTGCCCACCGCGATCTGGCTCTGCAGGGTGCACGGAGCCGCCGGCAACACCTCCTGCCCCGCTGGAAAGCGGGAATATTTATGGAGTTGTAGCAGCAACTGCTTCTCTTTCAGTAATAAATAGTTGATCTCAAAAGGTCACGATCATATATAATATCATTCTTCTAGTAATGAATGCACAATAAATACATCCAGCCTGCTGCTGCAGAATTTAGCAATGCAGGGCTCTGGTCCTGTCGAGGAGCTCGTGAGATCAGGCGCTGATACTGTGAGATGAAGGGTTTTTTCGGTCTGCTGCTGGAGCGGGTGTTGGTGGTCGTGGAGGGATGCTCGCACGAGGCTGAAGTCAGTTGCCAAAATACCTAATGGCTTCTGGCAACTGATTGCGTGAGGAGACTCCTTAAAATGACCACTGCTGAAAAAGTTTTGTCAGCAGTTATTACTGTGGAAACCTTTAGAAAATCTGTATGCTTACAGCTGCATCTTACAGAGGTCCTCATACATAGTGACAATACAAGAAATCAAGAAAGTTAACTTATTTTTTAGCTGAGAAAATGTGCTCCTGTAATTGCATTAACTGGATTTTCATTTGCACTTTTCCCCTTTGCTTCCTCTGTCCGATCGCTAACAATACCTGTGCTGCTGGTTTGCCCCAGCAAACAATTTTTAGCATTTATCATAATGAGTTCACAAACACTTCTGAGCACGTATGTAGCTTACTGTATAGTTAATTCCTACATACAGCATGTTTTTGTGTGAACAAGCCAGATCTTAACAACAATTAACCGTCTCAACAATTCAAAATGAGACAGAAAGAACGGACCGCTTTGTTTTACCAAGGTTTTTAGTCGCCAGCGCGGGTGGAGCAGGTTGAGGTTTGGGTTGGACCCTAATCCAGCTGTTTTTTCTTTGCAAACAGCAGCCCTGGCAGGCAGGGGCCGGCAGCTCCTCCCATCCCGCCTCCATCCCGCTCCCGGGACACGCTGGGTGCTCGGACCAAGCTCCCAGGCATTGCCACGGGGACCACTACCAGCTCCAGTGCCACCTATTCTTATTAAAAAGAGAGTCCTCCGAGATGGTGCTACCTGTTTTTCCTAATTGCTACTCATTACCAGGGATGTGTGTGCTTCACCGCACTGCTCCGGGGAGTTTGTAATTGACTGTAATAAAGTAAATAGCCATTAAAGCCACAATAAACATTTATTTCTTTTGCTTTGCCTTCCACAAGGAGTAACTCGGGCATCCTGAGAACGTGTCCGTGACTGTAACCCGAGCAAAGGCAGAAAGTCCTGGTGCAGTGGCAGCTCGTGGTGGCAGCGATCGCCCAGGGAGGGAGGAGACATGTGGAGAGGTGCCTCTTCAAACCCAAATTTTTATTAGGCAACAGGACCGTGAAAGACTAAGGTGAGGCGGGGTAAGGGATTTGGGGAAAACCCTGAGGAAGCCCCTCTCCGTCCAAGGGATACCGACATGAGCACTGGCGCGCTGGTGTCTGCTGTGAGAGCCGGGTGATGCTCGGAGGCCACCGGCACCGCCGCCACCGCAGGGGGCATTTTCTGCTCACAAACAGTCCTTGGCTGTGTTTTCCTTTGCTGTCTGTATTCCCTTGTGAGCCTCTCACATTTGTTATCGACTTTGTTTTGGTCACACTTTTGTAAAAACTGATTAAATTTAATCTGGGTTCAGTGAATACAGTATGGGAATTAATACGGTAATTCAAGGTACTCAGGTTGCGTTTTTATCTGTCCATGTTAAGAACTGCAGGCATGCACAGCTTCCATCGACAGCGTAACTCCAGTGCTTTCTGCTGAGGAAACCCACCACCAGCACGAGCCGGACAGTCGCTATTCTTTCAAGTTGTAGTGGTCAAAACAGCTCATGTGTCTGTTCTGCCAGCAAACTGAATTTCGTTGAGGTAGAAAAAATAATAAGACATCATCATGAATGACATTCTGTACCCGTAACCCTCCTAGGCTGGCGTGTGTAAAATGGCATTTGTCTTAAATACGTTTTTGCAGAAAATTGTGTTTTCTTGCCCTGGCTTTTAAAATGCAGTGAATCTCTAATATTTTCAGATGGCAGTTCTCTGCTTGTGATCCGGTGACGGATACTGCCGGTCTCATCCTCGTGCCGTGATGCTGTTCCCCCCTCAGCTGGGAACAGATCCCGCAGAAGAGAGACCTTTCCTTGATCCCCACAGGAGCGGACCTTCCTCCTGCTTTTTTATCCCAGAAGTTAGAATGCTAGCACGGGCCACTTGTGGAAATAGCAATTTCTGTCTAATAGCTTTGTTATAGACACGAAGCTATGCAGTCTAATGAGCTGTACGCTTTAATGATGGCCTGATAATGGCAGAATGAAAGACTTTTTTTTTTTTTTTAAATGTACAAAAGGCTGAGAGTAATGAGGTGTGGAAGGATGAACCGTTGGGGTGGAGTCTCGTGAACTCCTGAGTCAGGCAGCTGGGCTACTTAAAAAAAAATCAGATTATTTCACATAGTGACAGTCCCTGTGAAGCTCATTATACCCTCTCCTAATTTTAACCCACGTGGTTATATTGAATACATATCTTAAATAACATCTGTCCCAGATGATCTGTGATAAGTTAGATCTAGTGGCACAAAGTAATTCTAAGCCTCCTAATCACATCCAGATGATAATAACCATTTTATTTATTGATTATATTACTCACCTAACTGTATACTCAATCCGAGAAGGAGAAAACAGTCTGCATGGAGCGAACAGGGAGTGGATTGAAACAGAGTGGACTGAAAAACTGAGTTTAAAGCAAAATGACTTCTCCAGTTCTGAGAAAAACACGACGATTATTTATTTTCCTTTGCATTCTTGCAGCTCGGTGCTGGGAACGGCTGTCAGACGGTTGGATTTGAACTCTTTTGCATAAGTAATATACATTTATATGAACAATGACAAATTTTCCCCCCACGCCCATGCTCCTGGTACCTTCAGGGACACAGCAGTGGCCGGGCGCTTGGACAGGGTCTCACAGGTTTGTATGGAGCAGACAGGTTTTGGTGCTCTGGTTCTTTTGTTAATGACATTTCTAAGGTGAAACTTGAGGGGTTTGTTCAGACATACATCCAGATCTTTGTTTTCAGAGGAGTTGGGTACTTTGGTATGGTTTTTGTCCCTGTATTTCTCCCCAGTACAGGGGGCTACAAAGGCAACAACAGCCCCTCAACACGGTCACCCCATCACGGGGACCCTGGGCAGTCAGGGAATGGACCGGACCCACTACACCTCATTCAAATATTTTGGCAAAAATTATAAATAAGATATTGTTTGTTTGGTTTTTTTTTTTTTTTAATGCATGCAGATCTCCTAATAGGAAAAGAGCTCAGAGGAGAGCGCGCTCATATGCATCCGCAAGACGCTGTGACACTGCAGTGGTTTTTATTGCTGTTGTTAGAAATACACCATAAAACTCAAGTGAAAGGTAAGGATCGAACTACCAAATTATTCTGCTGGGCTGAGGATATTTGAATTCATTGTCCAAACTTTGAAACCTCATAGGAGTTTCTCAAGTGTCAGTGTAAATTGCTACCGTTATTTTTCTGGCAAACAGATCTGGTGTTCCTGAAACCCGCAAACGCTTCCATCAAAGTGTTTCAACTGCCAATTTTTAGGGCGCTGACATTGGCAGAACCGCTGCCGGTCCCTTCCCAGGTCGGAGAGGCAGCGCCGCCGCTGGGTGCGTGCGTGGGCAGGGGAAAGCAGAGCCATGAGAGCTGGAGCTGTGGTCTCCTCACCCCCCTTCCATACCCCAACGCCTTCCCACGCCCGCGGACCTGACCCTCTCCTGCCTTACCCCAAACTGCAGGGATGCGCTGGTGTTTGGTAGATGCGGCACTTGAGTTGGGAGAAGTGGGAGGAGAAGGAGGCTAGGGAAGAAAGGAGTATTAGGGATGGGGCAAGCTTGCGTTTGCAGCGTGCTGTGGGGCTGCCTGTGCAGCCACCCGAGCGTACGGCCCGGCGCCCACGCAAACGGCGGGGAAAAGGTTTGCGGGGTGCCTCCATTTCTGCTGCGTGACCAAATGCTAATGCGCACACAGCAGAGCTCTGCCTAAATTCCTTCTGCGTTAGATTTGTTAGGAACCCGTATAACTCACCTTCAAACGAGGCCCTTTTGCAGAAGCTGAGATTTGGAGAGAAATGTTCCCCAGAAACGTCACAGAGGCCACAGGACCCTTTCCCAGCACTCATGCAGGACAAGGTGATCCAAGCCCTCCTAATTCAGCCTTATATTAAGTAGATTATTTTCTGTAAGAGAGCTGAGCTTGCTGAGGCAATGTTTGCTCGCTCTGTGTTGGTAGAGAAGCATCGTGCGGGTGACGACCTGCTGGGAGGGCAGAGCGGGGACAGAGAGGACTCATAGGGCACAGCAGGAGGGAAATACTTAACACAGTTCTTTAACTTGAACCTTTATTCGCTCCCAGTATCTCTTACGATGATTTATACAAGTGTGGTACAGCAGTGCCAGATCTGCATGAATGCTTCTAGGATCAGAAAAAAAAAGTATTAATTCCCATGTGCTTGTCACAAAGCACTTGTCATTTTTTGACTGTTTAAAAAAATATTTTATTTATGCAGTACCATTTTTTTTTGCAGGTTTTACATAAATATTTATAAATCCCTGCATATCTTTGATATGAAAGTAATTTCTCTAATTTCCTGAAAATGAATCGTAACAGCCTTCTCAGCAGACATTAGGGAAGCCCCTTGCTCCTTGTATCCCGTCTTCCCCCTGGCCTTGTGTGGAGGAATCGTTTCTTTGGTCCCTTCTGAGGGTGACAAAGTGCAGGTACAGCCCACTTGTCATTAGCGCTAAATGGTGTGTTAGGTCTCGTCAATTTTTAGCACGTCTTAACTTACCATTAGCATCTCAAAATCGCTATGCCACGTAACCAAAGGGCCAGCCCTTGCTTGGGGGAGCTCGGGGGCTGGATGGTGGGAGGTTGGGGGTCTGCTGCTGGGGCATCTCGCCACCTGAGTCCCCGCGGGATGGACAGAGCCTCGGTGAGATGCCGCTGAACTTCACGGCGAGGCACCCGGCTCAGATTTGTCTCCCTGCAATTAGTCCCTCAGCCTCACAGGCACGTACTTGAAATTGTTGAGCCACCTATTTACTTCACCTGATAATTGTTTTAGGAATTATTCATACTGTGTGCTTGGCAAGATTCATAGAGTTTTCCTTGGGAAACTGCAGATCTTCAGGGACTCGGCTAGTTTATATTCACAGAGCTTATTTTTCAGAAATATCCAATTTTCTAACTATTCTTTAAAAAAATGAAGCATTCTTTCCTTGTCTGAGCTAGAAACACATTTCTCATGCAGAAAACATGTTTTCTTTTACATTTTGGCAATTGCACTGTAAAGCTGAACAACAACAACATACCAGGGCTAACAGGGCTTGGGACCGCTGGCTGCCTTCTCAGCTCTCGACGCTTTGATCTTGGGTCTGCTGCATCCACGGTGAGTTCCTTCCTTGAGCACAAAAGGCAAAATAAGGTGGTCTTGTGGGTCTACACTTCTTGTGTGATGCTGAAGTATGGTTACTGTAGTAGGTTTCTTGTGCTGGGTCCTTGTTAACTGCAGGGAGGGATAGACTTCAGGGAGTGATAGAATCATAGAATGGTTTGGGTTGGAAGGGACCTTGAAGACCACCCAGTTCCAACCCCCTGCCTGGGCAGGGACCCCTCCCACCAGCCCAGGTTGCTCCAAGCCCCGTCCAACCCGGCCTTGAACACCTCCAGGGATGGGGCAGCCACAGCTTCTCGGGGCAACCTGCGCCAGGGGCTCACCACCCTCACAGTCAACAATTTCTTCCTAATATCTCATCTAAATCTCCCCTCTTCCAGTTTGAAGCCATTCCCCCTCATCCTATCACTCCATGCCCTTGTAAAAAGTCCCTCCCCAGCTCTCCTGGAGCCCCTTTAGGGACTGGAAGGCCACAAAAGGTCTCCGCGGAGCCTTCTCTTCTCCAGGCTGAACAACCCTAACTCTCTCAGCCTGTCCTCATAGCAGAGGTGCTCCAACCTTCTGATCACCTTTTTGGCCATCCTCTGTACCCTCTCCAACAGGTCCATGTCTTTCATGTGTTGGGGGCAAGTGTGGAAGCAGTGTGTGTCTGCAGAAGCTGAGAACCTCACCCCAAAATCTGTCCGGAGCTGCTGCATGGGCTTCTTAGTACAGGGTGATGTTTCTCATGATGGTTCACGTGGATTCGAAATTAGCTTGGGGATTTAAGCTACATTAGGGGTCTTGGAGATTCTTGTGAGCAAAGTACAGCAGGTGCCACCAGGACCAAACATTGATGAGATGTGGAAAGTAGCCCGGTTAAGTTGGGTTAGATCTACTGGTGGTTGTGCTTTGTGAGCCTGCTGAACACTGACATTTGAT
The DNA here is from genome assembly GCA_017639485.1 of Pluvialis apricaria. NCBI lineage: Eukaryota > Metazoa > Chordata > Aves > Charadriiformes > Charadriidae > Pluvialis > Pluvialis apricaria. The sequence continues at coordinate 40,512,805 of CM030013.1, forward strand.
TTTGACTTCAGTTATTGTGATGACATATGAGTTTTTGGGAAAAAAAATGTTTGTCCCTAGAGTGGCAGCATCTCTGGGTGTGAAACATCACAGATTCTTTCAAAGGAGCTTCTGACAGCTCATCCCAGCTGAGCATCTGACCGTTTGCGTGGTGCAAAATATCTGCTCTTTTCCACCTAACACTGATAACCAACTGGGCCAGGATTTAGCAATGAAGGGTTAGCGGTCCTCCCACCATGGGCTGCTTGAGGACCCCAAAGATGGATAAACTTCCACTGGAACAAGCAGTGCCTGTGCTTGAATAAGCGCTTGTTCCAGGGCACTCCTTGCACACTTGATGTTTTCAGATAGCTTTAAGAACACATGATGAGTTTTCAAATTGGTGTTTAATTTTCTGGGAATGGACATGAAACCTTCCTTTCCCATCGCTGTGATCTCCTGCAGATAGGTTTCCTCATGGTATGCCCAAGGTGGACTGACGCCTAGAGCAGTGCTCATGCACTGAGGGTTAATTACTTACTAATTCCTTAAATTGGCTTCTCCATTTTTTTTGCAAATAACACAATTGAAAAACAGGTTATCAATACGATGTTAAGCTTATGAGTGGATCATTAAAAAAGTTATCCTCTAAATCACCTCTCTGTCGTATGAATTATGATATTTGAAAGAAATATGAAAAAAAGGTGAGCGACAGAGCACATAAAACAATGGCCTCAAAGTGCTTCTTCTGAGGGCGTGTTTTTCAGTCGTAACAACTTGAAGCAGGATGGGGTAGGATGTGGAACTGATCTCCCAAGCTGGCATAAGCCTTGATTCAAAACCTGAAATGTTTTTGAGGGTGGTTGTATTAGTCCCTCCATAGCTGTTCTCTTTTTTATGTTTTTATGTCTCCTCCTTTTTACCCTATGAAGACATAAGTGAATTAGCATGAAAACACTGTTTGTGGTCTTCATAGGCAGGAAAAAACAGCTGAAGGCACAAAATCCTAGCACTGAATTTGATGAGATTGCTCCAAGTAGCGTTTACCCAAGCATATTTCTAACCACAACGATAGGGATGTGGATGTGACTGATTTTTATGTCATTTGGTTGTTTAGGACAGATACTGTTCTCCAGCTTCACGCGGCTCAGCCAGGAAAGAGACAGTATGTCTGTGCACATATTCAAACATACCCACTCTTAGATGCCATCAAAACTTCCTTTGGAAAGTTAAGAGATGAGGTCAAGAGTTTTGTTATGACCGATAGTTGAGTTGAATTACTTGGTCACCAATGAGTGAATGTTTTTTTTCACTTTGCACTTGACCAGTGTCAGTGTTGTTCTGCTCAGATGCTTTTTTCTATAAATCACTCTGCCTCCGTGTAGGGTAGCTGATGCCATCAGCTGCTCTTGGGCTTTTGTTAATATTTGAAGCTACACCAAGAAAGTGGAGAGAAATCTTCACTAGCAGCCTTTGTTTTTTTGTTTCGGTCATTTCTGTATTAATGAAGACAATCTTAGCTGCTGAGAATTAGCAAAATTCTGGTGTTTACATGTGAGCAGCCAAAGGCTGTGGTCACTGAACAGCCCCAAAAACAGTCTCCTGGGGTCAGAGCCCCCAGAAAGGGCTGGGTGCAGATGCTCTGCAGGTGGAAAAGGAGATCCTGAACTTCCATGCTTCCCAACCCAAATTCAAATGCTAATAAGCAAGTTGCTGTAAATTGCTTGTCAGTAGGTTTTTACTTTCTTTTTAGGCTCAGCGAGTTTTCTCTTGACATAATTACACCTAATATACTAATGGGTAAGTCAGTAGGGATCTGTGCTGGTATAATGAAAAGGGTTTAACTAACTGCGAGTTATCATATAGATCTCTTTGATTTAGCTCACATCTCTGACTCTTTGGGATGCAAATTGTGTCTGTTTTGTCTCTCTCACATATTGATAGAATGGAAGCGGCTGCACATGAGGGATGTTACAAAATAGGCTTAATTTGAAGAGGGTACTTCACGCATCGTGCGAAGGTTCATGCGTTGTGGATGGAGAAGGTAATTTGATTCACTGATGCTTCGGTGAGACAAGGGTATACAGCATCACTGTGGGAAGGAGCCCGGCCAAAAGTAGGGGATGAGCCTGCTCTCCGCAGATAAAATCTATCATCCTGAGTAATACGACGCAGTGTAAAAGGGGAAGGACAGAGCAGGTCCTTTGCAGCCCAAGTCCTTTGATTTGTCACTTTCACAGGTGTTATCTCAATTTGAATGTATTATCCTCAAGAAATGGTAGTCAGCGATCTGGGTATTGAAATAGGAACATACATTGTGAAATGTCAAAAAATGCATCATGTTTCTTTGTGAAGAACAGCCCAGGGGGCTGTGACCGAGCCCGCCAGCTAAAGTCAGCCAAGAGCTGAGGCAGGGAGTACCTGATGGGCGATTTTTGTAAGTGGAGCTTTTGTCAAAACTGCAGAGCAAAGAGAAAAACATATTTTGAAGACTTCAGTTGCTGCATCTTAAGCTGATGTGTCCTGTCAGATTGGATCTCTCATGTCAAGTTACAATCTGACTTCAGATGTCACAACTCAGCACATCAGCCACAAACCTGCCAAGCTTGGTCTCCACGTGAGAGCTGTTCAAAGAAGGAGCTTATGGGAAGAGCTTTTATTTTTGGATCCACTTCTCGCAGAATCTGTCAGACCAGGTACTTCTTCTAAAATCTTTCCTAGATGAAAATAGGCGTGGTATGTATATACCTGCATCGTGCAAGGCTGTTTCAAGTACAAGACTAATGTGTGATATCTTTTAGGTCTTGTTTGTCTCCAGCTGTCATCTCCTCCTGTGCCAGCTATCAGGAGCCTGATCACTGCCGTGTCCCCCACGCGAGACCGTGGTTATGCTTGTGGGACATGTTGGCTTGGAAAGATCTGCAGGTGTGAATAGCAGGTTTTCTTTTTGAATATAAGCATTTGCCATGTCCCTTCCAGACCATACCTTCAGTGTGAGCAAACGCTTTCAGTCCAGGGAGGCTGCGCATATCGCCCGAGGGTCTGTCGCAAAGCTCCTCTTGAAGCTGAGTTGTCTGCTATTTCTGTAAATAATGCACTTGGGCAAGTTTATGCCAGGGAAAAATGCTGATTTGGCAAGCAAAGTGAACCTCACTGGCAAAGTATTTTTATGCTGCTATACACAACTGGAGGATACATTGGCCATGTCTCAACACAGAAGTGTCTCCTCCTGACTGCACTGGGAAGTCTGTAGAGCAATTTAGGCTCAGTGGTTATCTGGGCTCTGCTTTGCAGTGGTAAATCACATCTCTCGCCTTACGTTGTATTAGCTTTATGATGTGCCTTCACGTGACATTAAATAAATTTAAAAAATCTTTAATTGTGCTTGAATGGCAGAGCAGCTTTGTGATGTCACTTGGATTTTGGTTCTTACAGATGCTAAAATAAAGATTGTACACTAATTACGTATGCATATATTTGATAAATACCAAATAATTTATCTTTTTAGTTAAAAGGTAACTAAAGTAAAAGTTAGTCTATAGTTGAACACTTAGCATCTACCCTGCTTTTCAGTTGACACAGAGGCACAAATGGCAGAGCCAAATTCTCCATTTACACTTTCTAAGAGAGATCTGTCTTGCAGTGAAATCCCATGCTGCTTAAAAGTCTCCTGCTCATCTTTCTCCTTCCCTTGCATTACTTAATGTCCTTTCGCTGTGTTTGAGACTCGTACGATAGGTCCCCAAATAGGCCCCAGGAGGAGGTAGAGGGTCATTGTAGAGGGCTGCAGGCACAGAGAATGCCAAAGGCTGCACATCTGGTGCAACCTTGTCCCTCACATCTGGTTCATGCAATCTAGTTCATCTCATCTAGTTGAACAAAAAAGGTTAATTTCATCCCTGGGAATCATGGGCATGGGAAAAATAGGATAGCAGTTACGTAGGATGCATTTTCAGCACGCTGCTGACTGTCGGTCTCTGCTGTCCCACTTCTGTCACCAAGGATCAGACCCTTCCAGAGGTGAAAATGTCTTAAAAAAGCTCTTTCTTTTTACACTTTTTACGTGTGACTGTCCCCGTGACAAGCCCGTAAAGTGTTCCCATTATGTCGTCAGGCCAGAGATCAGAGCCTGTGTGGATAATAGAAAAATATGTCCTCTTTGTCAAGCACCAGTATCGGCCCTAATAGCAAATATTAAGTTGGCTGAAAGTAACACTTTTTGCAACCTATTTCCTGCACAGGTAATTAACCTTCAAAACCAGAGGCTTATGTAGTTTGCTAGGCAGAAGTAGTCTTTTAGGACTATGATTTAATTAACATGACTAAAGGGAGGTAGTTGGCGGAGCGAGGTGTTTGCATAGGCATTGTCTGACCAGCTCTGGGCGTGCGGAGTTTAACATGAGTAAATAATTGTATTTGGCACCTGCTTAGTATTGCACTTCGTCTGCTGTTTCTCCAGAGCCGCTTCTAGGAATTAAAATCATCATGTTATGTTTTACAATATTTTTTATGTATTACTGATGGCACCTTATAAAATTAAATTACATCACATTCATAGTAATGCAATTGAAAAGTTTCAGTCTATTAACGTTTTATTGCTGGAGGGGACAGTAGCTGGTTGCTTGAGCTACACAATATATCCCAAAGGGCACAAGAACTTGCTGAAAATATGGAAAATTTAGCTTTCAATAAACGTATTAAATTGTTACAACTTGTTCATGATAGTGGTTCGCTTGCACTATAATATTATTTTCTTTAACGTTTTGGAGACAGTGGTGCCTCCTGTGGTTTTCGCTGTGTGCTGCAGAGATACCACAATACAACAAGAGGACGACATTTATTTAAGCCTCTTAATATTTCTCAATCAGCAGCGTGGGATGTTTTCTTGAGAAAAAGACCAATTCTTCTACTGTATCCCCATGTTAAGATATCCACAGGATAGGGAGACTTAATCTTCCTGAAGCTTGTTAGGAGCCCTTCCTAGCCGAATACAGAAAACCACTTCCTTTTTACCAAACGCGCTGCTTCTCATGATAAATTCCCCGCTTGTTTTTAGAGATTTGCCAGGCATAAATTACTCATGCTGTTTCCCCTTCACATTCAATTGAGATACAGCAGTAGGGGTGCGGGCTGATGCTGCTGTTGAAGGAACACGTTCTCACGGTTTCTTTCTCCACTCTCCTTGCAGGAATAAAACGCTTTCCGACCCACCGCTTTTCGGGAATGACGACCCCCAAATCTCCTATTGACCCCCCTGCTGAGAGCCAGCGGGAAGCTGGATGTGGGCTGTTGGCTGAGTGAACTACATCTGCCTGGGGAGAGATGTTTCTTAAGTGAGGTGAGGAGTCCATGTGGCAAAAAACCTGCTCTCAGGTAGGAAAAAGGGCTGTTTAATAGAGCTGCGAGGCTCAAACCTGAGTATATTGCCAATGCAGCTGCTTGCTTAGCTAGTGATGTTGTTACAGCTGGCAAACTTGATAAACTAAAATCAAAACTCTTTGTTTTGAGCTAAATAGGATTTTTAAAGTTAAAATGGGAAAAATAAGTTTAAAATTAAGTAAATTCAGTTAAAACGGGAATATTCTCATCCAAAACCAGTGAAAAGCCACTGCAGAATATTAATTTCACTAAACGGATTAATATTACAGCGGTGCTGCTACACATATGAAATACAACTAAATAAATGTATATTTATATCTATATAAGTAAGAAAGTACGTGTGGAAGGGCAACGACTGAACAAAGTGGAACACATCGGAGAAGTGGATGGTGTATTGTGGGTCAGCACTGCACACATCTTTCATCATCTTCTGTCTGTCACAAGCTTTTTTGATTTCTGAATGAGTCAGAAGTTGAGCTGTACAGCATAAAACCTAAATTGCGGCATAAAATAGCCAGTGACCTCGTATGACAAATGTCTGTGTTATTTCTTTTGCTGGAACAAGTGCATCTTTAAAACTGTCAGGCAAATGGGGAAAGCTGCTGTTGCATAGAAGAAGCAGTTTTTAAGGCCATATTTCAGACTCTATTCTCTCTCAGTTTGAGTTATAAAATACTGATGATCTCAAAGTACCCATTTCTGCTGCTCCTACGCACTGATTGTTCCTCTTTCAGGACTGCAGTTATCTTGCCTAAGTGAAAATTTAGGTGTGCAATGGAAGCAGGGATTGTCACATCTTTAATAACTAAAATCATTTCTTGGCAAACTGCGTGCAAGCTAAGCATTGATTTAGAGGGTGATTTCTATTCACTCTTTGTTTTTTATCTTTCTTCCCAAGCAAACAAAGCAACAGTGAGCCCCAGAGTAAAAATACTGTGAGGAAGCAGAAATAAAGACTACTCACTTGAACTCAGCCTAAAGTGAAACTTCAAAAGGCCTAGAGAAAAGTGCAGATTACAAAGGAATCCCATTAGATTTTTGTATTCAAAAGAGAAAGTATTCCCCTTCTGGTGCCTGAAATCCAGTTAGCAATGTTGAATGAGAGCCTGAAACTTTTGAGATGAAGTCATCCTCAAGCCTGTGTGGCAGCGATTTTAGTCCTGGCCTCCAATTTGAAGGAAGGAAAACTTTCATCAATGAAGTTTCCTCCTTCAAGAAAAGACTGAATAATTACAATTTATGACATTGCCCAAATTACAGTACCATAAAAAATTTGGGTTGGAAGGGACCTTTAAAGGCCATCTAGTCCAACCCCTCTGCCCTGAGCAGGGACACCTCCCACCAGCCCAGGGTGCTCCAAGTCCCATCCAGCCTGGCCTTGGACACCTCCAGGGATGGGGCAGCCACAGCTTCTTGGGGCAACCTGCGCCAGGGGCTCACCACCCTCAGCATAAAAATCTTTTTCCTTGTATCTTGTCTAAATCTCCCCTCTTTCAGTTTAAAGCCGTTACTCCTTGTCCTATCGCAAAATGCCCTGCTAAAAAGTTTGTCCCCATCTTTCTTATAAGCTTTCTTTAAGTACTGGATGGCCACAATAAGGTCGTGAAGCCTTCTCCTCTCCAGGCTGAACCCCCCCTCTCCCAGCCTGTCCTCCCCGCAGAGGGGCTCAGCCCTCGCAGCATCTCCGGGCCCTCCTCTGGCCCCGCTCCAACAGCTCCGTGTCCTTCTGCTGTTGGCCCCCCCGAGCTGGAGGCAGCGCTGCAGGGGGGGCTCCCCAGAGCGCAGCAGAGGGGCACAATCCCCCCTCGCCCGCTGGCCACGCTGCTGGGGATGCACCCGCAGTGCCGGGGGCTTTCTGGACTGCCAGTGCACATTGCTCGGTCACGTTGAGCTTCTCATCCACCAACACCCCCAAGTTCTCCTCAGGGCTGCTCTCAATCCCTCCATCTTTCAGCCTGTATTGACACCGGGAGTTGCCCCAACCAGGTGCAGGATGCTGCACTTGGCCCAACTGATCATAAGGAGGTTCACACAGGCCAACCTCTCAAGACTGTCCAGGTCCCTCTGGATATCATTTAGTCCCTCAGGCATGTGAACTGCACCACTCAGCTTGGTGTCATCTGCAAACTTGCTGAGGGTGTACTTGATCCCACTATGTCATTGATGAAGATATTGAACAGTACACATTCCAGTACAGACCCCTGAGGGACACTGCTCATCACTGATCTCCATCTAGACGTTGAGCCATTGACCACTACCCTCTGGACACAACAATCCAACCAATTCCTCATCCACCGAACAGTCCACCCATCAAATCCATACCTCTCCAATTTCGAGAGAAGGATGTTGTGGGCGACTGTGTCAAAATCCTTACAGAACTCCAGATAGATGAGCTCTTCCCTTGTCCACTGATGTAGTCACTCCATCACAGAAGGCCACTAGGTTGTCAGTCAGGACTTGCCCTTGGTGAAGCCATGCTGGCTGTCTCGAACAACCTCCCCGTCCTCCATATGCTTTAGTATAGCCTCTAGGAGGATCTGTTCCATGATCTTCTCAGGCACAGAGGTGAGGCTGACAGGTCAGTAGTTCCCAGGGTCCTCTTTTCTACCCTTTTCAAAACTGGGTGCAATGTTTCCCTTTCTCCAATGCCTGGGGACTTCACCTGACTGCCATGACTTTTCAAGTATCATGGAGAAAGGCTTGGCAGCTACATTAGCCAACTCCCTCAGGACTCTGGGATGCATTTTGTCAGGTCCCATAGGCTTCTGTATGTTCAGGTTCCTCAGGTGGTCATGAACCTGATCTTCTCTTACAGTGGGAGGGACTTTGCTCCCCCAGTCCCTGCCTTGCGGTCCATCTCCTTGAGAGGTGTGGGGAGAGCTGCCAGTGAAGACTGAGGCAAAAAAGTTGTTGGGTACCTCAGCCTTCTCCTTGTCTGTTGTTACCAGTTTGCCCATCTTGCTCATCAGGGGGGGAACGCTTTCTTTGACCTTCCTTTTCTGGCTGACATACCTGTAGAAGCCTATCTTATTATTCTGCACATCCCTCGCCAAGTTCAGCTCCAGCTGTGCCTTGGCCTTCCTGACCCCATCCCTACACACCCAGGCAGTGTCCCTGTACTGTTCCCAGGATACCTGTCCCTGCTTCCACTGCCTGTGCATTTCCTTCGTACCCTTTAGTCTGACCAGCAGCTCTCAACTCAGGCGTGCTGGTGTCTTGCCCTCCTTTCCTGATTTCTTACACCTGGGGATCAAGAGCTCTTCACTCTATGGAAAGCATCCTTAAAGATGTGCCAGCTCTGTTCTGCTCCCTTGTCCCTGAGGAGGTTTCACAGAGTTTCACAGGGGGTCCTACTGACTAACTCCTTGAGGAACTGGAAGTTTGCTTTCTTAAGCAAACTTTCCTTTGTTCCTCTTCCAAATATGAAAATGCGGTTCCTTTTCTCCTTGTTTTTCTTTTCGGAAAAAAAGCAAACCCAATTTACTTGGCTTTCTGCTTTTTTTCTTCTGGGCTGCTGATTGCGCCCACGAGTGCTCAGCAGAGATTTCCCTCGCAGAAGAGGACTTTAGCTGGGGGAAGCCTCTTCTGCACAACCACGGCCCCACACCCCACAGGCAACTGGTCTCAGGCCATTTTCTTCTCGTCCGTTGCTGGGAGAGGGTTCGCACTGCTGTGTTTCCGCAGCGCTAAGCACAGCGTGGCCCTGGGCTTCCCTGGAGCAACCCTAATGCAAATAATAACGAGGTACTTGGGCTGAGAGGAGCTGCGGTGGAGCTCTGCATCGCTGAGCTTCCATAGATAATATATTCCCACAAGGATCCTCGAATAGCAGAATAAATTAGAGCAGCCTTGAAGCTGTTGTAATTCATGCTCAAGCTGGCAGAGAGTACCCATTAGGCCTGGGAACAGTGAGCATCCCCAGTGCTCTCCGCCAAGGAGAGCCCAGCGTCAGGGCGTCTTCAGCAGACGCTCTCTGCTTTCAACTCTGTGAATGTAGAAAAGAAGATAGAAGACTTTCTGCTTTGTTTTTTTTTTCCCCTTTTGTATGTAGCTGCCTCGTTTTTATTTTATTTTATTTTTTTCTGGTGCAATTGCACTGGTTTAATTGAAGTCAACACGTAGCCCTTCTACTGGTGCACGTGTGCAGGAAGGTAAGAACCCACGCGGGTTTTTGTTCTCAAGGTTGCAGGGTTAACAATAAAATGGAGGGAGGGGGCTGTCCTATTTATTCTGGAGGAGCGAATCTTTGAAAATCTCTCACTGTAGAGAGATCAGAGTGAAAGATGAAAAAGTAAAAACCAAAGTAAGAAGGGACCATGTGTAGAAGACAGTAGACCTTTACTTTGGTTAGTAATTTTAGAGGCAAATAGGAGGAGATGTTACTTCAAGCAAGCTTCCCTCACAAATAAGTAATTCTATCATAAAATTCTCACTTCCTGTTTATGTGATGAAAGGTGCTCTGTATGCCTTTAGAATGTTAATGTCCATATTAAAGAACACAAGAAAAGTCTTTTAATTTCAAAGAAAATGAGTGTATTGGTTCCTTCTTCCTGTCCCCACAAAACTCCTGTCAACTGTTAGACTTCGTTTTTCCAAAATTCACACTGCCTGATGTCATTGAAATGGGTACTGCAAAAGCCCAAGCAGTGTTTTGGGTATTACTAAAGTACAAGTTTCTTCTAAAGATCTGAATACAGTAATAACATGCTTTAAATCTAGTGGAATTCAGTGGAGTTTGAGAATTAATCCCATTCGCAGCAGAGACTTTGCTCCCCATCCAAGATGGCTCCGGAGCACCTGAATTGCCAGCACGGAAAGGCTTACAGAAATGAGGGAGTTTCTTTACTCTGTTCGTAAAATTATAGTTTTGAAAACAAATTCAAAAAAGCTGTTGTGAACAAAAACGCTGCTGCAAAGTGAATGAAAGCTAACAAACCCCTTTAATTTATAGTTTTAATATTTAATATTTATGTAATTTACCTGCTGGCATCAGACTTTCAGAGCACACAGTCCCGCTGGCAGCAAGAGTGGGGGTGGTGGTGGGATCTCCATCACGGTGGGGGGACGAGTTGGAAAGAAATCTGGTGGAAATCCTGTCGGGCCAGTTGGTCCTGCCCTTGGGCCGGGTCCCTCCGGCCGTGTTTTCCCGTAGCTGCATCTGCAGCTCTCTCCTTTGCTCCACCACCCGTTCTGGGAAGGGCTTCAGGACATACATCTGCAACCAACAAATCTTTCCTGGGTTTGTAGTCCAATTTGCCAATGACATAAAGATTCTCTCTTCAGCAAGAAATGTATTTATAAAGTGTGAAAGGATTAGCTAGGCATCTTTTAGCAATTCAATAAGTATCTTATGATCAATTTTAGCTAACAGCAGCGTTTCTGCAGGCAATCGGTCTCAGGTTTTGACAGTACTTCTGCTGGATTTCACTGATGTGAATGGGAGCTGAAGGGTCTCCCCACCTGATGGGGATCAGATCACCGAAAACAGCAGTCAATTTCTGAAAGCTACAACTTCTGATAAAATTCCCAAAGCGTAAAAAGCAATGTATTCAGCCGGTATAAATCAGGGAAGTTCCACTAGGTTTAGCAAAGCTAGCTTACATCACTGGAAGGTGTCATCTTATTTTCAGATGCTTTTGAGAAAATAGCAAAAGGGGTTTTTTTTTGTGTGTGTGTTTCTGAGCCTTTTGAATTACCGGCAAAATAGGCCAACCATGAAGAAAAATGCAAAATCATCCAGAAAGTCTCTCTAATTAATTCTGGGAAAAACTAGCTCTTATCAACATTGTAATTAAACACGTTTCCCAACTCCCATCTAATTGAAATAGGCTTCACTTCTTACACGTCGGGGGTGCCTGTGAAGATTCCACGTGTTGGCTTTTTAAAAAAAAATAAAAATCACAGCTTGGTTGTGTTTTGAGGTGAAGCTCTTGCTACAAAGTGATTGCCTACAAGGTGATGTGAATGTTTACCTTCAGCAGGAACTGACAGTGGTTGCTCACTCCTAAAGCTTCAGCCACTCATAGCTCAAAGTTTGGGACTGTAGTATGCAGAAGTAAAATTTAATGAATGAATTAAACCCAAATGGAGCACTTTTAGTGACGTAAACAGAAATAGATATTACTATGCCAGTGCCTGTGCTGTTGCCTCTGTATGTTATGGGTAAACCACTGTGTTGAGTGTGTCTGCTTTCTCTTCTGGAGATTCCTGAATCGGTCCCTGGTGTTTTGGTCGCGATGGCAGCCGTTGCCAACCACTACAGGGAATTTTTCATTCCAGTCACGTACGAGATACCTAACCCTGCATCGCATGGGAGCAGATATGCACTGGCCCGGGCATTTGTAGCTGCATAAAGGTAGGCTTTTAAAATGTTCTGCTCTTTATTTCCCTACAAAAATTTCATATTTCATGTGGTATCAAAAATGCTCTTTTGTCTTTTGAATTTTTGGGATTTTTTTTTTTTGTTATTTGAATGGGTGGTGTGTGTTGCATTGGTAGTTCAGTTTCCTCTCTGAAGGAACAGTGTTTCAGCAACGCGCATGTACTAAAACAGTTAACTATTCCTTTTGTAGCTGTCAGAGTCTGCATGGTACACGATGTCCAAACCAAAGACCTTATTTCACTTACGGAAGACTCTTTGGGAAGTAATTCTGATGGATTATTTAACAAAGTACTTCTTATTACTGTAGATGGTGTTTTGTCTTTTGCACAGTGAATCTTTCTGAGAAGCAAAACATATGAAGTGCTCAAGGTATATGTTCTTTTAAGAGAAAAATAAACCAAAAGCAACAAGAAAAAATAAAAACAAGAAGGTTATATTGCAGCAGTAGAAGTAGGTGCTGTTAGCTCACCCTAAGCGTTTTCATTCGTGAGGTATAACACAGTTCAACTTTTAAATCAAGTCAGCCCTTACAATTTCATGGTGGCCAAATAGGAGAGTCTTTTCCTGTAGTGTAGAGGATTAGGAGTGGGTAAATGGCAGTCTGTCCTCTTCCAGAAAAAAGAGAAAAAGCAATAAGTGGATTGTTTTTCCCGTCAGGGACATATCGGTGGTTTTGTTTTGCTCTTCCTATTTTTTCCCCGAGGGAAATAGCAGATGGTTTGAAAAGCAAGAGGAGGTTTGGCTCAGGTTTGAGTCCTCTCTCTGGTCGGGGAGTTTGGCAGGCTCCATGGTAGTGTGCTCTGTCTGGGAAGACTCTTAAGAAAATCATTGCTACGGGAGGGGGGAAAAAAGCCTATTTACTTTCATGGCACAGCTTGTACCCTTGCGAGGGATGGTGCTGATTTATGAGCAGTGCCGGGCTGCAGAGGCTGGAGGAGTGGGGCATGTCAGGACCAGGGGGCTGACGTTTCCCTTTCTCCTTAAATACTGTCTAGTTTTGCATTTGGATTGTTTTCTGTCAGAAACCAAAGAATAAGTGATTCTTGCAATGACAAGTTCAATAAATGTAAGCTATCGGTTTCCTTCCCAGCCTTGAACAGATACAACAGTCAAGCCAAAGTGGGAAAGCATCTTTTCAAAGAGACAGACAATATTAAAGTATATTTCCTGAATGACAAAGTTTTTGTGATAGCAGTGATTACTGCGCAACCTAAAGGGTGGTTTGAATTTAACTTCTGTTTTTGATAGGCAGACATATAGTGCTTTGTGTGCTGCAATATAGCGAATCCTGATTTTTACCCCCTGGTTTTCTGGCTTGTTTCTTGGCCAGTGCGAGTGTTCACCAGGCACTTCCCAGCCCAAGGGAGAACACCTCTGCTCACTTCCCTACCACTGCGCTTGGCAGATGAGATGTTGTGTTCACCTTGCTCCTGCTACCAGTGCAATAATCTCCAAGAAATAGCTGATTTGATTTTTTGGGGGGAACTTTCATGCTTCCTTCTAATGGTACCAATGGATTCAGTGGCAGCTCAGATTTCTCCTCAGTTCTTTCCCCTCTGCTCCTGGCTGCTCTCCCAGCTCAGCCCCATGAGCCCCATGCTTGGTTTCTTGGATCATTATCTCTTACACTCAGATTTCCATCAGTTAAAAACTTATGTTTTTGAAACTTTAACCTGACTGTGTTCAGATTGCCATATCGACAGCTTGACCATCCCTTGGTAACACAAAGGTGTGAACGCTGATGCTGCTTCTCAGCAGGCACTAGGTGAGAGTCACTGGGAAGCTGGGCATGACAGCACAGCTTGGCCAAGGATGCTGGAGGCAGCGCAGGAGCTCATTAACCAGCTTGCGCTAATGGTGGCAGAGGAGGAGACGTCTGCCTTCCAGGCATGAGCGAAACCAATCGCTCTTGGATTAACGCAAGAGTTTTTCTCTTAGGGTGGTTTCAGGTAAGTCTTGGATTTACTCTTGTCTTTGGAGCTGGATCTCTGATTGGATGCCATTTTAACGTCTTCAGTGGAAAATATTTTCTCTTCTCTGTTAAACAAAAATACTTCAGACACTAAGACACTCCTGGTATTCAGGAGAAAACAGCTTGTCTGTAGAGTAGATAAGAATGTATCTTTCTCTGCTGCCTCAAATTCCCTTAAATATTAAGAAAAGGGATCAGAAAAGGATGTTTTGAGAATATTTCCTGAATGCCTGGTCACAAGGGTCAACACTGTTTGTACCACATTCTTTTGTTTTTAGTAAGAATGAAAAATGGTTCACAAATCACAAAATAGCATAGCTGAGTTGCAAGACTAGATATTAAAGCCAGAGTCATGCAGAGATCTGCAGACACATTTATTTTACCTATCTGAGTAATTTCTCTTTCTAGAGTCATTTTTTAAAGAAGAAAAATTATTATGAACCGTGACAACAGCATGGCTCGAGGTACAGAGTGCCAACAGCCCACCCAAAGGGGCGTGCAGCTCTCAAAGGCTGGCGAGCATCTCGCAGCGCTGTGTTTGCTGGGTAACACATGCTCTCTTTATGCAGCTGTATCTAGGATTTGTTAGACTTTATGATAATGCTTCTTTAATTTTATTTTTCTGGACAGGCAGAATTTGTTCTCATGTTTTATGGAAATGTTTTTACCACTTCAGTATTATTACGCGTTAAGATCAGTTACGTATTTTAGTCCATGTGTGGTGCCTGTAATTAATTCTGCTGCAGAATTTGTGCTGTTTATCCAACAGGCATTTGAAATCTGAGGGCTGTGGATGTGAGCCTCAGTTGTAGCAATGATTTATTTTCGTATTCTAATACGATGTCTTGATGTGATGCCGCTAAGTGCAGTAGAAGTACTTGTTACTGTGATTTAAACAGTGAAAAACTGGGGAAAAAAGGATACTGGAGCGTAATGCTACAACCTTTTTCCTACTGATCTGAGATGAGAACATTCCTGTGCATGAGCTCTGCAGGTCTGCCTGACAAAATGAAGAATCTGTGGTCATTTCAGCTTTTGAATGTGCTCCCTATTTTGACCATATTGTCACCCATTTCTGTACCTCACCCTATTCATTCCTTCCCTTTCAGAGTGTGGTTGTTACTATGGAGACAGGGAAATAGTTCATGAGAGGGGAGTTTCGCAGCGTGGATGGGGCATAGCAACAAATTGGTTTATAGAGTGGTTGGAAAATTGTATGTCGGGTAGTGGATAAACAGGTATTTTACGTAAGAGTTATATATTTGGAATATAGTAGGATGGCTGCTTTATTTCTTCTTTCAGAGATTTATTAGTGCCTGGAGAAGAAAGAAACAAACAGCCTTAATTGAAGACCTTCGAGGATAACAGCGTTAGAAACGGCCCTTCTAAATATTGCACTTTTTACAGAAAGTAATAGTTTGTGCTTCTGTGAGATTTTATTGATATCAGTCGTATTTATCATAATCCTTGTAATATATTCATTTACTGGTGTATGTGCTTGGAGAAAGAGAAAAGTCCCTGAAATTGGAACAGTTTCATGCAAGATAAAAAAGTGAACACGAAGAAATCAGTGCTTATCAGAGCACAGAGAAGTGGACAGAGGAGCATGAAGGTTCTCATCAGAACCCAAATCTGCATTTTGATTTCTGAGTCTGCTTCGGTTACAGGGTTTCTGTCCATGGAAGTGATAAATGCGGTGGATCAGGCTCACACCGTCAGGCACACATTCATGTGCCATTATTAAACTGAATTCAAATTGTAATTACCGGAGCTAAAAGGGAGATATCATTATATTAAAAATACGTTCTGTATCTTTTTGCTCAAAGAAAAGGTGTTCATTCAAACCCAGCCTTTTTTATTTCCTGTTGTTCCATAACTCAAAACCGCTTACTGTGGTTTATTCTTTGTCTTCTGCACTGATAGGATTATCAATGTTTTGCTGGTTTGATGATGGATAAAGCGGTGCAAGATTGAGGTGATGTATTTTGAATTGTTCCATATTTTAGTAGTATTGATCTCGGGGTATGAGATGGCTGTACTCCATTTGACCTGTCCTTGTCAGGTTATTTTTAGGATGGGTTGTTTATAGAATTGCTAAAGAAAAGGTAACCTGAGATAAGCATTTTAGGATGTTTTGCAGGTGTTGGCTTTAATTCCCCGTCCCTGGAGGCGTTCAAGGCCAGGTTGGACAGGGCTTGGAGCACCCTGGGCTGGTGGGAGGTGTCCCTGCCCACGGCAGGGGGGTGGCACTGGATGGTCTTTAGGGTCCCTTCCAACTGTAATCATTCTGTGCTTCTATGATTCTATGAACGTGAACTCTTTGAATTCCTAGTACTAGAAGTTTCCTGGACAATCTCCAAATGGTAGATTTCCAGTTTCAGCATAGCGAGCCAGTGTGTTTGCTGTGTGAGCTGTGTGTGTAACAGCACGTCAAACATGAGAAAAATGATCCGCTCCAGCACCGGCCACCACTCCGCTCCCCAGCACAGCTTTGGCTTTACCAACCCATGCCCTCCCACGCTACATCCCGTCGGTTTCAGTCCCAAATAATGCCATGGTTCAGGAGACAGCACACACCTGGGGCTGCTAATAAATGCAGTATGGGTGAGAATAACCTATTTTGGAAGAGAAGGGGGAGGACTGCCAGGTATTTATGAGCTGTATCACTTGCCAGAAGGCTCAAAGGGGGGACCATGGTCTGTTTAGTTACTCGTAAAGCCATAGCTTTACAGCTTGCTTCTCGTAAGTGTTATTAAATATTTATTCATAAATATGTTCACAATACATTAATGTAATTAACAACACTCTATTTTTGTCTAGTGTCACTGTGAGACCTAGATTGTAATGAGGGTGCCACCGACAAGCGCTGTCCCTATGATAAACTTATTTTTCCTCTGCCCTGAATATGACCTCACTGCCCCGAGCTTTACACAGCCTTGGACGGGGAACTGTGGTTATATGAGAGTTTTCTGGATTTCCCTGTTCTTGCTTCTCTGATACCTCAGGGGAAAGAAGTGGAAGAAAATCCTTTTTTTTTTTTTTTTCTACAAAAACAAGCTGTTTTTCCTGCATCCTCGGAGCGTTTCTAGGGCTATTTCTGGGCAGCAGCCCTGCAGCATGGATTGCAGCAGCCATACCGGGAAGGGACAGGCGAGTTGCACACAAATAAGCAAACAAATCCTCAGAAGCAACAGTGGGTCACGATGAGCCCCACAGATTCTCTCAGGGAAACCTCTGAGTGGCACTGGCTGGGTGGCAGGCTCACGCTGTTAAGTGTTAGAAAGGAAAATAATACCTAAAATAGTGACCAATTTGTAAAAATGTTGGCCTGAAGGCATATCATGTCTTCCATGAGGAGAATACTTGATCTCAAACATATATATGTCTTTGATTTGTGCAGAGAACACCACCAGAAGGCATGGTTTGCAATGACAAATATCAAGAGCAAAGGAAAATATCAGCATTAACTCTACATAAAATCTGGGGACTTCCCTGCAGTGGGAAGATGAGTGCTTGTGAGCAGTGATGTTGTGATGGGGGTGAAATTGCCTGGAAGGAACTCATGTAAAGTACCCATAATGTTGGCTATTTCTGCTGGTAACCAGGGTGATTGAGAGCTTCATGTGCTGGTGGATGGAGCTCCAGATGAAGCCGGCAGTGACTAAGCTGACCAGCACTTTGGTGCAAAGCATGAAGAACCATGTTGCTACTCAGTGTAGAGAAAGGCTCGATGATGTTGGTGTGAGTCTTCTAAAGCTTCTTGATGGATCAAGTTTCCATTAAATCTAATGAGAATTTGCCATCCAAAGCCTTTTCCTAGTTTTGCAAGTCTCACCCCAGCTTGCTGTGAAGTCTCCAGCGTGCCTGATGGGCTCTGGGGATTGCCAAAGGTCAGGGTGCTGAGGGGGTTTAGTCGAGGTTCACCTCGACTCTGGACCGCTTTGTTTAATTTGATACAGCATAATTTACAGGATTTCTAATTATGGACCCAATCTTGCTTCTTGTGCAGTGAAGGCTATCAAACAATGTCTTTACACTGTGTTCGGTCTTATTTGTTTTGTCTGCAATCTTGGTTTTTTTGCATCAATTTAAAATTAGTAAAGAAAGAAGTGTTTTTCTTATCTTTTTCTTTATTCTGTAATAATACTTCAATTGAGAAAACTGATCTCTGCTTCCCCGGTGTTTAATTATGTGACCACGTATTACATGCTCTTGAGAGTCCTTCCCTCATTCGGAAGGAGTGAGGAAAGGCTGAAATTGGTAAGAACTGGGATTGCCGATTTGTGTGTGTTGGTGGAGTGGGGTGTGGGAGAGCCGGAGCCTGCGCGTGGCTCTGCCCCAGCTCTCGCACCCAGCACGCAGGGTGACACTGCTCGAAATCTCCAAGGAAAGAAACAAAGCGTCAGAGGCAGTTTTGATTCTGGCATATTCAGGTTTTCTTGGGTTCTTGCTGCCCAGAGGCGTGGTAAGTGATGTCATACGCTTGATTTCTTTTTCCTGTGACAATTCCTTTTTCTGTGGTTGGCAAAGACTGATTCATACAGAAATTTCTGCATATAAATCTGAATATCCTTTTCTCTGCATCTGAAGGTGCCACATATCTGTGCAAAGATCTAGACACTGAGAGTCTAGCTGTGTTCGCCACCCTTGCATTGATCTATTGTGTCTTTCAAAAAGATGATCGATCACACCAGAAAACGAAGAGGATTGGAGAGGGAAGAAGCTGATGGTCTCAGACTGGAGTGATATTGCAAAAATCAGAGTTTGACTCTGTGGCACTTCAAATGCAGACTTATGAAAGGACTGAAATTACATTGGAAAAAAAATGATGAATTTGAATTTTTCTGGCACAGTCCTGACTCTTCCAAGAAAGCGGGAGCTCTAAGGAAGAAAGGTGCAAAGCGATCTGCCTGCTTAAGGGGCTGAATGCTTTCTGAGGCTGGACACAGCCTGTTGGCTCGCGACGGTGTTCAGCTCCTCTCGCAGCCCAGAAAGCCAGAAAGGGCTTTATAAAGCTTTCCTTGCAGAGGCACGGACTTGGCCCAGGGCTGGTCCCTGCTGTTCAGTTGACTGAGGAAAACAGCAAGTGTTTACTAACAAAAGCTACAAGGGCATTATCAAGGGGCTATTAAAAGGCGTATGTTCCTAATATGCTGTGAATTGTAGATTTCTTGCAATTTGTTGTTTTCTAATGAATGCTTGTAGCCTGAAGCAGCAGTAAAAAAATGACGTGGTCCACCCTTTGACCATGAGCCATTTTGGTGGAACAACACTGATCCAACAGTAAAAATGTTGTTGGCCTTTCATAGGGAATACGTCCCTCGGGCTGTGCCGGTGGTGCCGGGGGCAGAGGGGCACTGGGCTCCATGGTGTCCCATGGGATGCTCGGCTTTGCTGTGCGAAGGATGTGCTCAGTGAGACAAGGTCAGGAGCAGTGGGGAACTGTCCTTGTGGGGCTGAGCTGTCCTGGGCTCCCTGGCAAGAGGCAGGAGGACCAAAGGTTTTGAATATCAGTGGGTTCTTGGTTACAGGTGCTCTCATCCAGTGGTCACCATGGCCTCTGGCGAAGCTGACTTTCAGTGAGGTTCCTGGTGCAGCTTTAAGTGAGAAGAGGGGTGTTGGAGGGAGAAAGATCCACCCAAACCCAGCCCCCGCCTCTTGTGTTGACCACCCTCGCAGCAGAGCCCTGCGATGAGAAGCTCAACATGATCCAGCAATGCACGCTTGCAGCCCAGAAAGCCAACTGTATCCCAGGCTGCATCCCCAGCAGCGTGGCCAGCAGGGCGAGGGGGGGATTCTGCCCCTCTGCTCTGGGGAGCCCCCCCTGCAGCGCTGCCTCCAGCCCGGGGGCCCCAACATAAGAAGGACACGGAGCTGTTGGTCCTGTCCAGAGGAGGGCCCGGAGATGCTGCGAGGGCTGAGCCCCTCTGCGGGGAGGACAGGCTGGGAGAGGGGGGGTTCAGCCTGGAGAAGAGAAGGCTCCAGGGAGACCTCAGAGCCCCTTCAAGTGCCCAAAGGGGCTCCAGAAGAGCTGGGGAGGGACTCTTGATCAGGGAGGGGAGCGATGAGATGAGGGGGAATGGTTTGACACTGAAAGAGGGGAGATTTAGATGACATCTGAGGAAGAAATTGTTGACTGTGAAGGTGGTGAGCCCCTGGCCCAGGCTGCCCCGAGAAGCTGTGGCTGCCCCATCCCTGGAGGTGTCCAAGGCCAGGTTGGACAGGGTTTGGAGCACCCTGGGCTGGTGGGAGGTGTCCCTGCCCAGGGCAGGGGGTGGAAATGTGTGATCTTTAAGTTCCCTTCTAACCCAAACCATTCTATGATTTCAGAGCCAAAGGCACAGCTCCTCGGCACCCTGACTGTTCTTGCTGAAACACTGCCCTGGTAACCCTGCTTTTCATCTGCCTTTTATGAATTGGCTGGTTCCTGGAGTTCCTTGACCTTAACAAATGGAAGGGATGACTCCTCGTTTTCAGAGGTAACTGTAAATAGGATTTAAGGCTGTTATTGAGTTGTCTGCAGCTCTGTGCACAGTTGTAGACTTTTGTGAAATCCAAGATGAGTCCTGGTGCTTTAATTAGAGCAGAAATGAACTGAAGTGTTTTTAATGCGTATCAATATTGAGACTTCATGACGCTGGGCAGAACAGCTGTCAGACAGTGATTTGCCAAAATACCTACATTTAATTTGGGCGGTTGGTGAACTGTAGTATTTGCCAAATTGTGAACAAGACAGACACTTATTCCAATTATACGGTCTTATCTGCTACAGCAATCAGTTTGGGGTCAAAGAGCTACGGCATAAATTGATGGTAAAGCACTGTGGCTAAGTGGCTTAAACTGCGCTTCATTCTGCTGCAGCTCTGCCGCGGGATGCAGTGAATGCAAGCGCCGAAAGAAAAACGATGTGGAATGTTAACACTGCTTGAGCAGGATCATACCAAAAATGTTAAGACATGCTTATTCATGACTTCCAGTGTGACAATTGTCATATAATTGAAACGGCTGATGGGTCACCAAATTCATACAAAGCATTGTTCCTTCAGAGTGCCTTTTTCCGTAGAAACAGATTAGTGCAATTTACAGTTGAGCAATAGGGACGAAGGAAAAGCAATTACTTTGGATAACTTAGCATTCATTTTTTATTAACTGGTGGGGAGTAGTTAACAAATTATCATATTTTTTTCGCACCAGGAGACCAGCAGGACCGGCTCTGCAGGAGCAGTTGCTCTGGCCCCAAAGGGAAGGTGCGGAGCTGGATGGAGAGCCTGAGGCGGTGGGACTGGGCTCTGCCGGGCTGGCGCTGGGTCCATTGGAACCGATAATGGCAAAAATGTTGAGCAAAGCCTGTGAGAAACCAGAGCAACAGCAAACAATTTAAAAAAAATAAAAAAGAAAGTATACTATTTAGACTCTTTGGTAATTCTTCCTCCTCCCCAGTAGCTCTCACCCATTCTCTCCCATTTCAGCTTCCACCGCCCAGGCAAACAAGGCAGCTGATAAATGAGCCAAGATCTCGGGTTTCTCGCGAATACCTGGCTTGGAGGAAACTGCCATTCATGTTCTCACCAGGTTGTTATAAAGCTACTTGCAGAGTAGGGGACTTAACGATAGCATCGGAAACGAAGGTTTCCAAGTCCTTTGTATATTTTTTGCCTGAATCAAAGTTTTCCCCAGGCTTGAGGAAATCTGTTTGGGAAAGGGGGCGAAGTGCTTTATCTTCTGCGAGGATTTTTTTTGGTTTTGCTTTTAAAACACAATTACAAAGTAAGAGCTTTTTGGGTTTTTTTTTTTGCGATATTCATCCTAATGAATTACAAGCATGCTGTGTTTGCAAGCTGCAAATTGCTAAACAAACTGCCAGATAATAGAATTTAGTGCGTGTTTTTAATTTGATACCACTGCCCACAGCGTTGCAAAATGTTATTGTGACAAAGTGCTTATAGCAGTGTGCTTCCATCATTATGTACCTTCATTTAGAGATTTCTAAGACAGCGTGATTAGTGATAATATTGTCCCAGTCTGTACCACCACAGTCCACGCAATGCATTCCTCCAAAGTGCTGGTAATGGGCTGCATGCGATTACTTTTGTGTTAAAGTGATAGATGAGTTTTAAGACTTGTGCACACTGTAAATTTCCCTGTAAAATATACTAAGAAAATTAAAAATCGACCTTATTTTCATGGGAGGAAAATATTTGCTCAGACGGTTCTCTAAAAATAGCAATATTAATTTCTTAGTGTTACAGGAGGCTGCCTACTCTTTTGTTTGTATTTAAGTAACATTTTTGAGCATCTCTAAACTTTCACAGAAGATGTTTCAGAAAGGTGTCAAAGCTTTAAATAGCTTGTTTTCACCATACAAGACTGGGGAGGATTTTTTTTTAAAAAAAGAAAAATCCTGTGGTTAGATATCCCACATCCACAGCTGAAGGTGGGTTGTGAAAGGGCTCACTGTGCATTAGTCATTACAGAAAGCTCAGCACGAGGCCAGATTTTTCAAAGGACGGCATCTTTTATAGACGTTCCCTGACAGGTGAGTAGTACCTCAGGTCCCCCAAATTCAGAGCTAAACAATAAGATTTAACACTGTGACTGGAGCAAAGACTTCATCTGTAACAGGTATGACTGGGCCTGGGATGAGCACGGAGGATAAAGACTGATTTTGTTTTATCCTTGAATGAGGTAGATGGTATGTAAGTATTGCCACAGGTTCTGGAATATGTTTTGCGGACAATATCTAACTAAATATAAGAAATTAAACAGCTTGATAAAAGCACCTGCATTTTGAAAACTAGTGAAAAAAATATCCCCTGCTTGGTTTAGGTTTGAAACGTTGTGTGTAATGACCTGGAGCTTGAGAAATATCCTTGTGCTTTCACCTGTCCTCTCCGAGCTGTGCACAGGCGCATCCTTCAGGACCGGGCTGTAGAGCAGGAGGCTCCTCCATCCCCCCGCTCCAGAGAAATGGGACATGCTTTTCTCCCCTCTTCTTTCTAAATGTTCTTGTAATGAAGGGAAATGGAGTGAACGTCTGTCTTGAAAGTGAAAGCTGACAGTGTTTTCATAAAATAGCAACCCCCTTGACGGCTGCCGGAGGGAGCAGGGGCGCAGCCGCCCTGCCCGGTCCCGCGATCAGCCCCTGGGCAGTGGCGTGGGAGAACAGGGAAAAATAAGCACAATATCCTGCCCCGTGCCCTGCTCAGGGTTTGTCCCCTCTGGGTCAGGTGGAGGTGGTCTGGAGGGGTTATACTACAGGTTGGGCTGCTAAATCCAGGGTCGTGAGTTGGGTTGTTTTGAAAGCTGTAGATCCACGGTGCTGAGCACAGCGGTGTGGAGGAGAAAGCCTTGCTTCAAGCCCAGTGTCAGAAGCATGAAAGGTGTCAGTTTACGAAGGCCTCTTTAAATGGACAGTCATGCCTACATGTTGTGGGATCAAAGGCTGTACCACTGGCAGAGAGGAAATATGAAACATCTTACAATTCTTCTTGCTTCAAAACTTCATCTGAGAGCACCTTGCTCTTCTAATTGCTCAAAGATTGTAAAAGCTGTTACAAGAATAAGCGGCTCAGCCAAAGGAATCAACATTTCAACCAGCCGAGGATAACTGCTGCTCTGCCTGTCTAAAATTTAAAATAATGACTTAAAATGCCTTTAGTTTGGATTCAGTGAAAATTGCTGGCTTGGGAAAAAAATATGCTTATCATCCCCAAGAAAGCAGACATTTATGGTTACAGACCAGCTTGCATTGTACTTTAACTCATTCAGCAGGATTTTCTGTAGCTCTGATAAATACATTACTTGCTAAATAAAAGTCTTTATTATTTAGAGTCAGTGATAGGACAGGAAAGCTGTGCGGGGTGGAAGCGTCATGGACCAGGGGGATTCCTGCAGACACCTTCCTAAGGTCATCTTCCAACAACCAGGTTGGAGAGAGTGGAGGTGGCTGAAAGACGGCTGTTACGTTGGAGCGGGAATTTTATGCTGTGCCTACTAAAGACACAATGGTGCTTTACTTCGTGGATGCAGGATTTGTGAACCTATTTTGTGAATTTTGCATTTGGAGCCTCATTACCCCTTTAATGAAAGCACTGTTAATTGTGTCGGGTCAGGAAGTACATGCCACTGTCAGGATGGTGTTGGCTGCCCATGGCCAGCCCCAGCAGGAGATGCTCTTGTCCAGGCAGTGCTTGTCATACTGAGGACCTCTCACAGAACAATACGTTTTCCCCGTTGCAGATGAGCTCTGATGAAAGCATCTGCTGCTGAGAGCAGGTGCTGATAAAACAAGAGGTGAGCTGTGCTGCTCGTGATTTAGCTGCAAGTTTCCCAAGAATACAACCTGTTCAAAATCTTTGCAAAATCTCGCTCAATAAGTGCTCACCAAGCGCATCTTCAAGTCATTCTGCACAGGAGCGCTTCCTTCAGGGGTGGAGAGGGTGAGCTGTGACTGGGTTCCACGGTCTCTTGCCTTAGCAGT
Source organism: Pluvialis apricaria (assembly GCA_017639485.1). Classification (NCBI taxonomy): domain Eukaryota; kingdom Metazoa; phylum Chordata; class Aves; order Charadriiformes; family Charadriidae; genus Pluvialis; species Pluvialis apricaria. Next base: position 40,536,997 of record CM030013.1, read on the forward strand.
AACCAGCTAGCTCTTCTGCGCTCTGACTGCTTCAAGCTTCCCCAGGACAAACCACGTGGAAAGGATCTACGTTCCCTTACAGTGATTATTGTTACAACAGTGGCTCTACAAATACGCTGTTTCTTATCAATATTCCTATTTCCTTGCTCGGCTGAGCACTCCAGTTTTTTGGACTTACCTCAGTGCACTTTATTTTGCTTTTTTCTTTCCCTGTGTTTTATTCTGTAGGTTCAGCAGAGTATTTTATAGAGAATTGGTGCAGAGAGTAGCAAACCTGCGCTTTGCAGAGGAACAGATGATCTTGTAATGCTTCTGCTCTCAACAACATCACAAAGACCCTTAGAAAAAATCATCACTTTAAGTATCTCAACACCATGGACAATGGAGGTGATGAGTCACTCTTGAAAACCCAGGCACAGTGGTTTTGTGTTTTTAATGAGAACTGTCCTGCATGTCATTGTGTGCTTCCAGCGAAGCTGAATGTTGGTGTGTTCCCATTTTGGCAAGACTTCATCAGCTGAAGTGGAGACCAACATCTAACTTCTTACCTGCTGCAGTAATCTAAAATTACTTTTCTGTAGGAGACGTTGCAATGCTTGCAGGTTTATGGGTGGTGGTACGAAACATCATTGCAAGAAACTGTAAGGGCAACTGCCATGCTCCAAATAACGGTGAGTGGGTCTGGATAGGATGTGGGGCTTTTGGGAGTTGTGGGAAAGAAGGGACCAGGACTTAGGCATGGTGCAAAGGGCAGCTGGGGGACCACAAATCTCCCGTGGGTGCAGGACATGGGCCAGAGGCAGCCCATGGCAACTAAGGAGGAGTAAAGTCCTTTCAGGTCTGTTGGGAGGAGATTTTCCTCTTGCCTCAAGCTCTCTCACACAGCACAAAGTGCAAGAAAGGTGGTGGCACGCTCCCCGGGCTCCCAAGGACCAAGCTGGGCTGGTTTTATGGTGCTGCAGACTGGGATTTCACGGTTCCTGATGAGTGCCGGGCATCCTCACTGAAAGTGCAGCTAAACAGCTTTCTGCGATACACAGCACACAGCAAAATGTGGCAGGAGCTGGAGCTAAGGAGGCGCTTGAAGCCTCCCTGGTGCAGGAAAGGCCAGAACCTGCTAGAGGCAACCAGAGACCTCACTTTCTCACAACCAACAAAACTCCCCGTTTGTATCCGCACGCGCTGACAGTTCTACCATACGCAACGACGTGTTAATCAAAGTACTCCCTGAAATACAATCCCAGTGAAAAATATATTCAAAGTTTGCTGAAACTGACATTTCTGCAAAGCATTTATTTTTCAGCCATGTCAGAATATTTCATGTTCATTGCTATTTTTTCATTTCCCCTTCAATATTAGCATGTTCCACACAACCTGCTTTATTACAGAGAATTTTCTTGAACGCATTCAAATTGCAATCCAATGGATTGCAATGGACTTGAAAAAGTCACCCTCCTCTACAAATTACTGCAGGCTTTAAAACTGGATTTTCAGGGTTGTAAGGGAATGGCTTCTATGAAAAAAATGTTGAGATTGGTATAAATTTCACCGTCTCTATTATTAAACATTTATAAATCCATTGCCTGTATATGGCTGCTGCATGGAAATTGTGACAATCTCACACTGGCCCAGGTAAGGAAGGGGTAGAGGTCTGTAAATTGGTGCTTTTTCCGTCCCTGCTGTGGATGTTGTGGTGTTGGGTTCCTTCATGCTTCATTGATTTTGTCTGTAGTTATGGGAAGCTCTGCCTGGAAGGTTTCTTCTTTCATTATTGTTTAACAGTGCACCTCTGCTGGAGTCATAGGATGTTACTAAAAAGAGTGCAGGAGGCAAAACATCACTGGAAAATATATTTTAAGTTGGCCCTTGGTCTATCTTTGTTTTGTCCATCCTTGTAAAGCGTGCACCTTTGCCAGGCAGCGCTGCACGCTCTGTCTGGTCTTGGAACAGTGCTGTAGAAAGGGTTTAGAGCTAGAAATGGGCCTCTAATAAAATTTGCACCCGGATTCGGATCCTGAGCTTATTTCTCTTTAACAGTTCAAAGGCGTGTGCTCGTTAGTTGATTTGAACCCATCCCTATTTAGCTGAAAAAAAAAAGTGGAGTTAACTGTAAGTCACCTGTTGCTCAAATAGATCAGAAATTTTGTAAGATGACAATTTTTTGGTTTTTTTTTCTTCTAAAGGACCAGTTCTTCCCCAGGGTGTAAACTCTCAGTGCCTTGTGATGCTGAGAGTTGGTTGGGTTCCCACCGCCTGCTCAGCTCGGCAGCGCCACGGGAGGCTGTAAAGCTGCAGCAAACTGCACCAGCTCCATACTGGGACCGTCTGCGTGCCACCGTCTTGAAAATGCTACTTGTCGGAGTGGGATCGGAACCGGAGTAACGACGCGATCTCAATGTGAGTATGATCGTTCTCCTTTATTGCGTATTTTAGCAGAGTGTATATAGGCTCGCAGCAAAGCATGCATATTCAACAACACTATGATTGGTCCAGCTCCCCTGTTCACGCACAACGCCCCCCAACCCGATTGGCGAAGACCCTCTGTTCACGCGCCTCTATTTAACTCTTCTCCCGGGTACGGTGATGTCACCTTTCTTGTTTACTTAGATCTTTTCTCCCTCACTCTGGGTGCTTAGTTCAAACCCTGGGTTGCTCAACAGAACCAAACCATGCCTTTTCTCATTTAAGAATCTCTCCACAGCTACTGACATTGTAAGAAATATTTAAATATTTCTTTTCCTGTTGAAGCAATTGTGGTACAAATTTGCCAATGATGCTGCAGGGACATGATCTTTATTGAAAGAATAAATAATGTATTAGTGTCACAGCAGATGAGCTATGTGGTTGGAGAATTTTGTATCTTGCAGGGTTTTTTTCGGTAAGCAGCTGTGTTGAAGTAAATATGGTCGACACAGTGCTCTTGACTAAATGCGAGGTGGCGAAAGTCAGCGGTGTCATGTTCTGAACCCTATCAAGGATGCAGGTTCACCGCACCGTGCCCTGTCTGACCTGTCCTTGGTCTGTTTTCCTACTGCTCTAAAGGAAGGGAAGGACCATGGAAGGGGAGGCTGCAGTGTTTTTTAGTGAACTTCTCCTCACCAGGGCTATTACTCCAATACTTCTCAAAATCTAAGTTTACAGTAATTCTGAGGTGCTCCAGGGGGTCAGAACAGAGACTTTATTGTCTAATTAAACTGGTTTATATTACAAGCAAACCTTGCTGTATTAATGGAAGAAGAAACAGAGTGATGTATCATATCACCTCTTTAAATTATTTTGTTTAGTGTCTGTGTTAGATATTAAACATTATGTCATAAAACGTGTGGCTATAGAGAATTTCAACAGGCTTGACATCAAGGTGAGAGAAAAAATAATGAAAACATCCTAGTCTCTTTTATAACCCAGCTCTGTGTAACAAGGGAACACTAAAGCTAAAATGACTTTTTGCCAATAATTGTCTTTTGGTTCTTTAAAGCAATATAGTCAAACCTCTGTAGACTTAATACTACCGGTTATGGGATTTGTATCTCTGCTAAATGCAAAATTTAATTCAGTGTTCCGTTGCTTAAAATTTTAAATCTAAACTTTAGTATGTCATAAAAATTGGACTGCTTCTGATGCTTATTAGTCTGAGAAAAAAATTTGTCTAATTCAATAGAATTCATGGGCATTGATACTACGTTAGGGTTTATTAAAGAGACGAGTTGGCTTTAATATATAAACCATGAAAAGACTGCAACATCAAGCAAATTATGCAAATTCATTTCTGTAAAAAAAGGAGTCATATCTGCATTACACGAAAACTTAGAAAGGCTGTCCCTTATCAGACCTGTGAAGGTTGTTGTGGTTTGCACAGCGTTACAGATACGTGCACAGTGAAACTGGATTGCACTTCTCTTTCTCCTGTTGACAGCAGAGGCCCAAAATGCTAACGCATTATGGAGATGAAAAATAATAGATTTTGGAGGCCCCAGCAGAATTTTAAACTTTGTTATGCCAAGCAATGAATCTGTATGTAGCCTTATCATCCATGGTGGTACGGTCTGCAGCGTGCAGTTGATGTGTGGTCCTGCATCCACACGGTGCGATTTGTTGTGTATATTCCCTGGTGAGAAATGATGGTTCTCAAGACTGGTTCAAAAGGCAGCGAGTTCCTGAGCATGGTGTCGGTGATTGTGGATGAACTGTTGCATGGGCACAGGGTCCTCTCCTCGCATCCTCCAGGTGCTGTTCACACCATTGGAGTAAGGGTGGGAAACCACCTGAAGTGTTGGCTTGAGAAGAACGGAGAGTTTCTCTATGAACCACCAAAGATATGTCCCTGTCTTCTCCCTTTCAAAAATTAGCTCCATCCTAAGTTGGAGTACTGTAACAACAGGCCGTATGTAAATTAAATTGTCTCCAGTTTGATCATTGCCCTGCTTGAGGCCATCATTTTCATAGCACTGATAGCACAGCATTTCCTAAGTCCATAAAGTTCACTTGCAACTGAGACTCAGTCTCTGGTCTTTTATCATGGCAACTTTGATAGAGGTTTTGTAGTACCCAGGCGTCTTCCTGCTGGTGAAAAAAATTCCCATAATGTTTCCCAATGCCGTTGGCAATGGCCATAGCAGGTCAGATGCAATCACTCACCCTCTTCCTTTGGTCCTGCTGGTGGCCACCGAAACCTGTGCCTGACCAGATGCTCTGGCAGCTGGGAAGGGAATCCTTGGCCATCATCTTCCTTTGCCCACCCGTTACAAGTATCTGCCCAGTTACCATGTAGGTTTGGACTCGTGCATTTGAAGCATAAGTAGAGAAAGCAGCTATGCTTGAAAAATTCCTCGTGTTACAGTGAAATGATTGTAGATGGGCCACAAATGGGTCTTGTCTCTGAATTTTGGTGGGCCAGTGAAGATTTGTGGGTCAAGGCAGTGGACCTCTCCTTTCCCCCTCAAACAGAGGTTTTTTGTGATATAGAATATTAAACCCCAAACTACAGGTGAACAGGAAAAGATAGAAGTAATTAGAGTCATACAGGATATTTTGTACTTTGGGTGGGAAAAACGTACTTTGAAAATCCCATTATGTGAATTTTCATAAAAGTTTAATATTAGTTCAATTTAAAAAAGTTACTAAACCTTGAAAATGCTATCTTTGCATTTAATGTACTGAAATAGTCATGAAACATTCCAAGATACTTTCAGAGATTTTCATGAAAATATTCATAAAAAATTGAAAAAAAAATTTCTAAAAGTACCCATAATCCCAGTAAAAGTCTACTAATAAGGACATCTTCCTTGCAGCATAATGCAGACTTTTATGGAGGAAAAAAAGACATACCAATACTACTGCATGTTAAAAAAAGGCATTAAAATATCTCAGAGCTGAAAATAAAATTTAAAAAAATTGCATGAGAGTAAACTTCACGCATCTAAGAAAAGTTTCATTAAAAATGCAGTTTCTAAACATAAAACCTTGGTCTAAATACTTAAGTTTTTGTAACACTACATAAAACCAAGCGTGGAATATTTCACTTCAGACTGGAAAAAATCTCCCTGAAATTCTAATGAAGTATTCATAAAAAATACATGACAAATGTGCAGAAGAGTAAAGAGGACACAGGCAAAAATTCACTGAAATTTCAGATTTGAGTTTAAATGTCTCTTCTTTTAGATAACAAAGCTCTCTTTTGCCTGCTCATAATTGTCTGAAAGTCTCTGAGTCGCTGCTTGACAGCTCTGGCCCTTCTCCCTTAGCCGTGCCGTGCAGTATTGCTGTGCCATGCAGTGGGACCGTGGAGCACAAGGCTGGTGGTGCCTCAGCAGCCCTGTCATGAAACAGCCTCTTTAATAAATACTGCTGGAAAAATGGGAAAACTGCCCATTTTTCCTTTTTCCTGCAGTGCCTTGGTCCAACGTTTTATTTTCCTCGTATAGGACAGTAGAGACGTGCTGCGTCTCCTGAAATGGTCTCATTGTATTAGTGCCGTTCAGGAAAGCGGATGGTGAAATGGAGGTTGGGGCAGTCCTCCTGGTCACAGCTAAGACAGACGTAGTCACGTCTACTTGTTCTTAAAATTCATGCAGACAGTCTTTTTCCTAAAAACAATTAATGACTACCACTTGGTAGGTCTTTCATGCTTGAGAGACTGTAAGCTACTGGGTGATGCTGTTGTGCAGCCGTTGATGGTTTCGGGTCCCTGGCTGCTGAGGGACTCTGGTGTTGGAGTCCTGCCCTGGTGGTCAGGAACCCCCTTCTCCCGTTCCTCAGCTCAGCCCTGCACCCAATACAGCACATGACCGCCTCATTCACCCTTTAACAAGAGAGATAATGCAGGAAAAACAGGAAATATTACTGTAGGAAACAATTTTCCAGTTAAATTTAATGCAGACTTGCTGCTGCTCTCTTCTATACCAATGTAGCTCCATTCCTTTGGCCCTAAGAGGAGAACTTGGGATTTTATCATGGCGTTAAACTGCTATCCCAGTCGGGCAGGAAAGGGCAGGTCCCTGCAGCCAGCACCCACCTATGAGGAGCATCAACCTCTGCCTCTGCACAAAGGTCAAAGGGAATTATTTTTTTAGGCACATTTCTGTCTCCCTCAGCCGGTGGAAATTTCAGAGTCTGTGTTAGCCCAGTGCACACAGTTTTACAGTAATTTAGTCCCTGGGAAGAGAGCTGCTGAGTGCCCCGGCCTCGATGCCCAGGCTCGCTGTGCCTGGAAGCTCTTCTGCACTGCCGCAGGTGCCACCCGAGCAGGTCTGTGCTGAGCATACAGAATAGGGAACATAAGGCATAATGAGACTTTTTAACCTTGATACTTCAGCCTAATCTGAGCCTAAAAGTATCTGAAGAAATCCTTGTCTGAAGTTTAAAATATTCTTATAAGAGCAGTGATATTCTGAATACTTTCTCCTTGCAAATATAAAGATTTACCCTTTCCCCTTAAAAATACACGCGGGACTCCTGGGTATGAAGTTGCCCTGATTATGAAGATGTTTGGGATTTTATTGGTTTCCATTTTCAGCAATTTTTCCAATGTAAATGTTGGATTTATCGTCTCCTGTCAGACACTGTGTAAAGGGAATAATAATCACATACTAACATTTTTTTGCTTTACAGCTTAACGTAAATCTTTATTAGAGTTTGCAAGTAGCGAAATAACCTTTGGCATGAGGCACTTAGGAGGTGATGTAAAACCCTCCCGCAGCTGAGGGGAAGGCTGCGGTTGGGTTCAGCAGGCGCTCAGCCAGGCTCTTCTTTATTTAAATTCCCTTTTCTCTTTATGAACTTGCTGCTGGCTCATCCTTGTTCATCCCAGTAGTCAGTGGGAGAAGAAAGAAAAGCTGGTACACTAAGAAACTGGGGAAAGTCCTGCGAGGCAGAGGTAAGGCTGGAGCGTGTTGTCCTTTAGCATGAAGACCACAAGATAAATGCTCTTATAGACACCTACATTTAATATAATGTTATACGCGCGTTATGCAGCAGCCTCGATTATTTATCAGCCCTATATTTGTGTCAAAACATATCTATAATCCACAATGGTCCGTTAATTTGTCGTAGTTCAGCACTTTTGTATCTATGTAATAAATAAAAAGAAGGGCTTTTCAGCTTGTTTGATGAGTTAGCAACAGCTCTGGGAATTTTGGCAATCAACGCTTGCTGAGATTCCCAGTGTTGTAGCTAATTTGAATATAAGTTAATATGTTTATTAAAGGAAATAAGAAACTCATTCTTAAAAAAAAAAAAATCGCTTCATTCTTTGCCAGCAGATTTTCATTTGCGTTGCAAATTATTTCATGAATTTTCTCAAAAATGTACATAATCTGTTCATTAAGAATTCCTTTTGTGCTTAGGATAATGTCCAATAAACTCCAAAGGAGAAGAGTGGTAATTTCCTTCAGAGGAATAAGTACATCAGTGTGGATTTCCACGGAAGAGTGTTTGCAAAACTGCTTTATGCTGAAGTTAAGCAACTTTGTGAACTCTCTAACAGTGAAAAGTTATTGCTGGCAGCTTTGAAAGATGAGCAGGCCTTCGCTGGCACTGGGGGTTGTCAGATTTGTTCTCTCCTAGGAATTACTGAGAGAGCACGGCTCACAACCATCCTATTGATTCATCATTTGACCCTTGAACCACAACTTTTAGGCCATCCTAAGCAGTAGTGTTCTCATTACAGAATCACAGACTGACAGGGGTTGGCAGGGCCCTCTGGAGATCACCTCATCCACCCCCCTGCCAGAGCAGGGACACCTCCAGCAGTGGCACAGGACGGCGTCCAGGCGGGTTTGGGATGGCTCCAGAGTGGGAGACTCCCCCACCTCTCTGGGCAGCTGTGCCACTGCTCTGCCACCCGCACAGGGAAGAAGTCCCTCCTCAGGTTGAGATGGAACTGCCTATGGTCAAGTTTGTGCCCGTTCCCTCTTGTCCTGTCACTGGGCACCACTGGAAAAAGACTGTTCCCATCCCCCTGGCACCCTCCCTTTGAGTATTTATAAGCATTGATAAGATCCCCCCTCAGCCTTCTCTTCCCCAGACTAAAAAGCCCCAAGGCCCTCAGCCTTTCCTCATCAGAGAGATGCTCCAATCCCCTCATCATCTTTGTAGCCCTTTGCTGGACCCTCTCCAGCAGTTCCCTGTCCTTCCTGACCCGGGGAGCCCAGAATTGCACACAGTGCTCCAGATGTGACCTCCCCAGGGCAGAGCAGAGGGGGAGGATGACCTCCCTCAACCTGCTGGCCACACTCTGCTGGACGCACCCCAGGGATTAGCTATTAAATACATTGTAGAACTCTTTTTGTTGATTTCTTTCAAGTTAGTATTTCTATTTTAAAAAAAACATTAAAAATTGATTCCTATAATGCAAATGTACTTAAGTTACAGAAAAACTCTTAAAAATGTTGGCCACTTCTAAGATGTCAAGGAATATTCTTCCTGTAATGCTTCAAGGTGCCTTAGATGTACTCTAAGGTGTGTCTTCCATCATGTATTGATCTTGAAAAGAAAAGAGAGGGAGCCAAGAGGATACCATCCCTGCTGAGCTGTGGGGTCCCGCTCGTTTGAAGCAATGCTGAGAGACTTTTTCCCATTGGGTAATGGTGCATAAATTCAGATTCACCTAGACTAGCTTCCCACGCCTTACCTAGGCTGTTTCCTTTTTCCTTTTGGAGTTAGAAGGAAAGCGAAGCTGCCGGCAGGACCGAGGTGCAACCTCGGATTTGTGCATTTAACAGTGGTATCGTTTTGTCCTTACAGCTGATAGAAACGTGTGAGGGAAACTTTCCCGCTGTTGTCCTTTGCCCCGGGTGGCTTTGCTGCAAGCCGGAGGGGGGTCCGAATTCTTCCTCACCTTTTCCAGGCACTTGGTGGGAGCTGGGGGCCGGTTGCAAGTGCTCCGCCAGGCAAAGGGGATTTTTGAATGGCTTTTTCTCCTCAGCGTCCCTGGAGCAGGTGAGAACTTTCTCCATGGAAAGTTTAGACGTTGGCAAAACACAAATACAGACCAATTTAAATTCTCACCTGAGGCACATGGGCACAGCAAAGAGAAAATCCCAAAAAGTTTCAGAAAGGAGGAGGAAAAGCTTAATGGTGAACATCACAGGGGAATTGAGGTTTGCTAGCAGGGCGGGTGGGAGCTGGATTACATCGGCAGCAGTTTGCAGGACAAATTCCCATGGATGCATGAACCCTTTCCCTCTCTTCGCAGTCAATTAGGCTGAACGCAATTTCCACTGCTTTAAAACAAACAAACTGACAAATCTGATAATTTGTTGCTGCAAGGCAAAAGGTTTAGGTGCCGACTGTGTATCGCACGGATGCTCGCCTTGCCCGTGCCCGGCTGGGGCAGGAACACCGTCACGCTGTGCTCCTTCACCTCTACAGGAGGGACGAAACGAGGGATGCAGCAGTCTGGGAGAAAACACAGACCCGCTGCACTGCTGGCTCTTACCCGGCGCCTCTTCGTGCTGTGGAACAGGGAATAAGAAGCCCACAGCTACATTAACGCTCCGCTTGGTGTCACTAAGCAGGTGTCGCTGCGGGCAGTGTGCCAGCGCAGGGAAAGGAGCAAAAGGAGACAGAGTCTAGAAAAATAAAGGAAGTATGACCAGGGATCCTGGGAACAGCACAGCTTTGATGGACAACTTTATGATTTGCCTGCAGTTCTTCCCAGCTTAATGCCATCTCCAAATTTAAAATAATTCCAGTTCTCCGTCCACTCTTGCCCTCACTTTGGTCAAGGAATCCGGACTGTGTTTCCCTGGCCTGTTCCTGAGAAGTGGGGCAGTGTCAAAAATCTCCAGGAGTCAAAGCATGGAGACCTGCTGTCTCCTTCCCATCTACAAGCGCTTTTGTTTTGTCATAGGAGAAAAATAGGCTGATTTGATGGAATTAATTGATGATAAACCCATTCTGGTTGTTTCTCGTTTCCTGGTTGGGGTGTTGGTTCCTGCAAAAGTGTTGTTCCAGCATTTGGGAAGGAGCTAAAATTAAACTGACTGCCCCAAAACCTAAAAAGCAAGACTTGCATACTATCAAATAGATTTAAAACTCAATCAATGCATGTAATGTCTCTTTCAGGCAGTCTCTCTGCTGCAATGACCACTCATGAACTGGCTGTAGGCCACCGTGGGACGGGGACAAGAAGATGGAGATGTTTCCTTGGTGCATACATGGTATGCTCAGGGCCATGACTTTCCTCACATGGTAGATGTTTCTCCCTACCATTCCTGTGAAATACAAATCCTAACAGCAGACACAAGATGGAGGAGGAGCACGGTGCAACGGTGGTAAAATCCCAGCAAAGAAGATTTAGAGTGAGAAGAACATACCCGTGTGTGATGAGGTGAAAAAAAGGAAGGTTTAGGCAAAAGCTGAGCTTTTGTAGAATGGAGCCCGGGGAGAAGCTGTTGAAGACCTGTGTTTAAAACTGAAAGTAACAGGGAAAAATACTCCAAGAAAATATCCGCCAGCAGTACTGAGGCCGAAGGCTGTCTGGGGCCACTGCCCGTTGCTGCCCACACCCCTGCCGTGGTTTCCACAGCTCGCACGGTGGTGGCAGAAAGGGCAGCTTTGCTGTCGGGCTGGTTCGACAGGTGAAAAACATTTATTGTCTTGGAATTCTCTTCTGTGTTGTGCTTATTGCTTAATTAGAACACCAATAGCCCATGTGAGATAATTTACTGGTTTTCTGCAGTCAACACTATAATGCTTTACTCATACCTGTTTAAACTGAGAGCTGTGCTTTGCATGGAGGTTTGCTTTTAGAAAAGAAAGGTACGACTTTGTTGTGCTGCATTGTAGAATAACGTGTTTAACACAGAAACTCCAATCAATGGGATATAGATTTTATGTTCTTCTCTTGCCCTGTATTTTGTACCCACACTGCACATGCCTAGTGTTGGCTCCGACTCTGCACCGAACATCAGATGTAGACATTTAAAATTCACAAAGCCACAGAGGATTCACACTTGCCTGTGAATAGCTGGTTGCTATTAAAAGTATGTTCGTGGTGAAACATTTCTCTGGTGTTTCAACGCTGCCAGAAACCATTTATGCCTGCTATTGTGTGACAGTGATAATGTTGGAAATGACATTTTATGATGTTTGCCACCTTAAAGACACTGCAGTCTGTCTTTCTTTGCACTTGTGCTTTGATTTTATTCAAATATATTTATTATAAGTACTTATAAATGTCAGTGGCTGCCGTTAGTCATCTGTCTTATGTCATGTTGAAAGGTAAGAGATTCCACCCGGAGGACTTTGTGGGGGGTGAAAGTAAAGCCTCATAATGAAGGGGGAATTGGGGAGAGTAAGGAAGCAAGTAAACACCTGAGGCAAAGCTATGTGTATACATAATAAAATCAGTTTTAAGGGCATGCTTAATTTTAGAGCTGTTCCCAAACTGGGTAAGGAGCAAGACTGGGGCAACCAGACATGTATAGCCAAGCATAACTGAAAACAGTACTTGGTCTAATTACCATATTTCCTGTTGGAAAATAACATAATTAGTATGGTGTAGGTATATCAATAGGTATATTGAACTTAAAACCTCTTCTGTAGTAGTTGTTAAATTCCATGACATTTCAGCTTGATTAACTTTATAACAGATATGACTCGAGGCTGTTACAGGGAACCTTCTGAGGTGGATGGGATATCTGATGACCTACCCCACCGACAGTCCCAATTATTCAAACTGACGAAAATGTAGTATAAAACCTCATTAGCAGAAAGGAAATTGATAAGCCTATTCCCTGATTTTTTTTTCCTGTTTTGGTGTAGGCTGAGATGAAGGGATGAGATGTAAAAGCAAGCCGCCTCCTGCCCCGGTGGGTGGAGGGAGAGCAATGAGAGGTTTCCTGAACTCCAGCTCTACCTCTGCCTTGACGATGATATTTTGCAGGAGTTAATTATGACTTTTGTATAGGATATTTATTTATAGGGGGTTGTTCTGTCCTTGAGAGTACCCCAGCACTACAGCTGCATTTGGGAGTCCCTTTGCTCGTCTCTCCACTAACCTACAGCTGTTCAGTGGCATGGAAAAAGCTGTACAGCGGTCTGACCGTTGTTGCTGCCTCCTTTCAGCTTCTCTCCATTTGAAAAGGATGACAACCTTGGGTGTAATAAAGGGAACAAGGCTTCAGGTAGGCGGAGAGTAATTGATGGCATTTCCCAGAAAAATGGTAATAAAAAACCTTCTTTTGTGACACGGGGGTCTCTGAGTGCTGTCTCAGCCCTGTGCACTCCCCAAACTGCTTCCTCACGCTTTGCCAGGTGTTTGGGCTGAGACCCTGGAAGGAACAATCCAGCGTCACCGTTCCCATTCCCATTCCTATTCGTGCCGAAAATCATGGATTTGAGATAAGCACGTGGTTTAAAGGAGACCAGCCTCTCCTCACGTGGTTTATCAAGCTCACAGCATAAGGGCAGAAAGAAATGGATACACAACTGTTAATATTTCCCTACTTGATATTGGAAATATTATTTTTGTATATGTAGATATAGATATATTTGAAATGCATGGGAAGCCATGCTAATCTCAGCATTGCCCAGTCTGATATCTGATTGCATTTTCCCATACTTTCTAGGTTATAGAACAGCAATATATAAATTTTAAATTCTTCCTAAAAGAGAAAAGGCATTATATTATTTTATGGACTTATTTCAGGTTTTTTTTTTTGTCTAAACTTGGCCCTCTGCTGCACAAACCCGCTTGCTGTAACGCCTATAAATGACTGCTGTTGCAGTGATGTTTCCTGACTCTCTTACATTTGGTTCTTGCAGGTCTGGGGCTTCATCCCGCTGGTGGCCGGCCGTGGGGCAGGCGCTCACCGCCACAGCTCCCCGTGTCCTCCCAGCTCCGATACTGCGGACTTCCAAAGATTTATCCATTTACAAGGCTTCACGGAAATAAAAGAAGAAAATGTAACTAACCTGAGCGCCTTTCCTGGAAACCAAAGGCAAACCATGGTATTTATATCAGATATTTGGGGAGTGTGCACGTAATTTTCTTCTGGTGGGATGTTGTCTCTTGATTCTTTAGGAGTTTTCTGGGCAAGGAATCACAGATATATATCTAGCTGCTTCTAATATAATGCATTACTTTACCACCCAGTACATAGGGAAAAGTAAAATAATCCAGGTAAAAAAGTTAATTTTTGAAAAATGTTTACAAAATCCTGAACCCTAAAGTGAAACAAACCCAAAGAAATAAAGTTCCAAACCAAAGTGAAACTGGCCGAGTTAGTGACTGATGGTCAGGGAGATGATGACATTCATTTCAAATCGCTCTACGCTCCAAAACACTGAAAGGGAATATAATGAAGGATTAATGGAATTTGCTTTGTCTTTCTGTAAAGAAGAAAAAAAAAAGGCTACTTAAATGAGTAGTGTGCTTGTTATGCATATGAAGACACAAAGGTTATGAAAATATGGCACAATCTCCTCAATTCTGTGATTTAATTAAGATATGCCTCTGAGGAAAAGAAGTAAAAGGGATGCTCGCTGCAACTGTAATTTATAAACTTGTGTTCCATTTCTTGGAGGTGTGAAACAACAGTGGTAATAAATGATTATTTAATAGCATAAAATGTCAGGAGAGCAGCAGTTGAAATCGGTTTGGAGGAAAAAGGGATAATGTCAATTTTACCGAATCTGTGAGAACACTAGCGGAACAGCGTAATTGGGAGAGCCCAATACTTTACGAATACGCACTGGGGCTGAGCTCTCCAGAGGTTTCTGACTGACCTCAGGGTGCAAATAGAGGACTTTTCCTGACAGCATTTTTCTCTAAATTATTCTTGAGAGGTGGACGTGTGTCCCAACAGCCCTATCACCAGTGTCTGAAGATAATATAAAGAAACAAATTGCTGTGCTTTAAACCAGATCCTCAGGTAACACAGTCATCCTTAATATGTCACTGGTCTTTCTTGCCGTGAGAGTCCTTTTCCCAGTTTGATTCATATTAAGTTTTAGTAGGAAAAAAATATGTGGCAAGGCAAGTTTTTAGCTGATCTGGCTCCTTTCTCAGTTGAGAGGCTTGCCAAATTTTGTAGGATGATCCAAAAGTTTCTTTAACTGCTTAATAATCCTTTGCTGCCATTACATGGGGATACCAGTGCAACTATTTCTTATTTTTTTTAAATGAAGATAAATAAATCCATTGTTGTCCATTTAAAATAGAAAATGTTCATATTAGTTCCCACTGGAGCACATCTTTGGGCTCTCAGACTAGAAATACAGGTTGGACAGCCTGGGGCTTTGCCGTTGGAAGAAGTATCGGGTCTCATCTGGGGTGTGAACTGGGGGTTCAGCCTTACACAGCAGTACCCTGTGCCGACGGGAAATTGTTTGTAGTTATGGACCTCTCTGAGTCTTCTCTGGACCATACGTGGAAGAAGCGGCCGACCACTTGGGAAGAGTACAAGAATGCTGTCAGAGTATGCAGGGATGAAATGAGGAAAGCCAAGGCCTCCTTGGAATTAAATCTGGCAAGGGATGTCAAGGTCAACAGGAAGGGTTTCTTCAAGTACATCGGAGGCAAAAGGAAAACTCGGGAAAATGTGGGCCCACTGTTGAATGAGACAGGTGCTGTGGCAACAGATGATGCAGAGAAGGCGGAGTTACTGAATGCCGCCTTTGCTTCAGTCTTCACTGCTCAGGCCAACCCTTGGGAGTCACAGACTTCGCAGGTAACAAAGTCTGCAGGAAGGAAGACTTCCCCTTGATTGAAGAGGATCGAGTTAGAGATCAGTTAAGTAAGCCAGATACCCACAAGTCTGTGGGTCTTTATCCTCCCCCTCTGCTCTGCCCTGGTGAGGCCACATCTGGAGCACTGTGTGCAGTTCTGGGCTCCCCGGGTCAGGAAGGACAGGGAACTGCTGGAGAGGGTCCAGCAAAGGGCCACGAAGATGATGAGGGGACTGGAGCATCTCTCTTATGAGGAAAGGCTGAGGGACTTCGGGCTGTTCAGCCTGGAGAAGAGAAGGCTGAGAGTGGATCTCATCAATGCTGATCAATATCTAAAGGGCGGGTGGTGAGAGGATGGGAACAGTCTTTTTTCAGTGGTGCCTGGTGACAGGACAAGAGGTAATGGGCACAAACTTGACCATAGGAAGTTCCATCTTAACCTGAGGAGGGACTTCTTCCCTGTGCGGGTGGCAGAGCAGTGGCACAGCTGCCCAGAGAGGGGGGGGAGTCTCCCGCTCTGGAGCCATCCCAAACCCGCCTGGACGCCGTCCTGTGCCACTGCTGGAAGTGACCCTGCTGTGGCAGGGGGTTGGACTGGGGGAGCTCCAGAGGGCCCTTCCAAGCCCCACCAGTCTGGGATTCTGTAAGTAAACACACATAGTTTGATAGTGTTTATTTTCTATAATAATAATAATAACAATAATAATAATTAATAATAATAATAATCATAAAGAGTTCTTCTCTTCTGGCAACTACTTTTTTTTCAGTTGAAATGATCATTTCTTCCTATCAATACCTTATTGTCAGTCTGAACTGCTGAGACATAATCTAACAATAATGTGCTAATTAGTCTTACTGCTGCAGTATCTCAGATACAGGCTGAAGAGTTGGAAGATAATTAGTATTTAACCAATTAAGCTTGTTGCAAGTTCATGAACAGAGTCCTTAGATGTTTTTTTCCCTGGTAAATTCAGAGTGAATGCAGTAATTTAACAGCATTTTCTGAAATAAGCAGGGGAACTGGTCAAAGGGATTTTTTTCTTTTTAATTTTAACAGCAGCTATGGGATTTCACCTTTCCCTCCCAGCTGTCTCCCAAGCTCCCTCCAATTTCTCATTAGACATCGTTAGGTTATAGTCATTAGATTATGGCTCTGACTTTAGGTAACCCCACAGTATTTGTTTCCACATATCCTTAACGTAAAAATGTAGAAATACTTGTCTGTGAGTTAAGATAAAGTTCAATGTGGTTTCCCTTCCTTTTTTCTTGCAGACTGCGGCCATATCCCAGCTGAGCCATTCTCAGAATTTCCGTGGCACCTTGGGCCAGGTCCTCCGTGATAAAATTTAAAGGTGCTTACCTTTCTGGAAGAAGAAATTGGTTAACAAATAATTCTTGAGTGTCTGAGGGGAGAAAAAAGCCTTCAGGGCTGAACAATCCCACCTGTGCTTCTGAAGGTAGAGCTCTTGTGTGGCGAGAGATCTAAAACAGGTTAATGTTTGTGTTGATTACTAATTGACGTACTAATTGCTACTAATTTTTTTTACACAAATTGCATAGCCTTCAAGTGAATGTTAACCTTCCTGTCTAGCAATCATTTCTTGCAATTGACCCTGTGCTAACTACTAGGGTTGCGTGGATGGTCTGTTTTTGAGATGTCTTTGAGTGTGAAATGACAATTCAAACCATAATTGGGGACCTCAGGTTTCTTAATCATAACATGGTTTAGGTTGGAAGGGAACTTAAAGATCACCTAGTTCCAACCCCCCTGCCCTGGGCAGGGACACCTCCCACCAGCCCAGGGCGCTCCAAGCCCCGTCCAACCTGGCCTTGAACACCTCCAGGGTTTGGGGCCTCCACAGCTTCTCTGGGCAACTTGTTCCAGTGTCTCATCACCCTCATAATGAAAAATTTCTTCCTAATATCTATGCAAATTCTCCCCTCTTCCAGTCTGAAGCCATTACCCCTCATCCTATCACTGCACGCCCTTGTAAAAAGTCTGTCTCCAGCTTTTTTTTTAATCCCTCACATGGTTGAAATGGGGGCAGGGCTCTTCTGGTGGTGGGTGAGGGTCAGCATCGGCTTCAGCATTAGCTGTGCATGGGAGCACTTTCTGACAGCACTGGTTTTGACCGATGTGCTATACATCATTATACGCGTCAAAGAGTTTCATTTGATGATCAGGTATGGTCCTATGAGAAGAGTTCTTTAAATGTTGGCTTCTTATCTATGAAGATTTTCCTTCCAGATTTCTCAACTAATGATTTTTATCTTCATTTAGGGTTTTACCTTAGAGCTATTGGCTTGCAAATTATGATGTGCTAACCTAGTATTAGCAGTTTGAACCCAGCTAGAAATGAGAGGGTTTCGTGCTGTGTCTCGCTGGTGTCAATCAGACCTGAGGTACTGAGGGACAACACCTGAGAGCTGAGGGCCCAACCTGGGGAGCACTGGGCTCAGCGGGAGTGGGTGGACCTTGGTGCTGCTGGGGACATGCAGAACCTTTCACCTTGGTTGATGCTGGAGGATCTGAAGTAACTGTGCTTATAAACAAGTCTAGGGAAAAAATGGATGACCCTGTTTACAAAAATCTGAACATTTATAAAAAAAACATGTCTCAGAAAAAATGACTGATGTGAAATTATAAGTAAATTCATGGCCGGCTTACTCAACCTGCTCTATCTAGTGCTGGACGTTTGTAAGTGTCCCACCTGAAGGACTGCACAAGGAAGCCCAAGGTAGGCGCTTTTTCTTTTCGTGCTGGTCAATGGCCCTGCTTCTGTAGAAACTGCACTGGTTTATCTCTCGGGAGAGAAATCTATGTTTTCATCTGCTGTTCCATTTGCTGTAAACTCCTTTTCTGCAAGCAAGCTGAGGGAGGAATATCAAGAGACTGCTCTAATTAAGATATGCCAGAGCAAAGTTAATTTTCAGGGTTTCTTTCAGATGCTGACAGGAACACACTATAATTATTATACAGTTAGGGAAATTGGCTTTTATTTAATGTGGTACTTGCTTACAAACAGCCAGTCAAATGTACCAATGTAAGCAATGAAGACATTGTTCAGAAATATTATCACTAATTCTTTAAATAAGTAATGTTGAGTATATTAATGGTTATACTCCTATTACTTTGGCTAAGAAGAAAGTAGATGACAAATTCACTGTGCTTTCTCTCAGTACAACGAATAGGCTGTAAATGACTTAAATGCTTTGTTTCTGCAGATTCCTGTTGCGTTTTTCTGCTTCTTCAAGCCTGCTGTATGTTTATATTTATTCATTCTGATTTTATGTGAATGTTTTATTCCTCCGTATTTTGTACTGTTCATGGGAGTTTTGCCGAGCTTGCCCTTTGCCGTGCCCAGAGGAGCCAGGGCTGGGGCGGCACTGGGTTCCCTCGTCCTGCACGGAACATCACGGGGAAGATGGCAAAAAATTGTTTTACCATTTAGAGAACAATGTAAGTATGTTGGCAGCGGGGATCGTCTAACAGAGATGTTTCATGTTAAGGATTTTTAGTCTTTCTTTAACCAGGTTTTATATATTTAAATATAGTTTAGAAATCACACATTTTCTTTAACTTGTATTGATTTTTGGAATATATCATAGTTGGTGCTCACAACACAGAGAGGCTGTCAGATGCATTCACAGCTTCTCGGGGTGATCACAGCGGGTATAAAAGAATACTGAGGAGAGAAGATGGAAAATATATAGCATATATATGGATTTTCCATGGTCCTGACAGGGCTTTTATTGTTATTTTATTATTTTATTTCTATGAATCTCATAGATGCTGGAGAAGCTGATCGTCTCACCGAGGTGGACCAGTTAGCAATTTAGGAGGAAATTTGCTCCTATCATGAGGGATAAATGTGATAATTCTTTCTGAGAGCTTGGCAATTACTGGGGAGTAATGAGCAACTGTAATTCACTGGAAACTAAATATGCCTATTGAGCGAGATGCGTGCCGTGCCAGTCACAGTGGAGGCAGAGCTGTCCTGGCGGAGGGGAAACCACCGTTCCTGCCCTGCCCTGGTCCGGCCCCGCTCCCCGTGGCAGGGTACCGAGCATCCTGCGAGGCAGATGGGATGGGGAGATGCTGTTTGCTGCAATGTGCGTTGCCTCCAGAGCCTGCTCTTGTGACAAGAAGCTGAAGGAAAGGCATTTCTCAAAGAAATTTGTTTAAAAAAAAAAAAAAAAAAATAGGGGGGAAAAAAAGAATATGGGGTGGGGGGGAAGTTTACAGGGAAAAAAAAAGTTTACAGGGAAAAAAAGAATAGGGGGAGGAAAAAAGAAAGGGAGAACAAAACCCCCTGATGAATGGTTGTGGCTTTGAAGCTGAGGGTGTCCATCAGCCTTCCCGATGAGGAAGGTGCCCAGACAAATCCTCGGCAAGAGCCTCTGCGGCTCCCACAAGAGCAGGTTCCCCCGAGCGTGTTTGTACCTCCTCCCGTGTTTAGGATTCACAAGCCACGTCTAGGTAAACCGTCATTGCGTTTAGAAAGTCAGGCTCTGGAGGAACTGGGAGTTTACTTCTGGGGCAGGTGACGGGAGGGAGAAGCCCTGTCCTGCATGTGACACACAAGCATTTCTGCCTCATAAACAAGAGGCAGCCAAAGCTATGAATTTTGTAGACAAGCAAAAGAACCCTGACAAGGTATTTGCAGGCAAAATATACAAGAGAGATATTTTTAAAAAATAATATTCTAGCTTTTGTTCACATACATTTTCCGAGGGACCTGTATTTATTTTTTCTACAACACTGAATAATTAATTCTTAGTCAGAAATCTGGAATTACAGACTGCAACCTTCAAACGTCAGTGCGATCTGAAATGAACCCTCTAATATTTATCCTGTATTTATTTCTACCTTTAGCATTCAAGCGATGCAGTAGATAATTCAGAAGAATATATGATCAAATGTGGCTTTTGAGCAAAGAGGGCAGTCAGTGATAACAACTCCTCTGCTGAAATAACCTTTCCTGGTTTCTTTCCCAAGCTGTTGTCTGCCTTTTCCTTTAATTCTACTTTTAACTTGACTGTGAGCTATAAAAAATACCGACCTTATCTGCTTTACACTTGTACAGAAATCCACATCTTCAAAGTATTGTAGGAACATTAATTAATTCATTCTTGCTATGTATCTCGCTGGGTGAAGCAAGACAGAATGACCAGCCCCTGAGTGAGCTGTGATATGCCATGCGCAGACCATCACCTTCGTGGTGCGGTGGCTGGTTGGCGGGGATGAAATCCGTAATTTCCAGCTTCTTTAGGGAGAAAGGTGCTGTTGGAGTAAAAAAAAAAAAAAAAGTATCAAAATTCACGAAGGGGCTGTTTCAGTCTGGAGCTCCTGGTGGTTAAGGTACCCCATTTAAGAGGACTGCATATTGCGCTGCACTTGCGCTGCAAAATTAAAAAATCAGGGCTCAAAGTGCCAGCCCTTTGCAGACTTCAAACAGCTGAAGGCTGAGTGAAGGTCTCAGCCAAAAAAGTTGAACTAAGCAGTGTGTGAAGTCAAGTGTAAATGGATTAAGGATTTTATGTGGCTATGGACAGGCTGAGAGAGTTGGGGGTGTTCAGCCTGGAAAAGAGAAGGCTCCGTGGAGACCTTATAGTGGCCTTCCAGTATCTGAAGGGCGCCTGCAAGAAGGCTGGAGAGAGACTTTTTACAAGGACATGTAGTGATAGGACGAGGGGGAATGGCTTCAAACTGGAAGAGGGGAGATTAAGATTAGATACTAGGAAGAAATTTTTCACTGTGAGGGTGGTGAGCCCCTGGCGCAGGCTGCCCCAAGAAGCTGTGGCTGCCCCATCCCTGGAGGTGTCCAAGGCCGGGTTGGACGGGGCTTGGAGCACCCTGGGCTGGTGGGAGGTGTCCCTGCCCAGGGCAGGGGGGTGGAACGAGATGGTCTTTGAAGTCCCTTCCAACTCTAACCATACTATGATTTAAGGTTTTGCAATGTGGCCATTGAAGCAAAATCTGAACTTTTTTTACAATGAGGAAACAGTGAGTTAGAGTACAGCAAAAGAGCATGAAATCACAAGCCCTCTATATTTGTCTTTTTCTGGTGACAAAAGGCCTTTGGCACCTGTGGCACCAGCATATCGTCTGCAGAAATCTCACTTGATGGATGCAAGTCTCCATCAGGAAGATGCTGGCACTTTCCAAATGCCGGTACAGAAAAAGATGTCACAAAAATTGTATTTCTGACATGGGTTTCTGTAACATGCCGATACTAAACAAAGATACTCTGTCAAAATCAAATCCTCGTCAACTTTATATGTGATCTTCACTGTGACCTCTCCATCTCATTTGCTGGGATGTCACTCGAGCGTGGTGGCAGGTGCTGTCACTCCGCCGAGCAACACCTGGTCCCCAACCTGTGAGCTCCCCATGTCGTGCAGCGTTGGTCTTGTCGCACTCCCGCCTCTTAGAGCATTAGGATGTGATCTGTCATCCTAGTAGCGCAGCATAAACACATGCCAGCAGGATGTGTTAAAGTGTCAGGTCGGAGATGGAGAGCAATGGTACCAGAAGCATGGTAAGTATGTAAAGAACGTAAGAAAAACATATGGATTTTTTATTTATTAATCTCCAAATGAAGTAAGAGTAGAACTGAAAAAGTCTTTCATCTATCATGGCAAGGCATATCCTCTTCCCAGGATCATATCTTTTTGTCCTCCGTTTCTTTCTTGGCTGTTTCCACCTTTTTTTAATGATGGTGATTCAGGAAAGCACATACACATGGGCTCCTTAAACATGGGTTTAAAATTTAACCAAGTGGTGAAGCAGAGCCTATGTGTTCCACAGCAAGTTTAAATGCCGCTAACAAACATTTCCAAGTACTGTCTTGAGGGCTTGATCCTGTGACCACCTGAGGGACACTATTTTTTTGTAAGAGGAAATAAAATCACAGTGCTAAAAATTACTGCGCGTCGGAGCTGTTCAAACCGCTGCAGGTGAAGTTCATGTCAGCAGTTACTCACCTGTTATTTCCAAGCACTTGCAAGTTGGGTATAAAAATCGTCTCTGTGATGAAGCTCTAAAATCTCAGTCCAAACAAATTTCTCAGCTATGCAAATTAGAAGTAAAGAGAAATTATATCGTGGAGGTGCCAGAAGTGTTGGAAAGTGACTATATCAAAGAGCAATTTCATCAACTTAATTTGACCATGCATGAATACTGTGGGGATCTGGTACAGTGCGTTGAGCTGTTAGCATGCAGTATAGCAACGTAAACTGCTTATATCTGTCATTGACAGATGGTTCATTTCATAGAATACCATCAGGAAGTGTATTAAAAAAAAAAAAAGAAATCCAGAAAGTTTCTCAAGGGCCTCTGGGTTTGAGTTGCAGAGACCATGAATCTATGTAGGGTGATCAAAACAACAGTGGTAATTCACGTTTCTCTCTAATTGCAGAACTTGAAATGAGTTATGCCTGTCTTACTTGTGACTCTTTCCTTTTCTATATATAGCTAACGATATTATTTACACTGCACTGATGAATTTCAATTATTATTCGTATGCAAGAGTGAACAATTCCTCTGGTGGAGAGGTTGAGAGAAAGGCAATGTGGTGATACACCTTCCTACGATGCCACGACAGTCTAGCAAAGAAAGCGCCAGGCTGTATGGAGCCTCAAATGTCAAGGCTGTGAGAATGAAACCACATGAGGAGCAGTGTCATATATCTTTTAAAAGATATAAGATTTGGGGTTTTTTACTGTGTGTCGGAACTCTGCAGATTCTGAGCCTGGATGATGTTTGTATTCGCTCAGCTATTGATGAGCGTAACGTCCCAGCCAGGTGCCTGAAAGGCAGTTCTTTTTTAGTGTTGATCTTGTAAAATTAATTAATGGGTTTGATACAGACCTAATATTTTGAGATGTCTTATCCCAGGCATACTGTCCTTCTGCTGAACATTTAATATGTTAGAGATGTTGAGAAGACTTATCAGAAAAAAATAAAAGGGGAAACCCAAAATTTGAATAAGAGGGATGCAGAGAGGTTTTCTCGTAAAAGCTGTCGAGAATTAAACTGCAATAAAGACAGTTTGTTCTCTGGAGTGTTGCATTGGAGGTAAGAGAAACAACTACTCTATCCTATGGTGAAAGAGGGCTTAATTCTCTGATTTCTTTTTTTTCCCTTTTTTTCTTCCATACAGAAGCTGGTTTGTTATATTAGCAGAGCTAAGAAAATGGCTATTTATGAGCTCTGCAGAGGCTGAAAGAAAGAGGTGAGCCTCAAAAAATTCATCTTACCAATACGATTAGCAACATCAGAAAACTGAAAATTAGTGTGTAGCTGCAGCTAATGGGCCTTACAACATCTTGAATCCTCCTGCTGGGAACTGGAGGCACTTGCAGGGGGTGGATGAGCTATTAATATTTGCACTAAACTTTACTTCTTACAGTTGTAGGCTAAAGAAAATGTCGGTGTCGTTCCAAGCTCTTTCCTCACTAACAGAGCTGGCGGGGGAAAGCCAACACTGAAGTAAATGGTAAAGTATTTGGGCAATGTTTTCTTAATTTTCTTAATATTCAGTTATGGTGCCTCATCCCCTCTGGAAACCTTTTTCTTTGAAGTTTCACAGAGATGCAGATAATTTCCATCGAGTGTATTGTCAAAACTCAGTGCCAGCAGGTGAAAAATCGGAGAGAAAGACTTAAATGCACTCACTTATCACGGAATTCTGAAAAAGAAACTTAAAACTAAGTCTACCCTGGAACCATGGACTTCACAAAACTCTGCAGCCCTGACACACCTCAGGGTTGATTAGTCGCTGCGCATGGTGACCGGCAATCATCGCCTTTTCATCATCAAATTCATTCAAGGGAATGAGTTGTCTGATAAATGACTACAACCACCTTAATAGACAAAGTTGTTTTTAAATGTATGCAAGGATCAATTCAAACATGTATCCTTAGTTTTATGGGAGGAAAGTCTTCAAAACAAAAGGACGTTCCAAATTTTTAAGCCAATACCCTGTCACAAATTTCTTCAGTTGACCTGTATGCTCGCTGTTTTCTCCAAACAAGAATCCAGGACAACACTGGTCATTCAGTTCTACTGTTTATGAACTCTTTTTAGAACTCAGTGCTGCAAAACTTGAGTTTCAAAGATTAGAATTGTTTAGAAATTCAAAGTTTATAATTGAATGCTAACTTGGAAAATGTGAGCTAAAGAGACCAGTAGCCCGTTAGGGACCTGAACCAAGCTAACCAAAGGTGTCAAGGATAAATGTTAGTGGTTCCCTGAGCTAGCAGAAATCCCCTGGGCAGAACAGGGGTGGACGCTTCAGCTGCCAGTGCAATGAGAGCTACTAACACCAGGTGCTAGAAACAAAACCTCTAATGGTGTTAAAAATGTGAAAACACAGAAAAGATATTCTATTTATTGTCTTATTTTACCCACTTGCCTTGGGAAAAAAACCCACCTCACAAATTGATATTCTGATTAAATCCAAGGACACCTGCCTCTGGTAATGATGGAATTAAGCAAATGATCATTTTCCTGCTTTGTTCTCAAGTCTTTATATAATTCTCATATTTTTCTTGTCATTGCAGTATCTGAAAACCTTCCATTTAAACAGTGTGACTGATTTCTCTCGTAGGCTTCTTTCTTTCCTTCTTTTTAGAGGGAGACATATAAGCAGTAATTGCCTTGGTTGATGTTTCTAGGTTTTATTATTTCTTCAGTTTTTAAATAAGGCATAATTATTAACTGAGTATTTGTTAGGGAAAAAAATGGTTAAAGATAGATAGTTAACAGACCCCACCAAGCCCAGAAGCAGAGGTAGTTTTGTAAGTGATGTGGTATAAAGTTATCCCTATAGAAGTTTCTTGCTGGGCGGGCACAGTAGTTGGAAAGGTGTGAGATGGTGGGAAGAAGGGCACAGTATTGTTAGAAAGGTCTATGTTACTGGGAAATGGCAATATAAGATTGTGAACCTGCTGGAATTGTACGAAGAGTGAAGATCCAGGGTGGTCACGGTGACAAAGGTTGGGTCAAACTCTTGACCCTTGGTGGATTGTCTCCAGGCAAGGCAGAGCCGGGCAGAATTGCTGCTATGAGCATCAAGTGCATTTTACTTCATTGATGAGCAGCCTCTTCCAGATCCGCGTGCGCTGTGATGCTGCTGTCTGAAATCTGGTATACGGGGTCTTTATTTATCCTTCATTGTGCAGGTCTTCCCACCTCCAGCTGAAATAGCTGTTACAGGTATAACTTCGTTAGATGCTGCAAGTCACTTAATCAGCTTTGTTTGCTTGCTCAAATGTGCAGCTGCACATAGGTTTTCTTGGTGAATAGCAGACTTTTGGTATGTGTTTTTTTCCCACACAAACGGCAACTCTTTACGTTTCCTTTAAATGGCTTTCACAATAAGATGTTTGCAAAAAAACCCAGCAGATAAATTATTTAAAAATAAAATATTTGCTCATTTTTACAGTTACCTGAATTTCTGGGGAACTTGCATGTAGTGGAAAGAATGTGGAAAGAAATCTTGTTTCCCTGAAACGATCAGTTCTTGGAAGTTAAGTTCTCAAAACAGCTTGTTAGAATATTAAATGTGCTAGGGCAAGTTCAGATGCTTGTGTGATGAGCGCTGAGGTTGTGGCTCTCTGACCCGGAGATCACGAGGGCAACGCCAAGTGCCCTGCGCAAAGGTGACCCTACATGGAGGGGACCCAAAACCTCCTGAAATCCCTTCCAGGCTAAGCTGCTTTCTGACTCTGCGTCTAAGAAATATGAAAGAAGTGTTACCATAGTGCTGAATCCCCATGTTCAAATGGACTAATGATATTCAGTAAATGTTGTTTTGGGTTGTCAGACTGCTGATATCTGAGAAAGAGGAGCCTGAATGCAGGAAAACCAGCCTCTTAAATACCAAAAATAACAATGCAAAGCAAGCAAAGCACTTGGTCACAGTGTCTGGAAATTTCATAGAATCACAGAATGGTTTAGGTTGGAAGGGACCTTAAAGATCATCTCGTTCCACCCCCCTGCCCTGGGCAGGGATACCTCCCACCAGCCCAGGGTGCTCCAAGCCCCATCCAACCTGGCCTTGAACACCTCCAGGGATGGGGCAGCCACAGCTTCTCAGGGCAACCTGCGCCAGGGGCTCACCGCCCTCACAGTCAAGAATTTCTTCCTAATATCTCATCTAAATCTCCCCTCTTCCAGTTTGAAGCCATTCCCCCTCATCCTATCACTCCATGCCCTTGGAAAAAGTCCCTCTCCAGCTTTCTTGTAGGTGCCCTTCAGATGCCGGAGGGGCTCTAAGGTCTCCCTGAAGCCTTCTCTTCTCCAGGCTGAACACCCCCAGTTCTCATCCTATCTTCATAACAGAGGTGCTCCAGTCCTCTTATCTTTGTGACTTCACAAGTTTTTTGTAGAACGTGATCTCCTAATAGCAGAAGCAGAAAACAAAGCAAAGTGCCACGTCTCTGTTCACGCGGTGAGGTTTCCATCGTTAATGCGGATACCTGGAGCTGCCCACTTTACCACCTGAGCCCCCTCCTCCGGTGAGGCCAGGCTCTTCCTTCACAGCCTGTTCTTTCGCCTTCCCCCCCTTTCTCCCGCACGTGTCCCTGTGGCTCGTTTGTGGCGCCTGGTCACTGGGTTTGGCAGGATGGCACCAGCCAATGGTGACTGTCACAGCGCATTTGCAATGAGCAGAGAGCACATTGATTTGCCCTCTCGGGGAGGAGGAAGGATGCACGGGAAAGCAGAGGGGCTCTTAGCAGTGTGGTAGAATGTTTTCCTGTCTAAGTAGTACAATATTGGTATTTTGCTTTGGATAAATATTTTTTTTGGCTATGATGGCGCTGGGAGGGACAGTATGTTTTCATGCTGCAGATTGCTGCTTTTCTTTTTATGTATTTTTTCCTAATGCTTTTTTGGTTTTGTGTTTGGGTTTTTTTTTTTCCCACTGCTTTTTACATATTCCATATAAGAATTCATGCTTCAGGTGATGTGCACACCTGGGACCGAGTTGGAATTGCCTCAGTAACAGATAAGAGGAAATGCAGGAAATAATTGTCTTCTTTTGATTCCTCTCCTTCTTCACGCCCCCCTCTCCCAAAGAGAAGGCAGCAAAGGCTTGGGAGGAAAAACACAGACTGCACCAATCTGCAGCAAAGACAACAGAGAGAATAGCCTCTTCTCAGTGTTTTTGCCATTTCCAGGCGGGATTCCCCCTGGTATGTGCCTGGAATAGAGGGTGGCTGAGCCTCATCGCTCCCCTGCTGCCAGCGGTCCCCTGTGATCTTATTGCCAAGTTTTATTTCTCTTCCTCTGCATTAACGACTGCATTAATTACTGCGCGGTGGTGTTGGTCCATGTGATGAATTTACAAGTTCCAGATTTTGTGGAAGGTGTCCCTGCCCATGGCAGCGGGGTTGGAATTAGATGATCTTCAAGGTCCCTTCCAACCCAAACCGTTCTGTGATTCTGTGGTGCTGTCCCACCTCTGTGGGGGTGTGTGTGTGTGTGTGTATGCATGTAGAGACATTGGAACTATTGAGATGTTGTGTGTATGGGTGTGTGTATGTACAAATATGTGTACGTATGTACATGCACATCTCACCTACAGGATGGAATTTCTGTGAGTTTTTAGCAGTTTAAAAGAAACCCAATCAATAACAAATGACTCAGGTTGCAAAGTCAAATTAATAAGGAACAGAACATATTGGCACTGGGATTTCATTCCTTTTTAAGACATTTTCTGTGCTAACAAAGCCTGGATGAAGCACTTGGTCTCCAGAAGGGTGGAAACCCCAGGAGACCCATACCTGAAAGGGTTGCGCTGAAGGCTCCCTGGAAGTACTTACACCTTTGATGGGGTCTGGCTGGTGCTTCAGTACTTGGTTAAGAGGCGCCAGATACAGTGAATACAGAATTTCTCTTGAGGGCAACAGCTGTATATTAAAAAAATGCCCCAAAATAAACAAAGTTATTGCTCACGGGCTTTTTAGCTGTTGCATTGTTCCGGTAAATAAATCCACTAAAATGACGGTAAAGATTTTCTTCCCTTAGGTGATATTTTACATCAGCTGCTCTGATAGCCATTCATATATATTGCTTTTACTAAACTCATTTTCTTTTAAGTGATATTTTCAGTGCAATGTAGTATGTTCTGAATATGTCAAGGTAGGGTGGTTTTTTAGTTCCTTGCTTTTTTTTTTTAAGCAGAGAAATGGCCCTTATTTTCTCTGAATGAGGTGATCGTTTTTCTGCTTATGAAGATTAAGGGCCAGAAGAGCTGTGGCATGAAGCCCTGTGTTTATGTCCACAGGTCAGATATCACACCAGTTCATCATATCGCTTTGTCTAATGTGGACTTGGAGGTAATTCATGGAATATTATGGCCAAGTCCTGGGCTTGGCTGAGCAGAGGTTAAATTTGCTACACGGTGATAAACTGTGCCCCATGGTTGTGTGGCAGACTAACTGCTCTGTCTTCTGGAGATGAGGAGAGGCTGACTGTGGTCTGCTTGGTGCTCATGAATCACAGAATCACAGACTGGTCAGGGTTGGAAGGGACCTCTGGAGATCATCTGGTCCAACCTCCCTGCCAAAGCAGGGTCACCTACAGCAGGTAATGAATGTACTCAAAGTTTAATTTCTGTGGTATAACCATTTATTTTCTGCCACACCACCCTTTTAAAACAGTCTGTTAAAGTGATTTTACTCCCAGCTGTGTTGGCTGCGTACACCTGCGGACGTCACGCCTGTCAGCTAGCCCCAGCCGCATCTCGCTGTCCGTTGGGCAGACCTCCTCCTTCAGGGAAAAGCAGTTGTGTAAGAGGAACATCCAAAGACATGTCAGAGAGAATAAAACATTGAACCCTGAATCTTTATTACAGTTATCATCTAGGGAATGTCTTCTGCTAGAGTAAACTTCCCTTTTGTACAAGTTGTTTCCTATTATGTTGGGTTTTTTACAGCACCTTTGCAGTTGCTGGTGTGTTCTTGTTGGCTCACCCGGTTTACCTCCTCCTCCTGTTTCCAGATCTCCAGATACAGTGGGACTTTTCCATATGAGAATTATTACAACTTCAATTTTCTCTAGAAGTTTCAATATTTTCAATGGAAATCAGCCCCAGCTGCCCAGCACGGTGGACTGCAGGGGCAGAGCAATGCGACGCAACGCTCTCCCACAGAGTGGGGAGGCAGAAAGAAAAAGGAGCCTTGGACAATCTCGTCTCCCAAAAAGGCAGGCAAAAAAGTTTCTATAGCAAACTGCTTTTAGTCTTGAGACTGTTTCACTATATCAAGAGCTTCACCACTGCAAGATTCAGCGGTTGTCACAGGTATTTACAACCTGCGAGCAAAGAAACTGTCGTAGACGGAAGGTGGAAAAAAAGTACAGATGCATAAATTTATCGAACACACATCTGACCGACTGTGGGAGCAGCTGCAAAGCACGCGCCACTCAAAGAAAAGAAAAAAGTAGTTGGGAAGAAAAATGGATGGCATTAGTCTCTCACAATGGATGCGGTGACATCACCTTTCTAACATAATTGCTTTTTATTTCACTTTAAGAGACTTTGGCTTGGCTGCCGATAGGAAAAATGAGATTTTTAGGAAAAAGATTGTGAAGACACTGTGATTAATCTTGAGGCAAATCTCAGACTTTGCTGAAGAAGTCTCTGTTAAGCAAGATCCTAATTTTATCCTTTCCCCTCTTTTCCACGTTTTCCCTTGAGATACAGTCAGAAATTCTGAGGGTTAAACAATGCCAGTCCCCTGGTTTTCCAGCTCAAGGGAGCACAAACAGGACTGCCCAGGGCGGAATAACTTTTATTTGAATCTTCAGGAGTCACTGTGAGCGTGAACTCCATTTAAGTAACACTGTCAGAGACTTAATTTATTATCTAATTGATAAGAAATATAGCATAGGAAGCCTAGACAATGAAAGCAACTTCTACAGGAAATATTTTACTAAGAGGAAGCTACATGGGAATATACTGGGGACAGAGAATTGAGCTACAAATTAAAAAGGTAAAAATATTTCTTCATATATAACAAAAATCTACTTTTTTTTTTTTTTTTTTTTTTTAATGGAACTTGGGAGGGCCCGGCATTATTTATTTGTCTGTAGATGGTGAAAAAACAGGGGAGTGACTTAAGCAGAGAGGGCTGGAGAGGGAGAATAAAAAGGGAAGTGGAAGCGAAAGCGGAAGGGAAGAGAGCTGGGAGGGGAATTAGGGAAGGAAGAAATAAGTGGAAAGGTGGAGAGTGGTTTGGGAAAGAGGGAGCATGAGGCGACGGCACTTCTGAGCTCTGGGGGTACCCTGAGGTATGAGAAGCTGGAAGATGCTTCATGCTGGGCTCTGAGGCCCATCACCTGCCCGAGGGCAGAGTCCAGCGCTACCAGGGATGCGTTTGTGCCTCTGCAAAAGATGTTCCTGCTGCAGTGGAGGGTTGGCTCAATTTCACTTGCGTGCATCTTTTTAGAAGCTTGAGATCATCTACTAGATGCTGCTCCGTGGAAGTGGTACTGCTGAGTGCATGATGATTTCTCACTTCTGTACGTGCCTTGTAAGTGTAAGAAGTCTGTTGCTAGATGAATTTCTGTTGCTTGCATGCTGTGACCAGGGAGAGGTTTGATTTCCCAGCTGCTCTTTTGCAATTTGTCCTTTGCTATCGTTACCCCTGGGGATAACAACACTTCCCCTCCCCTGCCCTCCTCCAGGAGGCAAACGTGGGAGCAAACGCTGCTCTAATTTAAGGTGGGTAGAACAAGAAGACAGGATTTAAACTGTCAAATATCCCATGTTTTTACAGTTTTGCCCTTGTAAACTGCAAACAGGAGGGGTGATTTCTCTGTAAAACCCGCAGCAGTCACATCGGACCGTCCACCTCTGTTTTCCTCACTCCTCCAGGTCTTCCCAACGTGTCCCTCTGCACCGACCCACTGCCCTGCACGTCCCTCCCACCCGCGTGCTGTGGCTCTCTCCTCAATGTGAACCCTTTACGTGATCTTAAAACAGTTCCTTCCTTTGCCCTGTACCTTCAATATTTACACTTGGCTTACAGATATTAAGGTGTAAGCCTGAAAATAAGGGAAAGAGAAAGGAAAGGGGAAAACCCCTTCAAGCCCTTGACAAGTTGCCAAGGCAACTTCAGGAAAATGATCGCCCAAGTTCGGAATTAAGCAGTGGGTATGAGGAAAGATGCTGCAGGCTGAGGAGCGGGCAAGAGCGCTGTGTGGAGCCAGTGTAAGGTCCAACAGCTTGCAATTAATTCAAAGTAACTATAAGTGAAATAAATGCAGGGGAAACTTGAAATGTTTTCCACCCCATAGGTTTTTCAGCCTTCTTTAAAACAAAGACCCCACCCTCAGTTTCAAGGCTAGTTTCCAAAACTAGTTTTTTTCCCCCCTCGGATAGACCTTTGCTCTAGTCTGTATCTAATGCTATAAAATATGGAGGATAGGAATGTTTCTAATTAGGTTTTTGAAGCTCTATGCCAAACCTCTGTCTCAAGGATGAAAGAACACAAATCACTTCATGATTATTTCTAACAATGGTCAACCAATAGGTTTGAGAAATACAGATCAAAAGGTTGATTCTCAAATATTTATTATAATAAGCTGAACAAGCAGCAGGCTGTAACTCATACAGTAGAATGAAATCCTTGCTAAATCATCACATCATAAAGAAAATTGCTTTTTTAATTTAATATTTCTCTTTCAGCTGTTTCTATAGAGACATGCTAATTTAGGAGCTTAATTTATTATCTCGAAGAATATTATGCGAGATACAAGTTTTCCCCAAATCACTTTCAAGTGAAACCAAAGGCTCACGTAAGCGAAACATGTGAGCAAAAGTGCAAATTGCCTCCTTCATTACGGCGTAATGGGAAACCATGTAATGGCTCGTCGTTCGTCTGGCAGCAGAGGAGTGGATAGCGATGCTCTTTGCTGCTAGTTTGGTCACCAAAATACTGTAAACTCAGCCGTGAAAAGCCAGCAGCCTCTTTGCTAGAGAGGTGGTATGGCACCACGGCAAAAAAACCCATGTTTCCTCCTTGAGATAATGTTAGTCCTATCTAACAGCTGACCCAGCAAGTGCTGAAAATTGATAACAACAACTAACCGCTTTGCCACAAATCTGCTGCTGGAGCCTCATTAGCTGTTCAACAATTGGATGGAAACCTTTGGTATGCATTTTCTCTACAATTTACCCAGCATGAGAGAGCTTTGGTCCACAAACAGTACCGTGAAGAGGAAATATCTGCATTGTCAACAGCGATGAGTGCCGCTTCCCATCCCTCGTCTCGCTGGGGTGCTGCATGGCCGTGTACCGGCCCAGTTCCACCCTGGCTTGACAAGGGCCAGGACAAAGCACAAAGGGTTTGGAGGAGTTCAGCTCCTCGGGTTCACACTGGCCCTCTCCATCTCACCTCCGTGCTCCTCAGCTACAGCACAGCTCTTGGTGTGAAGACCAGAAGCTCCCATTGGTTTTCCCAGATAACCGGTTAGTCCTGCAAGGGTGGGAGGAGTGGGATTAGCCGCTGATGAGGGATGCTAAATGGACACGCTGTAGAGCCCAGGAGCAGGTCATTTCCAAAAGCTGCCTGGTAAAGGACCAAAACTAGCATGATTGCTTTGTGAAGCTTCTTCTCAAGCCATCACTTAGCTCTTTTCAGAAATATTTTATCGAAATCATTGCAAATAGAGGACTACTCAACCAAGTTGATTAGCTTTAGTTTGAGTGATCTGGTTTATACCACATTATTTTGTTCTGTGACTCAGTCTACGTTAGAAGTGATCATATATCACCAAATGATATATATTTCATACAGTGTGCGAATGAAGGGATGATAATTCAGTTCAGTTCAAATAGAGATGTCTCTTGATTAAGAAACTGCCAGCCAGTTGCCATCTCTGTTGAAACACAGAAATAAGTGATTTCTTTATGTACTTTAAATGTGGTTTATGCAGAGTGCAAACTATGTAACAAACTCTACATTAAAAAGAAAAAGGACGTTCTGCTTGTCTAGTGCAGTAAATAAAAGATTAACAATAATAACCAGAAAAACCTCACTCCTTGTATCTATAGTATACATGACATAAAATTTAAAACTGTAGATATGAGGAAAGACTGTTGGTTCCTTGGTGCCATATTGGTATTTAGAAGTTTTCTTATGTGGTGAGGGAAAGCTAGCAGGTTGGGAAATGCCATGGACATGCTACCGCAATCAGTGAAATTATTTTTACTTCCAGTCACCGGAAGCTGTACAGAGGTTGACTCGGTGTTCGGGTTCCTGCACATCCCACAGTGGCAGGTGAGCAGAGCAGCGTGGATCTGTTTCACGCCATCTGCCGCAATCTTCACGCTTCAGTGCTGCGTGGTGGTTTCCCACGGCACTGCACACCCCCCAGCCCTGCTCAAACCCCAATGCCGTCTGTCTCAGACCAAGGAAATCTCGTGTCCTTGGTCTCTCATGCTTCCTACCCAATTCTGGACCCCCCTGTCAAATGCTTTTAGTGTTTTTTAAAAGTTCTTATTTTGTTTGTTTTCTTTTTATGCTGCAGATGTGCACCCTGGTTTTATGTGGGAAGTGCTGCTCTTTTACTAGCTACAGGTATTCCTACAGCATGAAGGTATAAAGATGAACTTTGAGATCATTATGTCATTACTTAACCACAACCAGTCATTACTTGCTGTTTGCAATTGATTTCCCTTTATAATAACACTTTTTTTTTTAAATTTTCCAGAGATTGATCCTCAGCCTACTGAAGGCTAAAAATTTGTTTTTTTCTCAAGGGTTTTTGTGTTCTCAGCCTGTGAGCCTGGAGGATATCACCGCCGCTCTCCCTTTGTGCTCTGCTCATGGGGCTCCCTGCTACGGTTTACCTGTAGAATTGTTTGGAATATTTTTTTTAATGTATACTTTACCTTGGAATTTGTCAAGCTATTGGTATTAGTTTCATTGATCTACAAATACAAGCAACCAGGGTGGTTGCCTAAAACACATATAGGACACTGACATATTACATGAGGGAAACATTTTGAGAATATCACAGTAAAAGGATTATGTGCATTCGATGTGTGGTTTTCAGCAGGGAGAAAGCAGCGTTGGTGGACTGTTTCTTAAAGATAAGCTTGGGGCAGTAAATTTATTGCTAATGGCTTTATTTTCATTTTCTGGCGTGGCACTTGGATGCTGTTAATTTAAAGAATTATGTTATTTTCATAAGATAGATCTATGAAAAAGAAAAGATTTCTTGGCTTCTTCTGGCTCAGAGGTGGAACAGTGGCTATGGGCTGGGAAAATACTGTTCAGTCAAGCCCTGGAGAAGAGGTTTGTCTTCCTACCACTTCTCCAGGAGCTAGGAAGGCAAGGTGTTGGAAGTTTTCTGAGAGGGAGCCTGAGAATTAGTCATTGTTCAAAGGGCTGTAACTGAGTACTGTATTGAATCTGTATCACCGATGCTGAGTGGCATCAAAAAACTGTTGAGAAAATGCAGTAAATGCTCAGAAGAACTATTCAACTTAAATTACTGAATATAAACATCTCAGCATTTTCACCTCTTTTGAAGAATTTGATATGATTTGATACTGGCATCTGTAACTGCAAAATTAAGGGGTTTTCAATGGAGTGTAATGAGTGGCTGTGTTTTTACCAAATAGCTGTTTTATTTCTGAGCAACCTGTGACAAGTTACTTGAACTGATTGCATGGGATAATTTGGATTAGACATTTGGGTATTCTTCTTTGGCCGTTTCTCTAAGAATTGTCAGGTTCTTACTGTAGCACCTGGTGATACTATTTTTATGATGCTTCTTTGGGGTGACATGAAGCATGAGATCATTATGAGGAAGGTAAGGTCAAAATCATCTTCTGTGGCTGCTAATTTTGTTGCTCGGCTTGGGGTTTTTTTAGGTCTTACCTGCTTTGTCATTTTCCCTGATCTAAGTGCTGGCCCAGCAGATGTTTTTGCAAGCTTACAGGAGCGTACAGAAGCTCTGCAAATCTGGCTCCTGCCCCACCTTTGGCTGCTCAGAGAAGATGTTGCAATTAACAGTTAACTGTGAGATGCTGAGTTTAAGTGGTGAGCACAGCATCAAAGACAACGATATTCCAGGGTAGGATCAGGAGTTTTATAGCAAAGGAAATGCCTTTTCTTTTGGTTTTTTTTTTATTATTTTTTTTCCCCTCTAACATGAACACCCTCTCGTCTTGGAGTGCCCTGACATACTCACCGAATGCTGCTCCCTTGGCCCAGGGTTGGCTGTGCCACCCTCACTCACTCCGGCACCGGGCAAACCTTGAGGCAAATGTCTGCTGGGGAAAACGGTGATGTTCGGAGCGTTAGAAATGCTCCAGTGGGTCAGATTGAAGGTCCAGAAGCATCCTGGTCATAACCACAAGGGTGTTAAGCCTTCCAACCTAAAGATGTGATCAGCAGCTCTGAAAAAAACCCCAAAAACCTAGTGAATTTCTGTCAATATGTGTATGCATAAAGTTATGTTTGCTTGATTTTATTTTTTTTGTTTGTTTGTTTTATTTTTGGGGAGGTTTGTTTGTTTGGTTTTTTTTGTGGTGTGGTATTTCTAATACACTTCACAAAATCCACTTACACATATTGCCACCCTAGCGTCTGGCCTTATCAGCAGAAAACAAAAGGGAAAATGCAGTGCTTCACAGAACTTGCGCGCTGCTCTTTCATGAAGTGGGAAGATCACAAGGTGATAAAAGCATCTTCAAAGGGAATGACAGATTTTACCAATGAGCACTTCCCATGTGCCTGTAAACCACACATCAACCCTTTCTTACCAAGAGTGTAGCTACTGTGTGTGTGTGCATTAGCTGTAGACCAAATGTATTTGCAGTACTTCTCAGTGTGGAGCAGACTTAATTGAACAGCCAAGCACAGGAGGAGTGCAATTGATTTTCTGTAGTCTGAAGATACGGGGCAGTGGTTGGAGAAGCAATGCAATCCTTGCCTGAGGAAGGATTACTCAATCTATATTAGACTGAGATGAAAAAGCAACAGTTAACCAGCATCAAGTACAAGCTCAGAATACAGATTTTGTAATTGCCATGTATTAAATAATTTTTATGATGTCCACAAGTGTATCTAGAAAAAGGCTAGAGAAAAAAGTTGTGATGATTTACCGATGATAGTATATGGAATGTAGTGAGGTTTTCACTCAACTGAATAATTCCTTTCAGGACAGGTCCCATACAACAATGAAGTCTTTGGATCAAAAACTTCATTCTACAGGGTTACATGGCAGTTTGCAAACAGGGTTTCTTGTTCTTGCAAATGCACTGAGCCATGGTAGAGGCTTAACAAGTCTGGTTTTGTCTGATAAGGAATTTATTGATGAGAGGAGGAAAAGAAGAAGGGAATGAGTGAGTAGAGGCTAAAAGTGACTGAAAGAAATAGGGCAATAGAAGTAAAATATCTATGTGAAAAAGAGGAAACATGATCAGGATGACTGGTGAAATGATGGAAAGCACAGAAATGAAACTGGGGAAAGAAGACTGGAGGAAGAACCACGTGACAGTGTTAGGAACATTTTGGGGAAAGAAGAAAAATATTTGAAAAAATCTCAACCTAGCATATGAGACATGGTGAGAAGAGAGATCTTGGGTGGTCTGGAAGTAGGGGGTAGAGAAGCAATGGTGGAGCAGTGGATGTGATTAATGGTCCTTGATGCCCCATGGAAAGCACCACCACCGTAGTGGGAAGGTCCTGCTGTCCCACGTTGCTTCTTGCTAAACCCGTCAGTGCTTTCAAACCCTGCTCTTGGGGTTGTTTTCCACACTGCCAAGCAATCTTCCTGCTCTCCTCTGGACCCTCCAGATGGTCCACAGGTTTAAGTGCAGTGCCAAAAGCTGGATGTACTAGTTGCCGCTGGGGTTTCCACTCCTGGAATGTGAGCATCCACCTCCTGCACAGAGCTCCAGTAGGTTCAGAGACCCTTGATGAATCCCACTTCATGCAAGGTGAGTGATTTTGTTCACCAAGCTTGAATTAGCTTCTTCATGACATTGCTATTGCCATCTTCAGTATTTCAGAAGACCCATCAGCACACACTGAAAATAATCAAAGATGTTTATGCTTCCTTTTCTGCTATAATTTCTACTGTATTTCTATATCAAGGATAATTTTATCATTTCTGATCAATTGTTTTTAAGCAGTATTGAGGAGGAAAACATAGTGCTTGGGCTTTTGCAGATGAGTTTCCAACACTGAGCCTATGAGCTAATTGTTTTTCTCTCATGACAAACCATTTAAAGCTGCTGTATTTTATTAGAATGGACTTAAAAAAAAACCCTGCTGATAAAGTTTTTGTATCCTTTTAGCTGGTCTTAAAATCATACTGATTTTTTTTTTTTTGGTAAGCATCATAAAAATGATCTTTTCTTTGGAAGTAATTACATATTGACTGCTGGTGTGCATTCACTGCTGAATGTATTTTGAGAAAGATGCAGTTTTGTTAAAAGTGGGGAAAATAAGTGCAACAGGCTTGGTGGAAGCTTTGCTTTATAGAGCCAACTTCTGCAGGAAAGGATGGCAGATCTTGGTTTAGGACTAAGAAAACATAACTTTTCATTTCTTTTTCTGAGCGATTATTTTTGCAAACAAAGCTAAGTATTGCTTTGCAGAAAGGCAGTATTCAGCGTCCTGAAAACGTGTTTAAGTACTGCCCGTAAATGAGACATTTTTGCAGACTTTTGTTGTGTGTTTTGGTTGGTTGGGATGAATACGAGCTGTATGTCTCCAGGGAGGATTTTCTGTGACCATGGCCACCGGTCACTCTGCAGCCATGCCTGTGGCGGTGGCGAGCAGCCTCCCTAAAGCTGCCTTCCTTTCCCGCAGTTTGCTTTGCAGCTCTGCCATCCTTTGCTGAACGTGCTCTGGTATATTAATGTTCCATCTATTAAACCATTAAAGTCTGCCAGTGAGTTAATTACATTAGAGGTTACTTTTAAAACCTGCCAGTGATCCTCTCCTGAGGACTCTCCTGGGGAGCCACATTTCAAAGGCGCCGTTCCTCAGCATCCTCTCTCGCGAGAGAGTTCCTTGACTAAACTGAGAGCAAAGCGGATTGAATGTTTTCAGCACTTCTTTAAATTGATGTCTCTGAGAGTCGCTCTGGTGCCAGGTACTCAAAAAAAACACAGAGATGCTGGAGATGAAATCTGAATAACCAATTTTAGCTGATGTTCGGGTTTGGGCTTTGCAGAGTTCTTAAGCACACATTGCTTCTTGCCAACTTAAACATGATTTTCTCACGCGGCTGGCAGCGGCGAGCGCTGTGTCAGCATGGCAGCAGTGCTGTACTTCTAAATATATGGGTTCAAAGTGGTACCAAGAGGCAGGATCCCACCTGTGGCTTCCTTTGTGTGGCTCTGCAGCCCAGGTTCATCCCCTCTGCCTCTGCCTGGCAAAGCGCAGAAGCGCGCACACGGCTTGCCGGGGGGAACACGCCTTGCATAGAAACCGTTTGCAGGGGCTGTGTTAGAAATGTGGGTGGCAGTAGGGTTGGGTGAGTTGAAATAGCTTCTGATTCTGGGTCTTCCCAAATCTCAGTCTGGAGTGAACTGTTAAAAAAAAAAAAAAAAGCCTTTGAGGTTTTGTTTTTTTCTTCCAAAGAAGGTGGTGAGTGGGTGGTGAAGCTCCTCTGGATGTTCTTGCTGAATAGAAAAATGAAGACCATGCAGGCTAATTCCAGGCAATTAATAAACCCCTTTATTTCTTGTATAAACCATATTTAGCCCATGCAGATCACCGATACCAACATTACTGAGTTTAAGGAGTTGAAGGAATTTGAAAAGGATTAAGTATTTAAATGGGTAATAAGAATATTCAGTTATTCATTAAACAGGGCGAATATACTGAAGAGACCCAAAATGCTTTTGTTTCCAAGTAGCAACGTACCACCAATGGCTGAAATTGGGAAGATTTTTGCTGTGATCTATTGCATGTTTGTCCACAGTGAGGTTTTGTCATCCAGAACCAGCAAAGGTGGGAGGTGCTCCCCGGGGAACAGCGCCCCGACCAGGTACAGGCTGCAGGTGAGTTGTGCAAACGCTGAAATAGATGCACAGTTGTCTGAATATCTCGAGGAACTGAGTCGTTTCAGGCAGGAGTATGTTGCAATCAGGAACACATTTATTCGTTGTTCTGCTCCGAGAAAATAAGGAGATTTGGATATAGTTGGTTTGATCAGTGCTGTGCCCTGCTGCGTAAGAGACGCCTTTATGGGAAAGGGGAAATTATCTCTGGAAAGCCCGAGAGCAAACCTCAGTCCCCGCCAGTCCTCATAAAACCCAAGTGAAGTCTTTGTGCAGAGACTGAAAAGGACTTTTGTCTGGGTATGATTGTCCGTGAAGTACTAACTAAAAAAGAGAATATCCATCAAATATCCCGGTGTGTTTAAATTAGCAGGCAAGCCTTTTTACCTAATTGATTAATTACAAAGTGGCAGGCTGCGCTGAGTAAATTAATTATGCAGAAGGAAAGACAGAAGAAAGTGAAATACTGTTGCTGTTGTAGCAGTATTAATTGTTCTCCATCTGCCTGTGGAAATGAAAGCGAAATGGGAGAGACTAGATCTCCTGGAACAAAAAATAAGAGCTCAAAAGGATGGTTCTTAGTATCAGAAATAATCATTAGAATTTTGAAGGTTCCCTGAAGTTCAGAAAACATGCTACTGCTGGTAAGGAATAAAAACCAGATTTGAAGTAAGTCAAAATGGTAAAGCTGAAATTCCCCAGGCTTCCACTAGGTGAGGAAAATTTCCCCAGTGGGGACGGTGTCAGCCCAGCTCTGCGATGGCCGTTGACCCCTCCAGCTCCTCCCGGGAGGGGTCTGGAGGCACCAGGAGCGATGCTGAGCTCGCTCCCCACAGCCAGCCCTCCCCTGGGCTCCCCGCTTGGCAAGCAGGTGTTTTTCCCTTGGGTCTATGAAAGATAATATTCGAAATGGGAGCAAAACTTAGATTGATCCCTGGCTTAGACACCAATAGAATTTGTATTCATGCTTAATTAAAAAATAAAAGTGTAAAAGTCTTTTTATCTTAGTAAGGGACATAGTTCAGAAGCTCACTGAGATAACTCAGCATTAGCTTTGTTAACTTCTTGACTGTTCACCAAAATGTAAAAACAAAACAAAAAAAGAGATGAGATTTATTGGCTGTATAATGCCTTAATCAGATAGCCTCATTAACAGAGATTATCCTATTTCTTCTTAATTGCCTCCATTCATTTAAATGGTGTGTCTTTAGAGACAGAAATTTTATTTAATCTGAGAACTGAGGGGCAAAACCCTGACTGTAATGAAACTGTGTTTAATCTTCTCTTTTATCACAAAGGCATTATGAATACATGGAGTTCGGGGTGTGGATACAGCTTGTGGCAAAAAGTAGATCACAACTTGTTCACAATATTTTTTTGTTCCCATGCAAGAAGAATCTGCTTTTTAACACCAGGACGCAGCTCAGCGTGGTGCTCAGCAGCCGTGCCTCCTCTGCCTGAGCGCAGTGCACCTCCCGGTCAAGGTGATTTGGGGATGCTCCTGATTTTACACTGTCCCCAGGGGCTAAATTTGCAGAGGGGGTTTCTAATTTGGAATTTCCAAATGTGTACTTCATTCCCAATTTTTTTACCTAGAACTCATAGGGAGCTAAAGGCAGTCTTTAGTTATAGAGCCACAGAATCATTTAGGTTGGAAAAGACACTTGAGACCATCAATTCCAACCGTTATCATTGGGAATGCAATTATTGTATGGGAATCCAACATTTCAGTTGGTGCTAGGTCCATTGGTGCCTTTTGGTCCCTCTCCTGATTTTCCACAGCTGTTCAGAACCGCTAGTGAGCCATGCTTCTCATCTGGAAAAATCCTCAAAAGAAATCTTCCTATTTCAGAGATTTACAAGAACAGATCTTTAGATTGTTTTTTTTTTTTTCTTTCCCCCAGATCTTTGATATTGCTCCTGCTCTTACTATTCAATTATTCTTTCGAACGTTGAGCACTCTCTCTGTAACAGGGAGGCAGCTGAACGCCCCAGACCCTTGTCGGTGCTGTTGGTATTTAAGCGCTGTGTCGGAGGAGAAGGGCCCTGGGAAGTTTCTCTGGACTGGAGGGTGTGTGCAGGCATGGGTATGGGACAAAGAGCTTTTCTCTCCTACTAGATTTAAGGAGAAAAATTAAAATGCAACTTTTAAAATAAGTGTATGGATTTTTACTGGCTAATTGTT
Organism: Pluvialis apricaria; assembly: GCA_017639485.1. Classification (NCBI taxonomy): domain Eukaryota; kingdom Metazoa; phylum Chordata; class Aves; order Charadriiformes; family Charadriidae; genus Pluvialis; species Pluvialis apricaria. The sequence continues at coordinate 40,578,400 of CM030013.1, forward strand.
GCCTCTGTCTAGCTATCAGCGCGTTACTTGGTCTTAAACCTTTATTCCAGGTTTCCATTTTGCTGATGTTTTCACACAGATCATATATATTCTTTCCTAAGTAGCATAGCAAGGAAACCTAAACAGCATCCAAAAAGATTAAATTTGGGGTTTGTATTCAAGAAAAAAACCTTTATCTGGGATGTATTTCCTAGTCCCATAATTTCATGACAAAGCCCTCCATGCTAAGGGTAAAAAATGACAAGTGCTCTATGTGATGGGAAAAGTAAGAGAAAATAGAACAATAAAATAACTTAAAACCAAAACAGCCAGGAGGCAAGAAAGACGCAGGCATGCTCCCCCCTGTGTTAATTTACAAACTGCCATTAGCCTCTGGCCCACAGCAATAGCCAGAACATAGAAGTCAGAAAATTATTTTTCCTCAAGTATGAAAAGAGATGCAAGGCATTTCATCCTTCTGAAGTGAGCTAAGGAAAAGACTGTGTTCCTCAGCAAGTGCAGCTCAGCGATATCTCTGGGAGAGAAATTGTGCAGAGCTAATTTTGTCCATTGGAGTCTGTTGCTTTGCCTTTATTACATACAAAACAGAAACCTGAAGTCCTGTGGCGTATCCTCTTAGCGTAGGATCTAGTGTTCTGCTCCTTCACCTGGTTGATACCACGGGGTACTGTGACCTAAATCTCTGCATTTGGGAACGGAAATATCTGTTATATAAACTGATACATACATGTTGCTATTTTAAAAGAAATAAAAAACCTGCATTGTAATGTATGCTATCTCCAGAAGAATGTCGGAGGATGTTATGGCTCAACTTGCCATGCTCTATTCTTCCAGTTTCTGCAGTTACACAGAGGGGAATGATTCAAAGAAAGAGAGGAGAAAATATGAAAGCCCTCTAGGGCTCATGAGACCAAAAAGAAAAAAATCTCAACCAACCCTGATGGCTGTAGTTTTAATTCTCTTTTGGACAGAGATGCGGTATGAAAAAGACGCATGATGGTTAAAGGCAAGGAGTTGTGATATAAACAGATGTGCAGTATAACTCATAGTGGTCAGTTCAGTCAAATTGCTATAAAATTCTCATATACACAGCAGAAGGCAGACAATTTACTTATAATTTCAATCAGAGCAAAGACTACCTTAAAATCAGAATTCTTTTAAAGGTTGCAATACATTTCATTTCTATACAGTGCTGCTGTGTTTAATATGTTCACACTAAGCGGTTTTCTTGGGGCATGTGTGTCCACATGCAAGTTGGGTGGCCTTTTTTAATATGGTTGTGCTCAATATTACAGCAAATAGCACAGTTCAAAAGTGACTGAAAAGCACGGTCTGCAATTTCTCTCTGCAGTGGCTGAACAGGGGTTTTTCATTTCATACATCATTTACAACTTGCTGCAGTGATTCTACAAAGTCAGTACACATCCTCCAGACAAAGCAAAGAGCAGAAATAAATAGATTTGTTTTTAGGATCGCTGTTGTCATCATTATGCATGTTTGGCACCAATTTTATTTTACTGTGTCTCGCCAAATTGCCCAGAGCACTGTTTGGCTCCTGGATATAGAAATCAGCTAATTTAATTTCTAAAGTCAGTCTTTTAAATGCATCTTTTCCCATCACGTGTGTGTGTACCTGCCAGCCAGCCCTGAAGGGCCGGGGGAGTTTGACAGGTCTGGCTGTCCAAAGCCACTTGTCTCCCACCTCGTACATGCACAGCAAACCTGCTTCTTTCTAACATGTCTTCCCTCCCCTCCTCTTCTGGCTTGACCATCTCCTCCCCTTCCTTGGAGGGATGCTGGTTCCTGCCTTCTCCGCCTTCTTGCATAGGATGCTGCAAGGTAGCAGTGCCATTAACAATTTTATAGGTTTTATTTTACTGACGTTGGAGGCAGTGAGAAAACTGGAGAAAATTCCTGGGTTTACTTGTGATGAAGTTTTCTTCAAAAACTGTTCCTCCTTCTAAAACCCCACGTGAGATTTGTTTCGCAGCTGTGTCTCTTTGCAGTGAGCTTTCAGCAGGCTAAAATAGACGCTGTAATATTTTGCCACCATTAATTTGTATGTTGGAACAGCAGAGCTTGAAGGCTATCTACGTTTGGGGCTTTGGTTTAGGAGATTTCAATAATTATGAAGGTAGAATGCTTGACAGTTCATCTCCACCTTTGATTTGCAGTGTGAGTCTGGATGTTTAAGAAGAAGAGTTGTCTCTTCAGATTTTCTCTTGGTGGTGGCAAGAGAAAGAAGCAGTGTCCATCTTGCGGTGTCTCAGAACCACTTTTGCTCGAGGGAGACTGAAGGAAGGATAATAATACTGTACAGAGTTTCAATAATTTTTAAAATTAAAGTGTTCCCGTTCTGTTTGCTGTTGCAGCCCATGTGCTCCTCCATGTCCCCCCAGGTCAGGGCTGTGTTTTTCCATGCTTCCAGGAACGTCTTTGGTTTCTTCTTTCTTGTTATTGTGGACATCAGAGTCCATCAGTTCTCAGTTGAAACAGCATTTTTATTATTAACATCTACTCTGACTCCATTCAGCACATCTAGATACCACGTACTCTCAAATTATACAGATTTTAATAAGTTGGCGAGTTTTCAGCATTCTCTTAGTCAGATTTAATTGAACTTTAACTTCAGTCATTTAAGACTTTATCATTACTTTCAGGGCACGTTAAAGTGGGCAGTAATTATATCTGTATAGTATAATATAAGAATCCTGATGGGTTTTTAAGACACTTTCCCAGATTCTCCACTTTAATTAAAGAATGATTTTAAAACTATCTAAGAGGCTATTATTTTTGAATGGTGATTTAGTATTTTGACCCGTCTTCATGCAAGCAATAAATTATTTGGAAGGGAAACATTTGCAGGTAAGCAAGGAAGTGAAGCGGGTTGAATCACTGTTCAGAAACAGAGCAGAAATTAAAAGAATTGTGACCTGATTGTGGTGAAATTGTCTGCCTGATTGCCTTTCTTCTGTGTGCCTGAGAATTGCAATAAAACTGGGAACACAGCAAAGATTAATGGTTTTGTGATGTTCGCTTTCTTGTAGAAGTGGATGAGTCCTTGGACAGACAGACTCCTTCGTGTTTTCATCTGAGGAGAACTTTACTGAAAGGATACCTGCAGGCGGGACAGCAATTAATAAAGCTGTAACACAGCCCACACTGTCAGCGTGATAAACCGAAGGGCAAGTCTGGTCTGAGCCTGGCTGCGGCTGCGGATCACATAGAGGTGCCACAACTGCTGTCGGCCGCGCGGTTGAGCTTGATGCTTGGTAGGTGGGGGTCTTGCTCTACGTTATCTTGAGCCCATCCTTGCAGACTGGCATGGGTTTGCCACCAGCAAACTTCCACTAGCTCCATCCAGGAACGTGCGCTGGGGTCCCGTTTCTTACCAGACACTTAGGAAACCACCGGGCTCTGGCAATGTCTGCCTTGTGGGACTGGGTTGTGTGCTCTCCCGCTGCATCCTGACCTTGTCTTCACGGGGGAGGGAGGGATGTATATCTGGGGACATTCACCACATCGGTTGGTAATATGTGGCCATGTTATTTTCCCATTTTTCTGTCTTTACATGATTGTTCAAGTTAATCTGAAGCCCAAATTATTTTGCAGAAGGACCAAAGTGAAGCCTGATAGAAATCGGTAAGGAAAGCCATTTCTGGAGTTTGGTAAAATAAGGTGTAGGCTCTCAGACATCTCACTACCAATTTGGCTGGGGTTTGGAACAACGTAGAGTTGGAGAGCAGAATAAATGAAAAGATTGCAGTATCTCAGTGTTTCCATGATCTTTCAACCCTGACGGCACTTGATAGACTGCGTTAAAACTGGGAGGACGATGATGGTATTGTAGACTGCATTATTTATTCACAGGCTAGCAAACCCAGACTTATTTATTCAGTTCATAGGCCATTAATTCATGATCATTCCAAGAATATAACCAGAATTAGCATTAAAGTGAATTTTGCAGCCTGTGTAAGAGAACACATTCATTGCTAAAGTTTAATGGAAGGTTTCCTATTGAATAAATAAATTTCCGCTGCTAATTAAATGTCATATGCAGAATTTTAAGAATAGACTAACACTGATTTTGATGCTAGAATAAGGATTTAAAAATAATACATTTTCAACAAAATCCTGTACTTCTATTTTATACCAAATCAGAGTATAGCAGTAGTGGAAGAAATAAATGTTGTGATATTTGTTAAGAGTTGTTAAAACTTGAGCAATTTTGAAACAGATGTTATTCATACATGTTGGCCAGTTAGGTCCAGGGGACATGTGAGTAGAGGACAATGCAGTAGTTGCAAAAATGTGGTTTTTAAATACACTAACTTTTTCATAGGAAAACAAAACTAAAAAGTCTGCATGTTCAGATTTGTATCCCCTCTTTGTATCTCAGGGATTGATAAATCCCTCAAAATCAGGAGAATTTGTCCAATGAAGTTATTTCTCCTCATTTGTAAGAGCTAATCTGGAGAAAATTCAACGAACAGAAAACTTTTGCAAAGCTCTCTTAGGAAAAAAAAAAGGTTTTCATGTGTTTGTTTGAGAGGCTGTATGATACCTTGTATTTTATTCATCTTCCATCTGCATTAGAAATGCAGATGTTAAAGTGTTTGGATCCATTGGATTTTAACAAAATGAAGAATCGAGGAGAACACTGAATAAAGGATGTATAGAATATTAGTAGATAACATCATCTTTCCATTTCATTGCCTTGAAAAGAAGGACCTGTTTTCCTTTATTTCCTATAATCTTCTGTCCTACGCATTACAAGCAATAAGTAGAAATCTTACTTTGCCTTTAGGCTTCACCATTTTGGTTCCCGGAACATTACTGGTTGTCAGAATCATTTTAGGCTTTTTAGTTTCATTTGCTCTTAAAATCATTACATAATATCTGTGTTTTAGGGGAAATTATGGAACAGACATATGGCCCTCCTGTTGGGATGAATGACACGCACTAGGAATACTTCAGGAAATTACGGAAAACAGAGTATTTTTTTCTAGTTTTTAATCTGTACAAATTTATGATGGTCTTATCTTTGGGAAACTGGTGTTTTGTCAACCCAAGTGATACACCAGGTAAGAGGAAAAAAAATAATTTTTTTTTTTTAATTGAATACTTTCACTTTGTCTCCTAACTGCTCTCTCCAAAGTTCTATATTTAATCCCAGGTTTTGCAATTTTTCTTAAAGACATGAACTATGATGACTGCTGAATTTTGAAGCTGTCTCTACCCCAGAGAACTTTGTGTCCAGCTGAATTTCCAGCAAACAGTAGAGACTAATATTATCATTAAACCATCCTTATATTAATTATTTTAAAGTATGTGACAAATAGACTAAAACCCACGACTCTCATCAGTTTTTCATGGATAACTCAACTATCTCATCACTGAAAAAGTCCAAATATCTTTTGTCTGCATCACATCTCAAAAAACAGAATGGAGCCATGAGTTTCTTTTGACCAATGACAGCATTTGCTGTTTACCATATTTAAAATTAGCAGCCCCCAAAATTTTAGGATTAACTTCCATAAGGTCATAGAACTGTTACAGGGGGAATCTTAATAAGCGTATCGCTTCGGGTCTGAAAAACATGATACAGAGCTCGCTAACGTGTGTGAATGGATGATCCCTAGAGTGTTTAAATAGGCATTTATGAGAATCAGAAGAAATAAATTATGCAGCTTTTCCAGTAGTGCTCATTTGCTGTAAGTGGGCATTGGCACTGGCCTGAAAAAACTGATATGCTGTCATGCAAAGTATCAGAAACACCAAAGAAAACGGGCTGCGTTGGGCACTTACCACCCACTTGTCCAGTGGCCATTCGAGATATAATTTACATGTCCTGCTCTCTGCATTGATTTGTTAGGAGGAAAGTTATAATCACGAAGAACCCACAGTTCCTGTTCGCCGAAAAGAAAATTAATCAGGTAAAATCTTGATTGCTTAAGTGAGTAACAGCTTTTCGTAATATCTGAAACAATGAAGAATACAGGTTTTGAACTGTTTTACTGTTTTAAATTAATAACTTCACATCTGCTTAGAAAGATAACACTGTCCTGAATAAAGCATGACTTTCTAGCTTTGTATAATGACTCTTTTTCAGAAGATATTACAGAGAGCCATAGAATATGAGATGAACCTTAATTAATATTCTTTCAATTACAATATATTTCACTGTCATATTCTTCTAATATTCATGAACTACTGAGGAGCTGGTCATAAATCTAATGACTAAGAAACTAAAAGAATATGAGTGTAACTTCATCTCCTCCTAGAGAAGACACCTATTTAACTCCTACCTCCCATGTATTATTCAGGTCTTTGCTTTTAAAAGTATAGACAATGATCCAAATTCTGCCATCACTTATACGCAGAAAATGTATAACTATTAAAATATCATTGAAAGTTCATTTCAGATTTGTTCAAGTTTCTTGATGGGAAATGTAGCCTTGTGTGGATGACTTTCTGGGGTAGTGTACATATGTTTTGGCCATTTCTTTTCAAAGCTGCTGTAATGACTGTGTGTTATAGCAGCTTTAGTGGTGGCGTTTTTTAAGCTCTTTTAGAACCGGAGCTTAGGTTGCTAATATTGCCAGTGGCAGGAGCAGGAGAGCTGGTGGTATCAGGCTGTGGCGTTTGCTGTTAGATAATGCTCTTGATTGTTTAAGTTGAAAAATGAAGTCATAAAAGCAGTAGAAGTCATTTTTACCCAACACGTTGGAAGGGATCAGTGCCACATGCTCTCCCTTTTGAGGTGTACTCTGGATAATTTAGGTTTTTGTGTGTGTGTAACCTGTTGACCTCCACTAGTGATGCTTTACCCACCGTCTCTGCTTGACCCTGTTCTGAGTGGCTTGCGGCTGATTATGGTGGAACCAGAACAGGCCACGCTTCGTCCCAAAGTAAGAGATGGATTACTGGCTTTGAGACACCCCCAAAGAGAGCTTCGCTTTAGACTGTGCAAAGGATGAAATAAAAAAAATAGTTATTTTCCCAGAACATTGCCACGGTGACTTAGCAAGATATAAATTTGATTTTTACTATTTTTTTTCCCCCTTCCCAATGGCAGTTGCATTTGGCCAATGTAGCCGGCTCCGTACAGCCGTATTCAAGGTACTGAACTCAGCCCATGTGGGGTGGCCTTTGGAGCTCCCCCGCACCACCACTGCCGGTCCCCGGCCGGTGCAGCACTCCTTTGGCATAACTCACACGGTAACAGCCATTTCGCTGGAAGGGCTGCTCACATGTAAACGTGTTTTCAGGTTGATGCATTTGAGAAAAAAAGCGCGTTTAAGAAAAGCTGGCAAGGCAAACAACAATATATGCAGTTTTTGTAATTGGAAAGCAGCTTTCGTTTGCTGTGGCATTTGGGATATAAGATAGGACAGTGCAGTCATAAAAAAGGATAACTTTTGAAAATCAGCTTCTTTGTGAGTAAAAATAATCATCTTTAACAATAAATAAATCAAAAATCATGTCCACAGCTCCTGTAGTTTAGAAATAACAGCTGACAAAGGAAATAAAAGCTTGGTAAGTAACACATAAGTGTGAAAGAAACCACTTTTCAGTTGACCTGCTCTAAAAGTCATTAACTAGCAATGTGCTGACAGCACAGGAAAAATAACCTCACAGAGATTTTTATTAGTTTTCCTACCGAGCTTTGAGTAACGTCAGGAATTTAATGCAACAATTATATAGCATATCCTTAATTATTTCATATTGCATTATTTGGGTGATATCTGTTGACTAGTTCACAAAATGTAAAACTCACTGCTGATTTCAAACATTGTGACAATTACTTCCACAATGAAAATTAGTCCTACTTGTAATTTAAGATCAAACCAGTTACCATGCTCCTGAGGTAATGGGATTTTTGATATTATTAGTAGGCACTGTAGTCTAAATTCTTTCCTCACTTCCGATTTTACTGAAATAGCCTATTCTTAGAACTACCACATTGAAAAAAGTACTTTCTCAGCACATGTTGCCCGACGCCGTGATGAAATTGGCACCACCCACCGTTGCCCGGATCGGCCCGCAGCAGTCGATTCCTGCTCCAAGCGGACAGTGATTGGCTTTGATGGAGCTGAAGTGATGCGGCAAAAGTGGAAGCTCACTCATTAGCTGTAACTAGATATCCAACCTTTTAATTGGCAGTTTTTATCTATGCCTATTTATGAGGAGAACAACGAGCAGTCAAAACCTCTGCTACTTGTTTGTAGTGCTTTGGAACCACTGCGCAATGGCTGGAGCGTGAGTGATAGATGCTGCATCATCTGAAGACAATACAAACAGCACGGGCAATTCCCTTCCCTCTGGCCGCTTTGTAATAATGTTAGCTGTGCGTTACCTAGAATACATAGTATTTTTTGTCAAGAAGGGAGTATTTTTGAGCAAAGAAAACACTGAACTCCTGAAATCAACTGTATGCAGTTTTGTTTTTAATAACAGTGCCTCTAACCATTTTCAGGATTAAAGTATGCTTGTACTTGAGCACTTGGGGGCTCAGACCTTCACCATCCAGCAGGTTGCATCCTTCATAAGTTGGTGATGATGGGGTTTGGGTAAGATTCTCATATCATTCATTACTATTTCAAGCGTTCCAGTTATTAAAGGATAAGATCACATTAATTCTGGCACTCTCCCTACCCATTCCAAAGAAAGACGACATTAAATCTGATAAGATTTAAGTCCAAGATGCGATGAGACAATAATAGATGAGCGTGGGTTCGACACTGTGCTGCCCAAAAATATTCCCTCTACTTCTTGCAACACTTTTCCTTAATGCTCATGGGCATGCAAGCTTTAAAATGGGCGGGGAAAAAGTAAATCTGGACATAGCAAATGATATCTAATACAGCTTTTTCTTCTTTGCTCAGGTTCGCTTTCTGTGCTGCTCGACCTCATAGTGATGGTTCCCAGTAGAGACGTCTCGAAGGCGAGGGAATCCAGGATTTGTCAGATGTACCCCATTTTGGGTTCTCGGTGCTTGGCTGACAGGTGAGAGCACCGGTGCGCTCCCAAGTGGGAGGGACACAGCAGGATCTCTCCAGAGCCCTTGAATTTCAAGCGTGTTTCCCCTGCAGTTTGAAACAACCCAGATTTCCTGATTTTTATGTTGGTGGGTTTTTTTTGAAAAAGCTTATTTTTCCAACTCAGAGGGACGAGCTGAAAAAGAGCTTTCCCAGAGGAATGAGCCAAAATACCTCTCTTCTCTATGCCTAAAGAGAATTCTTCTACCATCATAACTTGTGCTGCAATAAGCATATTTCCTCCTTTGTTAGCATTTATAATTATTGTTAAAGAATACGGTTAAGAAGGTTATGCCAGGCAATATAAAGCGGTTAGCAATAAAGAAACATAGTTGGCTTATTTAAATACAATACTTTAAATTTTTCTAGCACTTTTTAAAAATATAATTTAAAATATATTTTTACAGTGATGCTATTTCTTTTATTTAAAGGTAAAAATGGGTTTTAAAATACTATGCTTATTGCGCCTGTCTTCCCCCCTGCCAAAAATAAACCAAACCACAAGATTTGATTCTCTTTATGTCTGAGTTCACTAACTTGGAGGCACTCTTTGAGATTTTATTGAAGATATGATAATTTAAGTGCTACAAAGCTAACTGATTTAACTGTTATGCATTCCCTACAACTTCTGTTATCTACAAAGCCGGGCATTCAGTGAATAAAGGCACTTAGGTAAAGGTAGACCTTTTCGCAAGAGACAATTCTTTTATTTGTTTTAATGTGTGAAAGTCAGCGATGAATACACCATATTTTACCAGGATGTCAGTGATATTTTAATGCCCTTCTTCCAGTAAATTGTAAATTAAACCTCTGAAACCCACTGGCTCTCTGTGACACAGACACCGGTGTTTTGTAATTGCAGTACAAATTGCTTTCCAAGGAGATCGTGTTAAGCTCTTGATTTCTTCCGTGACACTCCTGAAGAGGTGAAGTACTTTATACTTATCGTTAAAACCCAGCGATCTATACAAATCGCTTCCCAACGTGACACTCGCCCTGCAACTCCGAGACAGATAACCGGCGCATCCCAGCTGAGCTTCAGCTTGCGTCTGGGTGACAGATAAGAAATTTTGTTGGACAGGTTCCCACTGTGATAGACAGAAGTAATATCTCCAGCGGCAGGAGTGCTCTGCCACTCCAGTCTCTATAAAGTTAACGCTTTTGGAGTAAACAGTTTTTATGCAAGAGGAGATTTGTGGAATGTCCCAGGAGATACTTCACCACACGTGCTCCCGTATAGAGTTAACGTCTCGGTTGTGGGCAGAGAGCCACCGCAGATTTGGTGACACTTAAGCACTGACCCAGAAATGCAGATGTGACCTGGAATTTTTTAGCTGAACTTTTAGGGAGGAAAGCTGGTTCATTCAAAATCAGAGTTTTCATAGGGCAAGTTCTGTGTTGGTAAATCCAGAGAAGAGGAGAGAGGGGAGGGCAGCTCCAATGGCTCCCCAGGAAAAGCTGCTCTTCAGCATCACTCATCTGGAGAGTTAAGACTGAAAACTGTTCTGATTGGCCCAGACTTATTTTTTTTTGGCATCTCTTCTTTGAGAAATGGAAGTAGAAAATGGTGAAGTAAAGATAATAAGTAACATGGGAAAATGTAACCCACCTCTACTCTTGTAGCGTGCTTTCTGTCTTTTATACCCACAGTTGCACTCGAAATAGGGAGGAGCCAAAGCCAGACAAGAGGTTCGAGCTGCCGAGGCCATCCTCGTTGTGTGTGTTCAGCTGAATGCAGCAGATATTTTGGGTTCTCGATGTATTTTTGAGGATTGGTAGCAGTCTTCCCCATGGTATGCAGGTGACTCCTGTTCAGTGGGTGTTGGCATTTTGACCGGGAACATAAGCCAAGTGTAATAACAATGAAACGTCGAGCCCTCCTTCTCTTTACACAGTGGCCAGTATATTAACATTTAAACGTGGAGGCAGCCCAGGTAAGGAATATAACTTTAGGACTTCAGTCCTAAAGTTCACCTTAAAAGTGAATTCAAGACATTATAATTAATGAAAGCACTAATCTGGCATGTTGTCACTCAGTTTGAAGTTAAAGCCAATTTAAGACATTGTGTTCTCATGGGGAAACATGTCCCCCAGAGAGGACAAACCTTTAGGAGCTAGAAAAATAACCTGTGGGATTTCAGCTTCTGAAACACATTGGGATATTTGTTGTATATCTCCTCCAAGTAGTGAAATTATTTCTAGTTTTGTCTTGCAAAAAGCATTTTGTGCCCATGTCATCAGGAGAGGTTTTAGAAAAATAACCAGGAGCAAGAATTCAAGCTCTCCTGACGCAGCTCAGTTTTTAGGGCTGCCCAAAGGGAAGGTCCCCATGCACCAGGGCAGCAGGCGGAACAGTTCGGAAAAATACCTCTGTGTATTTGCATCAGAGTTCATAGGTACCTAAGAAAGCTTCTGCGTACTCATATTTCCTCGTATGATCAAACCTTAGATAAAATTTCTTAGTTGATAAAAAAGGTATGTACTGTGTTTTTGTCCTTTTTATGAGGTGTAGTTTTCTGAAATTTTGGCACGTAATCTTTTATGTAGTCAGGAGTGTGGCCATTCTTATATAATGAGGTAGAGCAAAATGGCAGAAACTGTCTCTGCTAATAATAATGATGTTTGTTCTGTCCCTCTCTGCATGTAAAATGACTTCACAATTAAATGCAATATAGGTAGGGAGAAGACCTGGCTTTTCAGTTGATCTGATTATAAAATAACACGCTCTTCCTTTTAGAAAGCAGAAGCTAATCCATCATGGGTAAAATGTTTTGGTTTTTCCTGTGACAGGCGTGAGGGGACTGGAACTCGGACACTGCTCGGAAATACGCCCGTGGACAGCGCGCCAGGGCTGATGGCAAATGCTGTTACACCAAAATAGCATTGCACTGCAGTTTGCAGGGGGATGAAGAGTTGGAATTGGGTACTCAGATGACACTCCAGATCATGTTGATATCAGCGAATAAATTCAGGTCAGTACTATCTGATTTACTGCTGAAATACCTCCCTGCATTATGGAGTACCTGAAGTTTCTTTCATAAGGATGCAACAACTGATTGATTGAGAAATGTTATTATAAGATATGCACTTTCCCCCCGCCACTAAGAGATAAATTCCTGTCAAATGCTTTCCACTCTCAGAAATGCGTTCTACACTGAGGAGTTTTGAACAAGATCAACAGGTATCATTGAAAGAATGAAATTCAGGGAGGGTGACGGAAGAGAAGAGACACCCTCAGCATTGTGCCTGGCAGCACAGGCTGCCAGTGCTCCTGGGCAGGCGGGGACGGAGACCCGGGGACAGGGAGCTTGACCTTAAATAAAGTATAATTAGAGCTGGTAGGAGAGGAAGGAAAGAGAGACAGGGTGCTTGTTGATTTACTATTTATATGATCTTTATTACAACCTTAGTGGTAACTTGGGGGTTGTAGGGAAGGGTAAGGTATATATGACCAAAGTCATATAGAGAAGAGTTTTGATGGCAAAGCCGTGTTAGACTGGGAGTTGCTCTCGCAGCAGCAGCCATATGGTTTTCTCTGAACTAAAAAGAGACAAGCAGAGTTTTGGCGTTTGAACACCAGGCATCCAATGTTGGGGTTTCTCAGCTGGACACGTTAGCTGTGGCCACCAACCTCCTTACAATGGAAGATCCAAGCTCTGTCTTTCACCATGTGTTTTAGGACCACGTGCTGTATGCAGTAAAAATGGTGGAAAAATATAAAAAGTCTAATTTACTCATTTAGAAGTTCAGAAACCAATGGGCACAGGATTTTTGGATTCATCTCTGTGAGGGACAGCAGGGGCCCAGGCTGAAAGGCCCCTCTGTCTCCTCAAAGGGGAGCATGAAGCAGGAGGCTGCGGGTTCCATCGAGCTCTTTCGTCTCATCCCAGCGGTGGCTGGGAAAGAGGTTTTTACTGTCCCTCAAAAACGATCTTAGGAACAAACCAAATCAAATAAATAAATGAGTCCCAGTCTCCTGCTTTCCCTTCCTGTGCCTTCCGAAATAATTTTCATATCTCTCCAAACTCACCTCCTAACATTATTTTTCCGATGGAAGGAGGAAAAAGGAACAGAGATTAGTCTGTTGTTGAGAGCAGAGGGCTTGCATGAAGAGCACGGGAAACCCAACGCTCCCCTCTCTGGCTCCCCTGAAAAAGAGCAAAGAAAGCAATGCATCTTCTGAAACAACAGTCCTAAGTGCTATCTCACAACACAGATAAAATAATGGAGTTGGCTGTGTATTGTTTAAGGCGGGGAGGTTCTGTGCAGCAGTATTTTGACTGCCCCCGCTTCGCTCGTCTCCCACAAGCTGTGGTGTTTGATTGGGGATGTGGCAGAGACCTCCAGACACTGCGGTTTAACACACAAACAAGTGAAATATCATTTCCCTATATAAATAAAATCGTAGTAATGAGTTACTCATATTCTTTGCTAAAGTATTTTTATGAATTCAAAAGATATGAAAGTATATAATATGTCTCTCTGAAGAGGTTTTAGAATATTTATGAAAACAATTCATAAAATTAAATCCCATTAATTCCAGATTAGCACTTGACATTTGTCAGACTAATAACTTTTCTTAGCTAGAGGGGACACCCCGGCTTTCAATAATGCTTAATGGCTTTTCCTCCTGATATCTATCTGGCAGTGTTATTCTTATTCTTACTTATACAAATGGCACTGATCTGCCAGGATTGCGTTTTTATCTGGGATGCAATCTTTAATCTACCCTATGTATATGCACACGTGCAGTTGGCATATCCAGCTAAACCGCTTCTCACACTTTTTGTGTGCTTAACAATCAGCTTAAACGTGACAATTCACACCCATTAATAATGACTAAATCATATATTTTTATGCCAATGCTGACAAAGTTGTTTATATGGTTACCTGCGTGTTTGGAGAGAAGATTGTCTTGGTTTGATTAATGCATCACAAATGTTTATGAACCGTGTCCGCTTGGCTGTCATACTCTACACCAGAGACAATTTTTATAGAGGTTTCTTAAGATACATATCTTACTTCCCTGGGCAAACAAAAGTCAGGAAGTAATAACAACTACATCAAACAGGTACGTTTTCTCGCCTGAAGTAAATATTGTAATAGAGCAAGTTTCACGCTTTCCAGATGGGAAAAAACTTTGATGTCTGCGAGTGTAAAATCAGTACAATATACTCTTTAAAATTACACAAAGTTGCCTTAGATAGCTGGAAATGGGAATCTGAGAAGGGTATCTTTACCAAAGCCTGTTGCACGCATCTGTTTCCACCCTGCAAGTTCCTGATTGCATTGGTTGCACGGTACCTAATGATTAGGAAGCAATGGCTAATAAGAATGTCCTTATTAGACACTTAAATCCTGTTATTTTAATTACTTTAGGGTTTCTTCCTTACTATAATCTCCTCCTTTACCTTCAGTCTCCTACCTAGTTGCCTACGTTAAATCTAGACAGAAAGCACCATCATCATACATGACTTAAGCATATTTTCATGTTGTCATTGATGGAAAATGGAATTTACCTTGTCTTCCAGCTATCTCTGCTTGGTCATTGAAGAAATGCATGTTTTCACCGGGGAGCTCATTATTTGCATGAGTGATTGCGCTGACTTTGGCTGCTAAGGTAAGCATATGCATCCGAGTTCCCACAAAAAGGCTGGAAACAGTAAAGGCGGACTAGCAGTGATCGAAAGCTCGCACTCAAGGCAGTAAAAGACCTGCCTCCTTGTACATGCTGCGGTATGAGCACTTTGGCCTCTGGCTTAAAATTAGCTGTAAAATGCAGAACCGAAGGCATTCCCAGGGAGAAAGGTGTCTGCTTGCTGCCTTGGCTGGGTTTCCCTCCAGGTGATAGCGAAGGGGACCACGCTCGAAGTGTCTGATCTACCAACCGTGCAAGTTGGGTTTAATTCAGGACCTAGCCATAGTAGGTATGCACTAAATGTTGAAGGATTTGTACCACGTGAATAATAAACTAACCCTGCATGAAATACCTTTAAAAAAAGGCAATTCATGCTGAATGTGAATCTTTCTCATAGCTCTTCAAAACCATTTCAACTTGAACTTTGAAACTTCTTCTGTGGCCTTAAAGCATTTCCATTTAAGCAAAATATAGGTTTAGTGAGCAACACAACGTCACTGTCAGAATTTGTGTAAATCTTGGAGATGCCGTAGGACCTCTCTGGGTGTGAACGGGGTGTCAGAGATCACCACTGCTAAAGCTGCTCACAGTCGGTATGACAAATTGGTCACAGGACCAGGCATTTTTGGTAGAAATGTGTGTTTATTACAGAGAACATAAAAGTCTTATTTTTCTTGAAGAATCAAAAAAGAAATAGTGTCTTATCTCCCACTTCTGTAGCCTCCTTTGGGCCAAGGCTTAGCTCAAAAGCTCTTTTGTGGAGATTTTCCTGTGATTCCAGTATTCTTCTCTTCTCTCTCTCTCTTTTTTTTTTTTTTTTTTTTTTTTGCTGTCTTTTCTGTCTCCAACTTCAAAACCAGCAGCCTGCACGTGTGCTTTCTACATGCCTTTGTTTTTTGGGGTAAATATATTTATCTTTAGGCTGGAGAATATGATTAGCACCACTATCTAGCTCCATAATGGAACATAATGAATTAAGCCAACTGATTTAAAGCTAAGACAGTGGTAATTTCAATGAACATGAAGTTCTTCAGTAGGTTAGAAAAAAGGCTACAAAAGAACAAAAAGGATAAATTGTAGTAAATAAATTAAAATGAAAAAGATCAGCTTGCAAAATAATCATTGTGTACATCATAAATGTTTTCTTTTTTAATACCTAGCACTAAAAATCCACTATGAGAACATTTTAAAGACTATTAAAACTCATAGCTTTGATACACACTCTTAAGTGTAAAAAAAATACAATAATCATTTATAGTGCTTATTACCATTTCTGGAATAATCCTTTAAGGTCTCCGGCAGGTATTTCTTCTTCTTTGGGATGCTTTTATTGGAAAACAGTGTTCCTTCGACCTTTTGCGAGAAACTGCGCTGGGGGTCTTATTAGACGGGGAGGTACTCGGTGGGTTTAGATGCTTTCAGCTGGGGCAGAAGTTGCATGGGATGGGGCTGTGTGCTTCACTTGCACGTTCATCCTCCTGCTTCAGGAGGGTGCTCCCACGGCCTGGCTCTGCCAAATAGGAGGAGCATCTATAGTGGAAAATATAGAGAACCAAATAAGTAGGATAAGTAGGATCTATAGCACATTCCCTAATTTTCCATTGGACTGTGGCACATTAATGGAGCGCATCTCAGCCGCCGTCTCTCTGGACAGCACATGTTCATGACTGTTCAGTGGCGCAGCAGCCTTGGCTTCAAGTGCAAACACTGCTTAACGAGGTGATCTGGTGGGAAATCACGCAGGAGCTCCCATTAAGTGTGCTGTTTATTTCCCTCATCACGTGGCAGTTATTGTCAGCCCTGTCCTATGCATTTTATTCCAAATGCCGATATCCGCGGATAGCACTTCTCTAGGTGGGAGTGCTGTGGCTCCATGGCATCTCCATCTGTGGAGATGGTGCCTGGAGAGGTGCAGCAAAATGGGAATGGGGTTAGAGTTAATTAATGCCTGCAGGCAATGAGATGAAGGGCAATTTGAGCTAAATATTGCCCTCTGTGTCTGAGAGATCCCATTGTCATAGGAAGGAACTGAGGAGGACTGAAGAGGGCATTGTTTGCAGCACAGCACGCTTGCTGGCTTTAGCATGAAGGTTTTGAAGAATTTTCTAAATGTGTTTATTGTTCAGCTACTCGCTTCTGAGTCTTTAATGGTTTCTCGCATACTCCTTGTACTGAAAAGGCACATTATTTGGTTTCAGTACTATATGAAATTAGCCATATCTCAGGAAAAACATCTAGGGGTCATTGCAGCCAGATTGATTAATATTGTATGACTGCTGAATGTTCAGTAGCTGTAATTAAAGCTAATGGAAAGCTTGCAATTAGTAATAGGGAGAGGGGAATCATAAAAAGTAAAGCTACTCAAATTATTTATTGCAGACGTTTAGACCTTGATCATCCAGAGACCCTCATGTTTAATTGGTGTGTACTAACTAGCCAGTTTGGGTTTGGCTGTCGTCTGCAAAACGCATCTGTTTTTTTTTTAATTTTTTGGAAATGCATTGTCTCTGAGCAAATGAGGATTTCCCCACACCTTTTGGGGGCTGTATATGAGCTGCTGGTGGTGTGTGTAGCCATTCTTCACGCCGTAGCTGCACCCTGTTACACCATAGCTGTTGCTTGATAGGAAGATTAAAACCTTGTAAACTATTGCTACATCAGGTAAAGTGTGTCTTTTTTTTTCAGTCGGTGTGGTTTTTTTGGCTGCATCTAGCAAATGTAGTGCATTTTGCTTACTGAAGAGAGTTCTTTGAACTGAAGTTGTTAAATGTGAAACACAGGAGTGTATACGGGACTGCCAGGGCAGTGCTTGCAGGAGCCCCAGGGCAGAGGTTGGGGCAGCCGGCAGTAAGGATAGTGTACAAAAGCCTGGTTGACTTGGCAGGGGATAAACAAGATAAAAGAAAAAGGCAACAAAGACAGAATACTCTTAATTACTATGAAATAACAATTTGTTTCCTGAACTTGTCCAAAAGCTTTTTTTCCTAACTTTCTGATTAATTTCCGATGAGTCATAGGCTAATCTATAACTTCTTTGCTTCATTCCCTCATAAAAAAATACTAATTTATTTTTAAGGGTGTTTTAAAGACATCACCTGAGTTAGGAGCTTTTCTGCTTGGCAAGTGAAGGGATTTTTAAGTCATGTTTTCAGTCCATGTTTTGGTTTATGTTTTGGAGAAGAGTTACCAGACTCTGCACAGAGCAGATGAGAGGACTGCGGTTGTTTGCTGTTTGTGATAAGTTTTATTAAAGAAAGAGTTTAAGATGACTGTGTTGCATTCAGTTTAGTTGAAGCCAAAATGAAATCACAGGCTAGGCTCTAAGGGTTTGTGGAAGAGCTGGGCCCTGAGAGGTTGGCTGAGATCATGGGGTGCTCAGGAAAGGCAAATGCCAAAGAAGGGCACAAAGGGTCTGCGCTACATGTCCATGCTCATCTGTGAAGAATCTGCCTCAGACATCTCTCTTCTTGGTCACAGTGTGCTCTGGTGGCCAAGAAGGCCAACAGCATCCTGGGGTGCATCAAGAAGAGTGTGGCCAGCGGGTTGAGGGAGGTCATCCTCTCCCTCTGCTCTGCCCTGGGGAGGTCACATCTGGAGCACTGTGTGCAGTTCTGGGCTCCCCGGCTCAAGAAGGACAGGGAACTGCTGGAGAGGGTCCAGCAAAGGGCTACAAAGATGATGAGGGGACTGGAGCATCTTTCTGATGAGGAAAGGCTGAGGGCCTTGGGGCTGTTCAGTCTGGAGAAGACTGAGGGGGGATCTTATCAATACTTATCAATACTCAAAGGGAGGGTGCCAGGGGGGTGGGAACAGTCTTTTTCCAGTGGTGCCCAGTGACGGGACAAGAGGGAACAGGCACAAACTTGACCATAGGCAGTTCCATCTTAACCTGAGGAGGGACTTCTCTGCTGTGAGGGTGGCAGAGCAGTGGCACAGCTGCCCAGAGAGGTGGGGGAGTCTCCCACTCTGGAGCCATCCCAAACCCGCCTGGACGCCGTCCTGTGCCACTGCTGGAGGTGACCCTGCTGTGGCAGGGGTTTGGACTGAGGGAGCTCCAGAGGGCCCTGCCAACCCTCACCAGTCTGGGATTCTGTTATTCTCTCACTCTTCTGTTTACCACTCTGCTTTTGGAAATGTCCATCCTGAGGTACTGTATTGATTCTGATTTATTTATTTATTCATTTCTGTAGGCAGAGAGCAGCCATTCTGCTGCAGGTCACCTGAATGTTTGCTGTAGCGACGGGTGGCTCACAAGGCCAACCTGACACTGCAGGGTGCTCTTGGAGGGATCTCACGGGTGGGGTTTTTGCTTTTGGAGGTGATTCCCATCTCTGGAGTAAGAGCTTTCTGTTTGGTTGTGAAATAACACTGTACATTACTACCTACAGCAGAAATGCTGAGCATGTTGGTCACTCCTGCCATCATGCAGTACTAATTACAGAGCGTGGCAGCAGCACCAACCTGCCCTGATGTGGGCTTGAGTGGGGATTTGGGAGTTCTGGTGCGTGGAGAAAACCTGTGGGTGACACAAGTGGTCTGTGCCTCTTGAGAGCCCAGCACAGGGACCAGACCAGGTTTGCCCAGTTCTCCACATGCCCACTGAGTGACTTCACCAGCAGCTTGTGAACCCCAGTCTTACCTGGTAACTGCTTTTGAGCTATTTGCAGTTCCAGCAGTAACTCCAGTTGTTAATTTGGGGGCTAGCTCTCTGAACAGAGCAATTTTTCTGGGTTACATCTAATATTGTGCTACCTGAGTGTCTGCAACCATAACAGCTTCAACAGCCTCTGCCAAGCCCTCTTAGAGGTGCGGCATGGCTTTGTCAGCATTGCCTGCGCTGCCCTTTGCCTAATTTTATATCCGGATGAGTAGCAGACCCACCTGCAATCCAGACCCCAAAGCTCAAGTTAGGCACACACAGAAAATGAGGAGCATTATCCATCGTTACCATCCCAAATTTTAATCTTCTCTAATAAGCATCACAATTCTGGCAATATGAATCGAGCTTTATGTTGATATTTAATACACCCATCTGCCGCAGCAGTCCAGAAGGAGAAATAATTATGGATGTAGGCGAGAGATCTTGTTATGTGTTGGAAAGATGCCATAGCAAACAAAAGGATGTTTTTTGAGTCTTGAGATCTTGGCTTCTGTAGTCTGAAAGGCCCTCATGTTTGTTAAGCAATACAAGATTTGCATCGGTTCATTTTTTCTCATCCAGTGCACAAATCTTAGATTCACTGGGCAGAAAAATAGCACTGGGTGCTGAAGTTTGGTATGGAATCAGATGATTTACAACAGTGAAAACAGCGGAAGGAATTATAAATTCATACTGGCATACTACCAGCAGGCTGAACCAAAAAATACTGATCAAAACTGGTTTTAATTGAAAAAAAAATTTTTTTCAAAATAAAACCAGGATTATTACATTAGATTGAGTTTAGACACGGCATCATATTCATTCGTTCCCTTAAATTTCACATCCACACTGAGATTATCACAGAAAGTTACAGCTTTATTTCAGCAAAATTCAAATTAACACTATGTGGTAAAATGATGATGTTGAAAAAATCATAAGAACATTTCCAAAGAACAAATCTCCTACTTCCTTGATACCATATTTTTGCATGTTCTACTTTCCCAAACTTTTCTCCACTGCTAGACACCTTATACTATCAATAAATACATATTCATATTGACTATATGAATTGCTAATTTATGTTTTTGTCCGTCTTTCATCAACATGTGGTAGTTTACTACCACAGTTATTATTAGTGTTAGTAAACCTTGATCTTATTTAATATGGGAACGATCTTTACCAAACAACTCAAATGTTCTGACACAAATGCCATGGTTTCATTTTCCCTTCTAAGAGCCATCTAAGGCATAAATGATTGAATTTTGTCAAGCCAACTACTTAGAGCTACATTTTACCTCCTTACATTTTTGGAAAGCTAAAAAGTATCTTAATAGGATTGCAAGGAACTTTTCCAACAAAAGATGTGTACATTGTTTGGAAAATGTCAATTATTGAGGCAGAACAGAAATCCCCCTGTGGGGAAGCACTCGGTTGTGGTTGAGTTGAATTCCCGTCCCCCAAAGTCTCTCTTCTCTGGCAATGGGAAATGACACACTGTAGGGCAGGGGACCACTGAGTCACCACTCCCGTAGGGCAGTACTACTACTGATAATTATAAAAAGCTGAGAAAAAGCATATAATTCAATTTCTGGCATCAGCTGTGGGCTGAGTGGGATAGCATCGGTCTGCAGGTGAGTCTGGGCCAACATGCGAGATTCATTCCTATGCAAAGAAATCTATTATATATTGAGGAATTCCCCCCTCAAATCTACTCTCTGGAAATTATAAGTGATTAGACTGCACTGAATCACACTTTCATTTTGTTTTGGTGTTTGTTTGTTTGTTGTTTTTTCTTTTGCTTTTGTAATCAAGTTTCTGTTAAATGGAGAAGGAAAATGTTGTGTATAAAATTAAAATAAAGCACAAAGTCAAGGCTAACACCAATTTGCTTACCATCTTCCGGGAACAATTAGAAATTGCCCACGTGCTACGGATATCCAGATATTGTCTTAGTTGTCATAGTTTATAGTAATTTGATGATGAGAAAAAAATACAATGTGGTTTTACAAGAGGCTTTTACAGAGCCAATTTGTGTGCTTAGTTCACCTGAGGGAGGGAAGGGTTGCAAAATCTGGTAGATAATATCTCTGAATTTCTGATAATGGAAGTTACTTTTTGAAGCAGATTCCTGGACGTACATGAATTTTTCATATCAAATGAGGTGGATATATTTTTATCGTTTTGGCTTGAAGGACCCAGTTTGACTTGATTTGTTTGTCAGTTATCTGAAGAACTGTAAAACCACACAGTCCCACGAGGAACGCAGCTGGCAGGAGCTGGGGGTCTCTGACCCACCCTCTCCCAGCAGGTCCACAAAGAAGGTTGCTCAGGGACATGTCCAGGCCGATTTGAACATCTCAAGCATGGAGACCCCATGACCACTCTGGGCTGCCCGCTTCAGTGTTCAACCATCCTCACAGCCAAAAATTTAACTTAAATATAAGCTTTTTCAGGAATTGAATTTGTGCCTTCTGCCTCCTGTCCTGTCACTGGGGGTGGCTGAGAATGCTCTGGGTCCATCTTCTTGACACTCCCTCATCAGATTTTTATAGACACAGGGAAGATCTCCCTGAGCCATCTCTTGTCCAGGCTGAACCATCTGATTTATCTCTCTGCTCCAGTCCTTTCGCCATCTTCATGGTCCTTTGCCAGAATAACTCCAGTAAGTCATTCTCTCTCTTGTCCTGGGGAGCCCAGAACTGGTCCCAGTGCTCCAGATGTGCCTCTCCAGTGCTGAGCAGAAGGGAAGGATAGCCTCCCCAACCTGCTGGCAACGGTTTGCATCACACAGCCCAGGATGATGGTGGCCTTTTTTACTGCAAGGGTGCTTTGCTGGTTCATGGTCAACTTGTTGTCCACTGAGACCCTCAGGTCATTTTCTGCAGAGCTTCTTTCCAGCCGGTCAGTTGCCAGCGTGTGCTGGTGCATGGCGTTTTCCTCCCTGGGGTAGGACTCAATATTTCCCTTTGCTGAACTTCATAAGGTTCCTGCTGGCCCGTGTATCCAGCTGGTCCAGGTCCCTCTGGCTGGCAGCACAGGCACTGGGTGCATCAACCACTCCTCCTGCTCTGGTGTCATCTGCAGACTTGCTGAGGCATTGAGTGACTCAGACATGTACAAGCTATTTGTATACTACAAGTATGGACAAGAAGAGATTCAAAAGACAGAGTAGATCAGAGCATTGGCTAAAAATGTATATTGTAAAGCGAGATAATAGGATCATAGACTGGTTTGGGTTGGAAGGGACCTTTAAAGGCCATCTAATCCCAACCCCCCTGCCATGGGCACGGACACCTCCCACTGGCCCAGGTTGCTCAGAGCCCCATCCAGC
The DNA here is from genome assembly GCA_017639485.1 of Pluvialis apricaria. NCBI lineage: Eukaryota > Metazoa > Chordata > Aves > Charadriiformes > Charadriidae > Pluvialis > Pluvialis apricaria. Next base: position 40,601,049 of record CM030013.1, read on the forward strand.
CTGGCCTTGAACACCTCCAGGGATGGGGCATCTCCCACCTCTCTGGGCAACCTGCGCCAGGGGCTCACCACCCTCAGCATAAAAAATGTCTTCCTTACATATGGGCAAAATCTTCAAAAGGGATCAACCAACTTAGAAATGTGAATTGACTTTCAATGAGGCATTGTAACTCATTCTTGAAACTGAGTCTTGGGTTTCTGTGTCACCTACATGATTTTGAAAGGGTCACCTTTGACTGCTATCACATTTTGCAGAATTTACAACCTGGATGGGAGAATTTGCAGGGAAAATGAGATGCCAGTAAAATGAAAATGAAGGAAATGAACTGTAGAGAAATGTCAAGTGAATTGTTTCAGAAATTTCTTCTATTTCACTGTGTCTTATCTAAAAATTTGTATCAAAAGGAACCTTTAAGTATTCACATTATTTAACTTCCATCTGACACGAAGCAGATTAGCTAACACCAGCAAATCTAGTATGCAGGAAAATGGAAGATGGATTTAAATAACAAATGTACACAAGAATCACCACAGAAAACATGCTGAGAGTTGTATTTATAAATTCCGCTCTGAGCCTTATAATCAGATGTGTTAATAATTCACCCAGGACTGCTTTCTGATTGGAGATGGTACAGTCTGTGGCATGGAGTGAAGCTCCTGCTTCTTCAGGACTGCAGGTTACTCTCTGCCACGAGTTGCTTTTGACCCATGTCATTGCATGTGTCTGAATAGTCCTCTGGTGACCACAGAGGCTCTGAGAGTCTTCAGCTTCTAGAGGTGATAACACGGCTCTGGAGATCAGGGTTTTTTTAAAATATTGACCTTGGATGTATGCAGGTAATGGGCCCAAAAAAGCAAATGTGCCTAAGGTGGGATCTCCCCCTTCTCCCGGAGTACCAAAACTGCTCTGTATTTTAAAGCTGCAGCACATCCCACTGTCTTTGGGCTCTCCAGGAGTGCAGCAGTGAAGGTTTCAGACCTGGGCATAAGAGCCCGGGCTCCTTTCCTCCCAGCGTGGATCAATACGATGCTCATCATGTCTCGTCTGTCTCCCAGGCAATGGCAATTATGAATCCTCAGCACGTTTTTTTTTTAAAAAAGTAGAGCCATTAGTTTTGGGCAAAAGCATTACTAAGCAAATATATGTTGCAGAGAGAAGGTGCAGCTTTCCTGCACACATATCATAACTCCCTACCTTCCCCCAAGGTCCTGCAGGTCCCACTCAGGTTTGATATGTGCTGGGTTTATTCCTTTTTGAGCAAATTATGGCTGTGCCTTTATGCGGTCTTCCTTCATTGTACAGCAAGCTTCTTGAAGCAGAACAAGTGTATATATGAACATGTGGAGCAGTGATTTACATTAATTACTCCCTAAGTGAGTGTTTTTCCCAGGAAACTCTCCCACTGCGTGATGTACATAGATGCATACCGCACTCGCAGCAAAGATACGCTGCTCTTTGAAGATTTCATGCTTCTTGCACCACAGTCAGATTTGTCATGTTGGAGGGTATCAGCCTTTCAGGAACTGCTACCCTGGAAAGAGAAACAACATATGCCAGAAAAGCAAACAAATCTCATTGTATCTATTAAGGGAACTGCTGATGAGAAATACATACAGAATGTCTGTCATACACTATGGGCTTGACCACCTTTGTGCATTGTAGGTGAAAATGTGATATCATTGCTTTGGGGATTAGTACCGAGATGATAGAAATTAGTAAACAACAAAAAGCTCATTGTTTTCCAGAGCTGCAATATAATTCATTATTTTATCTTGTTTTTGAAGGGAGCAGGAAAAGGAAATTTAATGTCATCTAAACAGAGATGGAAATCTTAAGCAGCAAAAAAGTCACGGCTGTATTGAAAGCATTGCGTGTGTGCACTACTACGGATATTTAAAGATATATGGTCTTTTGAAAGATGGAAAATAGTTGATCCTATGCCTTTCTGACTCTTGAAAACGCCCATTTGTCTTGGAAGTCTTAGTTGCTTTTGCATAAAAAGAGCCTCCTCCCGGGACTGTTTCCACCTGACTGCCCAGATAAGAGGTGTGGATGGCTCCCTGCCACCACGCTTCTGCTCTCGTTATCTGATCTGCCCACGGCAACCTTTGGAATACCATCATTATTATTCCAAATCTGGCACAATGCTGCAAATGCCCACTGTGCTGCTCAGCCTTCCACACCAGTAACATTCATTGTCTCTTCGTTGCATTTGGCATATCGCGTGTTTCTTATTTTCTGTTTGCAATAAGCACAGGAGGCACTCTGATAGGGGCAACAGCTCATGGATTGGTTTTCTGCCGAGATTCCCACTGGAGACCCTCCTAGGTATTTCAGGTCACCATGACATGCCCTTCCGCAGGAGGAGGTGGTGTGGTCATGCTGGTTGAGTGTTTTGGGACCCAGGACAGGGGGATGAGGTCAGCCCTGGTGCCGGTGCCCGTGGGCTGTGCGGGGACGAGGTCCGGGCACCGTGGGAGTTAACACCACGGTGAGTGGCGACCAGCAAATGCTTGTCAGGATGAAATATGTGTCAAATGAAACTCATCTTCTTCTGTGGAAAAGTGAGAGACCTCAGGGTCTGGGGAGCAAAGGAAGAGGTCACAGGCTTTGACTCAGTGGTTTGTTAGAAAAGAGCTTCCATGGAGCAGAGATCTCATATATCAATCTGCAATTGCCGAGCACAAGCCATCCTGGCTCGTTGTTTCCCTGGCAGAAGGATATTACTCTTTTCGTTGGCGATGAACAAACTAGAAAACACTTCAGCTTCCTCTTAGGGCACAAGGATATCATTCCGCTTTTGTATATATTCAGAAAAAAAAAAGTCATTGAATAGCCTTGATTTCTGTCCATCACTTAATATTTGCTGTAAGCCCCATGCACTCATGGGCTCACACAATTCCTGTGGTTACTTTCGTTCCTATTACACGTAACCCCCCAAAAGCTCTTTCTCTTCTGTATTGCTGGTACTGCTCCCAGAGGCGTGTTTTCCCATGATGTCACCGACCGCACAAACCAGCTCTGCGCTTCGCAGGCTGCTCAAAAAGGTGATTGCCACCGCACCTGAGAATGAGTGTGGGATCCCTCTGCATCCCGACTAGCACCACCCGAGAGTGTCAGAGCTTGCTGCTGTCTCTGCTCTACATCTGAGATGCTAAATCTTGCTTTGCAGGGACTTTTCCTTTGATAGTTGATATGTATGTGTGTATATATTCATAGATAGATTCCAATGCACCTAGTGGATAATAGCAAGTGTTACATTTACTCTTTAAGGTCCCTATTCTATTGTTCTTATGTTGGATTTTTTATGTTCTTATGTTTATGTTTTTATGTTTATATGTTAGGTTTTTTATGGCAAAGGCAGTGTTATTTAGGGACCAAAAAAATAGAAAAATAGAAATTGTGAAAAAATAAGATTTTTTTAATCTTTTTAAAATTCTAAAGAATTAGAAGGCGAAAACCACTGGTCATATTACTGTGACTTTGGTATATTCAAGAGAATATACCTTAAGAGTTCAAGGCTATGGAATCAAGGAGGTCTATAAAGTAGAATTTTAGGCATGTTTCTCTATTACTGTTAGCTGTGTTGTTCAACAAATCCATCTGCGTATGGCTGTCCCTCCTGGCTGGATATGGCAAGTGAAAAACACAAACTGAATAAGAGTATAATCACCCTCCCTCCCCTGTATCCATTTATGTTCCACACGTTCAAGGCCTGGACGATCAGAGCTGGGGTGGTTTTTGTTGTGTTTCGGCACTCATTGGCTTAGAGATAGAGGAGTTATTAGCTGAGGGATGGAATAGTCCCGAGGGAAGCCTCTATCATGGAAAATGAATCTGTTTTGAATACCTCTATCAAAAAATGCCCACCAGACAGATGCAAAAGCTAGTTTACATCTATTTTCCTCGGAAACAGGCTCTGACTTGGCAATTGAGTACTACCATGTATTCTTTCCATCCCATTGACGTCTCTGGATCTGCCGCACATTTTTACATTTTCTCTGTCCAAGCTTGCAGTGCACAACTAAACATGCACTTTGTAACTATGACAATGTCTGAACGGAGTAATGTGGCTTCATCATGGAGAGTAAATAAAAAGCAGATGCAGACCCTGTAGATGAAAACTGCTGTCATGGTAGTTCAGAGTAGGAGGTAATGACAGGATAAACAGAATTAAATCATTTAGCTTTTGCTTAAACTGAAAAACTAGGGGGAAAAAAATCCATAAACTATCAAACAAACAGGAACAAGCAGGCCTAAGAAAGGATAAAAAAAACCCTGTAAAAATCCCAAAGGCAGTGAGCTATTAGTCTCAAACTGTGACTGAAACCCACTGTACGCAAACAGGTGACAGCGGCCTTTGATATGAAACCCAGTGCTTGGTATTCTGAAAGAAAGACCTAAGTAGCTCTAAAGTTAGTCCTAAAATGTTAGTCTTAAAATGTCCTAAAATTAGTTAGTCCTAAACTAGCTTAGGTCAGTTCTAAAATTAGTCCTAAGTCACTCCTAAAATATTAACTTAACCCATCATGCCTTTAGTGCAATGGAAGCAAATTTTGAATGTGGATCATCAAAAGAAAAAAAGTTATTTTAATATAAGACAAATTTATTACAAGGCACTGCAAAATACAGAACATCTGAATTGAGGACAATAGGAAAGACCAGAAGGAACCAAACTCATGAGCTCAGTCCCTTCCTGTTATTTAGAGGGGCTGTACCAAAGGAGCCTTTTTTTGCACAAATTCTGTTTTCCTTATTGCTCTATGATAGAGGAGCTTTCAGTTGTGATGGGTCCAGATGCACATTGCCATTGGTGTAGATAGGACTTGGGCACTGCAATCGTGTGAGCCCATCTTTCCCTCCTTGCTGAGTTAAAAGAGATTTTGCGCTACTTCAGAGGACGTGCATATCTCGGGCAATAACTAATAATAATGTAAGAAAAAAATATCGCTTGAATCAAAAAGCAGAATTACTTGGGCAAACTCTTCTACAAGTGGGCTTGGCAGCGGAGTGTGTTGTTATTGCATTACACCTGCTGAGATGGTGGTAAAAAAATGGCCTTGCTAACTGTCTGCTAATAATTATGGAACATATTAATAGTTTCCAGTGGATGGTTTAACTGCTTCTTCCCTTAGCAAAAGAAATTTTACAAACCTCAGCCTGTTATTATTTATGACACACTTAAAGCTTTTCCAGTAACCTCAGCAGTGAATTATTGCACATGCATGGAACATGTGAAAGTCAGACGTGTTAATGCCTGTCATTACAAAGCCCTATCGAATATTTGCATTATTACTTTTGTTGCCACAGTTTGTTTTCCCACTTGGACATTAAAGTCTGAGACGGACTATAATAATCTTTAAACGATAAAACTAAAGATAACGGCATTTGAAATGGGATTTCATGAGCTATAGTAATATCGTCTCCTTTTTTTTCCGCATCTCTGTTTACTGGACAGGTCAGTTGTGTTGGGCTGTGGCGAGGCAGAGTCACCCCCTGCGGTCAGCGTTTCAGTCCAGACCATCACCGAAACCAACGCTTTTGCTGGCAAACAACTGAGGGGTCAGGAAGGCCAGAAATGGACTTGGGTGCCGAGCCTGGAACACATAATGGTGCCAGTGCTAAGCCGGCTACTTTACACTCAGAGCATCCCTGAGTGAAACGGGATGTGCCGAAAGAGCCTGCGGGAGGGACGATGGGTCAGGGATGCAGAGCAGCTGCAACAATTTTGGTTTAAAGTCACCCAGGGAAAAGGCCCACAGAATCACAGAATGGTGAGGTTGGAAGGACCTCTGGAGATCATCTAAGTCCAACCCCCCTGCCAGAGCAGGGACACCTCCAGCAGTGGCACAGGACGGTGTCCAGGCGGGTTTGGGATGGCTCCAGAGTGGGAGACTCCCCCACCTCTCTGGACAGCTGTGCCACTGCTCTGCCACCCGCACAGGGAAGAAGTCCCTCCTCAGGTTAAGATGGGACTGCCTATGGTCAAGTTTGTGCCCGTTACCTCTTGTCCTTGCTGCTGCCCCTTTGTATCTAAGGAATTAATTGCATTTAATTCCATATGTACTCAGATATAAAAGGTTTCCTTCTGGCTGTCTCTGCTGGCTGTGCTCTCATCGCCTTCTCACCTCTCATCGGATGCAGGACGCACCTCGGCACGGTACCACGTTGTGCCATGCTGACCTACCTCGTCCCCGGGGAACCCCTTTGCCGTGCCGTGAGCATTGCAGCAGGAGGAAGCCAGGCGCTTTTGGTGAGTGTGAAAAAGGGGGGTGAAGAGAGAGGTGAAGACGGGGGTGTACAAACGGAGCCACTGCTCTGACCCCTGGCTGAGGCGTCCCCCCGCCGCGTGGCTGTCGGAAGCGTTGCTCTTGCGTAGTTTCTCTGCCTGCGCGTCTCCGCAGCTGAATTTCACTTGCGCTGTTCTGCTTTTTACGGATTTTTGACTATGCACCACTCAGAGCAGAAACTTTGCCTGCTTGTTGCAGCCTGGCAACTCAGGCCACTGTGTAATTAACATAATTCTCGAAAGGCTATGCTAAAAGTTTTTTAGATTGTAAAGGCAAGCACTTGAAGGTCAAATTCATATTTGTCCCTACAACCTTAATGCTTCTCCATACATTTCCATCCTGTGCATTGAATGGAAAAGATATCATGTGAGCATGTAATTACAGACTGTATTATAGCACAATAATTCCCCAGCAAGACAGCTAAAGACTGACTGAGAGCTAATCTATCCAAAACCAATATACCGGTCCCAGCACAGGCTGGACTCGGGCCAGGATGTAAGCCAGGAACAGCCTTCATGACACTGATTAATACGGTTTAGCTGCTGATGGATGGAGAACAGACATCGCCTTTTATCCTTCTAGACCACTCTGGCATTCAATCCTGTACCACTATCCTGCCGCAAAGTAAGGGCAAAATGTTCAAGATCGTACCAGCACATTTTAAGCTTGTTTCCCAAGAAGCAGTGACAGAAAATTGCATTTCTGCTACTAGGGCTGACCATGGAGCTCGGCAAGATTCAGCTGTAGCCCAGGCTGGCTGGCAGCAGGGTTTGAATTCCCCCTGTGCCATCTTTAACCTATACATTGCTAAAACTGTAAAGACAGCCCTGTCCAAGGAAAGGCTCAGCTCATACCTCTACAGAGAACAGCACCGGGGTCTGTAGGAGGAAGCTGCAGCCATGAATTAAGGACATACTGGTTATAACATTGATTTTTTATTACTTAAAGAATAATAAGGTAAGTGCTGAACTTGTGCGGCTTTATACATGCACAGTGGCCCTGTCCTGTCATTGGTTTTGACAGCGTCCTAAAGAACACAACTGAGAGGAAGAAAACAGTAATTTTTGGCAATTGATGGCCCAGCCAGAGCTGAAAGGAGTGCGTGGGGACAAGGGAATAGACATCTCTGACTGCAAGGCTTTGTTCTCACTAAATTTGAAAAACCTGCTTGGAAGAATGGCTTTAATAGCTTTTCTTAATCCCCACCCAGCACTGATAATTCTCATAATGGAAAATAGGAAGGAGTTTAAAAGAAAGTGCTTATTATGCAATTTCCTGTGTTACTTAAAGTCTCAGAGTATCAGACCAAATTCAAAGCAACTTTGGGTATGTTAAGGTACTTTTAAAATAAGTGGATGCTGCTGCTATATTTCTGTCTACTGGATCAGCTAAAGTGACAGCTAAACAGAAAATCCATTAGAAAATTTATACGTGTACTGCTGTTTGGAAGTTGGAAGAAAACATATTTTGATGTTTAGATACAAGAAGTATGATGTTCGGGGACTGGAATAATCCCCATAGGACACAGTTCATTCGCAGTACATCATCCAAGGACAGTCAGCTTCAGGCTCGGCTTTAATTTCCTGGTGAGCTTCACAGTAATATTTATTGTGCAGACAAAAGAAACTGCATCTAGTGAATATTTATATCAGAAAGGGAAGGATTTTTTAATAACTGATAGTACATAAATCCAGGAAGAGGAGAATAGGAGAATCGAAAGGTCTAAGTAGGCGGATAGTTTGTTGTAATTTCTAATTAGAAAGGAGTATAGAAGATAAGCATTGTAGTCATGATTCATTTTTATACAGGTGGAAGAATAGAAGTTTCAAGCCAATATTTTTCAAGAATTTCCACCCAACATGCCTGCAACCACCTTTAGTAGCGTCTGTCATAGAATCAGAGAACGGTTTAGGTTGGAAGGGACCTTAAAAATCACCACGTTCCACCCCCTGCCCTGGGCAGGGACACCCCCCACCAGCCCAGGGTGCTCCCAGCCCCGTTCAACCCGGCCTTGGACACCTCCAGGGATGGGGCAGCCACAGCTTCTCGGGGCAGCCTGGGCCAGGGGCTCACCACCCTCACAGTCAAGAATTTCTTCCTGTTATGGCATCTAAATCTCCCCTCTTCCAGTTTAAAACTGTTCCCATCATTCCATCTGTCCTCTCCCTGATCCAGTCCCTCCCCAGCTCTCCTGGAGCCCCTTTAGGCACTGGAAGGGGTTCTGCGGTCTCCGCGGAGCCTTCTCCTCTCCAGGCTGAACCCCCCCTCTCCCAGCCTGTCCTCCCCGCAGAGGGGCTCAGCCCTCGTAGCATCTCCGGGCCCTCCTCCGGCCCCGCTCCAACAGCTCCGTGTCCTTCTGCTGTTGGGCCCCCCGAGCTGGAGGCGGCGCTGCAGGGGGGGCTCCCCAGAGCGCAGCAGAGGGGCACAGTCCCCCCTCGCCCGCTGGCCACGCTGCTGGGGATGCAGCCCTGCATGCCAGTGGCTTGCTGGGTTGCAAGTGCACATTGCCAGATCACATTGAGCTTCTCATCCACCAACATCCCCAAATCCTTCTCCTCAGGGTTGCTCTCCATCCCTTCATTCCCCAGCCTGTATTAATACCAGGGGCTGCCCCAACCCAGGTGCAAGGTTTGGCACTTGGCCCAATTGATCATAAGGAGGTTCACACAGGCCCACCTCTCCAGCCTGTCCAGGTCCCTCTGGATGGCATCCCTTCCCTCCAGTATGTCGACCACTCCACACAGCTTGGTGTTGTTGGCAAACTGGCTGAGGGTACACTCAATCCCAACATCTGTGTTGCCAACAAAGATGTTAAACAACACTGGTCCCAGTCCTGACCCCTGAGGAATCCCACTCATCACTGGTCTCCCGTTGGACATCAAGCTGTTGACCCCAACTCTTTGAGTGCAACCATCCAGCCAGTTCCTTATCCACCAAGTGGTCCAACCATCAAATCCATGTCTCCCCAATTTAGAGACAAGGTTGTCATGCGGGACAGTGTCAAATGCTTTGCACAGGTCCAGGCAGATGTTACCCTGGGCTGGTGCATTTACACAACGTTGTCACACCCTGCAGGTTCCAGCCATCAGTCCCACCCAGGCACGGAGCTGTGGGGTCATACATCATCACTCGGAGCTGAGTTCTTGAAGCAAAAATTGAGAGTAACAAGGAGGAGTGGGACAGACAGGGAGCAGCGCACAATCAAGTGAGCTCTTCCCTGAGCATTCCTACACCAAGAAGAAATCATGTCTGGTAGGTATTTATTTTATAAGGAAATAGATTGGGGATATATAAAAGATGCAAAGATCTGCACTTCCTTAGCAAAAATTGTAGCACTTTACACAGTGTGGCAGCATCATGCAGTACCTGCTGCCTGATACCTACACATCACTCCAGGACATAGTCAATGTAAAAAGGCCTCTGGTAAAGGCCAAATATGCACTTTGAAAACCACTTTAAGTCCCCTCTGACTTTTCAAGATGAGTTGAAAATGCAGCAAATGGTATCTATGGTGTATGTTTAAAAAAAATTACTAGTTGAGAGAAAAATTTTGCCATTTGTTAAGGAAAAAGGTAATCACAGGATGATGTGGGTGGAAACAGATCTCAAGAGCTCCTCCAGCCCAGCGCCTGCTCGGAGCGGGCCAGTACGAGCAGGTCAAGTAGGGTCTTGCCCTGTTGAGTTGTCAGCATCTCCAAGGATATTAAAAATACCAGAAGGTATTGAGAGTTTAGAGGCAGAAATCACTGTGGTTCAAACAATGGCATTAGCATTGAGTGTCGTGTAAACTGTGGGTTGGAAAACCACAGCCTGAGAACAAAAGCTACTGTTGAAAATGTACAAACCCACTGTGCCACTTCCAGTCGGCAGCTGAGATTCGTCAAGGTCTCATTAAACAAATGCCTCCCTTACATAGCCAAGACGGTTGGGGGAAACTGTGTAATTCTGAGCAACCATTTAAGAAAAGGTAACAGGTGTTACGGAAAAGAAATTACAGTCAAGAATTTGCAAATATTGAGACTGTGGTAATAAAACCTAGCTGATGGAGAGATCTGGCAAAGGGAAAATATCTTGTGAGAAGCAGCATTAGAGATGGACAGAAATTTCCTCAGCATGAATAACTCCCTGAGCAGCAGAAACAAATGCACCAGAAATTATAGGTGTGTTTTTCAGTGAGTCCCTGATCCGACTTTCACTCCGTAATGTCAAACCCAGCATGGATTTGCGCATCGTTGTCAGGGAACAAAATTCACCTGTGTCCAGAAAGACAGTGAAAAGCTTTTTAAATAGTTACCTTGTGCTCCGCTAAGTGCCAGCCTGGGAAACGAGCGGGAACGTGCAGCATGCGGATGAATAATGCTATCACTTGGTCTTGCTGGTAGAGCGGTTGAAATGTGAACGTTAGCGATTGCAAATAAGGCGCAGTTGGGAGCTCACTGGTGGAACAGATGTAGAAATGTAAATTATTGCCTCTCAGCTATTAATTTCCAGCCCTCAGCTGAGGCACGGTGACTAAGGAGCTCACCACCACTTGTAGCTGTTGCTCTGGGAAGTAAAGCAGATTAACATAAACCCTGTTCAGCAGCAGTTTGAGCTAATCCGATCTGCTCTGCAATAGATAACTCGGCAAGGTGGGCTCCTGCGTCCCGGGGGGTGGATGGCTGGGAGCGGCTGGAGAGGGGCATCTCCTTACCCACTGCCACCCCTCCACCGGGAAAGGCTTGGTGATGTCCCGGGAAGATGCTCAGATATCCGCGGGCCTGTGGACACACGGGACATGTCTCCCGTCCCTCCTAAGAGTAATGCCCAGAAGCCAAGGTTGAAGTCTTGCTCTGGGTTCAGAGGTTGGGCTGCGAGGGGTGTTGGGCTGCGGGGTGCTTCGGTGCCACCCTTTCAAAAGAGCCACGAAGGCAATTTTAAACAAACAAACAAAAAAAGATAAAGAAGCACACTGGCAAATACTGTCTCTTCTCTTTTCAACACCTGCAGATTTTTCATAGAAAAAATGAATTGATTGTAGGAGAGAATAATATTATAAATCAAGTTGTATTTCTATTATAGTGACGAAGGGAGAACATACTTTCTATATGCTAAATATATTCATGGAGTTATATTATAGTAACATTCCTTAAATTGATGATATTTATCAGTTGGGGAAAACAAATTGCTATATACAGAAAAAAATAATTAAAGGAAAGGGAAGAGTAATAGCAGCATCACAGCAGTCAAGTCTAGCAGTGTCTTAAGAGAAATATTGATGTTCTTTCGGATGCGTGTCAAGGAGAAATGGAAAGATAGCGGGGCAATTTCTTCTACAGTTATAACTACAAAATATCTTTAAACACTTGCAGTCATATATACCCAGGATGAAATTCTGTTTCCAGCAGACTGCCTTGTCTTTGCTTTCTCTGATAGGAAAAAGAAAAATGGGTTACAAGGGAATTTTTGTTTATTTGTCTTTCTGAAAACTGGTGAGTGTCATCTATGCTACGCTTAACCTAATGTATCACCAGGAAAAGGAGGAAAAAATACAACCTGCAGGTATAGGGATCATTATGGTGAGGCCCAGTGGTGCTGTTACACTTATTTAAGGGGGCTATCGGCTTTTCCATCATTTCCCCTCTTTTTTTCCCAGCTGCTAATAATTTCTCTGATATGTTTGCCCAGGGTGAAACTTTGTGTGGAAATATACTCGTTTCATGTTAAGTGGATTGAATTCAATTCCATATTCTTAAGGCAAGGGCTTGTTTTTCAAAGAAAGCTGCGCACATCTGGGAACATCTGGAGTACAAGAGGTATCACAGCGTCTGTATCTCGGACTCAACAGTAACGTGCAAACGGGTGGGAAAGGTACATATCACCTCGCTATCAGCCTGTCAGTGCCTAATTGAGGAGCTACAGTGCCGCAGAGGGTGTGCAGCATTACATGTACGTTCACCTAATACATATACATATCCGAGGTGCTTGATGGGCCTTTTATTACAATGCTGGAATAGAGCACCGTTGCTAAAGCTGTCAGGGCTTATATCGCTCGAAAAATAATTGTCCGGTCTCTGAGGACCTGTTAGTGCTTAACACAACAGTTTTTCTGGGTCATAATATGCAGCATGACATTGATGTACTGTTACCGCACCTCACGATGCCAAATGCCAAAGCTGACTTCCGAGGCCCGCGTTTCTCTGGCTTTACAGAGAGAAGTCTGTAAGTCTTTCAGTCTTTCACACTAAAATTGTAAATATTTGTGCAAAACTCAATTCCAGAGCTCCCACTCGAAGGAGACGATACTGATTGTGTCTCTTTAAATACTCTGGTTCCCACGCACTTGCAGCGATGAAGAAGTTGTGGGCACCCTGTTTTGCTGTCCGCTTTCCCCATCCTCCTCTTGCCAAGGATTCCCTCTTTCCCTGGCGGGCAGCAGTCCGGCAATTTTGTTCCTGAGTTGCTCTGGAGCTGTGTCTTAACTGTGGCTTTGCCCAACACCTACTCTTAGGAGATCCGACATATTGAGGCTTACAAAGTAAGTAAGAATACGCGGGAATGGGCAGAAAACTTCTCTCAAGTTTTTCTAAACTCTGCATGCCTATTTTTAACTCCAGGTTCCTTTACAGGTGTTCTTGTAAACAGAAAACAGCTTGTTAACGGTAACAAAATGGAAATTTCCTCTGTGCAAAATAAATTTAAGCGATATACTTTTATGAATATAAAATACTCGGTGTAAATCTGCACTCTTATTTGCTAAAACAAATGTGCCTCAGTGTTACACAGGAAACTAATACACTGCAATCATTAAGAAATATATAACGTTGACATTAATTGAAGTGAAATGCAGGTATGCTTGAACTAATAGAACTGAGGGAAAACAGGTGAGCTGGGTTGTGTAACTGATGGAGCTGTCCTGCAGGAGAATAATTTCTGGGCATACTGTGACTGTAATCCATCAACAGCACGGTAAGCGAATGGGATTTTGGTAAAAGCATCTACCCAGAAGTAGATTTTTGTTGTAGTTTCGCATGAGTTGCTGTGCTCCCTCCTTACAGTTAGCACAGAGGCGCAAAACTACGTTCTCCGGTACTCACCGTAATGCTACCCAGGCGCGTTCCCTTACTGGAGACAGAGATGAACTAAATGACATGTAGCCCTAGGAGCAAGTAAATGGTATTTCTAAATTTCCCCAACTGTTTGAATGTGTAACTAATATACTTCTTTCAAGCACAGCTCTCTTTTTGGTGATATCACATGTTTTATTGTACTTCTACTGCCCAACACCATATAATAGATAAATCGTCTACTCAACAGATGAAGATTTGCTCTTGTCGAACACGGCAGTAGTTATCAGTATCCCAAATGTAAGGGAAGTATAATAGGTCAGTAAAGATCTATTTATGAACTCTAACGTTTCTAGTGCGACATTTATGTTACTTTTCACACAACTGAAAAATTATCAGCCTGACATTAAAACAAGTCTTGTATTAAGTGAAGTAAGGGTATAATTTTTTGCTAATGGATTGTTACATTTCATTTACATATCTTTCCCCAACAATTTTATGCTTAAAATATCGTTGCCCTTTTGAATTACGTGAGGCTTTTTTTACTGTGAGGCTCCAGCAATTTGCCAGCCTCATGTGTGTAATTACTTTAATTAGCACTACAGCTTTAATGAGAGCATCAGTGTCTGCTGTATGCACTCTGTTCTTTACTGGACAAAGTAAAAAATTGAGTTTCTTAATCAGCTGCAACTGAAGTACTCCAGTCTTTACAAGTCTTCAGACAGTGCCTGAATGGTGGCAATATATTTCGCCTTTTCTTAAAGCATCACACCCTTTATTTTGGCTAAAATGTCTGCATCCCTCTTGGCTGTACTTAGAAAATGTGCATACACATTGCTTATGTTCAGTGTACTGGATTTCACAGCTTTTAAAATACGTTACCTTGGCCTTTCAGGTAATCCCTAATTATTAACTGTACACAAAATAAATAGTATTCTTACTGTCTGTGAAGGGTGCCTGCATAACGGATGGGGAGAACGAGATGCAATGCATCTCCTTAATACAGGATAAGGATATTTCACCAAACCCAGTGAAAGCTTGACATTGAAAACAACTCTTGGGGAACTGTCAAGATGACAATAGAAAAAGCATTACCGATTTATCACCGTGCCATTAGCCCGGCGTGTTAGACCTGACAACGTACGAAGTCTGTAGATCATTTTTATGTTCCACAATAGAAAAATTTGAGTGGGAATGGAAGTGTATGACCTCTAGGCTACATTAAACCAGTATTTAGAAAAAGATCATTATCTAAAAGGTACAAGATCATATTAATTCTGTCCAGTTGTCTGTCTGACTCTGAGCGTTTCTGATTTGTTTACTGTCATGTCACCCGGCTATCAATGCATAAACGCTCGACAGAAGCTCGGTAACTCGAGCACAGCCTTGAGAAAGAGAACAAATTCCCCAGTAGGAACATCATAATTTTTAAAGGAAATGGTGGGGGGTTTTGTACTTCAATCTCTTTCCGGGGTGGTTGTGGCCACCTTTGAATTTCAGTTTCCTCTTATAAAAATCTACTTGATGTCCTCTGCAAGTTTTAAGAGAAACAATTTTAAGCAAACACAACACACGCACACCCACAAAAATCAACCTTTTTCTCCTTAAAAGCACAGTTCCTTAAAAAGGAAACTTTCAGGACGGAAGCTCAGCTGTTGCGGTTCAAAGGACCGTATTTTTACTCACTACACAAGTACCACGAGCGTATTGACTTCCCTGCTCCCACTGCACGTGCCAACCTTTGCGGGGAGTCTGAGATCAGCTACTTTAAAAGTAAAGCTCCATGATGGGCTTTTTTACTGTCAGAAAGAACCTACCATCATCAAAGCACCGCAGTGTGTCTTCTTCATTTTGCATCTGAAGGCCAAACTGGTTTGGAAGATTACATTTTACCTGCAGTTATTTGTAATAAGGAGTATCTGAGTGCTTCTCTTGTTTATGTGTTGACTGTAGCAAAACTCATATAGTGCTTAATGTTGTGTTCCTGCGTGTTGCCGAGACGGTGCCATCAGTCCGGGAGCCCATTGAAATGAGAGATTTCATTTCTGGACTCGCTGCTGGCTCAGGCACAGGCTGCCCTGACAATAACTGCTGTTTTCTATTGCACGCAGAGAAATGGGAAAGGGCGTCTGCTCGCGGGGGAACGGCTCCTGGGCCCGCACCGCTTTGTTTTTAATGCCTGTGCTCACCAGCCGTTTCAATTTGTTTTATTTTAATTCCAGTTGACCGTATTACACCATTGCACGTTGATTTCCAAACACCTATTTTTATTGATTTAAGACAGCAAAGCTGTCAGAATAATGAAGTAATAATACGATAAAACAACAATAGGTCTTCGCTTTGCTTGGCTGCGGAACAGCCTAATCTTGGAGCGTGCAGCAAGTCCTTGACAGAAATGCCCACCACGGTGCTACAGTTTGGCACGTAAATGCACAGGCAGACAGCTAACCACATGGCCTGATTTTCACAGGAATGAGAAAACTTCAGCTAACGTAAATACCAGCTGTGCGTGTTCGCCCCCTAATCAATCAGGTGGCGTCTGAATGACTAACCGAAGGGAAACAAATAGGAAATGTAATATCTAGGGCTGCTCTCTGATGTGCTGCGTAAAAACTGGGAAAACTTCACAGATGCTTCTGAATTAAGCTGGTGTAAAACCACCAAGGAGAGGAAACCCATTGGAAGTTTTGCTTTTCCCTAACCAGCACAGAAAATCACAGTCAGTGTTTTTTCCTCACTTCGATACGGTTTCCATCATTGTGTATTCCAAACATAGTCTGTTGGGCTTTGGGGTTTTTGTTTTTGCTTTTGTTTTTAATCCCTAATTTTAAATTTGGATGTTTTAACCACTGTTTCTTACCCTAGTTCAATCCAAGGATTATAGTATTCTTGTTTGAAAGGGGAATGGGTCTCAGTTAGGAGTTGTTCTAAGCCAGGATGACATTAACCCATTGCAGCCCGCAGTGTAGGCTGCTGGGGGAAATTAAATGAGCAACAGGTTTTTGAATCAGAGCGATAAGAGACATTGCACAGCTCTGCCCCAGGCCGAGGAGATGGCAGCAGGGATCGGGGAGGATGGACCAGGGGAGGGACTTTTGGAGGTCAGACCTGCCCGGCTGATGGCTCCACGGGAGGCGCTCAGGTGATGCTCAGCCCCCTTGTGCTTGTGCCAGCAAAACCCACCGCAAAACCTCACCTTTTCTTTGAGCAGAAATGTACAAAAATTATGGAACAGGAAATAATCCTATAATTATATACAATTATTATGACTTTATTTAATTTTTTCCTTGCCTTCAATTATTTTGGTTAAAGGTCTCTTATGTGCTCTCTGGCCGCTGGGGAGGGTTTGATCCAGAAGAAAGCGGCTGTTTTTACAAGTGCTGTGGGGCAGCAACACTTCAATTTAAGTTCCGGCATGAAGCAGTGCTGAAGGACCAACGACCGGTTGTGCCAGTGGCGTTAATGGTGCGTTTCACATGGCTCTGGCTCATATAAATGCTGTTTAAAATACAATGTTTATAGCAGTATCCACATATATATATCAAATGTTGCGGGGAAAAAAACAAAACTAATTTATGCCTAAAGGTTCAGGATAAGGACTATGGTTTTATTTTGTGAAATTATCTTTTTTTCTTTTTTTTTTTCGCCCTCAGGGAAGGTAAAATAAATTGGGAGACATGGAGATGGGGAGGTGCTGTGACATGTGTTTGGGCTTACCGAGGGCACCTGCTTCCCTCCCTGGGGTTTTCCTTGGGTGTCCGTGCTGGAGACACGCACACCCCACGATTCTGGGCATAAGGACAGGGGAGCAGGGAGGGGATCCCTGAAAGTGGCTTAGTAAAAGAACCCCATCTGTGAACGCTTAAACAAAGATTAGAGTCTTTGATTAGAGTATTTGTCAATCAACTTTAGATTGACGTGTTGCAAATAACATCCAGATGCCTGGACACTCTGGTTTACCCAACTAGTGATGTACAGATGGCTTTCTGTCACTTCCAACAACAGATGACAACTTAAACATCCCTCAGGTGTTAGAGAAATATGGATTATAGATACAACCAGCATTTTTCCCTTCAATAAGTGTATGCAGGAAGCGACTTTGTCATTTTACTTAGTGATGCAGAATACAGGTGAGGAAAGTGGTGCTATTGCAGCTTCTAGCTGCAATAATTGGATTCAAACTTAGTAGTAGGAACGGGCAAATAAAATTAATTGCTTTATCTAATGGAAAACAAGAAACTTATACTGGAGTAAATATAGTTCAATGGGTATTTGAAAATTAAATGAGAAATAGAATAGACCATGTTTTAGTTTCAAAATTTGTTTTAAAATAAATTCATATCTTAAAACTTTTAAACAGTAACTGTAATTAGATGTATTCAGCAGGACATGGAAAATGAACGACATCAGGGCTTTGGTGGTGTCTCTGCTCACGTGAAACCTGTAAGCGAGTCATTGCTGCAGCCCACGCCGGGATGGAGCAGGACCATGAGGATGCTCAGTGTGCCCAAGACACAAAGATTGGGAAACGCTGGGACGGCTCCGCAGGGAACATCAAAATACCACTGTGCCCCATCCCTCTGAGTGCGAGGCTGCAGTGGCACCCTGAGCCGCGGTAAGGTGGTACGGGTCACCCTGCTTCTGGGCTTGGCGTGGGGGTGTTCTGAGGGTGTTCCCACTGCTTTGGTGCTGGGTAGCTGAATCTGGCACCAGGCTGGGGACCCTGAGACAAGCCCGGGGATGCGGGGACGGTGTGTTGTGCCTCGTGAGCCCAGAGGCGTTTGTCCAATTTATTACCTACGGGTCTCTGCTCATTGCTCCAAAATAAACATTTAATTGGTATGCAAGAAATCAGTCATTCATGAGTGTCCATACTGAATAAAACAAAAGGAAAATACGTAGGGTTTTTTTTTCCTTTTTACAGGATTAATATATTTGTTGCCCAAGTATCATCTTAATCCAGTAGCCGTCCTTCAGCAAGTTATAAATGAGAGCAATGTCTTTCTGTCAGTGGATTTTATTTAATGGGCTCAGTTTATTTATGAGATGTTTGCAATTCTGAGCCCCTAAGAGTAATAACTTGTCCAAATAAATTAACATGAAAACTCCCTTGATAACCCCCAAATAACCAAAATTCTTTTGTCAATAACTTCCCCAAATAGTTTGCGTTGACTTTAGCAAAAGTTTTTTAGAATAGAGACTTATCATGAGGCACCCTGCAGTCAGAGGATTGTTAATTTTCAAGTTAAATAATTGTTCTGTTTTGCAAAGATCGCTCATCAAGTTCTTCATACAGCAAAAACTGGTCAGAAGGAAAAATCCCTACGGTTGTAGCGTGAGATGCATCAAATGGGAAGCACCCTGACTCCCCCCTCCTCGGCCTCGCAACGTCCGTGAGTAACATCTTAAGCCTTCCAGCAGCGAAAAATGTGGAATTGCATTTTCTCCTGAAGCTTTAATTGCTGGGTGTTAGAAATATTGCAAAATTCAGAAATACTGTGAAAACGCGATGCGCAGAGAAGTATCGTGGCAGCAAGGAGCTGTGCTGGAATAAACCTCCTAGCGGGGCTCTTGGCTGCGTCTTCGCAGATTGCGATAACAGAGCCAGATGGCTTTTCCCCCCTTTTTCATTCAGAGGTACTTTGGCAAACCAGCACACACAGGAATGGTAGATATTTTATGCATGGGAAAATAGTACAAAACAGTTTTAATAAAATATTTGAAACTCCTGGAGGATCTTTGTGTTGAGAGCTGAGCGGGCCGTAAATAATTGAAGCATTAATGATAATTTACACCCCTGGGAGGAGCTGTAGAGGATTACAGCCTCACGGAACCGTTTACCTTGAGAAAAACGACAAAATTTCCAAGGACTGATGGTTCCTTGAGAGAAGATTTGAAGCGGAGTCTGCTCTTGGCTTGAGCCTATCCGCTATCAATTCCAGTTCATACAAAGACATTTGCTCGGATTATTATTATATCCCTGCCCTTTCTTGCCCTTGAAGTATTGGCATTGTGGTTCTGACGACAGATTCAATTAACAAACCGGATAGATGCTGACCTTTTCGAGATTGTTATTCTATCCTTGATTTGCTTTAGGGGAGAAATATTTCTTTCGTGTAGAAATATGAAATAACAAATAAATAACCAACAATTGATTTGTAGTTTAAAAAAAAAAAAAAAAAAAGAAAGAAAAAAAAGAGAATGTGAGAGAGGGAAAGAAAGGAAAGAAATGAACTGGCCGAGCATAGACACTGTTATTAGCTGAATGGCTTCAAGACTTTGGGCTGGGATCACTCACCGAGTAAGCTGCCATCCGTCATGATTAAAGAGTTGTCGGAGGATTTCTAGAGTAGTTTTTCTAGGGAATCAGGTAACTTAGACAGCTTAGTGCTTTTCACGTTTTTGTTAACTTTGTGATTGATTTTCTGCAGACCAACAAGGAAATTTTCTTTTTGTTGCTTTTTCACACGTTACAGACCACGGTCGCACACCATCACGTATAATGGGTGATGCAGGATGGTGGGGCTGGGAGCCCCCCAGGCAGGGCAGGATCAGAATTGGGACCAGGACCAGGACCAGGATGATAGGCAGAAAATACATCTAGGCAACATCTTTCCTCGTTTATACTCACATTTCAAAAAATGTTAGTTTTATATTTCAAAACAGCTGTCTTCCCCTCTCCTCCCCCCCCCCCCCACAACATCCACGTAGTTGGGAAAAGCTCAAATAATGCTTTGCTTTTCTTTAACAATGATGTAATTATTAGACAGTATTAATGGTAGAGAAATTTTGAGATAACCCTGCTCAGCATGTAAAAATTTATAATTATGTTGTTATAATTTTAATTATAATTATTTATAATTATCATAATTATTTTAATAATTTCCATGTTATCACATTACAAATATTAAATTTAAACTTTTTTAAATGCTCATCCTGAATCTGTTACTTTTTATCCCACTACCAAGTCATTCTATTGTGCTGCTAACACCAGCAGGACTGTCCTGTTGCTGATTTGTATTATTTCTGCCAAAGTAAATTTAATTCTTGAGGTCAGATTTGTCTTCTTTTTTTTTTCAGTCCTTTGGATTTGTGTCAATTAGATGGATACTGTGCAACCGGCTTGTCTCAACCATTTTGGGAGAGAGCTTTCAGGAGGAAAGCTGAAACCCATGGGCAGTATGTCTTGATCTCCTGCAGGGAAGCTCAAGCCCACTGGCCAGGGCAAACCAAGGTGGGGAGTTTGTACTGGTAGCCCAGAACATGTTTTTTGTGGAAAATCTGTACAATGCTTGTTCATTTAAGGTTATCTACACCCAGCCAATCTGATTTTATGCAGCAGGGTGCTGGACAAAACATGATGGCATCAGCTACCATCTCCTGGTGTTCTTACAATATGGGCGCATAGTGAGCAAAAGGACTTTCTATTCATCTCTCTTCCTTGCCTGTTTAAGTTCCTTTAATTCCCCGCTTTCCATTTTCTATCTGCCCTTTTCTGTCTGTTTTTCCATCTACTTTTGGCAGGTAACAAAACACCATACTGGGTTACACAAAGTCTAGCACTTCCCTTCCGCAGAGCCAGACTTAATCATTGATCTCCATTTCTGGTCTTGCCCACCTCATCCACATCATGACTTGGAAAGAAGAGGTGAAATCTGCCTGCCAGTCAGAAACAGGAGAAAATCTTTCCGATTATAAATGTTCATAATTCTACAAAAAAGTGAGACCAAAAAATTTCTGTCTTGCACGTCATCGTAGATGAAGGAAAAGGTCAATTTTACCATTAATTCATAAAAATCTTTCCTTCCAGGTAGTGGAAATTGTAAAATCTTATTAAATCTTATTACTGTAACCTTAGGGTACCCAGTAAAATCAGAAAAGTCTTTGCTGGAAGAGAAGGAATTGTGTGTTTCAGATTGTTCTGCTTTGTATATTGTTAGGCACTTGCACAGGGGTGCTCCTTTCCAAACAGCGTTATAAAATGCATCATTACTTACATGTGAAGTATATTAACTGCCTCTCCACTTCCTAATTTATTTGCTGTTGAATCAAATAATGTTTATTCTTAAACAAGCCCCCAGGGAACCAAACACCACCATCTCCCAAGGTGCATGGTACTGCCAGTTCAGTGCTGGGGCAGCCCGAGAGGGTGGACTGGAGATGTTGGGGATCCTCCACCATCTTCTGGTGGGTTCTGGGTTGGAGGAAAGCGTCTCTCCGGGCCTGACAAATAAAGCCTGGTGCACCGAAGCTTTAGCAAATGGAAGTGTTCCTGCGGCGCTAATGACCTGCCTCAGGAATTGTACATTAACTTGTCAGTTCATCACAGGTTTAGGGCACAGCCCACAACTGAAAAGCAGAGTGACAGATGTACAGTTATGCTGTTTATACCAATTATGATACCTAGATGATCTTTATTTTGTGTGCTGCCGAAAAATCTATTGATCACCTAGTTTTTCACTTTGATGCAGACAGCCTTACAGATTTGATTTATAAAAGAGATTTATTTTCTGTTTTGACAGAAACTGCAGACTTTTCTGCATAACTTATTAAAGTATAGATTAAAACTGACGTGTTGATTTGTTACTGACTTTGAGGATTTCTTTCTATGCCGTTTGCCTCCAGCATTTAGCAGTCCACTGAACACATAGCTTGTGCATGAATCCTTCTTTTTTCAGTCTTGGGACTCGTTCTAATATTATGCATGCTGCATTCAACCAATAAAAAGGTAAACAGAAAGGCTGAGTTTATGCCAGCAAGTCACAATAAGCTGTGCATTGGCAAAATATTTAATCACGGTAAAATTGGATTCTGGGCCCTCCCACATGGCTTTATTCTGGCATTGCAAAATGCACATTTTTTAAAGGTCAGAGTTTCCAATTTCCATATTCTTCTGTTGCTTTTTTTTTTTTTTCCCCGAGAGTTCAGTTCCTTTTATTAGTCTGTTATCTAATATTTCACTACCAGGACTTCTGACCTTTTCTGTAATTTTTTTTACCCCTGTCAATGAGCTGTCCTGACTGCGTATTAGTCCCATGCGCACACTCTCATCATATCCCCGCTCCTGGTCACCCGCACAGGAGCGAAGGAGGCAGGTGACAGAGGGGTGCCAGGAGGAGGAGGAGGTGTGCTGCACACCCCAGTGCATCGGCACTGCGCCGAGATCTGTCAGACTGCTCCGCTTTTACAAGTCTAACTCCAAGTGTACAGTTCTTTACTGAATTCACACAGTTTAGCTCTTCCGAGTCACAAACAAGGCAGAATCCAAAGCAGATTCAGTCATGTTGTCTTGGTTTTGCTCTCTGCTTTACTGGCTGTAACAGATGCTCATCAACAGGGCAGGAACTGGTGAAAATACGGCTCAGTTTCTGACTTGTCTCACACAGGAATACGACTAAAAGCCTTGATCTTACATAAATTGCAAGTAAGTCTTGTGTAAATAGCAATACTAAGGGCTCTGCAGCGTGATCAAACAGCAACAAGCCACACTGGCATCGAAAGAAATTCTCAGAGTTAAAAGCACCTTTTTTATTTGCTAGTAAGTGTTAAAGTCATAAGCAGCTTTAGAAATATGAATGGGTACACAAATGATTTAATTTAGAATCATTGTGCCCAGCCATCTCGCATGGTTTCTCTTTACTAGGGTGGATGGTGTCATTATTTTTTGTTGTTCGTCTTTTAGCATATCTTTTTATTACTTAGTTCTTCAATCACCAATCACATGCTTGATAAGTATCATATTGAGCAAAGGTGGTTTGATAATTATTTCCTTGATTTGGCTTGTATTTTCTGTTGCTAACACATTCTTGAAATTCCTTTTCCTCGCGTCAGCCTGTGGTCTCATATAAATGCATCCGAATGGTACAGCTTCCATGAGCTGTACCCTGCTCTGACCCTTCGGCAGCGTTGTTGAGCTGCCTGCTTGATACTGTAGGGGACATTGGTTTGGCACATCTTGGTTGGGATGTCAAGCCAAACACTGATGTGAAGCTAGATGGAAAGATTTTCGTTTTAGTTTACCATTCCCGGTTCAACCTAGCAGAGTAATGACAATGTAGTTGACATCTATTTAACCTAAACAACTAATGAGAAGCCAAAACCCCAACCTGAAGAAGTACATGTTGCCCATGGACGACCTCTATTTCAGTTATCTAGGAGGAGGAAGCTTTCCTTACAGCAGGTGTTGTTTAGGTGACCAAGGGTCTTTGCAATGTCACGCTTACTAAAGAAAACAGTTATACCTCAGCACAACTGTTTCTTCTGTCCCATCTAGACAGTAAAACCCTTCTGCGTTGAGGCTGGGTCCTCTAAGGCTCCTGAAAGCTGCTTCTGCCCTAAACTGCAGAAATAAATCTGAATGCAGGAGTCCCCTTGTGGTTTTTACTCCTGATGGTTCCAGCCTCTGGTAGCTGGAAAAGAGAAAAACCTTTTTTTTTCATTTTTAAAGTATATGCGTTTGCTTTAGGACCAGATGGATGTTTGTCAGAAGCCTCTGACATAGTTTCCGTACTGAAGCAGTGCAGTCTTTCTTTTCAAGGCCCAAACCTTAGTATTTAGGAAATCACCAGCTCATTTTCTGTTTCCTTTCAGAAATCCTCATAAAACCCCTCTTGTCCTGACCCATTCCAGTCTCGTGGTTTTCAGGCATTAATACCTTTCCTCTTTGACCCACTTTCAGGTGCTTGTTGCTGGCATCACCCAGCAAGGCTTGTGCTTGAACTTTGGCCTGGGCTTCTCTCCAATTCCTCGCTGTTTTGGGTGCTGCGAGTGTCGATAATTACCATCCTGGTGAAGTCGTGGGCAGTTGAGAAGATCCCCATCTCAACCGTTTCTATGAGGTAAAGAGACGCTGTTTTCTTCTACCTTACATCAAGAAAAACTCAAGGAGAGTCAATTTGCTCTGAGAGGTTTGGCTGAGGAAGGTTACCTGGGGGTGCTGGGGCACAGCAAGGAACGTGTCTCCCATGTCCCTGGCTAACACCGTGGTGGCGATATCAGTTTTCCTCATCATTTGTCCCCTGCAGAGTATTCTTATGAGCAGTACAGTAAGACAGGGGATGATGTTATCATTTTCTTCTCTTTCTTTTGCTTCCTATCTTTCCCCCAAACCAGGGAATCATTCACATGTGTCTCCCTGGGATTTCTGTGGATCTCTGAAGTAGTGAATTAGGTGTTGACGGAAATTAGAGACAGAAATAACATGTATTTATAGATCATATAATCTATTCTCTAGAAAACAGAAAATAAATGACATTTAAGTAATTTTCCATTTCTCAGATGCAAAAGAAAGACTATAACCCTTAAAGATATTAAGATGACCATTCTCAGATCGAAATGACTGACACTGCAGTACTTTCACAAATGTTATGTGTTTTCTGATGAATGAATATGAGCAGAAAGGAAAATTAGAAATTTGACAATCTAACACCAGCAGTGTTAATTTTCTACAGTTTTGTCATTTACTTGCAAGAACTTAATATATTTCTTCTATAGCTTTATCGCTCCTTCTTCTATCAAAGCTCTATAGACTGTAATATTCTGCTCAGTGAACTGAAATATCTGTCAATATAAAAGCGTCTTCTCATAAAAGCATTGGGAACTGTTATGGTATATTGTTATGTACACTAGTATTACCTAAGGAAACATTTATAGGTTTGAAGAACAGACATTTTCTAGAGTGAGTGGAAAACAAAACTTTTAAATTAAAAATAACCCTTTTCTTGATTTAATTCAATGAGATATTTCATCCTCTAACAAAACTTATATGCATGGGGGGAAGAAATAATCCTGTAATGAGAAACAAAGAAAAGAAAATACATTTTAGGTGTCTGGACTCACCTGCTCTGATTTGTCTCCTTGTCTATAAGACCAAAGCCTCATCTCCTCTCCTTTACGTGCCGTTTCCACCCGCTGGACACCACCCAGGGAACCCACACATCCCGGCCAGCCCCGCAGCCTTGCAGGGGCACCGCCGTACTGCATTCCCCCTCCAAAAAACAGACTTGGGGTCTTGTTACAGCAAACAAAGTATTTTTTGTACTCTTTGGAAACCTTCACGTTTCATTACTTTGAAAAATAAACCTTACATACTGGTAAAACGGTGTGCAAACTGCTGTGCCCAGGTCAAAGGACAAGCGAGCCGGCCAACCTATGGCAAACGTATCACCTTCCCTGCCCTAACCCTCATCCCGAACACGGGCAGGGAGGAAATGCAAGTCAGGTTAAATGAAAAAACACAAGGAGCTGTCCTGTAATTTTTTTCCCAAGATCACGGTTTCTTGCTTGAACACTACTGTTGAACATAACCACCTCCTCTGTGACATTTGCACCATATGGGCCATCCCTTTCTTGCAAGGTGTGACCCTAAGGCAGCTTCATCTCCAGGAAAGTCATCAGGCAAAGAGCAGCCAGTGCCAGGAGACCTCTCTGTGCCAGGCAAGCCCTATGAGCAGCTGTGCTGTGGTTGCCTTCACCACAGTCTCAAAGAGGAGGAAACTTTAGGAAAAAGTTATGAATGATGTGGATAGAAAATAGAGCATGCTGGGGAACAGTTTGGTGGGAGTCAGGGGCACACTGACATTCATTTCAGTAGAAATTGGGTTACTGCTTGTATTTTGATGCTGCTGCCTGTGATAACACAGTATGTGCTATTTTCATCCTCTTTTTATTCCAGTTCATACATTTCCCAGTTTTTTGGGTCATTGAGTTTGTTCATGAGTTTAACAACAGACAGTACCGTGTGCACTGTAAATATTAGAACTTTACGAAGCAGATAGCTATGGTGCGAGGCTGCTGATATAATGTAAATATGCTTATTATTGTTAGAATTTCAGCCAGGGAAAAGTCCAGACATTATCATTTTGAGAAATGGGGATTTTTTTCCATCTTATTTACAGCGCACGGTTCACTGGTAAAACTGTTAGGGCTGAAATTGCTAAAGGAACTCAACCTCAAATGTGTTTGAAGACATTCCCTGAATGAAGCAGAGCACACTCGTAATAACAGCAAATAATAAGTTCATTGCAAGGCATCTTCTGGAAAACTTGACACCACTGCAGAAATTATGTGCAGAAAATGTGGGCACTCGCACTCACATTTGATTTGATATCAGCATTCTGTACTTTATGTCATATTTACACAAAGGATTGTAAGTACAGGCATGTGTCTATCTGTCCAGTTGGTTTTTCAGGAAGGTGTTGCATGGGGGGGTTCCTCTGCCTCAGTCAGTTTCGGCACCTTGAGAATATCAAAGCCAGGCGCTTCCACCCTCGACTGCTGTCTGACACTGACCCTGGTGACAGCTACTGCCAACCAATTTAATTGACCACTGCCGCTGTTTCTCCCCTCTGCTAAAGACAAAGAAGTATACCTGCATACTACAACTGCTCAGCTCAGGGGCGCGTGGAGAACCACCTGAAACGTCTGTAAAGGGTTTTGAATGGGAAGCTCTGAAAAGAATGTCCCGTCTGTATGTGGAGTGACAGTTGTTATAAATATATGATCTTTTCAAGGTAAACTTGAAAAAATACTTGTGTCTTAATGCACTGGGAATTAATTTTATTTTATTATATGTAATGCTGTAGATGTACTTGCAGCAATACATTTAGAGACCATTAAGGCACTTTAAGTGGACAAGACTTTAAAGGCTCAGGTTGGTGACCTGAAGTGTTTTCATTTTTAACATGGCTTAAACTACTGAAGTATGCTTGAAACGAGGACATGTGTTAGTCCTTTGCTTTCACAATCATAGAATCATAGAATGGTTTAGGTTGGAAGGGACCTTGAAGATCATCGAGTTCCAACCCCCCTGCCACAGGCAGGGATACCTCTCACTAGACCAGGTTGCCCAAGGCCACGTCCCGCCTGGCCTTGGACACCTCCAGGGACGGGGCTTCAACAACCTCTCTGGGCAACCTGTTCCAGTGCCTCACCACCCTTAAAGTGAAAAACTTCTTCCTAATGTTTAATCTAAACCTGCCCTCTTCCAGCTTAAAGCCGTTCCCCCTCGTCCTATCACTACATGCCCGTGTAAAAAGTCCTTCCCCAGCTCTCCTGTAGGCCCCCTTTAGGTACTGGAAGGCCGCAGTAAGATCTCCCTGGAGCCTTCTCTTCTCCAGGCTGAACAGCCCCAACTCTCTCAGCCTCTCCTCATAGGAGAGGTGCTCCAGCCCTCTGATCATCCTCGTGGCTCTCCTCTGGACGCGCTCCAGCAGGTCCATGTCCTTCTTATGTTGGGGACTCCACAGCTGGATGCAGTACTCCAGGTGGGGAGTTAACAATAAGTTACTTAACATCAGCCATCTAATCATGGAAAGAGACAGAAATAGCCAATTAGGAACCAAAGGCAGCTGAAATAGAGAGTTTACAAACAAGCTATTGGCTACAAACCCCCACGCAGAACCTGATGCAGAGCAGCACTATTTCTCCTGGTGGGTTGAGAGTACCCGGAAGGGCGCTTACCTGATGCCATACGTAGCTGGGGATCTAAATTCCTCATCTGCCATCAGCACACTCAGTGGGAGAAAGCCTTCGGCCATGCTGTTTGCACAGCGTAATTGCTGTTGGCACCTGGAGCAGAACCTGCTCTGCCGTGCGCAGAGGGTCCGGCCAGGAGGAACCTGCTCAAGCAGGAGATTGAGCATCTTGCAGTGACACTGGGTTTTGGAGATACCTGACATGTAAGAGCAAAGCTGGGCTGATAATGAACCATGTTTTCTCTTTCCAGCTTCTCCAGGAGCCCTGATAAATCCTTGTGCTGAGGACTAACTCTAATATGTAGAGGACATGGAAGAGGAGGTAAGCAAGGCCAATGATTATTAATATTTTAACCAAGATCACCACAGCCACACTTAGTTCAGCCTGTTTTTTTTTCCCTCATATCAGTGGCATTCAGGAAAAAAAAAAACAAAAAACAAAAAACAAAAAAAAACCACCCCCAAAACAGGAGAATGCCAGAAAGGTGAAGAGTTGTTACATAAAAAAAGCTGTTTGAGTCATCGGTGCATAGGAGGAAGCAGCAGCAGTCGTTATAAAAACCTGTTGGTTTTTATTTTTTTGGACAGACATGTCAGCTAATGTCTTCTTCATTTGAAATGAAGGTAATAACATAATCTAAAATGCAAGAAATTAAACACCCGGGTCCCATTTGTTCATACACACCCATATAAAAAATGACCAGACAGAGGACATATCTCCAGGCACGTACTCCAGATCTTTGCTGGACTTCTACGTGCTTTGTGTGGGACTATCTAGAAACATGAAATTATGCCTACTGTTTCCTCATGCTGACATGTAAATGTTAAACCCTCTGTCCCGCTACAGCACTTGCACCGGTGATAGAAGAAATGGAGTGGACCCTGCAGTGAGTGAGAGGGTGTACTCGCCCAGAGCCTCCAGAACTGCCCCAGCCCGGGGAAAGGCCCAGCGATGTTCATGAATCCCGCCTGTGCATCAGCGTTATCGCGTATAAACTGCCGTACGTAAAGTGATGTGCTTGCAACAATCAGTTTTTACTATTATCTCTCAGTTTCTGTTGAATGTGTGGTATTGAGTTTAATCAGTGAAATGAATTTGCTAATGAACTTGTTAATAAGCTTGCCATGGCTAATGTTGGGGTATTTTTCTGTTCTTTTTATTTTTAGTTAGTGTTGTTTCCATATTAAAAAAAAAAAAAAAAAGCTGTTTGGCAGCTTGGTTTTTTGCTTTAGGCAAATGATGAGAATAAGTTCAGTTAGAATTGCTTTGATGTAAAGAAAAGTTAATGGAAATTTTAGTAGCAATATCAGCTTGAGAGAATTTGAGCTCGTGACCTTTGCATTGTCATGAAGCCCGTTGATCTGCCAGGCTGGCAGTCTTTCATTCCCAGTCGTGGGGATATTCAGTTACTGGCACAGGGAGAACAGTTTTGGATGAATTCAGAAAGTTTTGTTCCAACCCATTCCTATGCAGCTCTGCGTGTCCGTTAGATACATGTAGCGTTCCACAGCATCCTGAGCGTTAGTCACAATACCAAGGTATATATAGAGGAAGATGTAAGCCTAATACATGTAACGGACTATGAAATATTTGGGAAACACAGGCCTAACTGAGGGCATTCCCTTCTGTTTTGGGGCGAGTGCTGCCCTTAGCAGTACAAGGGAGAGCTGTGCACCACGGGAACGTTTCAGTCCCCAGGACACTTTGC
Organism: Pluvialis apricaria; assembly: GCA_017639485.1. NCBI lineage: Eukaryota > Metazoa > Chordata > Aves > Charadriiformes > Charadriidae > Pluvialis > Pluvialis apricaria. The sequence continues at coordinate 40,630,568 of CM030013.1, forward strand.
CATGGTTTAAGCAGTAAGCCAACACCACAGCCTGGTCCTTTCGCAGCACGGGTGCAAGGTCCCAGTGTTAATATTGCTCACGCCTGGGTTTGTGCAGTGTTGACCTTGTATACGAGTTGCAAACATCAGCCCAAATCCCCGTAGCCTCCTGTGTGCCTTCACAAGCCCTTCCCGGGCACGCTGCGGCTCGCTGAGCTCTCACACGGTGCTCCCAACTGATCCGCTGCTCCTGGAGCACCAGCCCTTTTTCAGGTCCCTCCTGCCTGTGATTCAGCAGCGTGTTCCTGGTGCCCCCTGTTAATTCCATAAATCTTGGACCTGGGAATCCTGGTAGCCAATAGGATGCCCATGAGCCAGCAATGTGCCCTGGTGGCCAAGAAGGCCAATGGCATCCTGGGGTGCACCCAGCAGAGTGTGGCCAGCAGGGCGAGGGAGGGCATCCTCCCCCTCTGCTCTGCCCTGGGGAGGCCGCAGCCGGAGCACTGTGTGCAGTTCTGGGCTCCCCGGGTCAGGAAGGACGGGGAACTGCTGGAGAGGGTCCAGCAAAGGGCTACAGAGATGATGAGGGGATTGGAGCATCTCTCTTATGAGGGAAGGCTGAGGGCCTTGGGGCTTTTTTAGTCTGGAGAAGGGAAGACTGAGGGGGGATCTTATCAATGCTGATAAATCCTTGAAGGGAGGGTGCCACGGGGATGGGAACAGTCTTTTTTCAGTGGTGCCCAGTGACAGGACAAGAGGGAACGGGCACAAACTTGACCATAGGAAGTTCCATCTCAACCTGAGGAGGGACTTCTTCCCTGTGCGGGTGGCAGAGCAGTGGCACAGCTGCCCAGAGAGGGGGGGGGAGTCTCCCACTCTGGAGCCACCCCAAACCCGCCTGGACGCCATCCTGTGCCACTGCTGGAGGTGACCCTGCTGTGGCAGGGGGTTGGACTGGGGGAGCTCCAGAGGGCCCTTCCAATCCTGGCCAGTCTGGGATTCTGTGATTCTGTGAATGCTGCCGCACTCTGCTGCCGTGCTTTGGTCCCCCCCGGGACTTCCCTGCCGAACAATACGGCACAGCAATGAAGTGGTGTGATGAGATTTCTTTGACTGCAGCCTGTGTCATGGTGGTTTTTGGCCTTGACACCCTCTCGATGTTCTATCAAAGCGCTGGGGAACGGGAAGCTGACTGCAAAAACCTCCACGCCATTAGTACAGGATCCCCAGCAACTCACAGGAGGAGGCAAGGCTGTCAAACACAGCCATGCACTCAAAACCTGCTATCAGGCTGCTGCACAGGACAACTTTCCCTCATTCTCAGTAAATATTATGAAACATGTTTTGCTTGGCAGAAACATGAAATGCACTCATGAAAAGGAGAATTGTTCTAGTATACGCAGTAAACAGTGTTTTAGACTTTCTTTATGTTCCATGAGTATACACAAAGATTTCATTTGTGTTTCAACAATGAAAAAGGAGTTTTGGACACAATAGTCCAAATGGAAATGGCCTGGGTGTAGCTTATAAAAGTGGTTGGATGTCTGGGGAAAGAAGCATCTATGAAGGCAGCGCAGGCAAGTGCTGGGAAGGAGTGCTGGGCAGGGCTGAGGTGGTGTGGAACTGCTGTGGATGGGTTTTTAAGAACAGACTGAGCACCCGTCTGCTAGGATTTGGCATAGGCAGCATTTGGTCCAGCTTTGGGGTGCAGGGTGGACTAGAGAATCCCTGGAGATCAGTCCCTGCCTCGCTCTCCCTGTCTGCCATCAGGCACTTGACACCTGCAAAGAGTGTTAGAAGAGGCAATAGCACTGAACTTGGATATGAATGTTATGTAGGCATGAGATGAACAAATTATATGCTCTGAAATTAATTTCATCATCTGAGATGAAGATGACCCATTTTGGCCAGATGCTCGTCCTTGCCCTGTGCACCCCCTAACCCAGTCAGGCACCTCGCCCCGTCCCGGCACCCAGGGCTTGCTGGCTTTCTGAAGCTGCTCGCATTACCCCCAGGGTTAGATGGCCCAACAGTCTGCCAGCTGGGGTTTGCTCATTTTCAGGAGGTTCCAGCTTCTCATCCCTTTCTAGAAGCATATTATAGCAGAGGCAGTGTACGACGGGACGCGCAGTGCGGTGGGATTGCCTATGTATGTTATTAAGTACTTCCTACTCTATTATCATTGCAATTGGTACATTTTACAAAAGAAAGGCATACTCTTTAGGACGAATGTGCTTGGGCTTGGGTTTTTGTTTGAATGCTGCAAGTCTGTTAAAGAAAGTATTTTATAATAAACTCGTAGCTGCCTGCTAGACATGGGTGAACTGGGTGGTTTCGTTCCCATTCTGCCAGTGGATCAGTAATGGACAATTTCTAGCCAACATAACCTGGCAATTTCCATTTACGTGCTGACTCTTAGGCTGGGGTTGGGGTTGGGTGAATGCAGTGCCAAAGGTTATAAAAAACAGCTTTTGGGGCCAAATCAGCCATGACAATTTCAGACAACACACCATGGCCAAAATACTTCCCATGCTCCTCTCTGCAGGTCTGCACATTCTTCAGAGACAAGCTGGGTCCCAGCCACCCGTATGCGTATGTCTGGGTTGAGAGCTTGAACATAATAACAGAGATTTCTTTGGAAATGCAACAGGAGAGCTTGACAAACTTTGTGTCATGTTTGTTCACCTTCAGCTGTCCCAAGAGGATTGCATGGATTGCTACGGGCTTTTTCACATGCACCGGACAGCTGTCCTTATTTATGACACCCTTTTTTAACATTATGAGACTTCAACCTCACACATCATAAACCTCAAATTAAAATGTGTCCCTCTGAGCTTTCACATGGTGTGCGCAAACGCCGTAAAGTGAAGTGGGAGATGAGCAATGACAACATACTGCGTTCTGCATCACAGTTAATGGTAACCCAGAGTGTATCCTGACAGGTTTTATCCCCCACTGTATGTATAACATTTTGAAGAGCATCCTTTAATGCTCCTTTACACTAGGTTAGTTTAGATTAGGATCTACAGAAATGTTAAAAGTGGTTGATATCTATATGCTCTTGATGTCCCTGACACAACAGAAAAATACTTTCCGCTTGTGGTGGTAGTATTTGAGATAACTCACCTTCAACGAGACAGCTGGCTTCACATCTCAAACCCCACAGCTCCACTTCTCTCCTTCTCCTGCTTTCACTGCTGAGAAAAGGGCACAGACATGACAGTGCTGAAATCTTGTCTGGTTTGGGCTAATTTGGGGGCAAAGGAAGAGGTGCTGCAGGCTGTAAGGTTTTAAACTAATGTCTTCATAGAGAATATCTGACTCAGCACCTCATTTGTGCTGTTTGGGCTTTGCCATGAGCAGTGGAGATGTTGGAGGCGGCAGCACGGCAAAGCAAGTGTCCCTGAAGAGAGGCAGTTTCTAACGCACACAAAGTTTTAAAGGTGAAAAAGGAATCTCACCGGCATCACCATGGGCAGATATCAGATTGCCCTCCTAGAGACGAAAAATGCTCAGCTTCATAACCCCCCCGTACACCTGAGCACTGCGGCGTGCACTGCTCTGCCTCCGCTCCCTGATGCCACGGTGGTCACTGGGAGTTGATGAGGGCGAGGAAGAGGATGCTCCTGGGGTGTGTGTGTTCCCAGCATGTTACAATCCCACCAAGCAGTTGAAGGTCCGTGATGAACAGCGTGTGGTTTCTGTGGCAATAGCCACGGCAATCGGCGGCTGACCTCTGCCAGGCAGTGAGGCACGGGTGCTGATAGCAGGTGGCAGTGCTGGGACACAAAGAACCATCTCAAAAGTAGCATTCATGCATGTGACACTGCCCTGTTATTTTAAGTGGACATCTTTAGTTTATGAATGCAGGAGAAATGGAGATGTTCATGAAAGAAATAAAAAAACTGGGAACTGAGGGACAAAAGAGTTTTCACCTTGCAAGAAAGGAGAAGGATTGGGAGCTCATTTTTGAAGGTTAGGATGGTTTTCCCTTTCCTTTTGTTTCTCCCCCATTCATTTAAATGTGAATTGGACAGAATAGTAATCTACTTGTTTTGTCTGTGTGATAATTGCACTGATAATTTAGTATGATTTAAATAATCAAATTCAGAGTGTTTTGTATGTCAAAGTCTGAGGAAAGGTTTTCTTTAATCTCCAAAGATGCATATTCATGGTGCCATTATATATATAGCTAAAGAAATTACAGTACCATTGTCTGCTTCAAACAAGTCATCCACTGCCTGCTCTTTAAAAAAAAAGATGAAACAGTCAAAACACAAGATGATTGATTTGTACTTTCAAAGTTCACCTCCTCTCACTTTGGTAATGGATTTCTTTATCTATCAACAGCTATCCTCGTCGTTTAACGTCTGTCCAGCGCACCCTGTACTCAGGTTTAAGTGCTGTGTCAAGCAAATTCCTGTCTTGATGTTTTTCTGCCATCTCCAACTCATGTTTTTTCTCTTCCCGCTGCAGCAGAACAGGTCCTCGGTGTGTTCACCGTGGGTCTTGTGCCGTGCTGGTTGTGCTGGGAGCTATCCTGAATACTGAGCTTGGGACACAGGCTGGGGCTGCTTCTGCCTTGGGGACGTGAGCCAGGGGACGTCCCAGCAGCCACCTGCACGCCTTGCTTTCTCCTCCATTTGTTGTCATGGCTGGGCTTCAGCTGGCAAATGCAGAAGCCCCATTTTGTGCATGACTATTCATTTTCTAAACATAGTATATTCATATCTTCTAAATTTTTGTATGTGTGGTTGGAGCTACAAGTGGTGCTCCCCAGAGCTCGGTACTGGCACTGGTTTTCTTGTTCTGTTTAATATCTTTATCAACGATCTGGATGAGGGGATCGAGTGCACCTTCAGTAAGTTTGCAGAGGACACCAAGTTATACAGGAGTGTTCATTGCTGGAGGGTGAGATGGCTCTGCAGAGGGGTCTGGCCAGGCTGGACCGATAGGCCAAGGCCAGTGGTGTGAGGTTCAACAAGACCAAGTGCCGGGTCCTGCCCTTGGGTCACACCAACCCCATGGACGCTACAGGCGTGGGGCAGAGTGGCTGGAGAGCTGCCTGGCAGAGAAGGCCCTGGTGGTGTTGGTTGACAGCCCGCTGAATATGAGCCAGCAGTGTGCCCAGGTGGCCAAGAAGGCCAGTGGCATCCTGGCCTGCATCAGGACTAGTGTGGCCAGCAGGACTGGGGCAGTGATCATCCCCCTGTACTCGGCACTGGTGAGGCCCCACCTCGAGTGCTGTGTTCAGTTTTGGCCCCTCATGACAAGACAGACATTGAGGTGTTGGAGCATGTCCAGAGAAGGGCAACAGAGCTGGTGAGGCATCTGGAGCACAGGTCTCATGAGGAACGACTGAGGGAACTGGGGTTGTTCAGCCTGGAGAAAAGGAGGCTGAGGGGAGACCTTATCACTCTTTACAACTATCTGAAAGAAGGTTGGAGCGAGGTGGGGGTTGACCACTTACTAATAACAAGCGATAGGACAAGAGGAAATGGCCTCAAGTTGCACCAGAGGAGGTTTAGGATTGATATTAGGACAAATTTCTTCACGGAAAGGGTTGTCAAGCATTGGAAGACGCTGCCCAGGGAAGTGGTGGAGTCACCATCCCTGAAGGTGTTTAGAAGATGGGTAGACGAGGTGCTGAGGGACATGGTTTAGTGGTGGACTTGATAGTGTGAGGTTGATGGTTGGACTTGATGATTGTAAAGGTCCCTCCCAACCTAGACGATTGTATGATTGTATGATTCTGTGATTATTAAATGAGGAAAACTACTGATTGTAAGAAAGAACATAAGAATGGCCCCACTGAAGACTGCAGGAGTTTGGTCAGGGTATGTGTACATGAACAGGCCGGAGAGACCTCACTGCAGTGCACAAGATAATGAACCCATGATAAGAAGCATCTCAGATTTTTATGATAGTCTATTTTTGCATTGGATTTGAACATTTGCTGGATCAAGATTTAACTAATTTATTGTACAAGATAATGAAAACACCCTAAGAAGCATCTTTATGGAATAGTATGTGCCTCTGAAGAAAAAAAAAAGGTGGCTATTCCAGAAAGATGAATATTAACATGTCACAGGTCAAATACCTGTAATTTTGTTGAGTTTAAAATTTAATCTGTTATATATTACCGTGCATTAATACTAAAATGCATTTAAGAGAGGTAGCCACAGGAGAGCAACTGACATACATGGGCGAGACAGAATTTAGTAACAGTAAAGCCTGTGCTTTGTGACACTGCGGTGTTGCCATTTTCAAATCCACAGCAGAAGGTGGAGAAAATTTCAAGAGACGTGGAAAAATAAAATTATTTTCCATGGAAATTGGGTCATATTTGATAATGAAAGTATTATATTGAAATCAGTTGAACCAGCTACTGAAAAGGTGTCCTTTAAGAAGAGATAGAAGAATCCAGCTGAGAAAAACAGACGTATTAGAGGTGGGTGAATCATTTAATGCAAATTCCTTGGTTAGCTATTTTTGATTCTTTTGTTCACAAATTTTCTTGAAATAGCTCATGGATTTTCTCAATTATATGTGCTTTAGTCACTATGCCAGTACTCTAGGCAGCTTGTTCTATGCACTATGAGAGATGTTTGCTGTCTCGTGGATCTGGCAGCCCGTTTGGTAGAAATTTTTCTTTCCATCCATTGGAAGGGTGTAAAGTTTAGGCTTCCTGCGTGAACAGTTTTACATACACTTTCTAAATGTATTCACCATTATTTTTATTTAATGTTTGCATACACCAGCGCTCAATAGGAATTGGGTTAGAATTCAAATAAAAGAAACAGAATTAAAACGTATTTTCCCAAGAATGGATAATTTATGCCTTGATAGAAACCTGTGCAGCATAACTGAAATAACAAAAAGAAGGGGGTGCATAAGTTATTTATTCTCCACGTACATATTGATATTTTTTATATACGTGTTATTGAGCTGAGCATGGAAATGCTTTTGCTAGTTTCTTGCCTTTGTACATAATTCCTGTTCAGACTGTAACTGGGGTTTTTCCAGTTTGGTTAGTCGTAACAGCAGGGACTGCTGAAATATGGGCAATCTCACTTGTGCCTTTCTTCCTTTCCTTTTTTTTTCTCTTCCTTTCTTTCTTTTTTTTTTTTTTCTTCCTTTCTTTCTGGCAGAGCCTCAGTAGAAAAGGGAAACACAAAACGTATTGCATAGAGGAAAGCCTTATCTGTACCTCTGGCCAAGCAGTCTGCGGTCACTGTACTAGATTTATAGTTAAACTGATGTTTAATCCCTGGAGCATTTAGTCTGTTCGCTGTGAAGTCTGAGCTAGTGTAGAGCAATTCCTGTGTGCAGTTCAAGGTTTTTCTTTTTTATTCTTTTTATTCTTTATGGAGAAAGAGTTCTAAAATATGTTGGTGGTTGAAGTGAAAAGAATTAGATTTTTTCTTCCGTTTTATCTGAGGCAATTAGTTACTTAATTACCGAACACAGCTTTTACCAGTGACTGTGATGAGGTACAATGTTTCCATTTTTTCAGACTCAGCCATCAAAGACTTCTAGTTCATGCTTTTAATGGGGAAAAGATTCCTCCAATGGTAAATACCTTGCAGTGTTTAGATTAAATTATTGTGCATATTTAAAAGTATTGAGGGTATATTTCAACAACAACAACAAAAAAAGGCTTAAAAGGCACAGTTACTCAAGCTATGGCACCCACTAAATGACTAAAATAGTTTTTAAAAAAATCACCCCGGTTTATTATAACGTGCCTTTAAAGTCATATTGTACACTGGTTCCTGAGATCTGTCATTTTCTCCACCAGCTCTGTCCCATGAGCTAAATTTTGCCTGGTTCAGGAGAAGCACGGGAGTAAATTAGAATTCATACATTAACTTTTACCATATTAGCTATGTTTAAGAGCCTGAGGCTGCAGCCGAGCGTGCGAGGGAGGCAAACCTGCCGGACGGGAGGAGAACGCAGCACAGACCCCGCAGAGCCAGGAGCAGGGACGCAGCCCCAGGAGCCGCGGGAGGGAGAAGCCCATTGCCGGGAGTAAAAAGCCTTTCGAGGCACCCGACACCCTCTCGTGAACAGCAGAAACACTTGTCCGCGGGCTGGGATGTTTTAGTCTTTGAATTTTAAGTATCAAGTTTGGTGGATAACCATCTGACTGTCCTAGTGAGTTACTGGCTTTACCCTCACCTCGAACGAGGTAAAATGCCTGAATACTGCAAAACACTCGCAATAACAGCAATAATAATGCACAAGCAACCTGTAACTCAGACGTCGACATCTAGTCTTAGAATTAAGCTGTCGCTGTTTCTTGCTTATTCCCCTCTCCCTCCCAGTGAGGGGCAGAAGCTATCCCCAGGTTAACCTGATGTACTTCCAATAACATTTATAGAAAAAGAAAAAGGCGTTTGCTGTCTAGGAACCCTCCACACAGGTACTGGTCTGTGTGAGCTCAGGTCAGCGTGAAGATCCCTCTATTTACTGCTCACACACTGCCTCCAGGCAGCCCTTTCTGCACACTCTTCAGTTTGGTGCTTTATTGCCCCTTAAGGTCCTGCCTTGCTCGGACAATATCCTCCGGTACTTTATCAAAATCTCTCTTCCCATTTTTTCCTGCAATTCATCACGAAGTCTTTTAAATTCCATTTTATAAGTAAAAAATGCAAACTGCAGCGTGGGTCTTTGAGTACGGCCCTTGCCACGGGTATCAGCCGTGTTTCTCTGCTGGCCAGGCTACTGCTGCCTTGTGATTTCCTGAGCAATGTAACTTGGCTGGAAGCAACTCAAAATTAATCATTTTTTACATGTAAAAGTCAACAGCCCTCTTATCGCAGCGCAGTGAGGAGAGCACGGGGAGGACATGGAAACTGGCTGAAGCACGGAAAGATGAGGAAAACTCCTCCAGCAAGACAGGCCATGCCCTAGGAAAGGGAAAAACCAACTTTTTAGGAAAGGAATTATCGTCATTAGTTTTGCCTGTGTACTTTATAGTTCTCGTCAAATTCAATTATGTAAGCAGTAGAGATTTATGTTAAAAAAAGGTATGTATTTAGTGAAAGTAGTGGACGCTTTTACTGCATTTTTAAACTTATGGCATTGTTGGGAATAAGACACGAGTAACCAGCTCTAGTTTTATGAAACTTTGAGGTGGTTCACTCAGTTCCCACCTATCATGTATGTGTTTATCCCCGACATCCCAAAGCCGAAGGAGCGGCACTACTGTCCACCTCGTGCCAGTCCCCATTTTGCCTCTGTGCCAACGTGCGCGGTGCTGACGTGGGCCAACATGAGCTCTGATATTCATGCACTGCTCCATGCATGAATTACTTCCCCGTGAAGCTCTGCTTCCAGACAAAAAGTCCCCACAACCCCAGCTAAAGAGACGGAATTATGTCCCTGCCCAGGGCAGCGGGGTTGGAACTAGATGATCTTTAAGTTCCCTTCCAACCTAAACCATTCTATGATTCTATGATTAACTTGCGAGGAGATTGAAGAGCTTCACTTTGCGCAGTCTCTAACAATCGTTTCCCTGCACAGAAAAAGAGTGAAAATCTTGTAAAACAAACTGGAGTACATACTGCTTGAGGAGCCACCAGCCCCTTCCAGTGGGAAACGAGAAGCTGCAAAAAGGTTAAATGTGGAGACATCATCACACCACACACAGTGAGTAAAGCTGAAAGCTTTATTTTGAGTAGATTTCCTTACATAAAGAACAAAATAAATAAATAAAGCCAAGAGCATGCTGAATTGGCATTTTCATAGAAATGTTAACTTTTTTGCAGCCTAACATACAACTATTGCTTGAGATATGGCATTACGGGGATGTTCCCAGCATGGTAACATGCAACAGAGGTGGGGATATGGACCAGTAGGTTTTATTTGGAAAAACACGTGTGTTGAAGTCATGTTCATTTCTGTCCAGCCCACACAGAAGAGCACTCTGCTCCCTCCACACCAGGCAGAGCGCGGAGAGTCTTTTGGGACCATTGCCCAGAGCACTCCAGCTCCTCGAACCTGCTTGGGGTGCTCTGGGGAAAACCCTGCTCCGTAGGGACCAACCATGGGCCAGTTGCATGCTAAGAGCCTGTTATGGCAGTTGGCAGATCTTCAGGAGTGTTTGTGGGCACATCTGAGATGCGAAATTGTAGGTAAAGACTCTGCTCTTTCCACTACAGATATAAACAAAAGAAAAGCCGCATTGATCCTTGCCACTTTAGGGGAAAAACAATTCATTTCCAGAAATTTGTCTTCTTATCATAGCCACTGAATCTTATTCTCTAACCACGTTCAGTGAAGCTGAAAGAAGCTCAGCTTCATCTGTTGCTTAAAAATGCTCTGGTAAAATAGGGGACTGTAAAGAAAAATCCTTACAGTGCCAGCAAGTGGAGTAAAAGGTTGATGTGCTGAAATCTGTCAATAATACCATAGATTGCTATTTTTTCCCCTGTTTTCTTGATGTCATAGTAAATATTAATTTCCTTTAATTAATTAAGTATGGATTCAGGACTGAATGTGTTAACATCATTTAAAAATTGAAAAAATTAATCAAATTAACATCAAGTTAGGATGCTTTTTTTTCTGGCATGGCACCACATTATAAAGCTCCAAAGTCAGGCTGCACAGTTGAGGGCACTGTCAGAGGGTGTCATTCCTCATCAGTTATATTTGCATCACCGAACCCTCGTTTACCTGCGCTCCTCCGGTGATTGATTGTGGTGGTGGCTGTAGGTGAAGGAAACGGCTATAGCTGACACTGTCCATCATCGGATATTAAACTGCACTGCCTGGAAATGTTGTGAGTCAGGACTTCAGTTTCTTAAGTACCAAAATTAATGATTCTTTTTCTTGGCTGATGAGAGCTCTGAGTCTAATTAATTTCCTGTCACACCGAGCAGCACTTGTAGATGAGGAAATAGTGGGGAAAAGCAGATGAAGCTCAGGTAAAAGATGCATTAATTAAAAGCTCGATTTGCTGTGGCCACATTTCTCTCTTCTCTTTGGATTTCCTGCTTACCTCTTTTATAGCAAGCAAAGCCCAAGTCTGCCATTGTATTAACTTAGAATAGAAAACTCTGTAAAATCAAACTGCTGTGAGAAAATACCTTTTTTCAAGGCAATACCAGGACAGTACACATCTTTAACCTATCATAATCACAAACTGAACCGCTGCGAACAGTGCATTAGGCAACCAATTACCTGAAGCAGTCTTCAGAGTGATGACTGGTTTCCCGATTGTGCTGCAAGACTCTTCTATTTTTAAGACAGCAAGTGTGCTGGGCAGGTATGAGAAATTAAAACATGTTGGACTTGATCAGACATTGAAGCTTTACTGTTCTTGCTCCAGCCCAGTTAGCTGAGCTGCAGCCCTCTTCCCTGGGTGGGGGACATGGGGTCGACCAGGTGCTGTGTCCTTCTGAAAGCAGCTGGCCATCGCCTTGGCCAGAGCATTGGTCCTCAGGGTGCGCACGGTGTTGAGCTGCACCGCTGCTTTTCGTGGGAGCCATACAATTAGGACTGACTCTGCATTTGAAGTTCTGCTTCATGACATCTGCCACCCCCAGTAACTCAGACAGACAGAAATATTTGGGCGCTTAAGACAGCTAACGCATGTTGTTCACCCAACGTGCATATTTGAAATGAGGGAAGGGAAAAAGATTAATATTTTAAGCAACTGAAGACAGATATTTGGAGAGAAAAGCAGTGGTGGTGCTTGGCGGAGACCCGAGTTAGCTGCCTGCACGTTTATACAATGTGAAAAACTCAAATGGTGGGTAAATTCCTCATTTTGAGATGTTTGCTAGTCCCTAGCAGAGCACCTTGCCCTTAATACCCTGGAAGGTTTAAAGCATGATACATCTTCCCAACGTATTGCAGGACAAAGTCTCTCCTTGGGAATATTAGTGACTACAACTGCAGAAAATAAATTCTGCTTTCCCTAAGTAATGCAGCTTATAGTGCGAATCTAATTTTAGATTCCCTCTGTCGCCTCTAAATCTTTGCTCCGTGTCTTTCCCAACTTGATAGAAGGGCATATTTAATTATCAAGGGTCACATTTGTATAGACAGATCTTTCATCAACAAAGCATATGTCTTTTGGTTTTGTAATTGTTGAAATCCCATTATTTCTCGTCTTTGAGTAACTGAACACATAAACTACATCTGCAGTATGCATTTGAAGCCCGTGACCTAAAGCAGGCAGGAGACAGCTGCCTTCGCGAGGGGTGTGTGTATGGACAGATATTCCCTCCAACTTTCATTTCCAGCTCCTCAAATATTAGGCAAAGCCTTGCCCCCACCAAGCCTGTGAGTTATGAATCTTCATTAATATTTCTGCATTTCCCCCCAGGAATCTGTCAGATCCGCTGCTCTCTGTCTGTCTCAAAGTGTTTTCTGGGCTGTGCTCCTCACCAGCACCGTGCAAGGCTCTTGCGGTCCCTTCCAGGGGACATCCCAATTCCTGCATTTTAGAGGGCTCGAAGCACAGACACTGTTGTGCTCAATCTCTCGTTATCATCAACAGGGAACTTGCCATAAACATGGGGCGAAGTGCTCCCTGTTGGTGCAGCCAGTGCCTAGCCCATGCCCCAACGCTGTAGAACTGCACCCCTCATAAGCATGCAGTGATGCAGTTTTCTCTCGATTTCTTCTCTGAACAAAGTCTGAATCAGTCTGTGCAAGAAAAATGAGATGTGAGTGAGAATTTGTTCTTTGTCGCGTTTCTTCAGCGATCAGACTTCAGATGTGAACTGCTCTCATTTTTTTTCACGTGTGATTTGTAATAGAGAAAATGCTTTGGAAATCCACTTGTTCTTTTCAAGTACTGAAAATGAAACACTTTCCAAAGACCACAGCATGGCTTTTGCAGCAGCAGATTACTCCTGCCTAATCTAGTGCCCATTACACACTGTGTAAAGAAATAGTGAATAAACTGGTGGGGGTGTTCAGCCTGGAGGAGAGAAGGCTCTGGGGAGACCTCAGAGCCCCTTCCAGTGCCTAACGGGGCTCCAGGAGAGCTGGGGAAGGACTTTTTACAAGGGCATGGAGTGATAGGACGAGGGGGAATGGCTTCAAACTGGAAGAGGGCAGGTTTAGATTAAATATTAGGAAGAAATTCTCTCCTGTGAGGGTGGTGATCCCCTGGCGCAGGCTGCCCCGAGAAGCTGCGGCTGCCCCATCCCTGGAGGTGTTCAAGGCCGGGTTGGACGGGGCTTGGAGCACCCTGGGCTGGTGGGAGGTGTCCCTGCCCAGGGCAGGGGGGTTGGAACTCGATGATCTTTAACGTCCCTTCCAACCTAAACCATTTTATGATTCTATGATTCTATGAAAGAGAAGAGTGGGCGAATGTGCCTGTGGTGAGCTGTTTCAGTTAGGTTGAGTGGAAAGACTGAGGGAAACTTCCAACAGATTTAATAAAGGTAGGAGGGAGGACAGCGGCACGGCAGATGAAATGCTATGCTGTCAAATGCAAAACATTGCACATTAGGAGGAAAAATATGAGCTACTGCTCACTGGTGAGTTCTAAATTAGCTTTAAAAGTCATGGAAAAGACTTGGGCATCATTGTGGAGAGTTAATAAAAATATCTGCTGAGTAGACAGCAGCTTGAGAAAAAAAGCAAGCAAAATGTTAGGCTGTTTAAAGACTCAGAACAAAAGATGCAACTGAAGTATGTTGACGCCACCATACACATAAATGGTATTGCCTTGGTTTGAACACAGGGTCCTGCTCTGGTGTACAACGTGGTGGGAAAGGAAAAACTTGTTAGTCAGAGCAGCTGAAGCCGCAGAAAGGGCTGCAAGAACCTATATGGAAAAGGCTGTGAAAAGCCTGGAGCCTCTCAGTGTGGGAGTCCCCATGGGGAGCTCAGGCTTCGGTCTCCTCACTTCTCCCTGCTCTGCGTCATCTCTGGGGCGGGAGTGACCTTGCCATGGTAGAGGCTACATTAAATTTGAAGTAATTTCTACTAGCCCAAAATAATCCAGTCGTAATCTTTCTAATGTTTACATGGGAAGTTTTTGCACTTTAACTCTTATTATACGTTTCTAAAATGCAAATTTGTTTTGATAATTACTCAAATAACTTTATAAAAATCAATAAAAAAGGGCCATAAAGTAACAGTTTGGATGGCACATCTGGACATAGAGTCATAGAACCATTTCAGTTGGAAAAGGCCTTTAAGATCATTGAGTCCAACCGCAAAGTCCAACGTTTAGTCCAAAGACCTGCTCACAGCAGGCCTAAAGTCAGGTTGTGCTGCTCGCTGCCTTGTCCGGTCAAGTTTTGAATATCCTGCAAATATAATGTGCCAAGAATTTCCACCTCAGATTCATTACTGTTCTGTTAAAAAGCTGGTCTCCAGTCCATAAATTTATTTTATTCTGACTGGTACATGGAAAGTCATAAACCAATTTATGAGCTGAAAAATGCTCATCTTACTGCCACAGCAATTTGACATATGCCAACTTTAATTCTGGCTTTCCTAAAGCCTCTGTGCTGCTTTATGGAGGAAGGCGAGCTGCAGTACGGCTTCAGCGGCTGTTCTGAGGAACAAATCTTCAATGCAAATAGAAGAGGATGTCTGGTATATTCATTGAATTATAATATTACAGAAAAATATTTAAAAGGCTCTTCTGTTAGTGCACATACTTAAGTAGTATCTGCTCAGAGGGAGAGAAGTTGATGTGGGTGGTACAAAGGAGCTTTTAAGCGCATGTCCTTTCATCCCCCAGTAGCGTGGGGCTGCACCTGCCGTGCAAAGAGAACCCTCATCGTTGTGTCCCCTTGGATTAGAGGAGCAGCAAGGTGTTTGATCTGCTGATGATCTTAGGGGTAATTATCAGAAGATCAAGATGTTTCTGCCATCTGCTCATTGGGCCAACTCAAAGTCTGCGTTTGGGTGATCTCCCTGTAGCAGTTCTGGCTTTCCTCCTAATGACGGCCGCCTCGTTAGGACGCTGACATCTCAGCAACGCAGGCTCCGCTGTGCTGCCTCACACTGTGCCACCACCAGCCTAACATCTTGTTCAACGTCTAATCAAGCACCGCATGCTTCAGGAGGAGCAAAAAGCAAAAGAAGGGTTTGGATGTGAGATCACCTGCTCCTAATTAAGGTCTCCTTTTCATCTCTCTTAACTAGTGAATGATTTATGCTCCGAGTCAGGAGGTGGTTTGTACCTTCTGCAAGGGCTTGGGCTGCTGTGGCACTGAATGGTCTATTAGCCTTTGACGAGGTCCAGTCCCTCTCCAAACTCTGCTCCACCCTCAGCCTCTGCCGTGCTCAGTTCCTTCTCCCTGAAAACATTTAGGGTTTTCCAGCTGCACAACTGAAACTTCCTTTGCCCGAAAAATTCCCCTCCCAGACCCCTGGGCACCCCCAGCCCCCACACCGTGCTGCTTTCTGCATCATCAGGATCTCCATCCTTTGCTGTTTTTCTTGATGCTTTTCAACCCTGCCGGCCAATCTGGTCTCTTTTCCTCCTTGGACAGCCTAGACCTAGAATTCAGCCTTGTTTTACCCCCGTCCATCCCAGGGCTTTGCCCTCAGGTCATTAAGATTTTATTCTTTCTCTGCTATTTTGGTCCTTTCCAGTCTCTTTGTGCACAGTTTTTAAGAGAGCTCAGGCAGGGTCATCACCTTTGAGCGCTGTATGGTAATGTTGATAACCTGCTCAGCCCTGACACAGAGGTCTACACACTCTGCAGCACTTCCCATCACACCTGAAGTCCTCTTCTGCATATCTTTGCTTCATTTGCGTCACTGCACTACATAAAATATAAAACGATAAGCAAGGAAAACAGAAAAAAAAAACATACTTTGGGAGACCTTTTATTAAAGGGAGATGAAGCAGAGCTTCCAAAGCCGCCTCGTGAGCTGAAAAACCTTATGGGTGCAGCTTGAGCATCTCGATGGGGAATTCATCTGTCCAGGGGCTGCTGCAGCACCCTGATCATGGCCTCTGGTTTCTGGTCACATGGGCTGGAAATCTGTAGACTCATTTAAAAAGTCTCGATCTGCGGGCAAAGCTGAGTTAATCAATACTTGTGAATACCAGACTGCAGGTATCCACCACAATGCAATGGGATTATTTTTACTTACTCCATCATCTCTTGTAAGAAATCTCAATACAGAGCTGAAGGAATTTTCCTGCACCTTGATCTGAGCAAAGCAAGGTTCTGTGCTATTTGGATACAATTTTCTTATCATCAGTGCTGTAAAAAACAGTTAAAAACCAGGGGAAACCACCGTACCTCATCCTATAATTGTCTATCTATGGTATTCTATCATTTCTGTAGTTCCTCATTGCATGTACCTAATTTGTCTTTATTACCATCAGCAAAGCAAGGCTAATATTTAGACTGCTAGCAATGCATACAAGAGACAAAAAATAAATGCATTTTTGTGACTCATAAATAAGCTTTTTTTGTAGTCAGTGCAACAAAGACATCAGCACTCTTATCGGTAACGTCCACATTGTAGACTGTTAATAACATTGCCAATCATCGATAACAGCGCTATGGCACAGTGTCTTGAAAAATATGCTGAAAAGCATTAAACAAATTAAATTACTTATAATCCACAGCTAATGCTGCTGGGTGCATGAGTATTCTTCTTTATGTCACATCCTATCTTAGGGAAAAAATATGGGATGTTTTAAGGTACTTCAGTACTTGGCTCTTGTTTATTTCGGTTGGAATCAGGAGCCTAAATTCCTTAAGGGGTTAAGCCTACTTTCTTACTCATTATTATCAAACATAAATCAGTAATCTGTGAAAAGATTACAAAATTCTCACAATAAATTTCAGGCTGTTTTCGGGGACTCTTTCTTCTTCAGGGGAAAGCTGTGTTTTGCTGCAATTTTACTGCAGTGTGGGGAATGCTTTGTAGCATGCAACTGCGACTCGAGTCTTTTACATTGATCCTTCAACAAATTTCACTCTAAGAGCCCAAATTGCTGCCAGGTTGTTTTGCTAGATGGCTGGTTGTAAATGCTCAGGCAACAGAGCACGGCCCCGGTTCCGGAGCCCGTTCCCACCTTGGTTCTCAGTTTATGATGTATGGAGAGGAGAGGCAGAGAAGTCTCACGGACTCATGTGTTATCTCCTCAATTTAATAAATGAGTTTACAGCCATTGTGTCAGCCCACGGGAGGAGTCCACACAACTTCTACATCACCTGTTGCGTAACTTATGAAGCAACACCAGAAGATGGGAGGCTTTGCCAGCCAAGGCAGGGATGAATAGGGGTTTGGCTCCTGGTGGGTCACCACTCAATGTCCCGGCATGGCTGATGGCACTGCTCTCCCTGCCAGGTCCTCGGGCTGCACACGCCCTCTGTTCCACAACTATTCCTGCATTTTTAAGCCTGAGACCCATGTAGAAGAAGCAGAAGCGTGGCGTACCATACAATTGAGTTACAGGAAATAAAAGAAATGCCAACCATACCAACTGGTTGGAAGAAGGTCCTGAGGGTCATGCCCCTCCAGGACACTGGCCAGCAGAAGGTTTGCAATCTGCTTCAAGGCTCTAGAGGTGGAAAAGTTTCTTTCAAGGTAGTGACAGACAATATCTGCAATAAGTTGAGCTATGGTATAGTCTTAAGCTGGGATTTATTTCAGTTTCATCGGACAATAGTGAATATTTGTATGGGAAATTCCTATGGAGAACCAGTCATGTCTCCGCGAAGCTGCTGACCAAATGAATGACCTTCCTCCCACTGACTCTGTGCCGGCTGGGCAGTAAGGCATGAGGGAGCTCTCGGCTACCTCTTGCCATTGAATAGCTTCATTATTTTTGTTTTCTTTTTAAAGGAATGGGGTCATCAGCTGATTTAAGAGACACTGTAATACTCAGAGAAGTGGCTTCTGTGTGCAGCTCTTGCTCCCACCGCTTTTGAAATCAACGCAACGTCTTCTGATCTGGAATAAAAGTCTCTCCAGGGTGAGGATTATCACAGACCTCAAACACAGAATTCCAGCTGTATTTCCTAAAACAGGTAAGGACGGGACAGTCTGTGTCCCGCCTGCTATTTTCTTACAGCGACGAGTGTAACTGTCTGTAAGTCCCATTTAAACTGAAATGCACTTTTCTTGCTCATTGCACCAAATGCTTTCATATTGGTGAGATGTCTAAAAGGGAAAATGTCAATTTGCACTATATTTAAAAGTCTCTAAAATATGCATTTTATTAATTTTGCATTTTCTCTCCTGGTATTGTACCACAAAGAAAAGGAGACACCTGCTATACAGTTTCTTTATTTTAATCACCTATGAAAACTTCAATTAGTATGCAACTGATAAGATTTGACAATTTTGCTAATATTAGAAGATGGGATTGAAGCAATGTAGAGCAGGAACAATTCACGGGGATATTCTGTGGTTCTTTGAAATATATAGTTGAAATATATTCTTGAAAATATGACCATGGTTTTAAAATTATGCCCATAATTTTCATGATAATAGACATGAAGTTATCATTTTCTTGTCAGCAATTAGTCAGTCACCTCAAATAATTAGTGACGAGAGATACTGAAAAAGTGAATTCAGAGCATGCAGATGACACACAGAAGCTAAAAAACATACCCAGCTGTGTAAAGTTCAGGAGTGAAACATTTATTATTGAAAAACTTATTACTGTGCAACTGGAAGGTTAAGCACATAAGATCATGTAGCGATGCCGCAGTTATTGCACAGCACATCACCAGAGTTTGCCATTATTAAGACAGTTCCGCTTTGTCACTGCTAGCGCGAGACGCTGGGATGTTCATCTGCAGCAACGAATCCGGATTATTAAAAGCCAACATGAAACTTCAGAAATGTACTTTCTTTGTTATTTTGGCAATAACAGTTTAAAGCACTTCCTAACAAACTCATAAATGCGCAGCGCTATATTATACACAAACGGCATTTTAGCACTCTGAAACATCTCAGCACTGCGTTCCCATGAAGTTTTCTCTGGCAGGCGGGAAGACTGCCAACTTCTTTGCGGAGTGGCAAAGTGTGGGTTAGAGAAGTTGCGTTAGACTCCATTTGGCATAATTGCAGGGGTAATTGAGAATAAAAACTAAACAGATAGATAGGTCAAATCTCCTTTTCCAAGTAATTATGCATGATTCATACGGAGGATATAATAGTAGAAAGATGTAAGTGTAGGTAAATTTTGGAAGTGATTTCCTAGAGAAAACAATTATAAGGTTAACAATAGCTTAGCATCCTAAAATTAGAAATTATTTTAAACTCAATGTATTTGGGGAATAATCTACCACATAGGAGAATATATCCATCTCGTTAGAAGCAATTTAGGAACCAGGAAGCCTTTTTGATTACTGTAAATGGCTCTGAAAGAAAAACATCTTATAGCTGATGTACATGACAGCCGTGTACGCCCGGCTTAACGCACAGCCCGGCTTGGCAGAACTGCAAGACGGAGTCAGCATTTCCCACCGCTCACAGGAGGGGCCAGGCACTGCTCCTGAATTAAAATATTTTTAACGAACCGGCGAGTCGGGAGACCTTCATGCCGTCCACCCACACTTCACCGTCTCAGCCCTGAAGTCCCCTTTGCAAAATAAAATTCCTGCCACGTGTTAAATGAGGAATTTTTACCCTTAAGCCATCACAACTCTCCTGCTCATTGGTATTCTCCTCGCACGCCGCTGGACTAAAGAAACCCATTGCCAGAATCACACAAGACTATGTGGAAAATATCACCGGAGTACCTGAGAGCAGCTGGGAGGTGTATGAGATAGCCAAGGGCAGTGGTGGGGTTTTTGAGCCATCTCCCCTCCCGTTCCTGCCCACAGGGCTTATCCAAATGTCTCCATGTAGGTGGTGCCCCAGCTTTCCCCCGGCTCCACCTCAGCCGGGTGTTGGGCCAGGACAGGCTCACAACTGTGCAACTCGGTCGAGTAACAACCGCGGGTGGAGCTGGGCAAGAGCCCATGGCCCCGCGCAGTGTCCTGGCATGGCCGATGGACAGGGTAGAGGGTCCACCTAAAAGCAGGCTCTGTGCCATACAGCACGAGCTTTTCACCATTGTGGCTATAGGTAAAAACTGAGAAAATTCAAGACGACTTCCAGAAGCTTTTAATTCGTTTAAAGCTGGCGAGATCAAGGGACGTTACTGAGCTACTGCATTTCAGTCTGTAAATTGGGAGGGGTAGAGAGAGCGAAAAAATGTTGGCTATGAATCGTAAGGTTCGTTTTGCCTTAAAGAAAGATCAACAAGAACAAAATAAAGCCCTCAAAGTATATTCTCTCACTCCCATGAGCAGGTTTATGTCTGTAACCGTCTTGTATCAATCCACAATATCCTTTGAGCAACGTGTGCCCTTAGATGCCAAGATTTGCCATGAGCCAGAGAAGTGAGGAGTACAAAAGCTCCTCTCAGATTTCCAGTGTGTTTTTGCCAGAGCCTGCAAGAAATTATTCAGCACTTTGTCAAGTCTGCATCAAGGTGCTTCATCATCCCATCGGCGGGGGAGTCCACTGTCTGTGGGGGACACCCTTGCTTAAGAGTGCTTGGGAATAACTTATGGTGCTGTGACTACTTCTGCAGAGGAAAAACAAGCAAAGTGACCATGACGAAGGAGGCTGATGTGCTCTTGGGTCGCAGGACACGGGTCTGGAAAGCTCTGGCTGGAAAGGGAGAAGAAGCAACTCTTGTAGAAATCTCTCTCTGATACCAGTGAGCTGCAGTCACTCTAGGAAGGGATATAAAAACTGCCGGGCTTTTAAGCATAAATTCCCATTCTTTGGTCTTTTGAGGGAAGGCTCTGATGTTCACTGTCAATACCAGATCAAACAAAACGTCTGCTCGGGCTTTCCCCATCAAGCGGTGCCTCACTGTCAGCCCCACCTCGGGGGCCCCAAGGCCCTTCCGCTGATCTAACGATCCTAACGAGGCACGGGAGCGTGGGGAGAGGATCTGAGGAGGGGGCCAAGATGAGAGGATGCTCTGGTGTGTGTTGGGCTAATATTTCACCTGCCAACCAGCCCCAGCCGTTTCTGCTAATCAGACCTGATATTAACAGTCAATGGACAGCAGCAATGCAAGAAATGCAGAAATTCTGTGGGTTTTCTTTTCTTTTATAAGCACATCATTATGGGCTGGTTAGATTTCTATTACTTTTGACAGCTGAAGAGTACTGCGTTCTGTGCAATAGGCTCTGATTTGTCATTCAGGTCTCTGACTGAACTTGAGTTTTAAAATCTGGTTTCTATTTCAAATACAGTTTGTTGATCAATGCACGATACAGGTCTCCCCTGGGCTCTACGTGGATCAATGGTCCTCCAGGATGTCCCCCCCGTGACAACCCTGTGGCCCTTCACTCCTGCCTGCTCAGAGATGAAGCATGTGGGGGCAGGTCAGGAGACATATTTTTGGAAGAGAAACAGTCAGAACTGCCTGTTTCCAATCCTTGAAAAAGAGAACGTCAATCTCCTTGTCTAGTAATGCTGGTTTGGGTGACCATGTGGTACCCGCCTGCAGCTGCAGCTGCACCCTGTGCTCCTATGGACTCCTATCGTGGCACGCAAACGTCACCGTCTCGGCTCTCTTCAAGCACGGCATTCTTAGTGGCACTTCTTAACGTCAACGGGATTACTACCGCCATTTGTGTCAGTGTAATTCCAGGGCTATGGGACCTGTGTAATTCCAGGGCTATGGGACCTACAGTTACAGAAAACCCCAGTGCAACCACAAGTTTTTAACTCCAAAGTGCTGCCAGTGTCACCTGGTGGAGTCAGAAGGGGCCAGCAGAGCTCGCTGCCAGCATATTAAAGCTTCATTTGTTTGTAACTTTGATGCTATAACCTGGATCTTAGAAATTATAAGGTTATGAGGTTGACACACCATTTGCCTTTTACATATATTCATATATATATATGTATAAAGAAGACAACAACCGGAGAGCTTTAGGACGAGTACACAAAATAGTAGGGCTGATTACCAACACCTTCCTCTAGATGAGAACCGTTCTCAGCTTGAAAGAGACAAAAACTACCCATAATGAGATGTGAAGCTCAGACAGTTTTTCAGACGGAGGTGGCTATCACAACTTGTGCAATCAGTTTCGGAGTAAAAAAATATTAATTCTGCTATGTATTTCAAGCTGTGCATGCTGTTAAATGACATTTGATCTGAAATTGGCTTTTTCTTCTTTCTCTGCTTCTATTTTCTTCATAAGTAACTGCAGAGCCAAACAAGCCCATGCAGTCTCAGCTGATGTGGACACATCTCTGATCTCTTCTGGGTGTCTGCCATGGCATCAAACAGCAGCATGAGACCTTGCATCATGTCCCTGTTCCTACTTTCGTATCACAGGAGCAGAAACAGGACATACCATCAGTCTCCTTGTTCTTTTTGTGTTATTTTAACCAGACTATTTTTATCTCCATTTAAGACTTAAGTTGTTGATGGATTTTGATGGAATAAGAATACTTCTGATATACTGAATAGATTTGTTGCCTGTTTAGAGATTAGATAAACTGTTATTTATATTTCAGATTAAAAACTTTACTCTCTCAGTGCCAGCATTAAGAAACGTCTTCATGAGTTTTCCTGTAGAAGTTTATTTTTCTGCCTGTATGTCTCAATAGGATTTGTAGAAGTTGTGACATGTTCTTCACACCATGTGTCCAGGTGGATTGTATTGCTTGATGAACACAGGTTTGCCTCTGAAACATCAAAGATGTGCTTCCTGTTTCCCCAGAATGATTTTATATATGTCTTCAATCTTTGAGTTGAAATAGGAAGGACCAGCAGCCAGTTCCATCTGAGGGTCTTGGGCTTGATCTTGCCCAGAAAAGACTCAGACTTTGCCTCTCACTCCTGACTCCTGATGGAGCTGTGATGTTGGTGTTGACTGAACGTTAGGCTCAGAAGAGGGTCTCCCACATGCTCTGTAAGGAACTGTAAGTAAATTAAAAAAGATAACTGGCAGCTAAATTTGCCAATTCACTTTGCTCCTGTGTATTTTAGTAACCTCATTTGTAAAATGGGAATAATGAGTTTGTCATCATTTCACATCAATGGATTGAAATGGGTTTATGAGAGCTAAATATGAGGACGTTTACTCTCTCTTTGCAAAAAATGCTTTGGTTTGGGGTAGGTCAAGTTTTTATTATTATTGAATTCTTCTGTTTCAGAATGCTCAGCTCTGAGATTTTTTTATTAAACTCATCTGTCAGAACAGAAAGACTTTCTGGAGAACACTGGATTGTAAAGGACATATTCGATGAATGTGTGCATATTATGTCCATAAATGTTTGTTAGAAAAATTATTCCCAACTGATATTACAAAGATATGAAAAATTAGATCACAAATCTCATTAACGATACAGACACTGAAAGAGAAATGAAGCCAATTAATGTTGATAGTACTTGTCAGAAGAACGTCATGGTTCTCCTCTTAATGCCAGTCACATACCCCAAGCCGAATGACTCCGCAAACAACAGCTTTCCTCTCACCAGGAGCAAGCTTGGGTGGATAACGAAGGAAATTTCTGGTTTTCCTTATGTATATCAAATTACCTCAGTTTACCTGATGATAGATATTATATTAAAGTTACGAAAGGGAGTGGAGGCAGCGGGGACAGGGCTCATTGACCTCACAGAGCCCCTCCACTCTTATCTTCTGTGGGTACTTAAGTGGAATTAAATATCAGGCTGCTCTGTTTCCATGACAACTTTGCTTTTCATGAAAAAAAGTAGTATATGGTTTGTGATTTGAGCACTCTGTGAATGTGGCTATTAAGCATCATCCACTTTGTCACTGGGAAAAGCGAAAAAGGAAGACACATACTTTTAAACTTGGGTATAAAACGGAACTTTTTCGACCTGAGAATCAAAGTAGAAAAACGGTGGATATAGTTAAAATTAGCAGACTTGAAATTTTTTTAATGTATGCAGTTACATATGAGACAAAATACATATGCATACATGAGTTTCATAGGCAAGTCTACAGGTACATAACTCTGTAGGACTACTCTTTAAGTTCTGAGTGCATCCCTTTGTCAGGTGAATTAAAGCTTGAAGTGAACATTCAAACCAGAGATACAAAAAGCGTTAGCCTTAGTTAGAAGGTCTTCTAACTTTGACAAAAATCTTACTTCATACTTATGTATATATGCAAAACTACTTTATCTGAGACAACCTTGTGGCCGATGGCTTTTTGAGTACCACAGTGTGAGAGGTGCTGGCAGTTGGCACAGGGACAAATGCCCGTGTCCGAGGAGGTGTTTGACCCGACCCTTGTGTGCTCCACCACCCTGTGCCATGGTGGGCACGAGCAGCCTACCTGGGGTGAGCGCTTCTTTTTAACCAGCTTTGACACCAATTAGAGGAAATGTCATTTTCCCACACAACTAACTGCGGGGACTAATTATGCAGAGCTGAAGACGCACAGATTTATCAGCTAACCCCCCGCAGATGTGGTTCCAGCAGACCCATCTCCCAGCCCACCGATGGTGGCTGAAGGTGCCGTCCATCACACAGTGGGAACATCTGGGCCTTCTTCCCACACCAGCTGGGAAACCACGGGAGAAAAACGAGCAGCCTGACCTCAGCTGGGTCACCATGCAGTGCATTTTTACTTCCAGAAGAAGTACTTTAAGGGGACCTAAGGGAAATATGAGAACAAACGTTTTAGCAGGACCTGTTGCTATAGGACAAGGGGTAACGGCTTTAAACTGAAAGAGGGGAGATTCAGACTAAATATGAGGAAGAAATGTTTTATGCTGAGGGCGGTGAGCCCCTGGCCCAGGTTGCCCAGAGAGGTGGGGGATGCCCCATCCCTGGAGGTGTTCAAGGCCAGGTTGGACGGGGCTTGGAGCACCCTGGGCTGGGGGGAGGTGTCCCTGCCCAGGGCAGGGGGGAGGGACGAGATGGTCTTTAAAGGTCTTTTCCAACCCAAACTATTCTATGATTCTAAAAAGAAGCTGGGTCATTGTGAAGCAAGGGCTTTTTTGAGAGGGCACAGAGGCTCCAGCGAGTGTAGGCACACAGCTGAAGAAATCTTGGAGAGCTCAATGACACCCAGTGAATTTAGGCAGCATCTGGAAGACTAGTTTTCCCCTCTTTCTACCTCAGTTTTGCTTTGGCCCTCTGAGTCTGTGCAGCCGCAGCCTTAGGAACTGCAGTTCACTGCCCAAAGCAGTGGGGACCTGGGTGGTGGATAGGATGCGGGAGGCCAGGAGACCGCAAGGAAAGGGCCACCAGGGAAGCAGGTTCACAGCAGCGCTTGGAGGAGAGTGCAGAGACCTCTTGGAAAGAGGACGTGGGCATTTCAGTCACTGCTGAGAAGCTGTCTGCTCACTGCGGGTAAAAGCGAAATAAAGGGCGAAGAGAATTTTGACTTCTGTGGTTTTGTCACCAGCTGTGCCAAGGGAAGACACCGTCTGGGCACCACAGTCAGTTTTGAAAGGGAATGTCTAAATCGTACAGTGAAATAAGTGTAATTAGTGTTGTTATTTCAGGCTGCTAATCCCAAGGTAATGTTTATTTAATTAAGTGATTTTTTTTTTGAACAACAACAAAAAAGTTTACAGAAGGGGTGGAGGGCAAAGTGCAAGAGCAGGATGTGCCGAAAACACTTCAGTGAGAACGGGCGAGAGGTGAGCCCCGACTGCAGACAGCGGAGATACTGCCAGCTTCACGGGAGCACGGGCCACATACAGCATCCAGAGGAGGGCTGAAAGGAGCACTTTTCCTCGGTATGTCATTAAATTGTCGACTTCTGACTACAGGCTGCATATTAAAGCTTCATTTGTTTGTAACTTTGATGCTATAACCTGGATCTTAGAAAATATAAGGTTGAAAACGTGCTCAGTGATTTATTCACATAACTTTAGAAGCTGTCAGCAAACGGATCATTATTTCCTAACGTTTATTTATTATCCAATTTAACTTACCTGAGCAATTCACATTAAAAGGGAGAACGGCACGATTTTTGTTACTTGATATCAAAGGTAAATACAGGTTTTTCTAATACTTGCTGCTCGTAGATTCAATAACCTGCTGAAGCAGTCAAGGTAAACATTTCATTTTAGTAAATACTGTCTCATATTATTTCAGTTTTCATTAAATTGTCTTTCCAGTAGTCTGATCTGCTGGAATATCTAAAACTCTAGTATTTATAAATGCATATGAAGCCCGACATTGATGGATATTAACCTGTTGGCTATTGTCTAATGAGCCTGTATGTGGTATTGTCATTGAAGAAAGTCCCCACTGCCCTGAACTTCTTTATTTGCTGTGGCCAGCAGGGCGAGGGGGGGATTGTGCCCCTCTGCTGCGCGCTGGGGAGCCCCCCCTGCAGCGCTGCCTCCAGCTCGAGGGGGCCCAACAGCAGAAGGACACGGAGCTGTTGGAGCGGGGCCGGAGGAGGGCCCGGAGATGCTGCGAGGGCTGAGCCCCTCTGCGGGGAGGACAGGCAGGGAGAGGGGGGGTTCAGCCTGGAGAGGAGAAGGCTCCGCGGAGACCTCAGAGCCCCTTCCAGTGCCTAAAGGGGCTCCAGGAGAGCTGGGGAGAGACTTTTTCCAAGGGCATGGAGTGATAGGACGAGGGGGAATGGCTTCAAACTGGAAGAGGGGAGATTGAGATGAAGTATGAGGAAGAAATTGTTGACTGTGAGGGCGGTGAGCCCCTGGCGCAGGTTGCCCCGAGAAGCTGTGCCCGCCCCATCCCTGGAGGTGTTCAAGGCCGGGTTGGACGGGGCTGGGAGCACCCTGGGCTGGTGGGAGGTGTCCCTGCCCAGGGCAGGGAGGTGGCACTGGATGATCTTCAAGGTCCCTTCCAACCCATACCATTCTATGATTCTATGACAGGAGGGGTGACATGGAAATGCTAATGCATATATTTGCTATTTAATGCAGATATAGCATAACTGCTTATTTTAGACAGTAGAATCAGGTCTTCAATGCCTGCAAAAATGAATCTGATTCTATAGAAGATATTTTTCAAAAGCACAATAAAATTGAGGTTTAATATATCTATATATTAAAATACAGGTGATTCTATAAACAGCTCTAAATGTAATTAAAAATATGTGAGAACTAAAAAAAAGTTATCTAAAGACTACAATATCAAGTTCATTTGTTTAAGACTTTCCCATGCCATTCCAGCCGGTGGAGCCGCACGTCCCACGGCGCGGCTGTGTGCTCCCCTCCTCGGCAGCGCTGCTGGGGGCCGGTTTGCCCTCTCCCCGCTGGGTGGCAATGACGGTGTGACCCCCCCCCCCTCGTAGGTGCCGTACTGGACCGAGCCCGGTGTGCGCTGCTGGCCACCCTGTGCTGTGCTGCAGGACGGTGTTTTTGCGGGGGGCCGCGCTGTGCCGCAGGCGATGCACAATGGGAGCGGGGCTGCGGTCGCGAGGGCTGGGAAGCGGGTGGTGGGGAGTGGTTCCCCCACACCGGGGTGGCCCATGGACGTCCCGCACTGGGACTTCATCTTAAAAATACCTCTGTTATCCTCATTTTGATTCTCTGCAGATGTATTAAAAAAAAATTATTTGCATACATACACTTAGAGTCGCTTACAAGCTTACTTTTTTTAAATAACATTGGTTTGTTAAAAACATTTTTTTTAATTTTTGTCTTCTTACTTTCACGAGAGCTTACAAAAAATTTGCAACTAACTGTTGACGTGCAATTAACCCAGTCCTGCCATACCCACTCAACTCAGTTCCTGCATTCATCAGGAAAAAAAACAGGACATCTCAGAGGATCTCTGGGCATTGAAATGGAAATACACATTTTTCTAACTTCAGTAGCGAAATAGGTATTAATGCAGGTGTTTGAGCTCAAATATTTTCATAATGGCTTTTAGTTGGTTGTTTTCCCTACTCATTTTGCGAGAGCCTGGATGAAAATAGGGAAGGAAATGAATCATAACCTTGTAGAGCAACTGCAGAGTAGGTGGGGTATCAGTTCAGGGACACCATTTGGTTTAGGTCCTTCATGTGGAATTCAGGTCATTACCGTGAGTTAGTAAGAAACATATGTGCAAGTATACACAGAAACTACAGAAAATATAATTTTCAGAGCTTATTCAGCAGCAGATTGCAGAATACAGTTGTTGGATAAAATATACTTGCACTAAATTGGATTGTGGGTGAATAAAGGAGTTACTCTTAAATTCAGCAGTGGAGTCCTGCTCTGTGTTCAACTGCAAATATATAGAGGTTTTGTTTCGCTTTTGCAACTTATTCAATAAATATTTTGGCATGCCTGTCTGTTATGCTGCCTTAATCATCCCTTCTATGGAACAGAAATTAGCATTTGTAATTTATTCACCAGTGGAAACAGAAAAAAGGCTCTGCAATGAGGGGAAATTTAATGCCTAACAGGTAACGGGAATGCTGAGTCAGCACAAAGTACATTTGATAAATAAATAAACTCACTGCCTGTGTATAATTTAACAGAAGATATGGCAAAGTGGGGGGAAAGAAAAAAACCAGCTTTTATCTGTCCTGCATTAAAAAAGCTGTAAGACTTTAATGGCCCTCCAGACACTCATTTGGGTAACGTGATGCAGTCGCTAAACCTGGCGCTTTCTGGGGGCAGCAGCACGTGCAGGGTCTGTCCTGGGGGCAGCAGCAGAACCGTAGGTGTGAGCGAGAAATGCTGCGGGTTCCCGCTGGCTCCCAGGACAGTTTGCTGTTTGCTGGTGTCCTGACTGCGACAGGGAAGGCCCTGTTATATTCTATAATAATATTCAAGCTGACAAAATTTACTTTGCCACAATTCCCTCTTCAAGCATGAATTCCCCCATCTCCTAACTTGTGCAAATTTAGCCCTGGATTTAATGTGGTTTTGCTCTCATTCTCTAATGGAATCCATGGTGAATGCTTTCATAGTGATATAGGGCTACGAAGATGATGAGGGGATTGGCGCATCTTTCTTATGAGGAAAGGCTGAGGGCCTTGGGGCTTTTTAGTCTGGAGAAGAGAAGACTGAGGGGGGATCTTATCAATGCTTATAAATCCTTAAAGGGAGGGTGCCAGGGGGATGGGAACAGTCTTTTTCCAGTGGTGCCCAGTGACGGGACAAGAGGGAACGGGCACAAACTTGAGCATGGGAAGTTCCATCGTAACCTGAGGAGGGACTTCTTCCCTGTGCGGGTGGCAGAGCAGTGGCACAGCTGCCCAGAGAGGTGGGGGAGTCTCCCACTCTGGAGCCATCCCAAACCCGCCTGGACGCCGTCCTGTGCCACTGCTGGAGGTGACCCTGCTGTGGCAGGGGGTGGGACTGGGGGAGCTCCAGAGGGCCCTTCCAACCCCCACCAGTCTGGGGTTCGGGGATTCTTTGATTCTGTGACTCAGGTGCCAGCCGGGCTGACCTCAGAAGATCCTCTGCTTCCCCTGACCCATTTCTTCTGCATTTATCTTTGGGATTTTAATTTAGCCATCATCACTGCAGTGATTAAGACCAGTGCCTTGTGCCCCAAGCATGGCCAGCACCCACTGACCCCCCAGGCATTACCTGAGGGCTCAGCACAGGCACATGGGCACCTTTCAGGGGGTCAAACAAGTAGGAAAACTTTGGGTATATTTTCCTCTAACTGAGATAACTAAAGCATGTTAGAGATAAAGAGACGATGTGCCTCTGACATTGCCAGAGCTCATCCAGACTAGAGCAACCCTCTGCGAAACAGCTGTAGAGTTTCTGGTTGAAATCCCCCTTCATTATAAAAATAAGAAAAAAAATTTTGCTGAAATTAAAAAAATAATGCAGCTTGAGATACATATCTAGTACGGAAGAAGTAGTAAATGGGTAAATGCTTAAAAATAGCAAAGTCACAACAGAAAAAAAACGTGTGTTCTGATTGGAGACTTCAAACCAGCTTAAGCATAAGTGAAATTGTCACATCCACCCAAAGCGGCTGACGGCTACAAGGGTTATGAAAGCGGGATGTCCTGCCCTGGCTCGGGCTACTGGAAGGAAGACCGAGGAGCGGCGGGGGCAGCCAGGCTGGGAGACCCCCTCTCGCCCTCCCTGCCCACGCGGCCCCCAGCACTGCGGCGGGGGAGCGGAGCAGCACCTTTCCAAGAGGGCATCAACACCAAAAGGTTTGCCGTCCAAATAGACTGGACGCCGTGCAAGTTGGAGGTCCCTACTAAGGTAAAAGTAGTCTTACCCTGAGCACAGTGATTGTGGTGGTGAATTGGCTCCAATTTCCCCAATCCCATATGAGTTTTAATAGCAGAACAATTTTACCTGGTTACATGAGCGTCTCTACTAGGGTTGTTACTGGCATAGCTACCTTGGAGGGGGAAGATCATGTCCCAACTGGCTATGCCACTGAATTCAAACCCTTTTATTTTTTCATTAAAAAAAAAAAAAAAAAGGTAATAAGATGCCTATTTTGTTTTCTAAATGGCAAATAGATGAGTTTCTCAAACAGTTATAATACTGAAAAACATAATGACGGTCTCTAATTAAATTATTTTTTTTCCCCAACCCAACCCCATGTAGGTTTAAACGAATTACCTCTATAAAATCCCAACCAAAATACCCACTTGACAGATTTCAATGATTAAACAGCAGTTTCACTTGCTTGCTCTTCATTTCTGACTCTTGGGAAGAGTTATATGTCTTTTTATTAGCTTGTGATCTAAAGCTGCTTTACTGCCTCTTAGACTAACCAGTGACAACAAAATTGCCTAACGCCGTCCATAAAGAGTGTGCTTGGCCGAAAAGAGGTGCCGGGTACACGTCTGGCAGGGCCCGACGCTGGGGGACACCGGGGCACCTGGCTCCCAGCCATGGCCAAGCTGCTCCCGGCCCTGCCGCTCACCCCGTGTCCCTCTGCGCCGCCTCTAAACGATGGCGCACTGAGGAATACGGCACTGATATTGATCACCAACCATGGTAGGCATGAATTTTTCTTTCCGGGGAAAGTTTGGGAAGCTGCGTGGCCATCGGCCCTCGGGGACTCTGACGACCTTTTGAGATTGAGAATATTCATCATTATAAAGTCTTGCTTTCAAAACGATGACTTTTTGAAAATGGGTTGCTGTTTGGGGGACATTTGCACCCATTTCTGCTTTTTAGCCTCTATTAATTGTATTTTTTCCTATTATGATGCAGCCCATAAGACAGACACAGAACGACAATTAAGGCTGTTCTGAGAAGCCGTCACACTGGCTGTGGTTTGTGAGTGGTTTGTGTGATCGATTTTTACTTTTCAACTGAGATAATGGGCACTTTGCATAGAGAATTTATAACAAGAAACATCCTTCTATATTGGCACATGAAATGGGCATGACTTTTACTGCAGCAGTATTTCATTGATTTTGCAATACACCGTGCAGTCCTAGCAGCGACGGGTCTAATTTTGCCTTACCTGGAAGAAGTTTTCCCACGACTATATATTCATGATTTAACTTCCCAGAACCATTTTGCAGGCTTGATTGTGCATGACTTTTGGTGCAGTTTGATGCCCGTCTGACTTTGTTAACAGAGCATAAAAAATACAAAAGAAGTGCAGAACATGCCATCAAGGGTTTTAAGTGTATATTTATCTGCGCGTTGGCACAAGGAAGCAGGAAGGATGCTCTGAGGCTGATGCTATTCAACCTTTTTTTTCGGAGATAAGGCACATGAAGGATTTGCTCCCTTCTGAGGGAGTATTGCAGCATGGTCACATACAAGCAAATATTTAGTTAAAAAGTGGGAAAAAGAGCTCCAAAATACGCGACTATGTTTCTGCATAAGTAAAATTGAGGAAGGAGAAGCTACTATAGATGAACTGTCTTCCGGGGTGGGGCAAATGAATAGTTACTCTTTCCAGTATGAATTACTTCATTTTTTCCTCTTTTCAGTTTGTTACAACCATAACTTTATTTAAATGTAGCTTTTATTTCCAGTGTGACTGTAATAATTTCTTAGAGAACATATTTTAATAGCTTGACTATATGCTCAGGATTTCTGTTTGCTTCTATAATTGCTTCTTAATTATTTTCCAATTGCTGAAACAACAGTTTTCACAGTTTATTAAAAAGCATTTTTGAAAGCATTACCCTAAGGCATTGTCAACATTTTATTACTATCACTAACAGCCAGCACAAATGAATAATCATCAGCATGGGTAGCTTGTATCAGAGATGAAAACTGTTTGAGGCTTATGTAGAAATTATAATAAAGTTTAATGTCAGACTGGAGCCGTTTTCATGCAGGAACACGGGAAACTTTCTGCTACCAAATGTCTGGACCAGCTCCATCCCCTCAGCGCCGCGCTGGAACATCTCGGTGAGGAAAGCTGGGGGCTCCTGGGTCTGTGATCTCGAGAGGACCTCGCGTGGGCAGCGGCCAGGCTGCTCCCAAAGGCTACTCCTCTCTTAGCGTTAGCATTGATTTAAATTCTCTTTGGCTCCAGAATCATCCGTTTTGCCCGGATCCTCCTCCTGCTGGGCTGGCCGGCTCATTGCCCTCCTCCAGCTACAGCGGCCGGATCACAAATCCCATATGTGAAAAATCATGGTGTTGGGATGCTCAGAAATATATTCTGTATTTCTATTCCCAGTATTTTACTAACGGAGTTGGCATCATTGTTACTGGAAAGCAAAATTATATTTCCAAAACTTTAAAAAAACTTAAGGCAACTATTTTGGCCATATGTTTTTCCCACTCTTCTTTACTTTAGGGAAAATTTGGCCTGATCCATTTAGCTATAACAAGCTGGAACACTCTTAAGCCTGTGTCATTGAAACCCAAGAATATTCAGTGTATGGAAGGTATCAGTTTAAACTATTTCTATGCATAGTCCTGATTATACATCCCGTTAAAGTGGTAGTTTAAGAGACATCAGCAGAGCCTACACAACCTTGTTCTTGCCTGTATAATGCTTCAAATCAAGCCCTGTG
The DNA here is from genome assembly GCA_017639485.1 of Pluvialis apricaria. Classification (NCBI taxonomy): domain Eukaryota; kingdom Metazoa; phylum Chordata; class Aves; order Charadriiformes; family Charadriidae; genus Pluvialis; species Pluvialis apricaria. Next base: position 40,663,396 of record CM030013.1, read on the forward strand.
TAATTAAGACTTCATAATCAGCACTTCAAAAGCAGCCTTGTCTCCAAGTTATTCGCAGGTGCCATTCCAGCAGATGATGTTTGCAAAATATTGTACCTATAAAATTGCTAAAAATGCTGAAGTACCACTGTCCACGGGCTCTGTCCTGTTGGTGCTTCGTGTCCCCCGGGTCCCTGCCAGCCCCCACGCGTGGCTGCTGGGCAGAGGATGGGGCAGGTCCCTCAGATCCTGGATGCACCAGCTCTGTCCCCTCAGCTACTGCCTTTTCTTTGCCCGCGTTAACCAACATGCGGCCACCATCCTCTTAACTGACTGACATGCCCCCACATCATCTTTCTTGAGAGAGGAGTTCCCTGGAAATTTTTTTATATTAAAAAAGTAGTTTCTTTTCCCCCCTGGCATCGCCGCTGCTTCACAGGTACTTTACAGTGGTTTGGGATCCATGCCACACCGAGCCACAACTGCTGCATGTCAAGGTCACTCCTCGGCCCATTGCAATATACAGATCCCGTGAAACGCAATAAATAAAGGAGAATCCTCACAACGGCTCTTGGTTACGGTTAAATCTTCCTTTGCAATTGCAGCAATGATTGCTGTTAAACAGTTTACTTGCTTTTTTAACAGAAAGCAAACCGGTGGGGTGGTTCTCCCCAGCATTGTCCGTGCCAGCGGCATGCAGCAAGTTCCCCATGCTCAAGTGTGATAAATATTTAAATAGCTCCATCCTCCCCAGCAGGTCATTTGAACCTGCAAGAGTGACCTCCTGCAAAGCCCAGGTGACAGGGCTTCACCATTTCTTCAGGGGACTCCCAGGGATCAATTCCCTTTTTGATGGCTCACACCCCCTCATGTGAGGGGCACACGTTATCTTGTCAAGTAAGCCGTCGCACTCAATGATATTCTGATCTATAGATATGCAAATCAATACCACTCTCTGTGCCTGCGCTACATATGAATTTCCAAACTACAGCTCACTCTAAACAATTTTAAAGAGAAGAACAGAAAAAATTGTTCTTGTCGAGAGATGCCCGAACTTCCAGCCTACAAATAATCAATACATTTTTTTCCATGTATTTCCTTGGAGGTTAAAAATTTAGACAACACTTGGGTTCTAACAACTTCTTCCAAAACCTAAGTATTAGAAATAATTACCTAAAAGTTAGTTGGGAAGTTTGTGACAAATTATTCATGCTATGTGTCAGAGTTGAAACTACAGGAAAAGGTCAATTTTGCCAAACGTCCCCATGTAAAAAAAAATAAAAATAAAAAGTTGACAATTTCAGAATTTGTTTCCGGAATAAAATATTTCTTTAAAAAATAGTAAGGAAAATAAAGACTAAAACAAACAAAAAAGTTACAGATTATCACCTCATTAGTGTTTTCAAGTACCTATTTTTTTGTCACTGCTTAATACAGATAATATTTTACTTTTGAAAATGCCCACACCCCCCTCCCCACACCTAAATGCTGCTGGGGAATATGTTCAGCCTTAACCGCACCTTTGTGCCCCTCTCCAGCTCTGAGTTGAGAACATCCCTCATAGTCCCATCAGGACCGAGAGATTTCTGCCTTTAGAGGTGAACGGGTAGAAGAGGAAAACATCGGCTGAGATGAACTGGGGGCTGAAGCACCACACAGATAAAAGCCTTACGTCCCTCTCCCTCTTCTCGCATAACACTGACGTTTTTAAAGTAAGATATGTTAGAAGCAGCACCTGCATATTTATACAGGTGGGAAATAAATGTTTTGCTTATATTCTCTTCCTATGCTCTTCTCATAAACTAAATCGTATAAATGATTCCTGATTTACCTTCAACAGCGCTGAGCAGTGTTTTGCCTGGATATAAAACTCTGGTTTTAATACTTTGATTGTGAAATGCTAAGAGAAGAATTGATGCCTTGAAGGCATTATTAGCTTTAGTGAACTAGAAGTTTTCCTCCTTAATGCGGAGGCAGGAAGGTATCCCCGCCTCCGGAGTGGGATGCAGAGGTTTTGTTATTAGGTGCCAGGAGAATAAACCTGGGGCCGTGGCTGCCGGGAGCCTCATGTGCCCAAACCCTTGCGGGAGGAAAGCCGGCGTGCAGCTCGGGTATGGTGCTTTAGGGGGCAAGCTGCCTCACTGTAGAGTGTGCGATAAGCATTCAGACCGTAAAATTTACAGTTTCACTGCTACTGTGAAGGTAGGTGGAACAAATAGAATATAGTCCCATGAATTTACAGTGGCGTGACAAGGATCACGTATAATTTACTAATGAATACGCCAATTAGCTGGCCTGGAGATATAAGGAGGGATTTACTAATGGTTCATCAGGTCTGTGCCCAAAAAATGGTGCTTTGCTGCCTGTTCTTCACCTTCTTTATGCCACGGTGGTGACAAAGAGAATGTGTTTGAATGCTCCATCCTTGTACTAACCGTATTTAGCAACGGAGCTAACAATGATATAATGATATTTTTGTCTATTTCTCTCATGGAATTTTGAACAACTTGTCGCTACTTAAAACAATGAAGCTAAAAGAAATACAACATTCTCCAGAAACAGCTGCAAATGAAAACGTTGCGTGTTCCAAAGCCAAGTCCTGGCTGTGGTGAAACAGCCCGGGCTGGTGAGGAAGGGAGAGAGACTTCTAGGCGCATTGTGTTAAACAAAGCCATAATTATTGATTATGGCGGCCATTTAAACACTTAAGACAGTTTCCAAAATGTGATGATAAAAATCTACTTTTAAAAATTGTATCTTGAAATTGTATATGAAAAGTCTCATCAACGCTACTGGCCAGAGCCATTTCTGATGTTTAGGTGAAGCACTCTTAAAAGTGTCAATGTTCTTCATCCACATCAGATTGAAATGTTTGGCATGATGCATGCTCTCAGTAATGAAAAGATCGTTCTTTTTGTAGAGTTCATTATTAAGGTTGCATGCAAGTTACACAATCACATTACATGTAACTGCACAGCAATAATTTACATGGTATCATTTTATTTTATATATTACATGTGTGCATAATTTAAGGTTCAGACACATTTCCTAGTCTCTGGGCACACAAAGTGCATGGAATCCACAGTCCAGAATTTCAGCCTGAGACACTTTTTGTTCTGAACTTTTCTTTGTACAGCTGTACTTACCAACTAACAAGGCAAATCTTGACAGCATTATTTACGTGAACAGTCTCACCAAACTGCCCTGCAGAATTGTAATTCATTATTGATTTAAGTGAAGTATGGGGATAATTACGGCACTCTTTTCCGAGGTCAGCTGAAAGTACAAAAACTATTCATAGAGGCCAGGATCTTCAAAACAGCCCAATATTTCTGAAATTGGAGGGAAAAAAAAAGAGGAGAGATGAGGGAGGCGGAGGGCAAAGCGCTCACAGATTCATACGAAATTCCCAAGAGTCCAATTCCAAGTCACATCCATTAACGATCTCGCTGCAGTCAGAGGCACAACATGGCACCGCTGGCAGAACAGCACAGGCCAATATCCCGGGGGAAATACAGGGCTGGGAATTTTCACATGGTGATGTGCCGGCCATTGGGTACTTTTGTACCGATATTTTCATGAATATATTGTTTGAGCCTATACCATAATAGTTAATATGCCAAAAGGTTTTCGTTTGGGATAGCAGAGAATACCTGTGCCTGCTCTGAACACCACCACTAACAGCACGAGTCATATGGGCCCACCTGGAAGAAGTAAACGCTATTTATCTTCACTTATTCAAAAAGGTGTGAAGAAGCTGTTGGAAACAGATGGACTGTGCTTATTAGAGAAACCCACGTTATTTACTAAGACTAGATGGAATCGTGTTATTATTTGATATCACTTGCTATGCATTCCTCCTGTGACAGAAGGAATGTACAAAGTCAGCGGGCAGCAATCCCACTTTCAAGACGTACTTGAGGATCCAGGCTGCCTTTCCACCTTCTTGATAAACAGCAAATAACTCCACAGACAGACATTTAAGAGTAGAGATGGGGATTTAAGACGATGGGAAATGTCAGATGAAGAAAGGCTCAAGAACTCCTCCAAAGACTGAAACATTACCTCCAGCAGCGCAGAGGGAGATGGGCTCGGGAAAGGTGATGTGTGTGAAGCCTGCGGAAAAGTCTGAGAGCAACAAGCGACGGTACCGAAATGGTACCGAGGAACTCCTCTGTTGTCCCTGCCAGCCACCGCACCGCTGCCAGCAGCGCAGTCATTGCCATCTGGCTCCCTACAAAGCATCTCCCTGCTACCGAGCAAAAGCAGAACGCAAGCGCAGTTGTAGTTACAGACTGAACTTCCTACGTTCAATGCTTCATTATTCCCTTAGTTGTAAATTTACATGCAGTGGTATAGGGTTGGGGTTTTTTTTTGCTTTTTCCCTTTCTTTGTAATAGGATAACTACAGCCATTTTTTCTGCAGCCCCGGGAAACAGTTCTCTGCCGAGCCGAGCTGTTGACTTATTTATGTATCAGCTGTATCTGCAAACAATATTATAAGTGGAAGTATTCTCAATGTATCACGGTCCTTGTCACAGTAACAACTGCCTTATTTACCCAAGAAGCGCTCTATGGAAGAACGGGGATTTCACATAGGAATTAACTTCTGACATTGATGTTAGTTAAAGCTTATCACATGAAACATTGAATTATCGGCTAAGGCTGCGGAACTGCAGCAAGATAACAGAGAATTCTGAATAATAATTGATAACTCCATGCTGAAATCAATGCTATTAGACTACAGTGATGTAGATATTTCTTTTATCTACAAAACACAATTAAAAATTGAACTGAGTGTGGACCTTAAATGTCAGTATCATTACCAGGTTTGGGGTTGTCAACACCTGAACTGAAAATTGTGAGTATGCAAGCAAGAATACCCCCTGCAAAAACGCTCAGGAATTCATTTACAAAGTCTATTTTCTATTAGACAAAACAACACGCGGTGTATTAGATCCCACGCCTCTGCCTCCAGGAAGGCTTTTGTCAAACCAAGGCACACTCAGGGTGGGCAGACACATCTGTGGGGCACAGATAAAGGAGCGATGCCCGTTCCCTACAATCCATTCCAACAGAACAAGTTAGCCCTTGCCCCGTATCCTATTGTTTTCCAACAATCTGCCCTCTCCCCCAGCATCTCGGTCACTCTGTCTCTGCGCTACGCTAAACCGGAGCTGAGCAGATGGATATTTGGGGCAGGAAGGGGCATGGTGAAACGGCAGAGTTGTGCCGGTATCTATTTCAGTTCGCAACGTGGAAGCTTTGATGTCACCCGATGCATGGGGTGTCAGTGTCTTTGTTAAACTAATCCACCCGTTACAAGCATATGACTGTTTAAGAGTACTTAGAAATTATATTTCATAGCCCACTTTTGGGACCAAATAACAACATAAAGCCTTACGTTAGTCTAAAAGCACTATTCACACATTAAAAGAAGTCTTACGTATAACAATGACATGGTTTGGGTTTTTTTTGCTATTCCACCCCTAAAAAATGGTGAATCAAAGCAACGATGTAATTTCAGCATGTCCCAGCCATCAGAGAGAGGGCCAGCATCTTTCCCAGGAGAAATTCTCTGGAAGAATATAATAGAAAATACTATCATTGGCTTGGGGGTTGTTTTGTTATGACATGTTATTTATTCCTTAAATCTAACACAGGCTTCTAACAGTTACCTGGGAAGCCACCACCCCTCTTTTGGGTGTATTTTATGGTCTGCTCTGGATTTGCAGGGTGCCGGGACTGAAAGAGCAGAAGGTGGTGTTAAAGCCAGAGGAGAGGGAATGCCGTGGCGGTGGGGCACGCCGTCCACCTCCGGAGCAGGAGGATGCTCTCAGCCTCCTCCAGCCAAACCAGCTCCCTACCATCTCGTCACAGGTCCACGGCAGCTTTGTGCATGCTCTTCTCGTTCTCACCTTAGAGTGAAGACAGCTCTTGAATGAGTCTGGCTACGGAGCTTATTCTCAAAGCCTTTAAGCACACACCTCAAATGGATCTGTAAACTCTCAGACTGTTCACAAATTCAGTATAACATTTAAGCCCAAGTACCATGTTCAGCTGCAGTTTATGTTCTTCTGTTGGTAATAACTCATCTTTTAAACACAATAGAAGCTGTTTGATAAAAAGTAATTAAAGCATTGAAGTGTTATTTTTAAAAACATTGTTATATTGAAGCTCTTATTGTCTCCTCAGCAAGAGCAGAGAAGGGTGGCAGACCTGGTGCTGAAATCCTCGTGGAGAAAGAGTGGACACCACTCAAAGAGTTCATTTCCATATAGTAATCTTTGAACTTGAGATGTGGCAGAAGTGGCACCCCTCTGCTAGAATGAGGAGACAGAGAAAAAAAACAGCAAAAAATAAAGAAATCTTTTCCCAAACCAACCGAGGAATGCAATTCCCATCAATTTAAGTGACATCTCAGTCCTCATTTCTTAATTACTTACCTAGCTATTATTTCTCATGTTGAGAAGCACAGAAGTCCACAACATCTCCATCAAGTTTCTGACAGAAGGATATTATTTTACAGCAGGTATGATGTCCAGAATACCCTGTTTCAAGGACAGTAGTACAGTCACAGAATACTGATGTGAACATCTCGAGATGAGACACCATAGCCTTTGACTGATGGCTGGAGACAGGACATGGGAAACACCTACACCCACGTCACCCAGCTGGGCTGGCTACGCACACACTCATACCCATCAGACATGCTGTGGCAGCATGTGCTATCAACATGGGCAACAAACGTTGCTTCCCAATTAGCAGCTTCAAGGACTGATGACCTTCCGTCCTGTCAAACTGCTGGAAATGTCAGCGTTAACTAAATAATGATGGAACAAATGGCAGAGCCTGGTTGTCAAAACTGCAACTCCAGAAAGACGACTGCAGCTTTGATGAATTCGGAGAGTTTTCCTCACCAGCAGATCAATGGATGGCTGTCTCCAAGCATTTCCCGAGACCTGGAATTAATTTTCAGGTTTTGAACTGAAGGCAATGAATTGACTTCAGACTCAAGTACAAAATACAGCCATCAGAAATGTGACTTCTGCACAAATTCAGATCTAATGAAGACTAAATACTTGTTACTTGAATGGGTACCAGTTACTTAAAAGAGTATTATTTGGTCTGCGTAAAGGTGGCAGAAACAAAGGGTGATAGGACACATCAATGAGCTGCGAGCTGTATGATAGATTGTAACCCTACACTGGTTTTATTTGAACAAATGTTACAACAATCCCCAGTAATTTGATTGTATCTCTGTATTTTGTGTGTCTTCTGCAACACAATATTACTTTCCATCATCCTAGAGATGGGCAATCATTTATCGTAGTAAATAAAATAATTCCCTATTTCTCTATGTTATGAAAATACCGTTTCTTTTAATTTGATGAAGTGGCTACTGTTCAGCATCTTCACAAAGCAGAAAGGCTGATGTATTTTACTCTGTGCTTTCTTATTGTTTCCATGCTTAGTTGTACCTATTAAATGTACACATATTTTTTCAGAGTGGTACTACTTTGAGGATAGTGGCATAGCGTACTGAAATACACCAGCTGATTAATTCTCACAACAGTTCTGTAAAGGGATGAGAACGTATCTCTCTGCATAACTATTTCTTTTAATGATTTATCTAAGAGAGTGTACATGTGGGTACACCACCATGCACATGGCTAAAATAAATTCAAAGAAAAGTATCTTTACTTTTCAGTGCTTTACAACAAACTTTAACTAGAACTCCATGGAAAAAATTCCAAAGCTTGGCAGAAGGGAAGATCAGATGTACTTGAAGGACAATTACATTTTTTACAAAGTTTCAAAGAAAGCAAAGATGAAAATGTTAAAAAAAGCGTGATGAATCTTCTTAGGAAAAGTAACAAATGCCCAGCATCAAGGACTTAGCAGTTTATATGATCAGCTTTCAAGTCAGAGCTTTTCCATGGCAAAGCTCTACTTGTATTATCATGTCCACTCTGCTCCTCAACTTACCTATATGAAAGCAGAAACACGTCCCACAGCATTCCAGCCTTCCCAGACAGCGCTGGGGGAATGTATCGGGCCTTAGGGAAGACTTCTGAGAGGTGTAACGGGGTTCCTGCACACAGTGAGAGGGCGCAAGGAAAGAGGATTGTGTTGAATTGCTGCTGCAGGATCTCACAGTAGAGTAGATGAGAACCAGAGAAGACACAGATGAACGGCATTATGTCTAGCAGCCATGTGCAGTATAAGCTGACTCATTAAAAGGGATAATTAAAGACAGCTGCCTACATAGTTAATTACTGTCAACAATTAAACCTAGAGGTACATTGCAATAGATACCCGAAGAAAACTGAACTGAGAGATGGCCTCATCTGGGCAACGTCTCTTCTCTGGCCTCCTCAGGCCCCCGAGGTATTCTGCTCCATGACTTTTAAAAGGCTGCATTTCTTTTATAGGACATTATTCTCATCCTCTTTTGTAGGAAAGTTGCTGGCTGCAAGCCCAGGAGGGTATTTTCTGCCAGGGTGCTAATCTGCCTACAGTCAAAGGGCCAGGCTAGCCCTTTCCTGGGGACGGAATGGGATGGGAGTCCTTGCTCTCCCTGTAGACCATCCCAACCCTTCCCTTCCGAGCACGGGACTGCAGTTGCCAGGACCCCGGTCCACGGCAGGAATAAACCACAGGACTGCAAAGAAATCTTTGTGCAGACGGTGACAGGAGAGAAGATCACACAGCTGTCAGATGAAATACATCCATCACACAGGTTAAAAGTATTTCAGTTTTTTGTATGGGAGGAAAACAAGAAATATGTTCTCTCTCACTCAGGAAAGAGAGGAAGCAAAATAAATATAAATATAATAATGTCAATATTAATTTTAATATTATTTGTTGCCTATAATAGCTTGCAAAATACAAAGAAACCTCAGCTGGGCTTAAATGAACTGGTTTATGAATCTGCATCCAGGGTACAGTTTACGAAAAATTAAAATTACACCACTAATTTTCTGATTAAAACCCCTTGAAGTCTCATAATAACCAGTGGTTGAAAAGTCAGCTGAGAGCATTTGTCATCTTTAAAATATCCTAGATTGTATTTTTCCAAGTCACCTCACCAGCCTTGAGACTCCCTCGAGAAAGGCAGAGCAGTGACAGCTTGCTGGGCAGAAGAGCTCCAGCTTCCACCCCCGTCCCCAGTCAGTGCCCAGCTCAGCTTCTCATGAGGATTCTTTCACCAAAACCAACGCGCCAGACCCCACGTGCCGTCTGGAAAGGACATATTCAAATCGATGGAGATATTTGCAGTCATTTGCCAGTTCTAAACATTCCCAAAAAAAATAAAAATAAATCAGTAGAACTTTTTTTTTTTTTTGCAAACATCAGAATCAGGTGGAGCAAGGGAGCCCCTTGCTTTGGTGCATCCCTGTGCAGAGACCGGTGCTCCCGGCGCTCCCTCGTGCGTGCCGTAGAGCAGCGGCCGTCCTGGCCGCCCATCCGCCAGCACAGGCACCAAACACCTCTCTCTGCGCAGCTGGTGCTGCAGGGGGCAAAGAAGAATTGCTTTTTCAGTACTTCCAGAAGAAGCTTAAGAAAATTATCGTTGTCACCTAGGATACAAAAAAAAAAACCCAACTTTCTCTTTTGGCTCTGGAATTTGCAGAACTTCTGCCGCTGTGTGTTGGCACCTACTGATGGCTCTTGACAGCACAGGATAATAGATTTTTGAATTTTTTCCAGAACTCCTAATGTACACAAAAATTCCTCCCCATTTGCTGCCACGGACTCCAAATGGTGCCTGTTTGCTGGTCATTACTCATTACTGAAGCGTTCCATATGCAAGATTGTTACTTCCTTGTAAAATAGACCTGACCGGTGCTCCAAGCCTGTGCAGTGCTCTGTTGTAAGCTGTCCACAGCCGGGACGCCCCACGTCAGCCCACCTGGTCCGCAGGAGTACCAGGAGGCACCATCGCAGGACTTTTAGTTGATGATGGTCTTTAATCTCTGAGAACATGGCCAGTACTTATCTTGCTCCATTCCTCGTTCTGCTACGCAGATTCTGAGATCAGAGAGCTGCAAATGCTACATCCCCCAAGAATAAAAATTTTTAGCCCTAAAAATCCTTAATTTCCCAATAGAAAATAAAGGATGTAAATGGGAAGGAATCTTAATAAGTTTATTATGAATTATTATTTTATATGCATGTTCTGATAATATTTTATGATCCCTGAACTATTCCTACAGTCACATTCACCGGAACAGACCCCATTGCTCATGCAGAAATCCACCGAGACCCCAGAAACCCAACTGGATAGATACAACACTGCAGCCCATACACTTGCTTTTGAACAACTTTAAATCAGACTTCCCATTTTGTGGAGGAGCTTTGCATTATTTTTTTTTATTTTGCATTTTTGTACCTGTTTTCATTCTGGATTTTGAATTAATGAAATCAGACAAGTATCACCAAAAAAGTAAAAAAGAGGAAAAACTTGAAAAAGAAGGGCAAGAGGCAATAGTTCAAAGTTTCAGCCATGTAAATTCCAAGTGGACGTAAGGAAAAAACACTCTTGACAATCAACAATTAAATACTGGAAGAGGTTAGTGGGCAAACTCAGCACTTTTGGAGATTTTCAAAGGGTCCTGAAAAACCTCATTTACTCTTGACGTTTGCTGTCTGTTGAGCAGAGGATTACAGTAGATTGTTTTACAATTGATTACAGATCACCTTCCAAAATTTCCCCTCCCCATAATTTTATGGGCTTTTCTAACAAAAAAACCCAAAACACAAAAAACCCAACAAAACAAACAAAAAACCACACAAAAACAAAAGCCACACACAATTAAAAAACCCAAAAGAATAAAAAAAATTAAAAAAAAATTAAAAAAATAAAATTAAAATTAAAAAAACCCAACCACAAACTAAAAAAAAAGGAGTTGCCCAAGGCAGGCTGGGCTGCCAAGGATGGGGCTGGATGAGCCAGCTGGAAACACACAGGTTCCCTTGACAGCCCTGGTTTATTTTAGGGGGAACTTGGCCAAAATGGAAGAGTCTCCCCAAAGCACTTTGGTTTTGTGAAACTGTCAGGATTTGATAAAACGCTGCTCCAGAACTCTTGCTCTTTTTTTTTTCTTTCCCTGCTTAACAGTTATAACCATACTTTGTTAGTATGGCGGTGAGATGAGTTTCCCAGGTTATTTAGGGACTTGGATATGGGAGTAAAAAAATATTTTACTTGTTTAGAGATTGCACAAGACAGACTTATAGGAAGAGGTGATATATTGCTGTGCTGCCGAGAAACCCCACGGAGGAAGAATTTGCAGCTACTGGAGCCCCAAATCCCCCACCACTTCCATCGCTTTGGAAACGTGACTTTGCCCAGCACGCGGCTCTCACTGGTAGTCAGCTGAAGCCTTAATTTTTAAAATAGCAAAAGATGACACTAAACAATGATTTATCTAGACTTTTTTTTTCCACCTATTTGTGTTATATTTGGACGTAACACACTAGTTATCAGTGCATTGGGGATATTTGATATTACTTGACACTTGCGGTTCTTTAGTTTCTTAGACTTTTAATGGAAGCGCTTATCCCCAATATAAAGTTTGAACAGGGTTACTTGATCAGTCATGTACTTTTGGCTCCTCCAAGAAATTTTTTCATCCTGACTTTCTAGAGATTAATCTTGTACTGAGAGATACAATGAAATATAAAACATTTCCTATCAGTATCTTATCATTACCCTTAAAAACCAATAACATAACAACACATTAAAACAGACAAAAAAAATTCATCCAGATAAGTAACAATTCTTTCCTTCCATAAGATTTTTCTTTTGTATTTCACAGGCTACTTTCTAATCCTTTTATAAATATGGAGACATACCATGATATGCATTTGACACCAAATTGCCGGTTTTTAAGGCAACTCCAAGAGAGATTTGAGACTTGAGCAAGAAACCCACCAAAACAAAAGTCTAACCCTACATCTTCAAAAAACAAATCTTTTAAACTAACTTACCTTTAGAGACAACTCATGCAGCAACTTAAAATTTCTGGTAGACGTTTCACAGCTGGGATTCTGTGATGTTATTGTACTCCTCACAGGAAAAAGCCACCATAAAGTAGACATTATCTCAGAGGACATCCTGCAGGAAGGAAACTTGCATTTTAATGCACCATTCAGCTTCTCAAATGAAAGCAATCCTCCTCCTGGCAGCTTAAAGCACACATGTAGGCATATCATACCCCTTCCCATTGCAATACCACCTTTAGAAAAGCTGCAGGTTTTTAAGAGGAGGCTATAGATAACTTCAGGAAACACATCAACCTTAGAGCCACCTCCAATACCTCTGCAGCCCTGTCTGGGGCACTCAGTGTCTCCAGGAAGACCATCCCAAGGGTCCTCCAGCAGCATGGTGCCAGTGCAACAGCCGGCTGGAGGGAGGACAGGCACACAGCTGCCACATGCCTGTTGATTCCTGAAACCTGGCAGCATCGGACAGACCTGTCCATCCCCTGCCTGGTGGGAATGGACATCCCAAATAATTCAGATAAAAGGAAGAAATGTTTTACGCTGAGGGTGGTGACACAGTGGCGCAGGTTGCCCAGAGAGGTGATGGATGCCTCATCCCTGGAAGCATTCCAGGCCAGCTTGGATGGGGCTTTGAGCAACCTGGTCTAGTGGAAGGTGTCCCTGCCCATGGCAGGGGATTGGACTAGGTGGCCTTTAATGGTCCATTCCAGTCCAAACAATTCTGTGATTCCAAGAAATATCCCAGATATGTATATATGCCTGGAAGACATATACAGCATCTTTCAGATGTTATCTTTATGGAGCTAAAGTTAATAAGAATGACTACATTCAGCCCAGTGTAAGAAATTGTATCTACTGAACTAATTAATCTACTGGTGAGGAGCAAATTCACTGGGGGAGGGTGGAAATCAAGTCCCCAAGCTGTGGCTTGGTGTCCCATGAGGCATTCCCATCGCGCAGTCCAGAAAACCTCTGTTGTCTTCATCTGACAGAGGGAGCGCATGGGTAGCTAGCAAGAGTGACCACCCGATCACCGCTTGGCATGATATAGCCCAGAAGTAAGATTAAGATTTAGAGGGTAGAAACTGGAAATAAAGTCAAATTTAGATTGTTTATGGAGTGATATGCAGAAAAGGAATATATGTATAAAATACATATATGTATGTGTATATATTTATAAAATACATATATGATTTCTATGCTTCTATTCTCCACATTGTTTCTCCTGAATAGCAAAATAAAATTTTTTATCCAGATTAGAGAATTTCTGTGCCTTCGAAATCAGCCATACACCCCATGTATACAACCCCACAATCAGTGAGAGACGTGCAGTGAGATGTACCAGAAACTGGCAAAGTCTCCACTTCACGCAGGGCTGGAATTTACACTTGGTCAGCACCGGGACAAAAAGCGTTTCTTTGCTTACTTTCTGAACCTTTTCCACGATGCAAAAATAACAGGAATTGTAGGACATAAAAGGCACGAACACCTAATGAAACAAGAGATATGATCGATGAACACAATTTCTTGTCAGGCTTTTACTCCTCCCAGTTTAAGGAGAAGCTAGGGGGTTTTTTTGGGGTTGGTTTTTTTTTTTTTTTTTTTTGCAATGAGAGACAGAGAAACCCAGTTACAACTCTCCATTAAGGTCTGGCACAGCTACTCTGTGAAGGAAGAAAAATGACACTGTTTTATATAGCCAGCATGCTCAAACCGCTTATTAGTAGTCTGAGTAAAACTGAAATATGGTCCTTCAAGTAGGCAGAATACAAACCATTCGGAATAACACCAGAAGCAATAGCTGCGGTGGGGTTGGGCAGGTGCTCGGGAACACCGAGACCTCCTCACCACCCGTGTGCCCATGAGGCTCCAATCCTGCTCTCCACCTCCCGGCACCAGGGAAGGGCAGAACAAGGGGTTACATGGAGAAGATGGCTCAGGATGCTCCCTGCCAGCGGGCTGGACCATCACAGCCTGAGGGACCCGCAGCCTTGTAGCAGCCCCAAGGGTAGGTGCTCAGGGCCAGGTCTCAGAGGCACTGCTGGAGGGAAAAGAAAAAAAAAAAAAAATCAATCTGTTCCCTTGTTTATGTTTTTCATTGTGTCACTGGTGAAGCTGCAGTGGTGGAAAGTTTTAGAGGAAAAGCTCCAAGTACATGAGGAATGAATGTTTACCTGCAAACTCCGTTGTCCTGTCCTGGTAATAAACTGAGGTTATAGGAGCTCCCAGTTTGTCTTTTCAACACACATTTTCACCACGCTACTCTCTTAAAATATATATCTGTATATACACATACATATGTATATTGGAGAAATCTTGCCCCACTTCACATTTACTCCGATGACGGATGCCAGGTTTTATTCCCTTTAATGCTTCAAGCAATCAACCAAGGAGGTACTCATGTGCACATATAAAATAAAAATGCCAGGCCAAAAAAAATTATCGTACTTATCACATCTGTGATACCACTTTCCTTTATGCATGGCTTTATCTGCTCAAAAAAATGCTTCAAACATATGACACCAATACCAAGTGGATTTTGGTTTATTTCAAACTGCATTATCGATAATTACATGGTTTATATTCCAGCTTGATCTTTTCTGACCGAGGATGAATTTGTTATGAAAGCAAGCAGTAGCTATAACTTCCCATTGCACTGTGCTGGCAGAACCGCGCAGAAAACCACCATCGTTTGGGTGGAATGTGTTCAGAATGACAACATAAACCAGTGAGTCATACCAGCGCAGTGGAAGGAGTAGCTGCAGTTAAAATGAATTATCCTTGGCCATCGAAGATGCAGATTGACAGATAAAAACATGAGCTCGGGTGAAGTTGCAGTTATAGTAAATGAAAATGAAAAGAATGTATTTTACCAAGGGGAGAATCAAATGGACAATATGCAAGTGCTGCAGTCTTTCACGTCCTGTCTGCAGGCATCTCACTTACACCTTCCAAAACTTAATTTCCCACACGCTCTTCCTGCCAAACCAAGCAACATTATCACCACCTTAAGAAAACTGAATGCTGAAAATATCGAAGGTTTCCATACCCGCGAGCTTGCCTGCTTTCTCCCATCGACACGCGTTATTCTAACAGACATACCTCCAGCATGCCTTTATGTCCTTACACCACTGCAGCTCTAAACATCACTTCTAAAAATACTAAATGATACAAGTTCTGGAAAAAAAAAGTTAATTTACTCAAATCTTCCAAAATACTGATTAGTTGCAGGTCACGAAGAATACCTTCCAAACCCAAGGCATGGTATAATATAGGGAGAAAAGCACACAAATCAGACCCAGAAAAACAAATTCATTGGTATCTCATAGTCATGGTGATTAGGCTGAGGATTAAAAAGCGGTGATAGCGGATAACTCTGTAAATGCATCAGAGACCACTGCAGAGAGGGCAGAGACAACACCCTCTCCATGTCCCCAGCAGTTCACACCAGAAATAATAGCCCAAAACCACAGCAAGGAAGGTTGAGCTGGGCACTAGAAACGCAAATACGTTGCATGGGGAGTTGGTAGGATTGCCTTCTCTGGTGGTCTCCAGGCATAGACTAGACGGCAACAGCTCTCGTCTGCACAGGCAGACCGACCAGATGCGGGTGCTTGGCATCCCCTGGCTTCACGATACTCTCCAGGAGCCTGAATTCCCATGGCTCTTGGTGAGAAACTAGTGCCTAAATAGAGGCTGGGTGCATCCCTAAACCTTTCAGTCTGGCCCTGAGGGCCAGCACACACTTCTGCAGCTAAACAGACAAAGGCTGATTAACCCCCCCATGGGCTCATCAGGTGATGAGAACAAAGCTAAGAGTGAGGCAACTAAAAAAGACAATCTTGATTTTTTCCTAAATAGTGTATACCCAAGCGAGGTAACCCACCTGCAGTTTCTGAGCTCGTACAACCCAGAGCATGGTCTGATTTATAAACCCGTTTACTGTCATACAAAACACAGTTGCTGGAGAAGCAGATTCAGACCAGCACATGCAGAAGGTACCAAAGCCCGAGCAGGTCCCCAGCCTGCCCATCCCTTCTTCTCGGGGGATGCAGGAGTCCCCTTCAGTGCCGCTTGTTTACAGACCCCACAATGTCACCTGGCAATTAAAACTCAAAGAGAAAGGCAGTAACAGTGAGAAAGCTGTGAAGACTTGTTATACTTGCCAAAACATATTGTCCAAGAGAAATGAAAGATATGTTTTGGCAGTGTAACAAGAATACACATACAGAGGCCAAGGAGGTATATCACCATTGCGTTTTATTGTGTTCTTGAATATTAAACTCACTTTGATATTATATAGTTACTAGAAGTTATGACAACCAGGTAGGGGACTGTGTGTATTTATAATAAATTTTGAGTCTATTGGGGATAACTAAGCAGGGAGCAGATCATTTCACAGATACTTATTGAAAGTCAGGAACAACCTGCCACAGCCTGAGCAAATCCAGTCCTGAGAAATCATATGATCCCAGTACGCCCAGGGACAGCCGTGCATACCCAAAACAAATTCAGTGTTTTACTAATTTATGACGTTACAATAGTTGTAAGGACCAAAACTGTTTAATGATATTTCAGGTTTTTCCTCCTCTGTTTCATTTTAAAAAGTTTCTACCATGTTTGCCTTAAAAGCAGGTTCTGGGAAATTAAGCATAGAGACACCCAACAGCCACACGAGTTATGCAGTGTATCAGTTAAGTGATTTTAAACTCTATTGCAACTTCTCCATCATCTGAAATGAACCACCCGTTTCAGCTTTTAACTACTCCTCTCTGGAGGACTTGAGAAAATATACACCCAACCCGTTAAGAATTTAGCTTGAGCCCTTATGGACACCGAGTCAAAGCAATGCTGCACAGGCCTGAAATAACATTTCACTCGTCATCTCATGGGATAACAACACCTCTCAAGTGCCTTTGCTTTCCTGGAGAGAAATGCAGGCTCCTGCAGGAATCCCAGGACCCACAGACCCCCCCCTTCTCTCCCCCTGCACCCCCCGCCGTGTCCCTTCCCTGACCACATTGTCCACCAGCAACCCTCTACAGCAGGGATTGTGCAGCCCCCCAGGAGAAAAACACTTTTCCCAAAGGGCAGTTTGAGAACATTTTGGGTTTAATTGCCTCAGTCACTCCTCACACATCTGGGAAAGGTGCGTTCCCTTTTAGTACCCCCCGGAGTTACAGAATCTGCCATAGGTCATTAATCCATTTCCTAGCTGCACCCTATCTCCAGGGCATTAAGTTTGCTTCCAAAATACCTCCTCAGCTTTGAGCACCCGAGCCCCAGAGGGAGAGAGCCCCTGGGGCCCGCTCCCATTGTGGCTGGTGACGGCATCTCACAGAGTCACAGAATCTCCTAGATTGGAAAAGACCTGTACGATCATCTAGTCCAATCATTAACCTAACACTGACAGCCCACCACTAAACCACGTCCCTGAGCACTGTATCTACACGACCCTTAAATCCCTCCAGGGATGGGGACTCCACCACTGCCCTGGGGAACGTGTTCCAATGCCTGATGACCCTTTCAGTAAAGAATTCTTCCTAATATCCCATCTAAACCTCCCCTGGTGCAACTTGAAGCCATTTCCTCTTGTTCTATCACCCATTACTTGACAGAACAGTCGACTCCCACCTCTCTGCAACCTCCTTTCAGGGAGCTGTAGAGAGTAATGAGGTCTCCCCTAAGTCTCCTCTTCTCCAGGCTGAACACCCCCAGGTCCCTCAGCCGCTCCTCATCAGATGTGTGCTCCAGACCCTTCACAGCTCCGCTGCCCTTCTCTGGACACACTCCAGCACCTCAATGTCCTTCTTGTGGTGAGGGGCCCAAAACTGAACCCAGTACTCAACATGCAGCCTCACCAGTGCCGAGGACAGGGGTAAAATCACCTCCCTGGTCCTACTGGCTACACTGTTCCTGATACGGGCCAGGATGCCGTTGGCCTTCTTGGTCGCCTAGGCACACTGCTGGCTCAAAGCAGATGAGATGAGATGAGATCTCATCTCACCTCTCCCTGACCAACAAAGTAGCTGCAAGTAGTGGTCACAAAAAGTGGTGATTTTACCTCACCGTGAGCAGGCTGTAGCTCCCCCGCTGCAGCCTGAGGCCTTGCAAAGAGGCAAGTGAGCCTGGCAGAGACCATCCAAAGCACATGCAGATGTTACTGGACTACCACTGATTTCCATAATGCCACAATCACCTCTCTGTGCTGCCAGTTTATTAAAAAAAAGTAAACAACAAAGACAAAGCTACTTAAGGAGCAATATTTTTCCCCCTAACTAATATGCTCTGTCTTCAAAGCAAATATATTTTTTATAGCACCTCTAAATATAAACAAATTTTTAATCTGCTGCATGCTGAGCACAGTCAAAAGAGACAAACTGAAGCACAAGTAAATAATTTATTTTCGCCTTTTTCTTAAGCGGAGATTTCTTCCCTCTGCCCCACCAGCTGCACTGAGACCATGTTTCCTTGTCAGATCTCATGCAAATCTACCTGCAACACTCCTCGGGTGCAAACTCACCCCACAGTTTGAGCAACGTGACTGCTGGAACAAGCGCTACCCACCTGCCTTCACTGCACCCAGCACCCCTGGAATCCCTCTTTGTTATTGCCTGGTCTTTTTATATGAACAAGGTTAATTAAAACACCACCTATTATTAGGAAGCCCCAGCCCTGCCTGATGCCCAGCATTAGCCCCAGTAGCACGCAGGACGTATTTAGCTTATACAAGACTGAAGGTTTGGCTGATGGGAAAATGCTGGTGCCATTAACAGAGTTAATTGGATGATGAAGGGGTGGGGTGGGGTGGAGTGGGGGAGGGAAGGCGAGGGGAGGGGAGAATGTCAAACACTTGCTGTTCTCCCTCCCCGCACCCACCCACCCACCACAAACCGACAGCAAAAGGAAAATGAGCCTTGAGCAACAGGGAACAGACCTGCAAGTTTCGGCAGCACAAAAGTGAGATGGGAGAACGCACCTGAAGAGCTGTTCCCGGCGCTGCCAAACGTGGCTCCGGCCCCGTTCCTACCGACGGCTCCCGGCTCCGCTCCGGCAAAGCACGGGTAGACAGTGACTGATGTGAGATGAATCAATAAAGATGCTACATTTATCGTAAATAAATGGGATTCATTAGGCTAAAAGGTGTAACTCATGCCACGTAATTTATATTGCACTGGTAATTTAGGTAATTACCTAAACAACTAGGTAATTTATATTACACAGCAAACTTACTAAACTCCCGCCCTTATGGATTTACTATTGTTATCCTTTGTTAAATGACAGTGAACCTTCTCATAAAATCTGGTACAGAGCGGTTTATGTGCTTTATGAATTTTCACACGGAAAACAGCTCCTGGGCAGAAATTGTAAGCGATGCACTGGTATTCTACTGGGTCATATTATTTTCAGGATAGGATTTATGGGACTGGTTGTAGCAAGTTAAAGCTGCTATATGCAAACATTTTCTGCATTGTACACAGCTTTCTGATTAGAGATCTCATGTCCTTTCTCCTAAGGTCAACTGCTCAAAAGTTTGGAGCTTGGTCAGGGGTAACTGGCCAGGGACAGCCACCTCCTCCCATCCCCCAAAGCACTTTTCCTGGATGACTCATTCCAACAAGATGTGCTGCTTTGGATGACTCGTGCTTCTCTCAAGACTGACCCTGACTGCCAGCCCACGCGCTGCTGCTGTCCCTCAGCCCTGAAATTCATCCCACGTCAGTCGAATCCCATCAGCAGGGCCTCAGGCCTTCACGCACATCACTCATGGTATCCGGCCAACACCCATCACGGCCAACATTCAGGGATTTAACTGCCATAGTAAATGTGTAGTGCCATTGCTGTGAAGGTGCAATGGTACAGCAGATCATAAAAATGCCATTACTTGGCTGACAACAACAAATACATGTAGTTTTGGCACACCAGCAAGACCCCCGAGGACAGCAAGGAGACCGTGCCCAGAGCCCTCCGCCTGTACCCATGCCATCCCCCTCTGCGGGCTGTGGGTTAAGGGAGAGAAGCACAGGCTCTTTGAGCACCACAGCTACTGAATGTGGTTAAAAATTAACACTGATGGAATATTTATTAACACCTGTGGGTTTTACCAAAAGTCATCTGTCACAACAACTTTCCCATTAACACTTCCGAATTTTGCTGCAGCTGAAGTGTTTTGGTATCTATCAAACCTTCCCTGCCTGACAAAACAAAGCTAAAAAATGCTCCCAGGCCTACTTAACAGGTTCAAAAGATTAGCAAAAGAGATGGGAAAAAGCTAAAGCCAAAATACAAATAGATTTCACTCATTCTGAAGCAAGTCTGTCTGAGCCACTCAGCTGGGTTTTGGCCAGTGTCTACGATGTGCCACCAGAAAGTTCCAGGACGAGTGGCACCACGGCTGCCTTTGTCCCCACTGTCACGGCTGTTCACCGAACCACACGGATCAGGGTCAAACCAGAGCTTGAGATGCGCTTGCTTTGGATTTCAGTTAAACTCTTCCCCTAAATACAAACCCCAAGCAAGAAGGGAGTTGTGTCTGTGCACAGATCAAAATGAAGACATCTGTCCGGACCCATGATTGCACTTAGGTGGCATTTGTGCAGTGGAGACTGCAACTTTGCAACCAAAACAATTTAGTTAAAAAGAAATCTGTAACTTCTGACAAGCTGCCAGCTTGTGTGTATGATGAACGCTGAAGAATTGAGCCATACTCCCTGACAGCTTCCAAATTAAACTTCGGGCTGTTTAGGAGGTTGTCAGTCAATAAATCCAAGTATTTCAAAGGTCCAAGGCTGTTTCTTCTGCCTGTTAGACAGGATATATGACCTGGACTGTGTGAATCTGGAAGCAACAACGCTTCTTTTTCACTGTTTCTGGATCACATTTGCATGGCTATTAAGGGAGATTTTGCCTTTTAAAAAGAACTCAAAAAATACTGTTTCATTGGGCTGAAACAATTCTATTTTCTCCCCACAGCCATTGACTAGAACTGTGCTTGAATTCATAGGCAAGCTACCTGCTTACAGGCACGGGAGCAATGCTACAAAGGCTTTGAAACAGAACAAATTCAGAAACACCAGAGCAGCCACGCTGATGCTCTTGTACAGCGGGATTAGCTTAATGTCTATTAGGGAAAATCACACGAGTAATTTTAAAGATGTTTTATTTTTAACCTAACAGTCTATTGAAAAAATCTCTCCCTCCCCCAAATTTTACCCTGCATTTTATCCTAAACCACCTTCGAATCCCACTAGGTTTCCACAGCTTTCAACAACACACCTGAGTTTTCCGAGCCCAAATCCCTGGAGACTTGAACAACTCCTCCCAACCACCCTGTCCTTAAAGTGTAGTCACCCCAGGGGACGCGGGGCAGCTCCCTCCACGGCTCCTGCCGGCGGGGCCGCCACCGGGCCACCGTCCCACATATCTGCACACTCGCCAGCTCCCTTCTCGCCTCTCCAAAGCACAAACCCCACTTTGCGTCCACCTTGAAGAAACTGTGTTCCGCCCTGGCTGTCCTGCACGGGTGTCGCGCGCCGTGCTGCACACTGGGAATTAAGCAAAGTGTAGCATCAGACGAGGAAAAACCTAAATGCAGCTATGAAAATAGTTGTACCAGACCCATCAATCTGTTTCTGAGAGTCGGGGGGTCTGGGACACCCTGGCAGTGTGGGAGATAGTCTAATTAGCCAAAACACAGACCTGAGCCTTTGGGTGATACTCCTGTGAAGGAGCTCATCCCAACCCTCTGGATGCGTATGGGGAGCGTCCTTCATCCTTAAGAATTTCCATTAAATTCAGCACATTTCTGGGGCAGACCTTCAGTCTCAACAAATAGCACTCCGGACCAAAGAAACCCCAAACCGCAACATGTTTTGCACAGAGCCATTTCTGGACAGCTCTATTACATGTCTCAGGTAGGAGCACAGAGCAGATGATGTAGATGTGCGAGGCAGCTCCTCAGCTGGCACACGCTGGCACAGCTCCATGCTCATCTGTCTCACGCATATTTATGTGCAAGAGACAGCGTCCTAAAACTAAAACTGTCTCAGCAGGCACTAAACTCAAACAGGGAACTTGGCTTCTGCAGTTAGTAGGTGTGAATAGCCCCAAAATAAATCAGTGTCCCAAGTCATCTTTGAAAACAAGATGCGCACTCCTAAATCACCAGCGACTTAATCTGAAATGAATGGAGATACCAAAGCTGAGATTTAGACAAAACTTCGGCACGTCAGAAAACTACTGCCCAGAAGTCTTTGAGGATTTAGTTCTTAAGTGCTTTTGAAAATGTTATTTTTCATTTCCATACAATTTAAAAGCATGGAATTATTTTTTAATTCCCCATTGCACTTGTATTTCATGTACGGAGGTGGGTTTATATCCCACCGTGACAGACCTAAACTCCCTCTATCCTCCTTGTGAGCCAGCATACGACACCGAGCTGAGGATACCCTTAAAGATGTTGTACGCCAGCTCAGGTGCAGTATTACATTACCTCAATAATATGGTTATTTTGTACTATTTGGAGGACAGGGAGAATCTGCAAAACAGCCTGTATTCAGACTCAGAGTTCAACCAATCGTAAATTCATACATTTTGGATGAGAAAGACTCCACATTAAGAACTGGTCTTCTCCTGGTTCCCTCCCCAGGGCTCTGACTGGAGTAGCTTTGGCTGGATTGGCTGCAGCAATATTTTCTTGTACGTTTATAGAAAAACAGCTAATCTGCCTCATGGATGGAAATCCAAGGCTGGTATTCTTCATGATGGCTCAAAATCATAATCCCCTATCCTATTAGTAGATACGTATGATTTAATGGATTTATTCAATCCAAAGCTATGGTTCATTATCTGGAAAGGGAGATCACATTTCAGCAATAGTCTTTCACGACATACAAACAAATCTTACTGCAACAGATTAGTAAAGACATTACATAAAACAGTCTTGAGGCAAATGACACAGAAAAGTCAGAAAATTGGACTAATAAAAAAATCTGAGCCATAACAAGTACATTGGGGGATTATGTGTGCTAATTTCATAGCTGTTTCCAAAAAAATTATTTTATCAGGCACTTACATCTAGGTATCTAAAGCTGATTCTCACACAAGTTAAGACACTCTTGATTGGAAATGACCTGCGGTTACAATTTGAAAAAGACAATTTAATAAAGAAATTTTAGCACAGCCTCAATAAGAGATGGAGTAATAAATCTGAGATTTTTTTTTTTTATCAGCACAAAATGGCAACAGAGTGCCATATGAAGGAAAAATCTAAGTTCCCATACAAAATAATAAATGTCTGGCAAAGAGCTCTAACACATTCTTGACAGTTCTGATGACATTACAGTTCTCCCCTTCCCAAAATAGCTATAACTGTGTAGACATTCATACCTCAGTTCCACAACCTAGTTCTGAAACTCTGAAATAGAATAATGATGACATATTTTTCTAGAAGTTAGAGGAAAATTCAAGCTATGATAAAATGATGTCATATTTGATATGTCTAATTGAAGCTTGAGAGATGGGCCTAATTAATACTGAAGTCAATGCTTTAGGAAATGTTAGAAAATATTAAAAATGAAACTTTTTAAAAAATGAGTGATATTCAAAAAGCTTCATAGCGAACTGTGGTGTTTGGACCTGTTGTTTTACACAACGCATGTATAAAACCTGTGGAATGCTATTTTGGAAAATGATTTACCTGTTTTCTTGCAGTCTCTTATGTGTCAGATTAATCTTTTTCTTGCTGTAACGCTATGTCCAGAAACAAGGTGGGACGAGCTCTTTTAACAACAGATGAAGAGGCTTGGAGGGCAGGCGAAAATTATTTGTTGCTTTATCCCTACATTCTCTTTATGAAATTGTCAGATCTTTTCCTAATCTCTCAAGTCCTGGAGGCAAAGCCTTAGCCCCGTGCAACAGGCAGTGGCTTTTGCCCTGCGACCGTGGCAGGCTGCCGATCGCCGGGCAGCAACATCTACGCCTGGGTTTGCTCCAGCCGTTCCCGACACAGCGTGTGTGCTTTCTGCGGGTGTCGCACTGCCTCTCCTCCCTTTTGTAGTAGGTTAAAGTGTCTTTAAAAGTCTTTAGTGAAAAGAGCACTGAATGTGTGGAGAAAAGCTTGGGAAAGAATTGCTGAAAATATTGGCTGTCATCTCAGACAAAAAAAGGTTCATGATGGTGCCACGCCGCCCCCGCAGATGCCAAGGCTGCTATTTAACAGATATGCAGTATTGCAAATAATAAGCAAGAATAATAACTGTTTTTCTTGCAAACAATGAATTTATATTGTAGTGTTTCTTTTTTCCCCTCTATACTTCATTCTCTCAAGCTTCACCCCAGTGGGTTGCTCTGTCTTATCACACATGTCCTGATACAAAGCCTGTTGAAATCCTCAGAAAATTCTCGCAGACATCAATGGATGAATTTTGAGGCGTACAAAGGTGGAGTTTACCTTTACATATATATTTTATCGTATCTTCCTGATTATAATATATGTGTCAGAAGTTTCTATACCGCAGAAGATTGGCTTAATGAGTAGGGAAAAGAGCAAACACAAAGCAAATGAATGGCCCTAGAAGTTCTTTTTCATCTATAGATAAATAGTGCTTTTTAGAGTCTTCAAGAGATGAAGCAGTCACTTGAGTTTTTCAATACTTCAGCAACAATGCCTTTTGCAAACGGAGCATGCCTTTCCGAAAGCAAAATTTCTTTCTCTTTCAAGAACCTGACATCTATAGAAGGCTTCTGGAGCACCACATCAAAAGAAAACCTAGAGAGCTGGGGATGAGACGCAAAAAACACAGATGAGTAGGAACAAAGTCATCAAGTAACAAGAAAAAAAGAAAGGAAGGTCTGGAAAAAGAAATAAGTTTATTAACATTTTATTCCAGGACTGGAGGCATGTAACATTTCATCCATTTCTTGTGATGCCAACTGATTTTTTTTCAGCTACCAAAAAGCACGTCAGACAAATAGGGATTGTTTTCTTTCCTTTTGCTCTGTTCAGAACTCCTTATAGCTTTACAGTTTCACAATTTTTGCATCAAGGATTTTAAATAAATATGCAGACAAACCTTCTTCTTCATATACCAAGACTCAGTATCTGAGGTGCTTTTATTTATTGCAGGGTGATAAAATTCGTTTCTAAGATGGAGGGGGAACTGCCTTTCACGGTCTGATTTTGAAACCGTGACTCATGCTTAGATGAAATCAGTGTTAATAAGGAAATGAGTTGATAGTTGAAAAGTGCAAGACTAGCTCTCACGAAGTGGGGATCATCCCAAAGGCTAATCCTACGGTACAATACACGTCTCTCCTCTCCGGGTGTGTGTATTTCCTGTTCTGCCAGAGATATACAAGCAAAGTGGTGGCTTTCTTTCCTCGTCACCTCATTATTTCTCAGGTTTTAGCAAATAAAGCCTTTTGATTTTGTATTCCAATGCCAAAGCAAGTCTGTTGTGCACTGCATTTTTATTTCTGAAGACTACAATGAGACTGTGTATGGAGAAGGTTCGTCTTTCTGAATTTCCAAATCCAGTTAGCGTTCATCTGCTCTGATCTGTGGCACCCTCCTGAGGAATATATTCATTATTATGCAAATCCTGTATATGGCAGTACAACTGTCAGGTGCAAGATATTCTTAGGAAAGTATTAATGTACACAGCCGCAAGCCTGCACCCGACCGCAGATTTCAGTATAAAGTTCAGATAAAGTATAGTCAAAGGAAAAGTGCACTCAAAATCATTACATTATAATAAAGAAATAATTTTAAATGCATGTTATTGAATTAATTTTCAAGTTGCGGTCAAGAAAAGTAACACATGTTCAGTTTTCTTTGGTGCAACTGCTCTTTTTAAGGCGGGTAGCGGAGTGGGTTTGCTGCCCTGGGAA
This sequence comes from Pluvialis apricaria, assembly GCA_017639485.1. Taxonomy (NCBI): domain Eukaryota; kingdom Metazoa; phylum Chordata; class Aves; order Charadriiformes; family Charadriidae; genus Pluvialis; species Pluvialis apricaria. Next base: position 40,689,277 of record CM030013.1, read on the forward strand.
TGACAGCCCTCCTGCCTGTCCTGCTGCCGGCACATGCCCCTGAGGAGAGAACTGAAGGGAACCGAGAAGGGCCCTCTCCTTTCTGGTTTTCCTCTAGATAGCAAAGGAAAGACTTCCTCTAAAACATACCAAAGCCCATAGAAAACACTCATTAATGTCAAAGGTTTTGGATGCTTTCAACCTTGTGAAATGCTAAACAGACAGGTGGGGGGAAAAAGTTTCCAGAACCCCAAGGAGTTCTTTATCTCCTTAAGGACTTTACCCAATCATCCTGAGGTACCAACTGATGGGGTAAAAAGGCTGACCTGTGAAAGGTAACAGTCAGAGTAGAAACATTCAGTTTAAAAACCACATGAAGAGAACTTGGTTCATTATAATTTAATCCCAGGATCAGAGGTGCCGTGTTTCCCACGGGTTTGGTCTTGCAGGCTGTCCTGTGACCGATCCCTTGGGAAACGGCATGGACACAGGGGGCTGCCCGCACAGGTATGGCTGTGAGGTCATGGTTTCTGCACATCGTGCTCCTCAAAGCCCCTCGTTGTACGCTGGTGCCCAGCTTCTGCTGGAGTCTCAATTTAGTAGCATTTCTGGAAGTGACAAAGGTTTTTATTTAGATGCTGAGCTCACCTAAAGGGCTACTGCTGCCCCGTGAGCACGCTGGGCACCTTATACCCTGAGGAGCTGAAATCAGCCATAGTCTGCTTCGAGAACCCGCATTACCTTTAAATGAAGCCATCTGCAGGCTGAGCATCGTGACTCTTCATGTGAGCCACCAAATCTCATGTATTTCAGTGTCCCACTGAACAGTGCTGAAAGAAATAAAGCTTTGACTCTTGTACTAAGTACTTCATTCCCTTTGCCAGTACTTCACCTCTACTGCTTGTCGTCACTATTGCTGTATATGAATGTAGCTGTTTTATATTAAAAAAAAAGACTCACATTACAGCATTACTCTGCTATGACTACCACCACGTCTCTTTTGTAGCAGAGAGTTTGTTTATCCTCCAAAAACATCCCAGGAAGGAATAACTGTGCTATGGGGATGTGTCAAATGTAGGAACAGTGGGTAGCACAAATGTGATATGAGGATGATGAATTTGTTAATTTGTGTCAGCTGGAGAACACAACACTATTCTAATAATGCCTGGCATAATGCAAATTGCATACAGAACTGTGTAGCAGTGGAAATGACATATAAAAGCCAGATTTCCAGTGAAACAGCTGAATTTCACCATACAGCACAGGGACAAGACTCACCGCTTGCACCAGCACAGATGTCCTGCCATCAACCGAGCCTCTGGCACACTCTTCCTCTGAGTCCATCTTCTAAAGGAAAACTAAATGCAGTTTTCAACCTGCTAAAGAAAGTGGTGCCATGATCTGCTCCCATGTTTCAGGCCAGGCCCCCCATAGCACATCGCTCCTCTGCTGCCAGCCCCTGCCTGCGCCTGCTGCCCGGCGTCTGCCAGGCACTCAGTGCCACGCGTCACCGTGCCTCCACCCGAAAGCCTCTGCTCAGAGAGAGAGGGTCACGGCACAAACTCTAAGCAGAGGGACGGAGGAACTGACCCAAGTCACGAGCTTGGCACTTCTCATCGATGCCTCCTGCACTGGTGGAGCAGAGTCCCCCCCTTGCCCCAGGACCTGTCCCAGGGCCACGCACCCACGGTGGCACGGGAAGGCTGTGAGGTATGGATGGAGTCAGCCGCAATATGCTGATCTCAGCCTGCAGAGGCCCACGTTCAGGCAGTTCCTACCTTACTTTCCTAACCAAGACACAAAAATAAGCAAGCTCTTAAGCAAGAAAAGACCACAGCTCTACTCTTCAGGCTCTGCCTTCCAAGGAGCTTCACACACCAACGCTTGTGTGCCCAGGCAATGCTTCCCACCAAACATGTATCTGTGTTCTCCTCCCCCCCGCCTCTTTGTTAGTAAGCGTTCTATATTCAAGATGTTTGAATGTTTTGAATGAGTTTCGGAGAACATTGGAAGCTTTTATCTCTGCACACAGACACTTTATTGTTTACCTGTATTAAACAAAACATGAGCAGACAATTTAGAAACGGTAATAAAGTTCTGTTGGGAAAGGTTTAGTGTTATGGACATCTCCGTTAAGGATGACTGTGGTTGTTTTCCTGCTGTTCCTTATTCTGCAGTCTGTCATACCAGAACATTCACCGTACTGAATTTGCTGCAGTCGGGTATGGGGAATAACCCTTACAGAATGTGATTGCAGCACACCTGCATTTTTACTTGCCCACGGAGACATTGTAAAACAGATTACCAAAACGTCTTGGTCATCTTGCATCAATTGTGAGCTTTAACGGCTTGTTTTCTGCCAACTTCTGGCTCATGGCCGCCTGCTCTGCCTCCCCTGGGGCTGCATCCCTGGAGCGCCAGGCAGGGACCTCCGGCCAGCGAGGATGGGTCGGGGTCACGGCTTGTGGGGAGCAGGCAGGGCTCTGGCTGGGGACAACCCCCAGGGGTGGGATGGAGGAAGTGACATCCTTGTAAGCAAGACACAAGGTTGCTCATCTTCTGTGAAGACATGCCAATCAGCATTTGGAGACAATTTGGAGATAAATTCAAAACACAGTATACTATAAAATTGATTAATTACTTCTAAGGCAGTTTGTACTAAGTCTAATTGGAGGTGATTCTTCCCCACTACTCTGCTCTGCTAAGACCCCACCTGGAGTACTGCGTCCAGCTCTGGACCCCCAACATAGGAAAGACACGGAGCTGTTGGAGCGGGGCCAGAGGAGGGCCCGGAGATGCTGCGAGGGCTGAGCCCCTCTGCGGGGAGGACAGGCTGGGAGAGGGGGGGTGTTCAGCCTGGAGAGGAGAAGGCTCCGCGGAGACCTCAGAGCCCCTTCCAGTGCCTAAAGGGGCTCCAGGAGAGCTGGGGAGGACTCTGGATCAGGGAGGGGAGCCATGGGACGAGGGGGAACGGTTTGACACTGAAAGAGGGGAGATTGAGATGAGATATAAGGAAGAAATTCTCTCCTGTGTGGGCGGTGAGCCCCTGGGGCAGGTTGCCCCGAGAAGCTGTGGCTGCCCCATCCCTGGAGGTGTCCAAGGCCGGGTTGGACGGGGTTTGGAGCACCCTGGGCTGGTGGGAGGGGTCCCTGCCCAGGGCAGGGGGGTTGGAACTCCATGATCTTCAAGCTCCCTTCCAGCCTAAACCATTCTATGATTCTATAATTTCAAATGCAGCATATAAAAAGTCAGTATATTTTTTTCACAATATGCTTCGTATGCCCTTTAGAAAGCCATCAGGACTGAGCCTTGATATATGATAAAGCAGAGCTGTACACGGCTTGTGTGGGAAACAAATGGAGTAATGGGAGTAATTCCCACAAAGGGACAAGAATGATGTTATTTGGAAGTCAAACAGTGTTATTTCAGGCTTACAACAGACAACATACACCTTGGTCTAGCCTCTGTTTTTTTAAGCTAATCAAAGAAACAATGTATGAGATCTGTGGGCAATTCACTGTTGGGAGGTTGCAAGGGACGCGATAGCGCTGTCTGCACCTTAACTGGATGCACAAGTGTGGCACCATCGTGTTAGTGTACCAAAAAGGCCTGTCCCACACAAACTGCTGTACAGAAACAGTGTTACACAAGGGCAGTAGAAAAAAACAATTTCATGTCTTTTCAGCAGATTCTGAGATAACACAGCTGCTGGAGAACTGTGTCCATGAGTGGCCTCTTCCGCAGTGACAGCACTCTGTAGAAACTGTCTCCGGTACGATTTAGTTATTCCAGGAAACCTGATGAGTCAGTGAATCTTGTAACTGCATCTCCTCATGGCTGTAAATCCCTGACTAGTGGCACGGTGAGGTTTCCTGAGCTCCCAGGTTATTTCTGAGCCAGCACTCATTGCTGCCCGGATGGCATATTCGCTAATGAGATGATCAGTAATTACTCTCCTTCATTTGGGAGACAAACCAGAAATTGTGGCACTAGTTACACAGCAAAAAAGAGATCACGCAGGAGCACTGCCGAGGAGGGACGTAGTGTCGTTCCCTGTATGTGCCATCAAACTCCACCCTGTGAGCATTTTGTGCCAGGACGTGCTCTCCGGGAAGAGCTGGGCTGATGGCGATGCTGGGGGCCCGATTTCTGGTGCCACTGCTGTCTAGAATAGGTACTCGCATGCAAGAGAAAAGAGGATAAAACTTGTCATGTGTCCAGAAAGGACCTCCTGCTACATCCATCCCCGAGCTCTCATCTGCTCAGAACCACCGAACGAACCCCTCAGCCGGGACTGAGAAAAACTGGGCTTATTTACAATTTCTGTCCAGCAGGAGACCTGCTGTTTCTTCCGCTGGTACAAATGCGATGAGTAGCAAATATCTTTCCCACCTGTCCCTCTGCGCGCACCGCACCGTGGGAAGTATCTGTAATTTATTCAGTTATTAAGGCACAATTTAGCAGGGGGTTTTGCTTTCTGAGGCTAACAAAACAGTATCAGAGAGCTTTTTTATGATGAATATAAACATGAATTGAAAGTGCTCTTGTAAAGTTTGAATCGAGTTCTCCTGAATAAAAGGGAAAAGGCAAATTGTCCCCAGTTGCCTAGTAACCAGCCAGAGCTCATTTCTCTTCAAGGGAAACCAATTAGGCCTTTTAACCTGTTTTAATTGGGGGGGGTGATGATCTATAAAAATTAAATTTCCTGGCTGTGTTTCTGGTCTTGAGGGTACCCTTTTCTAGTGGAACCTGTACAGTTAATTTCAGGCGCGTGGTCCAAAGAATGTCTTCCCAGACTCCTCTCAAGTTGACTTCTCCAAGGTCCATCCACCTTCCCCTTCAGGACATGAGACCACTCCCTTGAAATACTGCTCCATAAAATCTTGTAATACTACAGGCAACCACCCTACATAAAAAGCAAGTATTATCAGGTACATACACCTCAGGAATCAATTAAATCTTTGCAAATAGGTCTCTGAAGTACCTGGGAGATAGAGCTATGGATACGGCAAGATAGACAACCACATTGTTGAGGTTTTGGAGATGTTCCTTTTGGTTTGTGGGTATGAGTGTGTTTCTACTTGTCTGCCACATCCTGATTTCCTGAAAACTAAGAAAGATCAGTGTATGTTTGTGGGTTAAATTTCTGAAGTAAACTTTTTAGGTCAGGCTTGCGATATGTAAGATGATATTTGATGATTTATTAGGTCCTGTCCTGTTCTAGTTCAATACAGTGACAAATCTGCAATTCAACTTAATTCTCCCCAAAGTAACTATGCACAATGGTAACAGGAGACATTGCTTTAACTGAGTCCTAATAGATGAGACTTATTCTTTACCAGGCTGTCAAAAGCTAGTACCTAACCCTGCGAGATTTTCCTGCTGTCTTAATCAAATTCAACTGATCTGAGCTTGAGCAGTTTATTTATATAGAATATTTATAGAGTTTTATTTCTATTTATTTTCTTGGAGAACAGTGGCTAGTAATCGGATAACTGGTACTCAGGGTATTTTGCATGTGCTGATGGCACCCGCAGCCGTGAGGAGCTCCCAGCTCCAGGGGCCGACGGCATCGTTATTGACAACCCTCAAGCAGGGAGAACAATGGAAAAGCAAATTCTTCGATACCAAACTACAACACTAGGAACTCTCAGAAGTTTTCCTCAGAACACTGAACTACCTTAAAACACAGATTGGGCAACCTTGCTGGGAAAGGATTTCTGCTTATACATCTCCAGAATTTGTGTAATGAACTATATCGCTACTAATACATGTTTCCAAGTTACAGAAGTACATTATTTTGTGCTCTGTTTGCTGGTCCTGCAGCAGAAGATAAGAGAGAAGCTCTCTGCCGCCTACCCTGACGATGACATTAATCACCCGTGTTGGTGTACCCACACACCTCGCTAACCCCTTCCCTGCACAGGGAGCACCAGCAGCGGCGTGCAGAAAGGAAATGACAACTGATGTAATTAATTGTGTTCATGAGCAGACTAATACATGCCACTCTCTGTTAGAAGACAAAGCCATGGGCTTGCGATGATTAGTAGCTCTTATTATTCATCCCATTGTCACAGATCTGATCAGTATTGCTGAACAGCGGCTGCAATATGAATATTTATGATTAACTATTCTGAAAATTCTTATTTTGGCTGTGCTTTAAAATCAGCTTCAAGATGACAACAAATTATAGCACAGCCAGCTAAAACCCACATGTACTGCAGGAATTATTTCAAATCACGTCTTTAGTGAACACTGGCCATGATTTTGAACTGAAATCCTGATCTTGGAAGCTTTTTCAAACACACAGAAGATGCCCAGGAAAAATAGATGACGCATGTGGGCATGAAGAAGAAGAAGTTGGAGAAAAATCCTTCCCCACAAGTTGCCACATACATCCCCAGACTTCTACCGCGGGGACTACTTAACCTCTTGCAGAAGCGAAATTAATAGCAAGGGTCAAAACCCACTGATCATTGTCGAAGGATGCAGAAGAGTATTTTTCAGGAACAAACCCTAAATCAAGAGTGAATATCTTCCTTACAGATAACTCACAACATAAATATAAAATGCATTAACCAGAAATCATGAACACAATGCAAGAATAGGGCATGACATTCTGCTGTTTTTCTGTAAGGTGCTAGCCTGGGTAACCGTAAGGGCCCGTTCTTACCTTAAATATCTATTAATAAACTGGACTTAGGCAAGAATTTTTCTAAATAATTTTTAATCTGGTCTCCCTCCGCTGCCATGTACAGAGTCCATTTTCACATTCATCTCTAAATACTTACATTTTCTACACTGTTATTTTAAATCAGTTTCACTCATCTGAATTTCATGCTACGCTCTGAACACATCCTATGACATTTATCTTTCAGTTCCTGGTCTGTACTGATGCTCTTTTTTATTTATTCTATCTGATATTCTCAAATAAAGCAGTGGATCTTCAAAAGAAATCTTCAATCAAAGTGCAGTTCAAACTAAATCATGGTTCTGGCCAGGTTAAACACGTGACTCACCGTCTCTAATGGAAAGATGACGGTGGAATATTTCACTGTTGGTCTCTAAAGGAAATTCTGGTGATTGGTAGTTTTCTATTTCATTTCTATTCCCTCTCATCTTCTCGGACTAAAATGTAACATTCTTCTTTTTAATAGAGCATACTTTGATGTTTCTGGGAGCTTTAGGTTCAGCTAATTCTAGAAGATTTAACGTTTGTTTTTCCTGTTATTATCATTGGCTTGGACATACGTATTTCTTCAGCTCTGAAATAATTAGGTGCTAATTCTGTTCCAGGAAAGCAACAAGTATGAGACATTTTGTGGGGCAGGAAGGAAAATGAAAAAAAGTCCTTCTAGCTTCAAAAGGTGATGAGACAGAGCAACGTGGCCATCTTTAGCACGCCTTTCTCATAAACTGCAGGATAGCAGAGACAGGGATTTGAGGAAATTTTAGGAATATCAGTAGCCACAGCCAGGGTTCATTGCTGCACATTAAATTATACATTGTAATAAGGAAAAGCACCAGGAAGACCTCTACTCTGTCTCCTGTGGCAGGAGTCAGTGGCTATGGTGCCTGGAGGGACCACGGAGTGTATTCCTATGGGTTTGAACCCTGGATCCAAGCCCAAGCTCGCCTCCCTGGGTGCAGCCAGTACACACAGACTGCAACTCTTTCAAAGCTTTGCAGTAGTGTTTTTCTTTAAATGTTGGCTCTCTTTCACCACTAACAACTTCTAAGAGTAACACTGTCCATCACCGTATGCCTGCCGTCTCAGTTTGAGTGAAAAGGTTGAGCCAATCTCCATTGAAAAGTCTGAGCTTAGTAAAAACCACCCAGGCAGAGGCGGACGGTGGGCAGGTGAGGATCTGCTCTGCGGAGCGGGATTTAGCTGGAGCGATGGTGGCCTTCGCGTGGGACTGACAAGTGAAACACTTGGCTCACCATTCACCACACGAACAACCTCTCCAGAAGTAAAACACCTTTCCTGGAGCAGTTCAGTTGTGAAAGTTCAGGCTCAAAAATATATGAAATAAGTACAGTTTGGGAATCTGGAGAAATAATTTAATAAAGTAACCATATGAGCTAGCAGTAGATATCAAATACTTTCAGCCCTATGCACTCCATGACAAAAGCATAGTTTATACCAATTTATGGAGTATGAACACTCCCATGATACAATTACCGATGAAGGCAGAGTCCCTGTGTGACCCCAGGATGCTCCACGGGCCCAGTCATCTTTCTTTGTTGCCATACCCCAAAACCAAAATAATTATTTGTTCTCAGAGATATTGTCACTGGGAGAGGTGCAACCTACCATCTTGCGCTATGGCAGTATGTTTAACCTGACATAGCGAAAAATCAAACCTGTCAGCTTTCCTCATCCTGAAGGTCGCTCTGAGCTGGAAAACCACTCTGAGACAAATGGAGATGGAAGGGAAACGTCCCATCCAGATTTTTCCAGCAGAGGATATTAAAAAATGGATGCAGCAGTCAGGTAGAAGGCGGTGCTAAAAGAATCACCGGGTGATGTGCACTACTTGAGAGGGGAAAGCTGGCGAGAGGAAGGTCGTGGAAAGGATCATCTCCACAGGATGTTCCCACCTGCATTTTTCTTTCTCTCTTTAGCATGGATAAGACTGCATCTGCCACTGCCACCTATGAGATGAGCATTACCGTTACTCCACTATCTCAAGAGGTGCTGATAAGATAATCCTGTTATATTTCTGCATTGCTAAAATATGGGTTTTCTAGTCAAATGGACATGAGTTTTCTAGTCAAAATAGCCACCGATAACAAGAAGAAAATTGGAATAAACCAGTATATCTGGTTTTGCTACATAGACCTTTACTGAACTCTCCATATCTCTACCTTCTAAATGTGATGAATTTATTTCCTGAGTTTTTAGGGTACTGAGAATTTTTATTGATTTTTTATTTTGAGTAATTTATGCAGTATAGCGATAGCCTAACAGAAATAGGTGTAAGTGGAATAATATCAACCATTCCTTCCCTGACACTCAAAAAGAGTCCAAAGACCTCATAGGGCAGCTTTTTAAAGGATCAAGCATGAAGTCAGTCAAATTACAGGGACATCACCACGTCCTGGTCTCCCCGTGATGGGGGTTTGGGCAGGAACATCACTGGGCACGCACAGACCGTTCATGGGGAGACCACCCCACAAGGCTTGGGTCTGTCTCCAGCACATATCAACTCAGAGACTCGCTAATCAGTTAAGAAGGAAGAGATCTTTTCATGTGTTTTTCTTGAAGGTCTCCTTTGAAGTGCTGATCCAGCCAGGGTCTGACCTCCCTGAGTTATGCAAGTACAAATTTACTTCCTTGACTTCAATGAAGTCAATTCACTCTTCCACTATTTATCAGATTTAATAAGACTTTTTAACTTAGCAGAGTCATTCAACCTGAATAAAAACTCTTCAAAGGATTGCTGCCAATTACCATTCCCTCCTCACTGCAATTATCATGTTTGGGTGGGTTCAGGTTATACATCCTCCTCTGCATGTGCAGCTCTCGTGGAGCTGTTGCTCCTCTGCGCTTCCAACGCTGTCAATTGAAAAGGTAGGACAACTGCATCCAAATGAGAGAGCAATGCCAGATTTTATAAGACAGAGAAATCTGTGCTGGTTTAAGTCAGAAAAGGTTTTGCATTCATTGCTGTTTCAGTGAAAGCTTGGATGTTGCCCCAACTCTGGAGCTACAGTTGTTCCTCCTGCAGCATCTCAGTGCAGAGGCAGAGTGTGGTCCCTCCTGCTCTGCCCAGGGGTGAGTCTGACCCTGGACAGATGAGAGGTGCTCACGCTGATGCTCTGCAACTCTCCTCTCTCACTGAAAATTGTTTGTGAGGCATTTAATTTATAATTCAGATTGTTTGCAGAGATGCTGTAAGGCTGAAGGAAAGCCAACAGCTTAAATTTACATCCAGCTGTTTGTTTTGTCTTGCACCTCAGCACAGCTTTTGACCCTTCCTGTATAAACTCCGACTTCCATCGGCAGTTTTTAGTCATTTGAGGACTTTGGTGGAGATACTGATGTGCACAAACGTTCACAAGCCTGAGGCCTCAGCTCGAAATCTCTTTAGTGCAGTTTAGAAGGTCAAGACACTAAAATACTTCGATTGAAAAATGTTAATATTTTACATACTCACATTAAAATAGAAGACCTTTGCTCTTGCCTGATTTTAAAAATTAATTTCAATAGTTATTTTGCCTATAGTGTTTTCCAAAGTATAGACCCTCTGAGAATTACCCCACAAAATTTCCATGAGCCTTTCTTCTGTGACCATTTTTATTGTTGTGTTTGCTGTTATAGGTGGTGCTTCTTTTAACATGTTTTAATTAATTCATTGGTGAATCAGCAAAAACATAAAATGGAAGATACAGGTTAATATCAGATCTAGAGAAAGAAAGAGAAAGGTTCAAGTGATGTTTAGCATTTGGTTGAAAAGATCAAATCCGTTACTCAGAGGACAGATCCATTGCTCCAAGGCGAACTGAAAACAGACGCGGTATGTACCCTGTCACTTCATGGTTTGAGGACTTGCAGGGTTATAAAGTTGCCGTATCAAAAAGGGTAAAAATGCTGCTTTTTCCTGTTTATTTTTTAACAGAGCTTGTCTCCCTTCCACTTGTTTCACGTTGTTCTGCTTACAAGCATCCTGGGCAAAGAGTGCTCACATGTTACGGTGAGAGAAAAGCCTCCTTAAAATACCACATTTTGAGGGTTGATGATTGTAATACCTCAAAACACACTCTACCATGTGCATTTGCACAAAAATCATTAAAAAAGAGAAGGATAATTGGGACGCTGTAAAAGAAGAATTGGAAACATTTTAGAAAAATTACTTATGCAGAGCAGGTAAAGCCTCTCTGTACTTTAAAGGTGAAGAATCTAAATATTTTATCTAGACTTTTGTCAACCTGAGGAAAAGTCATTTCGTAGATAACACACATGAGGGAAAAACATGAACATTAAAGTGTATTTCAGAGGGCAGTATTCACTGGTTAGTTTAAAAGAAGGGCATCAGACAATTTAAAAAAAAAAAAAAATAAGGAGATAATTGTCTCTGGTTTATCCAGCAGAGCTCCACAGACATTGTTGGAGTTGCAAGAACAGAAAAAGGGTGAAATCACATTTCATTCCTCTGTTTCTGGTAGCGCGGGAATCTAAGACATTGAGGAAGCATCTGAACTCGGAGGAAGGGGATTCAAATGTCCAAGCCAGACCCAGAGTTTGCCCCCGCTTTTGCAGATGACTGTTGTATATGGCAGAGCACGTCCTGAGCGCGTCTCACCTCTGAGCCACCCCACCGCCAGCCTTGGGAACGGGGCGCATTACGGCCGGGGAAATATCTCCACCGGATATTCATGAGGAAAGGAGCAAAAGGGTTCGCAAATACTACTGAAGTGGATGACCATATTTACTTCGATGCATATTCCAAAGCCATGTTTGGCTTTAGTCACACATCTTGAACAATGGCTGACAACACTGGCGACTAAAAACTGTACCAACATATAACAGCAGCTCACACAGAATTAGGACAAATTCTCCACATTTTTTGAAAATGAGCTGCTATCCTCTTTTGCAGCACTTTTCTATAACATGTAGCTCACTTCCTTGCAAGGTGTTAGCAAGATTACTATATGATTTTCTTCATATTTTTTTTAAAGCATACAAATTTATGTGCTAGAAATTAACTTGAGACCAATGCGCATCACTGACACACCTCACATATACATCTTTACACATCTTAAATTATCAGAATTGTTCTCATCATGAGCAATGTAAGACTTCAGTTCTTTCAATTCCAAAAAAAAAATACTCAGTTATTTACATCGAGCACCCGTTTCCCAACCTTTGGGTTGTTACAATGGGTGTGCAATGGACAGATGTTTGATCTGTTGATGATGATGGCAGTTTATCCATCTCTGGCTTTTTACACCATATTTTTCAGCCCAGGACATCAATGGGCTGGTTAGCAGGGATCCTTCTACATTTCTGATTTCGTGGTATTAGCCTGCTCAGCTCAATACAGTAAGATTAAACTCTGTGCCACTTGTTTTTGTCTAAGGCAGGATTTCTGCAAAGACAGACTGTGTTTGTACCCAAACATATGAAATACAACAATTTCAAAAAGGAATAGAAGTATTTCTGCAAACTTCTCATCAAACAGACAGCTTCAGAGAGCTTTGAGGTGAAAAGAAACAGTTTATATACAAGGTATGTGTTGAGAGGCCTCAATTAAGCATTGGAAAACCAGCTGATGACTGTCACAGGAAGCCTGACTGGGCACGAGTATTTGCAGAGAACGATCACAAGTTTTCCCTCAAACTATGTGAGATGAGATGATGACAGGTGATGGGAATTTCATGCATTATCCACAGAAGAGAAGTATTTGCCGTCTGAATTAGAAGAAAAAAAAACAAACAAAACCCAAAACCAAACAACCCACAAAACCTCAGGGAGCTATTTTTCAGTAACCTTGTCTTCCAACATCCACCCAGGAGTAACTTGCCAGCGAACACACAAGCCAATTAAGTCTGGACACATTGCAAAAAAGAAATATCAGCCAACAACCTTTTTCTGGTGACAGATTTCTGCCATTTCGATGGTATATAAAAAGGACAGCAATGCATATCTTTGTTTCTCCAAAGCAATAGAAGGGGCCAACTCATTATAGATCTTCTCCATCTTCATCCAAAGAGCAGCTGCTTGTCCTGCCCACTCCGCGTTCAGCAATGGCTAGCCCGTAAGCTGGAGCCAATTTGGACTAAACTCTGCTATGCGGTGCCCAAAGGCATACACAAAACTTGGACTGCTCGTGCAATAAAAGGACCTGTTGCAACGGAAAGGACGGAAAGGAAAAAAGCAGCATTTATTACTTTTGTCTGTTGTACGGAGGGATTCTGAAAACTTATGAGCAACACGGATTAGTCTTAGGAACTTTAAAGTTCAAGTCATTATTCATGTTCTTTTATACATTTTGTTGAGACTCATACATTTTTTTGCAAAGCAGATGAATCTCTGTTCAAGGTTTACCCAGAGGCACAATGATCTCTGCCAGCCAGATACAGATGAGCACTCTGAGCATCAATAACACTTACCACGTCAGTTATGACTACAGAAGACAAAGTACTTATTCTAATATGGATCACAATAAAAAAGCATAGATCATAAAACTTGGTCAAGAAATTTGATCACTGAATAAGGCAATAGCTTTGAAATATACCTGCTCCATACACAATCTTAAAATCACTCCCAAGACAGTTCAGGTTGCTAAATTGAAAGTCTCTGGCGAGTCCATAAAGATTAACATGGTAAGCTACGTTAAATACCGCTACATGCCACTGTGATTGAATTAAGCAGCGCGACTAAAATTTGGTTATGATAGTGAAGGAAAACTAGACCGTGATACAGATATATGACAATTTTAATTTCAAATTTTGAAAAATAAATTTAAACTAATTTGCTAAAGACCATTTAATGACATGGGAAATTAGTTTCCCTGAATTAACTTATTATTGAATCCTTTTGTTTATGAATACAGGAATCCAACAAAGCGCAGGAGCTCAACGCCTGAGCTTTTTGCTACCTTTGTACTGCAAATTATAAATTGCTACATAAGCCAGAGAGAGTATAAAAGACTGTGTATAAACTGGTATGCAAACAGCTGCTCTTTGGCCATTAAAACTGCTCAAAATAGTGGTGTAGGGGTCTGTGGGTTGGGGTGTGCTCCCCCAGGAGAACTTCCCTGGCACTGGGCAGGGACCGCCCAGTGAGGACAGGTCAAGGTTGGGGCTTGTGGGGAGTAGACGGGGCTCAGGCTGGGAACAAGCCCATCGCGAAGATGCTGGTGGTAACTTCTTTGTCAGTAAAACAATGAGGTTTCTCATCTTTCGCTTAATATATGCTTGAAAAGATCAGGATTTCCAACCCATCTGTTCACATCTCCAGTCCTTCCACCAGTTACATCGTAGTCAGAGCAGAGTTTCACATCCTGCACTAAAATGCTTTCTATCCTGCTAGACTGCAAACTCTTTGAATGAGAATAAACTCTATGAGATGATGTGTGTCAGACACGTGACTGGGAAACCCACAGAGATCAGCGCAGAGTCCTCATTTCGATTGCAGCAGTGGTTTTGGTGAAGCCACTAAGAGCCTGCGTTGAACTGGGGGCCCAACACCACTCCGAAATGCCACCGTGGGAAATGTCAGGGAGACTGCTGGTAAGTTAAGTGCTCTCTTGACACGGGGCAGCATAAGAGCCATCCTTCACTTACACATTAGTGAAAACCCAAACACAACAACAAGGCTGTTAGATGGCAGAAAGGAGCTGAAGCGGCAGCGGCAACCCACGCTGAGCGTCTGCATGCAGCGTGGCCCCAGCTGGAGATACACTCTCCGCACCTCGTGTGCGAAGGGTGGGCTCGGGGAGGGATGCCCAAAGAGCAGCTGAGTGGAGGGAGAAGCAGCAGGAGACACCTTGGTAGCACCACCTTTGCGGAGAAAGAGGAAAATAAAAAGGCAGGAAAAGATAGAGAAAAGGGTTTTTGAACTAGGAGCAAAGAAGCTCCGACCACTTGAGCCTGGCTACGTGGAGGGAATCAGCGCCTCGCGCACCCCATGTAAACAGACCTGCATCACAAAGCCTGACTCCGTCTCCAGATTTCTCTTCCTCAGAAACCTAATTTCAGCTAAATGCTGGAGTGACAAGTGTAATAAAAATAACACTATAAAATGCATGAAGAATTTCCTTTCCTAAATATCAGATTTTAAAAGCAAAATAAACATTAATTCTCCGCTGTCCTGCCAGTGACACTGATGTGATTCATGGCTATTCCGCTGCACAAGGCTATGTTCTTTTCTTTGAGAAAAAGAATATAAATCTTCAGATGAGCTATCAAACGGCTTTATGATTAATTCTGTGTTATCCTTGAATTTAATGCCAACGGGTGGGAGGAAAAGAGGAATATCCCACAGAAGAGGAATGGAGCAGCAGACAAACTCGGAAGCTCCCCAAGGTTAATCTGAAAGAGTTTCTTTCCCATCCCTCCTGCGGAACGTGGCACTTCGGGGCTGACGCTGACAGTCCTCTCCAAGCACCCCCCGGGAACCGAGTCCCGCAGAGAGGCTGCCGCGGGCTCGGGGAAGCTCAGGGAAAAAGCGGGGCTGGTGAATGCTCCCTTTTTTTTTGCCTGCTGTGCCCAAATACGCTGAGCGCAGCTCCCCTTTGGAAGCAGAGCCCTGCTGCCGCCAGGACCTGCAGGGACGTTTGCTTTGCAAAGGCTGTGCCTGGCTCCTGAGAACACCTACAGGTGTCTCACGAAGGGCTGGACAATTCTCTTTCATCCTCTGTGGAAATCTAGTAGGATTTTCCTAATTTCAGTTTCAATAGGCATGGGAAATTCCTTTTATTTGGTACGAGTTGAAAATTAAAGAAAAGAAATGAAGACATGCCTATGTGTCTGATATAAGCATGGAATTTAACTGAAAGTGGTGAAAGATTTTACATCAGCTCTTACTTGCACAGACCACAAATTAGCCACTGTCTGCTCTGGTCTCAGGAGGTTCACCTTGCTCTGATCACTAGGTTGTACCTGTTAAGAAGCAGCATGTCAAATAAAATGGATCAATAGCACTGACGATATGTGACTCCCTGGTAAAATTCACGGATAATTTTATTTTTGAAGTTCTTATTCTTGTAAAAAGGCACCCACCAGTGTGGAAAGTCGTGTTTAGAGGAACAACAGGGCAGCCCTGTCCCCCATCCTGCGCTCAAGGGACCCCCCCAGCCTCCAGCCATGCGTGGGAGATGTCTCCCCGCTGAGTGGGCTGGTGTAGGTTCCAATTACCATGAGGACGGGGATTTTGTTTTTCATGTTGTCACCTGTGTGTTAGCAGCTGGATAGAAGCTGCCATCCCCTCCACCGAGCCAAGAAGCTGTCGGATCACGTTAAGGAGCATTGAATGCTACTGACAGATTGCGAATGAATATTCATGGCTATTATTCTGCAGTCTGCACCCTATATATGCATTATCTGTTAAAAAAAAAAAAAAAAAAAAAAGCCTGAACTGACCCCTCAAGCCTGAGTCACAAATTTTTGTCAAAATAAAATGTAGTTAAACATAAGCGAGATGGTGGACTGCATTGCCCTTGGCACAGCTTGCTGCTTCCATGGGTGTCTCTGGTCCCCAGCAGTGCAAAACACCCAAATTCCCCAGGGAGAGGTTACAGATGGGTGTCGCAGACAGAGCTGTTGTACAAAAGGGAATAGTTCCACATTTCTGGGTATTTAAAGAAAAGAAGGGTAGTACTCGAGGCCCTCTCTGCTCGGTTTCACAGCAGGAGGCACGGCCACCCCCCCGGGAGCTCCCGCCACAGCCTTCAGCCCTGTGACCCCAGCGAGCTTTTAAGAAACTTCTGGGAATTTTCTCAGAAAGTTCAGGCTTTTTATTTGTCATTACTCAGAAACCAACAGAAATCAAGGTCAAAGCATGAACGGCCAAGACTTTCTACAGTTTAAATTGGCGTCTTTTGCTGTCTGGGCTCTGGAAAAGGGACTGAGCAATAGAATGGGAAAATTGCTGATGTCACAAATTACTTGAAATCAGTCAAAGGTCAAAAAACCAAACAGACTGTGAGGACATTTAGTGGGTAGCAAACAAGTCCACGTCAATTGGTAGGACAATGGTGGAGGAATCCGCATCTTACCAAAGACACATTAGTATAAATTTTGGAAGATTTCTTGCAGACGTGTAGGGATTAGACCTGGGAAACATTTGTAAAAGCAAGCTCATTTGCTCACTGCGTGCTATTGCTCATTACAGGTAAAGTGCCAGGCAACATAAAAACAGAGTAGAAATCAAACAATACAAAGGATACCTTAGTATCCTACCTTTTGTTGAATCTTTGTCCTAACCTAAATTTATCTTTTTGTAAACTAGAGTGGCTGTACTTGGAAAAGGCACTCGGTATTTCTCCCTACCTCAAAAGAGTTGGGCAGACATAGAAAGTTATCCATGTCAATAATCCGTCAACACACGAAAAATCAAAAAGATGGGATAGAAGAATTCAAGAGGAAATAAATGAGAGGGTATCCTGTAGAGATCTATGGAATTAGAAAGAGAAGAGTAAGAGACACTAAACCTGACACTTGATCTGTCTTGCTATATATAAACCACCAACAATTTCTAACACTAAATTAATTTTACTTTTGACTTATTTTGTTTTGTTCAAGAAAAAGCCTTTCGTAGAATAAAGCATGCCATCCTACAATGAAAGCTTTTGAGACATCCATGGAGAAGAACCTGACAGAAGTCATCCCTGTGAGCCCACAGGTGATGGTGCCAGGGCTTGCGCCCCCTACCTCCAGCACATCTCCTGTTTCCTGGGTACGCGCATGGCCTGGTCCCACGGTCAGATACTTTGGAGCAGGGTATGACTGAGGTCATAGGCTCCATAGGATTTAAAAAACAAATGAAAAAAATAAAAATCAACACTCCTTCTAGCAATGAAACTGTCTAAACACACTGTGTTATGTTAAAGCAACTAAGGAAGATAGACCCTAAGTCACCATGGCAAAATTCAATTGTTAACTCTTTGGGTTTGTAAGAACTAATCCTAACTAAGAGGTTTTTCTCCACAACACACGAGCTGATGATCAGAAGAGACAGACAGAATAACGTACAAATATGGGCCATCACCCAGAAAAGCAGTGCCTGTTCTCCGGGGGTGGCAGGAGGTGGAAACCGAGAGTGGGTTTGGCCCCTGTAGGCAGATCAAACAATGGCCAAGTCTTCATATTGGTTAACTTGCTATGGTACAAAGTGGTAACGATATGCACAGTTCTCTATGAGTGAGAAACACATCTTACAAGGTCAATGAACTGGAGCATGAGTATGTCATGCATTTGCGTGACCAAATGAGCAGAAGACAGCTTTGAATGGGGCCAGAACTGAGCTGAATCAGTCAATGCAATTCTCTGCAGCAGTCAAGAAAACTCGCATGGTCTTTGAATGCAAAAGGGAGAACAAACAAGAGAGCAAAACTGTGTTTTCCAAAAAGAGCTTGTCTAGGCTGCTGTACAATTTAGAATATTTAGAAACTCAATGTTTAGAAAAGTCCCAAGGGCTTCACAGGACAAGAAGAATAACTAAAACTTTCCACTTTCACCAGTTTTCAGCTAGGAAGTGTCATCAACCCATCTGCCATATCTTCCCCATCCGTCAAGGGGAGAGGAAACTTTAGCTCCATATAAGACCTGGCTCTTTAAATTCTATTTGTGCTTTTGAAAGATCTCTACAAAATTTTAAATAAAAAAGAAGAGAAGACATGGCTAGTATACTCAGGAGTGACCCACATGAAGAGGAAAGAGAGTCTCACACAATTAATGGCTAAAATTTACCATGGAGATGGTCAAACAATAATGGTATTGTGACCGCTTATTTTTATTTGGCAGTTTGAAGATCAAGTATACCAGGAGGTGAAGGCTCACTGGAGAAGGCACACATTTGGGATAGCTGCGGGAAAGGGGCACGCTGTCCCTTAGGGTGCCAGGCAAAATCCTGCCACACACTTCTTTATCTATTCCTTCAAAAATTATTCTCTTTCAGACAAAGAAATATGAAATAGGAATTAGTGACTATGCTACAAACTACTAACACATGGATTAGAATTACTTAAAAAATCATTAAATTATGTTGTAATGTTTAATCCATTTTGCTTATGATTTTTCTATCTATTACAGTCACAGAAATAAATGATTTAATTTCTCCAGCCTGCACTCCAGATAAAGTATTGTGCTTGGAAGCTATGGAATATATATGTTAATCAGCTCCGCTGCTGCCCATGCCATTACCAGCCCTATTCATTTGTTTCCTGTTGTCACTCTTGATTACACATTTTTAGAACAGATTACTGTAATAACAGGGGGCGGGCAGGCAGTTCCCCTGCTACGAGTGTCCTTGGATCAATCTTCTGATCGCAGGTGAAACATATTTTTTTCTAATAAATCGCCGGTCTGCTTTATGTTTTCTGTAACTTTTCAGTTTTAGAAATCAATTAATATTAGTGATTCCAAGGACAGATAGAGCCTTGAAAACAACATAAAGACACACTATTGAAAGCGTAGATGAAATACAGTACTGGTACTACTTGAAACAGCAAACTGAGGAATTGAGTGATTTTTCTGTGCCTCCTAATTCAGCACCCTTTGAAAACAGAACTCTGCTCAGCCTCGGAGCCAGATCTCGAGCGATGTGCTTGTAACGCCAGCCTTTTCCCGCTGCTTTGTTCTGGGACCGGTTGTTTGGGTTGCCTGTTTAGTTTGCTATCGATTTCTTCATGTTTTAAAACCATCCTGAGCAAATTGTTCTCCTGAGTGGGTCCCTTATCGCAGAGCAGGGCTGTACTGTGCGTGCGGGTCTGTATAGATGCACAGACAAGCCAACGTTGCTGCTGAAATGGCTGTTCCTTTCTGGGCTTCTTTTCAGCAGAACTAAAATGATGCTGTATATCGAATGCCGTACTGATGGATTACAAAGAAATGCTTATGTACTATTCACAGCACAGCATATGTAGCTGCCTCCTTTGAAACAGAGTAATTGGGGGCTTTTGATCACGTACACCCTGTCAAAATCCCACAAAAGTCTGCGCCTCACAAGAAAAGCCAACAGGCAACCCTCCCCATCTGCCATTTATGAGTGAGTAGGTACTCCTATGAGTGTTAAATTTACCAGAAAGCCAACGATTAATAACAAAGACCAAGACCAACGCACCGCTACCCAAAAGGCATCCTTACACCTGGATTTCCCTGTTCCTCTCGACCAGCCTTCAAAGACCACTCCTTTTCATTTTTGCCACTGAGCAAACATCCAACTGCTCCCCATGCGAACAGGGACTTCAGGACCCAAACTGCACAAGGAGTTTCCCCAGAGCCAGGGAAGCCTGGCTGCAGCCGCACACCACTTTGTACGGAGCTCGCCTTGGCTTCAGGCGCATCTCAGCCTTTTCAGTTGTTGAGGCTGGAGCAACGAGAGACTTAATAGACATAGGGATGACTCAATGCTTTCCATCAACTGAAACAAAATGGGATAGGAGGCAGTTGGAGCTGAAAATTAGAGCACAAACTCAGACTCAATAACAAAGAACAGCAGCAGAAAACCCAGATAGCTAAAGCTGGAATAAGATAATAAGTTGTTTCTTCTTCTCATTTCTTTTATTCACATAGTAGAAAACCACTCTCTCTCTCACAACACTGCCTCAAACTTCTATTTTTGGAGGTGTGGGTCATGGGGAGAACAGACCCCCTTACATCCCTCCAAGGTCTAGCTACCACTGGGTTAGGTGAAGACCTTCTCACCACAAGCCACCGCATGGACACAGGTGGCTGCTACAGGTGGGACTGTGGTTGCCCATCTGACGAGGTGCCGTGGCGCCTCTTGGTGACCACAGCATGGAGCAGAATCGGCTGCCCTGACACCAGAGCGGTGTCCCAAGGCACCATCCAGACCTGCGAGGGCTGAGCCAGGGCAAACGCTGGGACTCTGCACGCTAAAGTGAGAGCTTGTCCTCCAGCCCACTGGATTTGCACAGTTAAGTGACCCCTAAGGCATACTATAGAGAGATTTTCACTAATCATCAATCCAATAAAGACCATGGTGGCAGATATGTACCACACTTTTATACAAGGGCTCCTCATCCGAGGCTCTCCAGTTCCCACAGCATTACTGCCAGCTCAGCCCCGCAGCCTCCCCGCGAGCCTGGCCACCTGGGGGAAGCACCCCTGGACACAACATCTCCCCCTCTATTTCACCTTTTGAGGCTGCAGGGAATCTTAAATGTCTCTCCAAGTGAGCTCTGCAGTGAACTCTAACAGCAGAATACTAAAGTACAAAATATTTTCTGCTCAAATATAAGAAGTGCATCCCACTTTCAGCTGTGCACAGCAGAACACCCTGCTGGAAAAGCCCCATGCCAGGAGGAGGGCAGGGCAGGGCGCAGCGGGCATCCCACCAAGCAATGCAACGAGTAAGTGGCACATCCAGCAGCTCCTCCCGCAGACCCACACCACCCCGTCCCCCTCAGGTCCCATGGGGTGAGGATGGCACCGTCCCCATGGCTGACTCTTTCCAGCGACCTCGCTTCACAAACACCGTGATTTCCTTCATTTCACACACAACGCAATAAACCCCCAAGTGTCTGCAAGAACAACTCAGTATTCATATTCAATAAAGAGCTTTACTCCAATTAATGACTTTCTTTCAATAATTACTTCACTTGTTTTGAATTAGGAACCGTGAATCCGCTGATAAATTGACCGATTTGAAAGATTTATTCCCACTGTAGTAGCTTCTGCAATTTGCTTTTCGTGCAGCAATGCATCGCAGTGATTTGAGCCTGGTGCTGCGCAGCCCCCGAGCCAGCGGGGAGGAGAAGCGCGGTCCCAGCTGCCCCGGCCCCAGCGGTGGGGGGACACGGCAGGGCACGGGCTGCTGGAGGCACGGGCTGCCAGCCTGCAGGGATGCTCGCCCGCTGCACCCCGGCTTGTGCCCCCTTCACCTTTCCCCCGCCGTCCCCAGGAGCGCAGCGCAGGGCACGGAGCAGCACTGCGGCACAGGGGCACTGCCGGTGCTGCGCCTGCATGACCCCGAGGCCCCAGTGGGTGAAACACGGTCATGCTCCAAAAATAGTCTCTATACGTCTGAGGTCAAGGCCTCTCGTTTTTTCCAAAGACAAGTGCTAATTATTAATATATAATTAATTTAAATATTAATCTAGGTGAGCGGTCTGGAGCACACGTCTGATGAGGAGCAGCTGAGTGACCTGGGGGTGTTCAGCCTGGAGAAGAGGAGGCTGAGGGGAGACCTCATCGCTCTCTACAGCTCCTGAAAGGAGGGTGCAGCGAGCGGGGGGTCGATCTCCTCTCCCAAGGAACAGGCAATGGGACAGGGGGAAATGGCCTCAAGTCGTGCCAAGGGAGGTTTGGGTTGGAAATTAGGGAAAATTTCACCATCAAAAGGGTTGTCAAGCACTGGCACAGGCTGCCCAGGGAAGTGGTGGAATCGCCACCCCTGGAAGTATTTTAAAGACGGGCAGACGTGGTGCTGAGGGACATGGTTTAGTGGAGGGTTTGGCAGTGTTGGGTTGATGGGTGGACTCAATGATGTTAAAGGTCCCTTCCAACCTTGACGATTCTGTGATTCTAAACCCTGGCCCAGGTTGCCCAGGGGGGTGAGAGATGCCCAGTCCCTGGAAACACTCCAGGCCAGACTGGATGGGGCTCTGAGCAACCTGCTCTAGTTGACGTGCTGGCTCATGGCCTTTAAAGGTCCCTCTAAAGGTCCTAAAGTGGACCCAAACCACCCTGTGATTCTATGATCCTATGAACTTTTCAGCCCATTTCACCCTTGTAGATCATTCTGCCCGATGATCCAGATTTCTCCCATCCTGTGGCAGCTATTGGGATGGCTGGGAGACGCCTGCCAGCACTTCCTATTGCAAGACTGCACAATCAGTATCTAATTCCCTTTTCAAGAGCAATTATTGGAAACAAACTTTTATGCAATCCATATTTGTCTCTGCTGCTTCACTATGTTTCAGTGTGCTTTTTTTTTTAAAAAAAAAATCTTTTTTCTTGAAAATGGAAAGCCTCTTAGAGCAGTGGCAGAGCTGCAGGATCTCTGCGCCAGCGCACGGACGTGAAAGCAGCGTGGGGCATCCAGGGGCTCCAGGAGAGCGGGTGTCCCGCTGAGCCCACGCTTGGCCCCAGCTGGATTCAGGGTGGCTGGGGTGGTCTGGCCGGAGGGTGTGGGGCTCAGCACCCTCTGCAATAGCTGCCACTTGCAGGAAAAATGTGCATAGAAATAGTAAGAGTGGTTAAACACTCAATTTATCAGTAAGAAGACCTATACTAACTAGATTTAGATTTACATCAATTTAATCATTAGCGTGCATTATTACTGAATGTGTGTTAAGTGCGTGTCTATAAAGGCATATTTAACCACCTCACTGCATTTAACAACTGGAAGTTTTTACACAGCCCAGACTGCTTTCCACACATTTCCAGGCAGCGTCTTGCCAACTTGGGGTAAAGGCACAGGGCTAACGGGTAAGTGCCCAAAAGCACTGTAAGGTGCTGCCGGTAGAGCAAAGGACACCGCTGCAGGTGTGATCTACAGTGAATCCTTCTCTGACTGGTTTTGTACAGGCCCACTACATCGGAACAGTCTCATTAGAGCTGTGCTGTGATCCAGATGTATAATGAACCGGGGTAAGGTTCTAAGTGTATTTAACACCTTCTGAGCAGCACTTCCAGCTGGCATCTATCTTTGCTGCTCCTGACAGCAGCAGGGCAAGCAGTGAGCATTTCAGTTCCCCACGGCTTAGCACATTACCCGGTTGTCACTGCACGGTGCTCTGTCCGGGTAATCCTCTGCTCAGTGTCCCTGCTGGGGTGTGCTTCAACTCCTGCCCGGCCGCAGATGATCTCTGCTGTGCCGTGAGCGTTGTCTGCCGGGCACAGGGACCAGGACCCTCATTGCACGAGGGTTTCCCGCACCCTCCCAGACCACAGAATCCCAGACTGGTGAGGGTCGGAAGGGACCTCTGGAGCTCCCCCAGTCCACCCCCTGCCACAGCAGGGGCACCTCCAGCAGTGGCACAGGACGGCGTCCAGGCGGGTTTGGGATGGCTCCAGAGTGGGAGACTCCCCCACCTCTCTGGGCAGCTGTGCCACTGCTCTGCCACCCGCACAGGGAAGATGTTTTTCCTCATGTTTAGATGGAACTTCCTATGCTCAAGTTTGTGCCCGTTACCTCTTGTCCCATCACTGGGCACCACTGGAAAAAGACTGTTCCCATCCCCCTGGCACCGATCCTTTAAGTATTGATCAGCATTCATAAGATCCCCTCTCAGTCTTCTCTTCTCCAGACTAAAGAGACCCAAGTCCCTGAGCCTTTCAGCAAGGTTGATCTCTAATGAAACTGCTTTACCCCTTAAGACATTTGTCATTACATTAAAAATATGTTATGCCACACAAGTGGCATGTATGCCGGCAAAAGAGCCTTTTAAAAATCTCTTTTCAAACTTTTCCCAATTCTTAAGTCACCCCAACCCTTGTCTGATCTGCCTCTTTGCATTTTCCTCCCTTCCCCTCCCCAAACATTTGCAGGCAATGTTATTATACGCCAGCTTCCTAGACTGGAGAAATAAAATCCTGACATAGAATATTTTCACGGAGCTTTTTTCAGGTTAAATGTAAGCAGATTTGGTATGGAGAAGCTAATCCTTTCAAGGCATATTTAGCTGTCTCCCCAAGGAGCGGATCAAGTGGTGCGTATTCCAGAGCTCACCAATCACATTAAAAAACATTTCTTTTCGCTGCAGATATCCCTAACGCCTCCCTGCATGAAACGGGAGCCCACGCAGGAATTTCAGGCCCTTTCCCCCTCCTTACAGGTGCCAGGGGTGAGCCAAGCCCACAGGAGCTGCTGGACAGGGCAGGGGCACAGCTCAGGGTGCGAGTGTGGTGCCTGAAACCACCCTCTCCCTGGCGAGAACTGGGAAAGAAAGTCACAGTTCTGCCTTCCCCTTTTAGACCAATCATTCGTGTGACCAGTTCAACAATCTCCTGAACTATTGCAAGGAAGGACCTTGCAGTCGCTTGGTTCCTCCCCAAAGCTACGCTGGTTTGTTGCCGGACTGCTTGCCAACTCTTCAGAGACACACGAAGTTTTCTCATCTCCGTTTGGCCTTTTTCTGCCGGTTTTGCCAAAGGCAAGGGATGAGCTGTTACCTGCGAGCTTTGAGTCCTGGCAATGCACTCCTTTGGGACAGACCTGGCTTTGACCCCGGGGGAAACAGTGCTCTGTTCCCTGGGAGTCATAGAATCATAGAATTGTTGAGGTTGGAAGGGACCTTTAAGATCATCAAGTCCAACCATTAACCTCACCTGACAAACCCGCTTGTAAACCATGTCCCCAAGTACCACGGCTGCCCTTTTCTTAAACACCTCCAGAGATGGCGAATCCACCCCCTCCCTGGGCAGCCTGCTCCAATGGTTGAGTCCTTCATCGCTCCACAGCCTTTCCATTGCAGGTGTACTGTGACTTGAGTGAGGAGCTTTCTGTTTGGGGGCGTAGGGTTGTGTTTTAATTTTTCATTTCCCACGGGAACTGGAAGGTGGTTGAAGGTTTTTTCTTTAATGTTCACTTTCATTGAACCAGAATGCCTCCCACCACGATCAAAGAGGTGAACCTGGGCTTCTCAGCAGGGTCCTGCTGCTGCCCGTGCCACCGCTGCAGAGCATCAAGCACTGCTTCTGCTGCAGGAACTGGAAGCCGGGCTGGAGATGGAGCCCTCTGCCTGCCGTGAACTGAAATGGGGGGGCTTTCATAATTACGTGTCCTGGAAAACTGATGGGGCTCCGTGGGTGGTAAGGAGAAACACAGCAGAGTACAGAACTCATACGCATCCCTCTGCACTCAGACGATGCTCTAGAGGACTTTGCTGGCCAGTAAATGGAAAGGGCAACCAAATCGCTCCCAAATACACTCCAGTATTCTGATACAAAAAAGGCCTAGTCTCTTTTCTCATTGAGCCACATTAAAAGATTAATAAGCAAGATGTGATCTTCAGGAAAAGGGCATACGGGATTTCTATTAAGAAGTCTATAAGCCTAACCAGATCAGCAATACCAGCGGTAATAAAATATCTTTCTGTGATCCTCACAACTGAGATTAAAGCCTTCAAGCAGCCCACAAGATTAAGGAAATTACTTCCACAAAGCATAACCTGTTACCCTTTCTGGACTTGGCTCAGCCACACAGTCAATCAGGGAAAATGTCTTCTCCTACCAAGAAAATAAAATTTTTTATAGTGACGCTTCTTTGCAAAAATGAGAATTTTTAGCGATAACAAAATCCAATTTTCTTTGACCTGGTTTCTGCAGGACAGTGACTACAGGCTGGGTGTTGTAAACCACTTCTCAAACCTCCCAAGCTCAGGGTTAGCTCAATCCCTGCCTTCTGGTTTCTCTCTCGGAGTGGAGGAGCAAGTCCCTCTCCTGGCATCAGGATACCAATGTCCTGCTCATTCCTCTCACGCCGCATTAGACTGCACTGCACTGAGCGTGCACTAGGTCACAAACCCTACGCTTTCCAACCGGCTACAGAGAAAAACTCTTTTTTCTGGCATGAAACAAACTCCATTCTAATTTAACTGAAAGAACAAGAAATCTACCCAGAAAGGCTTTCAGGTAACCTCAACCCAGATTGTATTTCCCACTTTAGCCACGTGTGTGCAAAGCCTCAAGAGCCTTCTCCGAGCCACCGCTTTGCACCGAGACCTGTCCCTGAGCATCGGCCACTGCCTGCCAGCCGAGCAGCCACCACTGCTGCCCTCATGCCTTGGCTTTCGCAGGGCAAGGGCCAGAACCGGAGCAGGAGGGGGAAAAAACCAAATCAGGAGAGCCCGTTACAATCATAGCTTAAATATTTCTTCTGAAGGTTATTAGAAAGATTAATGCTTGTGCACAAACTTGTTGAATTATTACCCAAGTTAATTGAGGACTGGATAATTGTACAATTTCTATATACATAGTTAAGTATATATATTATGTAAATGAATAATAATAGAGTAATATTTCTTCTACTCCTAAACAGAAAACTCGCTGTTAACGCAGTTTCAGTGTAAAATGCCGTTTACAAAAGTACCGTGAATGTGCCTGCCCGCCGGCAGCGGTGCCCACCAGGAGAGCAGGCTGTGCTGCTTCGTCCCCACCGCGGCTGCGGCCGCCAGACGCAGAGGCAGCAGGAGCGCTCGGGGAGAAGGTGGGCCGGGGCTGCCGCAGGCCAAAATTTAGATTTTGACTGTAGTTTCATCCACACCTGGAAACGGCTGACTTTTGGCTTGGATTTGGTGGAGCTGCAAAGCCTGCCGTAAAATTAGGTGGCCCAGAGGGGGATTTTCAGCCAAGGAGAGCGGAGCACCACAGCCCCAGGTTTTGCGGAGCCACTCTTCTCGCAACCTCCCGTTTCAGCCAGGATGGCATGGTATCAAACGTCTCTGCTATCAGGTTTTGAGGTTTTTAAATTATTGCAGCAAAGCTGACCAAGAAAAACAGAGGGAGGTCGGGCACCGACGAGAAGGCAGAATCTGCAAAGCCGGATGGGAAGGAGCAGCAATGCTGCCGGCCCCATCCCGCACAGGGCGTTGCCTCCGGCAGAGACACTGCCAGTGTGAAAGGCAAATTAAAAACACATTAAGAAGAATCTCGAGATTCTCGACAAAAGGTTATGGAGGAGTGATGCAGGGCAAACGGTTTCACTTAATACTCACTTACAAGTATTGCAGAGGGACATAAGCATCAATTTGACAAACCTATCGCAGGAGTAAAAGACCCCGGGGAGCCAGCTCAGCTGGGAAGGAACACATCTGATAGGGGCAATGCGGATGGTAATGGAGTTTTTGCTTCGCTAAGTGACACGATGTCAATAAAAGTGCGCATTACAGGAGAGTGATGCAAATTTTAACAACCAAAGTGTTGGGAAACCCTTGCCTGGGCCACGGGGATGTTTCTCCCGGCTGGCGCTGCGGGAGTCCGTGGTACCATGGGAAGACGGGGGAGGCTGAGAGATGAGCCTGCACCAAAGAGATTTCCCATTTGTGCTAGGACAGAAGAAATAAAAGAGAATAATTCAAGTAGATGAGAGAGGATAACAAGCAATGGCTGTGTGCATGGAGAGCAGGGTCTTGGCTTGCCCCTTTGCTGCATCAGGAACAAGGAAACCGAGATTTTGAACTGGAAACCACAGTCCGACCGAAATGAGAAGTAGCATCTTAAAACCAGGGAGTTTTTTCATGGGAAGCCAGCCCTTTCCCACCCTGAGTGAGTGTGGAGAGGAACACAGGCAGCAGCTGCGGGAAGCGGCACGTCTCCATCGCTCCCCACTTTACCTCCCTGGTTAATTGGTCGTAACGGCGGCTATTTCTTGTCTGGAATAAATGAGGTGTCACTTTTCTGGGACAGCGCTGTGGAAGCAGCTGTGCGCTCACCCTCCCAGCATCAGCCAGGAAAAAAATCAGAGAGTCATTTAGGTTGGAAAGGACCTTTAAAATCATCAAGTCCAAAACATTGCTCTGAAAGTGCTACAGGAAAGTAGTCTAATCACAAAATCTAATTTGCCTTCTACCTCCAATGTCCTCCTAGAACAGCTGTAAATTTTTCCCCAAGCATCCTTTGGTTTGGCATTTCACAGAATCACAGACTGGTGAGGGTTGGAAGGGACCTCTGGAGACCATCTCGTCTAACCCCCTGCCACAGCAGGGACACCTACAGCAGTGGCACAGGACGGCGTCCAGGCGGGGTTGGGATGGCTCCAGAGCGGAGACATTTAACTATTTCCAAGCCAAGCAGCCCAAAAGCTGTCGGTGAGGTGACTGCCAGTGTCCCGGAGGCATTGGAGACACGCTACTGGGGGAGGCGATAGGGTTTGGTGGGTGAGTGTACACCCTCGGAGCACCCACATAAGAAAGGGCAGCAGGGATGCCCCCATGCCACGTTTAGTCCATGCCTTCTGAACAAACAGTTCTCCCTTGCTCGCCGGACATGTGACATCTACGCCAGTTATGTTTGCAAACATAATTAATGATTCTCAGCACACCATTTTTGAGGCTCTTCAGGCATATGTTAACTACAGCAATGTGAGTTACTCTCTCACAGTCTACTCGGCAGGTTGCAGTAAAACGCCCCCAGCACCGCGGCGAAGGGGATGCTGCCCTCAGCGGCTCTGCCGGGGCACCGGCACATCGCCCAGGGAAACGGGATGGGGCTGGGTGGCCAAAACTTCCCACCCCTGGGGAATTGCCCCGTGAGGGCACCCGGCATGCACACGGGGAATGCAGAATTCTCCCAGTTAACACGGCGGGAAGCAGTTTTTTGGAGAGAGCTCGCTCTCCCTCTCAAAGAACAAAAGTAGCTTAAATGGCAAGTCTGAAAAGACCTTGCTCATTAAATGGGTTTATTATTTCCTGAGCTCTGTTTAATCACCCTTTTAAAGCCTCTGTTTGCTAATTGAATGCTTCCCCTTTTATCAGGAGATAAAAGGAACGAGGAGTTGTTGGAAATGGTTGATTATACATATGTATAAGTACACTGGGCAGCTTAATGAATCCAGTAGAGGAGAAATTTATATTCACCCTAAACCAATCAGCTGCTTTATCATCCCCGTTTTCTGGGGACTTTTCACAGTTTCCTCTGCAAAAGACCTTATGCGTGTACGCGTGGCTCGTGACCGTCAGCCGCACACGGTGGCTGCAGCTCAGGGACACTCGGCACCGTGCAGCCATGGGACAAGCCCCTGCTGCCTCCCAGCGCGCCTGTGTCCACACAGGTGACAGACAGCGGGATGGGGGCACCTGCAGTGAGCCACAAACCTAGGGCAGCAGCAGGATACCCTGCACCAATGTGGCTGGGGCTTTACTCTGTGTCCAAGGTTTGATGCTTCCAGTCTTGTGGTGTATTTCCACCCATGCAATAGGGAGCTCGCTTTGCCTCTGTCTCTAATAAGCCAGATGTGGCAAGTGTCACTAGGGACTGAATGCAAAAATCCACAAACATTTGGTAAATACACTGCTAATATTTACGGGTAATGTGCTTATTTGCGTGAATTCATCTATACAACTGTTTGCAAAAAGCTAACTCCAAAAGTTCTGTGTGTGTAATTGTTGCTGGAAAAGAGAATTTAAGGACATTTACGCCAGCACTGCCATCGAAACAGTGCTCTCCTTTCCACACAGTAGCAGCTCTGTAACTCATGAGAACTACTCAGCTCCCCCTACAATAACCAAGGGAGGGAAATGAAACCCAAAATCTGCACATTCGCAGCTCTGAGAGCTACTGAAGACATTCGAAAGCCGGTCATGAAACAACCAGTGAGCTCGGAGTTGAGCTGGAGCTATGTATGCACAAAGAGGGCAAGGTGGGCACGGCGGGCAGGCAGCAAGCCAGGGTGACCCCCCAGCAGAAGACACCCTGCCCTACCCCAGTGCCCCAGCCTCCCCGAGCAGAGCTTGCCGTATAGAATCACAGAATGATTTAGGTTGGAAGGGACCTTGAAGATCTTCGAGTTCCAACCCCCTGCCCTGGGCAGGGACACCTCCCCCCAGCCCAGGGTGCTCCAAGCCCCGTCCAACCTGGCCTTGGACACCTCCAGGGATGGGGCAGCCACAGCTTCTCGGGGCAGCCTGGGCCAGGGGCTCAACACCCACACAGTCAACAATTTCTTCCTCATATCTCATTTAAACCTGCCCTCTTCCAGTTTGAAGTCATTCCCCCTTGTCCTATCACTACATGTCCTGGTAAAAAGTCCCTCCCCAGCTCTCCTGGAGCCCCTTTAGGCACTGGAAGGGGCTCTGAGGTCTCTGCGGAGCCTTCTCCTCTCCAGGCTGAACCCCCCCTCTCCCCGCCTGTCCTCCCCGCAGAGGGGCTCAGCCCTCGCAGCATCTCCGGGCCCTCCTCCGGCCCCGCTCCAACAGCTCCGTGTCCTTCTGCTGTGGGGCCCCCCCGAGCTGGAGGCGGCGCTGCAGGGGGGGCTCCCCAGAGCGCAGCAGAGGGGCACAGTCCCCCCTCGCCCCGCTGGCCACGCTGCTGGGGATGCAGCCCGGGGTGCTGGGGGCTTTCTGGGCTGTGATCACACATTGCTGGCTCATGTTGAGCTTCCTGTCCATCAGCACCCCCAGGTCGTTCTCCTCACGGCTGCTCTCCAGCCACTCTCCTCTGAGCCTGTATGTGTACTTGGGATTGCCTCGACCCATGTGCAGGACCTTGCACTTGGCCTTGTTGAACTTCATGAGATTCACACAGGCCCAGGTCTCCAGCCTGTCCAGATCCCTCTGGATGGCATCCCTCCCCTCCATCTCCCCTTGAGTTACTGAAGGAAAATATTTTGCCAGCACATCATGAAAGAGAAGTTAACTAAAAGCGCGTCTGACTCCAGGGGCAGGCAGCCCCATGGATGTGCTCCCATCGCGCGCTGTGACCCAGAGACAGCGTGCACGGGGGGCAGCAGCCGGCGCAGCTGAGAGCATCTGTCAAAGCCCAGCTCCTGGCTCCCCACGGCCAGCTCTGTGTCACCACCTGCAACCACGTCCTCGTGCCCTGCACCGCATTGCTTTTTCAAAGATACTGAACTCATTTATCGCCAGAAATATTTTGATTGCAAGTGCAATTCACTGCCTATGTTTTAGGAAAACCAAACCAGACATACTTCAATAAGGAGTGATATCTGGGGTGTGGGACTAACTCAGAGCGACAGGGACACGAGCAGGGAAAGTAGCTCCTTTGGGTTACCAACAACAATTTGGGATGCATGCCCCATCCCTGGAGGTGTCCAAGGCCAGGCTGGACGGGGCTGGGATCACCCTGGGCTGGGGGGAGGTGTCCCTGCCCAGGGCAGGGGGGTGGAACGAGATGATCTTCAAGGTCCCTTCCAACCCAAACCATTCTGTGATTCCATGATTTGCTGCTGTCAGTAGAGTGCAGCAGTGGAGACAGATCTGCAGGCTTGGACATCCCTTTGCACCACTGTCACTTTGGTATGGCTTTTAAATGAAGCCCAGATATAATCAAAAAATATTATTCCTCTTATAGGAAAGGATGTCCCATATCTGGGCTGCAGATACCAGCCCAGCCAAGGGACTTGGCTGGATTTGCAAGAGATTTACCAGCGGTGGAGAGCGCTTTGAAAGGAGCTGGCTTTGCTAAATAGCTAGGCAGTTTTGAACAAAGTATCCCTTTTTTTATCCCTCCAAGCATAAATTATCAGTTATAACACATAATTGCAGCGAGAGAGCGAGGAAAACAAAAGTTAAATGAGCTAAACTGTAAACAGAGACACTTTTTCAAAAAGATAAGTGTGAAGTAAGTGAACCAAAACTGGCTTAAACACAGGGGAGAGTGGATAATCGAGTTCAGGAATTAAAGTGAAAAAATAGGAGATGGAGTTTAGAAGGACGTCTATCGAGCAGCATACCAAAAGATCAGGAAAGTCAAGTCAAGGATAATCCGATCCCAGCAGGATTTGTGCAAAGTGCTCTTCTCTGACTGCAAACACTCTGCTCGGACCTATTTACGACTCTTACTGTTATTTTGGCTTGTTGATAAGTGCTGTTGCACTTTCCTGTGTGGTGACGGGCTTCAGACAAGCTGTGGAAGAATAGGAACTTGTGATGGATTATGATGGACCAACCAGATGCTTTCCCACAGTGAGATCCTACCCTGAGCACATACAGGTACCCACCAGCTTCAAGCCACCCACCAACAGCTTGTCCAACACCAACAAACATTTCAGCTCCAGTCTTTAAATTGAATTATTCATTTAGTGGGGTATTTCAGCTCTGCAGTGTTCAGGGCAGCACAGGCAACCGTGACTGAATGACATAGAATCATAGAATGATTTAGGTTGGAAGGTACCTTGAGGATCATCTAGTTCCAACCCTTCTGCCATGTCAGGGACACCTCCCACTAGGTGACCAAAAAGGTGTCACTGCACACCCCACTCTTGCTGTGGGTTGGGAGCAGAGGGGCACATGCTCTTGCTTCCCTGTGTTTTTTTTCTACTATTTTTAATGCACTGCTACAGCTCCCCAAGGAGCATTCCAAGGGGAGGAGGAAGCGGAGGAGATGGTAGAGGCAATATCCATTTTTCTACTGGTCTCTGTAAAGCAGTATGATTTCCAATTTGTTAACATTCATTTCCAAGTGTATTGCTTTGACAGGGCTGCACCCACAAGCTAATGCATTGCAGGTGGGGCTCGTGCTGGATTGCAGACTGGTTGTACACCAGCCTGAGCTTAGCGGGGGACGAGGCCACCAGCTAAATGTTTTTTGTGTTTGCCATTTTGGAGGACAGGAGCTTTGGCTGTATGCATTTCATCGCAGCAGCCGTGCCAGCAAGCACCCAGGGCCCAGCATGGGCTTTCTCCAACAGCAGGCAGCACCACTGCTATCTCCTAAGGGAAAATGAAACAATTTAGGGTCTGAGGGCCCATGGCTGGAGCCTTGCCCACCGCAGCCCTGCCTGCCAGGCCTTCCAGCATCCCATGTTAATCTGGGATATGCATTTCCACAGGTAGGGCTCAGCCAGCTCATCAGCTGGGGCTGCCCTGTGTCTTATGGGGTCCTTTGGCAACGCCGCCACCAAATGACATGCTGATTTCTGAAATAACTTGCTTAAAGACAAAAAAAGTCAGCCCAGAGTAAAGCTTGGAAAATTCAGGTATGCCTGGGCAAAACACTGGTGTGCAGCCCAACGGCCGCATAGAAAAATGGGGAGTCCCTATTTCTGAGGGCTCAAGGGGCACCACGTCCAACAACCCCAGCCCTCCCATGAACTGAACCACCGCCTCGGCCTCCAGGGAGGTAAAAGTGTCCTGAGGGAACTGGCAGAGGAAGTGCTGTTTAACATCTTTGTTGGCGACATGAACAATGGGATCGAGCGCACCCTCAGCAAGTTTACTGATGACGCCAAACTGAGTGGACCAGTCAACACACTGGAGGGATGGGATGCCATCCAGATGGCCCTGGACAGGCTTGAGAAGTGGGCCTGTGTGAACCTCAAAGTTCAACAAGGCCAAGTGCAGGGTCCTGCACTGGGGTTGGTGCAACCCCTGGTATCAATCCAGGCTGGGGGATGAAGGGATGGGGAGCAGCGCTGAGGAGAAGGACTTGGGGGTACCTGTGGATGAAAAGATGGACATGAGCCAGCAATGTGAGCTGGCAGCCCAGAAAGCGACCCGCATCCTGGGCTGCATCCCCAGCAGTGTGGCCAGCAGGGCGAGGGAGGGGATCCTGCCCCTCTATTCTGCTCTGGGGAGACCCCACTGGGAATACTGTGTCCAGCTCAGGGGCCCCCAACATCAGAAGGACATGGTCCTGTTGGAGCAGGGCCAGAAGAGGCCACAAAGATGCTTTGAGGGCTGGAGCCCCTCTGGCTGGGAAGACAGGCTGGGAGAGGTGGGGGTGTTCATCCTGGAGAAGAGGAGGCTCCGGGGAGATCTTTGGGCCCCTTCCAGTCCCTAAAGAGGCCCCAAGAAAGCTGGGGAGGGACTCTTGATCAGGGAGGGGAGCTGCACGACGAGGGTGATCATTTTTACACTGAAAGAAGGGAGATTTAGATGAGATAACAGGAAGAAATTGTTGACTGTGAGGGTGGTGAGCCCCCGGCCCAGGTTGCCCTGAGAAGCTGTGGCCGCCCCATCCCTGGAGACGTTCAAGGCCAGGTTGGATGGGGCTTGGAGCACCCTGGGCTGGTGGGAGGTATCTCTGCCCAGGGCAGGGGGAGATGGAACTACACAAGCTTTAAGGTCCCTTCCAACCCAAACCATTCTGTAATTCTATGATAAAAGCAGCGGTGTGGGGAAATGGGTTTCTTAAAGACTTTGGAAATGCTTAAATGCCTCTAGCCACTTCCTTAGCAGAGAGGTGGCTCAGGGAGTGGATGCTCACTGATCTATCTTTTCATCTACTGCCTGCTGCAGGGAGCAGCAGAGCCGGGACCAAGCACGCTCACTCTGGTTAACAACATAAGCTAAGGGGAGCCATCCCAGTTACTTGGGTTTTTTCTTGTTTTTCAGGCCCCGCTGATGCCGTGCTTTGAGGCCATACCATCTGCAGTGCATTTGCCAGTCCTTCAGGCTTAACACGCATTCAGGTGCTTGCTTTCCCTCCCAGGCCCTGATTAGCTGATTTTCTGTGGCTAGATGGAAGAGAAGAGCATCTTGTTTAATTGAAACCTGGGAACATTTCCCTGAATTGCTGGGTAGATGCAGGGATGCAGTGTAAAGGCATACTGTATATTTTCTTATTAAAAGCATCATGTCAGAAATACAAGGAAGAACTAGAGCTACTGCATATTTCATTTCAGACTACCTTTAGCAGTGTGCAAGACAGCCATGAAGATTGCTTTAGAAATTATTCTGGCTGTGGAGCATCAACTAAAGGTGGCTTGATTTATTATTTTTTTTAAACTTTGGAGTGATGTCACTATATTCATACATATATATATATGATATATATATCATATACTCATTTGCTGTAAAGTAGGTGTCAGACTCTAGCTATAAACCCAACACATGTGTTGGGTAATTACCGTTACTCACAGCAGCAGCTAAGACCATTTAATAAAGTATATATATTTAGCATAGCAGTCAGAATAAATGTTTGTTTATAGAAATAGAAATAAAACTCGTGCAAAACCATCTGCTTCTGTCATTACTGTCAGAAGGATCCGAGTTACTACCAGCCACTGAACCATCAGCTTTACCATGGGTTTGCGTTGGTGCGATTGAAATTATCAAGGTCATCAGCTGCAATAAGTTCTCCAGTTTGTTTTGCTTTGCTTGGCTCTTTTTCATTTGATTGGGAATCAGATTGGAGCTGGCTGCATTAAAAAACAATTTTTATGATTCACTTGGACCAAAATCAGCCTTTTGCTGGGCTTCCTGCAGCGGGTTCCCGCGGTAGCGCTTGGGAATGCTCGTACGGGAGCGGGGACATCAGTGCTCTGCTGTCTGCCCGCCCACTCCATGGCCAATCCCACAACATGCCCTGGTGAAGGAATACATTGATTTTTGCCTCTTCCTTAAGGTACAGATCCCACTGCCGGGAGACAGTCTGCTAAATACACATCAAAGAGCCACTGAGAGAAAATAAGTGAGATTCAAAATGTAATGTTTTGTCTTCCTGAATAATGCAGACAGACTGGTGGAATAAAACTTACAATCTTATCTGCTGTTTCAAAATAAATATATAAAAGAAAGAACAAATAACCCCACCTCCTCCTTATTCTGTCCAACACTACCAAATACCAGTTGGAAAACACAATGGTTTTATCACCATGAAGTTTTTATCATAGAAAGATAATCACCAGCTACTTATATAGCCCAAGAAACAGCTGACAACTCCACCAAGGGAAATAAAATTCTTTCTTCTCATAGTTAAAGACTAACAAGCAAGATTAAAGACGTCCAGAAACATGGCTAGATATCTAGAAACATGATTTTAATGCAATGAGAACTCCTACCCAAAGCCCTGAGGAACACATGTGAGACCGGCTCCAGGAGGAGCGGTGGGATCCTGCCTCGACAGAACACTCCGGATTTGTGATGACTGGCAGTGGCGGCAGCCACCGGCGCTGGGATGAATAAATCAGCACTGGGATGTAAACCTGCGATTCCTTCTCCTGAACGCGTTTCAACTTACTTTTGGCATTCTGCATAACTTGTATTATAATTCCCAGCATATGAAGTAAACAATCTCATGGCTTTTTTTGTGTTGTTTTTCCCTAGTATCTCTCCTGTGACAAAACTTTTCTCCTAACACAGTTCAAGTGCAGAATATTTAACAAGATCAGCAAAGCGGAGAGGAAAAAGTTGCCTTTCCTCTTCCCGATCTTCACTTTGGAGCACAACAAACACAACGCCACACTCACAGCACAGGTGACCCCCATAATGGGGGCAGACCCTGCTGTGAAGAGCAGCCCCTTTTTTTAATGGAAATACTCTGTCCTGGATAGCCTTAGGGGCAGGCTCTGAAAGCTCTCTGAGCAATAGGTATTTTGGAAAGAGCTGAGGCCGTGCTCCTGGATAACGTGGGTCCCCAGAAGAGCTGCTCTTTCACCTCATGGCTCCGATGTCACGCTGTGAAACCCATTAAGTCTACATGCTCAAGAGTGGTGCAGGTGCTCACTTTTCATTTTTCTTTTAACTTTTTCCCACCCACAATTAAATAAATGTGTTGCTATAAATCAGACCTATGACTGACACCCAATGTCAGCACCAACTTCAAAATCCTCAGCAATTAAAAACTTATTTCCGCCTTGACACTGTGACAGATGCCAGCTTCACCCCCAGCCAAGCGTGTCCTTCCCTGCACGGTGCACATCGAGGGATGTGCATGTGAACTACTTCTACCTCCCATCATCGGGGCAGTCCCACCACCTCTGTGCACGGGGCTGAGGGCTGTGAGTGGAGTAGTGCCTGCGCCGTCACCTCCAGCACTGCTGAACTACTCCTTCGGCAGGACTCTTTCAGACCGAGCTGATGCAAGAACTGCTTGCCCAAGTTTTAGTTATCTATTTGATAGGATGAGGGGGAATGGCTTCAAGCTGGAAAAAGGTAGATTTAGATTAATTATTAGGAAGAAATTTTTCACTTTGAGAGTGGTAAGGCACTGGGCCTGGTTGCCCAGAGAAGCTGTGGCTGCCCCATCCCTGGAGGTGTCCAAGGCCAGGCTGGACGGGGCTGGGAGCACCCTGGGCTGGTGGGAGGTGTCCCTGCCCAGCGCAGGGGTGTGGAACGAGATGGTCTTCAAGGTCCCTTCTAACCTCAACCATTCTGTGATTCTATGCAAGGAGCCCCTACCTATCATTGACTGTCAGGAGACGTTGAAACCCAGCCGAGGTGCCTTGGAGCAGATCCCGAGGAAGACATGACACCCCTCACCCTTTTAGAGAGGTGGCTGTGCCAACACCAGCCCGCGGAGGGGTCGGGAACAAGCAGGAGCAGCCTGGGGAGCTCAGCCTGTCCCAGGCGCCCAGCAGCTCAGCACAGCGAGCCGACCATGCTCTGCCAGGGGAGGAAGGTGCCAGTTATCCAGGTGACTTGACAGGCAGGAAATAATAGAAAACGGGTATTCATTAAATTACCCGATGGCATTTCCAACGTGAAATTTTAAAATCACAACAGAAAAGTGTAAGTTCTGATTTTTAAGGGTTTTTTTGGTGACACAGAAATTCCCCGTGCAAGCCACCCTTGTTAGCCG
Source organism: Pluvialis apricaria (assembly GCA_017639485.1). Taxonomy (NCBI): domain Eukaryota; kingdom Metazoa; phylum Chordata; class Aves; order Charadriiformes; family Charadriidae; genus Pluvialis; species Pluvialis apricaria. Next base: position 40,727,092 of record CM030013.1, read on the forward strand.
GCAGGCTGGTATTGCCTCTCCTTCCTCCGGCATTTTACCTGAACCCCACGCAGCCCCTCCAACATCAGCAACAACTCTCCAGCGCAAGGAATGAGGAAGAGCCTTTAGCAGCTTATAATTCAGTCAGTTTGTGTTTTATTTACTGCTCTGTATTTTGGGGGTTTTGCTTAAATTCTTTTGGAAAAAAAAAAAAAGTACTGACAGAAAAAGCCACTCATGCAGTTTGTGGAAACAGCTAGAGGAATAGTCATGCTCTTAATTTTAGTATTGAAATTAGTAGCTTGCATTTTATTTTAAATTAAAAAGTCAAAAAAATCTTTTTTTAAAATTGCCTAGAGCAATTCCTTTAATTTTAAAGCAGTATACTGATCTGCCTTTTCCAAAGCAACCTAGGGCAACAGAGATTTTGGTGTAACAATTTCAAAAGTTGACATGCTAGAAAATTCGCTTCATTCATAGCGACTGCAGAGACTTCAGCAACATGAAGAGATGACAGAGATTTGAAAGATTTAATAATTTCTAATTAGCCAGTATTGGTGCAAATGGGCACTGACAAAGGTATTATCTGTAGAGTGCATCTGCCACCCATAATTCTCCCCTGCGAAAAGCCAAAGCCCCCGTCAGCGCTTCGTCTGTGCACGTCTGCGCTAAATGTCAGGCACAGAGATTATCAGTTCTGCTTTGCTGGGACCTTTCATTGCTCATCAACAATGGCAATTTATTACTCGCTCAACCAATACCCATCTAAGTGATTCCAATACAAAGAAATTAACTTTACTTTTAGGTCACCAGTGTTCAGCTGCAGCAGGGGGCGAGCAGGCGAAGCCCCGCAGTAGCTTTGGGGCAACTGCACAGATGGAAAGTTATCCTGGGATAAAATTACAGCATCACTTATAAGCGACTGCTTTAAGGCCAGAATAATACACAGAGATTGCCAGGGCAGAGAGTAACGTCTGCTTAAAATCATAGAATTGTTTAGGTTGGAAAGGACCTTTAAGGTCATCAAGTCCAACTGTTAACCCAGCACCACCAAGTTACCACTAAACCCGGTCCCTCAGCACCACATCTACATGTCTTTTAAATCCCCGCAGGGATGGTGACTCCATCCCTTCCCCGGGCAGCCTGTGCCAGTGCTTGACAACCCTTTCGGTGAAGAAGTTCTTCTTAACATCCAACCTAAACCTCCCCCTTGAATGGCAGCAGAGAGTGAGGGTTTGCTCTGTACCATTTTTGCAGACACCGTGCAGACACTGAGTGACCCAGAGAAGCAAAGGTGCCAGCCCCACCATCGCCACAAGAAGTTGTGTTTCCCAGATGTCAGACGAAGGCTCCTTTTGGGCCATTCCCCAACTCAGCACGAAGCATGCAGACTGCCCGGGGGGGCTATTCTCCAAAACCAATCTCCAGGATAAATATGGACTGACTACATCATCTGTCCTATCTGTGCTGTGTTCAGCTGTGCATGTTTGGAGTTACCAGGTGATTATATATTTGGTCTTGAACCATGAGGATGTTTCAGTGCTGAAAATTATTTCATCTTTCCTGTAAGGAAGCCAAATACTCATGAAACCTGTGGCTTTTCCGATAGAGAAGGGAGAAGTATTTATAACTTGCAACAATTAAACACCGTAAGGATCTCTCATAAGACAGGATCCCACCTCAGGAGACTGGTGCTGCAGGTGACGAGCAATAACTGTCCCCACTACTCGCTGCAAGCTAATTAAACACAGACAAAACCACCTAGGGGATATACTTTTCCCAGATTTTACCTCTCCCTCTTCACTATTTCTCAGGGGGGGATGAAGGGATGGCCAGGTTCCAAACATGCAGTAATATGCTCAAAAAGAAGAGTAATATCCAACAGAAGCAGTTTTGGTAGCCAGGCTACCTTTTGGCTTCTCGCTGGCCAGAGGAAGACAGGAGGGACCTCCCAGAGCAGCTCATCCTGCCCAGAAAGGCTGTTTGCTGGAGGTGGTGGGCAGGAGGGGTTCCCTCGGCTGCAGACACAGCCTGGACGGCCACCAGTACCGACCAACCCTCCCTTCACGCGGTAACACCATTGTGATGCTGTTTCCCTCCCGCAAACAGTCAACGCAACTGAAGAACTTCCTCCTGGTCACTGCCCAGCATCACTTCTTGCTGGTTCCCGCTGCGATGCACGTGTCAGCATCACCTGCAGTGCGCTTCTTGGGGCTGAACGGGACTGGGACTGAAATCAAACTGATACTCCCTCTAGAAGGTATTAAATGAGGAAACGGAGGAGAGGAGAAATCTCTCCAGTGGTCTGTAAATAACACGTTTTAATTAAGGCCTGAATTTCACCTTAGGCCACTTACAAAAACTTATGAATGAATTAAATGCCTTTAATCTCCTTTAGGATTATAAGTATTAAATGGCAGCAGAGTGGAAAGAAGAAACATTGCACATGGTGCTGCCAAAACCAGCTCATTAGCATTACTTGAATTCTTCTAAAGTTTCTATCCTTGCTATTTTATGACCTTCCTAGACAAAACATCCAAACCTATTTCCTTTAACCACGGACCAAAAGGTGTTGCGAGGGCTGGTACCCCTCTGCTGGGAGGGGTGGGGGTGTTCAACCTGGAGAAGGGAAGGCTCCGGGGAGACCTCAGAGCCCCTTCCAGTGCCTAAAGGGGCTCCAGGAGCTGGGGGGGACTTTTTACAAGGGCATGGAATGATAGGACGAGAGGGAATGGCTTCAAACTGGAAGAGGGGAGATTTAGATGAGATATTAGGAAGAAACTCTTGACTGTGAGGGCGGTGAGCCCCTGGCGCAGGCTGCCCCGAGAAGCTGTGGCTGCCCCATCCCTGGAGGTGTCCAAGGCCGGGTTGGACGGGGCTTGGAGCACCCTGGGCTGGTGGGAGGGGTCCCTGCCCAGGGCAGAGGGTGGGCACTGGATGAGCTTTAAGGTCCCTTCCAACCCAAACCATTCTATGAATCTATGGACAGGTTTTGGCACAGTCCCTGTGTCTCTTTGTGCCTGTCCCCCCGCTCCAAGCAGAGTCTTCACTCTGAGCAGCGCTGTCGGGTGCTGCAGGGAGGAGGATTTCCCCGCTTGGTAACATTACAGCTGCTCTGATCATTCTCGAGAAAATATTAGCAGCTTTTGTTGCAGCTTTTTGTTGCTATTTTTAAGAAGATGTATGCAAGTTAGACATATCAACCTCCAGTTGACTACGTTTGAATTATTAAATCAATATTTCATTCTTCTAGGAGGAAAAATATCACATCTTATGGAAAATTATTTTTAATACAAACAAAACACAGGCCTTGAAATTCTCTGCTTACCATGCTCACAATCACAGCCTTTTCAGATGTAGAAGGTCTTTATTAAAAATGCTCTTTAAAGTTAAATGTATTCTTGTTTTTCATGCAGTGCTTGTTCCAAGCAGGAACATTGCTTTCCTGTGATGCCAGGCAAAAGCTTTTCTCTTCAAAGTAGGAAAAGGAGAAATATATAAAAAAAAAAAGACATTTTGCTTCATCAGGTAAAACCTGATCTAAGAGCACAGCGATGCCAGGCTTGCAGCTTGCCTTCCAGACCGCTGCACCGTGGGCTGCCCAGGACGTCCCAGCACTCACCTCCCCTTCTCCCTTCCTCGTCAAGTCATTCTGCTGCTCTTTGGGCAGTTGCGACTTGATTTGGTACTGGTAGCATTTTACGCTGCTCACAAAGCTGGGGAAAGGTGGCAAAAACGTGGCCTCTAACGAGTCCCCCTTGAAGTTGTCTTATTTTGTTGTATGTATTTGAGGAGGAGACACTGCAGAGGTTTGAGGAAGGGTCAGTGGAGGTTCTCGGATGAGTATGGGCAATACTGGAATTTAAATGTCACCACAATTGCACTCTGCCATGAAAGCAACAACAGAGAGGGTTTAACAGGAGAGCTGCTCTAGCTGAATACATGATATAGAACTTACTAACAGAAGATGATGCCATGTTAAGAATATGTTTGATAAACGTTGGGAATTGCATAGAAAAGCTACATACATACAAGGAAAAAAAACACAAATCATTTTGATTGGTTAACCCCAAAGTGGTTTGGTTCAAAGTCAGTAATGGCTAAAGAAAAATAGATTCCTACGAGCAAATGTGGAAAAATTAATTTAGAAAGACATAGATGGGTCCTTACAGCACAGCAACTCAGATGTAGAGCAGAACTGGAGACTCTTCAGTTGAAAAGGTGCCTGAAACTCACCTCTCAAGACAGAACGAGAACTCACAAGGACAGGCTTGCTTTCTTTCTAGATAAATAACAAGCTCACAAAGATGGAGGAACGTTCAGAGCCTGCAAATTAAAATAAGGCTGAATCAGCAAAGAAAGCTGTTCCTTTTTTTATCAGAAGCTGTCTCAAAAGAAATCAACTACAGAAGACATTATGATATATATCTTGAAAATAATTTTCAGAGCTAAATACTGACAAATTATTCAGTTTTGTAAACAGAAAGAGAAGAAAAGGGGGATGTGTTGTAATCCTCAGTGAAGATGAGAGGACAGGAACAGCTGCCTAACTGGAGTTAAAAAACCAACCTTCATTTTTCTTCCACAAGGAAAATGCTGCCGAACACCTGGGTATGAAAATGCAATGGATCAGAAATGAGTTGTAAGCAAACCCCAACACTTTCCATACAATCACTGTGCAAACGTCTTCAATGGAGAGAAACAGTAAGACAAGCGGAGAACAACACAAGTGGAGCAGCTCACAGCCCCACGGCCGAAGCAGGGCAGAACACTGATGGTTTTTAGGCAATATATAGGCAAACATAGTCCGCGTGATGCATCTGGGCTTCAGAAGAGCTTTTGAGAAGGATGCCAGAGCAGCAGCTGAGGGGTTAGACGGAGTCGTTGGGGTGCATGAGAGTTGGGAAGGAATCGGAAGAAGCATCACGGGACAGGAACACTGGGATGTGCTGCCGGAGAAACTTTGGGGCTACGCAGCATCAGTGTCAAGGCTCTGTGTGACCTCCACCACGTCCTCACCGCTGATGCGCTCAGGAACCCGACTCAAGCTTAGGAGGCTTAAATGGCAGAAACTGATAACCTGGCAGGTAGGAGGAATAGCAATGGGAAATGTTTAACAATAAAAAATGAGAGATGAGGCACCTGGGGATTAATTTATGCTAAAAGCAAGGGGATCATCAAGCAGAAAAATGGAAGGCTTAAATTTACCTTATACCTGTACGGTAACTGCATATAATTATCATGTTTTGCTGTGATCACTGAAAAACCCTCCATAGGTATGAACCGTGGTACGTGCAAAGAAGAGCTAAGAGACAATTGCAAAAATGAGTGTCTAACCTGGAAGAAATCTGCCATACTCTGGGTGAGTGATGTTAGGGAGGGGGCACCTTCTACCAACACGCCAGGCAAATAACTGCTAAAGGAGGGAAAGAACAATTGTTACGTGTTTTCTACAGTTGCATTCGGACTGGAAATTAGATAAAAAATAATATTGTCAGCATGAAAGGACTAAAGTCTGGGAAGGCATCAGGCACCTCTGCAGGGATGTAGGAGAACAGGAAAGAGCTGAGAAGTGAAGACCAAAGTCCCTGCTGCCTTTGCTACTTTCCAAATTTAAGCATTCGTGACCCAACAGGTGAAGCCTGACTCCACTGATGTCAGCAGGAACTTCAACAAACCCCTTTATCTATGCATTAATTAATCAATTATTAGGAGATCTGGATGCTTGGAAAAAATTAAACATACTGTTCTCAATGTCACATACATGCGGGTACTGCAGTGGCCCACGTGCTGACACTCAAAAGTCGGGTTCCCAACACGTTTTTGCTACATCCACCTATTTCTTTTACACAGTCACATATTTTAACTTGCGTCTTGAAAAAACAGCTTAATGCACACCAAAACTACAGACAGACTTCTGCAGGGTTTTGCATTCGTATCTCCGCCCCCCGGTACAGGATGCTAGAGCAAAAAAAGTACAGTTTTGATAAACTATAAAGCATTCAGTCAGGCATAGACCGAGTATCCAGTTTACTCTCTCAAGGTAACTTTTCACAAACTCTTCAAAAGCTAAATACTCTATATCAACTTCAGATCTCACCCTGCAGAAAGGTGTGAAACTCGGTCCCATTTGTGAGAGGAAGCATTATTCTGCGTGTCTAGTTGCTGCCCTGTTTTCCTCCGCAATGTGAAGACATTATTAAATATAACAACTTCAAGACAAGTAAATAGAAGAAAACCATGAAAAACTGCCTGGATACAAAACAGCTCCGATACAAGCAAACTTGCCAGAAGTGTATTCATTATGAAAAGCATGTGGAGAGGCAACAATTCTGGATGTCACAGCCAGTGCTGAAGAAATACAATATATAGATATTTCATTGACGGTTGGAAGGATAAATCAAGTTAAATTGCTCACAGAAGCAAACGCAAAGCGTCTCGCTGTGAATCTAGAAAAGTAAATTCGTAGTCTCTTGGGAACGTTGCCATCATTTGTTTTCATTTCTTTGACTTCTCTTCATTTATGCTGGAGATTAGCTCTCCCAACAATGATCACAGCAATATAAAAACGTGTTCCCAGAGGAATGGGATGAAAGTAATATTTACCAAAGTAAACCCAAGTGAAGAAATCAAAATAGGAAGAACTAAGTTTAAAAAAAAAAAAAGAAAAAAAAAGAAAAAAAAAAAGAGCCACAAACTACTTAGGAAAGAGAGACAAAATTACTTTAACTGTTGCTGAACCACTAAATGTCTACCCAAAAGTCCGTAGCCTTGTTAGGATGCCAAAAAGCAGAGGAAAAACCCCAAGCCACAAGCCATAGAAACCTGTCATCAACAGTCTTTTGCATATTTTCACATTGCCCATGTTGCTCAGAATTTATTTACTAAGTATTTTTCATTTTTCCTAAAGAAAAAAACAATAAGATTATCACCTTTGTTTTTTCCTCCTATTTATTTAGTTTTTAGCCAAATATAATCCTTCTAAGGATGTAAACAAACAAATTACTCTTGAAACACCTTCATACAAGCTAAGGGATATTAGCATTTTATCAGCATGAGAAGCTAATAAGCAGCAAGCTCCAGCCTTTGGCCAGCCATTTCACCTCAACTTAGTTTTAAATTACAACTTCCTTAATTTTTAGCGTTTTGTTTGTAGAGGAGACAAAACCAGAGCTCCCTCTGGACATGTACCCTGTGGTCAGCTCAAATTCATGCCTCTTCCTTGAGCCATTTCCCAATGAACAAACCAACTTAGAAATCTATCTGCGATACATGTCCTGTTTGGGATATTTTTTTGAGGTTTCTACACTGTTCTCTCTATGCTGTTGGTTGAACTGGGAACCATACATGCTTTGTAATATTATTTTTTTTTAACAAACTTGAAAATTGAGAAAGAGCAGCTATCCAAAACCTCCAAGGCACTTACCTGAGCAAAAGAACACCAAGTCCATCACAGATGTGAAATCATGGAGCAACTGAAGAAGGACACAGAACAAATGGAGACTCCGACGAGAAGCAACAAAACCAGTACCAGAATAAGCATCGCCATGGGAGCAGAGGGCAGGTACCGTGTGTGTGTCCAGCACACACACCTGGACAGGGCGAGAGCCCATTTCCTTCTCCTATGCCAAGACGGGGTATTGCTCTGACGAAAGAGCCAATGATTTCAAATATATGAAGTTTCCAGGCAAAATCAAAAGTATACACATTGCTTTCCATGCCCACATGGGTCAAGCCATAACAGACTAAACTGCAGCAGGAGAAGGTCATGTTGGAAGGGGAAAACCTTTCCTGCTGAGAGCCGTCAAGCAGGGAATGAATTGCCTGGGGGTCTCTGAAATCTCTGTTTCTGCAGGTTTAGAGAACCAAAACAGCCATCTGCCCATCAGGAGTGATTATGCACAGCTGAGGCTCCCAGACACAGGGTGTAGCCTAGAGGAACGGGGTGGTGGTGGTTGTTTTTTTTTTCCCCCCAAGTATTCCAAGTTTAATTTCCATAACTATTTCAGCAAAGCAGTTGTTTTTTTTTTTTTTTTTTCCAGAAACCAGGAGCTGGTTTTCTGAAATAGAGTGGTGTTGAACAAAAGCTAGAGGATCAAATTTTTTTTCATTTTGATAAAAGATTTTCTGGTCCTAAGAAATCCAATGCTGGAAGTTTCACCAACGTGAGCAGCTTCTTTCTGAAGGTGTTTTAGCTCATTCTTGCTGCCCGTGTTCCCAAACTCATTTTTAGTTCTGTTCTTTGCTGCTACAGCAGGCTTGGACTCTGCTGCCGACTGCATTTTGGTTTCTTGGTACTTAAAAACATGGCAAAGGTTTTCTTCTTCTTATGACAAAGAAAGACTGTATTTATTAAAAATCTTGTTGAAGATTCAGTTTTTGTTATTTTTTCCCTTTGTTTCCTCTGTAGAAATAGCAAATTCAAGGCTGTTATGCAGTTTTTATTGGCTCCTTTAGGACCACTTAGGGTCTTTCCAGAATTTTTTCCTAACTCTACCAACACCAGAAAAGGCAAGCCTCCCTCACGCACACCTTTTTCTTCTTTCTCATTCTCAGTATAATTTGACCTTTTTCTACTTTCAGCAGCCAGACCATCACTGCTCATCACAGGCTGAGGAGAAACAGCCCCCACACACCCCCACCAGAAGCCCCAAGTTCCCTTTTGTCCAGCCCTGGCCCAGTTGGTTCCAGGCTGGGCTGGGACCAGGGCAGGGCAGGTGGGACCCATCACAGGATCAGGCTCAGCACTTACCTCCAGATTGAGAGATAGGTAGCTGTGGAAGGCTGGTGATTAGTTTGAGTGTTTCTTGTCAAAAATCCCCCACATGTGAGCTGGAGAACTCTTGGCAGGGGGGCTCAGGGGTGGTCAGGTAGACCAGGATTAGAAAAACTCTGTTGGGTCAGAGGAAGATGAGAGGGAGTGTGATTCCTGGCAGCCTTGACTCACAGAATGGTCAGGGTTGGAAGGGACCTCTGGAGATCATCTTGTCCAACCCCCTGCCACAGCAGGGACACCTCCAGCAGTGGCACAGGACGGCGTCCAGGCGGGTTTGGGATGGCTCCAGAGTGGGAGACTCCCCCACCTCTCTGGGCAGCCTGTGCCACTGCTCTGCCACCCGCACAGGGAAGAAGTCCCTCCTCAGGTTTAGATGGAACTTCCTATGGTCAAGTTTGTGCCCGTTCCCTCTTGTCCTGTCCCTGGGCACTACTGGAAAAAGACTGTTCCCATCCCCCTGGCACCCTCCCTTTGAGTATTGATCAGCATTGATAAGATCCCCCCTCAGTCTCCTCTTCTCCAGACTAAAAAGCCCCAAGGCCCTCAGCCTTTCCTCATCAGAAAGATGCTCCAATCCCCTCATCATCTCCGTAGCCCTTTGCTGGACCCTCTCCAGCAGTTCCCTGTCCTTCCTGACCCGGGGAGCCCAGAACTGCACACAGTGCTCCAGATGCGGCCTCACCAGGGCAGAGCAGAGTAGACTCCTGTATCGGGGCAGTGATCTGGGACAAACCAATCCCCCATCCAGTGATCCTGGTGAGCCCAGGACTTAAAAGATGGATTGCACTTGTTTTAATATGACAGGTATTAGGAAACACGGGAATTCCCGGAGAGCTGAAGAGGAATAAAATTTGTAGCAAAATAAGTTGAACAACCCAGTCACAATCCACCCAGAGCGCTACTCTCTTGAAACTAATCTAGAAAAAAATTCAACGGGTTACTTAAGTCAGGAATAATCAGATTTTCCTCTTGGTTACCCAGATAAAAGGAAGAGTGCCCTCATTTTAGAAGGTAAAAAGAGAGTCCTGGAAATTAACGCCTAGCTCATGAAAATCGGTTTAGTCTGATTTGCTCTTGTGGAGTTGTTCAGGTCTAGTAAATATCTCCCGCTATGCTTACCCCCTCCTAGTGTGATCGTGCAGAATAATGATCTCCCTTTCTACACTTAACTGCACTGGGCAAAGTCTGAGGCTTTTAGGTTGGTTTTTTTTTTTTTCAGTCTTCTCTTACACAAGCATCTTCTCTTCTCCTTGGTGTCCTGTAGTGATGGGGGCTGACTCCCCCGGTCCGGCTGCTGCCGCATCACCTCACAGAGGTGAGCTCCATCCCAAACTGTCTTCAATGAGGTCTTGCCAATGATGCCATGGTAGGCAGGTTGGTTTGTCTGTCCTTGCTATATCTTGGGTAAGGCACTTTGAGGTGTGAATCCCAGCATATGAAAATTTAGATATATTGCAGAAAAGAAATAACTAATTCTGGAAAAATTCTATTTCCTGAGAAAAATAACCATCTCTGACCATTTAATGGAGCCTAGCGCTTTTCAAAGTTTCTCGAAGAAGCTCAAAGCTGTGTGTGCGCTCTGTAAGTGAGCTGCGCGGAGCGATGCTGCCTCCAAAGCTGCACCCAATACACAGGCAGAGCCCGGCAGTGGTGCGGGGGTATTATGTGTAACTCCATACCTGATCTCCCCTGGACTTATATAGCCACAATTTCCTGGCACCCACCATATGCTGTTACTGTATGACAGTCACACATTTGTGGCCGTCGCTCTTGTGTGACTTCCAAACCAGCCATGAAGTTATCCCCAGTGACAGACTGAACCTCCCTGGTCACACCACGCAGGTCTTCCCTGGGGAAACACAACCAAACCAAGCATCAGGCCTCCTTTTTCTCCAAGGGTTTCTGGCTTTGGTATCAGCGATAGCCTCATTTTTCAGTGCCTGGAGACCAGACCAACCTCACCTCTAGCCTCCACAAAAACAGCCTCCCCAGACCATCTGCAGGAGAAATGGACAGACCTGGAGCCAAACTTCTGGACCCATCAAAGGCACCTGGAACCTTCAAGGCCTTCCTGATCGTAGTTATATTTTATTCAAGTAATATATAAACAATAATAATTAGAATTAGAATATTAAGGGCTATTATTTGCTATATGCTATACCCACTGAAAGGATAACGTGGTAAAGCAAAAACACCTCTGCTTATCTTGGACTGTACTAAAAAGTTGCGATAGGTTTTTCTCTGTCATATTAGACATAGACTCATAGAATCACAGAAGCGTTTGGGTTGGAGGGGACCTTTAAAGGCCATCTAGTCCAACCCCCCGGCAATGAGCAGGGACATCGTCAAGTAGATCAGGTTGCTCAGAGCCCATGAATGCTAATTCATCAATATTCACAATGCTAATGCCTGTATTCTGACAATTTTTATACATGGTGAAAATGGTATACAAATAAATATGTGATGGTTCCCCTCAGCTCCTTGGGAGTTTTCTGCATTATGCATGGGATACACAAAAGATGTTTCCAAGCCCCGGCTCCGAGAAGAGGTGCTCCTGCTTTCGGCAGCGCCGCATCCCTGTGAGCACGGGGGTGTCTGGCTCGCTCCTGCTCTGGCACCGGCTGCGCTGCGCTGCGTCGCCCTCCGGGCTCGCCAGGCGGGTGAGGAACACAGAGCGGACCAGGAGCAGCCTCTCCACTACCACTGATAGCCAAAAGGAATAAATACGGCATCCCTAAAAAGGTGCTCTGTGATTTAAGCTAAAATCTAAAATGGTTTTGTTGGTTCTCATTGTTATCCGGGTTTCTCTTTCAGCTCAGCAAAGCTATTTCTCTGTAAGAACAGGAAAGGTAACTTGGAGGACGGGCTCTGCCGTCGTCTGAGGAGATGTCTGATGAACAATGAAAAGCAGTCGCTCCCGACAAAGTCATTTTTCTCAGGTATTAATAACAAGAGAGGAGAATGTTTTAATTTGAGGCACCTGAAGTGAAATTAGGATTTATTAAGGGCATTGTGAAATGAATAGGCCACACAAATATTATTTGGGATGAGATCACACACTTGCACAAACCTGAAGAGCTTCTCTGAAGGTATTTTACCTCGGTGACTATCAGTATTTCACACTACAACATGCCTTAATATACACATTTCCTTCTGTTGTACCATAGGGCTAGTTGTGTTTATTTTAAAATTCCTCCATTTCAAATATAAGAAAACAGAGCCAAACTTGGAGGCTTTCTAACAAATACGGGTCACCACCAGCACTGACCACTTTTTGTGTTTCACAGAATTTAACAAGAAAATTAAACAGCTTATCCATTCACTGTCATACTTACATTGTGACGAGGATTTCTGACATTGTCAGGAAACGCTAAAATCAAGGAGAATCCCCCAAATATTAATACCCCATTTTATTCATATTTGAAATAAGGGATGGCAGTATAGGGTCTAGATATGCACATACATTTAAAACAACACAAGGGGTACAAGCCACTGAAACAGAAGAGCTTTCAGTCATAAAAGCAAGATCTCATTGGTTTTCTGCAGCTTACTTTTCCTTTTTTGTTGTTTTTTTTTTTTTTAACAGGAAAATTTACAAAACCTTATGAAAACCCCCATGAAATCTGTCTTCAGCTCTACCGAAAGACCTACGTCATTTTTCTGGGTCACTGCTGCCTCCTCCAACCACACGTACCAGTGAACAGCATTGGTCTCTACAGAATTCATGCACCCCTGAGCCACACAGGGGTGGGGGCAAACCAGGCTCTTCCAGAGAGGGAAAAAGAATTGTTAAATAAAGTTGTAAGCGAGTGGCTATCACAAGTCTTGCAAGCCATGTAAAATCAAATTGCATCTACCAGCTCGCGCGGTCCTGCAGTACAACCCTCGCTTGCAGAGGTGAGAAAAACGGGCAGCGTGTGTTTCACCTGCTAATTCCAACACAGCGACACGTTTCCTCCCTCGCACCAGCAGCAACTTTGGGGCAGGTCTTGCTCTCATAGAAATAAATGAGGACTTTTTTCACGTAGAAGTTCGAAACTCTACGTGCTTTCTAAAACACGTCTTATGTTAAATACCCTTATTCTGAGTTCATTTTTCCCAAGCATTATAAAATACCCTTTATTTCCTTGATTATAAAAAATATCCAGCAGGCATCTAAAGAAAAATTACCATTAGTTGGAGAAAATATCAAAACTGCTCCTACCAAATAGAAATCTATAAAACTAATGAGTAATAACTTAAAAATTAGGTCAACGGAGAAATGATTACGATCACAGAGGAGAGTGTGTCTTTCCTGTAGCATAAAGAAAGGGATATACTGATGTTCCGTGGAGCTGTGCTGATTTATTCTAGCCATGATATCCTACCTTCATAGTCAGAGCGACTATTTTGCTCTCAATATGCTCAGAACTCCAATTGATATTGGTGGAATTTGCATACAAACCATGAGCGGTAGAACTCTCTCTGGTTTTCTACCTCTCAAGTACAAACCATGAGACCTGCAATATTTTACCCAATATTTCAAAAAGTTTGGAAACTTAAACCTCCCTGAAAATTGGCTTAAAATATTTATTAATTAAAAAAGTTAAATATTCATTTATACAAATATGATGAGAAAAATCTCATGCAGACTTTTCACATACAGCCACACAACTGAAATCATAATAGGGTGATGGTTTTACAAAACAACTTCTTTCTTGGAACAGTGACGGAGAGGTGCTGCCATGGCCTGTGTGCCTGAAAGCGCCATTCACGGTAAGTAGAAAGGAATTTCTGAAACTTAGAGTTTTCCTATGGAACATATGCCAAGATTTTCACACTCTTCACTAAGATTAACAATTAATATCTTATTACTACTACTCAGAGAACTGGACAGAGACGCGTGAACACCGGGTAATGAATGCCTGCGTACCACTGTACCGCTAAACACTTCATGGTAATGCATAAAGTTGCCAAAAGATTGCTTTAGATAATTCCCCTAAATGATGAAAATATCTTGAGATTGTTATGGATGGCATCTGCGTCTGCTTAATTACAAATCTGCATTGGATTCATAATTTGTGTATATTACAAGTAATTTGCATAATTAAAACAATTAAGGGATTGACATATCATGGCAATTAGAAATGCATCAAACTCTGGATGTTGTACAAAAAAGAGAGCTTCAATATGAAACATTAATTCTTTGAGAACAAAATATCCTTCAGATTCCTGCAGAACAACCTTCACAAATTCAATATATGTTCAATAAACTCTGTTTAGAGAAAGTTTTTCTCAGGGATGTCCGCTTCCTCACCGAGGCAAGTTGAACCCCAACCGCTTTAGCCTTCATTTGAATTTCTTACTGCAGTCCCAGCACGGACATGTGTATTTATTGCCAGTTTCAGGAGTTTTTATCTCATTTTCCGTAGCCTTATCCTGTTTTCTTTGTCCCTCTTTTTAAGAAGAAGTATGAACTGATTGAAAAAATGCTCTTGGTCCTTCTTCTTCTGAACAAGGCGAAACCGCTGATCTCTTCCATATTTCTCTGCAAATTCTTTAAACGTTGTTCTGCAGAAAAGAGAGACATTTTAAAGCTGCGACTTTGTTAATCCCCCCTCAGTCTCTTCAACCTGGATCTCACTTTCCACATGGACACTAAAAATGTGTGTTCTGGGGAATACGTGCCAGGAACGTGACGGTAACCCCTGGGACGAGGCAGGTGAGACCATGCCAGAACTGCCCAGGCTTCGGACTCATGGATCAGTCGGCAATAGTAAACTTCCATTTTTTGGTTTAGAGAAACCTGGGTGATGGCTGACAGGACAATTTTGAGTCATTAACACCGTATTCGCTACTGCCCGGGTTACTGCGACTTTAATCTATGCCTTATGGCCAGTATTTCAATAATTAGCCTACAATAGAGCAGAAAACCACACCCGTGACTAATTGCAAACAAACGCACTTCGACTGTCAGTAGTACACGACACCTGATTAAAAACCACGCTAGTTTGATCTTTTCTAAAAAGAGCAAAAAATTAATTATAACTTTGAGTGATAGGCACAACGCAATTGAAACGCAGAGGCAGATTTGCCCGAGGACTTCATCGTCAGGTCAGCACTTTCCAAGGCAAACGTGGCATTTGATTGCGTATCAAAATGCAGCCAGAGACGACTGCTGGTAGCTGAGTTTCTTTGAGGCTGTGGCCTCACAGTCAGCTCAACGAAAATGTTAACCGGTAAAACATTCTCTGTCCTGCAGGCCAGTATCATTTTGTCCTTGCAGACTGAAAACATCATAGCCGGAACCAGCGTCTAGCTGCTCCATAAGTCCAGAATATTCTCAGTTTTGTTGTAAAAAACTTCATATAATTATTACTTCCATTGAGCCTGATGGCTTGTTTGTATCTATGTGTCTAGGCAGGCAGTGCTGTACAATTACCTGCATATCTTAGTAGAGAAAACTGTAATTTCTTAGTTCCAACAATTTAACCAGACTTATACTACATAAATCTCTTCATTTCCATATAATATACAAATGATGAAGTGCTATCCTAAGCACTGCATTCGCCATTGCGCAGTTTCGGATCCACCACTTAAAAATCAATGTAGAAAAATAAATCATTGCATTGCGTGCTTTATTTTAATTTAGTGATGTGGCATTAATACTAACTTTGTTAAATTATGCTTCCCTTCCATCAAAAAACAAACCTAAATACAGTTTTTCACTAGTTACACCTGTATGCCTAATATGAATGAGATTTAACATTCAGGTACTGATTTTATATAGCCGATATATATATGTGTGTGTCCTATAATTATACCATGTATGTGCACATAAAATAAATTTGCTATCCAAATATTACACGTTCTTAATGAGAGAGAGAGAGAAAAACAAACTGAGAGAGAAACGGTTCATTCTTTTTCTCAGTAATATAACAAAATATTGGAAAATATTAGGGAAGAAATGTTAACAAATCCTTTTAACAATGGATGTAGGAGCTCTATGAAGAGTACGTTCAGTGTTAGGGCATTCTGGGGCTGATAAGCACAGGCTAAATGAGAAAGCTTATCTTAACAAATCTTCATAAGGCAATGCCATACCTTGGCGATAACTTGGATTCTTCAAGGAGCTTTTTAAATTCTTCTTTGGCTAACAACAATTTATTTTTCTTTTCTTTGTATTCTTCTCTGATCCTGGTCTTGACAAACTGTTCAAATATCTTTCCAAGAAAGGGAAACAAGATACAGCATTTATTAACAAAGCCTTTATGGAATTTATGCTTGATCAAAGGGCTGTCAATCTCACGACCTACAGCTCTTATCTGCCCTCGGTATAGGCTGACTCGCATGCAGCTGAATCTGCTCCGTGCAGCACTGATCATGTTCTCATAAAATAAGTAGCTGGAAAAAGGCATAATTTGGACAGATAACGTCTCCATTCAAACATCAAGTGCAACATGAATCAAGATTTCCTGACTTCAGTGTCTTGCTCATGTTTTCATGCCTATAGCATTATTTTTGGACATCTGTACAACTGACTGCATTTATTTAGTTTGGATCTCGCATCTTTCCCAACTTGCTGGAATTCCTGAAAATGTCTATAATGCTAAACATCAATATTCTGTAGGTTACCCCCCAAAAAACCCTGAAGACCTTTCAAATCAGTTGTCAAAACCCACGAGCTTACACATGATCCTCTGTACACATACACCCGAAAGCTTTAATGTGTTTGGAAGGGTCGACAACCTCCCTCTAACAGTATTTGGCAGCTAAATATGCAGCAGGACGCTCAGCATCAGGATTTTTGGTGTCATGAAAAGGAGTTAAGGAGTTCACTATGTCACAAAATTCTGCCAACTGCTTTAATCACATTTGTAACACTGAAAATCTGGTCCTGCTGGTTTCACGCTCTAAAAAGTGTGGCACACTAAGTCATTGAGTAAAAGGAGCTGCTCCTCAAAATGCTATTACCTTTCCCTATTCACCATCCTTTCCACATTCACCATCCTTTCCACCACAAATTACATACATTAAATATGATTGCTACGATTACTACCACAGTTGCTTTCTCATCAGCCATGAGGATGCACAGGTGCAAATCTACATGTTGTGAAAGCTAAGGCAACCAAATTACAACTGGTATTTAGTACGGTATGTGGAAAAGGGAAGAAATAGCGCTGGGAAAGTAAACATCAACAAATGGCCATGAAAGAAGTACTATGAAAACCCTAGGAAATCTGAATATATTATACTGTATGCAATTGCTTAAGTTGAGTGTAAGAGGAGATGGAAAAAGTGGAACAAATAAAGCAGGTGACACTGTTATTGTTCACCTCTCTTGTATCAGTGAAGCTATTATGAAGGTAATAAATCAAAATTAATAGATAGCTCATCATTTTAATACAGTTGCTCCTTTACCCTTCACTGTTCCTTGCTTAAACATAGCAGCATCTTTCATCTCTTAATAACTCCTTGGAAAGTATTGGTAAGTAAGCAGAGCAAACCACGGATGTTCAATACAGATCGTTATGTTCCTCGGGCAGTGTAAGGGCACCCACCATCATCAAGGCTTGTGCTCCTGGAAGTCAAACCCACCTTGACACAAGCTCAAGTCAAGAGGAGGTTCCCTCAGACATTTGCAGATCACAGTCAAAACGCTCTCCCTGCCCTTTCCACCCCACCTGCCTGACCACAGAGAGAAGAAAACTGCAGTACAGCCAGCCATGCTCCGGCACTCCCTTCCTGCCTTCCTCCCTCCCTTCTTTTCCTCCTTTCTTTCCTTTCTTCCTCCCTTCCTTCCTTTCTTCCTTCTTTCTTTCCTCCCCTCCTTCCTTCCTTCCTTCCTTCTTTCCTTCCTCCCTCCCTTCCTTTCCTTCCTTCCTCCCTCTCCCTTCCTCCCCTCCTTCCTTTCCTCCTTCCCTTCCTTTCTTCCTTTCCTTTCTCCCTCCCTCCCTTCCTTCCTTTCCTTCCCTCCTTCATTCATTCATTCCTCACTGTCACGATGAGCCACTTTTCACCTCTAACCCCCTCCGACATAAATTCATTTGCATAATTTAAGCAGCACTCAGAAGCTCGCTATTCAGGTCACACAGGCAGCCTCCGTGACGGTAAATGCTTCCATAAACCCAAATAATGTCTTCTACTAATTTGAGTTGCACTTTAAGAAGCACTTTCATTAAATCGGGCATCTACTCTTGTCCACGTCTAACTTTCTTCTTAAACTACTTCTTGGAGCAAAATGGAGCCTAATTAAATGAACTACTCATAATGACTGTCTCAAAGTCTTAACTTCAAGCGTAGTATCTAAAATGTATAACAGACCTGGCACGTGCTCCCAAGCTTACTGTTTTTTTAACCCTGTTTTGCAGAAGAGCACCCGACGATCACGCTCTTCCCCCTTCGCTCTGAGCCTGAATTACTGTCACCCGCAGAGCCAACCTCTACCTGCCGGAGGGCTCCTACCTACAGGACTGCCAACTCCCTGCCTTTCATAACGCTATCCTTGAGTATTAAATATAGCCCACGAACGAGGTCCCCTCAGCAGTGCTTCAAGCGCATTATATTATGTGCATTCATGATGCATTTTTATTATATCATCTCCAAGGCTGATAAAATGAAAGAAATAATACATCTTGATTGACTCATCAAGGTCTAGGTTTTGTCCTGGCTGATTCCCTGAAATAAATACAAAACTCCCTGCTTATTCTCTTGTTTAGCAGTATATAGTCTATTCTAGCACTTTCTCTTACATTTTCATTCCCATATTTCCTTATTATTTTCTTTCGCTTTTTTTTTCCTTAGGAAAGAAAATATTGGAAAGGTAGTAAATGAAGATGTATGTGCCCAGTCCCTCAGTAAATACCTACAGGAAGCTCTCTGGAGAATCACAAGACAATATGAGCCCCGGTGCAATGGAATAGGAATAAGTCCATTTGTCATCGTGTTTATTTAAAAAATGGACAATTCCATATTCAAAATTCTTCCTTCTCCAGGATGACAAAAGACTGGTGAGGAAGAGAAATCACTACAGAACGGAAGCATTCACCTTCTCCACAACATCCTTGCATCTCTCCTAAATTTTTTAGACTGATCTGCAGCCCTCGGGTCCTCTTAGATCCCCAGTGATAATTAATGCCCAAATAAACATGGCAGCAGAAAGTCCACTTCCCTTTGCAGCTTGCCAGAAAAACGAAACGCATTCAAGCAGGTACCAGCTGCAGTTACGTCCAGCAAGTTCAGTTATTGCAAAATACAGCACTAAATACTACCAAACTCCTAGAAAATATTCTAAGTAATAAAAATGAAGTAGTCTCTCTACAATATTTCAATAATTCAGAGGGGAGACATTGCCTTATGGCCATTTCCCTTTCTACAGCAGTTTCCCAAAGGCGGCAGCGGTTCTCCCCGCAAGCCCCAAGCCCACAGCTCATCTCTGTGGGCAAATCCGCTCGTCACCTCTTGCGTTCGAGCGCAGAGAGCACCTTCTTATGAGCAGAGCCTACGCTACGAGTCCTACCGAGAAACATCCAAAAAGACATTTTAATTTTATGCAATTCTTCTTATCCCACCAAGATAATCACCCTGTTACTGCGGTTAATTTGGGCGATGTTTGCTGCCAACCGGCAGCTGCACTGGAGGTAACGCTCACCTGCTTACGTTCTTCTGAATTTAGCAGAAGGTAGCGTGGATCAAATACGATTTTGTGTAACTCTTTTTCCCATGTAGAAAATGCTGAAACCTGTGAAGTACACAAACACAGTTGCATTAAGGAATTTTAATAAGGATGTGAAAGAAGGAAATGTTCCAAGGTGAAGCAGCGGAGTAGTTCAGAAAGCTAATGAACCCTCTGAAGGATGCCTCAGAGCGGTTGGAAGTTGAATTTTAATCTGTTTCTGGCAATGCTCCGGTCGCCCCCACACCATTAGTATTGATTTGCTCTAGGACATCTCAGCGAGTATCTGGGAGACGCTCATTCCACATTTTTGATGGAAAGACTCTGTAGCAGAAAGGAAAATTCCCATTTTATTATCCCCTCTGTACAACAGAAGCATCAATTTCCATTTAAGCAATTATCTCAGCTTTAACTCCCCACCTCTCCAAAACTTAAATTATAACCCAAATGAGGCTGTCAGTGCACGCAGACACTGAAAATCATCAAAGCCCCATGTTTTTGCAGTAAATGTGCCGCTTCCCTCCGACAGCACGGCTGTCACATCCCCGTTCCGCAGCTCCCCCGTTCCTGCTGCAGCCAGCTGGCTGCTGGGGGACACTGGGCGCCCACCCACGCACTGGGACGTGTCTCCTCCGTAGGAGGTTCTCCCGTCTTCTCCAAGACCTCCTCATGGCCAGTGAGCTGCAAGGACCACCAGGTGACTGCTTGCCCAAATCCGTTTGCCCAGGACTTTCATGGAACGACGTTCTGGGAGCGCACGCCTGAAATCCCCAGCCTGATTTCGGTACCTGGCACAACACCACTGTTAATTAGCTTGTTACAGAAAACTCCGGAGTATCATAAAATATTCCGATCACTCCATCTAATAACAAGCAAGAGTAAATTCACTAAAATAAGTATGTGAAGTATAATTGAAATAGAGTAATTGACACTCAAACAGGAAAGCTCTGACACAGCAAAGTGCGTTTACGTGGTTTTCCTCTTTGAGTGGTTAGAAATAGGAAAATTTAAAGTTCAGGCTAACTTTCTGGACACACGGGGATTCAGGGCTGCCTCCTGCAGACGTTGCCTTCTTGCAGCTCGTGGGTCGCTCTCCGTGCCCCCGCAGGTGACCAAGTCCTGAGGTTTGGGGGTCTTCCCCCGCCAGAAGGATCAGCAGCAGGAATCCTTTTATTTCAAGATATCTTTCATACTCACTTTTGGATATCAGCTTTGTTTCCAGTACAAAGGCCAGTTTGAACTCAAAGCTAGTTAAGCTTGGGCTAATTTATCATGTAATCATTCTAATCATAATTCTAGCTCCACATGTCATACGCTGTTCAGGATACTCATTTTGGAGCTCTAAAACTGCATTAAAATATTAATATTCTGACTCATCTCCCAGCATGTATTGTGCCATGGTCTTCTTCCCTACTATGGGACGCTCAACCGAGGAACACAAGCATGGGGATGGCGGGGGTGGCATCTCTTCCTGGAACAAACAATGACTTCTGTGGCCTACTGTCACCGCCGAGGAACAGGGAAAGGGATCTGAACTTCTCATGGGTTTCCAGTTCTCAACTCCCGCTCATAACCAGAGTGCAAAGTACAGGGGAAAAGCTGCGATGGGACGGGGGGTTAAGACGGCCCGAACCCTCTTTTATCTCCCCAGTATTAAGAAGGTAAAATCTTGACCAAAAATGTCATTTTGGCTCCTTAATAAAGTCTTGTTTTGCCAACACCATCCTAGCAAAGGGAAGAATCTCCAAGAAATGCAGACTGGAGAACTCGGGTGTTTTGGCGCCATGGTTGTGAGGGAGCCAGGAAGAGGCCAGGATTTTCTCAGGGTTTTGCAAAAATTTTTAAACTTCCAGGAGGATATCAGAGATCACATTTTTACATTGGAAAACTTGCCACAGACTTAAGAATAATGCTATTTTCTTGGAGCTACACCCAAATCATGTTCTACTTTCAAAACGTTACAATATTCTTGTGTTGATGTAATTTCTGTAGGAAGATTCAGAAGCACACTGAAGAACTCGATCTAGTTCAAGCTCTTTGTAACGCCATCAAACAACTTCTTGAGAAAGAACATTACAATGAAATGGCAAGGGACACTTGTTTAATCAGTTTAAAATAACACTAATGGCCTCACTGCATTTCAAGCAACGCCGACCAGCTGGAGCTAACCAGCGGCACATTGAAAAAATGCTTAGGGCAAAAGCAAAGTAACCTATTATCTATACATTTTAAATGATAGCAGAAGCAAACAGTAAATTCCCTGAATTTCTTATTTTTATGAGCAAGTCTGACTCTTACACTGGAAACACACGAGGAATCCTATTATAGAACATCCCTAATACTTTGAAATTTTGACTTATTGTCCCCTGACTAAAAATATGCCAGCAGAAGTCTTCAACCAGTATTCATTTATGGCATTTCTGCATTTTTTAAGCATAAATAACAAAGTGTATTAATAAAGCAGGTCTGGCGTGGAGACAATTTACCGTTAAGCTTCTGAAGCTCTAATTATCTACCTTTAAACTCTGCTGATTACTAGTGATAAATTTTATGTGCCTTACTGTCTTACAACACACACCTTGGATTTTTTTCTTTACAGAAACTACATGAACATTTATAGAAAACATATTTGCAGCGTGTTGGAGGGAGGTATAAAAGCTGCATACACTGCTCCGTTATAAACCCGTTTACATTCGCAGGATCAGGGCCTAAATGTGTTATGCTTATTAATTCCATTCACTCTCAAAATCATCAGTTCTCTGGAAGAAGGGACACCGTGAGATGAACTTTTGTGGAGGTGATTTTTGGTATATAAATAATGGTATCCTAAATTCCTCATATTGTCGGTAGTCTTTATGTGGCCGGTTCAGCACAGGTTTGTGTGCGCTGACACAGAAAACAACTCAGGCTGAAGCTCTTTACAAAATCAAAATCAGTCACTGGATGCTATTACGTGATCCATAATTCGTGTTTCACTCTTGGTCATGAGGCTCGTAGCACTGATGGGCTCTGTCTGTAAATTTAATTAGTGCTCCATCTATCGACTCATAACCTTGATTAGGCCATGGCAAAATGGCGGCAATAGCTCCGCGCCCTCCCGTAACCTGTACCAGCGCCGTGGCCGCCAGGTCTGTGGGAGGGAAGGATGCTCCCGGTGCTCTCGCCTGGCTGGCCACGGAGGGGCCACTGCTTCAGGTCCCCGTTCAGCCCAAAGCCCCGGGCATCCCACACTGGGCCCCTCAGCCTCAGCCAGACCCACCAGCTCTCCCCAAGGAAGTCCACGGGCCACCAGGGAGGTCCAAGGAAAAGGACAGGTTTTCTTAACCCTCCTGAGACTCCAGTATGTCCTTTCTTAACAGACTGGGCGGATTTCGGATGGCCAGTAAGTGAATTTGGCTTCCCACTTCTGGGATCATTGGAGTTTGCAGTGATGAAACCTCTCCCATGCTAAAAAAAAGCGCAGAGCTTGCCCAGAATGTTTCTGAGCCCGGCCCCGTCCTTCAGCTGATGGACATCACACATCTTTTGTTCTTTCCTCACCATTTCTGGGGTTCGTGCAGGACCGCCACGATGGCATGTGGCATTGGTTTGTGCTGGAAGAGCTCCTGCCCCTCCTTATCTTTTTGGTCTGTCTATAGCAATTTGATTAGAGCTGCACTGGCGAAGGGCTTTCAGTTCTGTGCAGCCACACAAGTGGCATCGGCAGCAAAGTCACAGTACCACAAAACCAACATGGTTAATAAGAAAAACTCCTCTCAATAATTCTTCATTTGACTGCTAAGTGATAGTTATGAAATGATTCCCGCAGCGGTCCTAGATGATGCCCTGTTTTCATAAATGGGATATGTCATCGTCAGCCAGCGCGTTCCTTACCCCTCTCTCCAGCAGCATGTCTCGGAAATGAGTGATGCGCTCTTCTAGGGGAGGCGTGATCTGAGATGCTGATGTTTCTTCGTTTTTCTCCTCCCTTTCAGCCTTCCCCTGGTCAGCAGCTTGGGAATCTTCTGTTCTTTAACAAGGTAAGATAGAAAAGAGTTCAGTAATTGTCAACTCAGGAGGGGATTTTCAACCCTCTCTGGAAAACCCTCGCAGACAGCAGGACATCTCTGTGAGCGGAGCAGCCAGGGAGCGTCCGAGGAGAATTGACCCAAACCCACAGCTCGTTATTAAACGGCGGAGCTGCCAAGGGACCTCCGACGGCTCCTTCCATGGAAGGATGGCCTATCGGGGTGATCAAAGAGGAACTCAGCAGCCAAATACTACGCTATATTTCAGGCTACAGAACAGTGACAGCTTTATACAAAATTTGCCAAGGAGTGGAGACTTTAAAGCAGTGACTGAAGGGACTCATCTTTTTTTTTTTTATTTTTCTTTCCTCTTGCTTTTGTGCCCCCAAACTTGAATGTCATCACTAATCTTTATTGTATGTTGCCATGCACCCCACGAGCTCCCTCCTAAGGGAAGTGCTCCGGCGATGCATCGCATGTACAAACCTGCAATAAAGCATCAGCGAGGAGACTGCCCTCTGTCAGTGCCAGAAGGTCTCTATTTATCCCGACAGGCTTTTTCCAAGATTGCATCTGATTAGAATAAAAAGGTGTTTCTGAAAAAATACTGACTACTTATTGCCCAAGCCCCTTTGCTTACAAGACCCCCTGGATAAAGGCACATATGTAGCACCGCTGTGCTCACTGCAGGGAAGAAGGACGGTTTAATGCAAGCTGCAACCATAAAGTAGCAGCAGCATAAGAGGGATGTTCTCCTCAGGTGCAGCCCTACATAATCAGTGTCACCACTGGAGCGGAGCTGTTTTAGACCAGATAAATAATAGAATCATAGAACCATAGAAAGGTTTGGGTTGGAAGGGACCTTGAAGATCACCCAGTTCCACCCCCCTGCCCTGGGCAGGGACCCCTCCCACCAGCCCAGGGTGCTCCAAGCCCTGTCCAACCCGGCCTTGGACACCTCCAGGGATGGGGCAGCCACAGCTTCTCGGGGCAGCCTGCGCCAGGGGCTCACCGCCCTCAGAGTCAACAATTTCTTCCTAATATCTCATCTAAATCTCCCCTCTTCCAGTCTGAAGCCATTCCCCCTCATCCTATCACTCCATGCCCTTGTAAAAAGTCCCTCCCCAGCTCTCCTGGAGCCCCTTTAGGGACCAGAAGGCCACAATAAGGTGTCCGCGGAGCCTTCTCCTCTCCAGGCTGAACACCCCCCCTCTCCCAGCCTGTCCTCCCAGCAGAGGGGCTCAGTCCTCGCAGCATCTCCGTCCCCTCCTCTGGCCCTGCTCCAACAGGTCCACGTCCTTCTGCTGTTGGGGACTCCAGAGCTGGACGCAGTACTCCAGGTGGGGTCTCACCAGAGCAGAGTAGAGGGGCAGAATCACCTCCCTAATGTCTACATAATTTCATCAGAGTGAAAGACCATTAACACTGCGCTCCCACAGCGCTGGAAGCCAACATCTCTCTGGCTGTGGTTTGGAGGGCTGAGGGTTTGCCCCCGCGGGCCCTCAGTGTCTGCAGGGAGAGGTGGAGGAGCCGGAACCTGGTGGGTGGTAGGAGGCTGCGCCAGGAGGTGATGGCGTTGGAGACGGGAATATGGAACCCCGGCGTTCAGCAAAGGTGGCCAACTCAGACCTCCAAACAAGGTTTCTGCTCTGGGTCCATCCTGCTGTTTCCTAATGCTTTGAGCAACGAGTGGGTTCAGTAAAAATTAAGACTCTTTCTGGAAAGATCAGGAGCCTTAGAATGATCGCAAGGTTCAAGTGAGGATAATGAAAGCAAGGAGATTTGATTTTCAGCCTCCTACTACGCATGACTGCCTTTTCTACTGATGTCATTTTCACCACTACGGAATAATACTTAGTTTGAAATTTCAACAGGAAAACACTTTTTTGTTTCTAAGCAAATGAATTAGATCAGCATGTAATGTGAGCCCTAGAGTATTATCTTCCTTCTACAAATAATTACATTACACTTACATTTATCCAAAAATGATGCTGCATTACTAGTGATTTGAGAGAGATCAAATTGGTGTTCTTCACAGAATGACACTGACTTTTATACCATAATAGCAAATTTTATTCTGTGACATGGTCCATGAAAGGCCCAATTCAATTTCTAGTAAACACAAAGAGCTTTTTCAAGCTGAAACGGAGAGAAATACAGCGCACCACTCCCCCAGCCAAGCACCAGGAGAGCCCCTCTTTCCATCAGTCCTTCTCACGCAATTGAAAATGATGCTGCAAACTCACACAGACTTCTTTCTCATGCTAAAAATGGCAACAAAGAACACAATTTTCTTTAGCAAATAATACAATACTCTGCACAACAAACTATGTGACTCCCTACTCAGAAGGACACACATGGGCAGCCCACTAGCACGATCTCGGAAGCTTGGAAATCTCAAAACGGATATGGCGGTGAGACGTTTTTGCATCACTGGTACCCACAGGAAGGAGAAGAGGCAATGGGCACAAACTGCAATACAGGGAAATCCATCTAAGCATAAGAAAAAGGTTTTTTTTTCACTCTGAGGATGGTCGGGCACTGGGGCAGGCTGCCCAGGGAGGCTGTGGGGCTCATCCTTGGAGATGCTCAACCCCCCTGGACAGGTCCCAGAGCCACCTCCCGGGAGCCGGTGGGACAGAGACCCCCCAGCCCGCCTGTCATTCTGTGAAGAAAACCCAGAAAACCTGAGTTTCTCTGAAGATTGTTTTTCTTTTGTATAGAGTACAGTCAGAGCACTGCCTGAGTGCGAATTTGACTTCAGTATTTTTAAGCAGTTTCATTATATCCCAATGAAGCATAACTGAATGTGCAAGAGCAGTTGTGGAGCCCAGAGCTCCTACACCCACATACGGTGATCCAATGTGAACCTCTGTGTGATGACCCTTGAGTCGAATCAGAAAGAATTGTGCTGGAACTTTTATGGAATTAGATCTCATCATTAGCACCAAACTTTCTGTATAGCAGACGATTCATTTTATGTCAAAGGAACAATATGATTTCCTAAGTAAATTTACTTAAATTAAATAAAATAGAATAGGGAATACAGCATATTTAAAAACAAACCCTGAAAGCATGTAAAACCTCCTTTTTCAGTTATGCTTAACCTATTCAGTGTAGGCAAACTTTCACTGCCTTCATATGCAATTATTAACGTGGATATGACAGCCATATAAATAGTTTTCCTGTCCGGCCAGCACCAAAATGAAAATTGGTTTCGTTTTCTGTACAGACAAATCTGGGTTCAATCTGGAGTGAGCAGCACTTTGTCCTTTCCCACAGAAAACAAAGCAGAGGAAACAGAAAGTCAGATTTGGACCTCGTACGTGCAACTCGGAGGATGAAAAGCTGGTGATGTGTATCCCCTCGTCCAAAACTCGGAGCTTAACCAGTACTTTAATAGACTCTACATCTTGAGAACTCCCCTTTTGCCGTTTATGGCACGCAGTAATTCGGCTGCTTTCCTCACACGGAATTACAGGCCACATTTTTGAAATCGGTTCTGCTTTTGGGTGACTCATTCAGACACACACAGATGGAGACAACTGAGACCCACAGCACTTAGAAACAAGAATATCTGTTCCAAACACTGATGGCAGCAGCGATTCTAAGCGCTGTGCCAACAACCGTGGCCAGGTCTCGGCTGCGGCGATGGGACACCCCGCTGCAGCGCACACCCGGCGGGGACGGTACCGTCCCACCTCCAGTGGGATGCCACAGGCATATTCGTGAAAACAATCTTAGTATAGCAAAAGAGTTCATGCACGATTTTCATCCTGAGGATAACTAAATTCTACTTTGAAATGAAAATCCTACAATATTTTACTTTTCTATGTCATGAACTGTTAGCTATAGTCTGAGATTAATCCGTTTAAACAGGCACTTAGATTGCATTTCTTTAGTAAAAGGTCAGTATTTTAAAGGTCCATCCATGAACCCCTATATTCTGCCATCGTTTCAGGGTACAAAACAAAATGTCAGGAAATCTTTACATGTTATAAAAGAGAATTTAAAATTCAGAACAGCTGTAGAAATCATGTAGTAGTTTGGGGATGCATGTTCTGCTGACAGAAAAATAAACACTTTATGGCTTTTTGTTGACAGGTCAAACTTCTGGGGAATTGGGATCATCACAACGAAGTCTGAGAAAATGCTATGTTGTCAGGGCAAATTCTGCTTGTTTCTTATGTGAATGTTGCCCTTGACTTTCATAGGACTAAATGTCCAAATACAGCAAATAAGAATTGGTTTCTCCTAATCTAAAGATTTATTTTAAAAGTTAAACAAAGATGGAGCTTAAGATAGGGTTCTTAGAGCTTTAACTGTCCTCTCAATGAGTATCTTGCCACAAATTTACAGTATGCTAAAAGTTGTATTATTTGTTATACTGTAGATATGTGTAGCCCCATATAGACACATGATGACATGAACAGCGGGTGATACACATTTATGACCCCATGCTATTTAACTCTGGTGGCATAAAGTCACAGTTGAGAGTAGTCTGTGTTGCCTCTGACTCCAATGAGCTTTTCAAGACCCAGAGGACGACTCCCCATCCCATGAACGCGCCTCTCCATGCCAGATGCCTTCGCAGCAGCGGCAGACACCGCAGCCGATATTGCTGGCAGTCGGAGGTGATGCTCCCACGCTGTGGGATTGCACTTTTAGCTACATGGCTGCATGATTTATGCTTATACATGTGTATAGATATATGAATCTACAGCTGTATAAATAGAAAGATTCTAATATGCATTAAGGCAGGAGAGTCATGCAGCAACTCTGAGATGGGCAGAGATTGCCCAGCATGAATGGCATTTACCTACTTGCTTTGGGGAAAAATAAAATTATACCAAAATGTATTTCTGTGAGTAAATAAAAATAACCATAGAATCATAGAATGGTTTGGGTTGGAAGGAACCTTATAGATCATCCAGTTCCACCCCTCTGCCCTGGGCAGGGACACCTCCCACCAGCCCAGGGTGCTCCAAGCCCCGTCCAACCCGGCCTTGAACACCTCCAGGGATGGGGCAGCCACAGCTTCTCGGGGCAACCTGCGCCAGGGGCTCACTACCCTCACAGTCAACAATTTCTTCCTAATATCTCATCTAAATCTCCCCTCTTCCAGTCTGAAGCCATTCCCCCTCATCCCATCACTCCATGCCCTTGTAAAAAGTCCCTCCCCAGCTCTCCTGGAGCCCCTTTAGGGACCAGAAGGCCACAATAAGGTGTCCGCGGAGCCTTCTCTTCTCCAGGCCGAACACCCCCTAATTCTCTCAACCTGTCCTCATAGCAGAGATGCTCCAGCCCTCGGAGCATCTTTGTGGCCCTCCTCTGGACCCACTCCAACAGGTCCACGTCTGGACAAATTCTGCAAATACATAAAAAGATGGTCCACATTTGGGTCTTAACAACTTTGACAATGTCCTTTTGAGTGTAAAGAAAATAAAAGACTAAAAAACCCAAAGTTAGTGTTTCAGGAATCAGTAAGTCCTGGAACTCCAATGAAGATGAGACAATATTCCGTATTCTCAAGAAGACAGTGATAGAGGTACTGTGTGAGCTTCCGACACACTGCACAGTAAGCCCAAGCCTACTTTGATACAGTTATCTTTCAATAAGTGCATTTTTCTTGAGTTTATGAACACACTTCTGGCGTTTCAGAATTCCATTTATGTACATTAATGGAAAGACGTTTCACATTTTCTCTACCAATCACTGAAGGGCATCACCTTAATAGCACATGGCAAATACCCGCTTCTGCACACAGGTCCGAATACTGGCCCATTTTTTTAGACCCACTGATGTCAACAAAAGTATTCTGAACTACTTGTATACGAAATATAAATTTTTATACTAGTTTCTAAACACTAAATGTTATGTACGTTGTAAAGGTACATATTTAGTATATACAAAGTACAAATACACCCTTTTATACCAAACATGACATGCGCCATAGTCTCGGAGTTTATGTTTATACCAAACATTAAATGCACAATTCAATTTGGAGTATCTGACTCTTTCTTCTTAATAAAACAAATCCACAGAAACCCTTAACGAGGTCAAAAGAACCAATGTAGCAGGATAAGAACAGCAATATAGGACAGAGTATAATTGTCTTCAATGTATTTACCTGAAAAATACAGAAAATTGTTACGCTTACTGGTCAAATGCCCCCCGCCCCCCAAATATAACACACTATCTATGCAGATTTCTTTTACAGATTTAGTTTTTTAATGGCCCAAACCAGTACCTCAATCATAGGCAGCCCGCATGAACAGCTAATGCCATATATAGTTACTGGCCAAAGCTTAAATAGAATGAAACGTCTCTAAGGTACTTTCTAAAACAGAAGTGTGTACTTTATTTTCTTGCTGTTTTGGCGAAGGGTGAGAGAGTTGCTCATTTGGCACATTGGTTTTTGCCTGTTACTTCATGAGAATTTGAAACACACATGGTAATAAAGGTCAAATAAAAGCACCGTAACAGAAATAGCACCATAACAGAAATACCTTCAGATATTTCTGAGCCGGTAGCCCGGAAACCCTGACACCAGTGAAAAAAATCTGCTTTGCTTCAATGAAGATAAAGCTTTTATCCAATGTCTTTGAAATAACTCCATACCCTTACAGTCTTTTTTTAACCATTTCGAAGTAAGTGAGAGTTACTCAGGCAAAAATGGATGGTATTCATGGGAAACAGAGACTATAGAGAATCATGGAGTTTGATGAAGATTGGATACCTTAAGAATGACTCTCATAACTTATGGGCAGAGTTATCCACAGAGAAAAAAAAAAATTGCATTTCTCTTTGCACTTATTTATACGAGCCGTTAGCTTCCCAAAATTACATATAGATAAGTAAACTTTAGAACTTACTTATTTCTCTTAGTTTTGATGCTAAGATCATCATTTTCATCCCCTGGACATGAACTAACACATTTGTCTGCTAAAAAGAAATAAAGAGTTATTAGATTTGAACTAGATAAATGGGAATACAAATTCCTCAAGTTAACCTTTCATTTCTTGTCTTTGGCTGCCGCTCAGGTATTTACTATTTTTCAGTCTCCACAGAGCATTTTAAAAATAACACATATTTCATCAGATCCTCAGAATTGCCTTCATCCAAATGAAAGTGACAGCAATAAACCCGACCGTTTTCATGCTGAAAAAATACTCATTGTTCATTTGTGACATGATTGTTTTAAATCTTGTTATTGTTCCACCTGATACTCCCTCCTCCCTTCCCTTAAAAATGCAACTACAAAGACAATTCTGCAAAGTTATTTCAGTCCTGGCAGCCTGAAGGATTCCACAGTGCTAACTGGCTCCAGAAACTCCCTCCTTAGCCCGTCCCTCTTTCTTACATAAGGAACTATAACGCTGGTTTTCCACAAATTCAACAAGCAATATAGCAAAGCTGTGGAGATACCAACCACCTCCTCCCTCCTGACGTTGCACCGTTACACTCCTGGTTGGGCCTGGACACTCGCCCTTGGAGGACGCTGAGGTTGCGTTGTCACTCATAATGAATGTGAAGCATATGGAACAGATATTCTACTTCTGGTAATTATTTCTTTTTTGTTTTCCATGTATACAAACTGTAGTTTTCATCAAAATTCAAACAGACAGACCACCAGAAGTCATGTCCATCCAGCTTGTGTGGGGGCTCTTCCGTTGTTCACCATGAATTAGTTGAGAAACATAAAAATCAAACTGTATGTAGTTAGCTTGGGAACATCCGAAACACCAAACCTCAGCCTTTTTCTGTTAGACTGGTAATGAAGACATGTCTTGCTATTTAGGAAACTATGAAAAAATACATTAAAAATAAATATAAAATTGAACTTAGGTTACGGAGATAAAAGGTTTGAATAACTTGATATGGTGAGATCTGATCTCACTGGAATCAGATGAATCTCCAAATGGGTTCAATCTCTGTATCATTGAAGCTAACAGAGATTTGGCCATTTATTTCTAGTTTCAATTTAAGAATCTTATTCTTATCTCATTCTGTTTTCCTATTTCAGGGAAATTACATACTTATTAGCATGCTTTCAGCAAATGTTACCTTTTATTTATGTTAAGTGCATGACCACGGCATACACTAAATCACTGCAAAAGGACTACTAAAAACCAAAGAGCAGCTGTGACGCTGCGGCGTGGGCAGCCCAGGGACAGAGGCCACACGAGGAGGAAATACTCGGCAGGTGCAAACGGACACTTTACTGACTACAACTTCAAATGATAATAAGGAGCAACGAATGGCATTCCGAAATAAGGAGGTTGATCTCAACATTCCTGCCACTATATGAGCATTATGAACACACAACTGAATTTAATCACGTTTCAAATACACATAAATTCACCGGAACTATTACCTCTTCTTGGTAAATTCTTCTTTGGGACACCCAATTAAAAATATAAAGAAATAGGAAAAAGAACGTGCAAACTCAGAAGGTGGAACATAATTCAACAGATATTATAAAGCAATTAATCAGGAGTTGAATGACCTGTGGAGGCAGCGGTGATCTTAACTGTAATGAATGCTGCAGGCAATAATATGAAATGACAGGGTACGTGATGGTGTCTTCCAAGAGAGCTGAAGTTAACAGTGAGTGGGCAAGCACAACCCTTTTCCTACCGAATTTCACCACTACTAAAGAGAAGGAAAAGCCGTGCCTGGGGGCACCTCCTGCAGTGTCCCACGCCACAGACAGCCACGGAGCCTGCTGAAGGACCTGCGCTGTGCCACGCTCGGACATGGCGAATCCCGATGGGATGTTCTTTTAGCCAAGCGATCAGGTGGCGGCAAGTCGGGCCCAGGCAGGGAGCCTTCCCGATGGACGTTCCCACGGGATGGGAGCGAACTCACCGGGGAGGGCAAACGATTACGTGCAGTTCTCCAGCTACGTGAAGGTGAACTCCAATTTGAAGTCATCTCACGACAAGACCTTACGTAGACTTCTAAAGAGGATATGCAATTCTTAAATTTTGCTGTGAAAAATATGCGAGCTGGGCATTTATAAACCCCAATCTTTAATGACCTTTCTTTAATGAGCTTTCAGATAAAAGAACTCTGACACAATACACCTTGATTTCAGAGTTCGCTTCCACCTGCCGGCTCCTGACACACCTCGGGTTCTCCCGGTGAACAGTGGGGGGACACCAAATCCCTCTTGCTTCGCCTGCACGACTCCCTGCTCTGGGTATAGTGTCTCCGATAAACGGGACAAGGTTAGAGGCAGCATCTTCCCTTAAAATTTCAGTGCAATGGAAAACTCCGTGAGACATGGCCAACAGTATCTACGCCTCACTCAGGGACCTACTGAATCACATCGCACCGCCGGACCGCAGCTAAGACTACAGACCGACTTCGAAAGGGAAGAGAGGCAGCTGAGCACAAAATCTAATAATTGATTTAAAGCTTTGAGGAAGAATATTACCTGACAATAATCTTTCCATGAAATCACGAAGCGGAGCACTGCCCCAATCTGACAGTCTATCAAGCTTAGTGCTGATTAATTAAATCATTCAGCTAATCCCAGCCCTGTGATGAATTCCGGTTCATTTTCCAGAACAAAGAGGAAACACCAGCGTTCACCAGGTGAGTTAAAGCGTTGTCAATCCATCGGCCACACGCAGAAACCTGATTTGCAGTTCTGTAAGGAGAGCCAGCGCCCACGCGTGGCACGAAAGCCCAGGAGCTTCCCCAGGCCATTCCTAGGGACCGCACTTCAGATTTCTCTCTGAACGCTCACCGGTCTGAAATATTTGTGGGAACAGAGTAAACTAAATCATAACTGGTTTTGAACAGGGATCACACCAGCTATGAATCAGCATGCCATTTCCTCTAGTCAGAATGTCAGTTTTCTTTTAATTAGCTGAAAAAATAACGTCCTCAGCCCAAAGATCCAGACAACCCGTTTGAGCAGGGGAAGGAATAGGAATAGATAAAAACGTCTTTCTCTGCTGCAATGAGACAGAAACATTTCAAGGCATCTTTGAGGGGAAATAGGGATATTCCGGTCAGTCTGCGACCGTGCTGAGACAGAGGAGTAATGATTCCACGGGACGGCCTGACGGGAACCCATTAGAAAACAGCCGTGACACCCTCATAAATCTCCCTAAGAACTAATACTTTGTGGAGGCGGAGTAATTGATAAATGAGTAATTTTTCATTTACGCCTAAATTATAAATGCACTTGATCTTTCTGCGGAGCGATGCGCAGATAACCTACAGCACCCCATGAATAACTATGCTTGCCAACTTTTTTCATGCCTTTGATTTAAAAATTCTAATTAAAACTCAGCAGCAGCAACTAAGCTAAATAAATTTGGCAACCATTGTTGCAAACACACAGCTCATTTGTGTTATTTATTTACTCGAGATTACAAGCTAAGAGAAATGGTAACAAATAATTCCTTTCACCTCAGCAGCTAATATATACTAATTATAACCTGACTGTCTCAAATACTGAGCAACCGCAAGTCCCAATTATAGCAAGGAAGATTAAGACTATTAGCAACAATGAAAGCCATGGTCATAAAGAAACAGGTGCATGAATCAAATCTTGGTGGTACATATAGATATTAAATAAATAAAAAGGATGGAACACAGAGCAAAAAATAGATTTTTGAAGGGAAACGTATCAACGATGACTTTAGACTCTTCTTTTTAATTAGTTATAGACCATGAACAATGACCCTCAGTTTTGTCTTTGGTCATCATTCCCCCTTGTCAGTAATTAATCGATCTTTTAATATGTCCTGTAATAAAAAACATACGCTGTATTTTTTTCCTGAAGAACGAACTTCAGCAGAAATGCTTTGGAATTTTTAGATATGCAGCTCAAGTTATTCAAGCCATATACAAAAATGGTCTGTATACAAGCATCTGACGACTGAAATTTAGATTGAAAAATGAAATTACATTGTATGTTGACAAGGACCACAACACTAGAAAACCATTCTTTGTAGCTCTTTTCCAGTAAAATTCTGCTAATACTGATAACATAGATCTTGATTATGTCTCACTGTGATCTACGTGCAGACATAGTGTTTGAAGCCCACAAGCGCACATGCACAGCTCGTTTCGCAGCAGTTGACTGGGAGCTGTGCGTGCACTGCAGCCCCGGATGGCTGGAGTGTAAAAGGCAGGTCCTCACTTCGTGAGACCGGCAGTACTACTTTACTTTAGTGATAAAATACTACACTTTAAAAGAATGGCAAAAGTCTGCTTTTTTCCCCCTCCATTTTTCTAGACCTCACCACTACAGAACAGTCATCGGCTGACGGAGGCTCTCCACTGAAAAGTAGAATATTCAAGAATTACCAGCAGCCCATCAACACAAGCAGCGTTTCAAACGACTGCCGTGCACCATGAGGTCCTCCCAGGAACAGCAGGTCTTACTGACACCGCTCCCACGTGAGAGCAAATGTAGAGCGTCAGGAAAGAAAACGAGCACTGACAGGGCCCGGAGCAGCTCCCAGTAAGAGAGAGTCCACAAAAAGTGGTGAAACATAACCTTTGGAGAGAAATGTGGTGGAACTGACTATGGAGCCGCTACTTGCACTGGCAAGGCCGGCACGCTGGGCTGCTCTTGGACTGGTCACCAGCACGGACAAAACCTGGACTGAACAATGAAGGTACAGGTAGCAGAAAAAAAGACGGCACGGTGAGCAGCATGGGATGGGAAAGCCGGGATGGGAAAACTGCCTCCGTGACCTGGCCGTCTTGGGAGGACCAG
This sequence comes from Pluvialis apricaria, assembly GCA_017639485.1. Lineage (NCBI taxonomy): Eukaryota > Metazoa > Chordata > Aves > Charadriiformes > Charadriidae > Pluvialis > Pluvialis apricaria. The sequence goes on from CM030013.1 coordinate 40,762,254, forward strand.
ACGGTGAACACCTTGGATGACTGACAAGCCAAGGGGTGTCTTTCCAGCTACTACTTGGAGCCACTGAACGCGGATTACTGCAGATCAGCACGTTGTTCTTTGGCCATACTCTCCCCTTCAGGAATCCACGGCGCTTGGAAGGTGACGGGCAGAGTCATGTTTAGATGGAAGCACCCACGTTTCCACCAAACCTTTTAGCGCTCATTAGGTTTTACTACTGGGATTTTTTCTCCCCTCTGCAACCTGGTTGGATAATCATTAGCTACGGGGTATCTGCTTTTGTGTAACAGCTGAATAATGCATTGGCGATGCATTCCTAATGTACATCTTGGAAATAAGTGTAATAAAACATAAAGACAGCGCCTTCCAAGATGTATTTTGTACAAAGATTCATCATGTATAAGAAGCCACCTGTTTCTTCATTGCCAATAACGAGAACATTCTATCCCCCAGCTCAGCATGTCAGTGAAAATAAGGATTTTGCAATAAACACCAATTTTAACACAATACTTTATATGAAATCTCAAAAGAAAAAACACCCTAACTACGGTTATCAAACTTTCACTGAGCATATTTAGCCACCAAGTTTCTTTCGACATTTGAGTTTAAATAGAGGCAAATAATCACAGGGTTTTAGTTACTTGCTGCAGCTTCCAGCTTGCGCTTGTGAGGAGGATCCTCGATGATCCGGTTTATGTCGCCGCGGTGCTTCAGGTCCACCGGCTTCTCCCAGACGGACAGCTGCATTGTAGGGTTGAAGAAGAAGACCCGGTCATCTCCAGTCCAGACTACACACCTATTCCAAGTGATAAACTATGCTTAGATAATGTCAGATACGCCCATCAACAAGAAATTAACCCACAGCTGGCTTATTGCCTCTCCGTCTGCAGTGTGTGGGTGAGACCGACAGCCTGCCCCAGGTCCCACCAGCCCACGCCACTCACCTCGGGTACAGTAACTCTCTCCTTATCAACAAAATGTCATGCAAATGGTCTAAACACCCCCAAAAAAGCAACAGGTGAAACATTCTATCACTGCAGGGAAAAAGAACCAGGTGTGGAGGAACGCCATGGTGCTCACAGCAAGAGAAGCCACGGGACAATACATTTCACGTTCTAACACCACGGCTGAGAGCAGCAAGTGGCAGAAGCCTCGGCAGCGGGGCTGGGCAGCCGTCTCCTCCATGCCCACGGGTTGGGGCTGTGCTTGCGCCTGGCAGGGGTGGGAGCCTTACTGGGCTGCACTGATGGGAGGACATGTAACACAGGCATCCCCACGGCAACCCCATGGCATCCCCGTGGAATCCCTGTGGCATCCCCGTGACATCCCCGTGACATCCCTGTGGCAACCCCGTGGCATCCCCACCAGCTGCCCCGCACCCTGTGCTGGACAGGTACAACCAGCTCCCGCTGAAGTCTGCCATAAAGGTTTAGGTTGATTTTTATGGACTCTGTTTCAAATTTGAAAAATGTGACCAACTGCTGCTGTGTAAACCGCAGTTTCTTGACGTGGTCAGTTAAAATATGCACGACAGCTGTTCAACTTTTTGTCCTGACATTCATTTTAAATCAGCTAAAATAATATGAAAAAAAGTATCGCGCCATCCTTAATAGACATTCAAAGACCTCAAGTTGTACTTCACTAAATCTATATGTAAATAAACAAACAGAATATCAGTCTCAAGCCCACACTTTCTGAATCCTAATGAAAACTAAGAAACCTCATACACACACTCTGACTTCCTCACACACACACACACGCATACATACACTTCTAATAGGAAAACGTTGGTGTCTCTGAAACATAAATACCTGGAAGGGAAACATTTTATCGTTAGAAGCCATGATGCTTAACTGTTATTAAAAGCAGGGAACAAAACTGGTTTGAAAAAAAAGTCTGGTCTGAGTAAAAGACTGCAAATATGAAAAATGCTCCATCACTGCAGAGTACTGTAATAAGATAATCCAACATACTCTGTGTACCACTGGTAAGACACCACCATTGATCTTGCCCAAACACGTAATGAAAAATAGATAACCTCAGTGAGAAACTGTGGTGGGAGCTGCAGGGCACCGGGAGCAGCTCGGTGTGAGTGTGTTACTGAGCCCCAACACCACCGCAATTATGCTCCATGGGGTTAAACATTCTCCCAATGAACAGGAGCACAAAATTGGTTATACAAACCCGGACTTCAGTCACACTTACACCCAACGGAAGTTTTGGCATCCCGAATTCAGTGACACGGACATGACAAATAGTTTAATAACATTCTGGGGTTTTTTAGCACACAAATGTTTCGGATCACAAAAAAAGCCTCACAAGACAGATGCTCTAATCCTCTGCTCCACAATGATTAGGTGGAATCCAATTACTACTTCTCACTTTGTACCTTGGAGCTAGGGGAACCTCTGCTCTCCCCAGAACACCGACCCACCAGCCCCGACCCTCTTTGACAGGACACACCAAGGGGCACTTCCATGGGAATGTCTCACACCAAGGCTCCACGCTCCCAAAAATACCACGGTCGGCCCAGAAAGAAGGGAAAACATCTTGGGATTTAGGTGAAGAGGACAGACGCATCTGATGAATATAACTGAGTTATGGTTATCCTTTTACAAATAGTTGAATTACGGTCCAATCCTGCCCAGGAGTAAACACCGGCTCTGAAACGCCCCTCGATGTAATTTCCTTCATCGGCAAGTACGCGCGCTGCAGGACTTGAACCGCTTCGGGAATTAGTTGCAAGTGATGGTAAACTTAAAACCAGCATCTTGTTTGGGATGTGCGATGCTACCGTCTGCATGCGGGACTGTCGAAGCCGTTATCTGACAGAGGTTATAACCAGCGGGTTCGGAGACGTGTGCTCTGCCTCTGCCGGTACGCTGCCCTGCTCACTGCTCCTCTGCCACGCACACGAGTCCTGACGGTGCTCGTTAATCACTGAGTATCACCAGGTCTCGCGTGCCACCACCCCAGGTTAGAAACTCTGGGGTCCCTTGTGATACCTCTTCACATTTCCATCACTAATATAATTTGACATTTAATTTAAAATTAATGTCCCTTTCCCCATGTAACATGTCACCTGTTCCTCTTTGGTATAATAACAGTTTCAATTATCCGCAGGGGATGCGTGGTATTTTGTTTCAGTCACAGAGCATAAACTGGAAATGCAGATATTGTTATGTTCATATTTCCCTCTAGAAAATTCTAATTTAAGAATGAGTAAGGGCACAAGATGATGATATTAGGGTTTTTTTTTAAGGTAAAGTTTGGTAACATTCCTACATTTTTTTCTGCCATTAAAAATGATGTTCTAGCTACTCCTGACAGGGGCTTGGTGATGCCACGTCAACCATGGGTCTCACAGAAGCAGGGAGCCAACCTACGAGTGGGGAGTGGTTGAAGTAGATTCAGAATTTGTGTCGCATATCTAGTTTCAATCTGTCAAAAACATTTGTAAATTGTGATTGATAGGATGAGGGGGAACGGCTTTAAACTGGAAGAGGGTAGACTAAACTGGAAGAGATTCAGATTAGATATAAGGAAGAAATTTTTCACTGTGCGGATGGTGAGCCCCCGGCCCAGGTTGCCCCGAGAAGCTGTGGTGTTCAAGGCCAGGCTGGACGGGGCTTGGAGCACCCTGGGCTGGTGGGAGGTGTCCCTGCCCAGGGCAGGGGGGTGGAACTGGATGGCCTTTGAGGTCCCTTCCAACCTCAACCATTCTCTGATTCTATGATCGAAGCACCCTGCAGGCATGCTCCATGTTCCACCACGAGGCACAGGACAGACGAGATATTGCCACCTCAGAACATGGGACAACTGTCAGCACGAGGACTATGCCCCCTCCCTCTGGCCCCAAGGACCAGGTTTTTATGCCTTTTCTTGCACCCGGAATACTCATGGGGTCACTAAACAGCCCTCTGCAAACCCAGAAATGTAAGGTTTCTCCCTAGAGATTGAAATATCACCAGTTTGGATCTGAGAGCGGTGCACCTTGGCAGAGGCACTGGCTGCCCATCCACTGCTCAGCAGACACTGCTGGAGAAGAGGGGGTGCAGTGAGACGTCTCTGCGGGTACCACGGGCTACGGCCCCTCTCTGTCAGAATGGATGAAACCATAACTGCCTATGACACCGCTGGACTCCAGCGGTTCCTCTGCACTACACCATAGAGTAGCAGCTGTCAGGATGAGAAACGATTGATGCAAATCACGTATTTATGATGTTGAGATTAAGGAGGACATCGGACTGCGCTTACAGCACTGGTTTGCAAAACAGCACAACATGATAATAACAAGTAATGGCTGATGTCCACCTGCAGTGCCTGAGCCAAAGATCCCATAGATGTCAGCCACTGAGTATAACCTGATTATTTCATCCAGCGTAAGAACGCGTATGGGTAAAGGAGGTAAAAAAACGCTTCTAGTCAGCCATTCAGGACAGAAAGTGAAGAAGGTTTTTATCTATTTAAAAGCGACACAAGAGCTTTAGTTACCCAACATGCAGTTATCTGAATGGGAATGTGGTCAGGAAACCTGGGTCATGAGACGCAACCTATTTTCACTGATACAACCTGAAATCAACCCCATTCTTGTAAGACAGTAAGAGTCATCTGCTGCCAATGAAATAACTGGGAGAGAAAGAGAATCTGGCCCTAAAATGCAAGATCACTTTTTATGAACCTTTCCTCTCTGATCCACCCACGCGCCACCCAAGCTGAGTGGCCCGAGGAGCACAGCCGGCCACAGCCCTGCTCCCAGCCGGCAAGCGGCCACGTGTGCCCGCAGGACCGGACAGAGAAACCATCGGTTGCCTCCTGCCAGCCCTGGTCCCCGGCTGAGCCACGGCTCCGCCGCACGCTGCCCTTACCTCACAGATTCCTGGGAGCTGGCTCACACCAGGCTTGTGGCTACCTCCCGCATTTTCCTTATGTACACGATCAATGAGGTAAAGCTCCAGCAGAACCCAGCGTTGCTACTTAGCACCCAGGGTAGAGCATCTTCTGACGCACCAGCCCACTAATGCATGTTTGGCGAGGGAAACGGCACTGATGAATGGCTTCTAGCAGGTCCGACTGCATTCGCTTACCATGGAGATCCTGGCACTGGAGTGGATGCCACGGGCTTGTTGCCGTTCGATGTGCTGTCATCCTCATTTACTAGTTTAAAAGAATGATCCTTGAAAGACAGATAGAGATTAGTCAACAAATAAAGCCAATGCAGAAGACTGTTATTGTTATACAAATCACTCACTTTAACATGAAGTGGATTACCCTTATTGCCGTTATTCCACGAGCAGCTTTATGAACAACCAACTACCTTGAGAATAGCCCAGATAAACGGGAAACAATAAAAACGTCACCCCACTTACAGCAATACAAATGAATAACCAGCAGACGGGCTTTTGTCCAGGCCAACAGCTCACTTGGGGCAGCAGGTATAACTCTGTGTACCGCTGCAACCGGGAGAGCTGCCTCGTCAGAAACGGAGGACGGGGAGTGATGCCCATCCCAACGAGGGGCAGGAGCAGGCAGGAGGGTGCTCCCACTGCCACCGGCCCCCGGGGCTGTGCACAAAGTGGCAGAGCACACAGGGGAGCGGAGTTGAAATGACCAGGAGAGGGGTGGCAGACGTGGCAGCGGGGGACCAAAGGGCATCACTTGCACGGGCGCAGCAGGAGCAACGGAGCGAGCCCGGGGAGCAGACACTGCCATCCCTGGCTGCTGGCTTCTGAGCAGTTTTTTGGGTACTATGCAAAGACATAATAACAATGGCAAGAGAGACTGTCCCTGGCTTTGATGGAGTGACTACACCAGTGGACAAGGGAAGAGCTATGGATGTTGTCTATCTGGACTTCTGTAAGGCCTTTGGAGAGGTATGGATTTGATGGGTGGACTGTTTGGTGGATGACGAATCCGTTGGACTGTCGCGTCCAGAGGGTAGTGGTCAATGGCTCAATGTCCAGATGGAGATCAGTGACAAGCGGTGGCCCTCAGTGGTCCATATTGGGACCAGTACTGTTCAATATCTTCATCAATGACATAGTGGGACCGAGTACACCCTCAGCAAGTTTGCGGATAAGACCAAGCTGAGTGGTGTGGTTGACATGCCTGAGGGAAGGGATGCCATCCCGAGGGATCTGGACAGGCTTGAGAAGTGGGCCTGTGTGAACCTCGGAGTTCAACAAGGCCAAGTGCAGGGTCCTGCACCTGGGTCAGGGCAACCCCCAGTATCAATCCAGGCTGGGGGATGAAGGGATGGAGAGCAGCACTGAGGAAAGGACTTGGGGGTACCTGTGGATGAAAAGATGGATACGAGCCAGGAATGTGATCTGGCAGCCCAGAAAGCCCCCCGCATCCCGGGCTGCATCCCCAGCAGCGTGGCCAGCGGGCGAGGGGGGACTGTGCCCCTCTGCTGCGCTCTGGGGAGCACCCCCTGCAGCGCTGCCTCCAGCTCGGGGGGGCCCAACAGCAGAAGGACACGGAGCTGTGGGAGCGGGGCCGGAGGAGGGCCCGGAGATGCTGCGAGGGCTGAGCCCCTCTGCGGGGAGGACAGGCTGGGAGAGGGGGGGTTCAGCCTGGAGAGGAGAAGGCTCCGCGGAGACCTCAGAGCCCCTTCCAGTGCCTAAAGGGGCTCCAGGAGAGCTGGGGGGGACTCTGGGTCAGGGAGGGGAGCCATGGGACGAGGGGGAATGGTTTGGCACTGACAGAGGGGAGATTGACATGAGCTATGAGGAAGAAGTTCTTAACCCTGAGGGTGGTGAGCCCCTGGCGCAGGCTGCCCCGAGAAGCTGTGGCTGCCCCATCCCTGGAGGTGTCCAAGGCCGGGTTGGATGGGGCTGGGAGCACCCTGGGCTGGGGGGAGGGGTCCCTGCCCAGGGCAGGGGGGTTGGTACTAGATGGCCCTTAAAGGTACTTCCAACCCAAACCGTTCCATGATTCTATGCTCCTATGGCTTCAGCCAGCAGTAACACCCCCAGATGGAGGGGACCCGGCCACGCTCCTGTCCCCATGGAACCCCCCTGTGACAGGGCTGGGCCGCTCTGCGCGAGGCTGGCCGTGCGGATGGAGCAACAGCCGCCGCAGCGGGGGCGTAGGGTACAGCTGACAAGTGCGGGCAGTGTTTTACCGGCTGAAGAACAGCTCATTATCACAGTGGCTTTTGGAACTGCACTGCGAAGGGGAGGTGTGGGGGGAAGGCAGCGATCTAGCGCAGTGCGGTATCAAAACATGAGAAGCATGCACTTAATTAAAAAATAGTAAAGCGTATGTCCAGAGGTCTTCACCTTGGAAGTATTTTACAAGTTAAAGCCCTAAGGAATGTGTCCGAGCAGCGGCGCAGCTGCACGCGTGGGCAACCCCCACGGCGCCCACTAGGCAGGGAAGGTTTGCTTGCACAGAGCCCAAAGACGCAGTGACAGGAATATGCCAAACGAAAAGAAACTGAATAGCAGCTCAGTCTACAGGTCCTCCTCCTCCTCCTCCTCCTGCAGGACAGAGCTCTGGCTGCAAAAACGCCCGAGCGGACGGAGCAGAAGCGCGGGGGAACAGACCACCCCTGCTCCAGGGCAGCTTCCAGCATCTTCCGCGCTACTGCTTTCGGAGCCTGCGATGCTCTCCCACACCCCCACACTCGGATAAAGCTTTCCCTCTTTTCGCTGTAGCCATTTGCATGAAGTCTGCGTGAGCCGTGCAGCAAGGCAGTATTCCCATTTATCTCATAGAAGCTGGGAGCATGAGTCAGGCTCTTCTCTCTCACACAATAATCTAGGCTTTTGTGTAAAAAGCTAATGGAGTCAGGCACATACAGTATTACCCAGCTTTAAGTTGCACATAATATTTGCTACCTGTTTACATTCACCTGACAGTTTTATTTAAGGGCCACGCAATTATGTGTAAAGGAGGGCTGCAGAAGCGCACAGCGTTTTAGATGAGTAACACCAAGGAGGTGGGGGCCAGGAAAAAGTTCCTCCTTGGGCCTGGGGCTGATGCTGCGAAAAGCAGCACGACATCCAGCGAGGGGCCGCTGCTCGCAGCAGGGGCTGACCCAGCTCCGCAGTTCCCTGCCACCGCAGCCAGGCAGAGAAAGTCACAGACACCCTGTTTCTGCGCTTCCAACTTCTCAGGACACGAATTTTTTTGTCCCGGGCTGTGTCACACCTCCACATTTGCACAGCCATAGACTCGCTTCCCAGCACGGGGGGAATCCCAGCCGCGAGCATCCCTCTGACACCACAGCGCAGGGCTCCTCTAAAGCACCAGGATAAATTATAAATAGATAGCTCTATAAAATCGACTGTAGGAAACGATCCCGTAGCACCAGCACGGCTCCAGTCACGGGACAGTCCTTGATTCTGACTGTGATTTGTGCAGTTCAATAGTTTAAAGAGGGTTTTTAAAAGAAGAAACGCCAGTGCAGACCTTATCGCCATCGCTCTCTGCGGGGGTACTCTTCCTCTCCGTATGTAAAATCAAGGTCGGTGGGCAGGAGGATCTACTCGATTCTTTGCCGTTATCTGTGAAGGGAAAGGATTTCTTTTTAATATGCAAAAAATACATTATACATACACATATATATACACACACATAAATACATTATTTATACAATAAATACATTCCCTACAATCCAAAACCTGCAAAGAAAAACCAAACCACTCCCTGTGGCTCCAAATCTCCTCACCTCCTCCTCCTCCTCCCTCAGTCCTTTATTTACGCGCATACGCGTGTGCCGAGGACCATATCACCGTCCTCAGCATCATGCTGTATTTTAACGGGACACACTCACATGCTTGCCGGCGAGGCTTTTACCAGGCTGAGCTTTTTGTCCCGCTTTCTCTGAACAAAACCCATTTTTCCACGGGCCACGTGCATCTCACCGGGGGCACGGGCACCCCCTGGCGCAGCAGCTGCCCCCGAGGGGCTCAGAGCCCGCCAGCCCCTCTGCCCGCGGCCCGGGGCCACCGCGATGCTCAGCCTCAACCTCCGCAGGAACCCCCCAGCGCCTTTCACCGCACTGCCATTGGGCGCCGTTGTAAGAACACGGTCAGCTGTCTCCGTCCCGCAACGCCGAACACTAAAATGCTTCCACTGGCTACAAAATCTGTACGTTTCGGTAACAGAGAGGCCATAAGGGGCAGTGAGCAAAGGCAAAAAGGCAGCAGGTATGAGACATAGACCTAGCAATGAGTAAAAAGTAGTTTTCACAGTAAGAAATACTAAAAAAGACATTCTTTTTTTTTTCTATTTGGTTTTCTTTTTTCATCGTCTTGTCCTTCCACACATACCTGGGGGTTTGAGCAAAGGTTCTCTCTCGTCCCCTGGCCCATCCTGCTGGGAGGATGAGGTACACACACTCTTTGTCAGTGAAGCGGTGCCGGGGCAGGCGCAGGCAGCCCCTTCCCACTGCTTCTTCCCAGCTCCAGCCATGGGAGCAGAGCAGTGACAGCAACGGCACCGGCACCTGCGGCGGGCGCCACGCAGCCGTCCCGGCTCCATCCCGCGGTCTGCTCCTCCGAGAAGGAAAGTCTACAAACCGCGACCACGGCCCCGTGCCACAGCACCGGGACTTCTACCTTAAAGCCTGCAAAATTCTACGCACAGTTAAACAACAAACAGCGGTGATGTTTCAACTCACTCATGATAAAAACTCCGTGAGCAATATATAATCATAATGAAGCACTGATTGGGGTAATGGTTTTACACTGAAAGAGGACAAATTTAGATGAGATATTGTGAAGAAATTCTTCCCTGTGCGGGCGGTGAGCCCCTGGCGCAGGCTGCCCCGAGAAGCTGTGGCTGCCCCATCCCTGGAGGTGTCCAAGGCCGGGTTGGACGGGGCTGGGAGCAGCCTGGGCTGGTGGGAGGTGTCCCTGCCCAGGGCAGGGGGTGGCACTGGATGGTCTTCAAGGTCCCTTCCAACCCAAACCATTCTCTGATTCTACGATTCTCGTGCATATGTGCCTGAGGAGTTCCAGCACAGCAATAAAACTGCCAGAGGAGGCTCAAACCTCTCGGGAGCGGGGACCGCGGGGATCCATCCCTGTGCACGGCTCTGCACCCCCCAGCTCTGCGGGAAGACCCCCACCCGACAGCCCAGCACTGCGCACGGCCACCACGGGATCCCTGGGGAGCTCCAGCGCAGCCATACACTGCAAACACCGCTGGTACTACCAGGATTACGAGTGCCATCACGAGGGCGAGCCATGACATACCTCACCCCTTATCCATCTCAAGATGTATGGAGCACCTTCTGTCTGCCAAACAGACTAAAGCTTTGGTATAGTCACTTCAAGAAACTCTTTGCAAGCACTGCTTTTCTAGGACTGCATATCATATAGCAGATCCACAGGTCAAAACACCGTTCAATTGATTTTAAAATTACTCAGACCACAGAATGGGCGCCCGTGTAACAGGAGCTTCCCCGAGGAACAGGCTGGAGCCTCTGCCATTTGACTCTGCTTCACCGTGGGATACATCACAATAGTAAAAATTTAAATATATGCCATTTTTCTCAGAAGACAACTTACTCAATTTTTATGGGTAGGGAAAAGGAAGATTTACAAACCATATAAATTCGTTTCCATACTAAAGGAGCTAGGAGTAGGGAGCAGCTAATACATATCAAAAAGGTCTCTAAATTTATCGTTCGCCATAAGACATTTGCTAATGGGGAATCAAAGCATTACTGGGCATGTTGGTCTTTGAGCGCAATAAAGTCACACACAGCTTCAGCCTCCCTGCGAGCGCCCACCGCTGCCCGCTGGAAAGGTGGCAGAAATCCCATCAGAGTGCTCGGGACAGCCAGGGACAGCGGAGGGACAATGTGGGACCCTGCAGGGACCGGCCATGCCAGTGACAGTGCCACCCACAAGCGCCTGGAGAGGCAGGAGGCGGCTGCTGGCGCTGGCGAACGGCGGTACCAGCCACGATAGCGCCCCGCGAGAGGAAAGCCACCATGGCGAGAGCACAGCTGAGGAGCGGGGATGCTTCTCGCAGGCACCACTCTCGGAGATCTGGAGGCACAAATAGGGCACTTCACTCGAATTACACTTTACCAATATATTCTCCAGCTCTAAAACACGGCAGAAGAAAGATGACGTGTAGTTTCTTTGTCCTGTGTTTTCCCGTCACTCCAACGCTCCCACTGCTGTTCCCCTGGGATATCCGTGGTGGCTCGTTCTCCGCTCCCACGGGATGCTACGAGCCAGCACAACGTGCCTGTACAGCCTCCCTCCTTTCTGACGAGGTTTTTAAACCACAATATTAGCGTGCCTTCTGGAAATACGTTCACAGAGGCCAAAAGGAACCTTGAGACATCCCCTCTGCAGCAAACATTCTGTTGTAAGTCATTGATTTTGCAGCAACTTAAAGGCAGCTGGAACAGCCCAGGTTTGGGTTGGCTTTTGTGGGCGCACATCTGGCGCTGGCCACGTTCCGTGGGTGCACAGCTGGCACTGGGCTCAGGGCATCATGGCCAACCATGTGCTGGGAGCCTTTGAGCGCAACGCTGCTGAGCGGGGCGGTAGGTGTCAGCACTTCCAGCTCTCGACTCTTCTGTTCTTGCCACGAAATAATCATAGAATCGTCATGGCTGGAAAAAACCTTTAAGATCACCAAGTCCAACCGTTATCTAACTCTACCGGGCCCACTTCTAGCCCATGTTCCTGAGCACCGTATCTAGACAGCTTTTAAATACATCCAAGGATGGTGACGCAACCGCTTCCCTGGGCAGCCTGTGCCACTCTTTGAGAACCCTTTTGGTGTAGAGTTTTTTTCCTAATGTCTAACCGAAACCTCCCCTGGCGGAACTTGACGCCGTTTCCTCTTGTCCTGTCGGTTGTAACTTGAATCACTGAAGCAACGACTCTGGAAGGCCAATTAGCTGCTGATGAAACTGCCACAAACAAATTGCTCTTCGAGTTCTGCCACTCAAACACGGAACAGCTGGACATGGAGCAGCACACCTGGGAAACAATGCTTAACGGACCTTGGATTTATTTTTTCTTTTAATAGGGACATCACATCAATCCTTCTTCCAGCTCTGCTTCTTTCTCTTTTTAACTATTTCTCTAATCCTAGAAAAAAAGCTGCTTCTTATTATTAAAATTTTGATTCTTTTATAGTCTTCATTATCACATTGGTTTAAGAAGTAGCCCAGATCTTTCATTAATGTATATGCATATGCACACGAGCATGAGGAACAAGAAAACGCATTTACCTAGCTGATGTCAACTTTTAGTTAATCATTACAAGCATTACTACAAATACATGAATGTCAACTGACAGATTTGAACAAACTGTTGCACAAGTGAAATTGGGGAGAGGAGTTTCCCACAGCTGACACTTAAGAAATGAAATCGGAGCGAGAGCCTGAACCACTTGCACAGCTCCGGGAGCTCCGCTTCGATGCAAAGGAAGGTGTAAGAGGCTGCCAAGATGTCTCAATCAAAATGTCTCAAAACTCGCTTACCGTAAGCAGACCAGCCCCCTCATGTTCATCACAGGACCCAAAACTTGCTGAGCTAAGTTGCAAGCTGTGCCAGCGCGACAAACCACAGCATCCCGTTTACCACAAGAGTACATCAGGAGCGACCATTTTCCACGAAGACCACCCTCCAAGAAAGATTGGCTGAGCAAAAGTGGCTCCTACACTGATTGGCCAAGTATTGAACAGACTTTAACTATTAAGTTTGTGCCGTGTCCCTCTACAGTTGGACCTCCGGAACCTCCCCCATCGTTGTGATCCAAGGATCGTGAGTCAACGGGACACTGCTGGCGATTAGGGGCCCTTGAGGATGCTGAGGGTCAGTTTTGGTGGCTATCCTCTTGTGGTGCTCCGTAACACTGCTTCTCTCTTCTCCCCTTCCTCTGTTTCCTCCTTTACTCTATCGCTCATTTCAGTAATCAAGGCTGGGAGATAACAATAAAGCTTAGCAGATGGCATCTGACCTCGGTTGTGTCTTAATCTCACGCGCGGAATTGTTAGGGGTCCTCCTGGACTCCCCCCGCCACCGCCGTGTCCCAGACCAGGACGTGACAGAAGGTATGACGTATGGTGCAATCGCTTTTCCCATGGCTGCCCTTCTCCTGCTCTTTAATAACAGAAGATTGGCTTGAAGTACAGCGCATGGACGCACCGGTGTGGACCTCGTGCATGGGCAGCCAGTCCACTCCAGTTTGAACCTTACACATCTTCAGCGTGGAGACACTCTGTGCCACCAAGGCCCAAGGCAACCTTTCTTTTTCCCTCCTTTGAAGAGCTCCCTCACAGCGGCCGAACAGGAGAGCAGAAGCCACGGGGAGGGACTCGGGTGCTGCAGCTTTTGCTCGAAATAGAGCATCACCGGTGCAGCATGTGTAGGGGAACTTCTGCAGCGCACACTTCATTAGGCACTCACACGTGAAATATACTTCCACAAAATTTTGGAAGATCAGCACATATAAACTAAGGTGGGAATAAAAAAAAAGAAAAAAAAATAATAAAGTCCTGAAAGTCACTGTGCACGTCAGGAGTCATTTATTTTTATATCTGCAGCTGAACATTGCGACCGTTTTCCCTAAGAATAATGCCAAAAGAAAAATAATTCGAGCCTGTGCTTCGCCCCTGGAGCTCAGGAGTCCCTGACGAGCTCGGGGCCCGGCGCGCTCCCCACGCTGTGCCAAGGAGGGATGCCACGCACCGCTGGAGCCGCCGGCACGGGCGGAGGGCAGCGCAAGGCCGAGTCACTGACTCGCTCTGCTTCCCAACGACGGTACCGAGCACACCAATGTCAGGAGTTCTCCGACCCTTAGGGCAATGAAAGTGGTGAGGGGTCTGGAGCACACGTCTGATGAGGAGCGGCTGAGGGACCTGGGGGTGTTCAGCCTGGAGAAAAGGAGGCTCAGGGGAGACCTCATCGCTCTCTACAGCTCCTGAAAGGAGGTTTCAGAGAGGTGGGAGTCGACTGTTCGTCAAGTTACAGGTGATAGAACAAGAGGAAATGGCTTCAAGTTGCGCCAAGGGAAGTTTAGATTGGATATTAGGGAGAATTTCTTTACTGAGAGGGTCATTGGGCATTGGAACGCGTTCCCCAGGACAGTGGTGGAGTCCCCATCCCTGGAGGGATTTAAGGGTCGTGTAGATACAGTGCTCAGGGACGTGGTTTAGTGGTGGGCTGTCAGTGTCAGGTTAATGATTGGACCAGATGATCTTACAGGGCTTTTCCAGTCTAGGAGATTCTGTGATTTCTTCTCCCCTGCACACGCTGGAGAAGGACAGCCGGCGAGACACGTGCTTACCTTCCATTGGCAGCTGGCGCACATCTTTGCTCGGGTTTACTGTTTTCTCATTAATCAACCTTTTTTCCCCCCATCTTTAACTTAAGTGCATAAATAAACTGCAGTCTGACAATTAAGCCACCACGACGTACTTCCAACATAATCATGCAGCTTTTTTCGCCCCTAACCTTAGCGGCATAATTACTAAAGATGTGCTCCCGCACTTGCTGTTACGCGGCCAAAGGATGCGCTGGAGATCAGAGGATACAGATACCTGATTAAAGAGACTTCTCTGAGGCTCCACGGCAGGTAGAGACACATGAATAATTCACGCTATGAAAAGTAAAGGTGAAATAGCAAAACTATCTTGGGTATACCACAGAGGATGTAGGTGTATGATCATAAACATCTTATTAAAAGCAGAATTAGAGAGGGAGAGGAAGGGGAAGAGGGAAAAGGGAAGAGGGAAAAGGGATTCACTCCACAAGCAGCTATGGAGAAGAGAAGAAAAAAAAATGTTTTGCAAACATATTTAGAGGCCAAACCTCCGTTATTCTCAAAGGAAGCTTTAAATTCTGATTCTAAATGTTTCAGAGAATTGGATTTACTTCAGGTGCACCCATCTAAACACTCAGTTTTGTATTATCCCACCAGCGTCTTTGCAGGTCAGTTCTGTCTCTCCTCACAACCTTATTGCTTTTGTTTTTTGAGATTAGCCTAAAATCCGTATCTGACTGACCCACAGTCCTCCTCTGTTGGTTCTGGCTCGAGCCACATGTGGGATTTCAGTGCTGGCTACATCAGCCGGGTCTGTGTCCCGCTCCCACAGGCGGGGATCCCACCTTCAGCTCATCATCACCGCTTCAGGGAAACAGATCCTGCTCCCGCTCCTGCCCGCACTCTGTATTTCACCCTTAAATTTGTGTCTATTTTCTGCTTTCACCCATTTTGCTGTGCTCTGCCAAACGCCGTGTCTCCCCTCTCAGAACAAGTCTCCTTGACCAGTGCTTTTTTCCTTCTGTAGCAATCTCTGCCTACTCACCCCTCTATTTTTCTGGAGATTGGTAATGGGAACAGTGGAATAACAAGGACAAATTCTTTGTCCAGTGTACCGTACCGTGGGCTATACGCCTGCTGCAGAGTTCAAGGACAAACTCATTTCATCGCTGGCCTTTTCAGGCACACAGCCAACACTGCCCAAGAGATGCTGTTTGCCACTACCCTGAAAACAGTTTCTTTGTTGAAGAAGGAAAAGCTGACACACACACACACACCCCCAGCATACTCCCTCGGACACCGTGCAGGGCGGGCAGCGTACCATCCCCACCTCCCACGCTGGCTCCATGCACTCATTTCCCACGGAGCTGCGCAGGCAGGAGCATCGCTATGGGCATCACTATGAACATCGGCTACGAGCATCACGACAGGCATCGCTATGAGCATCACTACGAACATCGGCTACGAGCATCACGATGAGCATTGCTATGAGCACCGCTATGAGCATCGCATCCCGCAGAGCAGCACCAGCTCCCACCAACACCGGGCACAGCACGGGGCCCCCGTTCCTTCACGTCCTCCCTCCCTGAGCACGAGGCAGCCGCACACCCATCACGGGGTGTTTCTACCTGGTTTTGCATTTCCCCCTCGTTTAAGCCGCTGTACCATTTCTCAGCCTCTCCAGCTGCTTCTGCACCCCTGCCAGCTGGCCCAGGCAAAGCCGGGCTCTGAGTCAAAGACCTTCACTGAGTCTGGCTGACGTTCCTTCCTCTGCTCTTTACATGTGATTCTTTTCAAATATCAAGATCTCGGCCCTGATCTTCAAGGCACTTAACGAGCTGAGCTCTGAATACCTATAAAATCATGCAGAGCTCTGTGAGGGTAGTAGTCACAGCTCCATCTCCCTTGTACCTACTGTAATGCAAAAAAAGTCATATCTGTACTTGCGACTGGACTTTTCCAGCTTCAAATACAAAAATAAATGCGTACGGGAAGACAGGACTGTTGCAAAGTTTACTCTTTCTGCTCCAGAAATACAGAAAATTGAATTAATTTTGCTTCAGAGAAAGAGGGATTTGGTGTTGTCATGAGCAAAATCCAACTGCGCCAAGCCTTGCTGAACACACAATTTTCTCTTTAGAAACCAAGTCAAAGAAAGGCTTATCTATACTGCAAAACAAAAGCATGGTTGTAATGCCATAGAAAATCTGTACGTTGGCTTAATACTGCCGCTGTAGGTACTGGCAGCAAAGCCTGGTGCCACAGGCCTGTGTATGTACATTAAAGTACTCTACGTATTAGATGAAAGACTCATGGCTAAACACGTTGGTATTCCAGTTGTCCACCCTAGACCTCTCTTAGAAACAACTCCCCCCGTTTCAGTGCTCCTAGGCTGAAGGCACTCCATGAATACATTTTTCAAGGTCCAGAGCTTTTAAAAACCAACAAAACCAACAAACAAATTGACAAAAGTACCCCCACAAACTTGGAGGACAGTACCTTCTTAAAGAACATCAGCCAACGCTAGTGACACAGAGGAGGCTGGCTCGCTTGACTTTGCCCCCAGGTACGAGAAGGTCCCAGCACCAGGTCCTGGTGCAGCCACCAGGTGGCTCAGCCCCGGCCCCCACCGCCCGCTGACTCGGGGACAGGTCACTGCGGGACTTCGTCAGGTTCCCAGCGTTACCAACGGCTTCCTAAAGGGCGGGTTTGCTTTTCTGTAGCACTTTGAGGCTGATTTGTGAAAACAGCTTTATTACTGTTATTTGCTCTTAATTATGATTCCTACTTTGATTCTTTTTCCACTGGAGATAACGACAGTTTGCAGCAACCTATAGAAAAGAGTAAGATCTCCTCAAAAACATTAAAGAAAAATCCATATTATACTTGAGTATACTGTTTTTCTCTTAAATGCAGTTGGCAGCAAATCAAAGATGACAAAAGGAGGAAGAAGAAGGTATTTTGCATTTTCAAGAGAAAGCTGGAAACAAATATATAATGCCCATTTTATTTACATTACTTGCATGCATATAAAAATGTAATGATTGCTCTCCCAAAGTGATGGCCTCCCAACAGTACAGCCGTTTGATTTAGGCAACCTATTGACCAAATGTCACGCTGGCCTTTATCAAAAGTCATCTAGTCATCAAAAGGCTTTATACAGTTAAATTCTTATTCAGCACGATGGATAACATCAGGAGTGTTTGTGTTTTCAAATCTGTCATGAAGAAGATTATGAAATATATTTGATGTGAAATATATTAGAAACCACGATTTCAGTTTTCAACAAGCAAGAAGCTGCAGATCAGCACGACCCTTGCACAAATCTTCATCTTCTGTCCCTGCACTCTTTGAACAGTTTTAATATTTCCTCCATCTCACTTGCTTCTGACAAGCCAGTCAATACAGTTCTTGGTAGCCTTAAGGAGGAGTACGCAGGTCTTCAAGCACAACAACGGCACAGAGGATAAAAGAAGTGGGTGTTTACCACAAGCAAACCCAACCAGACAGGAAACTTTAAACGGCCATATGTCAAGAGAGATGTGTGTGAACTTTCCTTGAGTTTTAAGGTGTCTGTCTCATAAAATTTCCAGACAGAGCTGGAATACTCGGCAACATAAATTCAATCCGAGGATCTCATTCAAGACAGGTACGGCAGCAGGCAGACCTGCTTCAAAGGGAGCCTCCAGCTCCACGTATGGATTTCCCTAGCACAGCTGACCATGAAGTATTTTATGAAACTTTTATCTTAGCTGTGGGTAGAGCCGGTGAGCTTGAGGTACCCACGAAGGAACCGGCTTAGCTGCACAAGTGAGAGCTTCTATACCAAAAATGTGTACATGAACAACCACAGTATAGGTACATTCATTGCTGACCCTTCAACACCTCCACAACCATGCTGCCCCCTAGGTATGGAGGATCAGATAAATCACACCTGAGCTGACACCTAGTAATTCCCGATAAATGACAGTTTTTCCCATGGAACGCAGCTGGAAAGGTGCATTCAGGAGCCGCGGTGCCACGTGGCCAGCGAGGGCTGGTAGCCCTCTCCATGGCCACGTGTGCCATGGTCCAGGTCAAGCAGAGGAACAGCCTCCCCCAGCCCCATTGCAGCATCCCACCTCCATTGAGGTCATTGGGCTCCTAAAGTCACAACAACATGAGGCATTTCACCTGATTAGGAAAGAAGGTCACAATTTCCTATCAAAATCTGATTGCTTTTTGATTGTGATTTGCAATGCGTATATGTGAACCTAAACAAAGCCGCAAGACTTCCTCCAGCCTTTGGGAACAGCATTGCCTCTCCGCTCAGAGCAACGCACCCACATTTACATGACAGTGAATGAACCAGCTTTATCGCACTGTGCAGCATAAAGCATCCTCGGGGGCTCCAGCCAACGAGGCTTCATGGAGCAACTATCCAAAAGATAACCACATTATCACTGTAATGCTCGCGAATACCGCTGGCGTGGGAAATGCAAAGCCCAAGGACGTTTGAGCAACTTGCCTTTTGTGTCATCAAATGCAAAGCTACTGCCAACTGCCAGACCGAGTAAACAGGATCCGCAACACTCCAAATGCGCTTGTAATGAGTTAAAGCAAACGTCATAAAATTTGAGCTGATTTTTTAAGGCAGCACGGAAAGCGTGGCTTGGTTGGAAGTACACAAATATACAACATATGCTTCAGCAACAGAATGGGTAGATAGAAACATAAACACACCTGTTAATGTCTGATCCATCAAGTTGGTTGCCATGAAGGTCACCGCCGGTGCAGACACAGCAGTTACCCGGGCGACTTGCGTCGGCATCAAAGGACCCACGTGAGAATCCATTCTGGAGGCAGAACCTGCATTCAAACCATAAGGAAATCTTTTTTTTCCCCAGTAAACAACACCGCCCTTAAAAAACTCACTTTTTTTCCAGCCATATTTCACAGAATTCTCTTTTAATCTCCTGATAAACATTTCTCTCTCTACCCTAAACCAATAGGGTTTGCGTTTAGTTGAACTACTGGCCTAGTCTGGCCGTGATGTCCACTGATTCTCAGCAAAAAAGCATCGGTGGAAATTTTAAACTGATAAAAATGTGGCCCTCAAAACAAGAATTTGCAAGGATACATTAATGCTTCCAGAACAGATTACAGCAAGATCAGTTTTCTTGTTTAAGACTAAATAACACACCTCCAGTTTCTACTGTTACTCATCACAAACTCTATGTCCCACTCCATCCATGGGAAATTATTTTGCCAATAATTTAAAACAGCAGCTTTATCCAAGGGAATCACAGTCTGCTGAGATAATTCACAAAACAGAAAATCACTAAATTGCTCATATACATCATTCATGATAAAGTAGCAATCCAGGTCTGCTGCTAAAACTATGCTAATTAAACCAGGCGACTTCATCCTTGAGAATTCATCGCTATTGCCAAATTTGAGGTCAAACCTTGAGCACCAGTTTCCCATTAACTGTACATTTAGACACGAAACCATTTTTCAGAAACTGGAAGACCCATACCACATCATCTCACTCCAGATGTAAATTCGGGCGTCCCATCACCAGGCTCCATACCCTGTTTAGAAGCCACCACTTCAAAACTGAGCTGGCAGTCGGGACACAGCCCTAGTTTAAGGCAGACTCTGGGAATAACATTGTATTTCCTGAGCACAATCCAAACTGCAGAATTTACTGCCCTTTCCTTTCACTAGTAGTTAGTGAAGAGTCTTTCTTGTGCTGTCGAACACTTCTCATCCCAACTCCTCTGCGTTTTGCAGTAATAGGGATCATTTCTGGAACCTTCACTCTGTTAGAAAAACTCACTTGCACGCTCTAAACCTCTTCATTGATTTTTGTTTCTCAGACTCCAGGTGCCAAAGCAGATTATTAAACCCGACTCTCACCAGCATGGGTACACTGACTGCATTTTTGAATGCAACTATAACATCATTTTATCATTAAAAAGGGCACTTTTTCCTCCTGAAAACCAGAGTCTTGCATACCGCGACAACACGAGAGGTTATCTCCTCCTCGTTCTGCGGTGTGGAGCCGGGCAGACGTACCATCCCCTCCACAGTCACAGCTCTACCATGCACCCCGGCTACCCGCGCTTGGGAAGGCACGACACATTCAAAAGAGGGGTATTTTAGCAACAATATGATAATTATGGTGCTTATTATCCTAACGAAGCATGCATTTTGCTGTTAGACAGACATATAGTCCATTGAATAAATCGGAATTACCTGCATGACTAAAAATACACATCATGAAATTCACGGTGATTTTTTCCCCCAGCCCCTGGTCTCCCACCCCAGTGACCAGGAGACAGCAGTGGAAGCCAGAAACTCTCCAGGAAAAGATAAATCTGAGTATTTTGTAGTAGATTTTTCAAATGAAGAAGAAAATAGAAATTGGGACGACAGAAGGCCTAAAGAAAGCCCAGTTTACACCATTCAGAGACTGCCTGGCAGCATGTCCACGGACCTGCCATCTGTTTCTGCCTTCACCCTGAATCCCTAAGCCCAGAGCTTTCTGGGGTGGACAAAGGTCTCTCTTGGAAATGGAAGATAAGGCTGCTATCTTAAAGGCTTTCCTGGTGGTCCAAGCCATGTTCAACATCTGCTTCTGCCCAGCTGGAAGTACGACGTCCACAATTACTACTGAACCAGGGAAAGCCCACCTCTTCTACCCACACCTGGTGACGTTCTCTACAGAAATACAATTCCAGTGACCACGGGGCTATTTTCTTTCCTAGCCAGCAGGTTTTCAAAGCTGCCATTTTAATGCACTTTCTCATATCATCAGTTACGTGTTCCCGAAGCAGACAGGAATTCAGGCTATCACCAGACTTTGGGGAATTCACCCTCCTAACAGGTGAAGCCGAATTTAGAACATAGCATATAATTTTAATCAAATTCCAAATATCCACAAAGCACAGATTTTCTTAAGCGATAACTCAGGTGTACATGTCCATGTGTGGTGCCTGTCTGAACTGGTGAGAGCCCTCCACGGACAAAGAACAAAGCAAAACGGGTACTGAGAGGTGCTCCTGGCTCGTTAACATCAACGGAGCTGGGGGAGAGGGGAAACAGCAACGAGACCTCTGAGATGCAGTAACTGTCCTGACACAGCTGCTCCTCCCCGGGACGGCAGCATGGGCTACCTGGGGGCACGGGGAAGATTAATGGCAAGTAGCTGCAGGAAAAACACCAGGAAAGGAAACATTTTATTATTTCTCTTCTTTTTTTTTGGCCATTAAGTCAGGGTAAGAGAAATTCCTGCAAGACACGATCAGTAGCATGATAAAGAAATTACCCTGCAAGCTACTGTGATAAATTTAATCCATATTTGCTTTGAAGAAAGAATGATAAATAAGGCATTTATGGAAAAGGGACAGGTCGGTGTGATGTTTGTTGTGCTACCTCCAGTACAATAACGTGACTGGAGGCACTTGTACTTTGGCCATCTCTAACAAGACAGTGAACCATTTTCCAGCTCGAGATGATGTTTGGACCTCAGGCAACGACAGTTTCTTTTTTCTGCTTCTGTCAAAGCCCCTGGCAAAACTATTAACTTTGATGAGCTCTCTGGATATAAAGAAACACTGAGGAACCATCAATTCCAACACTGAAGTCTAAGGTGCCTCTGATTATATGGAGGAATCCATGCAAAGGCAGCCTCACAACAGCCCCTCCAGTTTTAGGGAGACGCCCAGCAGGACACATGCGTGAACAAACTGAAATTCTGGTTTCCGTACCCTTAGAGACCATTTCTTAAACTGGGATTGCCATCTCTAACTTAGAGGTACATCACTCCGCAATTAATTCCATGAGTAATATTTTACAGAGCAAGAGTTGCTTGATTTCCTTTGGCTTTTCAAATTAATTTTAATGATAACAAAAAGGACACTTTCATCCTATCACTTCCAGAGTCAGAGACAGATTAAAATGGCATTTCATCATCTGGTCCCTTCCAATTCCAGTGAGGTATGTGTACATGGCTGCCTTGCTGTCAACAACAATATACTCAGAAAAGGCTACGCAGCCATTCCAAATTTATCCAAAATGACCATCTTTAAAGATAATAACAAATCAAAAAATGCTGGAGATGATGAGCATGGCCAGGAATCTCTTGCTTTTCCTTTTCCTACAAGGAAAACTACAAGGGTATGTAGTGATAGGAGGAAGGGGAATGGCTTTAAACTGGAAGAGGGTAGGTTTAGATTAAACATTAGGAAAAAAAATTTCACTTTGAGGGCGGTGAGCCCCTGGCGCAGGCTGCCCCGAGAAGCTGTGGCTGCCCCATCCCTGGAGGTGTCCAAGGCCGGGTTGGATGGGGCTGGGAGCACCCTGGGCTGGGGGGAGGTGTCCCTGCCCAGGGCAGGGGGGTGGAACGAGATGGTCTTCAAGGTCCCTTCCAACCCAAACCATCCTGTGATTCTGTGATTCCACCTTTAAATTTGCAAAGGAAGAGGGAAAGGTTCACGCCTACCGATGTGAACCTGTGCCACACAACGGGCTCAGCCCACGTCCCCTCCTGCCGCTGTAGGTCTCAGGGGGACAGGCTTGTCTCGGGCAGCCCCACGCTTTCTGGACAAGCTCGTTCAGAAACACCGATCCAAAACCGGCCCCTGAGCACGGCCGGGCACCATGGCTCCCACCACCACCGTGTACCGGGGGCTGCACTACCATGCAGGGGAGAAAATCACACCCGGCTCCAAAACTGCCCCCAGTCCCATCCCACCACTGCCTCCTGCGCTCGCAGGAGCCTGCCACACTGGGATGCTGCCCCGGGATGATGCACAGGGATGCTGCCCTGGGACTCCGCACTGGGACGCCGGCACGCAGCCCACGAACCACACACGGGCTGCACATGCCACATGAACTTGGAGGTTCAGCCCCAAATTCGGAGGTTTATAGGGACACCAGGTAGAGGTAAGTGCACATTAAGGTATGCACGTGAATTTCAGCACACAAGCAACTCTCTACACCCAAAATTGGAATCATTTTCATAACGTGCTTAATTATCTCCCTACAGTTAGACATACACCACTTGAGATCAGCTCTGCTCATTTTGCTACCACAGTGTATGCTGCATGTTGAACCGTGACTTTCCAGTATATAATTTCAACTGCTTCTTCATGTTGATTTATGATCGCATCCCGGAACAATAAAATTATCAGTGCATCTTTTGATGTGATGGAAGTAATTAGCTCACAGCTTCCATCCATATTGGAGGCAAGCATATACATATATATACATATATATATTATTTCATGCACGCAGATCGAGTTCAACTGCTTCGTTTAATTATATCTGATGCTCGCCAAACAAGCTTGAATGATTTAAGGCAATCATAACCTTTACGGAATAAATATTTATGCTTTCTAGTTCTTCGTGTCATAAAAAGCAGTCTTCGCAATAGATGGATTCGGAATACAAATAAACTCTGTGGACTGAGTTTAGTGTCACGACGCAATATAAGCTTTCGGTATGAACTGAACATAACCTGGGCTGGAACAACAGCTAAACACGAGCCTAACACCCACCCACGCACACGCTGTGCATGTCATGATTAAGTTTAGGCAAATTTTACTATAAAACAATACTGAGAAGGGGGAGGATAAAAGTGATCTTTCCTATGAAGTTTCGGATTATTGTGAGAGCCAAGGAGCCCTGACTAGCTAGTCGTGCGTTTTGAGAACATCTGTCCATTTTTAAGATTATTTCAGTGCAGAGGCATTTTCCCGTCGCTTACAAACACAAGCAACCTACGTCTCAACCGCACTGCAACGAGGACGCTGCAAGGACAAAGGAGGACAACAGCCGACAAGTGAGCGGAAGGTTCCGAAACCTGAAGATCCTCTGCGAGCGATACGCCGCCCTGATTTGCATCCCTGATGAGCAGACGCTGATTTGCATCCCTGATGGTGGAACCCGGCGCCAGGGTGAGCTCCAGCCCCCTGCAGCCCCCAGCCCGGGAATGTCCTCCCTCCCCTCCGCGCCCGGACAAGGGCAGCTCGGGGAGACCACGTCCCACAGCCGCTCTGGCCAGACTGGGAATGGCGATAAAGGACAACCCCGTCACCCGGCATGTCTGAACTGGCATTTTTATGCTGTTGTTTAAGCGCCCGAAGAAGAGAATGGGAAACTCCCCATCACATAACTGACCCGTGGTGCCTCACCGCCAGCAGAAACCACCTCCCCGGGCATGCACCAGGACTCACAGTAAGTTAGGCAGTAGATTTTTCCCAGAACAAAGAACCAATTTTTCCACCTTTGTTATTTCTAGCAAACAGTATTTAAAGGCTATTTCTTGTTTTACCCCCCACCACACAGACAGATCGCTGTTAGCTCCCCCCTCTACTTGCTCATGACCAAAAGAGTCCGCAGGAGAGGGAGCAGATACATTACTGACGCTCGTGACCCAGCTGAAAGGGATAGGACAGATTTTCAGGGCAAAACTGTTCTTTGTAACTGTTTACTCTGTGCCTCAGCAGACCCATCGGCTCGCATCATTCCGTTCCACAGCGCGTGGATGTTAACGACCCGCGTTAAGGGCAGTCATGCTGCCCACAGCAGAATAACATGACGCTGGTCCTGGACCACACCACAGCCAGCCACGGCCGCCGAGTTCTCCTGCTCCTGCTGTTAAGTTTTAATTCTTACCTTTTCCAATTAAACCATGGCACTTCCAACATGATCTTAAAGCTAGGTTAGCAGTTCGGCAGGGGTTTAAGCCTAATTATCCTCACTGTGATTCAAAGAGCCTTTAACAGCACTGCCTCCAAAAGAAGAGGGGCCACATAACTTATTTCAATATATTCATATCAAAAATATGCATCGCATGGGCCTAATCTTACCCCCAGTGAAGACAGCACAAGTCTCTCTGTTGAGCTTTATAGGCACTGAATCACTCTCCACACCCCAAAACGTTCCTTCCCGCAGCACAAAGCTCCTCTTCGTGCCACGGGACAAAATATACTAATGCATTATTGAACAGCGTAGTTTGTCATTCATATTTGTTTTTGCTAAATATATCTCAGAACTTGTTTTTATTCCTGGCTTTGTGAGACTCTCTCAGGCACAGTGTCACCCGTAAGAGCACAACGTGCCCGGGTGACGGCAGCGGCACCGGGTACATGGCACGCAGAACCAACCCAGCGAGGTGCTCGGCCAACCCGGGAACCGATCAGGATAACCTTTGTGAGAACTTCTACAACTCAACTACACAATCGCAACACTTGTTTGGTGAGAAACCCACAGTGAAATAGGAAACTGTGGTCCCCGCAGAGCAGGGTGGAGAGGGGGATGGAGGGCCACCAGCAGTGCCGCTCCCCATGTCCCTGGGATGCTTGCGAAGGTCTCCCGCTGCTTCTGAAGCAACCAGCTCCCCCAACACTGATGATGAAATGACAGCTAACGTCCTCAATAAATCACACCAAATAAGAGAAACACAAACTAATTATTCGGAGTGGGAAGGAGGCGCCTGTGAGAAGGGGGAGCTGTGCGAGGGGGTCCCGCAGCCCCCTCCCAGGCAGAACGGAGGCGCGCCGGAGGGAAACTGCTGCTGCGGGGATCTATTCCCATCCATCCCACCCGCTCCGAGCACAGGGGATAACTCCAGAGAGAACACACCACACCGAAATGGCATCTTCCAGGCTGTCACCACAACGGGCAGAGAAAACGCCTCTCCAGCACAGTACCCCACCGCCCGCCCACTGTGTAGGAAGAAAAATGGGGAGAAAGAGGTGAGATACTGATGACAAACGATGCCTTTCCCTAAGGTGGGGGTGGCATTGATGGTACCCATCTCCCTGCTCACAGGAGCCGGGCTCCGACAGCTGTCTCATCACCTACGCAGGGAGCAGAGAGCAGGAAAGCATCCCAACGGTTCTGCTGGTTCTCACCAGGTTTGGCAGCCTTGGCCTCTGCGGGGGCCACCAGGAGCCCCCCTACCCCGGGTCTGGAGACGCCGGTGCCTCGCAGGTACCCAACGCCTCGGCTGTCAGCGCAGGCTGCCGTGACCCACACCTGGGAAACACAGGGAATGACACCGGGCCGGTAGCCCAAGGACGGCATGAACCGGCCAGAGCTGCGCTTCAAACGGCTCAGGAACCCTGACTGTAACTTTCCGAAACAGTGAAGCATAGAATCACAGACTGGTTTGGGTTGGAAGGGACCGTTAAAGGCCACCTCGTCCAACCCCCTGCCATGGGCAGGGACATCTTCCATTAGACCAGGTTGCTCAGAGCCCCGTCCAACCTGGCCTGGGATGCTTCCAGGGATGGGGCATCTCCCACCGCTCTGGGCAACCTGGGCCAGTGTCTCACCATCCTCAGCATAAAACATTTCTTATACCTAGTCTAAATCTTCCCTCCTTTAGTTTCAAAACAACACTTTCAGTGTATTTTAAGCCCGTAACAAACACTTTACAGCGAGCCCTCATACCCTCCCGCATTCTGCTCATTTCAGAAGATTCCCCCTCCCACTTTCAAAGCCACACGATGCCCACAGTGGGTGAATTAGCCTCTTTTCTCACCCAGGGAAGCCCAGCCCTGCTCCCATCTGCAGCCCTCCTCCCGCCGCGCTCATCCTCACCCTCCGGCCTTGGTGGCCGGACAGACCCAGCCTGCCCAAACCCAGCCGCGTTCCCCGGGCAAGCGCAAACCGCGCCAAAGCCAAACTTGCAAGAGCGACTTTGCACTTGAAACGGAAACCTCTGCGAGACCTTCAGCTGCAAACCCAAACAGGCTCAGGTACGGAGGGGTCACCGGCGGGGACCCAGCACCGGCCCCGGTGTCACTGGTGGACCCGTTACGCCCACCCCCGCGGCCGCAGGGGGAGCACTCGGGGACGCTGCGGCAGTGCCGGCAGTCCCCCATCCGCTCGGTGCTGCTCCCTGCGGCCGCGGTCCCAGCCCAGCAGCCGAACGTCAGACACCGGGACCTGGCGGGCGCAGCGCTTGCGCGAGAGCAGCAGCGGGCTGGAGCAGAGGGCGAGCGAGCGGTCCTGCCCCGGGAGAGCTCGCAGCGGGAACCCACGGCGAAGCAGGGATGTCCAGCCCATCACAAACCCGCTTTAAAACACAAAAGCTTCATTGCCTTGGCGCATTTCAAATTAATTCTATGATATTCCGACAAAAATCAAGACACACCATTAATATATTAGTTATTTTAAACAACATCTTTAAGTCAGGTAAGTTAATTTTTGATTGGAGACTACTGTCCAAACGGCACCCACCATAAAGTTCACTGCCTCAAAACAAGAAAAAAAACGCTGTGCCTCTGCTGCTGAGAGATGGAGGTTGCGCAGGGGTGTTCCTGTTACTGAAAAGCTCTCGTCAGAGCCCACTGGAGTCGGCGGGAAGACACCAACAGCCCCGGAACAGAGGATGGAAAGACTTAATGCTTAGTCACACCTTAAAGAGCTCAGAAACAAGACAAGAAACGGAAAATACATTTTAGCACCCTTGTATATAGATAATCAGTGCAGGCACTCCACCGCATGGCAGCACCTACCAGTTATGTTCAGGTAGCGCTGTGGGTGCCGCCAGCGCAGCCGCGCCGGCCGGGCACGGGACCCCGGGCGGGCACAGCCCCGGCACCGGGGAATGCTCCCCCGGAGCCGACGACAGACCTGCCCGACGCTGCCGTTACCCCCTCCGGTCCACAGCGCTTTCCACGCCCGGGAAAACCCCGCTGTCTCCGCTCCTGCTGTTTCCCAGCTTAATCTTTTGACGGAGGCGAAGGCCCAGAAGATTTCCATTGCTTAACCGGCCGCGGTGCTGAGCTGCTGGACTGAAATCTGCACAAATCCCGGCTTCCCTGGGGACGCCACCTTCCTGACGGCGCAGCCGGTCTCAGGCACGGGAAGACGGGAATTTTGCTTCCTTTCCTGCACTGTTTTAATCTGTTCTAGCACCTTGCTTTGTTCCTGGCACAACAGTGTTTTTTTTAATTCCTCTGCTTTGTCAGATATTTTATTCTTGCTTGTTTGCGTGTATGTTCACTACATTCTGCCATGCACAGAGAGGATCACCTTTGGTTTCCAAAGACAGCAAAAAATTTCAGCAGTAAAAGCCCAAGAAGTTAATTTTCAAAAGTGTGCCTGTGACCAAAGAGTAGAAAACCTATTAACAGTATAATTTCGTTGACTTTCAAGTCACTGATGCAACACTGAAAATCCCACACTCAATAAGAAGCCCGGCAGGTACTCCACAATATGCTTATTTCGAAGTCAAATGTGAGCCACAATGACTCTTTTTTACATCTAAATTGAAATGTAATAAGAATGTATTAACAAAGAGCCTTAAATATTCAGTGGTCTGGCTCTGCCAGGGAAAGGCTTTACCCTACACCTCCCGAGAGCCCCGTGGAGCGATGCTGATGGAAGGCGGGCTTTGGGCTTTGCCCTTTCCGTACCATTTACAGGAATTCCACTTCTGCACGGAAAAATCAAACAAAACCCAACCAACCAACCCCAGAAAAAGCTAAAACGGGAGACAACCTATAAATACGGAAGAAAATGCTAATATTGAATCAAAACACTCAAAAGCGCTTTCCTCGCAGTGGCAGATAGAGCTGTGGTTTCCTTTTGCGGTGAGTACCTACAGAAAGCGACAGTTCTGGGAGCAGAGGACACAACTCTCAAACTTGCCATCAGTTCCTTATTTCTTTCTGATAACAATCCTGAACGCGTACCAACTCATGGAGCGGATGACCATAGTGCCGTAAACCCCATTCCAGAGATGCGGGGAGGAATTGTGGCACCGAGCACATCAATCCCCCACTTCTCTGCCAAGGGTCAGAATTTCACTCAACGCTTTCCGGGGTTCTGTGGATTTGCCAGACTAAAATCTGTGTTCAGCAAAGGATGGAGCACCGATTAACAACCTAATGGGATATAACATCCAATTAAGAGAAAACATAACAAACCAAAGCAGCAACCCTTGCACACTGCTGAAAAACAGGCACAAGCGCAGCGGGAGTGCCGCAGATGGATACCTCCTGTTGACTGCAGGGAGACCCCTGGTCTGAAACGTGGTGTGAATTCACAAACATGAAAAAATGTGTTGCAGTACTGCACCCATAAGAACGGTACGTGTAGGATGGACGCACTGCAGCAGAGCAAAGGTCCTTCCCGACCAGCACCCAGCTACAGATAATTGCAAATGCTGCGGGGAGAGGGTAGGAACGGAGTGAGGATGTAGTGACAGACAGGGAAAAGGTCTAAGAAAAAAGCATGGAGATACCGTAATATTTCAATAGGATACTCTTCCAACCCTCCAAATACCCATGACTCAAAGAACTGAATAAACCATAACGGGCTTTTTATATCCACAATTGTCTCTAGTAACTCTTCTTCACCCATCAAGATGAAACCACGCATTTGCATTGACAGAACTCTTTAGGATGAAATTCCAAATATTCTAGGTCTTTTTTGTCCAACATCTGGTAACTCTGTGTCTTTGTGAGAGGCTGACACTCGCCTACACTCCCCACATCTCCCATGACCTTACAGACCTCCACCACATCCTCTCCCACCCTGCCCTCTGTCCCTGTTCCAGCTGAAGCGCACAAGGTTGCTCATCTGTTCTTCTGGCACTGCCACGAACACTGTGCAGCCAAAGGGTCATCGACAAACAGGAATCAAGATTTGTATTTAGATAAATATATACATATATATGGCTCATTCAAAAATAATCAAACTATTGTAACACTGCCAATTACAAAAGTGGTTTAAAGAAAAGCATTAAACTGCGAAGGAATCTCACCCAAATTCCTGGAAACTGCTGGAAGGAACAGAAAAGAGCAGATGAGTGAAGCCATGCAGTAATCAATTCCTCAGCAGCAGTTATCGAGCACATCCGCATCGCCGGGCAGGCACGTGTCAGCCTCATCCCGTCCCTGGGAGATGCTGCCCTCCCGCGTAGGCACAGCCATCGCAACACGGACACAGTGCCAGGTAAGAGGGAAAAATGCCTGCGCCCAATGCAGCATCTGCATCACCTTCTTGCTACAGTGGCCGACCAATTTTACAAAATACTCTTTGCGGTCTGAGGCACTGAGCTTGAGACATTAAGCCCAAGAAAGATTTAGTAGATTTAGGTGAGATATCAGGAAAAAATTTTTCACTGTGCGGGTGGTGATCCCCTGGCGCAGGCTGCCCCGAGAAGCTGTGGCTGCCCCATCCCTGGAGGTGTCCAAGGCCGGGTTGGACGGGGCTTGGAGCACCCTGGGCTGGTGGGGGGTGTCCCTGCCCAGGGCAGGGGGGTGGAACTGGGTGATCTTCAAGGTCCCTTTCAACCTCAACCATTCTCTGATTCTACAATTTGATACGGGGCACTACCACACAGCCCTTCTCCGATATGAGAAATGCATGTAATACCCCGCCGCTGCCACAGGTAGCTTGGTCGTTTGCACTGGGAATGAAAATCCAATGCACAATGCACAGCTTGCTTATAAAAATCATTGACAACATTTCACATTTAACTCATTTCTGTTGTCTCTCTAATGTCTCCTGTGGGATTTGGACTTGAACTGAGAAAAAGAAACAGGGGTAAAGTTAAAAAGTCCTGAAAAAGGAGATGATAACCTAAAGAACCGGGCAACTAGGATTAAGCAGGTCGGGCAAGAAGCATCAGAGGGAACCCACTACCCAATATAAGCCAAGCCCAGCAGAGAAATGCAGTCTCTCTGCTGGCGAGGAAGGTCACGGGCAGAAGAGCCCGCTGCAGGACGGTTCGGTAAGAAGGAAACAGAATAAACCCGTATCTGGTCCAATTCTCTCATTACTGAAATATCACCCCGGAGGACTCTGCCTGTTCCCAGCCCCAAGGGCGCTCACCCAGGGGAAGGACATCGCACCGGCTGTGCCAGGACAAGGCGATGTGCACATTTGTCATCCTGCTCCCCCACGAGGACCCCTCTTTGCTCGTCTTGGTCTGGCCAAACTGTTGTCAGCGACAGGGAGGATTAGTTCGTAAAATTTCTTGGAACATAAACACATAGCTTCCTACTGAAAAGAGGAGAGCAATGAAATTAGTAATTTCAATCGCTGTGTCTAATGGCCAATAAGAGAGTCAGACACAGAAACACACCAATTTATTTTTATTATTGCTGTTATCATTTTACGACCCCAGAAGTTAGTGAAGATCAGGGCCCAGGGACTTGCTTCATTTTGAAGCAACATCCATCAAGATTAAGTAATTTGGGGCAATACTGTGTCTTTGCAAAGGACAAGAGAAGCCTCTTTGCTTGACCAAAGAAGGAATTGATCAGTAACAAAAAAAAAAATCAGTTTTTCCAAACCATGCAGACTCCTCCGGCTGCGTTCAGCCCCTCAGCTCTACTGCTCCCTTCTCCTCAAGGTCACACCACGCTTCTCCTCAGAGCCATTTCCAGCTGGCCTAGAAGCCACCTTGGCTCAGTTCTCTTTCCTTACCCTGTTTCTTTGAAAGGCTCAGGCACGTTCATTAAAAACATTCAGCACTTTCTGAATCCGATACAATTATTTTCTTTCTTTTTACTATTAATATTTCATTAAACAAGTTCAGGAGTTTTTAAACTCACAAGTCTGTTCTCTCTCGCCCTGCTCTCCCCGAAGGGAGATGCTCTCCCTCCTCTGCAGGGGAGAGAAGTAACCGAGAGCATCGGTCGGTGGTTTGAGTGGCCGAACCACGCCGCCTGCGCGCCGGGGCTGGGCGCCCCCCTCCCCGGGCACGTGCCGATGGCCCCTTGGCCTCTCAGGTGGAAACCAGAAACCCAGGCAAATTTAACAGTGAGATGCAAACGGGACTGGTTCGCTTGCTCGCCGAGAAGGACAGGCCACGCATGCACAGCGTCTGCCCCAGGAGGTTATAAAGCACATTTCCCCCAGACCCCGCGCGAGCCACAGCCAGACGCGCTGGGTGAAACAGTGCAGGATTCACCCTCAGTTTTCTCTTTTTTCTTATGCGATGCAAGTGCAAGGGGGACAATCTGCAAGCAGTTTTTGCTTGTTCCAGTGAAGGGGCCTGAACTGGAAGCCAAACATTTACTGGTTCACAGCTGAGACAGAAAAGGAGGGTTGGTGCTGAGGAGAAACTCCTGGAAAGCTGGTTAGCACAGCAAGGACCTTTCTGAGCATGGACCATAAAACTGTCTCCATATGGTCTGGTTTTCAGCAACGAATGTCTACAGATCTGTCATTAAAAGGAACAGTTTCCATGACACTCTTTAGAGGAGACAAGGCGTACTGCAAGGACGTGCTGAAGGCACCCTGTGGGATTGCTGCTCGACTCCCAGCAGACGGCATTTCATAGAATCACGGAATCAGAGAAGGGTTTAGGTTGGGGGTTTACGTTGGAAGGGACCTTGAAGATCATCCAGTTCCAACCCCTCTGCCCTCACAGGAGGGCTCCAGCCCTCGCAACATCTCCGGGCCCTCCTCCGGCCCCGCTCCAACAGCTCCGTGTCCTTCTGCTGTTGGGCCCCCCCCGAGCTGGAGGCAGCGCTGCAGGGGGGGCTCCCCAGAGCGCAGCAGAGGGGCACAGTCCCCCCTCGCCCCGCTGGCCACGCTGCTGGGGATGCACCCGGGGTGCCGGGGGCTCGCTGGGCTGACAGCGCACATTGACAGCTCATGATGAGCTTCTCATCAACCAACACCCCCAGGCCCTTCTCCTCAGGACTGCTCTCCAGCCATTCTCCCCCCAGCCTGGAGCTGTGCTATTGTGCTGTATTTGTTCTATTTGTGTACTTCACCTTCTTCACAGGGATCGGGATAAATCCAGCCATTCTCATGATCCTTTACATGGATGTCTAAGCAAGTCTCTACCTAAAATAATCCCCTGAAGCATCCACCGGCCCTGCAGGTGACAGGCTATTCCATCCGCAGGGTGGCAAGGTGAAGCGGCACATCCCCAGGGCACCAACCCCAGCGCCAGCCGTCCCCCGCCTGATGCCACCCCCTTACCCAGGGCGGCGAGCTGGACAGCCCACGGACCGCTTCTGAAGGCAGGGAGAAAAAAGGAGGAGGATTTTGGAAATGAAGACTTTCCTTCTTTCCTATCTCAATAGAAATAACACTTTAAATTTTGGCACCGTCATTGCTTTTGGCAGAATTACACTGATTGCTTTGCAGTTCTTTGTCCAGGTTTCCTGTGGTTTTATTTTTGCTTGAGTTTCCCTATTTTTAAATTAAAAAAAAAAAAAAAAAAAAAAAGGAAATTGCTACTGAAGATCTATTTTGCTACCGTACCAAAAAGTAACAAAAATAATATATCCAATGACCTGGGATGGAAAATAGAAGAATAGCAATGAGATGGAAGGGTAAAGGGTGATACCAAAATGAACGTACATTTCTGGAAAGGAAGAGCTCTCAGCAGGTTACGGTACCACCTGGCACAGGCACGAGGGACTCGAGGGCATCACAGCAAGCTGGAAAAAGCATTAGCTGGCTTATGAATTTTGACACAGGAATATTTTACTTTTTTTAGTTAAAAACGGATAGTGTAGAAGCTTAGTCACCTCATTGCTATTCCATCAGACTAATAAATTGCCCTAAAAGGAGGTCAGAAAATTAGTATAGGACTTTCACTCTTTGGTGAAATGAAAAATAGCTGCATGATACACATAACTACAGATAGACAGACACACACACACGTACGCATATATATAACTCTACAGCAGAAGCAATACGGAGAACTATCACCCGTCTTTTCTAAAGGATAGACCCATTTTTCCACCTTCACACTGGAATTCAGTGAAATGGTACCAACAATAACCATTCAATTAATCTGAAATAAACAAATTCCTACTTCTTAATTACAATTGTTTGACGCAGAAGGGCTTTAGAAGGTAAACGTGGCAGAAAGATCTTCGCCAGCAAAGCACCAGCAGTGGCCCCGAAACACCCTCCGCCCTCCATCTGTGCATCCGTGCATCCCTGCCCCTGGCTGGCAGGGGGGGGCCACCAATGGCACTGAACCACCGAGAGGCAGGGCAGCCAGCCG
The DNA here is from genome assembly GCA_017639485.1 of Pluvialis apricaria. Taxonomy (NCBI): domain Eukaryota; kingdom Metazoa; phylum Chordata; class Aves; order Charadriiformes; family Charadriidae; genus Pluvialis; species Pluvialis apricaria. The sequence goes on from CM030013.1 coordinate 40,796,494, forward strand.
GGCTGCTCTGGGGGCCCCACAGCCCTCCGCAAGCCCGACTTACAGAGTACTTTTAGGTACTTTATAGACAATTATATATAGCTTTAACCAGCAACCCAGACTGAAGATACCTTTTAAAAAGTAGGCACAGAAATACGACCGCCACACTGAAGACCCAGCTGCTAACAGCATCAGCCCAACGCCCTCTCGCTCATCACTAAACTTTTGGAAGGTCAGTAATGAGCTTTTTAGTGACGAGTGTTCATCATAGAATGGTTTGGGTTGGAAGGGACCTTGAAGATCATCCAGTTCCACCCCTCTGCCCTGGGCAGGGACACCTCCCCCCAGCCCAGGGTGCTCCCAGCCCCGTCCAACCCGGCCTTGGACACCTCCAGGGACGGGGCAGCCACAGCTTCTTGGGGCACCCTGCGCCAGGGGCTCACCGCCCGCACAGGAGAGAATTTCTTCCTCAGATCTAACCTAAATCTGCCCTCTTCCAGTTTGAAGCCATTCCCCCTCATCCCATCACTCCATGCCCTTGGAAAAAGTCCCTCCCCAGCTCTCCTGGAGCCCCTTTAGGCACTGGAAGGGGCTCTGAGGTCTCCGCGGAGCCTTCTCTTCTCCAGGCTGAACACCCCCCTCTCCCAGCCTGTCCTCCCCGCAGAGGGGCTCAGCCCTCGCAGCATCTTCTCCCCAGTGGAGACCGGGCCATCTGCACAGTAGATCCATTGACATTCTGGTGACCTTTCAGGTGTCTGAGAAGTCTGCGGGTGTGCCAAGGTCAGAAAATAATCTCATAGCAGTTACTCTCTCATTACTTCTATAGAGACGCAGTACTTCAGCACAGTAAAAAAACTGCCCACCCGTGTCTCTCCTTAGCAAACAGAACCGGCAGATCCGCGCCACCACTGTGCTTAAAATTAAGATCAACTCTCCAACTCTCACATCCCCCTATACACTAACTTAGGTTTGCTTGAAAAACTTCATTCCTTGTGGGATTTTCAGAAAGGACTATCATTTCAGGTTTCATCTCACTTGTGGAAAAGCTTCTCATGATACAATCTCCCTTAGACATAAATCTCAGGACTAAGGTTTAAGGACCTGTAGCTTTTTCAGACGCACTTAGCAAAGCAGCAAATTCTTTGATCTCTCTCTGGCTCCTTCTTTTGGGAAAGGGATATTTTAAAAAACCAGGAAAACATTGGCTCATAATATGGCTCAACACAAGTTTCTGTGTTTTTTTCAGCCATGACCCAACCCTCGTGTATCAATTTCTCAAAATCTTAACGAAATCAACACTTGGATGCAAAATAAAACCAAAGACACAGAACGCCCAAACCTCACTCCCACTTTCCATCGTTTTACGCAGGTCCTTCCTGACGTCCTCCCTGACATCAACATGAGCGAGTGCTCAGGGAACGCCCAGAAGACCCGACATTGGTGTCACCAGAGCACCAGGTGGACACGGGTTGGGACTGGGTGGCCGTGCCCCGTTTCCCACACCACCCCGCCCCCCCCAGGGGTGCTCCACCTCCTCCGCTCCTCCCATTCCTTCTCCAGGGGAAACATGGGGAGATCCGTCTAGAGGGAATTCTCACTGAATTACTCTGACCTCAGCTTTGGGATGCTCTTAACGTGTTTCTGCCTGTTTCCTGCATTTGGAAATCTTGGAAATCTCTCAGGTTTTTGGAACAGATCAATTAATTGGCAATGCCTATGGAAATGTGTTGGCTTCCTTGCTAACGCGCAGTGGCTGCTCTCCGCAGGCTGAACTCATTACTTCTTAAATATCTCTTTGAAGAAACGAATCAGCAACAGAAAACAAATGAAACAGGGCACCTTCTACGGTGCCAAAAAGGATAAAAAAAAAGGGATCCTTCTTGAGCCAAAGCAATCCACAGTAATGCAAACTTACTGGAGTGTTACGCTTCGGATTTTCTGCCAGCTACACAAACAATAGCTGTTCTGCACTAGAAACACTTTTTATCATGAAATTTTAAAGAAACCAGAACATCGCAGCAGATCCAGATCAGCTGGGTGGTATGGGCAACAGCTACAGCCTTCTGCCGCAAAAATGCATTTTAAAAATGTGCAAAATGCGTGCATAAAATCACGCACAATATTATAGTTCATTAAAAAAAAAATTAGAGACCCTAAGAAAACAAATTTGTTTGGCACTTTTTTTTTTTTCTCACCAGCATCGTTTGTTTTCAGTGATTCCCAGGTCTGGCTAAGCACAGAAATGAAAACATGGGCTAGTTGCAACTGCAAAGAGAAATTAAAACCAAGCATGTTTCACCTGATATCAAAATGGAAATAAAGTATGAGATTGCTGTTGGTGAATATCCTCTCCCAAAGGCAGGGAGGCTTAGAAGTGCTGGAGAACTCCCCTTCCGCTATTTAAAGGGCACAACTCGGGATCCTCACTCATGCCATTTTCCCAGGTCATGATTTTATTGCCTGAGGTGTCCTCTCTCTGGAGATCCTCCACAGTGAACGTCAGACTGGTCTCCAGAAGTGCCCAGGGTCAGTAACTTTGATCTGGTAGCAGAGCCATCAGCACACAACCCACCCAGCTCGGATTTACAGACAGGTTTGGGAACCTGAAGATTGAATTGCCATCAACTCCATAACTTTAAGGCCAAAAGCAGAAGCAACACTGGTTTTCTGTGGGGTTTGGGTTTTTTTTTTCCAAACCAAAGGGAGAAATGACATGCAAACACATCTTCACAGTAAAGCCAGGACTGTACGCTCAGCAGTGCTCCATGCATCAGAAACAAACAGAATTGAAATGGAACTTTTTTGGGTGCAGAATTGTACATTGTGGTTGTACAACCAACGTTGCCCACTGAGAGTGATAGCCGAGGCTGCATAACGGTGCGTGCTGTTACGGCTAAATTGGGAGAGTGACTGTTAGTGGTACCTGTGGGAGGCAGAAGCCGTAGCCCACAGGCAAACCCCAGGACCACTCCGCAGCCGCAGCTCTCCTCCCTGCACATGCAGGACACTGCGTTACATCGAATCTGAATTGGGGTTGTTTTTTTTCAGGAAAGAAATACGCAAAATTCAACAGAAAAACAATATGATAAGGTGCTAAGAGAAACTGATAGAATTTTTAAAAAACACCACTGGTGAGTTTATGGGTTTTATGTTGTTGTGTGCAATGATCCCTTGTTCCCTTAAAGATAAAACAAAAAATAAATTATCGTGTCAAATAATTGGCAAGCTGTGTGTCACTATCAGTTTCACATAATTAAGTGAGACGTATTCTGGAGCAAAGCCAAATCCCAGTAATATGGCAATTACTTCTATAGAGCCCAGTCAAGCTCATATAGCCCTCTCCTCCTGCATCTTCGTTACTGTCTTCTTTTAAACTTGGGTCTTAAACTACCTGCAGACCTTTTGGAAAAACAAAACCGCTTTTAGTAACGGCAGGCTCAGTGTCATCCTTCCGAAGCCAGAATTTGCATGGCACTTCTGGATGACTCTTGCGTGCACGACACCAGCATGGACTGACCCAGCCCAGCCCGCCGCGGTGGATGGACCATCGGCCTTTCCCATCCAGGAGGCTCCCAGATGAAGTCTCCCACCTCGGGATGCTCTTAGGTCCCATGTGTTGATGCACAGATGGGTTTGGTACTATTATTCCTCCTATACCTCCTTCTTTCAAAATGTTTGCTAGTTCTGCAGGAGCTAAGTCGGGGTTCAAGGAAGTTCAAGAATCTCACTATGGGTTCCCATCTCCAACATCCTGGCATTGCATTTCTTCTCATACTACAACAGCAGGCTCTCCCCTGCCAGCTTCGTACAAACTGTTATTCCACAAACAGCTGCTGGAACCGTGTTTTGAGAAGCAGAAAGCTCAAGGTTTGTCTCTGGAGATGTACCTTGGCTCTGACATGTGCTACGGAAACAAGTGCTGGGTCCCTGCTCAGCCGGGGCAGGCAGCTGGAGACATGCCATGCTCGGAGTGTGTCCTCCCTACCCACCATGGTACAAAGCTATGCCCACATCTCCTTAACTACATCCTACATGTCTTGTACTTTACAAAGGAAGGATAGAGATGACTGTCTTCATAGCCAAGAACAGACTAGAAAAAAAGGTCAGACTGCCCTACATGATTGCAAATTATAATATCACTCTGCAATGCATAATTTTTATTCACTATGATTTTAACAGGACAATTGATTTTTACGGATGAAGAGAAAATATGATTTCATCTCATTTCATGCAAGCAGATATTTACAAGATACAAATCATAAAGACAACATGGCTACAAATATTAGATTACAATCTGTGCTAGACTGGCATGGTTTTAAATTACTTCACTTCTACTAAAGCTTACACCAGAAAATTTTTCCTTCAAAATGATCTGTATTGATATCAAGTATATATTGCAGATGCACACACCAAAATAATAATCTGAGGGAAGCAGAGCAAAATCAGCCACTTCACTTTTGTGATGAGACATATTTATCAAATTGTTAGTGTTCTCCAGCTTGGATTCCCCACCACCCTGAGCTTTACAGGATCACAGAATGGTCAGGGTTGGAAGGGATATCTGGAGCTCCCCCAGTCCCACCCCCTGCCAGAGCAGGGTCACCTCCAGCAGTGGCACAGGACGGCGTCCAGGCGGGTTTGGGATGGCTCCAGAGTGGGAGACTCCCCCACCTCTCTGGGCAGCTGTGCCACTGCTCTGCCACCCGCACAGGGAAGAAGTCCCTCCTCATGTTAAGATGGAACTTCCTATGGTCAAGTTTGTGCCCATTCCCTCTTGTCCTGTCACCGGGCACCACTGGAAAAAGACTCTTCTCATCTACCTGGCACCCTCCCCTTAAGTATTAATCAGCATAGATAATATCCCCCCTCAGCCTTCTCTTCCCCAGACTAAAAAGCCCCAAGGCCCTCAGCCTTTCCTCATCAGAGAGATGCTCCGATCCCCTCATCATCTCCGTAGCCCTTTGCTGGACCCTCTCCAGCAGTTCCCCGTCCTTCCTGACCCGGGCAGCCCAGAACTGCACACAGTGCTCCGGCTGCGGCCTCCCCAGGGCAGAGCAGAGGGGGAGGATGCCCTCCCTCGCCCCGCTGGCCACACTCTGCTTGATACACCCCAGGACGCCGTTGGCCTTCTTGGCCACCAGGGCACACTGCTGGCTCATGGGCACCCTGTTGGCCCCCAGGACTCCCAGGTCCCTTTCCACAGAGCTGCTCTCCAGGAGGTCAGCCCCCAACCTGTACTGATGCATGGGGTTATTCCTCCCCAGATGCAGTACCCTACACTTGCCCTTGTTGAGCTTCATCAGGTTTTTTTCTGTGCCCAACTCTCCAGCCTGTCCAGGTCACACTGTATGGCGGCACAGCCTTCCGGCGTGTCAGCCACCCCTCCCAGTTTTGTGTCATCAGCAAACTGGCTGACGGTACACTCTATCCCTTCATCCAGGTCATTGATGAATATATTGAACAGGGCTGGACCCAGTACTGACCCAGTGCGGTGCGGACCTGGATAGGATGACCATACAATGTGCAGACAGACCAACAGCAATAGCATTTAAGGTAACCAGGCACTCATCTGACGTATACACAGGCACCTTCCATAACTTGCTACCATGACTTTCCTTAAAAAAAAGAAAAAAAATTCCTTTAACATAAACCCTATAAAAATATTATTGACAGAGTCTCCAGGAAATGCACCTTCAAACTAAGTGGGACATAAACAGCTGCTTAACCAGAGATAAAATTTGTCACCTTTAATAAAAAGAAACTGGGCACACAGGTCCACGACTGCAAAACAAGAGTCTGCATCCACAGCCACTCGATGCCGCACCGGCTCCGTGGGCAACTCCGTGCCTTTTCCTCAACAGACGCCAAATGCTCTCAGCATCACCACATCTGGGCTGTACTGAGAGCACGAAAAAAGTCTCCAGCTCATCTGAGGCCAGTGCAGATTAGCAGTGCAATTAGCAGTGCAAATACATCTGATGCTGACCTTGAAATCCTGAAAAAGAGCGTCCATGTGATCAAGTCGGAACTTTCACTGGTCCACGACCCACACGGGATCTGCACACATGCAGCCAACTCCAACCTCCGAACCCAGACTCACCGCTACACCTTCACCCATGTCCTTCACACCTAACGAATGCCACAGCAGCAACCGCAAACCCAAGCGATGCCAATTCAGCCAGATGCCAAAATTCCCACATAAATCCCAGAGCAGTAACTGGACATCTCAAGGCAGAATGTGGCTTTTCAGGGAAGTTGAATCGGGAAGTTTTCTGAACTTTCCAACTACCCATTTATGTCACTTCATGCAACTAAAATGAAGTTGCCAGAAAGCCTGGGGGTACAAAAGGCTCAAAAAATTCCACAGCCACCTAACCAGCCCACCAAGCTGCAGAGCTAGACATCCAGGGCACCCTTACCTCCAGCCAGGCTTTAATTTCCATTACTTTGCTCCTAGTAGAAAAGAGAAGCTGGGCAAATACCAATACGAAAGAGAAAACTGAGACATATTTTCTTTCTTCTCAAAATCATTTTGGCAAATAGGAGCTGTGATATGAGGAAAGACACCGAATTCTCCCCAGCAGGACAGGTTCTGGTGGCAGAAGGGATCAGATGGACTGTGACGGTGGCACAGCAGCCTGGCAGAAAAGCTACCCGAGAAAATGATGTGAGGATATAGCTTCACCAGATGTAGGATCACAGAAAATCAAAAGCTGACTATACCATGCTCTTTGGAAAATGCAGGCACATGCACTAACTGGATAGCTGGAGACACTGGAAGTGAAGATGGCAAACCATGGGCAGAAGGCAGCAGGAAAGTCCATCTGTGAGACTGCCATGGGCAGCTGACCCTGCCCAATACTTTAAAATAATTAAACAGAGCCCTGAACACTTCTGCAAAACTCTGAAAGTAAATTTGGACATCTTTGGGTCATGAGAGGAAGCTCTCAGAGCTCGTTCTTGTCTGCAGGTTGGAAGAAAGATGGGTTTCAGTCCTTTTCAGAGGTCCCCACACGAAATGGTTTCCCTCTGCCCTCTGTCACCACCTGCTGCAACCTGGTCCTGCCCCACCACCTCCCGTACCTCTCCTCCATGTCTCCCTGCGGGTAAGCCACCAACCAGCTGGCTAGTTCCATCCTCCCCAGTTACATCCAATACAGCAAGTCCTATGGTCTTCCTCAAAATTTTCTTTTTTTTCCTTCACCGGGGCTCCAACAGTCTCACTCTGTGTTTGTTCCTACTACAAAACCTCGCGGCTTTGTCCTTGCTCGCCACTGAAGGTAGGAAATGCTGAAGTCACTGCGTACCTCCAACAGCAAAGGCACAATCCCGGCTGGCACGCCGCCCCACGCACCCCAAGCACCAGCAGTGCCTGCGCTCCTGGTCCTGCAGGATAATTTTAAGCTGTCATTTCAGTATGCATTGACACAACCACTTTAGGAGCAAGGAAACGCTGAAGCAAATTGCTCATCGGAGTGGGGATGGAAGACGTGCAGTTAGAAAGTCAGCAAATACTGCTGTAAATCTGCAGAGTAAGTACTAAGTGTGAATGAGCATCTCCTGCCCGTGAGCCCAGCTGGGTAAGATTCTCCGATCCACTTTCTCTTCTTTTAACAACTTGGTTTTCTGCAATTTCCAACAGATGAGCAGAGAAACAAGTCAAAGTGGCTTCAAAACCAAAACGAAGTCAAAACTAGTCAAAACCCCTTGAAAGCTCCTAGCTGAAGAGCCATGTTTAGCCTTTCCTAAAATCCGTGCACTGCTATTGATGCTTGAAAATAGCATTGGTAAAAAAAAAAAAAAACAACACTACCAACTTCTGTCTGACCTAAGTGAGGGGGAAAGGGCCGATAGAAGCCACCAGCCGTCCTCACCACCCCTGCCCTGTCCCAGCCAGGGACACACGCACACACTGGGGGAGCAGCCCCGCTCCCGCAGCACCACCGACTGCTTCCATGTGCATGAAACATCCCCCAAAGGAAGCCCTTGTCCAAACCTCCCACTCCTCTCTCCGCCACGCCACGGTTTTGTCATTCAACAGGTGTTAATTGCACGCAGTTACAACTCTGATCGCTCTTCCAAAGCCTTGTTGCCACATTTAGGAAAGCAGAAGCTTCTCCATGTAAAAGATGGGTTTTAGCTTCCTCATTTCTTACCTTTTGGGGAGAAATGGTTCTCCAGGCCCAGCCTGCCTCCCACAGACCTGACAGCTCCATTCCACCCCTCCTCTGGCACTGCCTTTAGGCGTCCATGATGCGGGGTGGGAATTTATCCCCTCTGTGCACCACATCAGCTCTACCTCCTGTCACGGGCATTTCATTGAATCATAGAATGGTTTGGGCTGGAAGGGACCTTAAAGACCATCCAGTCCCACCTCCCTGCCCCGGGCAGGGACACCTCCCCCCAGCCCAGGGTGCTCCCAGCCCCGTCCAACCCGGCCTTGGACACCTCCAGGGATGGGGCAGCCACAGCTTCTCGGGGCAGCCTGCGCCAGGGGCTCACCACCCTCACAGTCAACAATTTCTTCCTAATATCTGATCTAAACCTGCCCTCTTCCAGTTTGAAGCCATTCCCCCTCGTCCTATCACTCCATGCCACTGTAAAAAGTCCCTCCCCAGCTCTCCTGGAGCCCCTTTAGGCACTGGAAGGCCTCATTGAGGTCTCCCCGGAGCCTTCTCCTCTCCAGGCTGAACACCCCCAACTCTCTCAGCCTCTCCTCATAGGAAGAGGCTTCTTCTTGAAAAAGAAGTCCAAATGTAAGCGAGAGCTCTGTGACCAGCAAAAGTTAAAACAAACCATTTCCCAACTTTTAATGAGATTTCTCATCACAATAGCCATAAAAGCAAGAATCATAATAGTGGTATTAAAAATGACATACTTTATAACAGAAATAACAAGACCATTAACCACCACTTTAAGCCCCATAGTTAGAAAAGGAAATGATGCAAATCCCCAGAGTCTCAGCCGGTGTCCCCGCGTAACTGCTCAGCTGTCTGGACTTCTGCTAACCCAATGCTCGAGATGCCTTGCTCGGGGTTAGATTCCACATCTTTAGAAGACTGAAAATACAAATCCTGCCCGGAAGTTTTTTCTCACCCTTTTTATTTTTAAAGATGATAGTACAACCTAGAAGGTACCCACGTTCTGAGTCCTCAAACACTGACTCCCTACCTGAAGTCATAAAGGTGGGATTCCCCGTCTCTAATACTTCAGGTTTTCCTGCAGTGTTTCGGGTCGGGCAGCCACAGAAGGGAACCGAGAGATGCCTCAAAGATTTCAACCCAGGAAAGATCTTGATATATTTACTAACAGGGAACTTTAGCACCATTTACAGCGAGCTTCCTAACAGCTTCATACATCAAGTGTGAAATGAGATTCCCCGCTTTTGCTCGCATTAATTAACTCCCGGAATTCATCTCAGTAACCACAGGCTGTGCGACACCCGGGGCTGGAGCTCCAGCTCTCCCCCTCCCCAGGGGTTCCTCCTCCTCCTCCTCCCCCCAGCACAGGGGTTGTCCTTACTGACAAACCCCTTCAACCCCTCAACCACCACCCAGTTTACCCTGGCGCCAACATACTCATTTTTCTGTATTAATCATAGAATCACAGACTGGTTTGGGTGGGAAGGGACCGTTAAAGGCCACCTAGTCCAACCTCCTGCCACGAGTAGGGCCATCTTCCACTAGACCAGGTTGCTCAAAGCCCCATCCAACCTGGCCTGGAACGTTTCCAGGGATGGGGGATCCACCACCTCTCTGGGCAACCTGGGCCAGTGTCTCGCCATCTTCAGCATAAAACATTTCTTCCTTATATCTAGAAACCAAAGGGGTGTTCCTTCTTTCAAAAGCAGTAGCATCAGAAGCGAGTAATTCCACCTAATTCTGCCTACTTTGATAAGGGAGGGAAGGCAATTACGCAGAAAATAAGTTAAAAAAAAAAAAAAGGCAAAGTACCACACTAGAGAAATCTCACGTATTTTATGCCAGTAACCCAATTGGACTTCTCCAAAAAGCACCCTCAAGTCTCTAAATCTCAGTGCCACCAGTTCCACACTCAGCTGAGCCACTGCAGCACCAGCGGTCAGGAGGAGGCAGCCCATGAGCACCCGTGTGAAACCACCACCGCTCGGAGATTAACTGTTAACAAGGAAAACAAATATTTGCCGCATTTCTAGTCAACAAAGAAAATCAGCCCCAAATCTTCACTCTCTGCCTCACACCGTGCAATTCGGGCTCCCAGCACCAGCCGGGAGCCACCAGGAATGGTGCCAGTGCCAGAGCGAGCTGCCAGCACCGTCCCCAGCGCTGTCCCCAGCTGCTTGCCTTCACACAGCCACGCACATACACGCGCTACAAGTACAACGATGCACAGTACAGAAAAGCCATCACATTTACTCATTTTTTCTGCTCTCTTTTTTTGTCACCTGTATATTGTTTAAGCCAAAGCACGAGATCCTTCCCTGTACCAGGTGCCCAGGGAAAGCAGAGTGCACCCCGGGGCTGCTTGTCCTCGAGCTTCTCCCCTGGGAAAGCGGGACAGGATAGCAACAGATGCCAAAATATATACTGGAAACCACAAACAACTCTGTAAGGCACATTTCTCCGGATTATTCTGTATTTTGAAAAGTTTCTCTGAGTTACCGTTTTGGCAAGGTGGGCAATGGCACTGTGTCCCACACTTCCCGGGATAAACTCCTGCCATTTATCACCATTTATCATCACAGAGACCCTGTCTCAGATCTGCTGTTCTTCTCACATGAATACCTTTCAGGTTGAATCATAGAATGCTTTGGGCTGGAAGGGATCTTAAAGATCATCTCATCCCAACCCCCCCTGCCCTGGGCAGAGACACCCCCACCAGCCCAGGGTGCTCCCAGCCCCGTCCAACCCGGCCTTGGACACCTCCAGGGATGGGGCAGCCACAGCTTCTCGGGGCAGCCTGCGCCAGGGGCTCACCGCCCGCACAGGGAAAAATTTCTTCCGAATTTCTATTCTAAATCTGCCCTCTTCCAGTTTGAAGCCATTACCTCTCATCCCATTACTACATGCTCTTGTAAGAAGTCCCTCCCCAGCTCTCCCGCAGGTGCCCTTCAGATGCTGGAAGGACGCAATAAGGTCTCCCCGGAGCCTTCTCCTCTCCAGGCTGAAGCCCCTCCTCTCCCAGCCTGTCCTCCCCGCAGAGGGGCTCAGCCCTCGCAGCATCTCCGGGCCCTCCTCTGGCCCCGCTCCAACAGGTCCACGTCCTCCTCATGTTGGGGACTCCATAGCCGGATGCATATATATTCTACCAATTTTCAAAATACTACACTGAGAAAAAAGTACCAAGGTGGTACTACTGATTAAAAAGAAATCTCGCCAGAATTGTGTCTAAAACTGAGGCACCTAAGAGCTGTATCCCAGTATGGGATGACAACGACGGCAACATTTGAGGCGGTACGATTCAGGATGAAAACTGAAAACTTTTGCAGCTGAGCTGAGCTGCGAGGCAGCAGAGGGAAAGGGCACAAGAAAAGACAGAATCACAGAATGGTCAGGGTTGGAAGGGATATCTGGAGCTCCCCCAGTCCCACCCCCGGCCACAGCAGGGACACCTCCAGCAGTGGCACAGGACGGCGTCCAGGCGGGTTTGGGATGGCTCCAGAGTGGGAGACTCCCCCACCTCTCTGGGCAGCTGTGCCACTGCTCTGCCACCCGCACAGGGAAGAAGTCCCTCCTCATGTTAAGATGGAACTTCCTATGGTCAAGTTTGTGCCCGTTCCCTCTTGTCCCGTCACTGGGCACCACTGAAAAAAGACTCTTCTCATCTACCTGGCACCCTCCCCTTAAGTATTTATAAGTATTGATAAGATCCCCCCTCAGTCTTCTTTTCTCCAGACTAAAAAGACCTAAGTGCCTTAGCCTTTCCTCATCAGAGAGATGCTCCAGTTCCCTCATCATCTCCATAGCCTCTCCTGGACCCTCTCCAGCAGTTCCCCGTCCTTCCTGACCCGGGGAGCCCAGAACTGCACACAGTGCTCCGGCTGCGGCCTCCCCAGGGCAGAGCAGAGGGGGAGGATGCCCTCCCTCGCCCTGCTGGCCACGCTCTGCTGGGTGCACCCCAGGGTGCCGTCGGCCTTCTTGGCCACCAGGGCACATTGCTGGCTCATGGGCATCCTGTTGGCCCCCAGGACTCCCAGGTCTCTTTCCCCAGAGCTGCTCTCCAGGAGGTCAGCCCCCAACCTGGACTGATGCATGGGGTTATTCCTCCCCAGATGCAGTACCCTACACTTGCCTTTGTTGAGCTTCATCAGGTTTTTTTCTGTCCGAAGGAAAGGGAAAATAACAAAAAGGGAAATGCTCTACCCACCAGGGACAAAACCTCCTCAGCAGGACAGATCCCACCGTGTGCCTTGGCTGACCCGAAATGCCACCGGAAACTGGGAGGAAGAGTCTGGGTATCTCAGCACCCACCACCTGCAGATGGGACCAAGCAGGATTAAAGAGACTTCACTGCCCCCCGGGTGGTAGCACGGATATTCATTTGCATTTCCATGAATGGTATGAGCTCACCACCACATAATAATCTAATTAATTCCTGTAACGCACCTTGGGAGCATGTGGGCAGTACCGTACATTTGCAGAGGAAACGTACACAATGGTACCGAGCCCTCCTACAGCAAAAGGACAGTTCTCTTTATCCTTCCCAAAGCGACTACAGCCTTTTAAACCCAAGCAGCCCAGTGAATATGATCCTCTGGAAAGCAAACAATATGCTAATTTCGGGAAAAAAAAATTTCAAACACTACCATTCCCCCAGCAAAATCATCTCTGCCCACAGTAAACAGAGCGCGCCCGCCAGGCACAGCGCGAGCCGGAGCTGGATTTGCTCAACGCCGCACGGAAAGCCACACTGGTCATTCGTTAAAAGCCAATGAAATCCGGACGCTTAGTTTGTGTGATGTACAAAGCCCATGGAATTAAATCATCCTCCAGATTTACCATTAAAATAAGCGATGTGTGAAGCAAAACTAAGCTCTTCTGCTGACTTAAAAAAAAAAAAAAAAAATTAAAAAAATGTTTACCCTTTCATTTTAAAAGACTGTTTCCCTTCTGTGCTTCATTTTAACAGCTGTAAAACCAATGTCATCCGACAAAAGGTGACACCGTGTGGGTTGTCACTCCTGCAGTGACCTACGGAACACAGGAAGGCGCATCAGCAGCGGGCAGCGCCGGGGCTGCGGCGCGCTCTGCCGCCATGCACTGTCTCCAGCCCAAGCTTTGCAGCTCTCGAAGGTGGATGGATGGATGGATGGATGGATGGATGGATGGATGGATGGATGGCTGGCCACTGCAGGAGCAACTCCGCAGCCAGCCGTCCCTCAAGCAACGCCACCCCCGAGGGATGGCAGGCAGGTCCCGTGGGGGCAGTGCCCCCTCTCCTGCCTCCCCTGCCCCGGAGAGCCGCCAACCGGCCCCGGGCATCGCCCCGGCCTCCCCAGCTGATGGACGCGGGGCAGAAGGTCCCAGATCTCATCTGCGTCACACCAGAAGAACCGATACGGATTTCTGGGACGCAGAGATCCGATGCCACCATCCTTCCTGCTAGAAAGCCTCTCCCGTTTGGGCCGCGCTGGAGGGAGGATGGCACCGCGTCCTCTGTCCCAGGTCCCTCCACCAGGACCCACCTGTAATCAACTAAACTCTTTATATTCTGCCATCATCTCTTATAGACCCAGAACTGAACCAGCATGTTCTCAAGATTTGAATTATTTATTGATAATTAAAATAATGTAATTATTAACATTGGTATTAAAGTATCAATAATTTAAATTTTGCTGGATTCTCATCTTAAAGATTACTTCCGCCTAATTCCCTTTTACACAGGGCATGAACGTGGCATCACTATTTTACTCTTCAGTAAAACACAAATGAGATGTAACTGATGGCTCAGAAGAGATATTTGAGCCGCTGTGTTTTTCTAGCCGTGGTTCCTATGTGTTTCTAGGGAGCCACGTCTAAAACTCCACCGAGATCACGTTAGGCACTGCCGGCTCCCTGCTGCATTACAGAGCGTAGTGCAGTCCCCTCAAACGGAAACAAAAGTTAACATTAGATTTTCGGCAAGATTCCCAATGCAGTAACACTGGACCCGGGTGACCACCCCAACCCAGGAATCACAGAATCTCCTAGACTGGAAAAGCCCTGTAAGATCAGAGTCCAATCATTAACCTGACACTGACAGCCCACCACTAAACCATGTCCCTGAACGCTGTATCTACACAACCCTTAAATACCTCCAGGGATGGGGACTCCACCACTGCCCTGGGGAACGCGTTCCAATGCCCAATGACCCCTTCAGTAGAGAAATTCTTCCTAATATCCAATCTAAACTTCCCTTGGCGCAACTTGAGGCCGTTTCCCCCTGTCCCATCGCCTGTTCCCTGGGAGCAGAGACCGACCCCCCCTCGCTGCACCCTCCTTTCAGACAGTTGTAGAGAGTGATGAGGTCTCCCCTGAGCCTCCTTTTCTCCAGGCTGAACACCCCCAGGTCCCTCAGCCACTCCTTATCAGACGTGTGCTCCAGACCCCTCACCAGTTTCATTGCTCCAGCGCCTCAATGTCCTTCTTGTGGCGAGGGGCCCAAAACTGAACACAGCGCTCAAGATGCGGCCTCACCAGTGCTGAGGACAGGGGTAAAATCACCTCCCTGGTCCTCCCAGGAAGGTGACAGTGGTACTGGAGGAAAGGCTCCTTTTGAATTATTCACGCGATCCATCACATAAAGTCGGAAGATAAGGATGCAGGTCCCCAAACCCAAGAGCTGTGGTTTACGCGGAGTGCGGCTCGGCACATTTCGCAGGTAACAGAGTCTCCGAGGCTGTCAGTGTGGCGGTTCCCTGAGCAGAGGCTGCGCTGAGATGCTCCGGCGAACACAGAGGAGGGCTGCAGCGTGGCCCGCGGGGCCGAGAAGCGCCTGCCCACGCCGGGGACGGCAATGATCACCCCACACCGTTCATCTCCTGTAACGCTTCTCGACACTCCTTCATACCATCCCATTTGCAAAACTTTTATGACTTTTTTTTTCCAGCTTTATGAAAACTAACTCCAGCATAAAATTTCAATCTCTTCGTTTAATAGGATGTAATTCTGAGAGAATACACTAAATTATGCAGTATCAAACCTTCAGAACTTCCACTTTCTCTCCGTTGTATCAGAGTAATTATTTCTGCATCAACTAATCCTTTGTATTTTGGAGTTAAATCTTCAAATACTTATTTCTAGGAGGATTTGAGTTACAAATTAGGTTTGGAATTTTAAAAGCAGTGAAGTAGAAACCAGAAATGCCATTCTCCCTTTTTTCAGTTCTTGCACGATTCCTTATGATGGCATCTGAGCCGAGACCTAAAAAAATTAACTGGTTCTTGAGATCACAGCGGGGAATTCGACGGGGCAGAGGGCAGGCAGGAGGGTTTTGCTCTCCTCGATCCCTGGGGGTCTGGTGGGACTGCTCTCTGCTGCTTTATCCATTCCGCAAAACCAACCTGAGACAGCCGGGACTTTGCTTTGGGCCATTTGCTGCCAACTCCTCAAGCCAAACTGCGCGGCTCCTTCGGTAAGCCTTTAGCTGCGCAGTTCTCGCCCCCGCATCTTACTCCAGATGTTCGTGACGTGACATCATCTGCCTTCCCCTCACACCCCCACAGCAGATCCAGCACAGCCCCCTCCCCGCTGGGATTTGCTCTTTGGGGAAGGTCCCTTCTCCACATCCCGCGTGTCCGGCGCCGGCACAGCCCTTCCCGGGCTGCCGGACCTCCCGTCGCGCCTGCAGAAACACCGTTGTCGCCGCGCTTTGCATGCGGTAAACAGAACGAAATTTGCAATAAAAATCAATGAAATTCTATTTAGCTACTCTAGGGAAGCATCTATGGCACACTTAAAATTGTGGAATTTAATTAATTTTCCTTATTTATATTCTGGCCAACGAACTAAGATTCATTTTACCTCGTTAAATTTATTTACACTTATATAGTGGGGACTGATTGAGAAACACGGGAAGTCAACCAGAAAACATCCACTGACTCCTAACCGTAACTGGCAAAAAATACCACGAAAAGTGGTATAAATTTGTTCCCCACCACCCAAGAGGCTGAACAGCGGTTTTACTGGATAAACTAAAATAACGCCAATAGCAACCCCCCATCCCCTCGAAGCCCCCCCTCCAGCCGCCTGCGTGTCCCTGGGGCTGTAGAACCAAAGCCACCAGCAGAAGGGCTGGCAGGGAACCACCCTGAGGTCTCACCCCTGCAGACCCACCCCCAGCTGCTCCGAGCTGCTCGTGGGCAAGAGCACGTAACCGCTACGGTTCCTTGAAATCTATATTTACATTTGGGTTTCCTTAAAACAGTCTTCCACACCGGTCTTTCTATATTATTTTTAATTTCCAAGATTAAATGTAATGGCATTCTTAAATTACCTAAAGGACACTTTTGTGGCACGGGGTTTACTCAGTTCACCATGACATTAAACAAACTGTTAGAAGAAAATTAACAAATTATTAGCCTTTCGAGAACCCATTCTATTTCAGGGAACACTGTGAAATTATTTCTTTGTCTAACGCATCATACTGAGAATTTTCTACCAGAAGGTACAAGGTTCTGCAGATGCACATTCTACAAGATAAGATCAATCCACCAAAACCACGGAATTTCTTCCTCCATCAGACACTGGTTTTGCACTAAGTTTACACTACATACAGACCTCATTCAGCACCACAAATTCACATCAAACACTGAGAACATGTTGGTTGAAACCCACGCTACACCTTCCTTTTACAATATCCAATAAGCCAAAAAAAAAAAAACAAACTCAGAAATAAAGTTGGCTGAATGTATTATGAAAAATAATTTTTAAAAAAGCACGCATTTCTCTTCTCACTGATAACGCACTTACAATTTTCTCTAGAGCAAGAGAAATGCACACAAAGCAACATCGTTCCTATTGAATCCTTACACCTTTTACATGGACTTTAGCAAAATTTGCTCCTTTGTACCACTCTCAAAATCTCCACAGGATTTCTGGTGGGCACCAATAAGCAGTTCAGAAAAAATGGGTCTGCATCATCGTACCTTGAATGATTTTGCATTGCAGCAACATACATCATAAGGGTATTAAGCCTGGGCAATGCATGCAAAGTTCCTAATGGTTTGATTGCATAAATAAATTTAAGGAAACAACAACAGCGGCCACCAAAACAGCGTGTTCCTTCAGCTCTGATTTAAAACTCACGATCACAAACAGTAATTCTCGTCCGTTCATCTTCTCCTGGAGGGGGGCAATCTAACGGCTCTGTTCTTGAAACTATTCCGTTTTCCTCGCAAGACCTATTTCTTCGTTTCAGTCAATTTGCTTTTTTCTTCTAAGACTTCTGCTCCACTTACAATACATCAAGTTTAGCTAAGACTGCTTTAAGCTACAAATTCAAGTCTGCAACTGAAAAAACATGAAGTAGGAGAATCCCTTATTGAAAAGTCTTCCAGGGGGTGAAACGGTGCCTCTTGTAGGTCATGAGGAGGGGCTGAACTGACCTGAGATGAAATGTTTGAGGAAGGGTGTGAAACACCCCGACACACGAAGCTGCCCCAGCCCGGGGAGCACGCTTCAGAACGCTGCTGGGAGGCTGGCAGCTCAGGAGCCGTACGGAAAAGGTGACCTTTCCCCTATGGACCCCCAGTGGTCCTGTTTGCCGCGGTGAGAGGAATTCAGCCTATAAAGCAGCGAGCGAGACCTGCAGAGATTCCCCCCCAGTCCTGCTCCCATCGCAACCCATCATCTTGGCTGTGAGATCTAGAGTTAGGGCATCCGTGTCCCACAAAGGCAGGAGTCCAACACTCCCAAGACTGAGACTAAAATATTATGAGGCTGGCCAAATAATCGCAAGCATTGGAACAATTCAAGCACTGGCACAGGCTGCCCAGGGAACGGGTCGAATCGCCGTCTCTGGAGGTATTTAAAAGACGTGCAGATGTGGTGCTGAGGGACATGGTCTCGTGGTGGACTTGGCAGTGTTGGGTTAGCAGTTGGACTCAATGACCTTAAAGGTCTCTTCCAACCAAAAGGATTCTATGATTATATGATTCTAAAGCATAAAAGAGGAAGAAAAGTGCTATGTAGCGTGTTTTTAGCTAACTCTCAGCATGCCACGGCAAGAGGGGCTGGCAGCACCATGGCCCACCACAGCCCAGGAGGCCCGTCCTGCTGGGGAAAGAGCAAAACATGACCAATTCAGACAACGTTCCTCCAAGCACCTGTGCTTTCTGCAGGGAAAATTGCTAACTGCTATATTAGTATTAGTCTTCCAAGCACCAGCAGCAATAACTGCCTCGGTCTGCACCACTCACTTGTCTCTTGAATGGGGAAAAACCACCCCGCAGGTATTTTACCAGTGTAAATGCTATTACTAACACGTGAAATCTGATTTAAACTCTCTCTACAGCAGTGCACTGGCATTTTTCGAAGGAAAAACCTACTACTTGTTTTAACAAGCAGTTAAACATATAGTAAATTTAGCCTGACTGTCATGACATTTACCAAGCAAACAGTTGGGCATGAATGAAAAGATTTGGGTTGTTTGTCTTTTCTAACTACTACATAAAATATGTAATTAAGTTCTTGCTATTGTCAATATCTCGATATTACATTCAAGACACCGGACCAGTTTCTTCTGGTTCCCACTGAAGAAAATAGCAGTTTACCCAAGAACACGGCGTAAATGAAGCAGGACTAATTTGTAACTCATACCAGCTTGGCCGTAGGATTCTCACAAGAGATAAGATGAACTACCTCAGCAGTACATTCCCTCTGCAAGTGTATTTTTATCCCACCAGAAGATCTTCCCTTCTACTTCTAGTTAGTCATGTCAAAGATATTCCAGGAAAAGGAGGATTAGAGATGCCTTTTCCTATGGATTCATAAGATGGGCTCAGGCAGACATCATCTGAATGCCTTTAGAAATCACCGTCTGTTTGTATAGACTATGCATGATGACCCGTAAAGCCACTTTAGTCAATCCATATATTTGCACCGATAAATGCTCCAAGATTGACTTTATTTTTCAATGTGGATGGTGTAAAAAACTTGCAATATCAAAAAGTTCTGCCTGGTAACACCCTGCCTCTCCTTTCGATGCAATATATTTGCCTTGGTAACCCAAAGGAACGGCTGAATTTTCACACAAACAGTAAGAACCATCTTAGGAGCGACCATCCCGTTTCTTAGAGAGTCTCAACTGGGCAGCCGAGCACTTGCAGTTTCCAGCAGAGGTTTACTGTCCAGCAGTGGAAGAAAATTGACACTCATTTGAATGTGATCTCTGGCATTATTTTAGCTCGGAAACCCACCGTATCTGCATGGCTGCCTTGCATGTGCCAACACAGATAGGAAACAGAAAAGTAATTTTATGCTGAATATTAGCTCGAGTAGGAAGTTATCACTTTAATAACTATAAACATTCATTTGCTTGCTTCGTTACACAGCATTAAAGCTGGGCAGATCATTTACAACAAGCTTGTTAGAACTACTCAGTATTCAAAGTCAAGCCTGTTTTACTGCGAGGCACGTGGGACACCCGGGATGGGGAAAGAAAAGCTTCCTGAGTAGACGAACATCACATTGCTGGTTGGAATATTTGGAATTGCTCATTTGGTTTTCCAAAATCATTATTTCTTGCTCAGCTAACATTTTCAGTGGAGCCATTATGTATAACCATCTTAAATAAGACAGGCATGAGGAAAACCCCCGCTGAGTGAATGGTCCCAGTGATGGGAAAGAGCGCGTGGGGACGCAGTGCTGCGGAGCGCACCCGGACCGGCAGAGCAGGGAGAAACACCCCAACGCCCAGAGCGGCTCACACTCTGCAAGGATTTCCTCACTGAATTACATTTTTTAATTAACCTTGTTAAGAAAGGAAAGAAAAGCGTTTGTAGCTTCCACAGAGGTTGGACAAGCGCACCTTGGAGGGAAAAACCGATCCCACGAGTGCGGAAACCCCGACCAGCTTTCCCCAGCTCTGCCGGACCCCCGGCCCCACCAGCCGGGCGCTGGGGGGAGACCAGCGGGACAAACCTCCAGCTAACTGGAAGGTGCTCGCCATGTCTAACCTCACTCCTTCGTTTCTTAAATCCTTTTTCCCAGGAATAATATTTCTCGCAGACAAATTTCACCTGGCCTC
Source organism: Pluvialis apricaria (assembly GCA_017639485.1). Lineage (NCBI taxonomy): Eukaryota > Metazoa > Chordata > Aves > Charadriiformes > Charadriidae > Pluvialis > Pluvialis apricaria. Next base: position 40,816,678 of record CM030013.1, read on the forward strand.
CCGCAGTCGGCCTCACCCCGGGTGGCAGTGAGGAACTGGGGGGCGACGCCAGGCTGAGCCGAAGGGTTTCCCCTGAATTACTCTGCGCTCCCACTGCCTTCCCCCCGACGTGCCGGGTCCACTTTGAAATAGCCATCACTTGGGTTTGCCGCCGGAGAGAAGCTGTTTCTTCCAAAAACCCACCCTAAAAATAATTGAGTGATTGTTGTTATGAAAATGTGTTTTCTATCAGCAGAATCTGCTAATGAAGCAAGCTGACAGACACGGGAAAGAGCACGCAGAAAAACGCTGGCATTAAGAGCTGTTTTTAACATATAATGTTGCTTGGCCGTTAAGGTACTGATAGGAAAAATACTTAGTCACTTCCCAGCTGTTCTGTGGCAGGCTAAAACATTAAATTTAAACCATTAAATAATTCTGAAAGCAAGGGAACAGGTGGCAAATGGTTTATATGGCAGATGGTGCCTTTTTTAATATTTGTACTCACTGCTAATTTACAGAGTCCATAACCACAGACTCATATCTTACCTTTTTCACTCGAATAATTAAGAAGTCATATGTGAAAGTAAGAAAATAAATACCCCAATTCTTAATACAGTAGCCATAAAAGTGGTATTAGAGATTACTACATAACCAATACCTGAATTACTCCACATAACTGTTTATATTCCCAAAGTTTATTGCATTTTTTTTTTTTTTTTTTTAAGATAGAGTCCTCTTCAAAGGCTTGGCTTGATAGTGCTGGAAAATTAAGTTTTTTTCTTTACCGGCAGAGTAAATACGCACAAAGATGCAGCCCAGATCACCGAGTAGCTGCATCTCCACAAGCTTCTATTTTGTCTTTATGTTAAATCTGGCACAAAAAAAACCAAGTTAACAGCAAGGCTGACATTAAATATTTAAGGGAACATTTTGCCTGGTTCATGTATGAGCAGAACCACCAGTGGATGAAAAAAGAAGAAAGGAAAAAAAGGAACAAATAACTCAGAACAGAGCTCCAATACCATTGCTGGAACCTCCTCCATTTTAACTCACGGATATGAAAACAGTTGCCCCCGCGTTCAGCAGAAGGGACCTGTACTGATCCCCCCTGTACTCGGCACTGGTGAGGCCCCACCTCGAGTACTGTGTTCATTTTTGGGCCCCTCACTACAAGAAGGACATTGAGGCGCTGGAGCGTGTCCAGAGAAGGGCAGCGGAGCTGTGAGGGGTCTGGAGCACATGGCTGATGGGGAGCGGCTGAGGGCCCTGGGGGTGTTCAGCCTGGAGAAGAGGAGGCTGAGGGGAGACCTTATCACCCTCTGCAACTCCCTGAAAGGAGGGTGTAGAGAGGTGGGGGCTGACCTCTTCTCCCGGGTGACAAGTGATAGGACAAGAGGAAATGGGTTTAAGTTACGTCAGGGGAGGTTTAGACTGGATATTAGGAAACATTTTTTCACGGAAAGGGTTATTAAACACTGGAAGAGGCTGCCCAGGGACGGGGATGGATTCACCATCCCTGGAGGTGTTTAAAAAAGGGTAGATGTGGTACTTAGGGACATGGTTTAGAAGTGGGTATTGTCAGGGTAGGTTAATGGTTGGACTGGATGATCTGAAAGGTCCCTTCCAACCTCAGTGATTCTGTGATTCTATTCTATGACTGAGCTAAGACCTTTCCCACCGCCCGGTGTTTCTGAGCGGCGCCATCCCCGCATACCCAACATCTATCCTAGTGAATGTTCCCATGCACGATCCCCAAGACGAGCCTGTCCCAAGCGGGGACCGTTGGAACAAATCCCATTTCGAGGGAGAACTGAACAGCGAGGGACATGTCCCCGGGCTGGGCGAGGGACGGAGGCGACGCTCCAGGCTGGACCATGGCCGGCCCCATCCCCACATCACCAATGACCTCCAGGCTCCACTCTGCTTTGAATCTCTCCCTATTGCTGTCGCTTATGAGCTTTTACATGCTCTCTTAATCCCAACTGATAAAAATTAGTTATTCAAAAAAATGTGATTTTTTTCCAAAGAAGCGTTGCTCATAACACACTTGCTTCTTGCAAACAATTTGACTTAAATCACGTGGTCCTCTAGAAAAAGGATGAGCGAAAGGATCATTTAACAAAAAAGGTCCAACACCTTTTGGGATGAAAAACTGCCAGAAAGCAAAAGTTGCATCCCGAAAGTCACAGTGCCATGTACCAGCACCAGATCCACCCAGCTGGCCGCCCTCTGCTTAAGGATGATTTCCCCCCCGAGGACAAGGGTATTTTCTAGTATTGAAAATTTGGTATTTTTTCCACCAGGCACTAAGGGTTGAAGCCCACTGAAGAGAGTGTTCACATGGCTACACGAGACACACAAGGATGTTTCAGTGAACAGCTCGGGAATGACTCAGCTGCCAACATTTTCACGTTTGTTTAGCCAACAGGATCAATACTGTACCTCCAGCTTGGTTGGGGCTCATCTCAAGTCATCACAGACAAAATGTAAGGTAAAATAACTGCACCTTATCCTCCCGAAGCTGCCAGATGATAATTGCAGGATAAAGCATTTTAGGTCACACACCACCATCTGGAACAGCCCTCTCTCCAGGAGCGCAGGCTGACCACAACACCGACCGCCCTCGAAACCACCGCTGGAGGCTCCACAGCGGTTAAAAGAAAGTGAAAGTGGTGCTGAAGAATTAATTTTATCATTGCACAAGCCCCTAATAAATACAGCTTTACCCACTTTCAGAAGGAAGTCTAGTTATGATATTCAGGATATTCCCCACTAGAAGACGGCTAAATGAGCATTTTATCTGGCATCGCTCTGTACGCTGTATGGAAGCCACCGCACAGACCTTATTTCTTACCAGCTTAAACCTCAAGAAACTGCTCTGGCCAAGCTGTCCGAGGGGTGTTTTGGCATGGCAGAAGCAGGGCTCACCGAAAGGGAATGATACTGGACACCGTGTTAAGCCCAATCAAACCTCAATAAAAGAAAATAAGCAGGAAGGAAAATTGAAACATTTAACTGTTTGTTTAAAAAAATATCAGGGAAAAGAGGGACTTTTGTAAACAAAAATGGCATCAATGTAGCATGATCGGAGTTTGGGGGAAAATGCTACAATGAATTAAGACAGAATTCTATATTCTGGCAGACGGAGAACACAATAACGCGTCCGGCAATTGTACAAATACCTCACACCTGTATTACAAACCTGACTGCCACGGGACTTGTCTGGAGTTGTTTGAGATCAGCAGTTTTGAGACAGGAATGGCTGAAAATTTGGAAGTCAAGTCTAAGGGGCATCAGTTTTCATCTGCAAAAATTTCAAGTATCACATTCCTGCAAAAGTATTGAGCTGCTCTCCAGAAGATAATTCTGTGATTTTCCCCAGGTGTTTCCACACTATTTGCCTTTTTTTTTTTTTTTTATTAAAAGAAACAACCAAATAAGAAATGCCTAACCAAACCAAACCAGTCTAGAAAAGCAAAGAGCAGGAGGAGAATGCTTTCTTCCAGCTACGGGAAACAGAAGCACAGCCCCCGGAGACCTCCTACCGCATCGCCCTGGGGCACAGCTAGAGCAGCCAGCACCATCAGCTGCCATAGTTCAAACAGACTTTTGACTTTGTGTTCTATATCAATTTTTATTTCTTTTTTTATTTCTTTTTTTTTTTTTTCCCAACTTTTTCTGTAATATCCTGGAGCCTCACTGTTTCCAGTGGCTTTCAACATCACATTTGGTCCGCATTTAGCTTCATCCTTTGGCAACACCACATACCAGGAATTCCAGATATTTCAGTCTTATCAAACACCTACTCCCTATTTGTAGATGTGACATTATGGCCAGTCAAGTCACCAGCAAAGCCCCTGCAGATTTTACTGAGCTGGAGTCAGGGCACCAGGCGTTTTGTGGCCTTCTCACGCTCCAGGCCATGAAGAACATCCCCACTGACATGATTTTGAGGGTAGCGAGGAATAATTTGCCTTTCAGGTGGCTAAGAAAGACAGATTTGCTCTATTTGAAATTAACACCAAATAAAAATAATCAAGAAAAGAACTCCAATACACACGTTCTCCGTGCACATTCATCAAAGTCAAGATTTTTTAAAGCGCAGGTAGGACCGGGGAAGGAGAGGCAACTGCTCTGCTCCCTCCTCTGCTGCTTACAGCATCACTCAGACTCCTCACTTCCAGCAAGTTACTTCAGCAGCGACGGAACTCTTACACGAACTGCACAATGCATTTACACAGCTCCGAATCAGGGCAATGGCAGAAACCATATTTTATAGACCAGAAACGACTGTTGTCAATTGTACAAGCAGTAAACAAACCCTAACACAACAGGAGAACGATGCCGGGTATTCCATTTCATCCCCCATTTCAACCAAGACAAGGATTAGTTATACGAATTTATTTAAATGACCACCTCATACTGAAATTCTATTGGGACTCAGAGAGGTGGGGGTGTTCAGCCTGGAGAGGAGAAGGCTCCGCGGAGACCTTATTGCAGCCTTCCAGTGCCTAAAGGGGCTCCAGGAGAGCTGGGGAGGGACTTTTTACAAGGACATGGAGTGATAGGACGAGGGGGAATGGCTTCAAACTGGAAGAGGGCAGGTTTAGATGAGATATGAGGAAGAAATTCTTCCCTGTGTGGGTGGTGAGCCCCTGGCGCAGGGTGCCCCGAGAAGCTGTGGCTGCCCCATCCCTGGAGGTGTCCAAGGCCGGGTTGGACGGGGCTGGGAGCACCCTGGGCTGGGGGGAGGTGTCCCTGCCCAGGGCAGGGGGGTTGGGACTTGATCTTCAAGCTCCCTTCCAACCTAAACCATTCTATGATTCTATGATTCCCCAAATGTCCTCTTCTCTATTACAGCTCTACTTCTGATTTTCTTTTACAAAATGTAAAATTAATTGTATTAAAATGAACTAAAAATTACCACCACACTCTGCATACTCAGAGTTCTCCTTAACTCATGGGACCTGGTGATTTGCTGCAAGGAAACTCCAAGAAATTCCTGCTGAGAGGCTGGAAAAGCGCCGGCACCTGGATCCTGCCCCGGCCAGTGCCCGCTGCCGCACTGCACCGACCGCCCACCGTGTCTCACAAACTTCCCATCTCTTACCAACTCACCAAGTTTACTAATTAGGCTGGCAGCAAGTAAGACAGCCGAACGGTAAGGCTGCAGAACTAATCATATTAAAAGGCCTCCTTAAAAGTAAATATTCAATTATAAGCTTATTGATTGAACAAACCACTGTGATTAGAAACACAGTACTGCACAGGCTAGTAGTGTAATACCGATCTCCAGTACAACCAATTAACAGTGTATAACTAAGTACACAATGTTCGGCCTTACAGGCACCAATATACATGTAGATTTAAGTTGGAAATAATTTAATCTTTTGTTCCCTAAGTTCATTCCTGTTATATGAACATCACTTTGAGTAAGCTTTAGACAAGGAAAACATGGAAAGTTCATTAATTACCACATTACTTGATAAATCACACATGGATCACAAAAAAATGCAGCTGCGCCCGGGGTCCGCAGATTACGCTTTCTCCAAGATGTATTTCTCTTTGAAAACAATAAGCCATCTTTAATAAACACCAACGCACGGATGTTTTTAACCGAGAGGCCGACAGGGTTATAAAGCACGCTCCAGGCTCAGGATTACCTGTACACTAGATTACGCCTTCGTCATCCTTTCCCAGCCATTAACTTATATGGCAATAGAGACATTTATTTCTGACAGCAGAGAGCTGCCTTCAGCCAACTGAGCATTTTTTCCCTGTAAGTTAAGGAAAAGCATCCCGGGCAGGGATGCCAGCCCAGCCGCAGAGCAGCACCTGCCCCAGGGGCACCCGAAGGCTCCTTCCCACCACCCAGCACCCGCGGGGGATGCTCCTCATCAAGCCGGTGCTGACAAAGATCATCCAAACCCAACACCTCCGCGTCCTCTTCTCCACCAGCACAATAAAAAGGAATTTCATAAAAGCGCTCTACATAAGCCTTCGCGAAGGCAGCAGCCTTCCCTCCAGAGGTGGTGATTAATAGAGAAAAACGGTTAGCTGGATCTCAAGTTTATTGTACACGGGCCAGGCGTTTTCAAGCTTTCTTTTCTAAAAAGCTACTATATATTCTGTAGGAGAAAACACCCAGAAGTGTGTAGTTTACTGTGAATGATTGATAATAGGATGATTGCTCAGGCACTCAAAGCGCGGTATTTGATAGCCCATCATACGCTCCTTGGAAAGGAAAGCAACAATTACCACGGCCTGCCACGTTTACCATCGCAGAGCCGAGCCGGTCAGCCAAGCGGCCGGGCTCCCTGGCGTTATGTCCCATCGCATCTAACGCCCTCCACGCAGAGCGCACCTCCCCACCTGCAAACCAGGAGTCCCACACCGGCTCCATCCCCGATCGCCTGCGCATCTCCACGCAGGGAAGAACATATCTGGCACGTTAAGTCTGCTTTTCAGCGCAGAAAAAGAATGATTCCCCCCACCACCACCACCTTTGGATTCTCCTCTCAGATGCCCGCTGACAAACAGGCAAAATGGTTCCTGTGGGTCAAACACCACCCCACGCGGAACTCCCCCAGCTCCCTGCCCCACGGCAGCCACGCGCTCCCGTCCCCATCTCGGCACCGTCCTTTCTCGACGAAGCCTGAAGGACTCGTACCTCTATTCCCACGGGCCAGTTTGCTCTTCAGACTCCCGAAACACAAACCCGCCACCAAACGCCCCTGGCAGGCATTTATCCGGTGGATTCCAATGGCTGCTCAACGGGAACAATAATTACCAACACACATTGCTCAGAAAAAGATTTCATCTGAACACTGAAAATCATAACCGCGTGCCTTCTGCGAAATTCAATCTCGCTGTGCCTTGCTGTGTTACACTTCAAGTACCAAAAAGATGGAAAATGCACCCTAATTTAAATTTTTAACGTAATTGGTAGATAACTTTTCTAAATATAGCCTTAAGCATTCAGAGTGCAAACTGGTTCAAAAACTACTCTAAAGACTTTGGATCAGTCAGACTGCCGCAGCGAGTCGGGGATGCCATAGTACGTCCCCAGCCAACGTATTCAGAAAGTCGTTACACAAAGTCATGCTAAGAAAATAGCACTTTTCCAGCAACCACATCTAAAGCGATCAGAAAACACACAAAACCATGGCTACCTTCTTCCAGCGTATTTTATAATTATAAACACCCCAACAATCTACTTAAGTCTTAATCAAACGTCACTGCATGTCGAGCAGATAGTTTTCAGCTCCCACGCTGGCAACCTGAGGACCCGCTGCAAAGCCTCGGTGACATTACGGCCCCGTTTTCTGCCGGAATTCACCGAGAGGCCAGGACGCGGCTCAGTTCACGGAGTGCCCGCAAAACCCACAGCGACATACACACCGCACACACGGGTGGAGTTTTGAGCTCACTTTTAACACACAACTGAATTCAGAGCACGCTTCTAAGCAGCACCATAAAAGACAACTTTAATTCTGTATTACAGTAACGCCACCCGTAACCCCTGAATATTCAATTTACCAAAGCTCGCTGACAGCGAAACTCGCGCTCAGAGGCCTCTCTCTGTTGCAAAGTAAATATAAAAAGCCGCTTATTAGTGCCACCAGGAGTGACCTTACCTGGAAAAGGCGACGCCAAGACTGGAATTTTGATCGGGGAGAAGGTCAGCACGTGGCAGGGCTGGACGCTCGGCACCGAAGGTCCCTGCGGGGCTTCGGGCTCCACCGACACCATCGCAGCAGTGGCCAACGCCAGGGTCTGATTGCCACCGACAGGTTTAAGGCTATTCTGGCAACCACCTGTGGAAGGGTGAGATACAACAGATTTTATTTTTAATGGGAAACCAGCAGATTTATGGAGGATGGTGTGTTCAGCCTTCTGAATTTCGATGCAAGATGGAACAAAAGTCTGCAACATTTCCCACCCAGCCTCCACTGCTCGCACGTCCACCTTGGCGAGACGCTAGATTCCAAATATATTGTATAATATATTTTCTAAGTGCTCTCAAAGCCCCTTTCCTAATCGTTGTTCTTAAAGTTCCAGTTTGTGGTTGGTGCATTTTTAGATATTAAAACCCCATATATGTGAACATACCATTATAGCCCACAGGGACAAGACAGTAGCGAGTCATATATAAACTGTGCAGAGTTATTAAATTTAAATGAAAACCCTCAATAAAAAAGTCAAATATTTGAACAGAATGGTCGGCACTTTCTTCAGCTCCCACAGCCTCATACTGACACACCACCACCCTTATTCTGACTTTTCCTAAAGAGAAGTTGCCTGGTTTCAAACCTGAATGTTTTGGTTACTCACTCTATTCACCACCCAACGCTGCTGCTCCCTGCCCGCCGGTCCCCCGTAACACCCATGCAAATACCTGAGTTTTACAAGTTTTATGTCCCGTCATCTTGAAACCACACCCTGCAGGAAACTTCAAATGGTTTCACCTGGGAGCTCAGCAGTCCCCCAAATCCAGGCTCAAAAGCACTTTAGACTCTCTAACGCTTACCTTTAAATCTAACAAGCTTGGGGGGAAGACCTTCAGAGCTCAATCTTGGCTAAATATGTTAAATAAACAAGAAAATGAGGAGTAAAAAATCTTAAGGAGAGAACCTAATTTGACAAACACCAGCTGTTACTCCCTCTACAACTGAGCTATGTATTCAAAAATTAAGCAATCATTAGCTTATTATGTCATTTAGCAAATGTTTTCAGTTCATGTGGAAATCCTTCAGGCAGTAAGAGCCAACTGCAGCTCTGCAAAAAAAAAAAAAAAAAAGAAAAAATAGAAAAAAAATCCCTATTTGCTCAGACTCCTCACTTGAGGCATTCGGTGAGTTTGCGGGAGCTCTTCCCCGGTGTGGCTCCCTGCGAGGGAAGCCGGGGCTGGGCTCGTGGCCGTGGGAAGGGTGGCCATGGGGGTGCCACGGGGTGGCACAGCCCCCCGCAGCCCTGCAAGCCCAGTTCAGGGCATATTCCCTACCCGGCTCCTGAGCCCAGACGCCCCATGCAGGCTTCTCCACCCTGCTCTGCCTCCAGACGCCTGAAAAGATTTGACTTTTAGATGCCAATTGCTGTTTTGCTCTCAGCTGGCATTGGGGTAGCAGCGGGTCAGTGCTTTTTGGAGAGGACCCCACTTTGGTTGCAGCTAATTGGGGCTCCTGAGGCTATCTGTTATGCTAACTTCTGGCAGCTTTGCTCCTAACTCTTTATAAACAGTTATTTGCCAGTGAAATCTGTTTTGTTAATGCAGAGCTTAAGTCAAATATTTTCAGTAAGCATCACAAAAGAACCCCCTATTATTTCTACTGCATTTCTCAATTCCAAGAGAATTCATTGAAAACACCTGCATGTGAACTAATTAACAAGCTTGCAGGCAAAAAAAAACCCACAAATATTGAAGTTTTGATGATTCAACCATAGATAAATGAATAACAGATTATTCTGTCACACTCACAATGGAAATAAAAAAATAAATAAATCATAGAATGGTTTAGGTTGGAAGGGACCTTGAAGATCATTGAGTTCCAACCCCCCCCCGCCCTGGGCAGGGACACCTCCCCCCAGCCCAGGGTGCTCCCAGCCCCGTCCAACCCGGCCTTGGACACCTCCAGGGATGGGGCAGCCACAGCTTCTCAGGGCAACCTGGGCCAGGGGCTCACCGCCCGCACAGCAAAGAATTTCTTCCTCATATCTCATCTAAACCTGCCCTCTTCCAATTTGAAGCCATTCCCCCTCGTCCCATCTCTCCATGTCCTTGTAAAAAGTCCCTCCCCAGCTCTCCTGGAGCCCCTTTAGGCACTGGAAGGCCGCAATAAGATCTCCCCAGAGCCTTCTCTTCTCCAGGCTGAACAATAATAAATAAATAACAAATAAATTTGTGTCCTACTAATCTCACTGTTTAATAACAGTTTATTGTTTATCCACAGGCTGTTAGGTTAGGTTAAACACCTGCCCTCCTAGCGCCTGCACTCCTTCCTAATTCCAGCTGTTGGCAGTTGGGGAAAAAAAAACCACAACAAAACATCTTCTGTAAATCTTATGAAAACTAATGTTTTCTAGAAAAATGACTTTTCTACTGGTTTCCTACAGGGTAGGGGAGCAGAAAGGTTGTTTACTTCTCATTTGATTCTTTTATTTTGGAGAAGAAGATGCAATTTCCCCAAAGAGCCCAGGAAAGCAGCAAAATAATGTAAGCCTTAGTTGCTTGGGTAGCTGAAGTCTTCCACCAGCGCAGATGAATAACGCTCCTGAAGCAGGGCTTCCTTATTAAAGTTTCATCAATTCCCTTATTAAAGTTTCATCAGTCAGTTGAAAGAGAAGTTTTGGTGATTTCCCCGCCTTTGATGAAGTTCTCTCTCCCTCTCTCCTGCTAAATAATTCCGTGAAGAAAGGACTACCCCTACAACTGTTAATCCTTGAGAGGAGAGAAGGGACAGGCTGTCCGGGGGTCACCGAGCCCACTCTCTCACTTTGCAGTCAACTGAACAGTCATCTCCGCAATTTATCCACCTCCAACATAACATATGATTTGCCAAAGCAACTGGAAGCTGGCCCAGGAGCTGCTGAGAGCCAGGGGCTCTCATCTGCACCCAGCATAGCTGGAGAGAAGTTGTTCTTCTCAGAAACAAACCAGACTTTGCCGTAAGCATTTACAAAACCTTCTTGAAAAGGTTTTTTAGAATCATCATTAATCACCCCACAATTATACAAATTTCAAGAGTCAAATGCCTTGAAAAGACTAGTAAAATAGTATCATCAATACGCCCTTGAGGGAAGAAAAACTGCAAATTTTTTCCTAGCAATGGTAGTTTCCCCAAATCTGTTTTTGCCAAGTCCCTCTACATCCTGGGGAGAAAGGTAAGACTCGTCTGCTGAAACACCAAACCCTGTTCCAGTGTCCTTCCCCAGTCTTCCAGCTCCGCTCAAGCAAATGGATGAGGGGAAACATGTGAGACGGGCAGCACGTTTTGATGTGAAGCGACTGCACAGCAGCTAGCAGTTGACCAAGCAATGAAGAGATTATTCAGAGATAATTCTGAAAAGTGCAAGGTCCTACATCTGGGTCAGGGCAATCCCAAGCACACATACAGGCTCAGAGGAGAATGGATCGAGAACAGCTCTGAGGAGAAGGCCCTGGGGGTGCTGATGGACGAGAAGCTCAACATCAGCCAGCAATGCGTGATCACAGCCCAGAAGGCCAACTGCATCCCAGGCTGCATCCCCAGCAGCATGGCCAGCGGGCGAGGGGGGACTGTGCCCCTCTGCTGCGCTCTGGGGAGCCCCCCCTGCAGCGCTGCCTCCAGCTCGGGGGGGCCCAACAGCAGAAGGACACGGAGCTGTTGGAGCGGGGCCGGAGGAGGGCCCGGAGATGCTGCGAGGGCTGAGCCCCTCTGCGGGGAGGACAGGCTGGGAGAGGGGGGGGTTCAGCCTGGAGAGGAGAAGGCTCCGCGGAGACCTCAGAGCCCCTTCCAGTGCCTAAAGGGGCTCCAGGAGAGCTGGGGGGGGACTTTTTACACGGGCATGGAGTGATAGGATGAGGGGGAATGGCTTTAAACTGGAAGAGGGCAGGTTTAGATTAAACATTAGGAAGAAATGTTTCACTCTGAGGGCGGTGAGCCCCGGCGCAGGGTGCCCCGAGAAGCTGTGGCTGCCCCATCCCTGGAGGTGTCCAAGGCCGGGTTGGTCAGGGCTTGGAGCACCCTGGGCTGGGGGGAGGTGTCCCTGCCCAGGGCAGGGGGGTGGAACAGGATGATCTTCAAGGTCCCTTCCAATGTAAACCATTCTGTGATTCCCTTTCCCTTCATCTGTAGTCTGCAAACTCAAGTCTTTTAGATGACTGTTCTTTATCAGACTGTTATCAGAATTAAAACTGATACCTGTCTTTTGATGGAGAAGGAAGAAAAAGAAGGTAGTTGAAATAGGCTAAAATATAGCCCAGCACTGGGCAGGGTCAGGATGGTACTCCCAATCAGGACAAAAATAGCCCTTTCTCCCTCAGCAAAGTGCATCCTTGAAACGATGGGCTTGAGCTTTGAAGTTGGAGACACGCTTGGTTCTTGCTTAATCCCCTCCCATCATTTCTTACACAACCCAGACTTCACTGAATGGCAACTTATAAATGCCCCGGCCCCGCGGTCTGGGTGCCCAGGAGCTGCCTGGAATTTCACTCTGGTTCCTGCCCCCCGTTGCAACATCCCCTCCCCGTTGCAAGGTCCATGGCCCCCATTGTGACACCCCCGCGCAGGTCAGGGCTTGGCATCAGTCCCGATTCCAATGGCAGCTTCTGACACGTCTTGGAAGGAGCTTTGCCTTTTTCCCCCCGCACAAACTCCTGCCAGCCCTGTAGCACAGACACTTACAGCACCGTGAGCCACTGCCCCCCAAATCCCATGGGGTCTGAGACAGCAGCTGCTGGGCCTCCAAGGCAATAAAAGGAAGCAATGGATCAACTTCAATGGCATATTTTATCCCAACGCAAAGGAAAACATATTGATATCCCTATCTACCATAGCCCAAAGGGAGGGAAAAAAGGCTTATTGTCTCTGTGTTGGAGCGTGTCCAGAGAAGGGCAACGAAGCTGGTGAGGGGTCTGGAGCACACGTCTGATGAGGAATGACTAAAGGACCTGGGGGTGTTCAGCCTGGAGAAGAGGAGGCTGAGGGAAGACCTCATGGCTCTCTATAAGTCCTGAAAGGAGGGTGTAGAGAGGTGGGGGCCGACCTCTTCTCCCTAGTGACAAGCGATAAGACAAGAGGAAATGGGTTCAAGTGATGCCAGGTGAGGTTTAGATTGGATATTAGGGAAAAATTTGTTCACTGAAAGGGTTATTAAACATTGGAAAAGGCTGCCCAGGGAGGGGGTGGATTCGCCATCCCTGGAGGTGTTTGATAAAAAGGGCAGACGTGGTACTTGGGGACATGGTTTAGAAGTGGTTTTGTCAGGGTAGGTGAATGGTTGGACTGGATGATCTTAAAGGTCCCTTCCGACCTCAACAATTCTATGATTCCATTTGTAAACTCCTGCTATTGCATGAGTCTGCTACTAACAGCACCACTTTTTTGCTCATATGCAACAAATACCTGGCTCCTCACAAACACGAACAGCCGCTGCAAATCACCAAGAGATCTGGATTTCTTTATAATGAGGTCTTGGGGCCAGGTAGGACAATATTACGAAAGGGTGAGAACTACAAGCCTTGCCCATAAACACATCACACGTAGTTTTATTTGTATAATTTAAGTGGAAAAAAAAAAACACTTAATTGGGCTAAAGCTGATTTGCGTAAATAACAGGAAAGCACAAAGAAAAGCACAAACTTAATAGGCAAAACAAGAACTTTGTGAAGGCTGTGATTAAAGTTAAGCATTCCCAGAGACTTAATAACATGCTCGTCTCTGCAGCGCCCGAGTGCTCCACAGATAGAGAGGCTTTTCATAGCATTTCAGGAATATTCAGGTTCCTGCAGTGCTATTCTGGTTTTACAAACAGGGAGCCCCGGCACATGCACATTACGTGTAAGAGAATCCAATTGGAGAGGCCCAAAACTTGACTACTTATACACACACACACGTGCTTCAGATACAAAGCTGCTGGTTAGGAAACAGAGAAAGTCAGAGGTCCTGTCTCATGTATTTCAAAACTGTTAAAAACTACAGGAGAATGGAAACCAAATTTAACACAAAGCAACCACATTTCTTCGTAGATTTGTAAAGTCTGAAATTTAAACTGAAATTGCCGAGAAAACTCTACCTGCGCGTATATGTGTATATGCATATAATGCTGATACTTGCTATGAAAAATACCGGCTCAGTTCTGTAAAGGTTAGTGGGATTAAAAGAAAGAAAAGAAAAATAAGAAGGATCAAAATTTTAATCTATACATAGGATTGGTAATGCTGGAGCAACTTGGTGAAACAATATACATGAACTCTTCATTCTACTATTTCTGATTTCAACATCAATGGATGAAAGAGCAAAAAGATTGCATTTGAGTGAAGAGACGCTGCAGAAATGTAGAGGCAGCAACATATCTACTGAAAAATCATTCAGCAAAAAAAAAAAAAATAAGAAAGAAAATAAAATATCTGATTTAAGACCATCTCCTTGAAGGAAAATAGTCAAGACTGAAAGTCTTCATTTCAGGGTAGATTGCTCCTGTTCCAAATGAAAAAAAAAAAAAAACATTCTGAGCATTTTGTTAAAGATGAAAACCATTAGAAGGCTTTCACCTCTTCAGTGTCTCCTCCCAGCACTCACGGCTCCCACATGGCTCCCTGAAGGAGACCTCCGAGAACGCAGTGTGTTTGCCATAATGCATTCTGCACGCACCTTCGCAGCTATTACTGAAGATGCCCATGGTACCAGGGCCAGTACAACACTCAAGATCAGTAAGAAAATGCAATTTCTGTTGAAACGTGTAAAAAAAAAAATATATATTCCATTTGAGGACTGTCAAACGTTTCAAACTGAAAACATGTTGAAATGCTGGATTTTCCTTTGCTCTGAGTAGAAACCCAAAAGGCAACATCCACATTCCATCTACCCAAGAACCTAGCCGAAGGTCCTGCACCATAAACACTCTCTTTTCGAGGTTACACAGGTCTCCAAATTGCTGCTGAGCAACTGCCCACGACTTCTACCCCTGGAACCTCTTAAGAGTATTCATTTACTAAGCCTTTGGCAACCTTAAGAGATACAACCTTCATTTCTATGTGCTCGCAGCAGCGGTTGGGGCCAGGACTTGGTTCAGGTGTGGATGGAAGTCCTCACCATAGGCTGAAGGTCTCTCTGCGGAATTCCTGGGTCTGTGTGCAGACCATCTGCTCACAGCATGATGCCCTGGAACAAGCTGCACAATGTTACGGTCTGCAGTATGGAGCCCAGTAATGACATTCTGTCACTGGTTCTACTGGAGTCCCCCAGCACTGTTGGGTTTAGTGCAGAGCCGTACTGCATCGCACAGGGCTCTCCTGCAGAGCCAGCCTCCTTTCTGTCCCTGCAGCCGCCGGACTGCGCAACATGGGACCATGCTCACAATTACAGGAGACACCGACTCGCTAACCTTGCGTTTCACCGGCACCCTCCAGCAAGCAGAAGGCAAACACAGATTTCATAGAATCACAGAATGGTTTGGGTTGGAAGGGACCTTGAAGATCATCCAGTTCCACCCCCCTGCCCTGGGCAGGGACACCTCCCACCAGCCCAGGGTGCTCCCAGCCCCGTCCAACCCGGCCTTGGACACCTCCAGGGATGGGGCAGCCACAGCTTCTCGGGGCAGCCTGCGCCAGGGGCTCACCACCTGCACAGTGAAAAAATTCTTCCTCATATCTCATCTAAATCTCCCCATTTCCAGTTTGAAGCCATTCCCCCTCACCCCATCACTCCATGCCCTTGTAAAAAGTCTCTCCCCAGCTCTCCTGGAGCCCCTTTAGGCACTGGAAGGCCACAATAAGGTCTCCGCGGAGCCTTCTCCTCTCCAGGCTGAACCGCCCCTCTCCCAGCCTGTCCTCCCCGCAGAGGGGCTCAGCCCTCACAGCATCTCCGGGCCCTCCTCTGGCCCCGCTCCAACAGCTCTGTGTCCTTCTGCTGTTGGGCCCCCCCCGAGCTGGAGGCAGCGCTGCAGGGGGGGCTCCCCAGAGCGCAGCAGAGGGGCACAGTCCCCCCTCGCCCCGCTGGCCACGCTGCTGGGGATGCAGCCCAGGATGCAGTTGGCCTTCTGGGCTGCAGTCGCACATTGCCGGCTCGTGTTGAGTTTCTCATGAATCAGCACCCCCAGGTCCTTCTCCTCAGGGCTGCTCTCCATCCAAGGGCTATAAGCTGAGAGTCACCATCTCACCATATCAAAATCCCTGCACTTCTGATGGCCTCCACTGGGATGCTCCCCTCACTCCCCTCGCCACCCAGCCCAGCCACAGGCTCTGCTCAGCGCTCACCACTGGCAGCTCATGAAGCTTTTCTGGGGAACTTCGCTTCTTGAAGAGACAGAACCCTTCCGTGTGCATCTCCTGCTCCCTCCCTCACAGGAGGCCGGACGCAAGCCTTGTTCTCCAGGGTTTCCTGGGAAAACCTTCTCCAACACACCAACAAGGACACCCGCTTTGCAAGGAACCACTGCCAGCGATGCTCCAGGAATGCCAAACTGCAAGAACTTCAACCAGTTAAAGTAGCATCAATGATAGCAAAAGCACGGAACACCATGTACCGGAGGACTACAGCTTTCATCCAACGGGTGCCACCAAGGGGTCCTGTTGATGGTCCCTCACACCACGTCCAGTGGCCACCAACCGCACAGGGATGCGCAGAACGCACAGATGCCATAGGGGCACACCTGACTCGGGACCAAACCAGCCCTGACTTCATCCGCGCGGCAGAGAGCGCAACGCAGGAGACAAAAATATTAATCTTTTCTTTGCAAAAATATCTAGGCGCCACTTCCCTCACAACAAAAAATAAAATGCACTATCCAGTAGATATAAAACAAGCTATCACTCTTAGGTGGGAAAATAAAATGTCACTGTTCGCTTTACATACACAAAATGGTAAGTACATAAATTCATGTTTTGCAATATGCGCGAGAATAATAGCTGCTTCCTTTTCTTACAGAAAATAACACCTTCTAGTAGCTGGAGCTCGCAGCTGGTAAATGATGTGCATTACCATTCACCAAACTCCAGTGCCTCGTGCCTTTATCTTTGCAACATTGCTGATACATTGAGAAAACAATTATATCATTACTGATAACTGTGGAAGGCAAACCTGCCCCAAGACAGGCTCTCAGAACGGATACGCAGCCTGCAAAAAGCTTATTAACTTCTCAGTTTAAACCACTTAACTAAGCAATTGGCTCTCGGTGTTTTTATTACTCTTCATATTAAGTGTAAAGATTAGCCAGGAAATGCTTCAAGCAGTACCGTAACACATTGCCGCCCCGCAGCAGCGCCCGCACGGCGCACGCTTCCCCGTAGCTCGCACGCCGCCGGGGGTGCCACTGGATTAGCATTGATCGCACCGACCAGGAATGGGATTCCAAGGGAGGGGAGGGGGGAAAGATGTAGAAAGGCGGTTGGGGGTCTTCGTGCTCCTCCCTGCACCGCTCTCCCCCCCGAGGGGCAGCCCAGGGGGTGTCCCGAGCGGCGGCAGCCAGGGCTGAGCGCGCTGCTGGAGGAAGAGTTGGGGTCCACCCGAAGATCTCCCGCGCAAACCGCCTCGCGTGGGTGTATATTGTCCAGGGGGAAGAAAACCTTCTTTCCTTTGTGCTACTTACGGACCGCAAACGTGGCAGGAGGCCGGGAATGCCCCTGTTCCGCCAGGCGTGCTTCCCCGACCCGCTGCTCTCCGTCCGAAATACTGTATGTGATAGTGCTTAAACTATTGCAATATTCTAAACATACATCAACAAAGGACGGGCCACCGCTCCCCGGCGCAGAACGCCGCCATGGCGCCGGTCCTTACACAGAGGGCTGGAGCGGTGCCTCCTGCCGGGAGCGGAGCCGGACTGTCCCCGGGCATCCCGGGAGGAGCACGTCCATGGGACGGGGTTCCACCAGGGACACCCCCACTCCCCAGCGCTGCCCAGAGCTCTCCAGTTGAGCATCGGGCGATGCTGGCAGGAGGGGAAGGCAGCTTACTGCAACGGCTTGCTAAAACATCAAAATATGGAACCGATTCGAGCGGTTCAACATGTTTCAATACAGAACAATATTCGCTGCTAATTAATCAGCCTGGCAAACGAACCCAAACAGTACGGATCTCTTCCAGCACACTCTGAGTCGCTGCGTTACTGGCGAAATCCAAGGGGAACTTCCTTGTGTTTTGTACTTTGTAGGGCAAAGACCAAGGTAAGAGGGCTCTGCTGTCACCCGAACGGGCACTCCCTTCCGTCTACAAAAGGACGAAACACTGACAGCAAGCCGTGAAGAATATCCTAATTCTGAACCGAAGGATACACATCAGGGGCTTCAACATCGGTAGCATTTTACTTCTTAACCTTTTCTATGAGACAACTGCTGTTTCAAATGCCTACTGCAGCTCCAGGCTGGAGGGGTTCAGCTTTCCTGCCAGGCGTTTTCTCTCCTTTCCCAAGTATAAAGCTCGGCTCTTCCTTTAACAGCTGTGACATTCCTGCGTTATGCAGATTAATGGAATTTATTTCACAAATATCATTGTGCATAACTGGGTCTTAACGAGATGATGGATCAATTGCTCTTCTCTACTGATAGCTGCCTGCAGAGAGCCCACCAAATTCTCAAAATTAGCAGCCAAAAGGAGAATTATACGTGAACTATGATGGGTTGTTTGTATGTATATGCTGGGAGTGACTGGCCCTCTCATCGCAGAAGTCCACAACAAGTTATGGAATGACCTGTCACAATCTTCTATAATCACAGATGGTCTTTTCTGTCTTTATCAGTAATTTAGAGGATGAAACACACTTTGCCATCAAGGTTCAGATCAAGCAGGAGACTTTCAGCTGAATGGAATGCAACCCTTACTTTAGAAAATGGCTTACGCATCTTTGGGAAGATGCATTAAAAAAAAAAAAAAAGAAAAAGAAAAAGTAAATACTTAATTATTTATGTCCTACTGACCTGGTATCAGCTGAGGTGCCAACACCACTGTGGGAAGAGGCCTGGAGGCAGCAGCTGGCCTGGCTATAGCCATGGCGACTTGATTGGTCATTAACAGAGGCTTCTCGTTGCCCTGGAAGAGCCTTGATTCCTCAGGATGTATCCACGCGGAATCCAGAGCAAATGCATTATTCAAGTATATCTGTCCAACACAAGTAAATAAAAGAACGTTAAGGTTTGAGATACAAAATTCAGACATCAAGGCGAGAATGAGGTACCTTTAGCTCCATATTACAACGCAGGTAGTATCTCAAGTTGGGGACAAACTTGCAAAAATAGATGGATTTCTGCTCCATCAGTGTTGTAGGCTGCGTTTAGCTGACCGTTTAAAAATTAACCGGCTTTTAACACGACTCATCAGCCCGTGCAGCACCACAAAAAGAAAAGAATAGCTGAAGGCAATTGTGCCCCCGACAGAGCTCCTCCAGCGCCAGCCCACCTGCGACTGAGGGACCGCACCGGGGAGAGGGGCACGGGGGAGGGAAACGGGATGAAGCCGCAAAGCCGCGGTTTGATCATTCAGCTAGGTTAAATGTATGGATGTAGGTAACTGTGGGCGGGACGAGGGCGCGGGACCCACACCCTGGCACCGGGGAGGTGGCAGCGCTCACAGTGACACCGCCGCCGCCAGCGCTGTGCCACGGCACCCCTTTTGGGGATAAACAGTGGAGGTGCCAAGAAGACAGGGAGACTGGAAAACTCTCCTAATCACATCCCATAATAAAATTAAAACATTCTACTCAATGTAATAAAGATTAATATTAAAGATAGAAAGATATATTAAAGATATCAAAGATATTTTAGTCTTTTTAAAACTTCAGAGGAGTGGAGATATGTAACCGCTAAAGTAGCCTCCTCCATTAACCGTTCCTTACGACATCCCTCCTCCGCGGGGTTTTGCCTGACCTTTCGCACCCTTCACAATTCACAAAACCCATAACATTTTTCAGCTTATATACTTTAGCCTTAAAAATACTTCAACATACCAAGATTAGACTTACTTTGCAGTTCGGTAGCCTTTTATCGATCCAGTTTTTCCCAGCATGTGGGGGAACCGTAGCTGTGTACACAGGTGGAAAAACAGGAACAAATTCCACGCTTGAAGAAGGTGAAAATCCTATGACTGGAGAATGGGCTCCAAATATCCACTTAGGGAGGTAGGGGAAAAAAAAAAAAAAAACCAAGACAAGTTAAAACAAGGATTTTACCCTGAGTAAACTGATGCTTTTCCCTAATTACACAAAAGATGAGTACAGAAAATTTTAAACGCGTCTCTTCAGCCCAACAACCATTCGTGTTCCTTTAGGCATTACACGGTGAGTGACACATGGCACTGACGTTACGAACCGCTTTAGAAAGCCACAAATCGGTAGCCTGGCAGTAAAACCAGTACTTGGCTAATGGCTGCTAGTCGCCAGGAAAGCTTGGCTTTTCTCGGCTCAAACAGAATCTCACATGCAAAACAAAAACATCATAGAAAGTGTTTTTAAAATTCGTCTCCAGGCAAACAAGAACCAAAGGCAATGTCAGAAACATATTTTCTCTTAACTTAAATTCGTTTGGCAAATGGGTTCCCACAGTAAAACCACCTCTGCAGTTTATTTAAGTGGTCTCACACTGGGGAATAATTGATGTTACTGTTTCATTAGACCCAGCACTACCTATTTTCTCCCTCCCACTCACTCTTCTCCCAAACCACAAGAGACGCTCGTGCTCAAAAAGGCTGGAAATCTCCACATGAAATCGAGCGGATACTACAGTGCTCAAATCTCTGTTTTATTTTTACTGCTTTCTTGTAAAAAAATACAAAGACAAGGCAAAACTACGAGCGGAGCTTCCAACATCTCTTCCGTAACAGGACAAACACTCGGACCGGAACGCTTTACTATTTCAAGCAGCCTTCCGACAGCAATTAATAATTGAAATATTCACTGGGCAAAGCACCAGCGAGACAGATTTGGTTCACTTTTTGCGAGTCAAAACTTCAGTTTTTATGAATATTCAGGAAAAAAGAAAATAATAATAAAAAAAAACCACCACCAAAACCCCCGAACAGTTGAGGCTGCCTCTGACTGGTTTGCTTCCTCCCCGGTCTCTGCAGCACACGCACCCCGCAGCCGCCGCTCCCCGGCGGATGGAGCCGAGCGCAGCGCGGCCGCGGAGCCCGGCACCCCCCAGCCCCTCTCCAGCCCCCCTCCCCCGGGGAAGCCCCCCGGCGGCTCCCCCCGCCCGCCGGCGGGGAGCGCAGCCCGCCCCGCGGCATCACCCGCCGCTCCGTCCCGCCGCTCCCGGGGGCTGACGGTGGGCTCCGGCCAACGGCCGCGGGAAACTTCCAGCCCCGTCTACCCTTCCCCGGCCCCCCGCTGCGGGCCGAGCCCCCCCGTACCTGGCCGTGGCGGAGCGCGGCGTGCCGGTCGGCGGCGGGCAGCAGCGGCAGGAGCGGCTCGGCGGGGACGCGCCAGCCCGGGGCGGCCCGCAGGAGGGCGGCGGCGGGGGGGGGCGCCGGCAGCAGCAGCGGCGGCGGAGGCGGTGGGGGGACACCCCCGGCGGCGCCCACCCTGATGAGCCCCGGGAGCACCCAGGCCCAGGGGGGCGGCGGGGGCTCGGGGGCGGCGGGGGGCGGCGGTGGCGGGGGGAAGCAGAGGAGGGGCGGCGGGCGCTGGGCTGGGGGAGCCGGCAGCATCCTACATGGCAGGGATGGGGGGGAGCGCGGCGGAGCCCCCCGCCCCGCTCCGCACCGCACCGCCGCCGAGTGAAACTCCACTCCGCGGTCGGGCCCCGCCGGTAGAGCTCCGCCCGGCGTGGGGGGGGGGGGGGGGAGCGGGGCGGGGGCTGCGCTGGGGCCGCCCCCGGGGGAGGGGGGCGCCCGGGAGCCGGGCTGCCCGGCCGCCGCCGCCCCCCGCCGGAGGAGCGCTGCCCTTGCTCTGGGTCTGGGGGGAGAGGGAAGGCTTTTCGGCGTGATATGGCGGTCGGCTTTTCCACCAGCGGCTGCGGGCACCCTCCGCTCGGGGCGGAGCGGGGGGGGGGGGGGGGGGGGGGACACGGACGGCGTCGCCCCCGTCTCGGGTGACCCACGGCTCCCACGGGGGGGGGGGGGGGGGTCGGGGAGTGGGGGTGGGCGCCGTCGGACGCGCCGCCGAGGGGATGCGGAGCGGTGCCGGGGATGGGCGCGACGCCGCTGCCCTCCCCCCCCCCCCCCTCCCCCCCCCCCGCCGGGACGGACGGACGGAGCGGAGAGAGCGGCTCCAGCGGGACGGGCCGCGGCATCGGGCCCGAACGCCCCCCGGGGTGAAGCCCTTCTCCTCTCGTCGGCGGCCGTCGCACGGGTTCGCTCCCGGGCGGGAGGAGAGCGGCCCCGGTGCTGCCGCCGGGGGGAGGCGGCGTGGGAAGGGGGTGCCCAGCGCCGCACTGGGACCCCAGGGGGTGCCGGCGTGGGGAAGGTGGGAAGAGTCCCACCGCCCGGGGACGCCACCACCGGCCCTGCCACGCACCCGCGGCTTCTGCCGGGCCCTGGAAGAAGCCGTCGGGGGCTCCTCATTCAAAATTAAGCCTTTGACGCTGGGTGCCCGGTGACCCCCGGCAGCCGGGAGGGGGGCGTCACACGTGGTGTAACCATCTGAGGCAAAACCAGCACCGACCTGTGCGAACGCCGGAGAGACCGTCTCCCTTCTCTGGCCCGGGTCGGGCAGGCCCTGGGGTGAGCGACTCGTTTGTTTGCGACCTGTGGGCTTATTGCTCTTCCCTTCTCCTCCATCCTTTCCGCGGCTCCGAGGAGAGAGGAGCTGAGCAAGCCTCTTCTAGCCACCGCCGGCGTCGCGCTCGCGGCCTCTCCAGCAGAAAAGGAAGGAATAACAGTGAAATGGGCTGAGCCGGAGCTCACAGGACGTACGAATGCTTCAACTTCATGGTTTAAAATCATTGCTTACACATCCCTGCCGAAGCACCAGCGCTGCTCCGGCTCTCCATCGCAGCGGCGCAGCAAGCGCTGCGGGGTGGGAAAAGGCAAATATCCCGCGGCACCGGTCCGGAGTTTGTGATTCACTGCGGTCCCAGACCGTCAGAGTCTGATGGAAAACTTATTACATCGGGGTGACACGGCTGCACGGAGGCAAACCAGGGGCTTCTCAGACGGCACGGAAGAGAGTCAAAGGTCTCAGAAATTTAATCTTTTCTCCTCAGCCTCTCTAATTTTATGTGGTGTGCAGAGGAGTTGGATCTCCCGTGGCAGTGAATAACCTTAGTAAAGGTGTAATTCCCAAGAAATTTTGAAATTGAATTATTATGATCTGTGGATAAACACGAGATCAGGGAAATACACTGCTTACAATTATCCTCAGAGGGATACTGGGTAATACAGATTTGAGTAATCTACAAAGTGACAGAAATCAGATAAAGAGAAGATCACTTCTAAATGTTTTAGTGCTTGGCTATTTGTTAAACTCAAAACTCCCTTCCTGGTAATTGTAAGCGAACAGAGAAACAGAAACATAATGACAACAACAACAAGAAAAACAAACAAAAAAAAAAGTTGTTTCCTAAGAAAGGCAGCTTCTTTGCTCAGGCTCCCTTTTCCCCCGCTTCAAAAATAGTAATAAAATTCTTGTTGCCTTCCTGCCTGGAGCTGGGGAGGCGTTTGGGGGTTCCCAGTCCGTGCGCGCGGCAGGTTGATGCCGAGCCCGTACGCAAGAGGCTCATCGTGGTCCAAGCTCAGCGCTCCCACGCTGCACCCGGCGGGCGAGGGGTGGCAGCGGGAGCGAGGGGTGACAGCGGGAGCGAGGGGTGACAGGAGGAGCAAGGGGTGACAGGAGGAGCAAGGGGTGATGGTGGGAGCGAGGGGTGAGGGCAGGATTGAGGAGCAGGAGTGAGAGGTGATGGCAGGAGTGAGGGATGACAGTGGGAACGAGGGGTGACAGTGGGAACAAGGGGTGTCAGCAGGAGACGGATGACAGGAGGAATGAGGGATGATGACAGAGCAACGGGTGACGGCAGGAGACGGGTGATGGAAGGAGCGAGAGGTGATGGCAGGAGCGAGGGGTGATGGCAGGAGCGAGGGGTGATGGCAGGAGCGAGGGGCTGCCTCCCCAGCAGAGCCCGGCGGCACACGCTGCGGGGCTCTGCTTTTCCCGGCCGGCCCAGAGAGCGGCAGTGATGCCGAGGCCAGCGCCGGCGCGCAGACGGAGCCAAGGCGGCAGCGAGCGCTCGGGCAGCCCTCGCCGTGGCCGGGCAGGAGCCCCAGCAGCGGGCCTGGGGCGGGGGACAGAGCCCGCTGGCCCCGGCGGGGTGACGGCTGGCCGCTCGCTGCCGCTGGCGCCACACAAAGTGAAAACTTTGAGATAAAGTTTTCGCGCTCTGGACTCGCTCCCCACGCTCCTGCGCACGGGATCTGCGTCACGCTCACCTGCGGAGCACGAGGTGCTCTCCCCTAAAGAGCGCAGCAGCATCTCAAGCGCTCCTCACCGCTGCTCCCCGCTGCACAACGCGCAGTAGGTCGCTGCCTTCTGGTCGGGGGCTGCCCTGAACACGCGTTTTCCACAGGGACAAGGCTGGCGCAGTGTCCCCGTGTTCCGGTGAGAAGTGACACGGGGCTGAGCAGTTCCCCAGTTCCTCGTGGAGCATATTCCCAGCACCCGTAGCAATCGTGCTCTTGCCCTGCTGACGAGCTTGTTACACATTCCTGTGAGCCAACGGGGCATTTACCGGCACGTTAAAACCTGATGTGCTCTAAATGATGTATATCACCGCGAGGATGGTACCGTAACCCACTTACCAGTTCAGCAACAGTGCCTCCCAGTCACACGCACGGAGTCTCCCCAGTGCTCAGTGCTGGGCGAAACGCGTGACAGTGATGCGGGTGGGCTGGAGATGCTGCTGGTCCACTGGGGCTAAAGAATGGAAAGGAGCGGGGGGGAGCAGAGACGTGGTGATAACCTATAAATATGCATGAGGGCTGCTGACAGGAAGAAGGGATTAATTAAGTTCAACAAGGCCAAGTGCCAGGCCCTACAGCTGGGTCAGGGCAATCCCAAGCACACATATAGGCTGGGTGGGGAATGGCTGGAGAGCAGCCCTGAGGAGAAGGACCTGGCGTGCTGATTGACGAGAAGCTCGACATGAGCCGGCAATGTGTGATCGCAGCCCAGAAGGCGAACCGCATCCTGGGCTGCATCAGAAGTGTGGCCAGCGGGCGAGGGGGGACTGTGCCCCTCTGCTGCGCTCTGGGGAGCCCCCCCTGCAGCGCTGCCTCCAGCTCGGGGGGGCCCAACAGCAGAAGGACACGGAGCTGTTGGAGCGGGGCCGGAGGAGGGCCCGGAGATGCTGCGAGGGCTGAGCCCCTCTGCGGGGAGGACAGGCTGGGAGAGGGGGGGTTCAGCCTGGAGAGGAGAAGGCTCCGCGGAGACCTCAGAGCCCCTTCCAGTGCCTAAAGGGGCTCCAGGAGAGCTGGGGGGGACTTTTTCCAAGGGCATGGAGTGATGGGATGAGGGGGAATGGTTTCAAACTGGAAGAGGGGAGATTTAGATGAGATATGAGGAAGAAATTCTCTCCTCTGAGGGCGGTGATCCCCTGGCGCAGGCTGCCCCGAGAAGCTGTGGCTGCCCCATCCCTGGAGGTGTCCAAGGCCGGGTTGGACGGGGCTGGGAGCACCCTGGGCTGGGGGGAGGTGTCCCTGCCCAGGGCAGGGGGGTGGAACTGGATGGTCTTCAAGGTCCCTTCCAACCCAGACCATTCTATGATTCTATTCTATGAATGTCTGCTGTACAGAACAAGAAGCAGCAGTCCTAAACTGTAGCAAGAAAAATCTAGTTTGGGCCTTGGAAGAGTTTTCTAAGGGTGAGAAAGGGACACCGAAGGGCTGCGGTCTCCCCCAGTGCAGTTGGGGAAGGGGCGAGGGAGTGACCCACCGGCGCAGCACATCCCCTACCGGCCTTGGGGCTATAACCGAACTGGAAAAACCTCTCATGTCAGCAAAGGGGGGGTTGTTCTCCACTTTTCTTGACAAAAGGGAGAGTAAATAGAAAGGTCACAGTGAAAGTAAACAGAAGTGTTTGGGTCATAACTTTTTCCAACTATTGCAACTTCAACTTGGAAGTGCTTTGGGGGAAAAAAAAAAAAGGCACCTGAGACAATCAGTCTCACATCTAGTGAACACATCAGCCCTTGAATGCCACAAAGTGTACTTTAGGTAGCCAAAAAGTCATTTTTGCACTGAAATAAAAGGTTTAGAGCCATTATCTTCCTTTTTAAGTCTGAAAAATGGGTCTAACATTCACAAAGGGATCCCTTTCATTAATATCTAAATTATAGACTTCCCTTACTGAGGACTTCATGCCGAGGTTGTCTTGTTGTGAGACAGTATCGGGTAACGGCCAAACTTTCTGCAGGCAACGCACCAAACTACTTTACAGACCAGGGGGTGTAACTCTCCGTTGCAGCACAGTAGCCCTCCGTAGGGATAAACTTAATTTGCTGTGGTAAACGTGACCAGAACAGTCTCCTGTACCATATGTAGCACCCCCTGTACACAGCCACATCTGTCGCCGTGGATATCTGAACGTACCGAAGCTGCCTGTAGCTGATAACACTGACCAGAATCTCGGCAGAATTACACACTTCAGCAAATTCCTAATAAATAAATTCCTCCCTGCCTCCGTGTGCTCTCTAAGTCAAAGTCCCGGGGAGTGGGGTTTGCAGCTGTCTGTGCCGGCGGCTGCCTCTCAGGTTAAACTGCTCATTTCGCAGCGTGCGGAGGGGCTGGAGCGAGAAAAGGGAATCTCCTCTGCCATCTTCCGGCATCTCGTGCTGTGTGAGAAAGCAAGCCTCAACACAAGCACTTTTTTTTCTTTCTTTTCTTTCTTTTTTTTTTTTTTTTTTTTTTTTTGAGGCACTCACCCACCTGATTCGCTCTGTCAGAGCAGCGCAGCAATCAGGAACCCCATCTGAGGAGTTCTTATTCCTTCCCAAGCAGGGCTGTCAAAATACCCGGCCAGACAAATGACCTGGCTAGCTGATTATTCTGTTGAGTTTTCTCATAACAACATAGACTAATAGTCTGTCCCTTGGGTTAATCCTTATCTCTGCATTAGTCATTTGTTTCCAACAGCGGCAACTAGCAGATATTTCAGAAATGTATCAAATAAACCCACTATGCACCTAATTGTGCGACACTGGTACTACGAAGGGAAATGAGCTTGAGTCCAGCTAGCAATCGCTTTACAGTCTGTAGCACGAGGATTGCTTGTTCCTACGTCTTTTATTCTAGCCGGCAGCACCACAGATGCTATTTTTATTCTCCTATGCAGCTCATCTGAAGCTTTGACAAATCCCCCTTTTGGAAACGGTGGCTACCAAGCGGTAGTCGCTCTATACCTGGATAGAGGAATTAAACCCCGATGCCTAAACCCGTCAGGTTCTCGTGTGATTTAGCTGCCAGTGCCTGTGCCGAGGAGGAGCTCTGTGGGAGCGGTGGATGGTGGAACAGATTCCACCGCTCCTCAGAGCACAAGTGAGTCCTCTGCTGAACAGAGTCCCCAAGGCGAACGCATCAAATGAACAATGCTGAAGTAAAATGACCTTTCGTTTCTATTCCTGTAATGTGAAATACCCCATCTCTGATCTGATTTTTGCTAAATTCCGTTGGTTTCCCTGAGCCCCGTTTCAACCCCAGTAAGAGAAAGCACAGAAATAGGAGTCAAATGGATAGTAGCTTCAGTACCATAAAAATCGCTGCAGGAAAACATGCACGATGCGCGACGTCAACCTTTCTAGGAGCCCTTTTGCAGTCTCTGGGGATGACGAGAACTGCCTTGGGACACCCGGCTCCCCGGGAGGCTGCCCTCAGCGCCAGCAGGGGGTGATCCACGGCAAACCAGGTCGGCCGGTCAGACCAGCACTGCTGGGCACCCAGAGGACACGGACACCCGGAGCTGCAGCAGGAGACAGGCAAGGAGCATTGAAAATCACACAGCAGTGGTTAAACAAGGGGATACACTCCGGGAAACTACAGAGAAGTCACCTAAATTTCGTTGGGTTGAAGGGATCACCTTGCTTCACAAGCCCCGCAGGACGAGGCTACAGATATTGAAACGAGCTGGTGTGAGAACGAGTGGTGGATGAGCAACCAGCAGGATTTGGCCATGGTCTGGAGACCTGACAGAGCAGCTGAGGACTTGCAGATGGTCCTGTCACCCCGGGGGACCATCCTGCAGGTCAGCACAGCCTCCGCCAGCCTGGGAGTGGGGCTGGTTTGCGGCTCGTAGAAAGGTGAGTGTAGAAAATCACCTCTGGGTGGGAAAACGGGTGGAGCAGCGTTCCTCCATCCCCAGCCTGCCCCTGCAGACACCAACACCTTCTGCTGGTGGGAATGAACTGAGTCCTCGTCATGCTGCTGGTGAGTTCTGGAGCTGCTCTGCCATTGACACTTTTCCGTTTCCAAGTTAGCTATTTGTTCCTTTTTCTCTCTGTCTTCAAACCTTGCCAGCCTTCAGGTTTCTTGGTGGTCCCACCAGGAGATTATGGCTAATCTTCACCTTGCTGGGTGCTAGATCAGCTCAATGGCAGTTTGAGCAGCTGTCAGAGAAGGATGCGATTGCACAAAGATGATTGCCGAGTCAAGCTGTAAAATCTGAATTTCCTTTTTGTTGTACTTCAATCAATTTGTTTTCTGATTTCTTATACAATATTCTTAAGGGTTTTTTGTACAAAAACAGGGTTATTGAAACCAAAATTTCAAACTCCGGTCATTTAGGAAGGGAAAACAAATGAGAGACCGCTCCCTTCAGTTGCATGGTGAACTGAAAGCAGGAGCATGGAGGGGACAGACAAATATCTCCTGCCAGGACTGCTGGGACAGCTCAACCCAATTGCTAAAATCCTAATTTATTCTAATCATGTTGGATGCAGAAGTCAAACATGCCTTTTTTTCTTTCAAAACAGAACAGCTAACGCATAGCCCAGAGTAAAGCTCTGCAGGGTTTTGCATATAGGAAGATCAATTCAGGCAGCTAAGAAAAGAAACAGGGAGACGTTCAAACCAAGAGAAATATTAAAAAATGGCATATTTTGTATGCTCATGCAAGAGACTTAGTTGCTGGAAACATTTCCCTTTTGAAATGAAGAGTAAAGAGCACAGTGATTTGAGGCAAGATTTGCTTTTTAACTAGTCAGATGGAATACGTATCTGTTGGGTCTAATTTTAACCCTCTTTGGTAGCCATTCCCAGTTCCATCAGAAGGATAAAAAAAACCCCGAGGATAAAGATCTCTACCTCTGGCCACCCTTGGTCCCAGAGCACTCTTGAGAGCGCCCACAGCTCACTTGGATCGGGCCCTTCCTTTAAAAGACTCCAAAAACTTTCCATGCCAGTTTGGGACCAAGCAACGCAGAGGTGCATCAACCCGTCTCCCCTCTACATCCAGGCAGATGAGGCGAGGGTGGCTAAAACCCCGATGAGAGGAGTCCTCGATATGCACCTGAGCTTCGTGTAACACAGTCAGGGCAGTGATGCTGCTCCATGTGTCAGTTTGTGAAGTTTAGAAGTGCAGTAGCTGCTTTTGGCAAAGCATTATATGAAGGGAACGGAGCTTCTCCCTGATCTCAGGGAACAGATATAAGAAGCCCTCTCCCAGCCACGTATGGTCACCGCCTCCTAAGTACAAGCATTGCCAATGCAAGCGTGTTGACCCGGTGCTGGTCCACACGCTCAAGAAGGTCCCTAGGGGCCTTCCATAGAAGATACTCCTGGTAGGCATTGCTGACTACAAGTTTCCTTATTCCCTCCTGTCTTTCAGTGCCTACAGATTGTCTGGAAGGAACCTATGGCTCTCAGAGGAGACAAATGGCAGAAAGGTGGACTTCTCAGAATCAGATTTGCACCTTCCTTGTCCTCTGAAATACTGAGGTACATACATAGCATTGAGGGTTTGAGGAGAAGATGTTGGATTGCAGCTGCTACACCCCAGAAGAGAATCAGTAGGGATCTTTTATTTTTAACCTTTCAAAAGAGGGATGCCTTCCCAATTTGCATTCTTCAGCCATCACTGAAAGCCTGGAGATCTGGTCCTCTGCATCACCACGTGTCTCATGCGTTTCGGGTACCTCAGGAAAGAGGTAGGAAGAAATTTTGAGCATTCCAGGTTCTCAGTGAAGTCAGATCAATGAATTCACTCACAATAACTTGCTTAGAAATTAACTGTTTCATGTATTTCAGCAAAATATGTATGCAATAAGCTCAAAACATCTAGCTAGTCAAAAAGCTGTGGATTCCAAAACAACAAACAACAGATGGTGCCATCTCACATCTACCTACTACTCTAAAGAGATACTTGATGGATAGTCAGATGGACTCCCTTGTAGAAAGACTAGCGGTAGGGTTTATAGTATAAAGATTCAAGTATTTTTGGTGCCCACTAGTAGCTAGTTTATCAATAAAGGGTGAAGAGCAGTAGTCAAATCTGCACACTCCATAGCAGTAGCAGGGCAGGCAGAAGCTACCGCAGTCCAGAAAAACAGTCTGTCGCATGCTCAACGACTTTTTATTTACTCTTCAAAGCAAGTTGCATTTCATCCTGGAGAGATAAAAAATTGTCCTCTTTTCACTGCTGTAGACCACTCAGCATTTTAACGCTGTGGGTTGCATGGAAGTTGGAAGAAGAGTCATCTTCGTATCAGTTCTTATAGTCCTAAACAAACATTTGTTATTGCTTAATCTCCAGTTTAGAAAAGATCAGTTTTCCAGAAGAGGCATAGGAGCAGTACTGCATTAACTGATAAGACATCAGACAGCAGCACAGCCCCACAGCTTATCTGATGGTCGCAAGGCCCTTCCTGAAACCGCTTCACTCGAACTCAGTGGTGGACGTTAGAAACAACAGGAACCATAGGAACAGCTCTGAAACACGCGTAGCATTAGAGAGCAACAAAAAGTGTGGTCAGCTTTGCAGTGGGCTGGAAACAGCCATTCATCACATTTTGTCTTGAAGAAAATCTTCAAAACTGCCCACAGGACAGAATTTTCTGCCTCAGAGCTGCTGTTTCCAGCGTGCACAGCGACTGCTGGTCCTCGAAGGATGGTCTTGTCATTCACCAGAGAAGGAGAAGGCTTCTGGGTGCAGACGTGACGCCCCACGGGAACGTTCTGGATACCAAGTGGGAGTGTTTGAAAGGTGCTGCACCCACCCACCACACTACTGTTGTGCACAACACGCACCAAATCCGTTGGGGAAGAGACAGTAATGTTTCATGCCAAGGACAGACTTTTCCTGAGGCACCTAATTATCATCAGCCCACACGCTATTTTCACAAATTGCTTCGAAGGGTTTACTGCGCAGGCAGCGTTAGGAGACAGTTGGTTACACTGAACTCGGGTTATTTAAAATACAGGAGGGGAGGGAGGGCGAGTTGTGGGCACTTCGGTCTCCACAGAAGGTGGAAAATCATTACTACCTCTACTTTGTACACCAAGGTAAATACATGTTTTTACCTTCTTAATTATTTTACCTCCCCATGTTAACACGGTTATGTCAAAGCTCATTGCAAGTTTAAAACTTCACTTTATCAGCCGAGCAATTTTATGTTTATGAGCTTTATCCTCATTGTTGTAACTTTAATACACTTTCGTTACCTAATTATTTCTCTTCCCAGATTACTGCTCTTAAATAACATCACTATTATTCTGGATTCAGTGGTGGAGACAGCATACCAGATCACATACTTATCTCCAAAACCAATTTGGGAACCAAATGTGGAAATACCAGTGTCAAGTTACAAAAAAAAAACGTACCAAGAACTAATTATTCCATCTGGAAACCTTCAGCTTTAATTTCTCCAACAGTAAATCCCCCGGTACCATTCTTCAGTCACTCAGCTGTAATGGGTTCTGCTCCACTCCCAGAAGAACATTTCGCAACACTTTCAGGATGGAGCTCTCCCGGTCTCTCCTTATTGCAGGTACTTTTGCTCACTGCCTAATTACCCATTTCGGGGAGGATTTTACTTTGCCATTGGCCGTTAGCTTAGGCTGTTCATTGCACCCCAAGTCCGTTCTCCTGCAGTTTGGGATGCTGACGGCAAGCCTATGGGCATTTCGCCTCCCCAAGCCTGGCGAGAAAGGCAGGGACCTCCTCGCAGCGGCACAGCCACCATCCTCTGCAACCGGCTTAGGGCTGGATAAAAGACGTCTGGTTTTCATACGTATTAAAGTGCTCAGTCATTCACTTAGGAATTAGGTGGAACACAAAACCATTTTAAAAACAATGCTTGCATGGAAATCCCTGCCTCCGAGCTGTGCACGTGCTCTCCTCCTGAGCAGGCCGTGCTGCTCTGCATGGGGGCACACGAGCCTGGGAGGAGAAGCAGGGTCTGGGGTCTGCCAGAAACCTCCAGCACCTGGAAGTCCTCTGGCAAAAACCAAAACCCAGTCCAAGCTTCTCCAGTAAGTGCTAAGCTCCCAGCTACTACAGCAGACACCAGCACATCGTGAGCAGTTCATAGTATCTTAGAACGGTTTGGGGTGGAAAACACCATGAAGATCACCCAGCTCCAACCTCCCTGCCCTGGGCAGGGACACCCCCCCCCAGCCCAGGGTGCTCCCAGCCCCGTCCAACCCGGCCTTGGACACCTCCAGGGATGGGGCAGCCACAGCTTCTCGGGGCAACCTGGTCCAGGGGATCACCACCCACACAGGAGAGAATTTCTTTCTGGTATTTAATCTAAATCTCCCCTCTTTCAGTGTCAAACCCTTCCCCCTCATCCCATCGCTCCCTTCCCTGATCCAGAGTCCCTCCCCAGCTCTCCTGGAGCCCCTTTAGGCACTGGAAGGTCGCCGTAAGGTCTCCCCAGAGCCTTCTCCTCTCCAGGCTGAACACCCCCCCCCTCTCCCCGCCTGTCCTCCCCGCAGAGGGGCTCAGCCCTCACAGCATCTCCAGGCCCTCCTCTGGCCCCGCTCCACCAGGTCCTATCTCTCAGTTTGGTTTTTGGGGTAGGACTCAGTCCTCAGGTAGCCACCTCAGAGGAGCAGTTGTGCTCCATGCCCTGGCACCCTCATCCCAGGCCGTGCAGCTCAGACCAACAACACAACATACAGCAACAACAACTCGCAGCTTCCCCCCCCGCTGCAGTGAGGAGCCCTAAGGGAGGAGCATGAGGAGGAGATGCCGGGGAGGGTTCAGGAGGCTTTGTCTGACTCGTCTCTCTGATCCAGTTCCCAGCGCCGGTGCAGGAATGGGTGAGGGAGGAGGCAGATGACAGTGTGTGCCGCTGAAACCATCACTGACTGACCTGCAGCTTTCAGCCTTTAAATTTAGTGCCTAGCTAAGAAGCAAAATTACTGAACAAAGTTGGTCCTGTTTTACCTCAAACCAGGACAAGAAATCACTATAAAAAGTTATTTTCATATTTCATAAGCAGCAGCTTGTTGCTTGGAAGGAACCTATGCTAAAAACCACACAAATTATTAAATCATCTTGTAAAACAGCCAAACATGAATTTCCAGCTTGAAGGTGCTGCTGATGCTCCCACCAGCCTGTAGAGAGCCACGGGCAGGTGGGCACGATGTCACGGACCTGAGTTATGGGGAGAAAGTGCTCAACGCAGACCAAAATGCAAGAGTGGGAAAGGTTATGGAAAGTGGTGGGGTTGTTCTATTGCTTCTTTTTAACTAGGTGTTTTTTAATAAGCAAATTCCCATGAAAAATCAAAATAAATTCATTTCTTGTACACTTTTGCTTGCAGTTTCTAGTGGTGCGTGTCCCGCTACATGACATTGACTTGAGTAGCAAATCCAAAAAATGATTCCCATCACTCAAGATCAGGCTGTAGAAGATCATCCCGTGCCTCAGCGTTGCCGTATTTCTCTGGGCCGATGCCAGCAGCCTCCCTTCTCCTTCCCGGCATCCGAGGTTTGCTCAGGCTGGTTTTAACTTTGGCTTTCAGGTCTGTTTTTCCTCCTCTGAGATGGTTAGGCTGATTCCACTCATTTCAAAATCTTAAAATACAGTTTTGGGTTGGTTTGTTGCTGTTGTTTTTCAGCTAGCCTTTGGAATTCATCTTCCCTCTTTATTTCCCTGACACTTTGGTCAATTAAAAAAAACCCAAACAAAAAAAAAACAAACAAAAAAAGCCCTTCAAGGACTGATTTTATCTCTGTCCACAGTAGGTAAATGCATGCTGTCTTCTCTCCAGAGATCTCTAAGCTGTGCATTTCTGTCTTTGGGTTGAGCATTACCAGCATCATCACTTAGTTATGTTTTGCTCAGCTGAAGAGGACAACACCTCTGGTGTTAAAAGGAAATACCGGAGGGCAGAAGCGAGCATTATTTTCTCTCTTGCCTTCTTCCCTTCATTACAGCCAGGGACTCCCTCTGATCCCCACTTTCTTCTGTCCGTGTGGTGCTCTGGGGAAGGAGGGCTCCACAAAGAGCACACGTTCCCGCAGCTGGGGCAGATGCACTTGCTCTTTTAACACAATATTCCCAACTGACACTTCTTCACGATGCGTCATTCATGTCACAAGCTCAATTTGTGTTTTGTTTGCTGCTTGAAGAAATCATTTTGTTGAATAATAATCTTCCTTGTGTGAGAACTTCTATTTTCAAAACGGTCTGTGGAGCGGCTCATCTCTTAATGAGTTTTCCTACAGGCTATGAGCTGACATCAAGAACCTTCTTCACTTGGCTTCTTTTGCAGAAGGATTCATTGCAGATGCCAAAGTCAGCTGTCAGGTGCAGAAAGAAGCAAAAACTGTCCCAGAGACACATAGCATTGCAAGATGAACTGAACACGAGCATGTTTGAGATCACCCACAGAGGCGTCTCCTAACCAAGACCCAGCTCCAGGTTTAGAAGATGTCACAACGCTACATTTTAAGACAGCTTCTGCCGCTTGCTGGGTGAGCTCGCAGAGGCTGGAGTTCAGCTGTGCAAAAGGGCAAAGCTCACGTACCCCTTTAACCTGACCTTGCAAGACTAAAGAGGACCAAGTGACACGGTGCTTTGGGCTGGTGACTGGCCCCAGAAGAACTGGAGTCCTTATCATACACCCTTGGAGTGCCATAAATACCCACTGTATTTGTCGTAATAGCCAGTGGTGCCTCCTGCAATAGCCGCCTGCTTGATGTCTCTTACTCCCTGTTCATTTTTCCTTTTCTGTCTTAAGATGTTCAGGAAAAAAGGACTCATTACACCAGTCTGAAAATAACATTTTCAATATTTCAACCTATTTTCAATAGGTTCTCATCTCAAAACCATGCACCAACAATGATTTTGTGCTAGTTATGGCTATAGGTGGATATTTTGGGATTTTTAATTAATACAATTAGACAAGATGACTGTTTCCTCTATCATAAAATCATCTACTTTTTTTCTTCCCTTCTGGTTGATAGACTTGGTCAGAGTTCTTTAAAAAAAGAAAACAACCGAAACCAGGGATTGCCATAACATCCTTCCTCCCACCCTTGGAGCACACGTACTTTTGGTTTTGAAGCCTTGGTAGCAATATCACAGAAGTCTATCCCTTTGCTTCTGAACACTTAACTTCTGCTATGTCAGATATACTGTGTAAATTATAAATAGGCATCCAGCTTACCTAAAAAAAAAATAAATGTGTTGGCCCAAAGTATTTCTAGCTAATTATTATCATTAATCTACTCATTACTGCATTCAAATCAGTTCCTTTCGTTCAAGTAATAACGTTCTTTGTTATTTCATCCATCCATAGTCACGCTTTCCTAACTTTATTTTTGTAAGATTAGCTCTTCCAAAACATTCAAATACATTTTAAAGAAATACATAATAAAAAGTCATTGAGACAGAATCCCAAATTATTACTTTCTTCTCCTGTAGGAAAAGGAATGGTTATTTTTAATGTACAAATGGATATGATGTTAAATTTCTGTAAGAAAATGAGAAGATGGAGAGAAAAACAGGGACAGAGAGGAGAATTTCTAAGCAGCTTTAAAAAAAATCAGTTAACGCAGGTTTTTGGAAGGAATACACATCTAGCCATCTTGGTATTGCTCTTAAAAAAAAAAAATTTCAAAATCACTATTACTGCTCGGTAAAGACTTGTGATCGACCTTGTAAAGCAGTTTAATTCTCCTGACATCTTGAGGATTGCAAATTTAAGACAAGAGTAAAATGTCTTACATTACAAAACAAACCAAAAAAAGAACCCCGTGCCTGGCACAACCGCAGACTTGTTGTGCCTTTCTTCTGCGAAAGGACAGCTGGAGGTGGGGAAAACTGTCTGCGTCGGGCTTGGGCTTTAAGGGAGAGTAATAATGACTGAAATCCTCTCTTCTTATTAGAAAATTCCTCCACTCTGTTTAATTTAAAAATAGCCTAAGCAACTGCTGGTAGCACTATTCTACCAGGGAGGGGAAAAAAAAAACCACCTAAGTTTCTTTTTAGAATATTTTTGACCTGACGAAAATTGAAAGAAAAAGAAGTACTTTAATGAAAGCAAAGCTCAACTGACAAGCAAGCTCCTAAAGGGAAAAAGTAATCAATTCAAGAGGGTCCTGCTGGTAGATGGCAATTACATCTTCCACGGTACTACTTCTTGGTAATTGAGTTCTGCGTGTCTCTTGTTGTCATCCCAGTAAAAGTAGGGGGGGAAGGTCCCTGAGCTCATCACAGTCTTTTGTGCGTTGGTTTGGGGTTCAGTTGTTGTTAATTTGTTGGGGTTTTTTAAAGTCCTTCCTGAGTTCTTCATGGGGTCTTTCAGAAAAAACTATATATGTAAAAACTGCAAATATACTAATGGCTCCGCTGGACCGTGCTGGGGTAGGGGGTGAGTTGGTGGAATGAGCTGAACTGGATTCCCCAGTAACTTTCTAAAGAAAAAAAGCCCAAAGACAAATATTTCTAAGCGACATCACCAACCTTTTTAATAATATGGTTAGCAGGCCATGACAGTTCAATGCCATTCCTAAAGAGTTCTTTATCCACTTAGATAATGACATGATTAACTTTGTGGCCTGCCATCTCCTAAGCTCTACCGTTAAAAATCCTTACATGTTTATGGTAGTCAGCCAGCAGAACTCAAAGTTTCTCAGCAGGTAGGGAAAGCATAATGTTTCCAGTACAAGCTGCCACTTGCCATAGGTGAAGGTTCCAGTACCTTCCAGTCCCAAAAGGGGCTCCAGCAGAGCTGGGGAGGGACTTTTTCCAAGGGCATGGAGTGATAGGATGAGGGGGAATGGCTTCAAACTGGAAGAGGGCAGATTTAGATGAGATATGAGGAAGAAATTCTTGACTGTGAGGGCGGTGAGCCCCTGGCGCAGGCTGCCCCGAGAAGCTGTGGCTGCCCCATCCCTGGAGGTGTCCAAGGCCGGGTTGGACGGGGCTGGGAGCACCCTGGGCTGGGGGGAGGTGTCCCTGCCCAGGGCAGGGGGGTGGCGCTGTATGGTCTTCAAGGTCCCTTCCAACCCAGACCATTCTATGGTTCTCTCTGAGCTAAATGAAGCAGCTCTTTTGCTAACAAATTAAAAATAATTAAATAAAAGTACTCCCTCCTCACCCAGCCACGAGCATCATCCCTCAAGCTGGACCCAACGTGAGCTAGCATTGCCGGTGAGCTAAAGTCCTCCCTGTCAAGGGCTGGACCAGGGAATTCCTGCTGAGCACTGGCCCCGCGGCCCAGGTCAACACGCAGGACCTCGGGCACTTCGTGGAGGTCCCCAGTGCAGAGACAAGTGGTGGTACCCATCTCCACCCCTGGGGGATGCGGCACAGGCCAGTCTGTCCTGCATCACCAAGTGATGCAACGTCTACATCCACCCAGCTCCTGCGTATCTGAGCAGTCTGAGCTGAGTGGTAGATATTTAGTATCACAGCAATTCAACAAACATTTTAGTTACCCATATCTTTTAAAAATTTCTCAAAATGTCAGTGCTATTTTTACACTCCTCTGCAATCCCTCTGAATTTTGCTATTTCTCTCTTATGTCACTTTCTTATTTTACTCTAATTATGTCAATTATTTTTTCTTCGGTACAAGCGGGAAAGGTGTCCCTGGCTGTGATCCCATGAGCAATACTGCTTTCAGTCTCTCATCTTGAATTCCAGCAGCCCAGTCCAGACCACAGCCCAGCTCACACCACGCCCCTGAGGGCTTATTTTATTCTCACCTCCCCTTACTCTACATTACACGCCTTAAAAACAATAGAAAGTCTTGTATTTATCAGCTTGGACAAATAAACGATCACAGTCTTTCCACTAGCTCTGTTTCATTCTCTAGGAGTTTTACAAACACCCAAACATTTAACCACAACTGCATTTGGTTCCTCAAATCTCCTCCGAGATTTGAACAGTGAGGGGCAGTTTCTTGAGCTCTCCGGTCTATCGTAAAGCCCAGACTCTGCGCGAGCGGGACCAGGTCCGCTGCGACGCTGCCCTGCTGGGAGCACGCAGGGTTTTATGTCAGAGCTGAGCACAATCCTGCAGTAATGGGAGAGAAAACCCCCACACGCCAAACAGCAACCAAACCCCCACCGATCCCGTGGCAGGGAAATGTAGCATTTCACACGGCTCCGCTTAAAACCTGTAACATTAATGTATTATCAAACTCTCCACTTTGTTCAGTTTCTGTAGCAAAAAACGCCAGAAGCGCAGAACATTTCATGCTTTCATCTTCCAGAAATAATTTGACAGCACTTGAAGATTTGATCGCTCTGATTACGTTATTATTGTTTGTTGAATACCAATAATAGCAGGTTTGAAAAGAAAAATTTCTCTCTTCACTACTTGCTTTGTAGCAGCGAGTGAGGGGGATACCTGGCGTTTCTCCTGCCTTCCCAAAGCTGGTGTTGGCGAGTGCGAGCCCACGGACGGAGGCAAGCAGGAGGATTTCCCACGAGCTCCCCTGAGCCGCCGGCCGCAGAGGGCACCGCCGTGGGGCCAGAGTCCATCCATGGAGCAAGCGCCGATGGCTCCCGTGGTGCAGCATCCCGCAGCATCGGTGTTGCGCTTTATGCCAGCGGACTCTGCTCCTCCAAACTTGCCTCCATGCACTTCACACACTGAGCAAATCTGCCAAGTTGTGGTTTGTTTTGTTTTTTTTTTTTTTTCATCTACTAGAAAGCCTTCCAAGCCATTCATTTTAAAGAAATTGGCTGTTTCCTGCAGAAAAAGTGATGTGCTTGATTAATCTCTAGATCCCTCATATGAGGTCTTTGTCATTAGGCAGCTTTCTTTCCCATGCACCACTTACTCCAGTAATCAGGTAAAATTGCCAAGCCGTGGCGTTAAGGTAGAGCGCTGTTCTCCGGCTGCGGAGCTGATGTCCAAATGAAGGGTGCTGATGAGCGTAACGGTGCTCGGAGTATTGGCAGCAATATTTATGTAGCCCCGTGAACGCCCTATTCCTTCTAGGGCGCTGCATACAGGGCTGGGAAATCATCTTGGCCTTCCCTCTTTTCAGTAGTGAGGCTTTTAACTACGTTTCTGAAAAGGCTCCGTTTCTCAATGACCAAGCCCAGACCTCAGGATACATTAGGGACAGTTCAAAGGGAAAGGAGGAGCCTGTGACTTGATCAGAAACCCCCCAGGGGGGATTCATTTTCCTAGAAATGTCTCAGTTCCTATGGCAAACGTTCATGCTTCCTAAATGTAAAAGCAAACAGAACAGAGAACTTTAAAAGGGGCACGAGATGAGAACT
Source organism: Pluvialis apricaria (assembly GCA_017639485.1). Lineage (NCBI taxonomy): Eukaryota > Metazoa > Chordata > Aves > Charadriiformes > Charadriidae > Pluvialis > Pluvialis apricaria. Next base: position 40,855,958 of record CM030013.1, read on the forward strand.
GGTTCGTGTAACGGTGACCCAACTGTCTATCTCCGGACAGGGTGTACGAGTGGTGTCAGTATTAGGTCTCCAGAGAAACAGTTCTGTATACAAACAGCAGCACAGCACACAAGGGAAAACGGGTGTATCTGTTTGGTACCAAATGAGCGCTAAGAAAATCATCTATCCTTTAATTTGGGTATGAGCCTAAGTAAGTTAGAGCATGCTCTAACTCATTAGATGAACGAATGCTTCTTGGGGACTGGAAGTCGCTATTTTGCGCTCTGTCAAATGGCTCTGGAGCTGCTCCATCTCCTTTTCTTGGTCAACTACATGCAAGCTTGTGCTTGCCCACGTTCTGTACCAGGCACAGCGGGGCTCGGGTTTGCCTCTGGTGTCACGAGCACCATCACACAGAAACCATCCATGGAGGATTTTCTGCCCGGTTCCTGCTGCATCTCTGGACGCATCGGACCTGCGGGACTGACCGGAGGAGCTCACTCCTGGTGCTCAGCGGCGCTGACCCCCGGCAGACAGAGGTACAAGTCCAAATCCCCGCCGGTGGCAGTCAGGCAGGAGCGGGGTATTTGCCAGCCCGACCCACACTGCGGACAGAAAGGGGGAGCTGCCCTCGCCCCCCGAGAAGCGCTGGGAGGAGTCAGGGACACAGCACACCCCGGGGCATGCGGGCTCTGCGGTGGGCCAGCAACGCCAGGAGGGGTTTAGGAAGAAAACAAAGGAAAAGGACACATCTTAAAATAGGCAAGTTTTAAGGCCTCACAGTCATGCAATTCACTGGCTCAACGAGGTCAGCAATTAGTCTGTGGAAAACAAAACCCCGACTTCAGAGGCTCCTCTGCTCCAGAAGACCGCTTTCCAGACACAGATCACTATGTTTGCAGAGGTCTAACAGGTCTTTCCAGGTTGAAAAATTTAGTTTTGAAGCAAAGAAGTTATTAGCAATAGGTTAACGTACACAGCATCTCTTTTAGAGCCTGTCTCACCACTGTAAGCAGGAAAAAATATTACACTAGACCAGAACGGTAATGACAATAGCAAAAAAAAAAAAATGTTACTTCCATTTCTAAGTAGTCACCCTAAACAGTGTAGACTTGTGTTGGGACATTCCCAGAAAGTACTGCCAAATCATGAGATCCGATCAAACCGCTAGTCGTAACAGATGCCAACGGGAGCTGCTGCCGGGCTGAGCTGGAGCCGGTGGCACAGCGGCTCCCGCAGCCGCACACGGGTGGGAGCATCCCTCCACGGGAAAGTGTTGTGAATTAGCCGATGCGGTATCAGTGCTACGGCTTTGTTGCTGGAGCTTCTTATGGTGTTCAAAAAAAAATGTTGGCTCTGCCCATTAAAGCAGTTCTAATAACGCAACAACTCTGTTTTAAACTGAAGTGAATTCTCTATGCGAGAGGGGATTTTTCTTAGTCTCAGGCAGCACATACATGTGACACTGCTGTATCAAAGCACTGCGAAAATTTTAATTTTATATAGTTTGTAGCTAAAAAAAAGATCCAGTATCCACTGTAAATCCTCACTTATCTTAGAAATGCACATCTGGTGGTGGAACACAAAAAATTGTTTCAATTCGATAACTTTTGAAGTGACCTCTGGAAGGGGAAGCCCTCCCTCCCCTGAGCCTTGCGTCCCCAGGCAGGCAGACCCTCCGGCAGGTCAGCACAGGTCCCCTGTCCCCCCGCTGAGCTGCCCCCAGCACTAACACACGGCGATGTGGGATGAGACCCACAGCCTGCGCCGGCAGGGCTGCCCGGTTCCCCCCGCCGGCACCACCCCCTTCCCTCACCTGCAAACCACAAACTTCTGCAAAAGTTTAAGAAAAGTTTAGTAAGCATTTCCTTTCCCCTACTGATACGCGATATGGGGCCAGAGGAGGCCCCGGAGATGCTGCGAGGGCTGAGCCCCTCTGCGGGGAGGACAGGCTGGGAGAGGGGGGGTTCAGCCTGGAGAGGAGAAGGCTCCGCGGAGACCTCAGAGCCCCTTCCAGTGCCTAAAGGGGCTCCAGGAGAGCTGGGGGGGACTCTGGGTCAGGGAGGGGAGCGATGGGATTAGGGGGAATGGTTTGATACTGAAAGAGGGGAGATTGAGATGAGATATGAGGAAGAAATTGACTGTGAGGGTGGTGATCCCCTGGCGCAGGCTGCCCCGAGAAGCTGTGGCTGCCCCATCCCTGGAGGTGTCCAAGGCCGGGTTGGACGGGGCTGGGAGCACCCTGGGCTGGTGGGAGGTGTCCCTGCTCAGGGCAGGGGGTTGGAACTGGATGATCTTCAAGGTCCCTTCCAACCCAAACCATTCTGTGATTGTATGATATTCAACAGAAATGCCCGTTTTAGTCAGTCCCGCACACAGACAAACAGATTTTGCTTGTGCAATGGGTCTGGAGTCAGACGAGCAAGGTACAGGATCCGTCTCGTTATTTCCTTCCTCATAGCATTAATTTTGCTCCTTAATCCAAACACAGCTTTCTGCAGTTATTAAAGTGGTTTTAATCCAATAAAACATAAGCAGCATGGATCAAAGAATATCCCAGAGGCACCATAGACGGAAAACTGCTCATGTAAAGTTCAGCAACATAAAATGCAAAGCCTATTTACTGCATACGTAGACAACCAAAGGTAGGAGAGATCTGTAAGACATGTCTGTCACTTTATTCCCTGTGCCATATTGCCGTCTATCCAATTAAAGTGCATTTGACTAATCACCAGTTAACATATTTCAATTAATTTAATGAACATGTAATGACATTACATCATACAAAGATAATACTGTAAATTGTTTTTGGATCAAATTCTGAATTACTGCAGAACATGTCCATTCCTAAAGGAAATAAAAATGAAAACTGCTTTTCTCCCTTGTAGCTTTTAAGAACAGACAGACTTAAATTCTGGAAAACTGAATTCATTAAGTGAATGTACGTTTTTCACGAAATCCATAGGTGTCAATAAAGCCAATGCTATTTGTGTGCTTCTTGAGCTGTAAAGGGCAGACACCAGTGCTCAGAATTTGCCATGGGAATACTCCCCACACCCAGTTACGGCACTGGTCAACTTGTCCCTCCCTGGTTTGTACCACTTGGGTGATCAGATCCGATTCAAGTCTGGTGGTTCTCCAGCTCTCATAAACGGCAACAAAATCCACAGCAGTTGGCTGCTATTTCTGACACCGCTCCTGGTGTTTCATCTCGTGTTTGGACCCAAAGAGAGTTTATCTGGAGCCCATCACCCGTCCCCAGCCCCCCAGTTCTTGAAGGACACTGGGAACAACGTCCCAGGTCTCAGTGAGATGCCTCCAGCAATGAGGCAGCATAGCCTGGGAGACTTCCCACCGCCAGACCATTGCCTGCATTTCACACCAGCCTCTTTAAAATTCTGCTTGGGTCTACTAGAAAATGTAAAAGAAAAGAAAAAGAAAAAAGATCACTTTCAAAACAAGAATCTTGATAAAAGGGTAAGTAATAGCCCACAGTGCTTTGAAGGATGTTCGCTTGTCAACATTGTTTTCTGTGCGAACAGAATGATAAGAAATTGGCTACGGCACCAGTCAGGTCCAGTGGAAAGGGTGGGGGGAAAACCAAGTCACGAAACACAGGGATGGGAGAGGAGAGAAGAGTGGCAGAGTGAGGGAGCGTGGCAGCAGAGGGAGGCTGGGATAACAGTGTTTTCTGTAATTCCACTGGAATTTGCCCAGTCTTCTGCCCAGTCTCTGCTCCTCTGCAAGGAGCACCTGGGGCAGCTCCAAGGTAGCCATCAGAGATGAGCTCTCCCTTACCCCCACACTGCCAACCGACTGCGCCTCTGTGCGCTGCTGATGCCAACACCTGTGTTTTCTGTTGGGAGAGCTTTGATCACAGTCAAAACACCTCCAGGTATCTGCTGAGCTTCCCTACTCCAAAACTGTTCTCCACCATTCATTGGTGACATGCAAGGCTTTGCATTCCCACTAGCAAAAGCAAATGTTACACTCAAAGCCTTTTCTAACTCATTAATAGTTCATTTGGTTCACTGACGGGACTCTGGCAGGTCTCCAGAGCAAACACTGCATTGGTAGGTCATCGACACAGCAGAGGGAGGAAGACGATCACCTGCAGTGGCCCCAGGCAGCTCCTTTAAGTATTTTGCCCCTCTGCAGAGGTTCTCACCTCTCATCAGAAGTTTTGAACACAACCAAATACCCCATATGAGCAACTCCTGCAGAGGACTGGAGAACGTGCCTTTCCTTCGTTGACGTGTAGTTGTGCTGTTGAAGGATGAAATCAGTAGAAGTATCAGTGTGTGATATATCTCACTGAAAATAGTGAAATATGATTTAATACCATCTTCATGAATAAGAACGAAAGTGTATGTTATCTGTTCTGAATAGATCCTATGCTTTCTAAATTTAAAAAACTTAATTTTGAAGCGAAATTCCAACTCAGTAAAATGAAATGTACTTCCCTTTGAATTTCCCGTCTGGTCTACGCATGGTAATATTTCTGCTAAAGATTGCCTAATCAGAGTTTGCACTGCACCAACTGGAAAGTAATCCCCATAAAAATCATGTCAGAATTTCTCTTAAGATTCCAGTTAATGGAAAGGACAAATAAAATACCAGCATTATTTCCAACCTTTGAAAGTTTCCTTTCTGAAGAGCTCTTTTAAGTGCTAATTAATCAAATCAGTGATATTTTTCTAGGGTCAGTGATTCATTACTGCTGTGTGAGTTGAAACTGAAGAAGTCTGAAAAATGAAACTAAATAGATCATATTTCTTCCATAGATGGTCAGGCTGCATTTACAGGAAGAATAGACATTATCTTGAGTCAAATACATTCTGAATCACTTTTTTTTTCCCCCTTTCTCTCTCCCTTTTGATAGCAGTACAGAATCAGAGACATGAGATTACCAGAAAGCTTTCCATTGACATCCAACCAGTGCAGATGAGCATCACCAGGTCCACCCTCCCCTCTTGTAACTAACCCAACAGGAGCCTGAACAGGTTGGAGGTCATCCCATTCCCACCAAGGTTAAGATAAGAATTTTGCCATCTTCTTCATGCAGGACCAAAATCTGGCTTTGACTGCAAGGATATGGAAGGCGTTTCTGAATTGAAGGCTAGCAAGAGAAGTCAGCTTTCTGCACGGATAGAACCACCTCCCTCCACCTTGGCACCCCTCCCATCAGGGCTTTTTAAACTGTGTATCCAGAAAGTAATTCTAAGAAAATAACATCAAACGGAAATGAAAAGAAAGTAACATTAAGAAAAAGCAGAGAGGGCAGACTGGTGAAAGATTATCAAGAAGGATAAGAAATGGAAAGAAGGATGAGTAAAACCAAGGGGAGAGAAAAATGGATATTTAAAAATAAGCAAGAACAGTAAGATGAAGGAAAGAAAAAGAAAAAAGATCGAAAAAGCTCAGTTAAAAGAAAAACAAGTTTTAAATCATCTTGCAGGTAAATGTTTCTTACATGATAAAAACCAAAGTTTGGCAGAACTCTATTTTTACCAAACGCTTCAGCTGAAGGTTAAAAATCAGCTAAATTCCTGCACAAAAGAGGTGACAACAAAGGTGGCCCTAGGAAAGCTCAAAATCCCACAACTGAACTTGGGGTGGGAGAAAAACCAGCAGAAATGATGGCAGCAACACACGTGATGTGAACTATTCCACATAGAGTATCTTTACAGGTAGATAACTTCTACACATTATCCTGAAACCTTGTACTGATCACCTGCACATGCGTATGCCAAACACCAACCAATTTAATTCATCATCATATTCCTAAGGAAACACACTCAGACATTAACCTAATGCAACTGAACATTGGAAGAATTTGTCTTCATCAACAAAATAAAATATGCAGGTCTTTCAGATCCTCAGTTGGAGGAAAACATTTATGTAATCTCAGCGTCAATCTCAATGCCACAGAAACACAATTTAGGAATTGACTTTATGAGTTATTACAGGCTATTGGATTTTTTTTTTTTTTAACTAATGTCCGTCTTCAGGATAAAAGCTACATGCAGAAACTTCCACCTGCAATTGCACAAATGTAACCTAAAGACTGTCACAAAAGAAAAAAGTTGGCTGTTTTTTTGGGGCAGCAAATGCTGCTCAAAACCTCCGGTTTTAACATTCTTTGTGGCATTTAAGGTTTGCCGGAGACCACAACACCACAGGTAACATTACAGGTAATAAACACTGTTCTAACCAGTAATCTGCTGGAGATTATAGGGAAGGTTTATTATTACTTGATGCTGCTTTCGGCGTGTTTCTTCAAAGCTGCAGACAGAACACTGGTAATGCTTTGGGTATTTCTCCAGTTCAGGGCAGAATTAAGTGCTGGATTTTTATTCTGACACTGAAAGATCCAAAATCAGTGCATTTATTGGTACTACTGCTCCTATTAGCCCCCTTTTTTTTCCTCCACAGAATGTGGTAAATGCCTTTGGCTTACTATGCTCCATTTCTCACCTCATTCATGTGCTGCTTTGCAAGATCAACTTTTGCAAAAGTGTCAGCCTAAAATAATCACAGGAGCACCAGAGCACAGAGCTTGTGGGTAGAAGAAACATTTGAATTCTTCAGTCCTTTGAGCGATCAAACAAAGCAAAACCCCAAGCGTTTACATGCCATTTTTTGAGGAAACACTGTGTCCCAAAGTATAGGAATTCATCTATTTTCCCACCAAATGGCGCAGGAGCTGTGCATCAAGAGTGGCATAAAGACTGAGGTTCCTCTGACAAATTGCATAAATTCAGATTAAGTGATGTCTGTAGAGCTCTGGGTTTGTCTTAAACCCATTGCTTCTAGGCTTCCCGCTCGTACCTTCCCATTCCAGCTGCGCCTGCCGAAACCGAGCGGTGGGTGGACGGAGGGATGTTCCTCTGCCGAAGCCAGGCGGTGCCCTGCCGCTGGTGTCTGCCACGCGGCGTGGGACGGGACACACGTACCCGCACCGTGCACAGGTACCACCCCGCGCACGGGCTAACCCGGAGCCTACCGGGACAGCAGCACGGCTGTAGGAACCACCTGGGCAGCCACACCTGAAAGTTTGGTTGGGTTTTTTCCATTTTTATATAAAATATATATATAAAGGAGGATTATGGACCAGATGCTGCATTTCTTGTTCAGAAAGACCCCCTAATGGACCTTAGCAGGTCCAAGCTACTGAAGAGCACGGCAGTCTGTCCTGGGTGATGCTGTAAAGGCAGCTTCCGATGGAGGTATTAAGGCGTTTTTTGGGGTATTTTTCAGTGGTAGTTGAGGAATGTAACACAGCTTGTGTATGGATGAGGTGTTTTCTGTTCTTGAGCAATAAACCTTTAAAATCTGCATAAGAAACCAGATTAGCCAAGTGAAAACAGGAAGGGTTTTGGTTTCTTTTCCTTAGAAGGGAACACATGAAAGGACGCTTTTAGCAGAGAAAAAAAATATTGGCAATGCTAATGGCCCTCTGAAACCCTCTCTGTGGTACCCAGATTTGATAAGATTGTTAAAACTAAAAACATAATGTATATATCCCCACTGCTGTTGTAATGTTGATTCAAACCCATGGAATTGTTCCTTCTGATTTTATTTCTCAAAGAGACTATTTCAAGCAGGTTTGCCTCCAGGCACCTAGCTGGAAATATTCCCCACAGTCTCCCATCCAGATAGTATTAATATTTTCCTCCAAAGGCATATATCGCCAACAAGGCTTTGCTACACTCATGACTAGTAATTAAAAGATGCAGAAAGCCTTCAGGACTACACCCACACACGAGAACCACATGGCAACCTGCTGCTGCTGAGCCCCTGATAATAGCCTAATTAATTTTCTATAACAGAACAAAGTTGAATAATCACCTCAACAAACCAGCTCAAGTTTCGCTCCTTCCCGACCTTCCCATGGCTGCGTTCAGGGAGGATGGATGTACACCCCAGTACAGGAAAAACAGCCAGAGCTTTGCTGGAAGGGTTTGTTCTGTATAGATTTTATTGGAGTTTCAGCCTTTTATTAAATACCTCTCCCAGGAACAGGACTTGTCCAGTAAAGCATAGCTGGTTTACCTGCAACTACAGACTGGTGTGGGTCTTCCCCTTGGACGTCCTCCTGCAGATTAAATGAGAACCTGAAGGTTCAGAGGCAGCACAAAGGAAATAAGCCGCCACCTCCTGCGGAGAGCAGAGCTATTAATCACCAAATTGGAAGTGGAGAAGGCAACACCTTTGGGCTGCAATTTCTTGAACTCCCACCCACTGAGGGTGCAGAGAGAGCCGTCCAGCACATCATCATGGTGGGAGCAGTCTGTCCTCAGCACTGGCACGCCACAAGACTAAGGACCACTACCAGTTATTAACACAAGGCAATACCAGAGGGGCAGTGAGATCATAGAATAGTTTGGGTTGGAAGGGACCTTGAAGATCATCCAGTCCCACTCCTCTGCCCTGGGCAGGGACACCTCCCAGCAGCCCAGGTTGCCCCAAGCCCCGTCCAACCTGGCCTTGAACACCTCCAGGGATGGGGCAGCCACAGCATCTCTGGGCAGCCTGCGCCAGGGGCTCACCGCCCACACAGGAGAGAATTTCTTCCTCATATCTCATCTCAATCTCCCCTCGTTCAGTGTCAAACTGTTCCCCCTCGTCCCATCGCTCCCCTCCCTGATCCAGAGCTCCTCCCCAGCTCTCCTGGAGCCCATTTCAGGCACTGGAAGGGGCTCAAAGGTGTCTCTGGAGGCTTCTCTTCTCCAGGCTGAACACCCCCATCTCTCTCAGCCTACAATACTTTACGGAGAATTGACTTGGAGAGTAACTTTCATGCAAATTAAGATGGAAACAGGACCATTGGATACAGTCAGATGTGTGACACAAGGACACAGCCCAGAGCACAAAGAAATGCGGTTGTGGCTGACCCACACCCTCACCCTCTCCCCGCGGGTGCCGCAGCCCCGCAGTACCCAGGGGTTCCCCTGCAGCGGGCTGGAGTTGGTGGGGAGTGGGCACTGGGCTACTAGGAGCGAAGGAAAAAGGTCAGGTCCAAATTAGCCCAAAGTGGAAAAAGAGAAACAAATTGAAATGTTAGAATAATTTATAAAAACCATTTTGTTTAATTTACAAATGGCTCTATTATCTACTTTGCAATCTTCATAGCAATGGCAGAGAAAGGAGAAGAGCGTCAGATGAGAATTATGGGGTAATGTTATTCATAAGCAAGCCTTATCTGTCTCTGTACAGCTTGCATATTTTTTATAAATAGCTAAATTCTTTAACCATTCAAGGTTTGGAAGCAGAGAGATTCATGTCTCACCTCATTTCTCAGAGGCAATGGATTTATGTCTGCTGTACAGCTGACTTCTAATTAGTCCGAGGCTTTCAGCTTGATGAGTTTGACGAACCCTCCACAATATTGAACCACCAGTTGTGTGAATACCAGAGTCCAGCAGTGACACTGTGGAAATCAGGGGCAGCATTTTAAAAAGGAGGCAGTAATTTGCTGACAAAGCACCATTTCTGATCTGTGTTCACTCAGGGGAAACACTCTCCCATCACTGGATTAGACGATGCAAACAAGAAACAGCACATTTTCTTCCCCGCTTGCTTCTCCACATGTAGATTACATTCTTCAACAAAATACATGGGTGAATTTTAGCAATTTTGAAGATATTCTTATAATCAGGCATAACAACAGCTTTAAACGCATTAAATACAAAGAGTCTAGTTATTTAATATACTTAAATTGCAGATTAAAGTAGGCCACTGTCATTATGACTTTATTGTCTACTTTAAAATTTTGCATTTCTTAAAGTTGTAATTTTTTTTTTTTTACTGAGAGCTTCCAAAAAGTCAAGCTGAGAGTGGTTTCCAGGGAATAAATCATCTAACTGCTATAAACATTTTCTTTAAAATTGCTTTTTCCACAGTTTACTAGACCTTTTATTTTGAAGGAAGCAGTTTAAGAATTTTCTCACTGCAGTTTAAGTGATTAATAATTAAGCTCGCATGTTTTGACTGCTTTTCTGAATTCCAAAGGCAAATCTTCGTCCTGTCTATCTGATGCTCACCTACAGAAATGCGTAACTCGCATTTCAGACTAAGAGAAAAATGGGAAAATAACATTAAGATATTGATTTGTTTAGGATTAGACAATGACTTTTGAAAATATCAGTTGACTGTTTTCCTCCTCGGTTTTGGGTGTCCGTTGCTTTCTCACCAGCAGAGCCACAGAGTGCCTTGCAGACACCTCAGGGCGTCTTGCGGAGACCTTTGGCAGCTCACAGCGGTCAAGGTGAAGGACATAAACGCCCCATCCCAGACTGGCTCTTGCGAGATGGGCCACTGCTCTGGGAGGAACCCTGTGCTCTTTTCCTTCCAGTCCCTGGGTTTTTTCCTGGCAATTCCCATTCACCCGCAGCTGGAGGTATATGAGCAGTGAAGCCAATGCTTGCTCCACTACCCTTGTGTGCTGTGCCAAGGTTTATTTACTAGTTGCTGGGAAAAAAACATATTTCTTCTTGAGGATACCTCTTGGCACGTTACTGATCGGCTGCCTTCACATGATATTTGCCACTACAATATTCAAATGAAGCTTCCTGAAGGCAGAGACCTCACAGGAATCAGCGACTAATGTATGGTTAAGTGCCCATGCAGACCACCTGAGTTTGGGTCCCTCCTGCCCACCCCCTGCCACTTATTTGGGGTCCTGAGGCTTCGCAGAAATAACAGTTAATGGCACCCAAAAAGCTGAGAGATGGAAAGCAGGTCTGAGAGAAAGAGGCACTGCAATAAGTTCATAATGTGAGGAAACAGCTGAGAAAGCTTTCATTTATTTTATTTTTTTACTTGTCTAAGCCAAATTTGGTGAAGCTTTGCAAACCTTTTGTTATTAAAAATCAGGTAACAGAACTCTGTACCCTGAGCTAAGGCGCACGCTCACACAGAAAGGTGCCCAAGTATTCTCATCAAGAACAGAATTTTAAAGCAAAATAGGGAATACCATCCTTATTTTATAATATGGGGGGGCTGAGGTAGGCTGAAAGTCTCGCCCGCCCTGGGTAAGGTAAGTAATTTAAGATCCAAAATCTTAAGTCTGGCATCCTTAGTCCTCATTTTATCAAGCTACTTCATCATCTCCTGCCTTCTGTTCTTCACTGGATGGTAGCATTTCAGTCTTTTTCATGCTTAGCAACGGGCCATAACCATTATAATCCAACATAAATCCGTCTAACATTTCAATAGAGACAATAAAAAGATAGATAAGGATCAAAAGTTAAAGATTCTTTGTAACGTGTTCATAAATGAAGGAATAAAAGTACGCAACAGAAAACCCTCTGAAACAACATCCAATAATTGGCAATATTTACAAGAGATACATCACTAATGGTTCATTTAACTTTGCAATATCTTAAATTCACTCATTTTGTGGAACTGGAATTATTCATAAGACAGTTTATTATGAGTAGATTAATATTCATTGGAAAGTTGGCAGAAGATGTATGCTTAAAGTCTCTGAATTGTTTTGCAAAAGAAAAAAGCCATCATTTTGTGAATTTTGGACAGAGAACTGATTGCAATCAGTATTATCCAGAAGTTCATTAGACACTGTGTAAGGCATCATTTAAGTTAATCACTACCTGGTTGTCAGGCAGAGAACAGCTTGCCGAGTTCAACGTTTTATAGTCTTGGATTGCACATTACATCTCTCTGATGAGCAAGGATTTAGAAGTGTATGCATACCGCTAATAAGTTATGGCTTATTAGAAGTAATATTTTTGGTTTACATAAACTTTGATATAGCCAATTCCTAAAGTATTTGAGAAATAGCAGTTTCCAAACTTAGCGCAATGTGGCTTAGACCTCCAATCTACCAGGCTCTCAGAAACACCTCTCCTCACCTTCCTCCAGCGATGACTAGAATATATACGTTATTTACTAACGAGATATCGGTTTCAACAGGGTTTCTACAAGTTCAGCCCCTGACTCCACTGTTTCTCCACCGACGTAAATCCTTGGCAAGACAAGACAGCAAACACCGCCAGGAAACTCCCACCGCTGGGACACCCAGGTCTGCCAAAGGGTCGGGGCACGGAGGACTACCAGAGACACTGGTAAAGCCTTTAGTTCTTTAACTCACACCAAGACACCCGAACAACAATTAACAGAAAAGATGTACACGTTTAAGAACAGGCAAGACAGCACCAGGGTGCCCTTATGGAAAACACGAACAAGGAAGAAACACAGAAATAAGTGATTGGTTTCCCGTGGGTTTATGAACATGAACTGGAGGGCCGGAGAGCTGAGCTCCAGCAGCCAACACGCTCCCCTGCGCACCTGGGCCTGCAGAGAGCTCACACCACCGGCACACGAAGGCCGCTTCCCAACGCCTACACAAGTCCACAGATTATTACTCTTATGTAAAGCAGCAGACTGGCAGTTTGTAAGAATGCATCTCAACATTCGTCTGTCAATACATATTATTTATTTGCCTACAACTATATATGAATAATAAATACTACCAAGTAGTATTTCTACCTATGCACGGCTCCAGTTGATCATGGTAATCACATGGAAAATGAGAAAGTAATGGTCTTATTGTTTGCCCCCATCGCTTGATGGGAGCATCTCTTGTACCTGTGTCAGCCATCAGGACAGGGACTGCAGGAAGAGCAGGTATAAAACTGTCAAATACAAAAAGAAACTGCAGTAATGCTCTCATTGTGAGACAGCAGGGAATAAGGAAAACATGTCTTGCATCAATAAAAAACACATTTGTGCTTCTAGAACTTGTCTAATTCAGAAACCTCCAAAGTTACAGATGTTGCCTCATGCATGCCAGTGACTACTGCTCTCTCTTGTTATCAATGGGTTCTTTGCTCAAGTATCCCACTTATTCACACACTTTTTTTCAGCTTGACAGCACCATAACACTCCTAAATGAGCATTTTGTTTTATTTGTTTTTGCCCCACTATGAAGACAAAATGTCATCTAGCAAACAAAGCAGGCACACCACGTGTACGCCTTTGTTACAACCCGTAAAAGGAGATTTTGCCATGAAATCTATTCTTCCTCCAACTATGATTCTCATTAAAGCTCACCTTTAGATCTCTTCTCAGTAATGCATTTAATGCAGTGTTTCACAGTTGGCTGCATAAATCACACTGTAAAATTACCTGATAACATGTAATTAATGATGACAGCTGCAAATGAATGCATCTTACATCATCATATAAGGCTTCACTCAAGAAACATCAAATTTGACTTTAGCTTCATTAGAAAAAAAAGTGTTTTGTAATACATCAGCTGTGGCTGCATTTCATCTGTAACACTTCTCTGGCAAGACAAGGGGTCTGCTCACGAGGCAAAGCTGTAAAGTTTCTAAAATGCCATATTTAAAAGTGCGTGTCTAGTGCCAACATTTAGAGGTATTAAGTAAGCTTGTAATCCAGTATCTGATCACCCATTGCCTTTCCCCCCTCCAGACTCGGGCAGGGATCCGGACAGCCACCGGCAGCCTCGCACAGACCAAGACCTCTCCCCTGGTGATCAGGGGAAGGACCATTTGCTCCCGTAGCAAAGGATTTGTCGGAAAAATCTAACACACAAATCAGGCAGCCTTACTGCTCTCTTCCCAGTCCTTCCTTTGGGGGCACGTGATAGGGGTGAGTCAGGGACTTCACTCGTTGGACACTACCACAATGCCCAGATGCTCATAGAGGCACTCAGACAATTTGGATCATCTCTAACTTTTCACTTTATTTTGCTTTTTTTCCTTCTGCCCTACGGTGCCAGGTCGGAGCTGTGCATAACCAGGGCAGAGCATCCCTTGCCGTGGGAGAGCCCTGGGCAGCACCAGCCGCGTTGCAATGAAGCCCCCGGCCAGCTGCCCAGTAAAGCACCATGGTTGTGTTGCTTCTCAACACGACATCGTTTTTACAGGCCAACAGTAAGGCCGAGGCGCCCCATGGCTCACGCTGGCTGTCCCCCGTTTCTCCATCCAGCCTCGGCCATCCCCACAGAGGCAGCGGGGTGACCCCGGCCAGGTGATGGGTCTGCTCCCCGGCAGCAGGCTGCCGCTCCAGAACTGCAGCAATGCTATTTCACCATCTCTGTTTTCTTCGTTTGCTGTAGAATTATGCACATCAGGGTCAGTGCTTCACCTTGAGTAGTAGAAAGATGATTCTCAGGCACTCTGAATTTCTTTTTTTCCTTTAAGTTTGAACACACACCCCAAGAAAGGACACTACCCCACCTCTCTCCCTCTTCTAAAAATAGAGAGGTTTGGAGAGTTAGGAGAAGGGTACAGCACAACGGAAAGTCAGATCACAATAAAATGGCAAACCAATTGCACAGTCAAATTAATATCTAATTTCTTACAATACAAACAACATAGAAGAAATTTGATACGTGAGCTTTGGGGTTTTTTCCCCCCACCGCCATCACTTGTGACCCACACAGTCTAACCACATGCATAATTTATTCCACGGGAATCCTTGAAACCAGATAACTTAATATATGTATATGCAAAATCAACACACATTTGAATTTCCTAATGAGAACAGAGCTTTCGTAATAAGCCTATTTTTGGTCTAGGTATTTATAACTATCCCATACTACATTGAAAAGAAGTAACAGTTTATAAATTCATGCAGTATTTGCATAAAATGTGTGGATAGAGCTAATGTTAATGAGTTCATAATATCATTCTACCTAAAAAACTGTTTCCCTAGCTAAGGAAAAGCAAACAGCAGTTACTCAGCCGCCAACATTTGCACACACACTCCAAAATTGAGGAATAGTTATCTTCACCATTCCCCCTAGAAACCTGCTTGCACACTGATGCCACTGTCGGCGCAGCAGAGACTCCCCCCCAGCGCTTTGGTTTCTCCTCAGGTGGAGATGCAGAAGCACTCGTGAATGGACCCCACAGTTAAGGCACTCTTTAGCAGCTCGGAGGGGCCACAGATGAGATATTACATATTCCAAAGGTAAATTTAACGCCATACTCAGACTAAGTGTTGACATGATTCATCGCACCATGGTGTCGGGACAGGCACCGGCACTGTACATTGCACTGCAAACCAAGACACCCCCGAGCAGCCGGGACAGGAGTATTCAGAGTCTTTTCGTGGCACAGAGCACCACAGCATTAGATTATCTGCCAGGGGATAAATTACATTTCGGACACCCCCTTAGCCATAGTTTGTGCAAGACCATTTCAGACAGGAATGACAGACACAGGCAAATCACACACATCATTGAAAAAAAAGGACTTTTCTTTGCCAATCATGGGGAAGGTCTGCTACTACCCTGATACTGCACTGAAAACAGCTATTTTTAGCCACATCACAGTTTCAGCCTGCACATGGAACAGTGGTGAGGGGCAGGGAGGCTGCAGGAGGAGACAGGCTGCAGAGTGGGATGATCATAGAATGGTTTGGGTTGAAAGGGACTTGAAGATCACCTAGTCCCAACCCCCCTGCCCTGGGCAGGGACCCCTCCCCCCAGCCCAGGGTGCTCCCAGCCCCGTCCAACCCGGCCTTGGACACCTCCAGGGATGGGGCAGCCACAGCTCCTCGGGGCAGCCTGCGCCAGGGGCTCACCGCCCGCACAGTCAACAATTTCTTCCTCATATCTCATCTCAACCTCCCCTATTTCATTATAGCCCCCTGTAACCCAAACAGCAATGAAACAATCAACAAGAGCCAACCATACACAAGCAGCAGCTCACTGAAAGGCGCAAACCCACCCTCAGAGCCACTCACCAGGACAGCAGAGCAGACCTTCAAGCCACCACCTCACACACAGCCCCCTGCCCTCCCCACCCCTTTTATCCCCTCTGGCTGCAGCTTTTTTTTCTCAGGGGTGGGATTGCCACCAGGTGTGAGCGGTGAAGGACAACGACCCACCCTGCCCTCACCCTCCTGCTTTCCCATGGCTGGTAACAGGGGGAGACCTCGCCCTACCTTCTGGAACCTGAGGGTGCTTTAGCCCCAAAACCTTTAAAACTCTTGTGTTGGGCAAATGGCTGCTGACAGCAGAGCTGCAAAAAGCTGTCTGGGTCTCCTCCTGGCTGAGCTGCTGACCCCCGTCTCCTGCTTCATGGGCGAAGATGTGGGTAGGCGAGTGGCAGCACCTCGCCAACAAACACACCTGTGTTTTCTCTGCACATCGCATGATCTCCGCCTCCCGGGCTGAAGCTGCTGGAAAAGAGTGTTTTTCTAGCACAGTTAAAGCTGTTTGGGAGAGACTCTGAGATTATACACGTGACCTTAATATTTCCCGCTTAAGGAGCACCATCATTTTCCGCGCTCCCAGCTTGTGCCGGTGACATGATGAGAATGAAAGGTGCCAATTTGCTGGGGAGCACCAACATTTGTCTTCAGAAAGCAGAGAAAGACAAGGAGAAAAATCAGATTTTTGCCCTTGATGGCTGCAGCGTTGGCGCGGGTGGGAGCCATGGGGCTGGGCACAGAAGCCGTTACTCTCGTCTAAGTTCAAGAAAGCTGAATTTACCTGTCTGGGTGTTTTGCACCCCCAAAAACTGCCATAATCCGGTTGTGTTGGGGGAAGGTGGGATAATAAAGTGAAAGAAGCAGAAAAGCCTGGCTGTGAAAGTCAGCCCAAGGGCTTTCAGAGGAAACTTGCAGAATAACTGCTTTCCCGTTTACGTACGTGCACACTTCACAGAATCCCAGAATCCCGGAATGGTCAGGGTTGGAAGGGACCTCTGGCGATCATCTCGTCCACCTCAGTCCCACGTATGGCTTGTGCATGGCTGTGAAGCAGAACTAACACTACGTGTTCTCTCCCATTACAATGTGTTTTTAATATTTGCCATTTCATCTGTTTTGCTGTGATTTTGGTTTCATCTGTTTGTCTTAAAGCTGCAATGAGAATTGGATTTCTCTCCCCGCAGCCCCCATCAGCTCTGAGTTGTTTGCTTTCCCATTTCTTATCTGCCATCTTCCTCTTTTCCCACCCTTACAATCTCGCTAACTTCAAATCTATAAAACTCCCTGAAATTGCCCTGCATAAAAATTGGCTTAGGTTTCTGCAGGAGTGCAGTGAGCTTAACTACGTATCCGTTATTAACTTTAATAGATGACATGTCTCAATCCCTTAAGCTTTCTGCTTTGTCTTAATTATCCGGAGGTGCCATTAGCACCAAGAAGCCGAGCTCAGCGTTGAGGTTTATTGTGCTAAACGCTGCACGTAAACATGTTTCCACCCTGAGCGGGTGGTACCTGCATCCTTCATCCCCTGCGGCCGGGGGGGCCGCGGAGAGCTGGGGCTGTCACAGAATCCCCGAACCCCAGACTGGTGGGGGTTGGCAGGGCCCTCTGGAGCTCCCCCAGTCCACCCCTGCCACAGCAGGGTCACCTCCAGCAGTGGCACAGGACGGCGTCCAGGCGGGTTTGGGATGGCTCCAGAGTGGGAGACTCCCCCCCCTCTCTGGGCAGCTGTGCCACTGCTCTGCCACCCGCACAGGAGAGAAGTCCCTCCTCAGGTTAAGATGGAACTTCCTATGGTCAAGTTTGTGCCCGTTCCCTCTTGTCCCGTCACTGGGCACCACTGGAAAAAGACTGTTCCCACCCCCCTGGCACCCTCCCTTTGAGTATTGATCAGCATTGATAAGATCCCCCCTCAGTCTTCTCTTCTCTGGACTGAAAAGCCCCAAGGCCCTCAGCCTTTCCTCATAAGAAAGATGCTCCAATCCCCTCATCATTTTAGTAGCCCTTTTCTGGACCCTCTCCAGTGCTGCGATTCTGTGAACGAGATCCTGCTAGAGCTGAGAGCGCCCAGAGAGAGGGGACAGCTGAGAGCAACATTGTGAATGAGATGCTTGCAGAAACCTGCCTCTCTGGTCAGATGTTTTACAAATGAGACTGATGCTGCCTAGGAGAAGGGTTTCCTTTGAGAAAGATGAAGTTAGGTGAGAAGAAAGCAAGTTTGGGAGGACTGGCTGGGAAACAGATGAGGTTTCCCAGGGAAACAGAGATTACCTCTGTAGTTGCCATCCTCGTGGATGTTCAGCACGTGAAAGCCGAACCCTGAAATGTGCCATTCTGGTGGCATTCAGCTTCTGCCTTCAACTCTATCTTCCACCCACGTGAAACACACAGGAAAAGACACAGAAGACAGGGAAATACGAAGTCTGAGATGCTGCAGAGCCCATCATCACTGCTGCAGGCAGAGAGAAATAATTAGGCAATCTTAAGCTCCCCAGGCGTGCGCCGGGCTGGCAGGCAAAGGAGTGAAGAAACCCACCTCAGCGGTGTGGGAGGGTATTTTTTTTTTTAATGTTACATTCTCCCTCACAGCGTCTGCTCAGCTATGTGGGCTTTGCATGGGTGGGCAGCCGGGCAGTTCTGCCTGAGACAGGCAAAGGCTCAGCTGCAGCTCTACACTCACTGACAGTGCCACACTTCCAGCAGAAGTATTTCATTTATCATAGAATCATAAAATGCTTTAGGGTGGAAGGGACCTTGAAGACCATCTCATTCCAAACTGCTGCCCTGGGCAGGGACACCCCCCCCCAGCCCAGGGTGCTCCCAGCCCCGTCCAACCCGGCCTTGGACACCTCCAGGGATGGGGCAGCCACAGCTTCTCAGGGCAACCTGCGCCAGGGGCTCACCGCCCGCACAGGAGAGAATTTCTTCCTCATATCTCATCTAAACCTGCCCTCTTCCAGTTTGAAGCCATCACCCCTCGTCCTATCACTCCATGCCCGTGTAAAAAGTCCCCCCCAGCTCTCCTGGAGCCCCTTTAGGCACTGGAAGGGGCTCTGAGGTCTCCGCGGAGCCTTCTCCTCTCCAGGCTGAACCCCCCCTCTCCCAGCCTGTCCTCCCCGCAGAGGGGCTCAGCCCTCGCAGCATCTCCGGGCCCTCCTCTGGCCCCGCTCCAACAGCTCCGTGTCCTTCTGCTGTTGGGCCCCCCCCGAGCTGGAGGCAGCGCTGCAGGGGGGGCTCCCCAGAGCACAGCAGAGGGGCACAGTCCCCCCTCGCCCGCTGGCCACGCTGATGGGGATGCAGCCCAGGGTACGGTTGGCCTTCTGGGCTGCGATCGCACATTGCCGGCTCATGTTGGGCTTCTCACCAATCAGCACCCCCAGGCCCTTCTCCCGAGGGCTGCTCCCCAGCCGTTCCCTGCCCAGCCTGTTATCCTAACACCGGGCACAGGGGGGTATTGGCCGCCTCTGCCAACCTGCTCCAGTTGCCTTCTGGGGAGGGCAGCTCCGGAGGCAGCGGAAGAACTTAGTTTCCGTGAGCATCAAGTCCTCGACCTCTGGAATTTAACCAGAGGAGCAGCTTTTTGTAACAAATACTGGGCATGCAGAGAGGATGGATTCTGCAAAATCCTTCCCCGCAGGTCAAACCCTCGCTGCAGGACCGGTGCGCTCTCCAGCCGCCAGTGCCGGCTCTCTCCGGAGCGGGGAGAAGGGCCGCAGAACCTCCTGCCCTCATTCTTCGCTCTTCCCCATCACTAACAGGTCAGAAGTTAATTTTCCCCATGTTTTTCTCTCTTTCATAAAATCAAATCAGTATCTTTCATCTGAATTTTGCATACAAGTAGTAAATCCAATTACTCCCCATTGTTGGAAGCAGAGCCGACACCTTCTGGGTTATTTTCTTTCCTGCCCTCCCCTCATTTGGCAGCATCATCGCTGTATACTTCTCCAAAATGAGCAATTTGTATAAAAATACATTTCCTCTAGCAAATACTTTGCCTTTGTGTTGTCTGGTTTTGTAATGCAATGAATATCCTCACTGCAGACCTATTGTTTCCTTTTTAATTCTTAAAAAGGGAGAAAAACAGTTAAATATTTGTAAAGTCTTACCCTGTATTTTCAGAAGTGGAAAATAAATGAAGTGAGTTTCATTTCAGGAGGTTTTTTTTTCAGATATTCCCCGGGGCAAGATTTTGAAGCAGCAGCAGAGTCAGGTTGTATCAAGCATGAACAGTATCATACATCTCTCTCTCTCTCTCTCTCTTTCTCTCTTATATTTCGACATTTGAAATCATCCCAGCAAAAGTCCTCTTAATTTTATATGTTGCGTTAATTTCAAGTCAAGTGCATGCATTATGGCTAGAGTCTGCTGAGTCAGGAGTATGTACATTTTTTTTTCTACTTTTATCATTATTCCTTTATGGTTTCACAAAAATTGAGTCTTGTTATAATTCAACCGCCCTGACTGATACCGTGCAATTTGGCACAGAGTCCTTCTTTATAGTTCTCTCCAAATTCACCTCTTCCTACAAGTGGGTGTCTTTCATTATGGCTGACATTAATACTGAATGAACTAACAGCTGCTTCTCGCTAATGAGCCGGAGCAAAAAGAAATCTCTCTCGGTGGCTGCAGTTTCAGGCTTGGCAGCTTGCCTGCGGAAATCTTTTAGAAGGAATCCGGGGTCTAAAATGTTTTCAGTTTTCTGTTGAGTTGCAGCAACATTTCATGCACTGAAAGTATGTTTCTAGGTGGGAAAAGCAGGAATACGTGTTCATTTCATGTGCATTCCTGCTGCAGAAGTGAACTGTGGTACTACGTTTCTGCGTGATCATGGCGTAAACATCCCAGTGCCTGAAAGCCTCTAATATTTTCCTCAACTACCTATGTGCAATGTTACAACAGAATAAAGAACCAGAAGATGACAAAAAAAACCCATTTATGTGTTAAAGACAACCCATACCTTATGGAACTGAGCAGAAAATCCTGCTGGCCAGCACTGCCGATGGCATCCGTGTGCCTCCGACCAAGGCCAGGTCCCCCGCAGAAACCCTGCCCGGGAGTCGATGGGGGCAAATGCTGGGGCCGAGTTCTGCCCGCCAGCTCGGTGAGGGACCCTACCCAGGCTGCAGCCCAAAGCCGGAGGCACCTGGGAATAACAATAAGCAGAGGAATTGCACAAGGTTTATTTTAAGTTTCTGTTAAGTCCCACTGAGATCGGTATCAATAGCCCGTTGCCCTCAGTTAAGCACATGCTTAATTTACACTGACTGTGGTTGACATATTTAAATGCTCTGTGTTAAAACCCCATTTGGTCTCCTTGAAATATCATTCTCAGGAAGATGAGGGGACGCTGAACATGGCAGTAGCCCCAGAAGGTCGCAGGCAGATCAAAGACACGGAATTATTAACCAGCTCAGGATGCTCTACCATATATAGTGGTAGAGATCAGTATAATTAATTAACATAAAACCAGCTACCAATTACAATTTTATGTGTGTTTATGCGTGTGTGTGTATATGCATACACACAAGGTTCTACTGCGAGTGATGGTTTTTTTGGTTTGGGTTTTTTTTTCCCCAAATGATACATTTGGAGGAGCCCCAGATTTGCAGAGCTACTATTTGCTATTTTGGTCGAACCACCAAAGAGTAGACTTTCCCACCTGAATGAAACTGAGGGACATGGTTTACAAGCGGTTTTGTCAGGTGAGGTTAATGGTTGGACTCGATGATCTTAAAGGTCCCTTCCAACCTCAACAATTCTATGATTCTATGAAACATGCTCACACGTTCTCCCCATTTGTTGTGTGCTTCGCTTTATCTTACCCAAAGTTTTGCCAGCGTTTTGAGGAACAACCTAGGGAACAGATATCTCAGGCCAGGGTAATTACAGGAGGCGAGTCCCTGTGCCGAGGGCGGAGCGCGACCAGCCACCCGTCCCCAAGGAGACGGGGCGGTGCCGGGTAAGGGCAGATCAGTCGGCACTGCAGCGCCCCGGAGCTTTACCCTTACTCTGCCGTTCTTAAGAAGCTTTCCGGAGTAGAGATGAGTAGTTTTTAATAATTTCATTAAGATAAACTGTGCATGTATAAAGGTCTCTCCAATCGAGATCAGAGAGATTTCCCTTTGAAATTCTGATTACCGGCAGCAGCGCATTACAATGTGACTTTATACTGGAGGACAAATTTAAGGTTCAGCTTATAGTTAACCAGGCATATATGGACAACCAAAACTAAACCCAGCTGAAACACTGACTTGATTATTTCAAACAGATGAACACTTTAAAAGACGGCCCCATAGGTGACAGCGTTCGGCTGAACCTTAGCGATGCCATTTGTAGTATGTCCCAAATAAAAGCAAGGGGCTGGAGACCGGGAGCCTGAGGGGAGCCGAGCAGAGCGCGGCTGCAAGGCAGGCTCACCACCATGAAATAGCACTTTCTGACATTGATCTGAAAAATATGAGAAAAACCCAGTCAACACTTCCTTTTTCAAGAGCATAACTGCAAAGTTTCTGACAAGTTCAGTGTTTTTTGCGGCATTACAATTTTCCTTTAACTAGAGAAACATTTCCCCAGGAACATTTTCCTGTCTAAAGCAAACTAAAGATGTCAAGTGAAGCTTAGACTATTTCTTCTGGAGCACAGTGGTTTAATTTCTGACTCATTTTCACGATTTACATTGACTATTTAACAACTAAGACATATAAGGCTTGAGTTTACTTTATCTTTGCTTCAAATCTATTTGGTGATGTTACTTAACAAGAGATTCAAGTGAGGAGGTTTTTAGGGGCAGTGGAAGAGTTTGGTGAAATAAATTTTTTGACAATAAACGGAATTATAAATTAGAATGGCTTAGTTACTGTGTTGCAAAAGATCTTTGAAACATTGTCTCTTTTTAAAATTCAGAAGTTTATAAAATTTGTCAGGCAACTTTGAAATGCAAAGTATAGCAGGTTTTCTTTCTCCATTTTGGTGAAACAAAGCATCGTGGAATCAGTTTTTCTTATTTAAATACCACGGGGCAATGTGAACTGGCACACTCTGAATGCAAAGTAGGGAAACACTTAGATTAGAACAATTAGTGCAAAAAACATCTGCATCTCTTGTTAACCATAGGGACCGTCTAGCAAACATGATTTATTTTTTTTTTACTGTTAATTGGAATTCATTAAAATAACTTTGCTTCAAAGGAAACATTAAAGACATTTCAGAGTTTTTTATTTTCATGTTTACCTAGTTAGATTCCATCTGGTTTAGGCTATTCTGAACAATAGCTATTCTCAGTAAGAGACGGGACTTTTAAAGAAATCATTGCTGCTGGCAGCTCAGACACCCACTGTCCTTAAAGCCAGACCTTGCCCGATCCCTGGTCATTGCTCCGATCTAAGGTTACACTGCTATGTCACATGAGGACTTTTCCATTTTGAGACCACATGAGCTTATCTCTTTGGGAAAAAAAAACTTTAATGCTCATCCAAATCTGTTACACATCAAAGGTGCTTTTATAATAGGAGGATTAATAATGCTTGAGACAGCTGATAACACACACACCCCCAACTCTCAGACTGAAATGCCTGAATCGTTTAAAAGTTCTTTTGGTTGGAGATATTTGAGGTATGCTAATTGTCAATGCGCATGAAAGAGCAAACGGGCAGAAAAGACCTTCGGGGTGGGTTACAGTGTGTAAGGTATTTTTAGGAAACCCTTTCCAGCTCGCTTCAGTGAAACGCTGGAAGCTGTGGCAGTCCCTGATCATTTCTTACAGGGACTTAAATTAGTCATCGGCATGGAGAACTAGACAAAATCAAACATAGTACTACTCGATGATCACAGTTATAAAGGCTACTAAGGAGGCACCCTTTATGACTATAAAATAAAAACATTGATCCGCTTCCCACAGAGATGTAAGATGAAGAGGTCCCTTCTCCTACATGGCATTTCAGCGTGGCACCTCTGCGGCGGTGACTGCCTTGCCCTCTCCAGGCTTTGGAAAGCACGGAGAATGGCAGACACGGGAGTAGGAGGCTAGAGGAATTGCTGGTGATGTGTATTTGGTGCCTTTGCAGAAGGCATTGCCAGCGAGGCTCCCAGTGACGGGATCTTCCCGATGTCCCCGTCGGGAAGCTGTGCTGGGACAAGCAGAGAGGTTTTGATGCAGTCCCTGAGGCACGGTGGGTCACCCGTCAGACATCAGGGCTGCACCGGGACCAGTCCCCAACAGAGAACGGGCCCTGCATCTGCTGCTGCTTCGTACCAGCTACCCCGTTGTTCCCTGTGCATCCGTCCGAAATCCCAGCGAGGTCTATGCTGAAGCACAAATAATGCAGGTGAGATTTAAGCGGCGTTGCAGAAAGCAGCTCTCCATCCCAGCGAGCGCCGGTGAATGAGCCCCCCGAGCCTGCGGAGCCTCTGCCTCCAAATGTCAGCACAAATTAGCCCGCGAGGTCTGCTTTAAGCGGCGAGCCAGCAGTCTGTATAGCAAATGTGGAGCCTTGGATTTTCAGTCCCCGGAGTACAATGTGCTTTTGGAAATCATACCCATACAGTAATTCTGAATCCCACACCTGAAGGAAAACAGAGCAAGGGAAAGATCAAAGAAAGTATTAAAGTTACATTCTGCATCCTTGTTAAAGCATTGTGCCCCTATGCCCTGAAGAATATCCTCAATGGGGTCATTTAATCCCCTTCACCTCCCCAGGAACGTTAAAAGAAAAAAAAAAAACGTGTAAGAGAACATCAAAGTAAAAAATTGTAGTTTCATGTCAACATACCACTGCCTACAGTTTACCCTGTGTTGGTAACAGTAATGTTAAGAGCACTTCCCCAGGTAATGTCCCGTAGGAGCTGTATCGAAATGACCTCATTTCCACGGGTCACGCAGCAGCTCTCGTTTTGGCGTGGGCTTTCCGTCATCCCGACCCGGCCCAGCCACGCGCTGCTCGGAGCATCCTCCCGGCGCACCCCGCCCCGGCTCCGCTCACCTCGCAAAACGCCTCTCCCTCCCTGCTTACGAGCACCTCGTTCTCCCTCCACGCTAACAATGAAGATGCACTTTCAGTAATCGTTTCCCATTATTGTCACTAGGATGCAAGCCTGCAATATTCCTTGGATTGCAATCTCGATAACGGTCAAAATATGCCATCCACAGCTTTCCATCAAAGAGCACAAAGCATTTATATGTAGCAGTGTTCACAAAAAGCACTGAAAAGTGACAAAATATTAGTTCTAATTCCTTTCAGAATGACACATTATTACAAGGGTATTAGCTGAGGTTTCCAATTTTTCTAGTTCCTCTGATTTAGGAAACCAATGTAAAGATTTCTAGACGCTGCATATGAATAATTTAGCAATCGCTCAATTCGTCTTTGAAAGACTTCCCTATTTTACCAGGCTCAAGCAAATGCCGACACTACCTTGACACATCACATCACAAAAGTAAATGAGTAAATTTATAGTTAAAAGACAGATTAATGTCCAATAAATCTCAAAATATGGATTGGTAGGTCTTAAAGCTGCGAACCCCGAGTATGTATGAGATGCAAACCTTTCATGACTGAGAGGTTGAAAGACTATATTAGAGGGTCGGGAGGCGTCCTGTTACTGCTCATTTAGGCTGAGAACCCAATGGAAACTGCTTAACACCAGGCCCTTTAAAAATCAGAAGGTGCCATTATGAGTTTAAATAAAGATTTAGAGCCCACATTTACTTTCTTATCTCTGCAAGTGTTGACACTTATGAATAAGGATTTTGAAATAAAAGTGTATCATTTGGATAAGGGCATATCAAAGGAGGACCTAGCAGCCAAGGAGAAGCCATAAAGTCAAGAGCAGGACCAGGGTGACTGCAGGCATTAAATCATACACAAGCATTTTAAGAGATACTTTCTCATGAGAAATGAGGATAGGAAGGGAATTCACATGCAAGCAAGCTGGTGGCATTCATTTTGAGCCATATACACTGGTAGAAACGGGATCACTGACATTCAGAGAGGCAAATCACCTTTTTTGTTCCAGAAAATCTTCTCTGGTGTGATGATTCAACAGTTCCCAGTGAAACTCTGTTCACTGGAACCTTTTGGAATAGATTTAGCATTATATCATTAGAGGGCTCTAATTCAGTGGAAGAAGACACATTTGAAACATCACCTTGGATTTGCACCTGGTTGTTATTGCTTGAACTCAGAGGTAGCCAAGGTTCTCAGAAAACCTGCCTCAGGAGAGGTCTGGGAATGCAGCTGTGTCTGTAAACAAGCGCACCCAGATGCTTCCCCAGTGCAGGGAGCGTAACAGCCCTTTAAATTCACCAGTGCGTCTTACCTGTTATTAATTTTACAATAGGAGGAAATGTAGAAGTAAACCCCTTGCTTTAAGATTAATGCTTGTGAGCTCGGTGCTAAGTATTATTTACCCATAAATAAAATTATACTGTAGTCATTGAGTCTATAATGGCTACACATTACTGCCTTCCCTGCGGCCGCAATGTAATTCTGCAGAAGCACTCCCACAAGTGGAATGGCTGTCTGCTCCTACCAAGTGCTTCCTGGGAAGTAACTAGAGATAGTTCACTGAAAGAACTCTCCAGAATTAGTTTTGACTTGGTATTCCAAAGAAAATCATAGAGGTTTGGGGTTTTTTTTGAGACAGAGGAGTGTCCTGTCCACCCTGCTGCCATCCCCAGGTGAAAGCTGGACCTACACCCCTGCGCTGCCTCCCAACCCGTCCAGCCTTTGTGCCTCGGCACAGCAATGCTGATTGTTCCCAGGCATCCTCTGTGCGTGCGCCTTCCCCACCACCTGTCCCCTGAATGCTTTGCATCCTTAATCCTCACATCTCTTCCAGGTTCCCAGAGCCTCTGTGCTTTGAGACGCCCTATGGCTCTGCCACACTCTTGCATTATCAACTGTGCTCCTTTGATGATGCTTATCTCCTCGCTTTCGTGTCCTGCACGTGGCTCCAGCCCTAGGCAGCTTTTGAGCTGGGCCTGAGGAAGCCAGACATTTTGCCCCATGAATTTGCATCGTAATCCCTCTTCCAGTTCATGACTTCTTGTGCAGCTGTTCAGCTATGGCTGTGCTGGGTGCCTCATGCCAAGTGAAGAATGACACAACGCGCTGCTGCCGAAGGGAGCTGTGCCTGTGCCCACAGCAGTACCTCCACACGGCAGGGACACAAGCCTACAGGTAAGGGCTGCAGCCTCTGTAAGAAGGTTTGAAGCACCCACCTGCAGGCGCTCTCCCTGCCATCTCCACCTGCTTTGAAGCACTTGTTCACCAGTCTGTTCAGGGACAACAAGAGAGCGAACAACTGCCCTTCCGTGCCTGGACTCTGCAACATCTGCTATCAATGCTTTAAGGGCTTCAGGTGGAGAAGACATGCCTCACCTGGGATGGTGCAGCTTTCCTTACGCATGCTCTTGCTACCTCAGCAGGACCTTCACCCTGCACATCGTCCCCAGTGTGAACCAGAGCCCCATCATCTCAGCCAACGAACCTGAAACGTTGCCTCCAGCCCTGGTGCAAAGCTGGCTGGTGGCCACCACATCTGTGTGCCCCGGCCGGACTGCCTGCCCCAAAGAGAGAAGCCCCCATACACAGAGATGTCTCCAGAGACCAAGCACCACCATCAACCCAACAACCTCTGTTCCAACTGGAAAATGCATTTCTTTGGTGTTGCCATCTTTGCTGTTAATACCCAGCTATACGCCTGTTTTTTAAAATTTTCAAATCTTACAAGACCCCAGGCTCACTTCTGCCAGGGAAAGCCATGTGACAATGATTTGTTCTTATTTGCTTACTCACAGAGGAAAAAGCTGGGGGCAGGGAGCAAGTCTTTTTTACTGATTGTCACAGACCCACAGTTACATCAGCAGATCCACCCGTGCTCTGGCTTCCCCTGTTAGGAACACTGAAACCATGGATTCGTTGAATTTAAGCATGTATACCTTTATCCTTTGATCCCTTGAAGCCACTTACCTGAGGCTTCTTCCCCCATACACTCCATCGGGCTGAGTCTGTTCAGGTGTGGATATTCACCTTTGATTTTAAGAGGCGCAGGTGGGGGCCCTGATGCATGAAAGCATCTTCAGGAAAGGCAAGGGCAGACCTTTAGGTGACCTCAGGATGGCAATATCTCAAGGTACATATTGCTTCCTGTGAACTGCTGTGGCAAACGCCCCTTGGGAGGGTTTGCCTGCTCAGCCTCGCGTCCCTGCCGTGCACCAGGGTCCCGCTCCCCAGCAGCCAGAGATGTCCCCTGCTGCTGTCCCCGTTGGGGCAGCACAGCCCAACCAGCCAATTGTCCTCTCCCTGCCACCCCCACCAGGGCTCTGAGCCACACCTTCCTGCCAGCGAGCCCTCAACAAGGAGCAACAGCACTGCTGGTCCCTCCTGCCCTGAAACATCATATTTCAGCCGCAGACGTCTTCGGTGTGAGCCTCGCGCAAAAGGAATTTATCAAGAAAATTGCTCTCTTTTCCCCAGGAATTGGGGGATGCGCTCAGGGGCCTGACGCCAGCTCCCTGAATGAAAAATCTGTAATTTGTACTTTGTACTTAAACTGCTTTAATTGAGTCTTTTTGCAAGTCTGAAATTTGTTTTTAAATAAAAAGTTGAATACATCTGCAGCTGAGAATATTTGGCTGCCAATGCTTACACACTATCGAAGGAAGGTTTTTAAAATAACAGCTTTTTCAGATTTCAACAGCATAAGTAAACATATGCTTTTAACAGTGTTCACCTGCCGTGGCACCTGCTTGCAGCAGATTAAAACTCTCAACCCTGTATTTTGAAATAAAATCCAACGTAGCAAAGAGAATTACCCCTCCTGCTGAAACCAAGTGCCATAAAACCAGTTCTAAAGACACCAGAGGAGAGGTCTGGGGCTGGAAAAGGGAGCGGTGAGAGAAGAGCAGGCAGGTGCCGAAGGAAAAGCTGGCAGAGCCACCACCGAGGACCTCTGGAAGAGCATCAGTAACCAAATCCGAGGCACAGCTGCCACGTGTCCTCCACAGGAGTCCTGCCTGGTTTTGTCGGTAAAGGCACACACGAGATGGAAGAGGCTGCGATAGAACCGCCGGCCTTACGCTGTGATTTGGTTGTGCAACAACGCAACGATGAGAGAAAAAATCCTCCCACCGTATTACAATAGTTCAGAGCAGAGGCACAGCAATGAGGATAAATAGATGTTTGGTAAGAAAAAATAGAACATCATTTTCCTTATCATTTTAAAAAGTGTCAGCTAAAATGAAAACATGCCCTTTACAGGAAGCACAGACCTTTCCGTCTTTTTTAACTGAGCGAGCATCTGCTCTGACAATGAAGGGAGAATAATGGACTGAGAAACTGTAACGTGTTTATTTTTCCCATTTGTTCATTTGAAGAAAGAAAACAGGTGGATGAAGAATTCTCTTCCCAGTCTGTTTAAAAGCTCTGCTCGCCCTCTCATCAGTGACCGCAGCTAGCAGCAATGCTGCTTTCCGTGCCAGGGAAGGGAAAGAGGCTCCTCCTTCTTCACAGGCCTGGGGACACTAAGAACATGTATTTTAATGGACATTGTAGAGAATGTCTTCATCTTTTTCTTTCCTCTGAAAAGTTCAGAGTTTTCAGCCAACTCCTGCTGTGTTTTTGTCGGCTGCAACATTTGGATTTTCATACCGACGGCAGCAGAGACTGAAGACATTGACAAACCTCCTCCTTCATTACTTTGTACAAATGTCTTAACATAACACAAGGCGTTTTAAAATTGACTTAGAGGAAAATCCTGAGAAAGCCATTGCTTTGTCATGAATCTCTAATTGCAGGTTTCCTTCCTCTCCAGATGGAAAACAGCAAAGCCCAAGATCTTGAGAACTTCAAGCTTTGCATTACATTTAATCCATTCACCTCTCGGACCTGATGCTTTTGAAAGAGACTGAATGTGGCATAGTCAAAGATAATATTTAAGATTTTTCAAGACTACCACTTCATGGTCAGGAGCTCCCATAATGCATCCTTGCCATCTGGAGTTGTTATTAGTTAGTTAGTAGCAGTGTCACCGTAATGATATATTATCCGGTAATGAGAGCCCAGCTGGCTGCACACATTTTGAAGATTCAGGCTCTGTAAAACTGCACTGAGAAATTGTGCATGCGGGTAGCAGGATGGCGTGAGATGGATTCCCGCAGGGCACTGGGGTGGTCATCAGCAGCGAGAGGTGGGAAGATCTCTTTTTGGTACCTGGGGACAAGTCTACTTTAGCATCTCCATTCGAGTCACAAGAGCTGTTGGGCCAGACCCCAGGGACCGCTCAAGGCTCTCCAGTCACTTGCAGGGTTTGGTCCACAGGACCAGGCTGAAGCATCTTCCCTCCCAAATGGCTTTTCCTGTCTCAGCCAGGCATCCTGGCACTTACCTCCAACTGTTTGCCCCAAGTTCTCACACACTGAGATGAAAAATGGACAAGGCTTAGGAGGATGGACAGGAGAAGCTACTTGGCACTGCAGGTCTGCAGAGAACAGACACTCCATAGACCCAGACCTGCTTTGCATACGCTTTCCTGCCCCCTCCCCATCTCTGAATTATTTTCTTCCTCACAGCACTTGTTTTTATTTTCTGTCTAGAAGTTCTGCTTGGCCTATAAGCAAAACTCAGATCCGTGACACAGGAAGACAGACTTACCCCCCCCAGCCATGCTGAAACAAATGGTGACTCTCTTTTAACTTCGCATCTGCTTGCCCTACTATTCCTGTGATGTTCATGTAGAGAGAGCAGTAAATCTGCTTTAGCAGTGACTTGCTGTATCTATGAAGTTTATAAATCACTGAAGGAACAGCCCTGTCCTGCATTATTAAAGATATGTTATTATATTTTATTTCTGAGCCACAGATAAACTCCAGTATGCAGCTATGAGCCATATGTCTTGTTTGCCCGATATAAGAGTTTCTGGTAAGCAAAGAAAAAGTGGTATTAAAATATCCTCTTGAGAAATATGTAATATAAAGATGGAGTAGCAGATAACACAGCCGACTATAAAACGCTTTCTTGATATGACCTTTGGAAGTAACAGATAAAGTCGCTGATAGGTGAATCCCACCCTGTCCTTTGCTGCTTCTCCCTTTAAAGTCACAGGAGAGACTCACGGAGGAGGTTGGAAACTGCAGAGCAATCCCCCAAAGGAATCATTTAGCACCGCAAAGCATCTTCGGCAGAAACCCTGCAAGCTTATTGACACAGTATTGCCATAAAATTTAATTTAGCAGAAGTCAGAGGGAAAAAAAAAACCCCTCTGTATCTCTTCAAGTACACTGGTCTTTAGAGAAGAATGAATGGTCATCTTCAGGAACGGAGGGCTGCGGTGTGTTGGGCCGCTCGCTTGGTGTTTTGGGAGCAAAAGAGACCCTGCAGAAGGTGGCCAATGAGCAGCACCACAGAGAAGGGCCGGCTTCCAGCCCAGGAGGAACCATAACCATCTGCAGCAACTGGGATTCATCTTGCCTCGTCCACCTGCAGCATCAGTGCTCGCACCCGCACCAGCCGATGCCCCGTGCGCTCGCCGGGCAGTGCGAGGGGACCTCCTGGTGCCTGCCCCCGCAGAGCTGCTGCTCTGTCAGCTCTGCAGAGCGCCCGAACGGGGAGCTGAAGCGCCAAGGCTGCGGTGCAAGTCCCCGATCAGTAATTCAGCCAGCGGTCTGTCTCCATTTGCTGCTGAAGACACACATCTGAACAGGCGCTTCTATTTGTTGTGCACACCCCAGCTCTCGTTAGCCTGACGAGAAGAACTGGAGAGCGGAGGAGAAGAAAAAAAATCTCTTTCCACCATATTCTTTCAACATCACTTTGTGTAGCATCGTGTTTCCTCCCCGCGCTCCTTCACTTCATTTCCCCAGTGCGGGTACTACAGCAAAAGGGGAAAAACGTTCTTAACTATCAGCACGTGGTAATAAAACCGCAAAAATTGGCAGCGGGACAAAGGGCCAAGTTTAATGCTTTAAATTATCATTAGCTCATTTTTAAAGGGTAAATAGAATGGCAGGCACCCGACCAGTTTTCCCTTGGAAATGGTGCTTACCGAGGGCAACTGCTGGTCGGGGGGTGCCGGGGGCTGCCCCCCAAACCCACCCCGGCAGAGGCAGCGCACCCAAGGCTGGAACGACTCCGGCACTGTGAGGCATAGCAATAAACTTGCAACCAGAAGAAAAAAAGTGGCTACAATTCCTAGATTTCCAATGGCTGTGTAAACGATGGTTGGTTAGAAAATTTGAAAATTTATGTTTTTCTGCCGTTATGGTGTTTAACGCGTCTCAGGCAACGGGATTTGCTCACGCTCAGACTCTGAATCAATGCTGGGATTTTCAGTACGTTGGGCGGCATACAATTTAATGTAGTTACTTCATTTATTCTGCGTTACCTTAAGGCTTTATCACTGTTGGCCCATTTTTTCATCCCATCCCTCATTTGCCAATGACAGCAGACAGAATCGTTAAATCTGCAATATGCAAGGATGGCTTCCAGCGGCAGTGCTTAGCAGCTCTGTCTTTGCCCATATGCCCAAAGACTTGTTCAAAAACAGGATTTTTGACTAATTTATGACTGTTCTTACCGCGATACAGATGGCTTATTGATCCGTTTAATCTAAGTACCTGTGGTTTCGCAGAAGAAAATACTACTCTTTTTTGTGCTGCTCATTTATACACTCTTTTCCTAGAATGAGAATATGCTGCCTATTACCTTAATTGACTGATTTTTTAACAAGTTTCAGTCTAGCTAGAAGAAAACTAATTTCAGAAAGCTTGATCAGCTTGAAGTTTCCTCATACTCCTCATCTCAGGACATCTATTGCACATCACCCATTCTTCCCTTTCTCACCTAAGAGTGACTTTGAAAGCCACCCAGAAGGCCATCTCCTATGCTATTCAGCTGTTTGAAGTTCAGGCAATGAAAAATACCAACGCTCGCATCAGGTACTCCCTACTCTGCTCCAAGCAAAAGTCACAATATTTAGATACAAGTTGCCAGTCTCATTATCTCAGAGAATTTTTTTCCCCTGACACCGGAGCCAGTAGAGATGCTACTGCTGCTGAAGAGAGAGAAAAGTCCAAAGAAGACAATCGTATGTCTTTTAATCTTCTTTTTTTTTTTTTTCTAATTATGATGAATCAAAACAAACCCAAACCTTTGCTGTTCCACAAAGGAGAGCCTGGTATGCGTTCTCAAAAAATCTCTGTCTCTGTAATGAGGAGCACAGAATAACCAACCATGAACAGAATCAAACCACATTAAAAACTAAGAGATGAAAAGTGTGAGTCCTTTCTTAAGAATAATATATCTTTCAGCTGTAAAGCATTGTGACTGGTGCGTCAGGATAGACCGGCCCCGACAGCCAAAGGAAATCGAAAGCTACACAGGAATCCGCTCGGACAAGCAAAGTGCATTAGATCCTACATACAACCCTTCAGATGTGCCTCAGAGCTCTTGGAATATGAGTTAATGTATGCTACAGGTACCGCAGAGTCTCTGTGACCTTGGTAGCACTCAAGACCTCTACGGAGGTCATCTTGGTGCAGTGTTTATTTTGTATCACGTCCTCATGACTTGTGTCCCTTCTCTGTCAAAGCTTGTTCTGGGCAGACAGTGGGACATCATTCCCCACAGGTCCCTGCCTTCCCTAAGCTCTTTCGGACCTGGAAAATATGACTCCATAGGATGGGGCCCCCGCTGCAGGGAGAGGTGTTTGTTACAGTGCAGGAGCACAGGGACAGGGGGTGGGCGCCCCATGGATGCCCCACGGGGTTTGGGAGCCCCATGGTGACCCAGGCATGGGGGTACCCCAGCTTTTTTCCTGAAGTCCGAGCCCACAGGCTATGTTCAGGGTAACAGACTTCACAGAGAGGAGAGAAGAATTTTTCAATCATTTCTTTCAGAAAAGAGCAGCAAAATCACAATGCATTAAAAACCCAACCAAACCTGTCATTTCCCACTTGATGAGAGTGCTATTCTGCAGCTGGTACATGTAATAAAGAAACTGGTGCTTTTCCTACGTTAACTTTTCCTGCATCTGCAATTATTCTGCTTCATTTTTTATATTGCAATGCCTGTATTTTTAGTTTTATACAGCCCCCCGGCTAGTTCTTAGACAAGGTGGTGGGTGCACCTTGCCCCACGCCCCCCGGGGTGGTGGGAGCCGCCAGGCTGGGGCCAAAGCCCTGCT
This sequence comes from Pluvialis apricaria, assembly GCA_017639485.1. Taxonomy (NCBI): domain Eukaryota; kingdom Metazoa; phylum Chordata; class Aves; order Charadriiformes; family Charadriidae; genus Pluvialis; species Pluvialis apricaria. The sequence continues at coordinate 40,889,831 of CM030013.1, forward strand.
CCTGACTCACCCCCTCGGTCCATTTTTGGGGGTTGCAAGCAATGTGCACCCTCAAGGGCACAGAGATCTGCACAAGGCCAGAAAGAAAACAGCTTTACAACTCCTCTCCATCCTTTTGTGGAGCAGCCAGCCCCCAAATGGATGGCACCCTTCTTTAGGACCTTAATTTCACCCTTCTGGTGAAGCCAGCACGTTTCCTGGTTAGTGGCACTGGGGTTCCTATAAAGCACTCAAGAATATCATTCTCGGTAGCTCCCAAGAGTGGGCCAGATTTTCCTTGATTTGCTCCTGATATATACGAGCATCAGGAAAGAATCACACCTGGAGCCTTTACAGCAATAGAAGATTTCTTTACCAAATGAGCATGCTTTCAGGAAAATTTTATCTGCTTTCAAGAGTGATTAAACTTTCCTTTAGAATCATAAGTCTCAAAAACAGCAATATTAGCATCATCCTTGGCATAGACTGAAGTGAGAACAAAGCCTCATGCAAAGAGAGAAATGCAACAATGGGGAAAGAGCGCTTCTGAGTTATATTTCAAATTTTCTCTCTTTAGCAAAATCTTGATCAATTCGCCTGAGCCTGTACCTGGAAGTTCATTACAGACACACAATTAAATGTCGTTATTGCAGAATCAAAGGCCAAACAAGCCAGCCCCCAAATAGCTTATCTGTATACGGAAAATCATCCACAGTTGCTACATACAAAGTGAGACTAATTTACTTTTCCTTAATTAATCATCTCCATTTCCTCCCTCTTTAGCCTTAGCCAATGAGGTGTAAATTGCAGGGGCAGATGCATTTTCTGGGCTGAATTCCAAACTAAGTGTTCTTCAGAAAGTGAGGAGGCACTTAGCACAGTATTTTAGTGTTTCACTGTCATTAGGCACATTAAGTTCACCTCATTCTGAAGGCTTTGGCGACAGTATTTCACCCATGTTCCTTCTAGTCTGTTTATGGCAGATTTTGTGCCTCGAGAGCAAAGACCTGAGCTCAGCAAAGAACGAACGTTCTTCTGTCAAAGCATTAGTGGTTCAAGAAAATGAACCGAGGGAGCCTGGTGCAACCCTGGGTCTTCTGCTACAAACCTTTCGGAGGTGGTGTGCTCCAAGTTTATGCCCCAAACTTCACCACCTCCAGCACGTTCATGAAGGTCCAGTTATTTGTGGGTTCCTCAGCAAGGAGGAGCACCGAGAGATCCTCGGATAGGCACCAAACTTGGGTCCTATCCAAAATACCATCACTCCCATTCTGAAATCTTATTTTAGTTGGCATTTGCCAGATTATGGCAGTGATTAACGTACTATCAAACCGTTGATGTATTACCAGCGAAAGAAAATGGTAGGGAGCATTTAAATTTCCATGATACACAGTTTGCTTTATTCCTGACATCACAACAAAAGTTCAATTTGGATTTTTGTTCGCTGTGTATGAGCCAGTGTGCTCTCCTGCACTGCAGGGATAACTCACAGTGCCAGGATAAAAGTGGGGTTTGGTTTGTTTTTTTTTTCCATTCCCTGAACGTAAACAAGCTGGAGCCCTTGTTTACAGGGCTGAACTACGGGCAAGCACACTCTAATTTCTGAGACTACATTTGCAACTGTGATCTCTGGGCATGCAAATTAGGAGTCTGCACATTTTCCCACATCATTACTGTGGCAGCGTTCAATCATTCAGAGAAATTTAGGTACATAAAAACATAGGCACAAGACTGAAAAAGTAGTCCCAAAGGGAACCTTTCGTGGTATGTAACAGTTTCATCACAGACGCTGGTTTCTAATTAGCAAACCTTGCACTGAAGAAAGTTCATATATTTTCATTAATTGCAAAAATCATACTTACTGTAAAAGGCGTAGAGTCGGGAAAATATTTGGAGTCTGAGGATTTGAGAGGCCCATTGTGCTGGAAACACCATTATATTCAGCACTACCAAAATCAATGACATATATTTGAATTACAGAATCACAGAATGGTCAGGGTTGGAAGGGACCTCTGGAGATCATCTAAGTCCAACCCCCTGCCACAGCAAGGGACACCTACAGCGGTTGCACAGGACGGTGTCCAGGCGGGTTTGGGATGGCTCACATAAAGAGCAACTCCCCCACCTCGCCTTGCCGGCCTATCTTTCCTAAAGAGAACATAGCCCTCCATGACAGCGTTCCAGTCATGGAGCTGTCCCACCATGTCTCAGTAATTGCAATGAGATCATGGCCCTGTGACCGCACGCAGATCTCTAACTCCTCTTGCTTGTTCCCCATGCTGCGTGCATTGGTGTACAGGCGTTTCAGAGCGGCCAACGAGTGTGTAGCCCGAGAGAGGTGGTGGGCCTTCCGATCCTTAACAGCTCCAACATCCTGCCCCACAAGTGCTGAGCTACTACACTCAGGTGCCTCTCCGGTGAGCCCCGTTACATCCCCATCCCCCTTCCAATCTGGTTTAAAGCTTTCTCGGTAAGCCCCGCTAACTCTGGTCCTGGAACCCTCTTCCCCCTGCGAGATAGGCTTTTCCCGTCTGCTACCAGCAGCCCTGGTGTTCTGTGAATCGGGCCATGATCAAAGAACCCAAAACCTTGCTGGTAGCACCAGGCTGGGAGCCAGTCCTTGACCTGCTGGCCTCTCCTGTTTACCCCCTCATCATTCCCCGCAGCTGGAGGGACAGAGGAGAACACGACTTGTGCTCCCGATCCCTTAACCAGCCGTCCCAAGGCCCTGAAATCTTTCTTCATTGCCCTCAGTGTTCTTCTCACTGCGTCGTCACTTCCTACCTGAAAAACTAGAAGGGGGTAATAGTCGGATTGCCGTACCAGGGAGGGAAGCTTCCTCTTAACATCACCAACCCGGGCCCCGGGGAGGCAGCAAACCTCCCCATATAGCGGGTCCGGTCTACAAATCGGGCCCTCCGTGCCCTTCAGAACTGAGTCACCTGTTACAGTGACCCGTCTTTTGGGGTTTGCTGAGGCAGTTTTAAGTCGGGGGGTGGTCTGACAAGGCCTCGATGGCACCTCCATACTGGGAGGATTATCATCCTCACTGTTGCTCGGTTCCTCTTGCAGAGCACTGTATTTGTTCTGCAGCGGGGCCTCAGACGGTGCAGTAGTTGGCAGGCTGATGTGCCTGCGGCGCCTGCTGCGTGGGGCGGGAACACCTCGCCATTGCCCCCTTTCCTCTAAGCCGGTCGGGGAGGGGAGCGGGAGTTCTCCGTAGCAGCGGCTCCGGCTGCCCGTTGGGTCTCCGTAACGGCTGGCGGGGTGCGACCCCACGCGTCAGTCTCCCTCTCGCAGCCCCTGACGCCCCCCAACCCGCCCACCTCCTCCCTGAGTGCCGCCGCGAAGCGCAGGAGCGCCCCGGCCCGGGCACCCCCGCCACAGCCGCGCTCACCGCTGCCTCCCGGCGCCGGCGCGGGCCACGCGCTGCCGCGCGACGCCCGGGCGGCGGCACGCGCACACTCAGCTCCGCCGGCGAAACCGCATCAGAGCCGGCGCGCGCACGGCGCTTTGGGGCCGCGGCCTTCCGCCGGGCGGTTACCGCGGCGCCCTCGCGCCCCGCTCGCGCGGGGACGGTGACGGTGACGGTGACTGTGCCCGCTCGGGGGGTCCGCCCTCGTGCGGCGCCCCCCGACTGCGCACGCGCTCGGCGCTCCCTCACGGCTCTCTTTGAGCGGCCGCGCGCGGCGGGCCCCGCCCCCCACCGCCTCAGCAGCGCGCCCCGAGCGGCCGCGCCGGCGCGAGCGCGAGCGCGAGCACGGGCACGAGCGGGAGCACGAGCGGGAGCACGAGCCGGTCGCGTTAAACGTGTGTTACTGTGCCTATAGCGGACTGGAGCTGTCCGTCAGTTTTCCGATTGCAACTATAGCTTTTGTTAATACAGTGACAACAAACCATTCCTTTTTCAACCGTAACTCTGATGATGAAACCTGTTACAAGCACAGCTTTTTAGTAGCTACCGCACTGTAATTATTCATCAAACTGACAGAATAAAGGGCCTTTTTATCCATCTTGTATTTCATCCGAAAACAGTCCGGCGGTTTGCAAGCAGCAGCCTCACACGCAGGCTCAGGACATTGCTGGTAATATTGGCAATAAATAAATACTGGCAATTCCGGCTGGAGGCGGAGACAGCGTCTTCTGCTGGGGCTATACATTATCCGCTATCCCTGTTTGCGGGGTGGGGGTGCGTTTTAATATTAACTAATTCATCTTTTAAACGTATTCCCCAGCCTTACAAATTATGTGCGTGAGATCCTCAAACGCTGCAATATTTTAGTTTTACGAAGCTCTCTCTAAGTGAGGGTTTTGCTCTCTCTCAGCGAGTTTTCAGCGTTGCCCAGGGGTACGACCAGCCCCACCTTGGTGCGGTGGGGAGCTGGGGGACGCCCCTGGGTGCGAGACGTCTGCTGAGCCAAGGTGCGCTGGCTCACGCCAAAAAAAGAGCCGGAGCTGCGCGAAGGGGAATATCGCAGCAGAGAAATGAGGGATTGTATTTACATGCACATGTTTGGGGTTGCTTGCAACTTAGGAAAATAAAGCATCCGGGGGAGGTGTCCCTTCTGTCATTAGGCAGCGGGGCTGTGCCCTTCCTTTGGGTAAGGGCGGTCGCCCGGCTTTGACTCCTTGCTCTACTAGAAGTCAGCAACATGTGAAAAAATATAGGTGTAATGTATTGCCTGAGAAAGTCTGAGCACAAATAGGTTAATCAGTCTGAAACGGTCACACAGAATCATTATGGGCTCCAAATTAAAATACCTTGTTTTGTGTGTAACGAGGCTGCAGGACAATGACAACTTTTGCTTCTGAATTGCGCGGACCCACCAAAGCATCGACCGTCCGTGCTGAGCGCAGGGACGCTGAGCCCAGTGCGGCACAAAGGGGCTCTTTGGCTCCTGTCACTCCGGTACCTCAAGGAATGAGGAGCGAAGGGTTTTGCAGGCAATGGGTGTGACGCCTGACGCGGTACGAAAACAGCAAACTCGGTCATTCAGGATCTATCTGCGGTGTGCATTTCGTGGGACTTTAGGCCAACCCTTCTGTTATAAAATCATCCATCTCAGTAATTGTAAAATCCATTAAAAACAAGCAGAGGCTGCCACTTAACACGAGCTTTATTTTTATTTACATCATATCATAAAGGCAATTTCCGTTTCCATTCATTTGAATTTTAATGGTGTTGCCTTGGTTGGTCTGCAGACAGATGACACGCATTTTGTGGGTACATGTTATAATCACTGTAATTTGTATTCAAGAAAAGGCTGATGAACTTTAAGCATTTTGACGTAAGGAGGCTGGAACAGAGGCTCAGGCAGCGCTCACATTTTCTTTATTCATTCCGCAGGATCCAGGTTAGCCAGCCTTGCTCCCACTGTGCAATTAGCGTAGAAGCATTATTTGGTAGTGTTTTCCTTTTACTAAAACTGAGTTACGAGTTTTCCCGAGAGATCTATAGTTTTTATAAGCAGCTGCAAATCCACTCTGTATGACAGCATTTCTGTTCTGCCATTTACCAACTTCTGAACAAACTTTTACTAATATTATTCAACTTCCATATACTATTAAAATTGTAACACATAGCCTTGCTATAGGAACTAATCTTTATTCCCACAAACTCTGTGTATTTTACGGGCTATGTGACACTATGGCAATGAGCTTTCCTTGCCCTGACTGTGAGTTGGTTTTGGTACGAGTAAATGCTGTTCGCTTAAAATTGGTGTCAAAAATCTCCTAAAGACACCCTGAGTTATTCCATACATATATCACCAAATAAAATAACGGAAAAGTATTTTCAGAATTGCCATAGTAAGGTTTTAATACTATAGTGGACATCCAGAAATATTGCTATTAGACCAACTTTAAATGTCAGTCCTAAAACAATCACAAAAATTCTGTAAGACCACCCAGAAAAGCTGTTTGATAACGCATGGAGCCATTCGCTTCATGGCAGCTTTCTGTCGGATTACCTGGGCTGGCAATCATCTGGAAAGTAGGACCTCCTTCCATTTAATGGCTTTTACAAGCCTAAAGGCTTACAAAGTGTCATTTCTTGAATTTATCACTGGAAACGCCATCTATTTCCTTTATACAATTTAGAGTACGGAAAAATAAATTTCATTTTTTTTTTGGAACTAAAGTAGAGGGCACTTTTCTGTTTAAAGCTTTCTAACCCAGTTTCAAATTTAACCGTTCATCTCAGCACAATCACCTATTTGGCAGAGAAGCTCATTTTCGGCGTTGTTTCTGACGCGCCCGCGGGCTCGCACCCCAGCGTGGTTTGCTGCCTGCAGTGAAGGGGCCGCGCTGTGCTGGGGCTTCCCCCAGCCTGGAACTCGGTCGTTTGGAGGGGGAGCGGTGGGAGACGAGGGGTTACACTCCGTGTTGCCCAGGGACAACGCATTGGCGTTGTGTCCCGCTGCATTACAGCCGGTTTGGTTTGATGCTATACGGAGTTCGACTGGAGGATCTGGGGTTTCCAGGACACATTAACACCCGGGGCTGCAGATAATAATAATAATCAATATCAAACTAAAAGCAATGCTCTGGAGAGCTCTGCTTCTGGAAATACCATGTGGTTCGACCCTAAAACTAATCCCTGCACAAAATTATGCTGCTGATTTGCAGTGGAGTGTGTAAAACATCCTCACTTTTCTGTAAGGAAATGTTAAAATCTCCCTATATGCAGATGTAAACAATATCAATCAGTGCGGCCAGAAGTGGGTGGATATAAAATTAAGGCCACCCAGATTAGCGAGCTCAGTCTTTATGAGACACATAAAGAAGCCAAGGAGGTTTTATCGCTCTGTCAAATAACTCTTCCCATGGCGGCTGCAGAGCTCCTGGCCCTGCTAGCACTGCACAGCCCCACAGCAATCCCCAGTTCGGCTAAAATCACTGAATCACCGAGTCACAGACTTGCAGGGATTGGCAGGGACCTCTGGAGATCATCTGGATCTCACAATGTGTCTGCACCAGCAGTGGCTCCAACATGGGACCCCACCAGAGCCCAGCGGGCAGGGGATGCTGGCTCAGTGGCGGGAGGAGAGCCACGTGGATTTTCACTGAGTCACAGAAAGGTCGGGGTTGGAAGGGACCTCTGGAGCTCCCCCAGCCCAACCCCCTGCCACAGCAGGGTCACCTCCAGCAGTGGCACAGGACGGCGTCCAGGCGGGTTTGGGATGGCTCCAGAGTGGGAGACTCCCCCACCTCTCTGGGCAGCTGTGCCACTGCTCTGCCACCCGCACAGGGAAGAAGTCCCTCCTCATGTTGAGATGGAATTTCCCGTGTTCCAGTTTGTGCCTGTTGTGCCTTGTTGTGTCGCCAGGCACCACTGTCTGGACCCATCCTGGCAGGACCATCCTGTCCTGCTGCCGAGCGGCTGGGTGGGCTGCCCCGCACACAGCCATTGCCTCTGCTGCGGCACAGATAGATACCCGCCTGATGCTCCGGGGCCCGGGACTCTGCTGGCAGCGAGAGCGGGAGGCTGGCGAGCGTCCTGCCCTCTGCAAACCGCCCTGGGGAAAAGCTCTGTGATGCGTGCGTGGGGGGTCCCCCACAACCTGCCCCACAGATCATGCCCTTCTCCCTGGCGGTACTTCCAGGGGAAACAGCAGAGGCAGCAGCAGCAGCATGTGGGGCTTTAGCTGAGCGTTTACACAATTCTGAACAGATTTGCCACCCCTTTGCTTGGTCCCAGGTCTGAAGTTGATTACGTTTGATGTTTCCAGCCATAACCATGGTATATACCTTTATAGTGCACTTTTTTAAAAAACACATATATATCCACACACTTGTTGCACCTGAATTTGTGCGGAGATGGCAGGTGCAGGGATTAAAGCAATCGTTCCGTGTGCTTAGGTTTCGCAGCGAGAGCCGATGGAGAAGTAAGTGGGCACAGCCGGAGGGATCAGTGTTTTACAGCCTGTCATCGCTTCCCACGCTCCCTGCTTCTCACTGCCGCGGCGAAAAGGAAAACAGCGAGAAGGGAGGAGTCCTCCGTCGCCTGAGTCCTCTGGAAAGACCTTTCTCACACCATCTTTTCGAAAGCAGTTTTCACATCATCAAGTATATTTCCAGAATGAGCATTTCTTAAACTTGCACACAGATATATTTTACAGTGCTACACATACGGTGAATAGGCAGATGATACACTTCAGACAATGCCCTTAACAATAATTTTGAACACAGAGCTATGCATATACTTTCCAGATTTTGAAAAGCGAGTCTTGCGGTGCTGAAGCATAAGGCCCCGGGGAGGAAACCAGGTGTTTGGGGGAAGGCGGCACAGTGCCTCCCCCGGAGAGTCCGCCTGCTCCCCAGGGATCTCCCCGCCTGTCTTGGGGTGTTCATCCACAGAGTCAGTTTTTCCCGGTAACCTGCCCAGACCACACCAGCTGAAATACATTGTAGGGTGAGGAAAGCGAGAGGGTAGATCAGAAACGTAACAGGAACAAAATACAAAAGGAGGGGTTCACATTTGCCAAGATGTAACAAAATGCACAAGCAAATACAAAGATATTTTTCATCAGTAAGTAGGCATAAGTGTAGGTCGCTGGAGGGCAGTGTCCCAGGCTGCCCAAGCACTATATTCAATCCCTGATATGCCCCGCTCCACACCAACACCGGACCCTTTCTTAATCTGAAAAGAGCTACTTTCATGTTATCACTTTATTTTTGTTTTAGAAAGAAGATTTTCCTTGACCCTTGCTCTGTTTGCGGTGCCCGGTGTGTAGGTTTGTACGCGGCTCCATCAGCCCCACAGCGTGTCCCGGAGCGGCCGCTCTGGCAGCGCGCAGTCCCCAGGGATGCTCAGCGCGCACGGCCGCAGCGTCCAGCGCTCCGCGCAGACACCGGCTCAGCACCTCCCTTCCCCTCTGCCGCCGTCCCACCTCCAGCCCACACTAGCGGCTGCCTTTCACCCAGACTCCATTAGCGACATCTGTACCAGACAGCTGGAGAATTTAAGCAGATAATTACCTCAGCATGCATCATGGTGCATTTGTTATTAAGGTATTGATTAATTGTATTTAAAGTATACCAAACGACATTGAAAACTTCGACGGCTTTGCTACCAGAAAAAAACCAAAAATAAACTATGACCCCTACCAAATCACCCATAGGCCTGTTCTTTGCGTGCATTGTACAGTTTAGACTGTAAAAATTGCTTTATTTTTTTAAAAAGGGGTTTTTTAATGCTATTTTGTAGCAATGAATTAGAGACGCTGGAATAAGAGTTTCATTTTCTGAATTGTAGCACTACTAAGGTACGTGGTTTCTTTATAAAATATGCACTTCTGAGGCTTTGATTTCTCCTGTTGCATGCGGAACACGGAGCTGAGCCAGCTGACACTGGTGGAGTGAAATACTGCCCCATGCTACTGTGACCGCGAAGGTCTCCAGCCCCTCACTCCTGCCCCACAGAGGCGGTCCCTGCACTGCGAACACAGCCCAGGATGCAAACACAGGTTTGGTGTCACTGCATTGCCCAGCAATATTCCAAACTTTCATTTCCCACATTGGATTTGAAACTTGAAATTTTTCACTCCTGTCCTGTTATTTCCATTATCAGCCCTCTCATCCTTACGAGGTTTCCGTTCCCTGCTTGCTCACAGGTGGCACGTGGTGCTGAGCACTGTCGAACTGCGTTGCGACCCTTCTCTGATAGCCATGGGATGCTCCTGCTCTCCTGTCACGGGTGGACAACGGCTGAAGGAGAAAGACAAGCTGCCTCTCGTCCGCTTGGGCTCACAGCCCTGAACTCGGTCCTATGGGAGGTTATGGTTATCCAGCGAGCAACCTTTCCCCAGTCACCTCTGAAGAGAAATTTAGAGCTACATGGCAAGAAAAGCACCTTCAGATTAATGCCCTGTCACCTGCCTCTGCTCCGGTACCTCCTCCAGCTGGGCAGATGATGGTTCCCAGCTCCGGATTCCCACCGGCAGCTCTTTAGCAGCATTGCAGCAAAGACTATTGAAGCCACTCCGCTGATCTCAGAGCCGATTTACAGCAAAATTATAATAATCCGTCAGTGCAATCCTGTGGTTTGCCAGGGAAGAACAGGCAACGGGGCGACTTCAGCAGCTTGAGGAGTAGGGGGAAGGTGAGACATGGCTTTGACTCACTGTGAGAAGGGCAGCAGGTACCAGCTGGATACAAAACAATCAAACTTTCCCGGCTTTTCAAAGTATTGTGGTTCTCAAAGCATTACTGTGCCTGCGCTGAGCAACAGTTCTTTGAAAAGAATCCGCTGTTCAGGGAAATTCTTCTGGGACGTTCTTCCAGGAATTACATTCTTTCTGAGATTCAAAACTACTAGTTTGGATATCACTTAAGGCACGAGAGTTTAAAGACGCTAGCAGGCGTTTTGTTTAACGGCCCCTTGAATGCCACCTTAGTCCATCTCATTCATTAGCCACTGCCAGTTCTAGGTACTTCTGTCTTAACTCTTCTCAGGGTGAGCTCGTTGAAATTCCTTCCAAAAAGCCACAGCAAGCAAAGACTTCAGCTTCATCTTGCGTGGAAGTTGTTGGCAGAACAGGCTGGGTCGTTTCTCTCCTTTCTCTGCTAAGGAACACGTTGTTTACCAAGGGCAGCAGAGGTCCAGGCACACCGACCACTTGTCTTCGCTGTTGTTGAAGCTCAGCATTTTCACCAGTGATAATAATGCTGCTTTATCACCCAAGATGCAATCCAGTAGTACAGCACCTCTCCAGTAACTTCTCCAGCACCCACTCAGCACCCAGAGGAACGACTCACGTTCTGCTAAAGCAGAGCAATGTCGGAGATACAGGTCTGCAAGAAGAATTTGAATATCATCTTTTCTGGTTTGCTTTATTTCCCCGCCCTCCCCTTTGCCATTTGATGTTGTTATTAGTACACCAGACGGATTAACTCATTATAAATGCAGGGCCTTGGGGACCGTTATGAATTTAAAACATCTAAAACAAAGTGAATGGGTCCTTCAGAGCTCGTCTTCAAATCAGCAGAACGCCATTAATAATTAAACTGCACCGTGACCTAAATAAATCATAGGATCATACTTCATTTAAATACTACTTGTCACATATCAAGCTTGTCTGATACTCTATAGGGGTTGAGTGATCTGCCAGACAGGAGCAGTCTTTCAGGTGCAACTAAATCTATCTGGACATCGTTAAAGAAGAATCATCCTCGAGCAACCAGTGTGTCACTGTCACTGGGACCAGTGTGGCTCGCGCCCTCACTAGACAGCTGGTAAAACCTGGGGTCATGTGACCAGGAGATGAAAACCAAATGCTTTTCAATCCACCGTTTCCACTTATGAGGAGATGGTCAGTCCACAGTGTGTTTGGTGCTTTGATAATAAATATAATCACTGTGCCTTCTTTTACCAGAGCTCGTCTCAGGCACGGCCAAGCAGCTGAGTGCGCTTGAGGGTCACCTTTGAGTAGGTTTTTCCAGCAATCACAGAATCATAGAATGGTTTAGGCTGGAAGGGAGCTTGAAGATCATCGAGTTCCAACCCCCTGCCCTGAGCAGGGACACCCCCCCCCAGCCCAGGGTGCTCCCAGCCCCGTCCAACCCGGCCTTGGACACCTCCAGGGATGGGGCAGCCACAGCTTCTCGGGGCAACCTGGGCCAGGGGCTCACCACCCGCACAGGAGAGAATTTCTTCCTCACGTCTCATGTCAATCTCCCCTCTTTCAGTGTAAAACCATTTCCCCTCATCCCACCACTCCCCTCCCTGACCCAGAGTCCCTCCCCAGCTCTCCTGGAGCCCCTTTAGGCACTGGAAGGGGCTCTGAGGTCTCCGCGGAGCCTTCTCCTCTCCAGGCTGAACCCCCCCTCTCCCAGCCTGTCCTCCCAGCAGAGGGGCTCAGCCCTCGCAGCATCTCCGGGCCCTCCTCTGGCCTTGCTCCAACGGGTCCACATCATTCTTGTGTTGAGGGTCCAGAGCTGGACACAATATTCCAGGTGGGGTCTCCCCAGAGCGCAGCAGAGAGGCAGAATCCCGTCCCTCGCCCTGCTGGCCACGCAATCATAGCCAGCACCGCAGTGGAGGGCATTTTGTCTGACACAAGCCGGGCATTGCTTGTTTTATATCAGAACAGAGAAAAGTGTATAGTAATGACTTGAACCGTGTGAGCCCCGGGGAGAGAGGTTCAGGAGGAGGAGGAGGGCAGAGCCGGCCCCACGCCATGGCGGGGTGGCCGCACGTGCAGGGGCGGGCAGGCAGCGGGAAAGGCAGTGCAGTGGGAGAAGGGAGCGATTGCACAGCCTGGCCTCATCAGCTTGAAACAAATTGTTTAGCATTAAAAAACATTTTAGCTCTCTTTTCTCCACAGTGACCATTACTCGGCCCTGTGCACGGACACAGCGTCAAACACAATAGAGAGCAGCAACAAAAATAGGGCAAATTCCTGAAATCAACAAAAGAGCCTGTTCTCAAGCAATTTGCCATCAAGAGAGAAAGCATGAAATAGCAGAAAATCATGAGGCAGATTGTTCTCATGGAATTTTCAGCTCAAGAGCTTCAGAGCATGTGGATAACTATGTGAGCTTTTTTGGGTCCTGTACGAAAAACAAATCAAAGCTCAGAGAAGAAGCCAGCTGAAGTATTATTGCAAAGCCATTCCTTACTGAAATGTGTTTGTTTTCAAGTTCATGACACTGGCTCCCTGCCGGCAGGGATGGGGCTGCCCAGAGCCCCGAGCTGAGGCCACCTCTGAGCTGCTCGGCCAATGTGTGGGTTGTCCTAGGTGGGGATCAGCCTTGAAGTTGTTACCTATTTGAGATACTGTGAGGAGGAATTCCTCATCTAAAACAGGAGCTTAATTTTGGAGAATTAAAAAGAATCTGTGGAGAGATTCTTAAATGAAAAAAGGCATGGTTTGGTTCTGATGAGCAACCCAGGGTTTGAACTAAGCACCCAGAGTGAGGGAGAAAAGATCTAAGTAAACAAGAAAGGTGACATCACCCTGCCCGGGAGAAGAGTTGAACAGAGGCGCGTGAACAGAGGGTCTTCGCCAATCGGGTTGGGGGGCGTTGTGCGTGAACAGGGGAGCTGGACCAATCATAGTGTTGTTGAATATGCATGCTTTGCTGCGAGCCTATATACACTCTGCTAAAATATGCAATAAACGAGAACGATCATACTCACGTTGAGATCGCGTCGTTACTCCGGTTCCGATCCCACTCCGACAAGAATCTTTAATTGATTAAAAAGAATAGGGAAGGAATATGAAGTGTAATTAATATTGCAGCTGAAATGTGGCAATAGAGTCATAGAATCACAGAATCGTTTAGGTTGGAAGAGACCTTTAAGACCATCAAGTCCAACCACTACCCTAACAGTCCCAGGTCCACCACCAAACCATGTCCCTTGGCACCATGCCTACACGTCTTTTAAATCCCTCCAGGGATGGAGACACAACCCCTTCCCTGGACAGCCTCTTCCAATGCTTGACAACAGTTTTGGTGAAGAATTTTTTCCTGCTATCTAAAGTAAACCTCCCCAGGCTGGAGAGGCAAGGCTGGGAGGAGCGGGGAAGGAGAAGGTGTGTCAGAGCTTTCCGGGTGAAGCTGTGGGTTCATACTTTTGCATATTGACAGCAGAAATCTTACAAATGTTGTTACCTCTAAAGACCGATCGGCCTGGCAGTCACCGATGGCAGGGAGAGCAGCCTGGTGGCTTCTCCCACCGACGTCGGCCGTATCCGCAGCACGGGTGGGCGAGGGCTGTCGGTGACCCTGGGGCTGGGATCGGCAGCGGCAGCAGCCAGGGCTGATCCAGCTCGCCGTCACCGTGTTTCCCAGTGAAAAACCAACGCCCCTCATAGGATGCTCTGCTGGGGGAGGAGGGGAAGTCTGATAGCAAGGCACCACCGCAAGACTTCCTCTGAGAGATCCCAAATTTTTAAAGGCAAGAGGGAAAAAGACTCAAAAAGGGCTAAAGTTAAAAAACTTGAATAATGAATAACCCATATGGACTGAATCAGTGACTGTTTTTTTTTTTTTGATTTCTTGTATTTTCCAGGGTAAAAACAACATTTTCTTCCACAATCTTATAGTCTTTCTATAAGATTGCTGAAAATTTTATTTAGTAGGAATATAGTCAGGATCTGCCAAGGTATTTATGCATCTGACACTTCTTTAATTAACTGAATTTAAGCACAGAGAGGTCTAACTTCACAGTTGTATTAAGTGACTTGCTGATTAGCAAAGAAAAAAAATCCTGTTATTCTTGTGCCGTCTTCTACGTGTGGTTCCAGCACTCTGTGTCCAGATTTGAGACGTGTTACACTGAGGTAAGCTTCTAAATATAAGTTATTGCCCTTACCAGAACTGGGGCACTGTTTGAAAATGTAACCAGAAGTATTTGTTTGCACAGAAACCTGCTCTACCTTTAATGAAGTTCTGTGCTTTGTATATCTGCTTTCTGTGGGTGCTTTAGCCAGCGAGTTTCCTTCTGGATGTTTGAAGAAACAAATCCCTGTGATGTATTTTTTGGAACCTGTGTCAGGGCACATACCAAAAGAGAAGAGTCTTTGCAATGAAACTGCATTGTAAGAGCAATAATGCAACTATTAATTGGAAGCCTGGGACAACCCAGCCCATGCCACAAAAAACCAAAGTATTTAATCAAAGACACAGTCAGAGGAACCGCCTGTGTTCACCCGCAGCAGATACCGCTTTCACTTGATGTAATCTGCGTTGAACCATAGGGTCAACCTGTGCGACTGAGCTGCTGCTGTCCCCAGAGCAAACAAAGAGTAGAGCCAAAAAGGGAAGGAAATTCTCCTTAAACCCAAGAATACATCTTCCTTATCTCAGCAGCAATGTGACACAGTCCTACGACTGCTAGAAAGAAATCCTGGTGTTTCTGAAGTACGTAGAGCATCTCACCTAAAAAGTTCATTTTCCTTTCAGGTGTAACTTATTTTTAGGAGAAGTGTTGGTTGTATGCATGAAACTGATAATTCTTTTAAGTTCAGAACAAAGCCAGGTGAGGACGGGCCCCTGCAGCCAGCCCGGCTCCCCAGGCGCAGCGCGTCGCGTGGCCCCGGGCCATGACCCACGCACTGGGGTGACCAGTAAAGGCGGCACTGGCAGCATGGAAAGTCTCCGAGGGAGAAAACAAGCCCAAAGTTTGGAAAATTTCCCATTACGGGGCTGCACAAGGACAGGAGGGATGGAACTGAGAAAGAGAAGAACCTGTAGAATAAAGGCAGAACTTTTGCTGTACGGTGCTGGGTTCACGCAGCTGACTTGGTTAACGTACCTGCAATGAAAAGCCTCCATACATCCCCCACCTTTGTTATATTTGCTATTAATAGTTTCTGAGGCTACACTTTGACTTTCAAACATTTCAGACACAAATAATAGAAAAATTCCAATTAAAAAAGATAATCTCCTGTCAGAAAGAGAACAGTAAGCATGGTGAATAATTTAAAAGCTTCAGGGATATAAAGATTTATTGTATTTCCCAACAAGCCAGAAGCTTTGATTAACGGTTAAAAATAGAAAATAGGGATGAAATTAAGTTGTAAAAGATCCCCCCAAATAATCATTTTTATGCTATTAATATAGTTTGAAATGTTTTCATTGCATCAAGCAACCTGCCTGTCTCAATTTTCCTATTAAAATAGATTGATCATAATTCATTTTTTAATAAACTCATTTGGATTTAATTTCCAAATTCAGGACAAAAATTGCAAGAACAGCAGGGTTTTTTAATATCAAATACTGCATTTTGAAATCGTAAAAATTTGAAATGGAAGTTTTCTGGTCATAAAAATCTCTTCTTGTAGGTTTGGCTTTACCAAATTTCCCACTGCAGCACTGAATTCCCCACCGAGCAAAAGCGCATCAGCGTGGAGTGCACCATGCGGACGCTCGCAGCGTTGCCACCCTCAGCACAAGGAATACATTCATGTACAGCAGCTTGTCTGGCTTAACTTATAAATAAATGCAAAATCGTCAAAAACAAAATCACAGCCTTCATTTTAATTTGTTATGCGGCCAAAGGCATCTATAGAAATGGTCAGTCCCTTTGTTAGAGTTTTCATGCTGTGGTCTACTTATTTCATAGCATCACAGAATGGTTTGGGTTGGAAGGGACATTAAAGATCATCGAGTCCCACCCCCCTGCCCTGGGCAGGGACACCTCCCCCCAGCCCAGGGTGCTCCAAGCCCCGTCCAACCTGGCCTTGGACACCTCCAGGGATGTTGCTGTCAATTCTGCAGTATTTTTCAAAACTAAGATAGGCCTGAGCACTTCAGCCTGTTTTCTCCTTAGCAATGCTGTTTATATCTAATATCATTAATCAATAATGCCTTTTACCAAATAAGAATACTTTGTGAAATGCAATTAACTTTCCGGTGCTACATATGCATTAGGACTGTTGGATCCTGTACAACCAGTGCTGCGTAGCAGTACAGAGCAGTACATACTATATAGCAGTACCGCTTACACTATATAGGCAGCATAGCAGTGCAATTTCAGCTGAGCATGAAGGAGACCCCACTTACGTTAGGATATGTACACCGTACCCCTGGGTTAGGGGTATGTTTCCCATCTAAGCTGATGCAGCTCATCTGCACAGTGGTACTCAGATCATGTTCTTGCAGAAAGTCCTTCCTGAGTGGGTCAGGAGACACATCAGCTCAGTGGTACTGAATAAAAAATAAGCTTTTCTCACCTCAGACGTGTTTCTCACTTCTAACACATCCTTAAGGTGCTATGACGGAAAATACAAAAGTCCTTCTTGTTTAAAGGCAATTTTACCTTTGTTGCTCTTTGTGTGACTTGATTAGGAACTAGATCTGAGGGCACTTGGAAAAAAAAAAACAAAAACCACAAACAAAAACAACCTCTTGACAAGTAACTTCAGTTTTTGTTAGAAAATGGCCAAACTGCAAAATCCCAGCAAGCACTGCCTAAAGCCAGCAGGAGAAATAGATGTGGCAGAAAAGGTGAGGGCAGCAGGAGACCAACAGATGTTTGTGAAAATCGATGCTTGGGAGAGCAGTGGGAGGAAGCCTTTCTCCTCCTCCCCACTCTGTGCGTGGCCGCAGCCGGTATCAAGCCCCGCATCCCGCCGGCAAGTCCCACGTCCTTCTGGCTCAGAGGGAGCTGCTGTGATGGAGGTTGCTCCTCCTGCAGCACGGGCGGTGGTCCGTCCCCCCCAGCTCGGAGTCTGCACCGGTGTCCCACTATCCGCAGCTGTGCTTCGCATGCAAAAGCACTGCGCGGTTTTTCCTTCCCTCACCATTGCAGCGTGGGCTTTTTTTTAGTGTCCAGTTGTAGTTCTGAGAAGGCAAATGGAAGAAGAATGAATTGGAAGAGGGTTTTGCTAGTAATTGCTGGGTATTTTAAACTTGTGGTTGTCTTATAACCAGCAGTTGGTGCACAAATCACTTCTTTCTGAAGAACTTTTGGGAACTAAGATCGATTTTCCAGAACAAAGCCATTGCCTGCATCACCTGCCAAACATGCCCAAAACCACCCTGAGCCAGATGGAGCCATCACGACTACATGCACCACTGTGACCACCACGGGTGGATACCCTTGGGCAGGGTTACAGGAGATAAAGCTCAGGTTGGCGTTGGAGCGCACCATCACAGCACCGTCACTGCAGGGTTACAGGAGATAAAGCCCAGGTTGGCGTTGGAGCGCACCATCACAGCAGTGAGATGAGTTGTGTCTGCTGCCAGCGCCCCGGCTCTGCTCGGGTCCCGTGCAGAGCATCCCTGCAGGGCTCCGTGGGGCTGCCACGGCCACCCTGCTCGCACGGCCACACCGCTGCCCCCGTGGTGGGCGCCGGGGACAGCACCTCCTCTTTCGAGACAACTAAACCTTACAGACCTTGCAGTCCAGGCTGGCATGGTGTTACAGCCCACGTGAACAGTGCAGCGCCTAAAGGGAGCTGGTGATGCTCTCCCACCATTGCAGCGGCCTTTCGCAGCAGCCTTTCAACGTACCCGTCCATCGGCATCACTTCTACAAAGCTCTGTGAACCTCTGAGCCGGCACCTCTTTATTTTTAGGTTCTTTGATAGTTTACACAGGACACCTCAGGAGGTGGGTTATTCCCTGGCAGAGCCAAGCGAGGCCATGAAGGGCTGCGCGGCGTGACATGGCACCAAGCCGTCCGGCTGCAGCATCCCCGCTGGGAGCGGGCAGGAGCCCCAACTTCTCGGGGCTGTCAGGGTGCAGCACTGCCGCTCTCGGCTTCGCTGAGGCCATCCTCCTCTTCGGGGTGCATGCAGGTCTCTTCATTTAGACACTTTAATCTCTAAACTTCCTCAGCTCTTCATGAAGAGATGGTGGAGACAGTTTTGATGGTTTCTCTCAGCCACCAGCACACAGCCCCAGTGGCATCTCTCCCGGGACCGGGGATACAGCTTCCTCCCCGCTGCTGTCAAGAGCTGTTTTCTCTCCAGCAATGTTCACACCTTAATAACACACAGTGTAGCTCTCACTTGGAAACGTGTTACTCCTGATGTATGGTCCTTTTTAAGGTGTGAGTACCTTCCCACTCCTCCTCTCCTGGAAGCCGGGTGACCCCGGCGCTCTGTGCCAGTCCCCGGCTTGAGGCTCACACCTGAGCTGCCAAATCCTCCCCAGCCAAGATGTGCCCCAGGGAAACACCCCAACGACCTTCTGCACAGCTCGGCTATACACCGAGCATCCCTGGGGAATTTAGTGTGGTTTTCAACATCGTCTATTGCCCTGCCTCATTTTGCTTCCACGCATGTAATGGTCATCTTAAAAAAACTTGCCTTAATTAGTGACAGAGGAGAGCCTTCCACCTTGCCACAGGTAGAATGAACGGCTGTGTCGTGGTTTGGGCCAGACGGGCCACAGAAACGAATGACGGGTGTTCTCCCCCACCTTAACCAGCGGTTAAAGAACCTTAACCACGTGAACCGCTTTAAACAGCGGTTAAAGAACTGCTGTCTCTGGAATAAAGGTTACAGAGTGAATGTTGGCTACAGAAAAGTCCTTCTTTATCGGAAAGCAAAGTCCGTACTCAGGTGCCATTTAATTAAGGCAGCCAGAGTACAAAAAAGTGCATACCTGAGAGAGAGGATGTATGTAGCTCTTCCAGTTTTGGGAATGATGCTACAAGCATAGCACTTCCATTTTTACAATATTTTCTACGCATATTTTTCATTAGTGTTGGCTGGATGCCAGTTCCCAAGGATTTGCAATTTTGCAATAATTGGATATGTGATTCTGGAAGCGATAGGACTTAAAATGCATAGGCCTTGCCTAAACACATACACACATAGATTGTACTATCTATTTGGGTTTAATCAAATGAGATAATACCGCTATTCACTAAGAAAATTGTGTGTGTTATCTTACCGCAGCATGTAGTTTTGTTGCAATGCCATACTTAAACAACAGTTTTAAAGAAATGGATAAAACTTAATAGCGCTGAACTCGCACATCAGAAGATGGGTATCTTTTGGTTAGAGTCCCAGAAGGCACCACGCTTTCCCTTAGCTGGGTTCCCTCCCCTCTTTTCTCACTGCTGGTTTCTCTCCGTACCCAATGATTGCAGGTTTGAGCTGCTGAGGCGACCCATGCCGTGCCGGTGCTGGGTCAATGTTTGCCCAGCGCCTGGCAGCCCCGGAGCTGAAAGCCGCTGCAGGTGAGGCGGTTGCAGGAGGAACGGTCCCACCTGCCACTGCTGCTGCCGCCCGCGTGTGGCCCGGTGCTCCGCATGTCCTGCGCACCGCTCTTGGGAAGAGGAGGAGTGCTACCGGTTCCCTGCAGAGTCTGACAGCGGTGCCAGGCGGGCTGAGTCATGCAGGTATGAATAAGCATCCCCACGCCGTGACCGTTAGCTGAAGCCCCAACGCTGTTGGGATTCATCTAGCATTAGTCATCTCTTATTCATAAAAATAAAAAATGCATTGCATCGTCACCGCCGCGTCTCTGCCCTCTCCCCCGCGTCCCTGTGAAGGCAGCGCAGGTACCGCTGCTCCTTCTACCCGCGCCGCTGTTGAGCTGGCCACTAGCCATGGCTGATCCCACAGCACCACCGGTTTATGGCCATATTTTGGGTGCCCCATCTATCGGTTTTGCCTCCATCACAAAACCCGGAAAGTCTTGGGCTGTGGGAGCATCCCTCTTCCCTCCGTCCCCGCACACCAAACCAGGGCTGATCCCACCCCAGCGCAGCAGGGGAAAAGCCCGCGGTTCGCGCGGCTCCAACACCCTCAACCACAGCCGGCAACGAGGCGCTGCCCAGCCCCTGGGAGAGCTCAGCGGCTCTCCCGGAGAGCTGATGTGCAGGAGCAGGACGCCAGCCCATGCCACCCATCCTATCGGAAGCACCAGCGGGGCGGCAGGAGGAACTCCACGGAGTCTCCTCCGCTCCGTGTCCAGACACCGGCATGCAGCTCAGAGCACAATATGTGCCCGAGGTGCAAATCTGTCTCCCTTAAAGCCGATGGCAGAAAGGCTGCAGGCTTCGTCCCTCCTTACACCGAAGGTCTGAGCAGAATTGATCCATGCAAAGCATAACTGAGCACTTAGTGGACAACATTACCACAAAGTCCTGCTTTGTTCAGCTGGTAACTTCTTCTTCTAAATGCACAGCAGTGTTTAGTGCTCGTGCTGTGTTTTCCTTCCCTCTCGTTTTCCCTGTGAACAGGGTGACAAGTGACACGGAGCCACCCCGAGCTGGGAGACTCGCTTGTTTTCTGCTTTTCAAGGGCTTTGTTTTCATGAATCCACACTTGCAGCAAGATTCCAGTTTCAACATTCAGAACACACTCGTAAGAGCTGCAAAGTATTATTTGTGATTAATCTTTGTATGCTCTAATAGAGGAATTTCACTTCATCATGCCTCTCTCTTCTGTGTCCCCTATTACCTCCAGTGTCATCGCGGTGTCGCAGTGCTTCCTGGTGGCGTACAAATCATGGCATTAAGTCCTTGAGCAAAGATCCCAAGATCACATGGGGAATAGCTCCACACTTTGTTGTATGTCTGTTTTTCCAGCGGCTGTGGCTGGCGGGGTGCCAGGTGCTCCTCTGCTCGGAAAGGGCTCTGGGCAGCGGGGCCACCCTCCTCATTAGTGGGCACGCTTGCCCGGTAAAGCCCACGCTACAAAATGGGTCGCTTTTTGCAATTGCCATGGTCCTTTGCCAAGAGCGGAGCCTTACCGGGTGTTGAAGAAGCCTCTGCCGGAGCCTCCTGCCAAGCCGGGCTGCCCCCACGCTCCTGGCAAAGTCCCCGACTCGCAGCCACGGAGGACCAAAGCCCACCCAAAACTAGAGCAATCCGTTGGTGTTTCGTAATGAATGCTGTAACACTCTACTCCTGCCCAAGGACAGCTATAAACTTCCTCACAATTGATTATTATGGGTGCAAATAATTTTTACTGGCTGAGCTGCATAGAATTCAAAATTTACATTCACATATTCAAAGCCTTTATGGGCAAGTAAGCTTTTTTTTTTTTATTTTTCCCTTGGGAATTGCTTTTCTCTGTGCAGCAGCGAATAAGACCATTCAGGATGCATTTTGCACATGAAGGTCCCTGCAAAGGTGTGCTCAGGCCCCGTGCGTTTTGCCAGCAGAGCCTCCGCCAGCGAGGCCGTCAGGAGGGGGTGAGGACAGAGCCAGACCCACGTGTCCTCCTGCTGGCATCGAAGCCATCGGGGACTCTGCCTGCCCTGCCTTTCGTGACGGTTTGGGCGACCCAAGTGGATACTCAAGATCTTGTGCACAATGCATCTTAAAGAAAGGCAATTATCGTGCACATCTCTCAGGCACAGAGTACGTGCCCACATCCCTGTCTGTGATCCCAGCAGCTGGTGAACAAGTGGGGAGCGGGTTTGCGGGCGGCCTCGCGGGGCAGCATCAGAGCAGGAGGCTGGTGCTGCAGCCAGGGGAGGTATGGAGGACCAGCCGTCGGTCCGCTATCAGAGAACATCGCTCAGAAAAGCTGCTAACGCAGCCTGTTTTCTGCTCAAGTGAGCAAAATATCCTCCTAGGAGAAGTTTGTTAGCTTGAAAATAGCAAATTTTTATGCATGATGTAATTCACTTGAAGCTTCACTGAGCTGAAATTGCCTGACCTTTTGGTCTTTTTGCAAATAAATGAACAGCCCCAAGGAAGCTGGAAGTGCTGCACCCTCAGTGGAGGAGGACAGGGCATCTGAAGGACCTGAGGAATTAAAGCCTTTTTTTTTTTTCGTTTTAAGGGACCAAGACTTGGGAAAAATATAGGTAGTATTATATATTTTAAAAGTTGATCAACCCCGCCCCACAAAAAAGATATATATATATACAAAGGTTCAAAGAGATGTTATCTTTGCAAGTATTACCTACCGTGGCACTGCCCCTAGGGCTCGCTCAGCTCTCTCCCAAGGCTGCATCATTGCCACCCAGAATGCTGCTTCTGCGAAAGGCTGAGGATGTATTTAAAGCCCCAAGAGGGAGCCAAGTCTTGATGGTTAGGCTTTGAAAAGTCATTAAGGTAAGATATAGAAAGATGGAGCTATTTTGAACCAAAAAGTAGATGAGTGGCATGGTCACTAAACGAACTGTCAGTGAAGTGATAGAGAGCCCGGTGGGTTTTTAGATGGAGTAACTTACAGCTGCACACGCTGAACGATTGTGTGAATTGGCCATAATTGGTTGGATGTGTCCCAAATGGCAAATCTCCTCCATTCTGCAAGGTAGGCAATTCGTACCAACTTTGTTCAGCTATTAATCAAGGCGGAGGGAGGGAGGGGGATTTTTTTTTTTTTTTAGCCTTCACATCCACTTTCATAAGCCATCTAACAAAACATAATTCTGTTTTCAGAGCGATGATGTGAGAGGATCTCTCTTCTTCCCAGAGGATTTTTCTGAAGAAGTAGTTGTGCAAGTGCTCCTGCCTCTCCTCCAGACCTACCAGGGTGGAGGAGAGTTTTATAGACTTCTTGAGATTAAACTTGTGGTGCTTTTTCATCAAGTTTCTCATTTATCTTCAAAAGGTGCTAAAATTCAGATAGTGTAAAGATTCTTCCCAAATCAAAATATGAGTTATGATTTTCAGTCATTAGCAGGGGTCAAGCTGTTTAAAACCCAGCGGTTTCCACCTTCTGCTATGAATTTCAGAAAATTACAGTGGTGAAATGATATTAATAACCTAAATATTTAAAAGGTAAATTGGACAAAGATAGCTATGCATAAAACCGTGACTAGGGGAAACCAGCCCTCCAGCACCCAGTAAGCCAAGCAAGCAGGTAATGGAGCAGCACCAGCACAGCTTTTTGCCTTTGGTTGCTGAAGGTGGAAGCAGGCAGGATTTGCCCCAACAACATTACTCACCAGACCCCCAGTGCTGCCGTTACCAGGACCGGGTAAAGGAATGATCTTGCAAAGGGGATGACTTCCCTCCTGAGAAACGCATTCATGTTGGGTCAAACCAAGGATGGCTCTTACCCCGGGGATGGTGGTCCATCCCCAACAGAACATTACAGCTCTCAACGTGCACTGTTGTGGCCAAGACGACCAATGGTCTCCTGGGGGTACATCAAGAAGAGTGTGGCCAGCAGGGCGAGGGAGGACATCCTCCCCCTCTGCTCTGCCCTGGGGAGGCCGCAGCCGGAGCACTGTGTGCAGTTCTGGGCTCCCCGGGTCAGGAAGGACAGGGAACTGCTGGAGAGGGTCCAGCAAAGGGCTACAAAGATATCAGTGGACGGGAGCATCTCTGTGCTGAAGAAAGCTGACAGACCTGGGGCTGTTAAGCCTGGGGGAGGGGAGATTGAGAGCGGATCTCATCAACGCTTATCAATATCTAAAGGGCGGGTAGCAATAGGATGGGGTCAGACTCTTTCCAGTGGTGCCCAGCGACAGGACAGGGGGCAACGGGCACAAAGTGGAACACGGGAAATTCCATCTCAACATGAGGAGGAACTTCTTTCCTTTGAGGGTGGCAGAGCAGTGGCACAGCTGCCCAGAGAGGGGGGGGGAGTCTCCCACTCTGGAGCCATCCCAAACCCGCCTGGACGCCGTCCTGTGCCACTGCTGGAGGTGTCCCTGCTCTGGCAGGGGGTGGGACTGGGGGAGCTCCAGAGGGCCCTCCCAACCCGGACCTTTCTGTGACTCAGTGAAAAGCCACATGGTCCTTCTCCCCTCACCGAGCCAGCATCCCCTGCCCGCTGAGCACCGGTGGGGTCCCATGTTGGAGCTCCTGCTGTTGCAGACACATTGTGAGATCCTTTGGCATTCAGGCATCACTGCGATATTTCTCTCGTATTCCCCAAACAGGGACTGCTTGTGGGCAGGCAGTTGTGAACACGCTTGCTAAGGAAGCAGTGAAATCCACACTAGGACTGTTGGCTGTCAAAGTCAAGTTATATTGCCTTCGTGTCCCAGATAGAGACTGCACAGAACCAAACAGAACAGCAAAATCAGCATTTTTTAACTATTAACACCCCCCCCAAGTTTTAATTTCTCTGCTGCTCGAATATCCCGGCCAGCCCGGCCGGGTGCTTGCCTGCTCTCAGCGAGGTGGAGGCGGCAGCCAGAGCTGTGCCAGAGTTTCCCTTCAAATACCATTAAGCAAAAGCTTAATCTGGAGAGGAAATCCCACAGGCCAATTAGCCTGACCATTTCCCCGTGCCTCCCCCGGGGCTGCAAGACGCATGTTAGCATCCCCACCACCTCACGCCTCAAAACCTGCATCCTCACGCCCCAAAACCTGCATCCTCATGCCCCGCTGGAAGCATCGTCTGCTTCGCTCTGCGTGGCTGAGACCCACAGGGCCACACACAGCGGGGCCGTTGGTGCCCGCACCAATGGCTCCAGGACGGGCAGAGCCACGGCACTGCTCTGGGACACGGCACAGCCCCACAGCCGCAGCCACGCACCACCAGCGCCGCTGCCTTCTGCGCCGAGCCCTCCGCAAAAGCCCTTCTGCTCTGGGTTCAGCGATGGCGGTGCAGCACGAGGGGCACCGGCACCCCCATCCCCGCTTCTGCTGCGCTCGCAGACCGAGGACCGTGTCAGGATAACCTACCCACAGCCACCCCGGGGCTCTCCGGCTCATCAGGGACCATCCCGCAGGACGTCAGGAAGGAGAAATGTTTCAGCGGCTTGGCTTTGGCGGGATGTTTTTCTCCTTTTATCTCCCAGCGAGAGCCAGAGCTGGGGAAGCAGAAAACCCAAAACTCCCACCGGAGCTGCGTCTGGCTCTGCCCTCCCCAGGACAGGACTTTGGCTTTGCATGTCCAGTGCAGATTAGTGGTTCCAGCACAGAATTATTTGAATTTTCAGCTGTATTTAAGACATAAATAAAATATACTATATAAAGAAAATAAGTACACTCAATAAAATGTCTCTCAGGACTGCAGCAGCAGCTACAATCCTGCTGGGAACCAGGGCTGGGGCGAGTTCCTGCTTCAGTAA
This sequence comes from Pluvialis apricaria, assembly GCA_017639485.1. Taxonomy (NCBI): domain Eukaryota; kingdom Metazoa; phylum Chordata; class Aves; order Charadriiformes; family Charadriidae; genus Pluvialis; species Pluvialis apricaria. The sequence continues at coordinate 40,915,208 of CM030013.1, forward strand.
TGCATTTATGAGGCAAAAAGCGAACAAAGTCCACAGTCAATGAAAGAATACAGATCCTTTTTAAATAAACACTCCGTTCCAGTCAGAATGAAGTTTTTTGTTCTTCCGAGTTTGCATGCTGCTGTAAATCACAGACAGGCACTGCTTCCTTTCAGCACGCTCGACGCTAATTACCAGCACAAGGAACGGGAAGACTTGTGTCAGGCAATGGATGGGATCACCTGCTTCTAATACCATTATTCATAGCAACATATAGCTGTTTTTTCAGAGACGGGGAGGCATTTTTTGCCTTTTTACAGACTCCTGGGAGAGAGCAGAGGGGCAGGGGCAGCGGGTCCCCTCCCGCAGCAGCGCTGGGAACAGCCCCTGCACCCCACCAGTGCCGGTGGCCGTGGCTCTGCGCCGCGTCCTGCCCCGCCGGCACGTCTCTACGCTTCATTGTTACGAGAGAAACGTAGATTTCTCTTCCTACACAGAGTAGATTGTGCTCAGTCATACAACGCAAAGGTAAGCAAAAGATTTTTATAGAAATTATCTGTTCTTATAGAAACATATACTTTCTTACCCTCCTGAAGCTCTTTTTCCATCCTTTCTTTTCTTTCTGCCAGACATGAAAGACTTAAAGAATCAATCCAAGCAGCTGGGTGACAGGACTGAAAACTCAAATGAATCATATTTCTTCCCTTATTTAATACAACAGGTTGTTTTGGATGGAAGTAAAATTTGCTAAAGTTTAAAGTAAATAATTCAGAGAACAACACACAAAAGCTGAGAGAAAGCGAAACAACACAACTTACAGATCTGTTTAAGCAATTCTGAATAAACTGCCCTTTCAAAAATACTTGGAGAATTGTCAATAAAACTTTCAAAAATATTTCTGACTTAACTCTCAGTTGCAGAGATGGGATTGTTGTACCTGCCAGTGACTTTCCCCTCCGTAAGAAGGTTTACAAGAAACATCTTTGATATTACAAAAAAAAAAAAAAAAAGGTTTTGAAAAAGTTTCACTTAATGAGAGAGAGGGAGAAGGTGGTTTTTAAAATACTTCTATGTGTTGCAGTTAAATTCTGTGTCCAGCAGCACTGTTGATTTAGGATTGGCTTCCCTATTTGTTACCAAAAAAAAAAAAAATCTCTGCACATTTAGTGTAACAAATTCAGGCATTTATTAAATCAATTTTTTCTTCCCATACTATAGTTAATCACTATTGCTGGCTCAGTAGTAGAGGCACATAGAGAATCAAAAGCTTTAGGAGGAGGCAGATGGCAGGGAGCCGCCAGGTTGCCTCGCAGCCAGGTACCGGCACCCCCAGCTGCCCCCTCGCTTTTGGGCTCTGGTGGGCAATGCCTCTGCGGAGTCCCACGTCTCGCTCCCCTCCAGCGTTCCCTCATTCTGCGCAGAATCACAGAATGACAGAATGGTTTGGGCTGGAAGGGACCTTAAAGCTCACCCAGTGCCACCCCCTGCCCTGGGCAGGGACCCCTCCCCCCAGCCCAGGGTGCTCCCAGCCCCGTCCAACCCGGCCTTGGACACCTCCAGGGATGGGGCAGCCACAGCTTCTCTGGTCACATTCTTTGTTTCCGTTTTTCTGCCTATGAAGCAGACTCCAAAAAACTTCTCTGCTCTCCTTGCAGCACCGCTACAAGGACTGGTTCCTGCCTGTGAGGCATTCTCAGGGGATGGGAATAATTTAGGATAGCTCATTTTATTCAAGATCAGGGCTGTGTCCTTATTATCATAACCATTTATTTTTGTTCTTTTCTTAAAACTTTTATCAAACTTTTCTCTGTCCCAGTAAGTTGTGAGTACTGTGTCCTTTCCTCTCCCCTAAGCTTCCCTAAAGCCTGCCAGGCGAGGTGCACCGCTCGCCCTTAGGGACCTGGGGTGGGTTGGAGCCATCAGCTCGAGCTTTCCCATGGTGCTCCCTGCCCTCCACCAGCTCCCGGCTGCCCTTCCTCGGGGGGACGCTGGGGACACCCACAGGCACCTCATCTGCAGCCGCATTCCCCGCCTATTGCACATCTCCATCTCAGCCACCCGCACGTTGCATTGCTAGCCCCATAGCTTATTTGAGGGTTAAACCCCGACTCTGTCAATTTTAATGCATTTCTACTTTTTATAAAGTTATTTCATTGAAATAAGCCGAACACCTTAATTCCCGTTCAGAAGCATAGCTGTGCTGCACAGCTTAACTCTTCCTTCTGGGACTGCACAGCCTGTGGATGAGATAAAGAAAATTAAGCAATGCAGTCAATTCCACAATATTTTGAGTATTTCAGTACTTAAGTCACAATTAAAAGTCATATGAAGAAGTACTAAAATCAAATCAAGGGCTTCAAAGGAAATGATGCCCAGAAGATACCAAGTCTTTGCCATAAGGGTATCAGTGTGACCAGGAGAAACATCTTCCTAATGTTCCTTCTCATGCATTTACCCACCTGGGTACCAACCTCTCCGCAGCCCTGCCGGGTCTGAGCACACTGTGCGTACGCACGAGGGAACACAGGACACTCGGAACGTCTGAAATCTTTATGGCCATATCAGCCAATCACTTAACTACCTCTAAAAGCACGGTTTTTCTTATTCTCCAGCACAGGGTTTGCTCTTACGGAACAACCAGGGTCTCGCTGAAGCTGGCGTTGGCTGAGCAAAGCGTCACCGATTGGGTCGGGAGGAATGCAGGAGAATAGGATGCTTCTGTAATGGAGAAGCGGAATAAGAAACAGCAAGTGGACTTAAATGTAGTTTAATGATCCGTCAAGGTAATGAGAGATCAGCATCAGATGGATTTGTTTGGGGAAACACAATGAATTGTGCCTGATGGCAGCTTTGCCACTGCAGTTAATCACTGTGTGAGAACCTGCTTGGTCCTGTAAATATATGTATATCAGGACCTGACCCTGCCCACTGACTTCAGTGAAAGTTTAGCAATGCTAAACAGATGGGTTTTTCACTTATTTAAGCATACTTCTGCTTTAAAAAAATGCAGCGTACCTACAACACAGTTACAGTCAGCAACCCAGGCTGATTTGAGAAATCACAAAGAACCACACTGGGATACCCACCAAACGTAAGGAACTTTGAAGTGGGACTGGGAAGCTGTGAAATGTTTCTATTTTTATCCTTCAAACCGTTCTCACCCCTTTCTGGCATTCACAAACAGCTGAGAAAGGCAGAAAAGCAGCTGGCCTGCTCCTGAAAACCTATTTCAAGTTTCTTATCTGGCATCTAATCCTTATCAGTTCCTTTTTTCTTCTCATACCTTTGAATTTATTCCAGATACAAAAGAAAATGGAAATGAAATTGAAAAAAATTATGTTTTTGTCTAGTCAGAACTAGGAGGTACTTGAAATGTAATTGGGGTTGTTTCTGCAAGGTTTAGTTTCGTATTTTGAAATGGTAAGTGTGGGGAAATCTAGCTATTAACCTGAGCCCAAATTCTAGCCATTGGCATCATCCAGTACTTCTTTTAAATTGAAAATGGCAAAGAGTCAAACTTAAAACATATAAAAGGAATTAATGTCTTTCAAAAACACTCAGGAAGCAGCTCCCCGTCCCAAGAGCTCACAGCTTTTCTCCCATCCGGTGCTTCCCTGAAAAGGCTTTACAGATCCAAACTACCCGAGAATACATGAAATGGCCCAAATCAGCCATGGGATGATGCGCAACAACTTCTCCAGCTAAGCAGAATGGATGGCACAGGCTCGAGGCCATATCTGGAGACCATCGGGTACTCCCACCAGGGTTAGTCATCCTTCCCACCTGGTCCAGTGAGAGGTGTGCCCATGGCAGGGGGTTGGAACAAGATCATCTTCAAGGTCCCTTCCAACCTAAACCCTTCTAGGATTCTATGATTCTGTGATCAGGTCCTCCCCAAAGCCGGAGTGGTTCAAAGAAAATCCGGGTCATCTAGACACACAGAGCTGTTTTACCACAGCATACTGTCTTAAAAAGGAAAAGCAAAATAGGAATATTAAATCAGTATTTTGAGAGCGCTGCTGTCCTACCATTGGCTCTGGCATGTCAAACCTGTAGAAAAAACTCCTCCGTCTACGTGGATGGACTAAGAGGAAGGAGAGACGGAGAGAGAAAGAAACTGGTCTGAAACCATAAGAGAAGAAATCATAGGAAAAGCAAATACAAAGATGAATTTTCCCTCCTTCTCACAATCGTTCTCCTTTTCCCTCACCCTGCCTTATAAATATGTACACAGAGTTTTTAAAAATTAGCCAAGACACTGGTGCTAATTAATGAATTCTTCTTACAGTTATTTAAATTATAAACATGGCTATTGATGCTAAACCTGAAGTACTATAATTATTACAAGTAATGCATGCCCAGCTCTGAAATTCTGAAGTTAATTTGAAACATCGCTTTTGGAAATAGGATGCCATGTCATAATAGATCTATGTTGGCCATATTGTAAGGAGAGTTATCAATATTTTTATAAATTTTACATGCAAGTAAAGTAAAATTTTCATTGTATCAATTCAGTAGCAACCGCTCTACTAAGGACTGGTCTAAATGACCAATAAATTGAAAAGACTACAAAACAGAATGGGAGAAACATAACAAAATTTTGGCTGTTACCTGCCATTTCCTATTGTTCTATTATAACTTCCTAAACTTCTTTTTAAACAGGAGGAATCAGTAACGTGTTTATTTTCCACTCACCACAGTGTCGAGCAGCATATTGCCAGCCCTGCTTTGGCGACCGGCCACGGAGATGGAGCATCGCACCCTCCTGCAGGGCTTTGGCCTTGGCTCGGCGGCAAAGCTCGCTCTTCCCTTCCAGCAAGCGCTCTGCTGGGCTTCACCCTGTCCTCTGCTAATGTTTCTCTCTAGCAGCTCCGGGACAGTTTTCCCCTCAAGTACCTGGACAACGAAGCAGTTCAGTTCTGATCTATAAATATTTAATATTTTATTTCAGAGCTGGGCTTTCTCCAAAGCAGCATCTGCCGTCTTTGGGGGTTTACAGCTTGTGCATATGCATTTATGGGGATGTCAACCTTCACATTTCTACAGAGCTGAAGGTAAAGTAAAAAACAAATACTCATGGATTTTTATACATATGCGAGACTAGCATTTCTCTGAGCTTTAAACCCTGCACAGTTTAATGAATGCCAGAGCTGAAAATTACCCGGCAAAGTCTCTCTTCTGGGCCGCTCTTCATATATGCCCTTCAGTACTTTAATCATGCTTCCACGGTGTACAGACCTATTGCTACGGCCTCTTTTTAATCCCATTGCACAGAAATGGGTGTTAGTCTTTGACTTGCACCGGGTCTGGCACCTCAGGTCCAGCCAGATCTGAGCAAGCTTTTCAGGGGATGGCGGTGGGCTTTGGGCTGCTCTCTGGGAGGGGAGGGAAAGCGCGGTGGAGAAGAGAGCTAGGCTCATCTCAACGGCCAGGGGTGCAGAGCAGCTGACATTCCCCAGGGCTAATACGCTGCTGGAAGAAAGGGCGTGGGTTAGCACAATTAATCCATCACACCCATGAAGCCCATTGCCAGCTGACAGGGTACGTGGTCGAGAGACTAGAAGGTAAGGTGCTCCTACCTGAGGTTGCATCCAGGACAGTTTCACTCTAGGTATTCAGCTTCCAAGGACAGTCACAGAAATGCCACACGAGAAATCTCCTATTAGATCAAACAGTTCATTTTTGTCTTTAAAAAAATGACATTATTCAGTTTAATGTGTTCTTGTGTTATAGCACCCCTGGTTCATATATACCTGTTAGTGCTTGAGCAACTACAAGGCACACCAGTGCAGCGTACAATGCTGAGATGAAGTGACAGCATGAAACTTAAAATAATATTTTAGAAAGTCATTTTCTCATTCTTCAGTAGAACTCATCTCAGTTTGGGTTCTCCGTGTGCCAGGCAAGGGACCTCTATAACCTGTGTAAATGATGTTGGAAGACCAAAGTAGGAACATAACCCATTGGGTAACGCTGGAGAGCTGGCACGTCCAACCTAGAAAACTTCATTGTGGTTTGTATTAATTTACACACTATAGTATTTCTAAAGATTAAGTTAAAATTTATCTTCAATCAAAAAATCTAACCATGCTAGTACTCTTCGAAATGTCCCTGGCTACACAAAAGCTGAGCTACCTGGGAAAACAGGTACAATTGCTGCAACCTGCTAAGAGCTGATTTTTTCATGCTGCTGTATCTCCCATTTGCCAGCCTTATTTCTACGCTTAATTAAGCAACCTCGAGAGTTATCTGGAAACAGAAAGAGGAACAGTTGAATTCAGAGATACTAAGGAATTTTTTTTATAGCTTTTTGCCTCAAAACGGTATTCAGGTGAGAAAAAAAAAATAAATAGAAATCTTTTTTTTAATTCTACACATACCACGCTGTCAACTGCAATTACATTGCTTCAAACTGCATTCATTTTCTGCTTTTATATCTTCTGTGGCAATGATTTTGTTGAAATAGTTTGATTTTACTATATTATGCCAGTACTACACTGGTAGAAATTTCAATCTTCTTACACAGAAAGAAGTGCAAAAATACATTAACAACAAGCATAAGGAAACGTAAACTCTCAATGCCTCTAGTTTATGATATTTTTCTGTGGTGCCTTTTTTTTTTTAAACATCTTTCCTTTAACAGCTTGATGCTGCCTCTTTAATGCACAGTTGGCATTTCACAAGGAAAATAGTGGGATGTTTCAGAGCAGAGGGGAATCCAGGAGCGAGCAGCATGGAGTGCTTCCCTCCCGCTTCTCCTCCCACGCTGCCCATGGCGGCCGTGGACCCCGATGCCCAGACACGGAGATGCTGGGCCAGCGGCCGCTTGGATGGACCCGGGGCTGCCGCCTGGTCTGCCTCCTGACGGACTTTGGGGCGGTGTTGTCCACCCAAATGCCTATTTCCCTCGATTTCTCTCCGCTTCCGCAGAGCTCGTGCGCGGTCACGTCCCACTGGCTGTGACAAGAGGGACGGCATCCGCACCACGGGGACTGGGAGAGCCGGCTCCAGGCTCCGAGCCCAGCCTGAGGATGCACAGGAACAACAAAGACCCGCAGCACACAATATCGCCCTAACTCAGCAGATTAGCCAGCAATGAATTCCGCTTAACCACTTCTCCAAAGATAAGTTCGAAAAAAAAAAAAAAAAAAATCAATAAAACTTGCGTTAAGCTAATTCCATGTTGCAGTACAAACAAAGCCTGGAACAGCCTAATCCTCTTACACCAGGGAACAGGCTCCCAAAGTAGTTATTTAATAAGATTAAACACTGCAGGTCATAAAAATTAATTTATACAACTGTCATGGTTTAATAAACTGTGTATCTGCAGAGTGGGCCAAATTCCTTCTCTGTGGAAGAGCCCAAGCGCCGTCGGAGCATGCGCTGCGCAGTGCCCACGGAGCAGAAACCTCGGCTGGGCTCAGGAGAGTCACACGTGTGAGCGACAATGGAAATGGGAGTTAGACTGCTCACGCTGGACGATTTGCCAGATGCTTGAACATACCAGATTCGGTATGGGAACGGCAGCGTTTGTTCCTGCAGCCAAGCAGCGGGACACTCCACACGGCACTCTGCCCGGGAGGCATCCCTCTGCGCAGAAAGCACAGCTCTGCGTACTCTGCGAGGGAAAGGCAATCAGCTCCCTCATTTTGTGTGCAAAATAGGAGTCAAATGGCGCTGCGTACTTACACAGTTACAGCAATAAAGATGGCGTGTTACCTACCCTCGCTTGCGTTCCTCCTGTACCGTACTCTAGAGGGACATGCCATTGGCGCCTGCAGTTAGAAATTCAGAGCAGGTGCTATAAATACCTCTTTCCCTCCATGCCACAGTAAGATAAACTAGAGGAAAAAAGGTTTAATCTGGAAAAATGCATGGCACACAGGAAGGTCAAGGCCTGATAGAAAGTAGGAAAAAAAAAACCACTTTTTTTGCTCATGTGATATGCAGAGGTATTAAGAACAAAAAGCTTCATAGCTCAAAAAGTGCTGGGAAAGAGCAAAGCAGTGTATTAAGGTCTGGAATATGGTTGGGGAAGAAACAACAGTAGGAAACTGGGAAGGAAAAGATGACCAGTTGTGGGGAAAGCAAGACAGAAATAAGCTGCGTAGAGGTTGGGGCATGGCACGCCGGGTTTCCTCTCCCAGGGAATTAAGGTTAAAAATAAATTTAAAAAATATATCAGAAGTCAGAGAGAAACCGAGACTTGCAGAAGTGTTTCAGGAAAGCAAAACACTTAAAAATCAGAACAAAATCTGCATTGGGTCACAGAAGTCAGTGATTTAGCAATTTGATGAGCTCAGCTGGAACGGGAAAGATCCAGTTTTACGTCTTTGCTCTGAAGGAAGAGGAGTCTTATCTGGTTTGCCTCCCTTAATCAGTAATAACAGGTCATAATTTTGATCAGCAACTTATATGCGGAAACCTGAATGCTTTAATGCAGTCAGTGCTGCACCACAGCCAACGCGCTTTCACGAAAAGCTGCAGTGTAGATGTGTCTGAGGATTTTCTGAGAATTTTGACCGCACAAACCACCCCTCTCCAGAAAAAAAAACCCTCTTCCTGGGAAAGCTCCAGACCAGGTCCCATACTGAGGCAGAAGAAAGAGCAGAAACGCGGGGTCTGTGTGTTCCGCCTGCGGCAGAGCCGGGCAGGGCGGGCGGCGAGAGCTGCTGCCGGGAGAGTGCAGCACCAAATCTTGAAAGTTACAGAGGGTCGGTTCCCCTGGGGGAGCGGCGTGGGAGGGGGCGGGCAGGGAGAGGGGTCCCTGGGCAGGGGTGGAGGTGTGATGTCCCTCCGGTGCCTCCTTGGAGGGGAGAAGGAGGAGGAGGCTCTCTGCTCCTCCAGGATGGCGACATGCATGTTCCCCATCAGCATGTTGAGATCCAACAGCTCCAGTGCTCCCACACCGCATGGAAAGACCATTGGTAAGGTACGCTGGATATACGGGAGCGGGCACAGTGCTGAAACCTCTCCTTTTAATGAGAACGTTCACTTAAATTTGTTTAAGAAATTATTTTAAAAAATCATTTTCAGGCGTACAGCTCCTGAACTCACTCCCATTTGCATTCGTTTCATCAAGAAGTAGGAAATTAAAACTTTGGACTTCACAAGGCTTTTTCTGTTCTTTTCCCAAGCCTTGCTTAAACTTGTTACCGCCTTTCCCCGACTTACCAAATTTTGCTCCTGAGTGCCGAGGAGAGAGACAGGTACCAGGGAAGAGGGGACAAGGACACACTTCAGCACTCCTCTTCTCGCTTGTGAAGACTTCAGATACTTCTTCAAGTTTTTTGAATTCAGAAAGAACAAGGCTATTTCTTACATTTAAAAAAAGAAAGAAATATGAAAAAAAATTATAAAAAGTTACATTAAAAAAAATCCCTACTTATAACAATGCTGTGTGCTTTTGGAGACACAGGGATTTTTCTGAATAGTCTGAAACGTTTCCCCACCTGCGGTTGCTGAGCCGCCCGGCACTACTGAGCGCCGATGGCTGGGGGAAGCAGCAGCCACACGGCCGAGAGTATTCTGGGTGCTGGGTTCTTCCATTTCTTCCACTGACATTTTTTGAAGCAATATTTCAACAAAAGGAGAAATACTTATATCACCTCAGGGAAAAGCAAGCCTGCAGTGAAATAAATATCTCTTTTGTATCAAAGCGATTCACAATTCCTTTGATAAATCTTATCACTGTGGAGTTTTTCTGCATTGAAACAACCCCATGAAGGGCTGAAAGAATCATCTAAATGCATCTGAACAATTCTGTTTATTTTGTATTCAACAGTGCATCGCACAAGCCAGTGTAGCATTCCCATTAGTCTTTAAAAATAGTATTAAAGGACATTTCAGTCTATTTAAATTATGTCTATTTTCATTTAAATTAGTTGCTAAATAACAAGTTCTATACCATCATTATGCGGTAGTATGCGACTGTTAGAAATACACTTCAAACAAAACAAATTAAGGAACCTGGAAATTGCTACAGCAGAGCAAGGACATATTTTTAGGCAAAAATAAACAGAGAACAACAGCAAGTCATCAAAAATATGATAATAAAGCAGCCCATATTTAGTGTGCAAAAGGAATGGTACACATGGAGTACCTCATTTTATTCTTATGAGGTTTTTTATTTATAAAACAATGCATAAAATTTGTGGTTTCCTTCCTTAACTGGAAAAGGACTAATTACCCTTTCGGTGGCCTATTTTATCACACCCAGCAGTTCTGTGAGTTTGGAGCCATCTCAGAGCGAGACAGCTGGAGCACACCCCACAGCCCCATGCATCACCCGGCTCGGCTGCCATCCCCAGCAGAAGCCGGAGTTCCACCGCTGGCGCTGAACCCCCACCTGCAAAAAGCCGGGCTTGACTTGACACCATGGTGGGCTTCATCCAGAGTCTCAACGGCAGGCGCAAGGACAGGACAGACAGCTCTTCTAGAGGGTGCGTAGTCATTGGGGACAACCTTGAAGATCATATAATCATAGAATAGTTACAGCTGGAAGGGACCTCAAAGGCCATCCATTCCCACCCCCTGCCATGGGTGGGGACACCTCCTCTGGCCCCGCTCCAACAGCTCCGTGTCCTTCTGCTGTTGGGCCCCCCCGAGCTGGAGGCAGCGCTGCAGGGGGGGCTCCCCAGAGCACAGCAGAGGGGCACAGTCCCCTCCCTCGCCCGCTGGCCACGCTGCTGGGGATGCAGCCCGGGGTGCGGGGGGCTCGCTGGGCTGCCAGCGCACATTGCCGGCTCATGGGGAGCTTCTCATCTGGGGTTGTTTTCCCCAGAGTTGGCATGAACTGAGGACAGGAGGTTTCCCAGGTCTCTTCCCCGTGGCACTGGCCCCGTCCCAGCCTGGCCCCGGCAGACAGCGCAGGCGGTGAGGGAACGCACCAAGCCAGGAGGATGCAGAGCTGCCACCTCCTGTCCTCTGCACGGTCTCAGGTGAGCAAGGAGGGCTACAACAAACACAAAAGAATATTTATATTGAGCCTGGCACTTAAAGAATTTTCCTCCTGTACCATCATACGCTTTTTCCAGCATACAAAGAAATATTAGGATTGACCTCCTTAGGAGTAATCTCTCAGAGGAACAAAACGTGACCCTATTGACTTACCAAAGTCTTCCTTAAACTAAAAACAATCCTTACGTTATACATTGTGAAATTAAACATTATCAAACTACATCAAAACAGCGTTAGAGAAGAAATGCCTCATGTAAGATGCAGTGAAACAAATAACTGGACTGAAAACAACTTGTGCAAATATGTCTGGAATTCTAAAAGTTTGCAGAGCAAGTTGGGCACCTCCTTCCCCAAGCAACGCCGTAAGGCCATTACTCTATTAGCTGCTACTAACATTTTGATTTTTAATCATGGCCAAAATAATTTAGCTCCTCATATTTTGCAGCAAGTTAAGGCCAGGATCTTAATTAGCTGTTTGCTGTGTGTTGCTTGGATATGGACTATTATTTCCCAAACAGGATCTGGAATATTTTATTTTTGTACCTACTGGTCTTGATCATACACAATCATTTACACTCTCAAAAACTCAAAAAGCCAAACCAGTCTGCCTTCTAACTCATATAAACCCAGAAAAAAACATCCCCCTACTCCCTCTGTCTCAGGAACTGAATTTTCATGGTACGCTAAATATCTTCTGATTAGCTTTTCTTTTTTTTTTTTTTCCTTTTAAAGCAGGGTTCAGTTTTAGCATGCCAAGGCCCATTAGTAAAGACAAAGAAAAAAGTCACAGAGTAGCATTGAATGTAAACATATCCACATACTCTCAAAATATAAAATATATGAAATGAGAAGAGGGATCCCAGCGCACGTGCACATTTTGACTCAGTGCAATTAAAAAAACATAATTCATATGCTTCATTCTAAAGTGACTACAAACGCCCCCTCTCCCGGGTGCCGTCTGTCTCTCCTCCCATCAGCCGGTCCTTAGCCCGGCCCTGCACGCGACGCTGGAAGGTGGAAGCTCACCCTCGCCAGGTCCCTGGGACATCCAACACATTGTCTGTTCCACACGTGGAGGAGGACTCTGTCCCGTGTGAGCCATAACCCACACCGCACTGCCACTCTTTACAAGCAATGGTGAGAAACTCCCGGTCAATTTGCAACTCCCAGCTAAACAGTAAAATGTAACCTTAAGTTTGGAATGTTTTCTAAAACCAGAAAGATTTTGGTCTTTTCATTGATATATTTCCAACGGAATAAATACATCTTCTGTAAACAGAAAATCTAGGAAGTTTTTCTCAATATAGGTAATTTGCATATATATTTACCCTCTAAAAAATTCCTAGCTTCAACTAAATGTAGGGAAATAATTTAGTGTATACATTTGATACTCAAGCCATGCAACAAATCATATGCATTTAATTCAACAGTGCTATAAAAAAAAAAAAGAGAGAACTACATGAGTAATCAAGAATGAGCTTAACCTTTCTCTAAGCAACACAGAAAAAAGTTAGTGTGAAATATGTGACAATCCCCTAAAAATATAACTAAAGGGTAACTGGTAAGGTGTACTGTAAAAACACAGTCGGCACTAAGGAAACAAAAAACTGACAAACCAGAAGAAAAATTTGTTTTGGAGTCACGCTCAGTAAAAGCTGATGTATGCTCACAACAAAATGAGATGTATAATGCAAACCTCCCCGAAAATAAAAGACAGCATAATTTCAACTGTATACCAGCACAACAGGTCTAGGAGTTAGAAAATTCCTGTGGGCTGAAGAAAAAAAAATACATAAAGCTTTTTTAAACCTGAAGTCGTACGAGAACTTAAACTCAATACTCAGGTAGCTTCCATTACAGTTATGTAATCCCAAGACGGAGACAGGAAAAACAAGACCAGCAGGGAAGTACCAATGCTTCTGGAGAGTGGGGAACGTGGTTTATCATGTCAGTTACTTTCAAATATAAAGAAATACCATGCTTATCTTTCTCTTTCTGAAAAGACAGCCCTGCTCTAAGCCTTGGAAAGAGCAGGCTTGTTAGAAAAGAATTAACTCCATCTCAGGACAACAGGGAAAAATGAGCAAATCCTGACATTTCTAACCACTACGATGGGAACAGCCTGGTTGAAAATCATTAAAATAGAGCGCTGAGCCATAGGACACAGTATTGCCCGGGACTCCAAAAAATTTACTTGTGACTCAGCACATAACCCGGGGTGACCAAAGAATTGGATTAATTAGCACAAGTCTTTAGCCACAGCCGATATGAGATCAGCTCAGTTGGTATCCGATGAAGGGCAAGAGCCACCCGCGTGCCAGGTCCCAGCTGAAGGTGGCGGCTGGGCTGGAGCCAGCAGACGAAGACCTGATGGAAAGGACGGGCGGCTGTTCCCAGCCTTACGCTGCCCAGACCACAGTTGGCAGGTTGCTTCATTGGGTCAGATAAAGTCATCGTCCACATCTTCAGTTCAACACAAGAGATGGCTATCGGCTTAAATCACTGGCCCCAGTCAAGCCACTGAGTTATGGATACCCATAGATTTTGACGGAAAGAGTAATCAGGAGTGGGAACATTGCAGAAGATGCACTGAAGGTAGAAAGTTGCAAGAAACAGTTGCCTCCTGCAGAAGACGCGAAGCTCTCGTTACCAGTTCAGAGTGAATACGCGGTCTGCAGTGAAACCGAGCCCATGAGCTGATGCTGCGACGATGAGGATGCTCTTGGAGAGGGAGCGATGCGAGACTGCCATGCACGGGCACGCAGAAGAGCTGCTCTTTCTCTGAAAAAGGAGTCTCTACTGCTTCCCAGGTGTCAGAGAATAAAAAGTTAATGTCATCTGAGAACACACAAAGGCTTCTTAGCTGTAAGAGGTCTTCTGCTAAAAAAATGTTTCCTGTACCAGTGTACCTGCTGAGGCCACCCACTGCCACTGGCCTTGCCCTTGCTGACAGCCCAAGCTTCATCATCTGCTGGAGCATGACACTGAGCTGAATCAGGCTTGGGAGGGTTTTTTCTGCAGATCTGAACTTGGTTCAATCAGTTATGGAGGCTTGGATAGAAAACAAAAAAAAAAAAAAGAAAAAATATATATAGGGATTCTTACAGAAGCCTCAGAAGTTTTAGTTTCTCCAAGACAACCTGGAGCCAAGTGAGGGTTTCCCCCACACAAAGTCCTGAAGGGTTTTACCAGCAGTTTGGTAAGCCCCTGCATGCAACTGTAAAATAAAGAAATAACGTCATATCCAGAACTTAAACTGCTAAAAATCAGACTTTGATTCTACAGTTAGAAAATTAAATAGTTTGTCTGATCTGCAAGAGTCCCAAATGGTGAATAATTTCTGTCAGCTTACACGCACCTCTTGTAGAAGGGGGGAGCTTAAACATTCGTATATATTTGTAGAATGAGACAGATTTACTTCAAAAGATCTGTGCTACACCACGGTTTCGCATGTGCTTCTACAATTTCACAGCAAGCTCAGGGACCTTGTATATTTAAAGCCCGAGCTGCTCCGGTTCAGCTTATGAGAAGTGTCCTGCAGCCTGGGTTGTGCAGCTTCTGGCCACTTCAGCAAACGCGGAGGGTGGGGAGCGGAGCGTGGCCCTGGGCATCCCGCTGTCCCCGCCGGCTGCGGGGCACCAGAGCCCAGCGCCGCAGAAAGCGTGACCGGGCACGACCAGGAATCATCCTGACAACATCTTCCTGTGAGATTTTGCCAGCAAGCTTCCCACGCAATTAATATAAGGTCCTACAGTGTCAAGACCTTTTAAAAAAAAAAGATGGCAAAACCACTTGATTAAAAAAAACGGGATCTGCATTGTGTCCAGAAGCACGGTTCTGTTTAGTTTTGTATTATCATCCTTGGGGGGCTCTGAGGGAGACGTTTCCATCCGAAAACTCCCATGAAAAGGTGACGCGTGTTACCAGTTCCCAGCATCGCAGGCACTCTGCAATGTAAATATTGACCCTGTTAGGGCAAATAAGTAAGTTAATGACATGACCAGGGATCATTAGGCCAAACACTAGCAGCAGCACTGTGTTTTCCCTCATCCATCACCATTCCAAAACACTATGTTACCAGGAGAACTTACTGACTGAAAGCGTAGGGGGTCTATAAAATAACGTATCAAACTGGGAAGCCCAGGCCGGGGCGCTCGGTGAGAGGCAGAGGCAGTGCTGGGCAGCAGTGTGGGCACCCAGCGATGTCCCTGGTCCCCACTGCAGGTACCGGGGGTCCTCCTCGGCCATGCGGCTGTCCCAGGGCTGACTGACACAATTAAATAAGGCTTTGGGCTCCAAGCATTTAAATAAGGTATCCCGTCCCTGGGAAACCAGAATAAGCAGAGTAAGTGATGCCAAGTTTGGAAACTGGATTTAAAAGTTAAGCTTTGAGGTATTGATTGTTGACGTGACTATGAAATAATAATTACTGCAGCAATCAAGGAAATAACCAGCTACTTATATTAGTATTAAAATCCAAATTAAACACAAAGATGCATGATAGGCTCCTCATTAAAAAAAAATAAATAAGTTAAAGGCCAGGCAGAAATGTAACCTCTCACTTTTCACATTTCCAAGCCAAAAGGTATCAAAAATACCCCAAATGTAGTTGCGTTGCCCAAGGTTACATATTTAGCACTCTATGCTCTCGCAAACCCATATCAACAACTGGTTGGGGGACAGGTCTTTTCCCACTTTTTCTCCTTTTCTTCATTCCATTGTTTTATCTACTTGATCTTATTTCTCTTCCCGATCCCCCAGATGCTAACAATGCTCCTGACTACTCAAGTTGTTCCACACCTTCACCAAAACTACAAAATAGACCTTTTGCCACATGCAGATGTGTGATACAAATCATGGTATTCTTTAAACACAAAGGATTTGCAATTTGTCCTTTACTCATAAGTTAAAATTCTCATGTAGATATAAAAATTGGCACGTGGACCCAAAATCCTTGTTTAGAGCCCCTTGTCTCTTCTTAAGTTATGAAATCTCATGCTTTTCATCCATTTTTAGATGAAGAAATCAGGCAATTCAAGTCTTTTAACCGTTCTGTGCCACGTATAGGTGTACTTTGCGATATTTAAGCAAACAATGAAAGATGTATGAAACGCAATAAAATACGTAGATGAAAACTGTCAAAAATTCTACTGCTTAAGCAAAAAAGATGATAATTCTATGCCTAACGCACAATTTCAATTACAATATAACAAAGTGAATATGAAAACAAAAACCAGCAGCGTTACTGCACTTATTTGTGTATCAACTATCATAAAAAATGCTGCCCACTTCCCGTGCAGCTCTGGAACAGTCAGCATTCAAACGCTAACCTGGGAAGAAATTTAATAGAAAAAATGGATCTCTCAAACTATTAACATTATGACACAAAAAGCAGGAAATTTAAAGTCAGTGCTCACAGAGCTGCTAGCTCAATGTTTGACTCATTATTTTATGGCAAAGAAACCCAATGTCTCATGTTACCTAAACAATGCTATAAAGCCAGCGGCAATCACTCACATCTTGATCGAGTCAAATATTCAAGCATGTGTTTGTTCACTCCAGGTTAAAAAAAAACCACCCTTACTTTCTTACATTATTTATTTAGTGAATCAGAGTCTGTTACCTTAGAACTGGATTGATTCTGGTAAGAATCTTCCCTATATGCGCAGCACAAATTTTGCAAGGCTCTTCAAGTGGTATCCCAGGGAGTATGCTGAGGCTGAAAATTAAATCATTACAAGAAAGGTCATTTTTAGCAGATCATGAGTAACCAAGAACCTGAGCATCGAACTTTGGGGTTTGATTGTTAGTGTTGCTGTTTGCTTGACTGGATTTTCTACCTTATCACCTTTCTTGTATATTCATGTAAAATTCAAGACAGATGCATTCCTTTCAGTCGCTTGGATGTAGATGCAAACTTATTTGCATAGAAATCCCTCATTCTAGTTATTCTTTATTATTTCTTTAACCAGTCAAAGAGAATAGCTCCGTTTGGGAGGTGGGGACGGAGCAGCAGATCAAGCCCGAGCCACTGATGCGGCATGCCCGCTTTCCAGAGCAATGCAGCCCACCGTTTCCACCTTCTTTCTAGCCAGTTCCTTCAATATCATCTGATTTTTGTGTTGAGAGAACGCAATCCCCTTCCCCCAAACCAAAGCGATGGCCTCCACGATTGGAGAGGAGATGGGCAGAGCTGGTCTGGTGACGGTAACTCGCAGTCCCAAGTGATCGGTGACCCTTAAAACCCTGATCTTTTCGCTCCTCTCTAGCAGAAATCCCTTAAAAATTGTGCCAGCTTTGTGTCAGCCACGGTCACACGAATCCACAGAGAGCCCCCAGCCTCAGTGTGCCCACCTGCATGCAAAACATACCTACGTTATTTACCTTCTAGTGACGCGTTAATAAAAACTCCGCAAAATTAGGGAAAGTGCAAAAGCTGTAAGGCTGCTTCTTAACACGGATAAAATTAAGTCAATGTAGTGAGGAAAATAGTACATAAGATGGAAGATAATTCTAAGTGTTACTCTGACACTCCACAGGGCAGCCTCAGTATAACCCGGGATACGCGCACTGTTCTGCAGTAATAAAATACACACTGTACAATCCTTCAGACTTGCAAAGACCCGACAAGAAAAAGGAAAACTAAGCTTAATTCTTTCCCTAAGGTCATAGAGTCATAGAATGGTTTAGGTTGGAAGGGACCTTAAAGATCATCTAGTTCCAACCCCCTGGCATTGGGGGGGTCAACTAATAAGAAAACCAAAATTGAATACATGTATATCTATATTTTTTTTTCCCCTATATTCAATCTATAAGAAAACCACAATCGAATAGCCTAGACAAAGAATGGAAATGCGCAGCAGAAATCAGGAAAATAAACCCAAACCCTCATTGGCCTGTTGTTAATAATCACAGAAAACAAGCAAACTACTTTGGAAATTCAATTTGCCATTTAGTTTCTGTATGTACACACCGGAATAGCAGGCAGAAAGCAAATATTTTGGCACACGTTGAGACAAGCAGGATTTCCCAGCGCTGTGAGCGCATTCCCAGAAGCATGCTGCCATTTGTCATAATTTTATTAAGCGGAGGACAAGCCACGGCCGCTGGTTAGGCTCCCGCCGCACTATTTCACAGCACAGCGTGCCGGCCTGGAGAGGCAGTTCGGGATGAAGTCTCAGTCCACCTGAACAATTAAAATAAACACAATCTTCGCCTTTATTCCTTACGGCATTTGAACAGCGTTACCTCCTAGGGCAAACCCAGCACATGCCAAATTGTATCTTGCAAAAATATTTTTCTTTTTCTTTTGTGTTTAAATAAGAAAAAGCTTTAGAGAGAAAACAGCAGAGGAAAAAATACCAAGATAGGGGTCAGATCTCCTTTTGGCCTGAATCTCTGTGGCTGTTTTGATTTCAGCTGATCCGCATGGATTTGGGCCAGCTGAGGATCTGACCTTTCAACTGTGGGCCACCAACCGGCTTCCAACACGAAATGGCATTTCATCGCCGGGTCAGCACAGCCTTCCCGAGCCCCAGGCTTCCTCAGGGGAGCTAAATAAAACACCTGCAAATTATTCTTGTTCTGAACCACTTCAGTTTATGTTGACACACACTAGAAGGTTTAAACAAGAACAGTCTATACAATGACAAAGAAATAGGGTTTTTAAAAAAAAAAAAAAAATCATAGTCCAGTATTTCCATCTCCACTTTGAGGTGCCTCTCTTCTGTTAAGCCTTTTAATTTTTCAGCCTTTTAAATTTTATGTCTACAGATTTCTTCTAAACCTTGAAAGGAAACATTAACTATGAAAACAAATAGAAAAGGTCAGGGACAAGGAATTTGTGTGACTGTCCAGAGACAGGTAAAGAGACACCTTGACAGGAGACTTCATTTTAACTAAATAATACATCCAATTCTTGAGCTTGGTATAAATGGAACTGTGCTGAACTCAAAGTCTGGAGGTGGGTGGTTTAGGCTGTTTTTTTTTTTATTAAGTAGTCATTCCTTTATGCAATACTCATTATTTCTTTGCTATTAAAAGGCAGATTTTGGATGGTTTGCTGCCATGCCAACACTGTGTCTGAGAAGCACAGAGTTGCATGACTGAACAGAAAAACAGACAGGAAAACCCAGAAGAAGTCCCCAGTAAAACCAGCACTGACCTCCCACATCGGTGTCATTTTTGGTCCGTTATCCCTGGGCGTGCTTTTGGGGTGAAATCCCAGCGAAGCAGAGGAACTCACAGCTGGTCTCTCTTCACAGCCAGTGCTGCACCACCCCCTTTTGTCACCACAAACCTCACGTCAGTGTCGATATCCAGGCGGGAGAAGGTCCGTGGCAGATGGGTGCCTGGTCTCCCACGAACACACTGCAGAAGCAACACCTCACACCTGGCTGGGCAGGATGGAAAGATGGCCCTCAGCCTGCAGGAAGAGACACAAACCAGCTTCTGCGGCCTTTTGCCCAGGAAACACCGTTCCATTAGCATTTCTTAGTTAAAAAGGAGATCTAGCGCATCTTGATTACAAGCCATTCCTAGTCGAAGCTACCTTCTCTGCAAGTGCCAAACAACCTCCTGAGCCGCTGCATCGGCTGCTGCAAGAACCAGCTGTTCCATAGACAAGGGTTAAGCGTCTTCTGCCTTTCCTGAAGCGATATAAAATAAAGGCACATGTTAGTGCTGAAATAAGCAATGTTGTCTTCATAGTTATACTTCCAGAAGAGGCATAATATGTAATATTTTGCCACAGCTATTGTGACCCAGAAAACTAAACGTAAATCACAGCATCAGAAATCAGCCCGTGAAAACAGTGGCTCAGCAGACAGGTGTATGGCAAATGTACTTCTTAGAGCAAGACTAAAATAAATCCAGTATTTGCCAGTGATGCAATACATTATACTGACAAGATAGCTGGAAATACCATAAATAAAATGGATTTTATCATCTCATATCAGTCTCTTGTGGATAATATTGTTTATTTCGAGAATACCTCCTCCAGCATCAAATATAATTCAGCAGTAAAATGGACTTTAGTTGCTCAAACCAAACAACAGAGCAGGGAGCTGCTACACTGCACTTGCACTAATGAATTAATCGGTCCATACGCGCTCTGTGCATTAAGGAACAGCGGCGCACAGCCCAGTCCCCATCTCAGTCCCCATATAATAAACTGTGACAGCAGAACAACAGATGCTGTTTCTTTAATGCATGTAGTCTTTCATTTTCAATGATGAATAAAAAGAAATCATTTTGTTTATCTTTCCAACAGAAATTGCTCATTTTCTAACTCCAGAAATCTGAATATTCATTGCTCTGTTTGCATGGGGGGGGGGGTATCCTCAACAACATTCCAATTTATAAAATAAAATTTAAACTTCTGTTAAATTGCAGACTCGAATGGATACTTTGCTTTTAATTACTTTCAAAACTGTTAAATATCTGACAATAAGGGGTGCATTCTTCAGCTGTGTGATACATTTATTTACTCCGCTGTGCTTTTGGAACTCGCTGAATGTTTATAATTAGGTTGTGTAACCATGCGAACCTTCAGCTGGTGTTTGCTGTTTTTAAAGCAGTTTTGTTCTGCATTTTGAAAGAAGGAAAAGCTACAATGCACCATGAAAATTATGCAGTAGTCTTTAATCTATACTTCCAGTGCAGAAAAAAAAGCCCACTTAAAAATTATAATTGTGGTGCTTTAAATGCTGCTTAGGTGCAGAGCGGAGCGATGGTTCCTGTTGCAATGCAAATGCAGGCAGCGGCATTCCATCGTTTCCAACGCCATCACTGGAGGTTTCCTGCCCCCGTCCCACACCTCCACCAGCTCCCACGATTGGCACCTCCAAGAAGGACATTCTGCTCTGCCGGAGCGGGCCCTCAGCCACAGCAGGCTTTCGGCGGTGGCTTATGCGATGGAAATTACATGCAATGGGAAAGTCCTGAACTGGACGGTTATCACTCAGCAGTTTGGCAAGAGTTTTACTGTGTTAAACAATTATACTTGTGCACGCCTCCTCCAAAAGCACCCAAACTGCAGGTGCCCAATGGCCTTCAGGTCTTCTGGAACTGCTACGAGAGCCAGCGGTGGGGGAAAGTCTTCCCTTGGGGACATGAGCAGGACCAAACTCACCTAAAGTGGACTCCTTCCAAGCCATCTTCCTCTTGGGCTGAGCCGGGATGAGGGCAGCAGTGCGAAGGCAATGTGCCAGCCCTGCGTCACAGCACAGGCAGGAGGGTGTCTCTGCTCCCACCTGCTGAGGTCCACCAGGTAAAGCACATCTCGGCCACTTGATAAACCTCTGCTGCTTTCTGAGCCCCGAAGGACAAAGCGATTTCAAACATGAAGGTAGCTCTCGGCTGGTGCCACGCTTGGCATTAACGCTTGCTGTGGAGACAGCCCTCAGGGATCAACCTGCCATTAGTTTTTGTGGAGCTCCTGAAGTCACAGTAGTTTAAAATAGACAATTTCTTTTCAATTAGGTAAGACAAATTTTAAATTGTTCTTGGTGCTTTCCACAGTAAACAGTAAAAGAAATTAACATTTGGTGTCAGGTTTAACCATCTGTTAAGACACATGTGATTTCAAAAAACTCTCCCTCGTGTCATCCATAAACAGAGTCTCCACCCCATACGTGATTAAGTTATCTCCACCACACAAATGTTCACATACATCTTTCCAACCCAGCAACCCTCCATACAGATTTTCTCGTGAGTGCTGAGAAACTGTATGAGTTTCCCTTAGAACGATGACAAAAATTTAACATAGGCCATACGACATGTAAATGTTGAAGCTTTGCCATCTCCCAGGGCTTCTGTCTCAGTCATAGCTAAAAAGAATTATGCAAATAAGTGAGTTTTCTGTTCAGGAGCTCAAAAAATAACAGAATATCAGCTTCACTATGAATCAACTTTTCCTTTGTCTTTTCTCTTCCCTAAACAACCTCAAACTTCCATTTGCTTTCCCTTTCCAAGTTTGCAGGCAAAACCAGTCAACGTAAATTGCAGACCGCGCATCGGTATCATTCACAAAGGGAGCAGGAGGTGGGCAGTGGTACCGGTCCCTCCAACCCCACCATCATCAGCCCTCTGTGGTCAGGAAGAAACTTTATTTTTGCCTGAGGAAACAGATTTGCACCTCTGACCTCCTTTGACAGTTACTGCATTTAACATCATCACATGAATGTCATGGCCAGAGAATTACATATCAAATCTAATCTAACCCACAAGCTGTGGAAGTCATCGGCATTTACCCACGACCCACCTGGCAGCAGATGGAGGAGAGCCCAGACAGAACCCAATTAACTTTGGGAGCGTCTCTGGGAAGAGAGGTTTGGCTCCGCAGAGCTCCCTGCGCCAGGAAAACGGTGGCGTTCGATGGTGGCGTGGGCAGTGTACTACTCTGCGACGGCCCGAGGTGTCCTGGTGCCGGAGACTCACGGGAACGGCTGAAGTCAGAAGCAACGTTTGCAAGGCTGCGTGCTCCTCAGTGTTAGGAGGCAACATACTGGAATGCAGATTATCTTTATTCCCTTCTGAGGTTTAAATAGGTCAGGTCCCTCACTCAGTGTCATGCAGGAAATCGTACATCTCCACAGCTGCATTTCAGAATGTGTAATCAGCCCATTTAAGTATTATCATTACAGAAATGACAGCAAAATATAGATTGATAAGTACCTCAGCTCATCCACACACACTTGTACTGTAATGCCTGTAAGTTATTCCAATAAGCAGCTCTTTGCCTTATATCACTGCATTTCAAACATACAGAATAAAAATTGGATTAAGTAATGCGCTGAAGAGAACGCTCCGCCACCACGCAGTACGCACTACGCTTGGCAGCATATGGGATGCGCGTGTCTAGATGAATTACCAAGGCTCAGGAGTTAAGGTCTTCAGGCATCACGGGAGAAAATACGACACACTGGCGGTTTGTGATACCTCTGATAAAAAACACAGCAATTCTAGCAAAGAACCAAGTAGCGGTATATTCCCGTAACAAAAATGAGTTAGTGAAAGAAGTAGATGGTAGAAAAAGAAGCCAAAATATATCCACAAGTCACTTGGTCTAGGACAATAATACACTTCTTAAATTTTGCATCTGTACCATCCATCCAAATAAGTTGCTAATACACCAGTCTGTCACAGACTGTAAGTCTGGTAGAAAAGATTGGAAAATTATGTTAATGTGACTCGCGCTGAGAATACTAAACCAAAACAAACAAATAAACCAAAAGACAGAACTTTGTCACCACAGAGGCTGTCGTGCACAGAAACAGCAATGTACCGCCAAATAAAAGGAATGAGACGCTCACTCCTGAAGTGCGTGGGAAACAGCCCATAGCCACGCAAAGGTGGGAAATGGCCCTCTGGGGCTGCTCGGGAGCCGCCCCCCCCCAGAAAGCTCGCGACACTTTCTGTCCATAGGGTGAAAGTGAGACTGATGGGTGTCTCTATCCGCTTACGTGAACTGGCACTGGCAAAGGACATTATAAAGTAAAAAGAGTGTTCAGGTGAAGGCATCCGTCAGAGTCAGGTTTCACAGTGTCATAAAAGATATCAACTACAACGTCAAAAATGGCAGTTTAGACTCCAATTAACACCTCCCTGATTCAGGGCAACCAATTGCACACGTGCAGCTGTATGGAATAAGTTTGCTTTCTTTTGAGAGATTTTGCAAACAAGTTTTTAAAAACCCGAACCCAACAAACACACATCCACAAAACCCCCCCGTCTCCAGAAAACCTTTGAAGGATGCACTGACCCAGCCCAAGCCAACCCCCTCCCAGCCCCTTCCGTCAGATCCTGCCTGCGGTGCCTTCCCCCGCTGGGGGAACCGAGGCCGTCCCCGCATCGCCCCTCGGGGCGCTGGGCTGCACTCCCCCCGTGCCGGGGCCAGGAGCGACACCTCGCACCACCATCCCTGCCCAGCCGCCCGGGCACGGCACAGCCAGCGGCACAGGCCGTTTCGGGGTATTTTGCTGAAAACTGATAGGACCCAACCAATAGATACATCATTTCACCTCAAATGTTCACCTTAAAGAATAAGAGAAACTGAAGAGGATAAGCAGGTAACAAAACCAATCCGCATTGTGGCCCGCTCTCACAGACCCAAGAGTGATACACAGATAAAGTGTCAGTCCTGAAAGGACCAAGGTCAGGAGACGTCCTGCCCCATGGCACGCAGAGAAACCATGGGAGCAGGAGAGCGCTGAGCTCGGAGCCCGCCGCCACCTCGCCAAGCAGGGGCATGCAAACGTGCTTCAGGTTGCCTTCCTTCATATTGTCAAACCCTGCTGCCATGTGAAAGGTTTGATATGGAAGGCATCTTTCAGGAGGAGGAAACAATACGAGGAATGCTTCAGTGTGCTTTTCCTATGGGTATTTTGCCCAAATCCAGGGACGGCAGCCACTGCGCTGCCAAACCTTGACTCTTCCCGACTGCAGTGGAAGCCAGAGGAAGCCACAAGAAACGCTGAAGGGTGAGAGATGTCTGGGCTGCATTCAGGCACGCGGCAGCAGTGTCTGCACGTCCCATTCCCAGACCCCCAGCCACAGCTCCGGCAGCAATGGGGACACCTGCAGGAAAGGACATTGTCATAGAATCATAGAATGGTTGAGGTTGGAAGGGACCTTGAAGATCATCCAGTGCCACCCCCTGCCCTGGGCAGGGACACCTCCCCCCAGCCCAGGGTGCTCCAAGCCCCGTCCAACCCGGCCTTGGACACCTCCAGGGATGGGGCAGCCACAGCTTTTCGGGGCAGCCTGGGCCGGGGGATCACCACCCTCAGGGTTAAGAATTTCTTCCTCATATCTCATCTCAATCTCCCCTCTTTCAGTGTCAAACCATTCCCCCTCGTCTCATGGCTCCCCTCCCTGACCCAGAGTCCTCCCCAGCTCTCCTGGAGCCCCTTTAGGCACTGGAAGGGGCTCTGAGGTCTCCGCGGAGCCTTCTCCTCTCCAGGCTGAACCCCCCCTCTCCCAGCCTGTCCTCCCCGCAGAGGGGCTCAGCCCTCGCAGCATCTCCGGGCCCTCCTCTGGCCCCGCTCCAACAGCTCTGTGTCCTTCTGCTGTTGGCCCCCCCCCGAGCTGGAGGCAGCGCTGCAGGGGGGGCTCCCCAGAGCGCAGCAGAGGGGCACAGTCCCCCCTCACCCCGCTGGCCACGCTGCTGGGGATGCACCCGGGGTGCCGGGGGCTCGCTGGGCTGCCAGCGCACATTGACAGCTCGTGTCCAGCTTTTCATCCATGAGTACTCCCAAGTCCTTCTCCTCAGCACTGCTCTCAAGCCATCTGCATGGGTTGGTAGGGTTCAACAGCATCTATCAATAACAGTGCTACTGAAGTATATTCTCTTTTTGTAAATATTTTTCTCCTGGTGTTCATGGTGAGCTTACAGTTTACCCTGTGCTCTGCAGCTCTGTGAGTGCTGTCCTCCTCTTCCACTTTCGCCTCCTTGGCACTTAACAGATGTACGTGAAATTTCAGTAAACTGTGAAATGAACTGTCATTCAACAAAGCTAAGCTTTGAATAATGTGTGCCTACTAACACATATTGCCATCAGCTTCTAAAAAACAAAATCCTCGTCAAAATCAGTAGGTCTTTCTGAAAATTTAATTGGAGAACAGGTTTCTAAACCTACAGATTTGATTTTGCCACTCCTTGCCAAAGAGGGGTATCCACAAGTGCAGAAGCCAAATGCTTTCCACTGCTCCTAATGGCAAATGCTAAGAAGAAGAAAATGAGAACATTAAGCCCTACTAAAAGCATCCAGATGACTTACCATGCTACAGTTTTTATTATTAAATCATATTTTTCCTCACTGAATAAAATCAGGATGCTTAAATGCTGCATACCAGGGATCCTGATTAGTTGTATGTCTTGAGGGATGTCTGAAGGATTCAGATAACCAGCGCTCGGGATTACATTTAATTTCTATATGAATTTTGCATTCAGGGGAAACACATGAATTTCAGATCATCCAAAACTCAGATAATAAGGTTTCATGCATTCAAGGCCTGCCTACATTAAGGAGTTGCCCAAGAGCTATTCTGCATTTTATGTGTAATACATCAACAAATGAAAGCCAGATTTAGGAAGAAGTTACTAACATTGGAAAGTAAGAAAAAGAGCACCTATAATGAAGTACGTTTTGCATGTAATTCAGAAATAAGAGAAGCGCATTAACCTGCCGGGTGAAAGTGCTTCGCAATTCCTCTCTAATTGGATTTGGACTGGAGACACTCCAGGCCTTTTTGCATCCAGCAGGGATTTTACTCCACAGGAAAACCAGCTCGCTTGGAAAAAGTGACGGTGAGGAGACTTTATGGGGAAGATGCTGCAGCTGGATTTTATTTCCAGCACGTTCACATGTGCAGCGAGACCTTCAGAAGGACCTAAATGGCCATAAAGGCTCAGGTGTGTTCAGTGCTTTTGAGAACACTGCCCTTGATAAGCATGTACCACCGGTGCAACCTCATAACAGGGTTTCACGGGGAAATGCCCCAAAACCTATTACAGGTGCTACTGCTATTTGGGGAACTTCAAAGAGCAGTTAGTGAAAGCAGATGCTTTCTGACTTCTAAAGTATTGACATCATATTAAAAGTAACTTTAGACAGCAGACCACTGAAGAACTTAGAAACATAAAACATTGAATTATGGAGCCATGATCAGCGCTAGATCAGCAGCGGCAGATGGATTCACACAAACGTCACGGTTGTACCCCAAAGGTGGCACCGGCGCTGCCACCCACGGTGCACACCGGGCAGAGGGGGATGTGTGACCCAGGCAGGACCCCCGTCCCATCAGCGGGGGCAGAGCCGCTCCAGAGACTTTCCAAAACCGAGTGTGACAGTCTTCATAGCTGTTTATTTGGTATGAGACAAAAACAGCCCAGATACAAAGACAGCTGTCATTTGAGCTGGCTGAATGCCCCTTGAGCTGCTAGACTTTTTCTTTTAGGAGAAGGAAAAATAAATCTCAAGAAAGCAAGCCAGCCCCGACTTCAGACCAACAGCGATAAAAAGTGTTGGCTTTCAATGAACTTGGCAGATTTCCCCCCTCCCACCGAAAGTTTGTCAAACTTTAGGTGCAGTTTCTAAGGTGTAGTAAGAGTATGCATTTCTATGCTTTTGAAAGACCCTATTTAAGATATTAAAGATCGTATTTAACCAGCATTTACTTACTACAAGTGTTTTCAGCTTTTTGTGTCTATATCAGATGCTCTCACCTCTCACCATCAAGCACATGTGGCACCTTTGACAAAGTCGTTTCTCCTCACTCCATCACAATAGCAAAGATGCTGCAGGCCAAATAAAATACTGCTTGACACTCAAAATGCTTTGGTCCCCAAGCAGAGCTGTGACACACACCTGATTCTCAGTGCTCACGCCAGAGAGCAGCGCCCGTGCTTTCTTAACCAGCAGAAAAACTAAAAAGGTGATTTTAAATAGGAAGAAATTAATTTCTCATTAAGAAAATAGATGAGGTGTTTGAAATCTGGAGTAATTGCAGCCACACAGCATGGAGGCTGAGCTCGACTAACTGAAAAATTGACCATCAGTAGGAACTGAAGCCCCAAATACCTGTTTGCGCTGCTGACAGCTGTGCTGCCCAAGGATCAGCGAGCCAGATGGGGAGACACAGATGCTGAAAAGCCAATGTAGCTTCGCAAGGAGGCAACGGGGAAAACGCAAAGGAAAAAAAAGGTTGTCAATATTAATGGAACATCAAAACCTCCAGGAACATCGACACCAGGTGATCAAAGCAAAACAACCAAAGAAAATCCCCTGCCAGTGAAGAAGCCGCGATAAACGTGAGATGGCAGCAGGAGTTATTGATCCCGGCCCCGGCTGCCGGGGCAGCAGGCTGGAGCGGCACAGCCCGCAGCCATAGAAGTAACTCACCGCGGGTTCTTCCAAGAGCCAGTGAACCACAGAAGTACCAGGGGATGGCTGCTCGCCGGGATCACCTCTCAATGACAGTCAGCTCGCTGCTTCATCACCACAGCGACAGATACAGCTTATTGCACCGACTTTAAAACTTCATTGCTTTTTTTTTTTTTCAAATGCTTCACCACTTATTTACTTGTATTTCCATTTGTTTCAATGAAATGGTGACAACATAAGCACACAAGAAGAATTAAACACGAAATTATTATCTGTGTTTCACCAGTCCGTTATGACTGGAGGGTGGCAAGTTTATGGGAGAAATATAGCAGGTGGGTTTTATTTCTTCCTGTGCTAAAAAACAAATAAAACCTCAAAGTTTGAACCCCTTCTTGCAAGTAGCCAGGAAAAAAAAAATAAAATTGGAAGTTACAGCATCAAGTTGAATTCTGCGGGGCGGGGGGACAGTACACAGAGTCTGTCTCCCTCGGGAGCGGGGGAACGGGCATGGGGCTCTGCGAGCCCCGGTCCACCCCCCTCCCCTGCAGCTTCAAACATCTCTCCCTGTCGAGGTGCCTAAATAACAAATTTCCATTCTGGGCTGGATTTTCTGAGGCATGACTTGTTTGGCAAGTCCAGTTGGAGACATTTTATCAAAAATAGTTTTTATCTTTACCCCCTATAAATCCAACCTGCTGCTGTTCTGCCGACAGCTGCAACGTCAACAGCATCTCACTGATGGACCAAAGCCAACGCAGTCCCAAAGACTCCAGACTAGAGGGACTAAATTACCGGCAGGATTAGTCCCAAGGAGGAGAGGGACCTCCTCTCTGCCTGTCCAGCCTGGTTCTCAGCCCCGCTGGGAGGGGGGGCGATGCTTCGCGGGGCAGAGGAGCCAGAGAAAGGAGAACACGAAAGTGGTCTGCCACCCCAGATGGGCAGGTAGACACAACCCAGGGGAAAAACAAAATGGATTTTCTTCCAAGGAGGGGAAAAAAAAAAGTTCTGGGGTTCTCATTTAGAAACTGAAATGAGAAGATTGCCTAGGTAAGAACAGATTGTTGAAATCATTAAAAATGACCGCACCATTCCAACATCCTAACGCAATCCGCTGTGTTGTGACAGCACAGCCCCTGGCGTCAGAGGGAGTCCTGGCACTATTTGGTACTGTATTTTGGTACCATCTCATTTTAATACATCAAGCCTCTTTTTCATTCATTTAAAATAAATTAAGGTAAAAGCAGACATAGACTTACAAACATAGGAGGTGAGGAGAAAAAGTTAGATTTATATAACATCAGTGCTGCGACTCCCTGAAATAACTGCCTGTTACTGTTTACACCAAATGACAAAGTAAATAAAAGCGAATGCCTGCAAGGGGCGGTTAAAACCCTGTCCCACAGAGCCACCAGACTACAAGCTGTTATTACCCGCCGAGTTAGGCAACACTGCAAAAAATACACTTAACTGAAAGAAATACTACCATGAAACCGAAGAGCACAGAGAAAGAAAGAGAGGCTTGAAAGAAGCTGCCTTGAGATATGCTGTCTGGCACTGAAAGCACCTGGAATATCTAGCCTTCGTTTGTAAATCCTTTCTTCCTCTAGAGACAGGAGTTCCGTGCTGGGAATCTCCATTGCTGTTATTTCTGGCCGCCTCACTGCCTCGCGGGGACGCAGCAAGGGCACAGCTACACCAGCGGTACTCCCGAGGCTGGCGGGTGCCGACCTGTCCAGAGCGGGCTCAGCACTACCTGTGCACCCAGCTGAAATCTGGGACAGGGGCTTCCGTATTGTAGACAATAAGGAAATACAGTCCTGAACAATCCTTGTCATCTCCAGTGCCTAAGACCCATCGTAAAGACATTAGCATCTGCTAGATCATTGTAAAAAAAAAAAAAATCAACTCCCACTAGATCAGGGAGGTGATTCTTCCTCTTTGCTCTGCTCTGGTGAGACCCCCCCTGCAGCGCTGCCTCCAGCTCAGGGGGGCCCAACATAGGAAAGACACAGAGCTGTTGGAGCAGGGCCAGAAGAGGGCCATGGAGATGCTGCGAGGGCTGAGCCCCTCTGCGGGGAGGACAGGCTGGGAGAGGGGGGGTGTTCAGCCTGGAGAGGAGAAGGCTCCGCGGAGACCTCAGAGCCCCTTCCAGTGCCTAACGGGGCTCCAGGAGAGCTGGGGGGGACTCTGGGTCAGGGAGGGGAGCCATGGGATGAGGGGGAGCAGTTTTACACTGGAAGAGGGGAGATTGACATGAGACATGAGAAAGAAATTCTCTCCTGTGTGGGCGGTGAGCCCCTGGCGCAGGCTGCCCCGAGAAGCTGTGGCTGCCCCATCCCTGGAGGTGTCCAAGGCCGGGTTGGACGGGGCTGGGAGCACCCTGGGCTGGGGGGAGGGGTCCCTGCCCAGGGCAGGGGGTGGAACTGGGTGATCTTCAAGGTCCCTTCCAACCTCAACCATTCTATGATTCTAGATTAATTTGGGTTAAAACAAAAATCCCTATACCTCCCTTGATATGAAATATGGAAAGTAGCATGTCCTGTCAAAAGCGGTCAGTGTTTCCCTCAGGGAAACTGTGCTTGGCACATTGCTGTTGTCCGAGGCCCATCCCTCAAGACTGCCCCCAGGCTCAAGGGATCTCCAGCTGGACCCCAGCCTTACCTGCTCCTGAAGCACCAGGATAATTTTAGCTCAGATTGCACTATATAAAAGAGTCAAGATAATATACTGCTTCTGGGAAGGAAGCACATAAATGTATTTTAACATTATTTAGGTAGCATAAAGGAACTAACCCAAGCAAATTCACAGAGAGGCATGATTAATACAAAAATTGCTCATGAGGCAGCTTGCTTTACCAGTTTTTCCAATGTCAAGCGCATTGAGCGCCGTGTCATATTGTGGCATGCAGCGAGCAGTATGCCTCCCACAATTTTAAGAGCCAAAGGAATATTTAATGTAGACCTTTACTACATGGCCAAGCTCAAGCAACCTAAAGAAGAGCAATCCCCGTCCCATCAGTCAAGGAGCACAGTCCTGGGAGACAGAGACATGGCCTTGGTTTCCCGGGCTGCACAGCACCGAAAGACGGACTGGAGCCAAGAAACTCTTGCATTCATCCCAAGTTTCCGTAGTCTCAGTCAAAGAAAGCCTCCACAAGAAAAGGTAATTTAGGTCAGATGAACGTATATTAAAAACAGAGACAGGTTTCAGAAGTCTGGGTTTAAAAAGCCCAGGTATAAATGAAATACTTGAGGAAATATTATTTACACATTGTTTTTTCAGAGAGCAGCAAAACATTGTTCTAAAATGATGTTTCTAACCCCTTTTGATAAACTGTGTATACAAAGAATAAATTTAAAGTTAGATCCATGAAGACTGTCAAAAGCTACATCATTTATTTACAGGAAAGAGGAACAATATTTTGACTTATCTTGAGCAACCTTTCAGGAAGGGGACCTTTTTGTGACTTAAATGTACAAAGAAATGCCACATTAGTCAAAGGTCTATTTCCCCACTACAACAGGAGCATTACTTTGCAATGACCTCCAAAAGGCCTCTATTTTTCAGCATGAGTTGGATCAAGTGTAAAGTTAAAGCCACTGCCAGCCTTAGCTGGTTGTGTCTAAGCAGCATTTCAAAAGGTGCTTTATTTCTCTTGAGAATTATATGAACTACCGTCCGGGTACCCTGCAATTACAGATTTACCTACTTTAGGGTGGCGCAAAACGCCTCGTGTAAAATGGAATTATTTTCTTTCACAAAAATCAGTTAGGGAAATAATAGTACAGAAACAAAGAAAGCAAAGCAAGATGCATCCGCTGTAGCCAATCCCATTATTATACGAACAATTTAAAGAACAAAATCTTCAGAGACCGCAAGGGCCATTCCCACAAAACAAACCCACACTTCAGAGAGCACCTGCCACACAGAGCGCTCGCATTAATAGAGGCGCTTTTGCTGCCTTAATGTTTAAGTCTTCCTTAGTCAGACTGAAGCTGCGCTGAGGGTCTTGCTCAGAAACCACGCACTAGAAAGAGAAATAAAAAGCAGAGAGCACCCACCCGGGCAGAGACACACCATTCCGACACCTCCTGGCCGCCTTTGTTTTCCCTGCCGAAGGGGCCGGGCAGTCTGAGTCTGGTGCTCCCCAGAAGCATCTCCACCAAGCGGCATCCACGGCAGCTCCCCTCCCCTCTCCCAGGGGGGCAGGCACAGAGGTAAAAGGCATCAGCCCCACCAGCAGCTGTGCCAGACCCGAAACCTCCCGGTCCTGCCCAAAGGCAATCCACCCCACCTCGCAGCTCGGCGCAGGAGCGCAGCACAGCGGGAGGGGCACAAGTTGAAAGACTCCTGTAGCTACAACAGCTATTTTTCAGTTCCTTCCCTTTTCAGAGATATTCATGCGTTTGTTATGACACTAAAGCTGATTTTTTTTTTTTTACAGTTCCTGAGGGGTTAATTTGGTGGGATGTTGTTATCTTGTTTGTTGGATTTGATTTTTCAGACAAGACCTGAGATGCTTCAGTTTTATTTTCTGTCTCTTCTGCGTTGAGCTGGCTTCACATGGGTGTGCAGCAGGACTACAAACAGCATTTATTTCCATCCCCAGTCTATCACTGACATTCTTTCAAGCCCTTTCCTCCACCTCCTTTTTATGGCCATAATTGTGTGATAACTATATGGTGTACTGTTGCTGCATTTCAGTGAGAGATTGTCGACCTATTTCTTGCTTGAAGCACTCATCAACACACAAGCATAATTTACTTGGTTTTCTCTTCCAGAAGAATAAAACTTATTTTACCTGAAAAGCATGAACCTTTTTCTTTCCTTTTTTTCATTTTTCACTTAAACAATTACCTCAAGTCATCCAGCTGAAGTTAATCTAACTCAAATGGGGGTGACAATGCTGCAAAACCACTGTCCCAGAGTGATGCGATCAGCAGTGCCGAACGGTTGAATTACCATCTGATGAGCTGTGCTAATGTGAATTACAGCGTGTACCTGTATGCCAGCGCATCCCCATTCCAGGCTCGGCAGGACTCCAGCTTCAGCCTCCCTTCCCCGGGGGGTGGGTTGACTCAAGTTTCCAGCACCGCCTAGATGGAGGTTTTCATCTGTAGGCAAGAGTTCAACAGCAGCACTGAGATTATGTTTTGAACGAAGGCTTCAATGAGAACATGCTTTCACTCTTCCTTCTTCCCCTAGATTTAATATATTTTTATTTTGTAGCCAGTCACACTTTAACCAGAACTACTTGGAGCCTGTTGGCCAAGTAGTTGAATCTGATTTTAAATTCACAGTTCCAGCACACAGGAATACCAGAACTGAGGAAACAGAGATGCTGAAGAGCAAGTTTGGGGACTGTTCCTGCCATAAATTCTAAAAAGTTAATTTAGGCACAAAAAGAAAAAATCTTTAGAATTATATTCTTTATAAAAGTAATAAATTGTGTTAGACTTTGGAAAGACTTGAATTTTACCTTTCAAATGTTTACTGACAGAAATACCCTTGTGATTCAGGAGCCTTAGCACTTACCAGCGCAGCTTGATAATTTATCTTGAGTAACGGTCCACCCCACTCTTCAAGTTTTTGCTTGGGTAATGTGTTTATAGTAGTTTGTGGAGCGCTATGATTTATGTTATGATTCTCGTACCAATAGATATGAATGAATGGAAACCAGAGCACCACACTGATGTGGTCTTCTAGACAGCAGTGTCTGTAGCCATCCTTCACATTCAGATGCTGTGGAGAATTCAGCTGCTGCAATGCCATTATCTTGAAAATAATGTTTCTCTGAGCTCTTCTGCCCCTAGGGATTTACTATAAAGTGAATTTGTAATTCACTCCTGCAAACTCAGACTTCTCACAGCAACCCCCTGTTGGGCGCTGATGGTGGTGAAGACTCAACATCCCTGAAGGGATACTGGCAGACGTGACATCTTTAGAGGAAACAGGTGTGAAGGGAGTCCATAGTTTCTCCTCCAGTATTCGTCAGAATTCAGAAAATCTTTTGGGTGAGAAACTAACACTGTTAGACATGACTGGTGGTGTTGCTCTTCTCACTGTCCTCAACAGCAGCAAGAAAAAAGGTTACATCAAATATCTATAAAAAGAAGGAAAAATACAGTGGTTGAACGGAGCAGCAGGCGCTTCGGCATGTGAAAGGCTCTGTGGAGCCTTTAATGGAGAGAGTAAATATTACTGGAAGCATTCAGAAGACCGGCTGTTCCTGCCTCTTTCACAACCCAAGCACCATAAACAAGTCTCCATGACACCCACTCCCTACTTTTCCTGCTTTAGAAGTAGGACGCACACCTTGGTTTCATGGACAGACTGAACTTTCCAGGATGAAGCCATATAGGAGCATTCACAATAAATTTGGGAAGTGGCACTTGCAAGTCAATGGCTTTCCCATTGCAGCAACCCCACATCTGCCTGCAAAAAACATGACAGCACCAGGAAAGTGCCATGAGATGACAGCAACCACGCTGGAACTGGGGATGGCTTAGCAGGAGAAAATGGTAATGTTACAACTCTGCTTGGGAAACCCCATTTGATTCTCCGCTACTAAAGTACTGAATAAATGACAGGTAAGGAAACTTTTTTTTTTAAATGCAGTGTGACTTCATCAGCTGATTGTACAAAATAATTCAGGCTTTATTCTTTTGTCTCTTGACATTTGATTTCGTATTACACAGCACATTCTGCTCTCCACACACAATCTCTCGACACCAGCAAAAGTGAAATATGACTGGTGTAGAACATAAATCAATATAAACTAATCCTATACAAATGTTCAGAATAAGAATATTTGCCATCTTTTTATGTCATGATTTATAAGTTTTACTGCCATTGCCACTCTTATTATGCAATATGCTCAAGCTTAAAAACTACGAAGAGGGCTACGTGCTCTCCAGAGCAAGGACAGCAAGTAATGAACTTGAAATTATCAACAGACTTGCAATGTCTGAACTCGTGGGGGTTACACAAGATGCAAAACATTTGGCTCCACTTCAGTGAAGACTTATTTTATAGCCTTTAGTAGTAAAACTCATGAGCAAGAAATAAACTCAATTCCCAGTCCAGTTAAATATCCAGGAAATCTGAGAAACGGCTCGAGCCTGCAGCCCAGAGGACATCCCAATAAAGCTTTGTGGAGGAGCACACTGCCACACACCCCAGCCCAGGAGCAGCCGGGGCACGGGGGTCTGCTGCTCCTGCAGGCATGCAAGTTTGTGGGGTTTTAGAGAATGTAGAGCTCATGGTAGAAGCTAAGAGAGAAGCACAAGGAATCTGGTCATTCTCTGCACAAGGAGCACAGAGGTTTTTCTCCTTGTCTTCCCATATCCCAGTCAGAACATTTTATTTCAGCAGAAGGTCCGGGGAGACCACTTTTAAGCAGGAAAGGGCAGACTAACCATTTGGGGCCAGATTTCTTAACCTTACTTAGGTGCCGGAAAGCGGAACTCTTATCTATTAAAAGCTAGATTTGAATATGCTCCACAAGACTCAGTGAAGCACTCAACAACCTTTCCAGGACCGTTAACGTATTTTACGTGTAGATGGACCAGAACACCCAAAGTCCTTGTGCTGTTCCCCACTGCAGTAATATTTCCTCCTGCTCCTTCTCCTTAGCCCACAGGACTCTGAAGCCTCTCCCTCAACAGGACGGGTCGGGGGTCCCTTTCCCAGCAGACAGTAAATCAGGCAGCCCCCAAGGGAGCGAGAGGTGTGTAGCTGAACCTGCTCAGCTAGAAGAGATATAAAGTCTGTTCTTCCACATTTCATCTCAGCAATTTACCACCAAACTATTTTGCAATGAAGAGGATGAATTGATGGAAAATAAACAATACATCCTCTAGGGGGACATGGGTTTTGGGTCTAATCTTGAAGATTTTTGGTGAAACACGTTTTGAGAATACTTCATGGTCAAGCCTGTTGGGTGAGGGCTTCGTTGCTGGGTCCCTCTGTTCCAAGTACAGCTTCAGGAGCTTGGAGAAGGAAGCAAAACCTATAAAGACATCTCTGCAGTGAATCTGGTTCTGTCCACCAGTTAGGCAGGTGTTTTCAGAATATATACGTGTGTGTGTGTACTCAGCCAGACTTATTGAAGTTTGAGTTCGCTCTCACAGCCATACTGTTACCCTTAACTTCTCTGCAGAGGTACCAACCCCCCTTGGGGTGCAGCTGCAGCGCTCTGATGGGGGTACTTGCCTGCTCAGCCCCAGATCCCAGGAACACACATGAATCAGTTCAGCTTTACAAAACAGATTATGATCAGTTTAAACTGTGTAACTGCTGCAAAGTTAGAAATTAATCTTTTCCTGGGCTGCAATTTCAACCAGCAACAGAAAAGCACTTCCAATTACCCAGCCTCTTGGCAGACACCTGGATCTTCCCCCAGGTCTCTGTGTAGCTGTGAACACAACTTGGTATTGAAAGAGTAAAAACAGAGAGCACAGTGCAAGACCATACATCACCAGCAAAAGAGAAGATAGTTTTTCTGTAAGTGCCATCAGTAAAGATCCTAAGCACTAACCACCCTTTTTTTTTTTCTCTCTACCTTTGCTCATCTGTTCCCATCTCTCTTACAATGTTTTTGTTGGCGATTCTGTACTTTCTGCACTCACTATTGACCTCTCTCCTCTACCTCATCATGATATGGGGCTGTTTGTCAGTGACAAGCATATTAATAACTCTCAGCTGATGAAGCACTGCAGGAGGCATCATTATACAAATCCCAAACACCTGAAGCAGTGTGAAATGAAATACAAGCTTTGAACTTTGAGCACAAGTGAATGATCTACAGCCACCGGGGTTGCTGGGGCAGGGAGAGCCACAACCAGAACATCACAAAATTAGAACTTGTGTGTTATTACCTCATTCTTTCTGTTTATGCCTTCCACTGCAGCAGCAGTCAGGCCAGTCCTCAGTAAGGCAGCTCAGGCACTGAAGCTAAGCAGGCTGCAGCATCAGCTCTGTGCTGGAATAAGGGCTGTGGGATGCAGCCCAGAGCCAACCATCCGCTCCCGGAGCGACTGATCCATCACCGCCTGGAACCGTCTTGCTGCAAAGAAACACCAAGTCAAAAAGTGAGAGGCTATGCTGGGGAGCGGCTTCCTTCGCAAGAAATAAAACGGTGGGCAAGGCAAGGCAGGCATTCCTCCCAGACAGATTAAGAGCACCTTTCGCCTCGTCGCCTAACAAGCTGCTGGTTTTCCTGATCCTGACAGCACCTCTCATGAGGATTAGCTGTCCCTTTAGAAGAATGCCATACTTTTAATAGCAAAATCTCTGCTCTTACTCCTCTCTGCACCTCTAATAAGCTCTTTTTTGTCCTCTGCATTGCATTAAAATTAAAAGGCAAGTCCCTATTTTCCTCCTTAAATGTCTTTTTTTCTTCAATGCCATGACAGGTACACTATATTTTTTTCTGTGTACATCTATTAGATGCCCAGAGGTCTGCCGAAGCTGGGAAAAGTCTAACACCTCACCATTTACACCACTTCTTTCAGTTCAAAATTTTGTGGGTTGTTTTTTGGTTGGTTATTTGGGGTTTTTTAAATACATTATTATACCATATTTTGTTATTATAAGTAAATATTATTAAATTTATGATACCTTTATTTTTCCAACTATGACAGGGGGTTAGCAATGTGCTCACTGTCAGGGCCCAGAGGGCACTAATAAGCCCCAATGTCCCTGATCAGCCTCCCTGGGGTCCCCCTGCCACCCTGCCCGTAGCCCAGGACTCTATTCCAGCCCAGCCCAGAGCCATAGGATGCTGGTCCCCAGCCCCACCACTGCCCTGGTTCCCCTCACCAGGCTGTACCAAACCTCCCAAAATCAGCACACGGAGCTGCACGTGCTGTGGTAAACATGATTCAAGATTTGAGGAAACATGGAGAAGTGTTGTGGACAGACTTTGCAAGAACTGGTTACCAGCAGCATGCGCAGTGAAGTGTTGTTTCAAGAGTCCCATTAATCAGAGTAAAAAGAGAGAAGAAAATGCTGTGCAAGAATACGTGCAATCAAACATGGGATACAAATTTTAACAAAGGTTTTGTCATTGAAGTCTTCGTGCAAGAGGAATAGCGGCAGCAGGACGCAAGAATTAAAGGTACAGGGGGGATTTTCTGTCTAAAAAGATGATCAGCAAGTTTTAGGTGATACCAGTGTTAGGAGGCACCAAAAATGGAGCTATCAAACCATGCTTGTACGCTTGCACAGCAACTGTGTGCTCTCACCCACATCTTCACTGGATCAAGTCTGGAATCACTATCATTTCCTTTGAAAATCTGCTGCTCTCCAGGAATGGGCATCATAAAACTGAAGTAGAGTAATAAGTGCATAAAGGGAAACATACAGTTTGTACAAATGTGCTGCATTATTTAAATTAATTAGTGCTTTACCTTTGTGACTATTCCAGTTTTTCCACCATCTCTAGGTACTTTAATAATCTTTTCACAGAAAAATTAGTCTCCTCATACACCAGTTAATGTCAAAACAAGGTGCTTGCAAATCTAGGCTTGTTGCCGGTTGAAAGCAGTAACAGATGTCCTTTCTGATCATTATTTGTTGCACATATGAACCAGCTACTGAGAGGTTCTAACTCACAGATGCGTTTGTTTGATGCTTCCATTTCACTTGGAAATACTTCTATTGGCCAACTGCAGTAAGAATTGATTTTGCAAAACAGATGGAGATTATTCTGCTGATCACTGGTTCTTAGTCATAGTTCAGAATATTTTCTACGCTGTTCCTCTAAAGTATATTCATGCAAAACAACCACATTAAAAAACCCTCCTACATTGAAATGTAGTAAAAATTTGATGTTAACCCTTAAGAGCTCCTAAGCAATTCACAGACAAAGCTGATTTGAAGTTGTACTACCCCAGTTTGATGACGTTAGTTGAAATGACATGAAGAGGTGCATACTTACTCCAAGATAAGTGCTTGTAGTGGACAGAAGGCTTAGCTCATGCAGAGCGTTGGGCAGACAGGAGTTTGCCCGTGCTCCTTTATTAGCTGTGAGCACAGAAGGGAGCAGGAGAGATTTGGATGGTTGGAAAGTGTGTGCTCAACACAGGCAACAGATGTAGTGTTAAGTATGTGCCTCCTGTTCTGCCCTCCAGGACCTGCTCTTGAGATCAGCCGCTTTAAAACCCAAAGTCCTCAAGAGGACTAGAGCCACCTGAGCATACACAGAAAAAGAACATGAAATTTTGCCCTGAAAAGCTGAAACAAAACAGAGCAATCGGCAGAGGAAACAGAAGTGGAAGAACCACCAGGATTAATAGGCAAGAGGAATAAGACTGCAACGTTACGTAGGCTTGCACTCCGGAAAATACGGTTCCAGTGAATCCCCTTTAAGTTGTTGTTTTTTTTAAAAAAAATCATTTGTATGCAAAATGACAGTGCCCCAGGAACAAGCTGCCAACTAGTAGGAAACAATAAATGACTAGTAGTAGGAAAAATGTGTTCTCAATAATTGTACCTTCGCATTTTACTGCAGAATCTGAGGCACAAAAAACATAGCTGTTGCCTCGACAAATATGATATGCATAAATAAGGATCAGCAGGAGACTCTCGGCACTTGGGGAGGGTGGCTGGAGAAGACACTTCCTATGCATGGCAATGTTTTTTTGGAAGAGTAGCTGGAACATGTTTTATGTTGATTCATAAATGCGTCATTTTTGGAGGGAGGCTGGAAAACCTGTGAGCAAAGATGGCACTGGAATGAATACTGGGAGTGTGGGAGACAGGAGCACGAAGAGCAAAGGAGCATAACAGAGAAGAGTTCAGAGGAAGAGGATACAGCCCTGAGGAGCAACACAGAAGGACAGAGGGAAAAGACAGACGTTACATCTTGCAGAGAAACAGCAGCAGATTGGAGACGGAGTAAAACCAGAGGAAGAGGGGATATGTAGCACTGACATGAGGCAGAAGGGCGGGATTTGGAACAGAAACACTAAAAAAACATCTACCAGCTGTTTTTAAAAATTTACTTAGCAAGAAGCATGTGTGCAAAGTTATCCCTCAGCCTATAATTGTGGGATTTGTGGAGAAGGATGAAGGTAAAGGGAGGCAGGAGAAACAAGAACAGGAACAGCCCTGGCTGTACTGCCTCTTCTCCAGCCGTGCACAGTCCATACTGCATGAAATTCCCCTCTTCCCCCGTTTCGTCCTGTGCTCTGCATCCTGCTCGAAATCCCACTGGAAATTCTGCTCTGAAATCTGCTTGTATTGGCCCTGCAGCCTTTTGAAACTCATATACAGATTAAACCATCTGCGTGGAGAAGACAAATTCCACTCTACTCCAGCAACAGCTCCCAAATGACAACAAACTTGGTACCCTGCCCTGTAAAACAGTGGTTGCCCAAGTAATTGAATTTTCCTGATGGCCCAGGCTAAAACACATAGCCAAAAGTCTCTGTCAATCTCTTGGAAAGGAGGACAAGCATGATGAGCTTCTTGGAAGGAGAGCAAGACATCTGGAGAGTGACTCCAGTGAGTCACAGCTGAGCAGTCCAGCGTGGACAGCCGCTCGGCTGAGCCTCCAACCTGGCCCATGGCACAGCGGGGCCCCCAGCCTGGGTGGCTTCCCGGGGAGCTGGGGAACTTCACGCTCAGCGGAGGGATGGGTGCTGAAACAAGGTCTGCAAGCCCTCCTGCTCTACATCTGGTTAATTTTGGACACAAACTTGTAATAAGAGAAGAATAAGTCAGACCAGCAGCACCTATCAAAATCTTGTCAGTTTGAAAGATAATTAAAATGTGGCAAATTTTAGTTGTGCAGCAGGTACCTAATTTATTTCAGCACTACAAAGGGAATTCCAGCTACTGCTTTGTAACCAGCTTTCCAACAGGAAAGAGTCTACCATAATGCTTACAGAGCACAGCCTGATAGTATTAGACTTCAAATAATTTGGGGCATTTCAGAAGATGTCTTTTTACACCAGCTCATTGTCTGTTTCCCTAGAAACAGAAATCGGCACCCACTAGCGAAGGAGATGGAACTTGTGTTAGTTTTAGCTGCTGCTGTTTGTTCCAACTTCATTTCCATTTTCAAAGAAACAGACACGAAAGTATTGTAGTATTTCACACTGCCATTTTGCAGACCACACACAAACCCTGGATTTTGTATTCATGCAGGTTCCCTCATTAAGCCCTGGGTTTACATCAAACCCTTGTAATCACAAGGTGGTCCAGATTTGCTCCTGGCTGAGCCCACACTCATACCAACCTCAGACAGTCCTGGCTGGATTTTCCAACCAACAGCGAAATCCAGGAGGAGAACGTAGGCTGGGATTTCATCAATACAAATTTATGCAGGGCGTTGCATCGGATGAGTTAGGGCAAAACACACACTTCAGACACATCCAAATTTAAAACACTCTACACAATCTCCTGTGTAGTTTGATCACCTTGGCAGAGTCCAACAGTTGGTTTTCAAAGCCAGAAAGGGAATCGGAGTCTGAGCAACGCCTGGCTGGTTTTTCATATCCTATACAATTTTAAGAAAACTATGGATATATTCCCTAAGGAATAGACCTAGATTTATTTCATGGCTTTTAATCAAGATTTTTGAAGGCCAGTAATAGGCTGCTTCTCAAAGCTTTGTATGCAACACCTCAAAGTCAATCCATCTGGAATTATACCTCCCCAGAACTCCTACAACTGTTCCACTGGTGGAGAACCAGCATTCTCAGAGAACTGAGTTTAGATGAGCAAAATTTCATTATTTTGACTATAACCAGCTTTGATTCAGACAATGGTTTTGTACTAACTACAAGCCACCTAGCTCAGCACATCCCTGTCACTGGTGCTTTAAACATCATGTCCTTGTTTATTTTGCATTTCTTTGTGTTCATTGTCGCTGTTATGTTACTGAGCAGGCATAGCTTGAACCTTCAACACATAGTACCAGCTCTTTGCTCCATCATGCTCCACCTCCTCAGTGTCTTTACCACTGCAGATTTAGGGCTGTGCTAAATGTATGAATGGATTTTTGCAGGCTTACCCCTTTTCTATTGCTTTAGTGCTACTAGCCATGCTAGCTCATGCTTTCTGTTGCTTCTGCCACATGAACTGAAAGCAAAATGGGATCTCAGGTCAGAGAAACACAACCTGACCAGAGACCCCTTCCCTTCCAGAGATCCTGAATCGGTGGTATGTAACTTTGTTTTGACTCAGATGATGAGGAACACTTCATTTCCAACAATGGTGTTTTCTAATCAGCTTTACTTACCTGCCATCTCATCCTGGGGAAGGTGTTTGTTCTACAGGGCATGAGTGTGTTTTTCAGTGTTGTTACCAGAGAGCAAGGACAATCCCACAATTAGGAAGATACAAGAAATCTCAGCTGAATTGCGTGGGATGTATTATACAAGAAATTGCCAGCCGAAGCACCCAGGAGCTGTGGACTCCACTCAACCCCAAACACACCCTTGGGTTGCACTGCTCACCACAGCAGTCTGCTACGTGAGCAGAAGTTTGGGGGCTTCGGAAGCCAGGTCCTGGGTTGAACCCTCCAGATTACCAGCAGGTCTACTTTCAAACTGTTGAGAGAGTCTGCGGTGATTTAACTGAAGCACTTCAGGCTCTCAGAATAATCATTGCGTTAAGACTTTGTCTCCTCTGGTAGTTTTCTAGCTCGCTCCAGTCAGCAGTTTTAAATCTAAGTGTACTCAATATGTTCTGGCTGAATGAAAAATTTTGACCAAAATTTTATGCTTATTGTAGACACACGGTTCAGAGAGGGAGGGACCTTGGAAATAAGTGCATTATATTATTAGGTGCACTACGTACATTGAATACAATGTTTTCTTGTGTAAGAGTTAAACACCTGGAAATGCACTCACATTTGCACCCCATCTTTTCCATCTCACCATATCTTGTATTTCTAGTTGCCCTCAAGATGGCATCTATTTTTAGTTTTGTTATGTTAAGCTTTGACTACAGAGGGGAAAAGCAGAAAGCAAGTACTACTGAGATGCCACTTCTTTCCCCACTTCCACCAAAAAGTCTACCTATGGTAGTCTTGCAACTTGTTTCTCACACAGATCAGACATGTTCAACAGGCAGACTGGAAACACTGTTCCACAACAGACCAAATGTTATTTAGTTATCAGCTAAATAAGAACAGCCTGAGCAGGCTACAGGAAAAAGGCAAAAAGGTACAAGAGAGATATAGAATCATAGAATGGTTTAGGTTGGAAGGGACCTTGAAGATCATCCAGTTCCAACCCCCTGCCATAGGCAGGGACACCTCCCACCAGCCCAGGGTGCTCCCAGCCCCATCCAACCCGGCCTTGGACACCTCCAGGGATGGGGCAGCCACAGCTTCTTGGGACACCCTGCGCCAGGGGCTCACCACCCTCACAGTCAAGAATTTCTTCCTAATATCTACATGAGCTTGATAAGATTAACTAGAAAAGGGGATATAGCTCACCAACATAAAAACCATAAAGCCTGTTTGCAGGGCATCAACGTGATCTTGGACAAGGCTACATGACAGTCAGTAGAACCTAGTTTAATGTGAAAATCCTAGAAAAGTTAATTTCTAGTAATAGCTAGGTAAAGAGAGAAAGTAAAACAGAGCAGCAGTACCTGCTGGCTTATTATGCAGTATTAATGTGTAGTATTTTTACAGGGGATTGCAGTGCTAAATAAGAACTCAAAAATCAGGCTTCGGCTAGACAAGATTGCTACATGGTCTTTTTTGCATGCCTTGGAGACCCAGCCACCTTGTAAGAAAAGGAAAATTGAGCTGACTTTCCTTTAAACAGGAATGGAATGTTGAGCCTATTGAGTCATTTTAAATTTACAGAAATGTAAGCAAGAAAAACATGGATCTAAGAAGTTTGCCTGACAGAAATGAACTGCATAATAAGTGCAATGCACGTAACCAGAAAGGTTACAGTGACCTACTTGGTTGGTTGGGAAGGAAGGAAAGAGCCTTTTGCCAAGGTGGAGCACTGAGAGTTTGCTAGAACACTTCCAGGGAGAGTACAAGGGGTGGGCAATGACATAAACATAGTCATAAGCTAATAAATGGCTACGTAAATAACAGGAACAGTCCACACTCTTGTGTTTGAGTAACATGATGAAGAAAAATAACATGTTCAACGACTAGAATAAGTTATAAAAAGCAACTATAGGGGGAGGGGGAACTCTGAAGCTTTCCAGGGCCCCAGTTTGCTCATGTGAAGCCACATCAATGTAAATAAGAAAAACTGTTTTGATTTTAAAATTTAAAAAATGAACAATCTCAATTGTGGATTCTTCTATGATTGTGTAGCTTTGCAGCATAATTTTGGAGTAGCTGGTCAAATGCCAATTAACAGTAAAATAAAGAGCTGTTAACTTGGCCATTGTCTAATTTTAGTTTAGGCAGACAATCAACAAGAGAATTACTCCACTTGGAGGCAAAAGGGGGTCTGACAGTAAACCATAGGAGAGGGAAAAGCTACAGAGAAAAGTAAATACAGACTAACAGCAAAGACTTCAGTGGTCAGGGCATGTGCTGGGGATGCAGGAGGCAGACACAGTGAGCAGCCCATGTGTGGCAGACCACTCTCCAGTGGATCACAAAGAAGACATGGCAGCCCAAACCCCACTCCTGTGATCAAATAACTGTGGTCTGGGCAGGCTGCACAATAAAATAA
Organism: Pluvialis apricaria; assembly: GCA_017639485.1. NCBI lineage: Eukaryota > Metazoa > Chordata > Aves > Charadriiformes > Charadriidae > Pluvialis > Pluvialis apricaria. The sequence goes on from CM030013.1 coordinate 40,959,702, forward strand.
CTGTGGGCAAATGGCATTAGCAGGTAGGATACCAGCCACATGCGCAGTACAGGAACACCGGTAACAAAACACCTTCTTATAGGCAGAAAGCAGTAGCCATCATCTTGGCTGCATACTCATCAATGCCCCCCCAGCACCATGCAGATCCCCCGTGACAGCGCTCTATGTCCCTCACCACCTTTTGCCACGCTGGGTGCCCCTGGAAGAGACGAGCCTTTTTTAAAGCACAGGCTGAATCAAGAAGCACTGCCTCACTCAGTTTATGGCTTTCAAGTCAAACCATCGCAGGGTTGGGTTTTTTCCTTATTCAGCCCAGTTTTCCACATGGGCTGCCTTTCTCCCACACCTCAGAAGCACTGTAAGCAACCCCAGCACGTGTGAAGCACAGCTCCAGCCCCCCAGACCAAGCCGATACTCCCAGGCACTCTCACAGCAAGGTCATTTTCCCCCAGCTACAGCCTCTTCTCTACCCTCCTCATCTGAGTCACAGGGCTGCTTTTTGAAGGGTTTTCAAGGCTTTCACACACAAAAAAAAAGAGCAGGCTTACCCACTTCTCAAACTATTTTCCTTTAAATTATCAGGCAGATCTTTTGAAGACATAGAAACCCACCCAATCCCTCCAAGTTGCCCCTTGGACCATCCAGCACAAAGCGCAGGGTGCCCAGCACACCAGCCGAGGAGCCAGGTCTCCTCCTTCAGCAGCGCCCCATACAGCACATCCTCCACTCAGCAAAGCTGTACACAGGGCAACAAGCTCCAGAAAAACAAGAGCATCACCCTTAATGACAATAATCCATAAAGCCTGGACTCACCAGAGGCAGCATCCCTCCAGACATCATGTCCCAGGTAGAGCAAGAAGATGGAGTATGCTCCACTCCCATTAAATAATGACCTTAATTCTGCATTTATTCCAGCTGGTTCTTCCCTGATCCACTTAATATTCTCAGCTGTAGTTAACAAGCTAGTGCAGGCATCGGGTGTCAAGTTATTTTGCTGCAAGAGTCCATGAAAGAAATTGTGAAGGCAGAACTTGGTTACCAAAGCAGGGACTCTCCCATCAAACAAAAGCATAGGGAAAAAATTATGAAAGGATTTTGCCCCTTGAATTAAGTGTGAAAATGAAAAGCTATGTTGCTACATGCTTCTGCCACTTGTAGCACGAAAAGAAAATCAAGAACTACTTAAAACAAACACATTATACTGTCTAAAGCATTCCCCTTGCAGTGACCTTGGCATAGAGTTTTGTAAAGTTGACTTCAGTAAAGATAAAACCAATTTGAAAAGTGATTTCTATTTATTGCATCTACATCTTTACTGAAAAGCTTTTTCCTTCTAAATCCACAGAAACTGGAACTTCAGGATGGCTGTGAAAGAACATGGATAAACAAAACAGACAAGAATTAGAGATTGATGTAAAATGTATGGCTCCTTCTGGCTTAATAGGTGAACTCTCCACATTTCTCAAACATTTGAGGTCTACTGCAAGCACTGATGATTTTTTTAAGTGAAAGGAAAATATAATCTTATTTTACTTTCTTTGGGCTTAGTTATGAAAACATTATGTTTCTATTAAGAAAGCAAGCAGTTGGTGTTTATCTTCCATCACTTATCACAAATGTGATTTGAGCAACAAAGCCATTATCCAGCTGTTTGCTGGTTTTTATATTTTACCCTTGATGTCTTACTATTTGATCTGCTACGTGAAAAGCAAGACGCGGATCCCCAGGGACTCAGGTAGCATTCCTCTCTCCTGGCACAGTGGCCCATAGACATGGGGAGGGTGTTGAGGAGATGATGGGCGCTGCCGGAGCCTCTGCCCTCACCGTGTTCTGCTGAAACCCTCCGTGCTACCTTGGAGCAGGGCAGACTCCTGGCGTGGATTTGTTTTCAGACAGGGCGTTCGCAGGAAGAAAAGCTCCAACGCTATTATTCAGGTGATGCAATGCTTTTGAGTGAAGAATTGTTCCTTCCTACAGACCTTGGAATTTTTTTGAAGCGAGGACCAGCAGTTCAATAACTGCAGCCTTCAAAGTCCTTCTAAGGGTGCGTCCACTGCCTCTCCAACACAAGGCACCTCCCCAGGCAGCTAGCCTGAGAGCCTTGATAAGAATATTAAAATACAAAGGAAGTGAAGAAAATTCAAAATGATCCAACGAGGAGATGTTTTTTTTTTTAAATTTTTTTTTTTTTATCTTGTTTTGAAGGATGCCGGCTTTGCACAGAGGAACCACGAAGAACACAGCAAAGGCAAACCCTGCCTTGCAGCCAACAATACCCCCACACAGAGCTGTCTCCCTGGGGACGAGGCGGGCACGGAGTGGGTGCGTCACAGCGTGTAGCTGTTTCCACCGCCCAGCAAGCGCAGGGGCTGCTGAGAGGGTCAGGTTTTGTCCCCAGCTGGAGCTGAGCTCAGCCCTCGGTGGCAGATGCAGATATTGCTCCTCTCCCAGGTCCTGCTCCTGAAAGCTCCAGCTCTGCGAAAAATAGATGGTTTTGGAGAAGCTAGGGCAGAAAGAGAGCATTCAGGTAGTGCAAATAACTGAATATTTTTAAAGTAACTTGTAGGTGCTATATTTTATTCTTTCTGCAGCCTTTAGCAGCAGTATAGGCCAAAATACACCTACTTTGCTCTTTAGATGTCTGGAATATGAGTTGCATGTAGAGTTAAATGGGATTTATTTGTAAAATGATCAACTTGGCATCATTTCATCACACCCACTGTTTGCATTCAGATTTCATTTCAGTCTCCAGAGAGTCCCCAAAGCTGAGAGCTTGGCTGGTTTGGACACCTGGCGCCAGCCCTCGCGTTGGTTCGCACCGTGAGGTTAATGGGTGAGATGGACACACGGCACTGCCACCATGGACATGACGCGGCATCTCCCCCGCACCCGCTTTCCTCCGGGACCATGGTGCATGGGGAGACACGGGCAATGGGATGGGACCCACCAAAACCTGGGGGCATCAGGTAAATCAGCTCCCCAGGAGCCAGGAATAAATTTTGGTGAGGGGACCCCGCGATGGTGGTCCTGAAGAGGAGTGTGAGCAACTTCAGCTGGCTTCCAATGCAGAAATCTTCCCAATTTCTGTGCTACAACTTGTCATCTTCCACCTTTTACTATCTGGTCTGCGTTAAGCATCATTAGGATTAGAAATAATAACCTGTTACTCAGTTTAGCACACTGTCTTTGATACACATCCATGAAGTCGACTTAATTTGTACCACGGGATTTTTAAGGGATGTTACAGTGAGGAAATAAAAAAAATCCTCTCTACTGGTGTTAATTTAAAGCATACCTTTTATTTTGTCTGACAACAGCTCTCTTCTATCAGTTTGAATTTACTTTTTAATTATGTATATTGCTTTTTTTCATGTGAAGCTCCAGATTAGAAATATGTATCTCATTATATTTCACGTTATTCAATTGACCTAAACACTAAGGCATTTTTCTTGAATACTGAGTGCTCATGTACCTTTTTAATTAAAGCTTAAAAAGCTTTTAATTAAAACAATAAATCACAGACAGCGGGGTCTACCCAAATTGTCTTCTGGCCTGGGTGTATTTTTCCTTTTGTGATCGGATTGACCCAAAAGGTAACAAAACGGGTGAAAATGGCTTTCACAATTAATTGTTACAGTAGAAATTACTCTACTATTCCACATGACAAGCCAAGGAGCGTATTTGAAATAGCGCTGCGGCGACCTGCTTGGGATCACTTCAGACCGTCTATATCCTTTTTCCTGCGGTCGCCCCTAAACGTACACCCATGGCAGCAATTAAGCCACGGCTGGCCGGTAAATCTTCCCACGCTTTGTCTGCCGTTCCAGCCCAAATCTTCCCTGCTCCAGTGCAGGGACTAAATTCAACTTCCTGGTGTGATTTTGTTGCCTCTTCTCTGCAGAGTCAAGGTTTTCCAGAATTGAGTGGTCTCTATGCCACAGGGATGCTGCTGTTGCCTCCTGGACTGTATCACCCTGCCCAGCCCGTGCATGCCTGACCTGCGGGCTGCAGGGCCACCGAGGCACGAGATGGATGTGGACTTTCTCAGCAGTACCAAAACAGCTTGCATGCCCAGAAACAGGAGCACAGAAACCTCCGGGAGCTATTATTCTGAATTCAGGCAGAACTTCTGTGAATCTGTGCCAGTCTGGGTAAATGCATTTCTTTGTGAATCTTGCTTTAGTTCAAAAGCTCATTAGGAATACATCTAGTCCATCAGAAAAAAAAAAAAAAAAAATGCACCCTGCACTAAAGTTGGGCAAGATATTTTTGGCCCCAAGACTATAATTACTTCTCAAATTCTGTAAGTTCAATGTGTTCCAAATATCCAAAATTTCTAACAGTCAGGATTTGAGTGTATAGAACATAGATGTTTGCAATTATAATCTTTAAAGTAAAAAGATGAATCCATGAATTATTCCCTCGATAAAAGTTCAATTGATCTTCATGTCCTCTCAAGTGTTCCGAAAACCTTTTCCATTTTTGGACATTTTTTTTTTTGCACACACTGAGTGTTATAACCACTGAAATTCCCAATTGCATCTTTAGTACTGGAGCAGAAAATATTACCCTTGTACTCCTGATGATGGATTTGTATTTTTAGAGAAATATTTTCAGAAGTATCCAAAGAACTTGTAAATGGACTATCCTGTTTGCAGAGGAAAATTAATTTGCACGTGATAATTAGTTAATCAAACATGCATTCTTCAAGTTGTATGTTGCAATATTTGTACTACATCAAACTGGGAGAGATAGAAAGGGAACTGCTTCAGAAAGCCACAAGCAGAGACATGGGAAACAAATTGGTGGGGCATGATGTTCCTTTCCTTCTTCTTCCCCATCTCCACGGTAATAGGTAATAGTAACATGCACGTACATAACGTGTTCAGCTGTCCTGCCCTGTGAGCCTCCCAGTTCTGGGAATTCAATTCAAGGACAAATGGAAAGCAAAACTGAAAAAAAAAAAAAAAAAGCAAGCTGGGTGACTTCAAGGAGAAACAAAATCTCCCATAAAGCCAGCAGTAAACTCAAAACTACTTGCCTAAAACTATCAAGTAGTAAAGTGTGAAACACTTGGCTTGTGCTGCCGTGCAATCCTGCTCCCGCGGGTCAAGTGGGCAAAAGCCGGGATGGAGGCACTGCGGGCTCCTCGCCCTCCTCACCCGCTGCGTCCCAGGCGGGAGCATGCAGCTGCCAGCGGTCCGTCCTTTCCCAAAACATCATTTTTCCTCTCCAAAAACAGCATCTCCCAGCCCATAAAGGTGACCAGGGAGGACCTGTCCTCGACTGCCACCGCAGCCAGAGCGGGTCCTGCGGATGCTCCGTGCCGGAGCGGTGCGGCGATGCCACGCTGTGGGGCGGACGGCAGGCACGGAGCGCCGAGCAGTGTCCCGGCCGGCGGGGCGACCGCAGGCAGGCACGGCTGCCTCTCCACACAGACGCAGGCAGAGCCAGCACAGCCAGCGCGCCTCCGCCAGCACCGCCGCTTTCTGCACAGCGCGGGACGAGAGAGTATATCTTCCCTTTCCAAAATTAGAAAAGATCCCTTCCCTGCATATTATCACAGAATCCCAGGCTGGTGAGGGTCGGAAGGGCCCTCTGGAGCTCCCCCAGTCCAACCCCCTGCCACAGCAGGGTCACCTCCAGCAGTGGCACAGGACGGCGTCCAGGCGGGGTTGGGATGGCTCCAGAGTGGGAGACTCCCCCCCCCTCTCTGGGCAGCTGTGCCACTGCTCTGCCACCCGCACAGGGAAGAAGTTTTTCCTCATGTTCAGATGGAATTTCCTGTTATCCTACTTTGAGACTTTTTTTCCATGTCTTTTTTGGATCTCGGTCTTTAGTTCACCTCCTTTGGGTTTCTTTATCCATCTCTATTTTTCTGTTAACTCGTCTGGAGGAGGGAAAACCCACTGTTTCTCTTGTCATAGCTGCAAGTTAAACCCCTCATTAAGGGCAAAGGAAGGTGCTCGCAAGGCCCGAGTGCAGGCGATGTGGTGGGAGGCTGGAGGAAAGCCAGCGCTCCTAAGGAAGGAGCTACATTAAATTATTATTAACGCAGTTGTCTCGCACCGGTGTGCTTCCCCGTTCATCTTCTTTCCGTGGCGGGGAGGAGCTGGCAGCATATGCTGCGAGCGATGAGACATTCCCAGGGAGATCGCAGGGTCACACCTGGAAAAGGGCAGAAACTCTCCAGAACATGATACAGCAATGTTGAAAAAGAAAAATAAGCCAAACACAATTTCACCTTCTATAGCTGAGGGGACTTTGGGCCTTTATAGTCTTTCTGAACAAGAGAACAAAGACAATACTTTTAAGTGTTTTCAGTTTGGGGAGAATTGTTTCATCCAAGACCTGAGGGATAGAGAGACTTTGTCAGACCACAGGCTTTAATTAAGTTTGCCACACTCAGCTCATGAGCTTTCAAACCCTTCCCAAGAAGAAAGAAGAAGGGAGACGGAGAGCAGCTGTCAAGAGCAATCTGGAATTTTCCACCGCTGTGATGGATGTACGGTACAAAGGTGGTGTGCAAAACACTGTGATTCCTCACATGTGAGTATCATCAACCTGATTACGAATTTTAAACAGTTTCAGGCATGGAGGGATGATGGAAGACATGCACAACGGCGTGCGCCTCCAGACACTCTGCAGAGGCACCATAGGGGCATATCACAGAGGGGTTCCCAGGACAGCCTCTGGGCTGCCCTTCGGGGTGGCCCTCTCCTACCAGACCCTCTGCCAGATGAATTGGTGCCAAGACATGACCAGGGTCTCCTGCTGGAACCCGGGGCAAAAGCTCCTCATGTCACCGAGCTGCTCAGCTGTGAGCTAGCATGGCGTGAAGGTGATACGTACTTATGGCATAAGGTTAAGCTGCCCGTAGTCATAGTTTGCAGTGCATGCTCTGGAAAAGTATTTTCTCGATAGCTTGAGTGTATATATTCATCTCAAAGAGGAACAGCCCCATTGATTTCTAGGATATGGCTTTGCTCCAGAAACAGTGTGACCTCCACCCAGGAGTTGTCCCCCGTCTCACTCCTGTCCACAAGAGAAGCTGCCCGGGAGCGAAGTGGCACGGTCCAACAGCTCGAGCCGGTGTGGCTGTCCGTGGCGGCTAAAGCCCGAGATCCCTTTCACCTCCCGTGGCAGCCCAGCCCCTTACAGCAAGGGGACGAGCTAAGCACTAAAATGATGACAGGCCTCCTCTGGTACCCCAAAATAACCAGCTGTGTCTCTCCAATTAACTGCTGAGCAATAGCAGTGTTCCTGCTGGCAGCGCAGCACACCGAGCAGGGAGAATATCATCCCCGGCCACCCAAAAGTGCTTGGGGCAGGGGGATGGTCACTTCCAGAGATGGGCCATCAAGTCTTCTCATTTCCTCCACTTTTTCTCTCATGTTTCCTACCTGAGCTAGGCGAACTGTGAGTGCTGTGAGAAGCGCACATTTCATAACCAGCCGCAGCAGCAATCATCCGCATGATGTACATCGGTGACATTTTTCATGAGAATAACTAGTAAATGCTGATGATCATTTCTTGTAATTACATATTCACAAGCTATTTGCAGTCATTGCCAGCTTTCATGTTTGTGACTAGACGAGGCATATTTAAATGCAACGTTGCATATCAAACCTGAGAAAATTCCTACGGGCTGCCAGTATTTTGTTCTTCATGTGACCAAAGCAAAACTCATCGGACTGTGAATTGTGATTTGCAGAAAAGGGTTTAATGGGCTGAGAGAAGCTGAATTGGTGCAATGACCCGACCCCACGCACCTTCCTGGGTCAGACACTTGTCGCTGTGTAGTCCTCTCCCACCCACCCACAGAAACACTCACTCAGCGTCGATGGTGCGACAAAGCGAATCAGTCTCGGTAAACTCATAGTGTTGAACGGGCTGTAAGTGGGGCATGAGGGTGAGGAACGGGAAAAGGCTCTCTCTTGATGGATGCTGGCTGAAGATGTTGGCACCTCTCAACCTGGAAAGCCCAAGGAGATTCAGGACAGACCTTCATCTGGAGGACAGACAAAAGAGATAGAAGTTAAAAATGCATAAAATTGGTGGTCTAAAACAACGCCTTTGGAGTTTGTTGCAGTTGGTAAGAGGACCGGCAGCGTGCTGAGCGGGCAGGGTAGCGCCAGCACTGCAGGTCCCTACAGACAGGGTTTGGTGGCCGAGAGAAACTTGCTTGGCAGGAGCAGTGTAAGAAATGCCACCAGTGTTTTGCTATAATGAGTCTGTGTTCGCTCAGTTTTCATGACAGTTTGGCTTAACTGCCTTGTCTAAACACAAAGGACGAGCCTCAGGTCTGACTTCAAACCCGCTGCTTCTGCGCAAACTCTTATTTTTACCTTCTGCAGCTGAGACACGTCCCCTCTTGGAAGGCAAACACACCATTTTGCAGGCTGTTCTCCCAGACACAATTTGTTCTGGGAAAGTCGCACAGGAGTCCCAGGACGCTCAGGGAGACGACCACGGCTGTTGCTCAAGGCGGGTGTTTGGACGCGAGGTCCAATGGAGCACGGGATGACACTGGGCAGACACTCGTCTATCCCTTTCCCCCACTTCACTGAAGTTCAGGCGGCTGTACAGAAGGGCATCTTCTTCCCACCGGCAGGGACGGTGTGCAGGACAATTTAGGGGCCTTAAAAACAATTAGATTTTTCCGGTTGAACTAACCCGGATTCCTCAGACTGATTCAAAACTCACGGACGTGAACTGGAATTTTTCCTCTGACTTCAGCGCTCTGCGAGACAAAACCTCCCCTCCGGGGAGCAGCGGTGTCTGTAGGGGCCTTTTGCAGGAAATTTCTCGTGATCTTATAGTGCTTCTCATGCAGGAACCAGTCGCCACAGGGCAAACCCTCCACTTCAATTCAAAATACGCCTGTGGTATTTGTCCAAGAACCTGTTTCCATCTTTAGTGAGAACAACAACCACATTACTATACTTGTATGTTTGTTTAAAAAATCAGTGTGCAACCATTACGCATAGCACCAGAATACTCCTGAAATTAATGAAATACGCCTCGTATCCATTACTGATAAAAAAACGGCAGCATTTCAATCTCTGTAAAGCAAAAAGGAATTATACCTCTCAACTAAGAAGAGAGGTGAATACCTCGATGAGAGTGAAGTAATAAATCAATTGGAGGTTATTAATGAAATGGTCTTCATCAGTCTTTATTTACTGTGGAGGAACCTGGAAGGTTTCCTCTTGCGGAAACGGTGACGGATGTTTTGGGGTCGGGCTCCGGGCGAGGGGAGAGGGTAAGGCAGTTTGCTGGTGGGAAGGGAGCGGGTTTGCCTTTCCATGGCTGTGCTGCACCCCCGGAGAGGGCAGCGGGGGGGAGCAGCGCCCGCGGGGCCGGGCAGAGCCTCCCCAGGACACGGCTCGGGCCGTGTACCCGAGGGCTGCGCGTCGCTGTGCCGGCGTCGAGAGGGCTCCCGCTGGCGGCCCATCAGCCGGGGAGAGGGGGCAGCGACTGGAAACGTTATCCTAGGGTGACCAAAGGAGAGGAAAAAGGTGAAACCAATGTATTTTGCAATGTATTTTGCAATTTGTTCCGCTTTTGAATACTTCTTACAATTCCAATTTATACTACATGGTCTGCAAAACATAGAGCCGAAACCAAAGCCTGCAGATACTTTCAGAAGCCGAGTCATTTGTCAGTTATCGGCGTTATCCCTACTGCCAGCAGCCCTTCTGCTCAGAAAGATCTATCAGGATTCTTTGTCTTAAACCAGCTATTTATTTGCTCTCTTTTTAATGTTTACAGATGGCTCTTCCCTTTTTGCATACGTTTGCTGCAAAGTAACAGTTCTTCCTCAGAATAATCTGTGAGAAAAAAAAATCAGTGTTTAGTTGTTTGCTAAAGAATTAGGCAGGCAATATTTTTTTCGACAAGAGCTGTTTCATCTAAAGCACAAAAATCACAAAAGAAAGAAAATGACTGGATCACGTCTAAAAATGTAAATGGCAAGCGAAAGAGGATCCCTATTGGAAATAAAAAAAATATTTGTCGATGGCTAATTTTTATTCAGTGTCTTGAACTGAGAAGCTGTAAAAGCTTTTAAAGAATTCAGGGACAATTTCTTCATAGGGATCTGTGATAAATAAGAAGTACAGCTGTCTCATGTTGAGACACAAACTTCCATTACCCTAATTCAATTCAAGGCATTTAGCTCCTGAAGTTAATCTCACCAGACTGTACTCATCATGCCCATGGAAGGCTGCCTATTATTTTTGCTTTTAATGCTCAGTACACTTTTTAACGTATCAAACATATGGAAAATTTATTTCTTCAGGACCACGAGAGACAAATAATATTTCTGCAGCAAATAAATGTCATTCAACTGCCACAAACTCTCTCTGGTTGGAGATGGTAGGAGGCAGCCTCAGACAACATACATACATTTCGCCCGTTTCCCTAAAAAGGATAATGAAAGAAAATCTGCAAAGTGCCTATAGCACAACTAAATGTATTTTTAACTATGCAATTGTCTTTTACAGGGATTTAAATTTCATTTCCACCTGTTACTGAGCAGCTAATAGCTTTCCTCTGAGTGAAACGGGAACGCTCAGAATTTGTTTCTTCCTAAGTCGCTGTGGCAGTAACATTGCTTATCACATCGCTGGTTCCTAAAAAAGGCATAGTCTCTACTCTGTTACATCAACAGGATTTCTGCTGTCCGCTTGCAAGGGGTGAAGGCGGATCCATCCCCTCCAGCCCGGTTCGCCCTCTGAAGGAAGAACCGCTCCAGCTCCCAGAGCCACCCGCCCTCCTATGAAGGTGTCCCCCCGGCGAAGTGGCGGGGCGCTGGGAGTCCCGGGGCTTGAAGGGGTCCCCCGTGTGCCTGAGCGCCTGCAAAAGTGTGCCTCTGACCTACGCAGGCCGAGGGACCACATAACCGCATGTGAAATTTCAATCTCTTTCGCCATACGAAACGAGACCTCCGGCCACGGTCGCCCCACGGCTGCGGCTGGGCAAAGCCCTGGTGCCGGGTCCCAGTACAAAACCAGCTGAATCTCTACTTTGCTATTTCTGGCAGCAAGTTTAGTTCCAGGATGGTTGACTGCGTCATGGACTTGAGCAGTTTTTATTCAGAACTCTTTTGATAAATTGCAACCAGAGAAAATAAAGCGTGTGCAACCGCTATGGATGAGTCGAGCCAGCAAATAAAGCCCTACCACTCTGCCACGCATAAGAACTGCTAATGAACCTCTAAAGGGTTGTTGTATAATTCACTGTGCTACAAGATGTGGTTCAGCAGCAGTTTCAGATGCCTTCCACTTTTAATCTTCCTTTGCTTCCTTGTATTTATGTTTCTGAGAATAATGAAATGTGAGCAAGATAAATTTATGGAAAAAATATGTAGCTCTATATAGGCAATGAATAAACAAGTATTTTAAACTACCATTTTTCTGCTAAATTGTAAAAGCAGTGCTATCTGCTTCATGTTTTTCTGTTTTCTACTTGGGTGAATTCTTCCTTCTGATCCTAGAAACAGCAGGTTCAGTACAAGACGAGAACTATAAATATTGCAATTGCACACATATATACAGATTTTTCTAATTGCCTTTCCAGCATGGTGAATATCTGCAAGAGGCAGGACAGTGCTGAGCATCTGTCCCAGCCTGTTTCATTGCCGCAGGTGTAGACGGTAACCCCAAACCAGCACGAGCATCCAGCACCTGCTGACACCCTCCCAGAGCCGTGGACACTGCTCTTCCTGCGGGACACATGTCTGATCCCCGTGTTGAGTGATGAAGATTACAGAGTTTCTATTCAGACCTTTCATAAATGAAAAAATACCGATTTTACCAATCTTGTCACACCTCAGTTCCTACCTTACTGGCATTTAAACCTCCTTGAGCAGCATCTGCTTTGGAGAACTTCAGCAAAAGTAGCTCAGTGGTTGCCATAACTGGAGCTAACACTTATATCATTTAAACATATATTTGCACACAAAATTTAATCTTTGCCATGGAAGTAAAAATCTTACCTTCTGATGTCATGTTCTTCGAAAATACTGTCAATGCAATGAAAATTCGGTTGTAAGTAATGGCAAAATATTCTTAACCTACAGAAGAAAGGTTATAACTTTCTATTGTCATAATGACAGCACTAAAACTCCGTTGTAAAATCTTTCACTAGCTTCACACCATCTCTTTTACAGCATTAAAAATGTATTAAAACAGAGTTGTTACCGTCTTGTAATACTTGCTCATGCTGTCAGTCTCGTTCTTTGTGATCACAGGATCAAAGACAGTCATCAGGAAACAGAGGGTTTAGTATCAGATTTGCAATACGCTCCTCAAACCAGCCTGCCCACGCCGGGGCGGGCAGCAGCTGGCACTGTAAAACACCCTGTTTGCCATGACTGATGTCTTTATTACGAAAATATTTTTTAAAGTTAACTTAACTAGATTTGAGAAAAATCATTAGGAACTTTTGAATCAACGTTTTCCATTTAACTGTACTCTTGGTTTAATTGCGCAACAAAGACATTTTTCTTTCCAATGTCAAACTGGATTTCACAAAAATCCTGCAGCAGATTTTGGCCACTTTTAATTTTGCGATTCTTTTCTTTATTAACAACTAGATTAATTTGTCCTACCCGTTTAAAACAGCCTGTTTATAAGGAAGTCCCTGTCGACCTGTGCATTCCCAAAGGTCTCCTCACTATCCAGACTAATCTCTCATCGTTTTTCTATCTTGAACATTATTATAGATGTCTTTGAGTTAAAGAGCAGATTCATGGCTATTGTAACTTTGTCTTTGGGTTCTCAGTGTAACCTTGGCATTGTTGTTTTGCCATTACTTTAGCCAAATAGTACTTCAATACAATGAGCAACACGTCACTAAACCATGGAAAGAATTAAAAATGTAAATACAGCACTGAAAATTGCTAGACTGAAGATGGACAAAAGTTTTGCCACTTACTCTTGATGTCCCACAAACTTCTTATCTGCTCAGGAGCAGGAAATTTGTTACAGTTGATTTCAGTTGGATGGATGTGTTCCGTACCTCTGTCACCTGGCCGGGAAGTAGAGCCCAGTACTACATCTTTTCAGTCTTGACACAAAAAGGGAACCAAGGAAGATAAATGATGTTTATCGGGAGGTAATGTATAGGGCATTTTATCTAAACAGTGTGAGTGCTCATCAAATTTAAACTGAAATTTAAAAAACCACAGAAATATCAATTTTAAACTGGATGTGCTCAATGGCTTTTTAGGCAACCATTTGAGTCAGAAAAAATTATTTAATGCCTGATTACTCGGCTATTCCCCAGAGAGATGATGGTGAACAGTAACTCTAGTATTTGGTACCTTTCTCTTTCAAAGAATACATCTACTGCCAGAAGCGAGTCTCCGCACCCCGATTTGCAGAACTCCTTTGAAACACCTTCAGTCTCACAGCTCTGAAAAGCCATCTCCATCAGCTCTACCTGGCACAAGTGACGTTCCTGAACTCAAAGGGGCCTCAGTGAATATCCATACCCATAAATGCTTGCAGCACCTGGTGCTTCATAATGACCTGTCTGATCAGGGGTAGATGCTTTAGCTACTGTAATTTACTCTGGCTGGTAATAAAGCTGCAAAAAAACCCTGTGTGCTTATACTGTTGTTCCTAACTGCTAACATATTAAAACCAAACCCATAAACAAGCCATCCTGATGCTTATCTTGTGATGCAGCATCATAAAGGAAAGATTGGGCACTTGTTATTCTATGTTTATATATATTTGCATTTAGATCACTTAAGAGTTTGGGAGGATATAAAAGAAAAGGGGAAAGTTTCTTCATGTCTTTTCATTCATTTACATTGGAAAATCTGCATATAAATGGTAAATCAGATCTGAACATGTGTTTCTGGAGAGACATTATTAAAGTATACTTCTTAATGCTAATTGCTACCATTGACATCAATTTGTGATTGCTTGTTTCTGAAGTAGATCAAGTAAATGATTTACAGCTCCAGTTTCTCTACAGTCTCACAGGCAGATGCATACAAAACTTGACTTTCTTTAAGAAAATTCATTTCTCCAAATAGCAACTGGTACAATTGTCATTGTTAAAAAAAACTCTTTCGCAAAAAATGAGAAGAAAAGTGTGCTGGTGAAGGACTGCTGCTTTTATCGGCTGGGTGCTGGTTCCTAGAAATATCAAATGTTAGAACACCAAAGAACATTGCCTGATCTTGTGAGTAGATGTTTTACTTTTTGTGCTTCAGATCACACAATGCCAATGTGGTTAGTGGTAAGGCATAGCCAACCAGGACCACAAAGCTCACGTTTTGCTGATGATTAGTGCTCACCAGCAGTCTCGCGTTGCCCTGACTCTTTCAGATATATCTCATAATTAACAGCCTACCATAAGAAAAAAACCTTTCAGCCAGTTTGGACGTGCACTTATCACAGCTTCACAGGCAACACAATTATATATATATGTAAAAATAATTGAAATAGTATTTATGCCTTTACATTAGCACAAAAGAGGCAGCAAACGTTGGACTATTAATCTGCTTTTCCCTTCCCCTAAACAAAGGCTGAGATAAAGTCCACAGCTCTGCTTAATTTAGTACGCAAAGTCTTTTGTTCTCCTTTCTTACAATAACAATGGTATATTCTATTGTCTCAAATAAATTAGTAAGACTTCCGAAGAACGAAGTGACTGAGGTGCAATCTCCAGTTCAGCTGCAGAAGGACTCCAGCGGGAAGTCCAAGCCCTCACCCCAGGCAGCCGGAGCCGGCAGCCGTTTGCCCCCGACACACTTCTGGTGCCCGTACTTTGAGGAATCAAGAAGTCTTTTCACTGCCATATTGCAGTTTTAAATGCAGACTTCCTTAACCAATCTGTCCATCGTACACCACAGCTCACGCTTCACTGGTACACGGTATCGTGATGACCTGCATTGGCTTCTCACCAGCCACCAGCCACGTCCCTTCTCCAAAACAATGTCCGTGGTGACTGACCAAAGTCAGGAGAAAGTAAAAAAGCTCTGACAGGACTAAAGCATATGGCATAACAGCAACTGTGGTCTTGTGGCTGTGAATAAAAATTATCCCACAAACAACAAGAAAAAAAGGAAGCTACTTTATTTATCAATTCGGATTTATTTCCCTGAAAGAATAATAGTGTCATAATCATTAGTGAGAATGGTGCTAGAATGTAAAATATATTTGCATAGAGCCTACATTTCCCTTAGCGCAGATTTTGCTTCTTACATTCACTTCAGAGAACCTTAAAGGAACCTTTGCAGATGGATGAGCTATTTATTAGCAATACAGCCATTGCGCAATCCTGCAATAACTCAGCTTTAAGATGCAAAATCCCCAACATCACAAAATTCCACCACATACAACTATGAAAAGAGCTGTTAAAAAATATTTTCAGAGCGGTGTTTGAAATGCAGACATAATAAAGATGAAATTATATTCTAAATGTTAATATCAGAACTTATTCAGTGAAATAAACAACCTTGCACCTGCGTTATCTGCCTTCCCGATGCGTGAAGACGTCACCCAGGGCAGACACGGCTCCTCGAGTGCCAGTGCCGCCCGCCCGTTCCCGCCGGGGCCAGGGGAGGAGGCGCCCGGTGCTGGTCGGTCTTCTCAACCCATATTGACCTGGAAAAGCCCACTGGCCTGCAGCCCTGTCCTGCAGAGGGGCTATGCCAGGTGGGACGGGGTCTCCACCAAAAGGTGTGCTGGGATTAAAGGTGTCTGTGAAACAGGCAAAGAGAGCCAGCTCGGGGCTCTTCCTGGTGCTGATGTATGGCACGGCACCCCCATCACTCTACAGAAAAATTAAAGGCGGCACCGGCCAAAGAAAGGGAAATTTCAGTCATGTTGGAAGGAAATATTCCAAACATTTCTTTGACATTGAATAATAACAACTATTCTTATAGAAATACCTGATTGGTCCTTATGGATACTGAAGCAGAAAAAAAAATCATTAAAAAAAACCACACAGAATATTTTTATGCACACATGTAGTGTTTTTTTCTAACATTTTATGTGTATGAATTTTGTCCATTGCATAATTCTGAGTCTAATAACAGAATTCCCAGAAAACTTCAGAAATGTAGGAGCCTTTCCTTTTCTGCTCCTCTCCTGCAGCTGCTTCACAGCTTTTCCTACAAACAGTTCCCATCAAAACGGGAACAAACTATGTGGCTTCTTCCACCACGCACAAGGGACACCTGCCTAAGGACGCAGAAGGGAAATCTTTTTTATTTTTGCAATTGGCTCCTCTTAAAGCCGAGGTAATTATACAATTAAAATTTGTGACATCACAAAAATGCACATTACAAAAGGAAAGCTGTTAAAAAACAGAGGCAATGCCAGAACTGAGGTTGCCTGGAGCATGAGCACTATGACAGGGTCTTGCCCTTCCCCTCCAGATGCTCGCCCCCTCCCCATTTTCCTCCGGCAGCTCCCTCACACAGGGAGCTCATTCACACAAATCCACCTTTTTATTAAGGTGTAGAGACCTTACTGCTCTCTACAGCTCCCCCATAGAAGGTTGTAGCGAGGGAGGGTGGGTCTCTTCTCACTAGTAACAGGCAATAGGACAAGAGGAAATGGCCTCAAATTACACCAGGGGAGGTTTAGGGTGGATATTAGGAAAAATTTATTTACCAAAATGGTTGTCAAGCGCTGGCACAGGCTGCCCGGGAAAGTGGTGGAGTCGCCATCCCTGGAGGTGTTTAAAAGACGGGCAGACATGGTGCTGAGGGACATGGGTTAGTGGTGGTTTTCAGCAGTGTTGGATTGATGGTTGGACTCGATGATCTTAAATGTCCCTTCCAACCCAGACGATTCGATGATTCTATGATTAACACGATGTTTCACGTGTTCAGATACCCAATTTGAGACACTGAGATCCAACTTGCAGAAGTACTGTGTTGCAACTGGAGTCAATAGTTACTACCTATCGAGTAGAAGTAGTATAAATAAGTAGGGTTCAACTCGTCAAGGACAAGAGCAAAGTGTTGCACCTACAGAGGTATGATGAATTCCATCTACAGATTCGATTGTGTTACAGAGGAATTACTCTTTAAAATGTTGCTCTCCAGGAAAGGCTCTGGAGACCGCGGTGGATGACAAAGTGAAGACAAAACCCCAAACATGCACCTGAAAGTGCATCTGGGGATAAAGGCAAGGCGGGAGCGCAGCCCGCTGGGCACCATGGCTTGCAGGAGGATGCATTGCTCCCAGAGAACATCCAAGGGAAGCGCCAAACCCAGCCAGGGCTGGAGAAAGCATCGCCTACGAGGAAAGATGAAGCAGCTGGCTGTGTTATCTAGAGAAAAAAAGCAAGAGAGGTCTGATAACAGTCTTCAAATATGCAAAGGGCTGATGCAAAGAAAATGGAAATAAGCTCGTTTCCCTCTTCCCCAGGGAAGTAGCAAAATGTAATGGGTTTAAATTGAAGCAAGGAACGTGGAAAGCAGACATTACAAAAATCTTTCAAAGTATAAGGGATAGTTAAGCACTTGAATAGATCAACTAGGAAACTTATAAAAACTCCATCATTAAGGGTTAGGCATTTATCCCACCTGGATATTCGAGAATTTATCCTACGCAGGGCAAGGGGATTTACTGCGTGACTTGATATCCCTTCCAGTACTACATTTTACAATTTCTATGATTAAATATGAAAGTAATGAATAGTCCTAGGTTTTCTGAAGAAACAGCTAAGAGGCACGACAGATTTGGCAAAATTAATAGATATTTTTGACCTTAATCTCTCTGTACCTTAATTTTCTATTTACAAAATGCAGATAATGCCCACTTCTCTCACAGGAGTGTGGGTAAGAAAATTAATTAACTTTCTGAAGCATTCTAGCATGAGCAGGAACAGCACTCCAGCAGATCCCATGAAGAAATTCATAATTCTGGCTACACAGGAGGGTGCGAGTAGTGTGCATATGGTGAGCGACACGGACAGTATGTCAGTGACCATGTAATTAAAGGGTAAATTACCACAAATACACAAAGATGTTAAGTCAAGAATGCATTTCCCAAACCTCAAGGACTTGATTTTCCAGCCTTAGCAATTTCTCTTTGTAATATTCCACACACATGATGAGAAATGTACCCACTGTGTGTGCAGTGGAGTTAATTTCACTCCAGACACCTGCAGAGACAACAAAACCTTCCGCGGGTCCCTCTCCGCAGGGATAACCAAGCACAAAAACTCTGACACTGTGCAGCACTTCACAACATAAGGCAGGCAGAGGGTTTCTGGTCAGTTCGGGTTTCACACAGACAAATAAAAGATGTTTCAGGGCAAAGTCCTGGTTATAGACAGTGAAGTGCTATGACCAAAACCATAACACAATTGCATACAAGGGAAGTGTGTTTCCTATTAAAGGTCTGGAACTGAGCTGTGAGCACCATGGCAGATTTTGAAGAATACTGCATTAAGTTACTGCACCGGCTAAATTAACTTTATTGTCTATATGTACACTGTACGTGTACATGGACATGTACATAGGTACATATTGCACATATTCTCTTTTACAATGAGCTGCTGAAATGTTTTCCTGTTATTTTAGTAAAGACATTTTAATTTACAACCCAGAGGAAAGACAGAGAGAGTTGTTTCTAGAGATTTTGTTCTGTTTCCTCTGCTGAGCGTTGCGCAGTTCCCCGGAGCACGGGAGGCTCCCGGTACAGCCCTGCAACTGAGAATCAGCAAAAGTGATGGGGAACAGAAGTCACAAGCTTCCACCTGCAAGCGTGGCTTTATTGAGTTATTTTATTTTAGCAATGATCAAAGCTTTACGTTTTAATGTCTTCCTTCATAGGCAGTCACGCTCCAGCAATTACTGCAGATCTGGCAATTATTTAAATATATATAGTATAGAAATTATAAGAATCACTTACACTTTTATTAATAACTATCCTGCGTTGCTCTGTATTCAAGTTTTCCACTGACATCAAACTTCTCATATTGATTCTTTGGAAAAATTTCCCTTCTTGTATGCAAAACAAAACAGATACCAATGGAAAGTGCACACTCAGCTTGCCCTGGCTGTGCTGTTTAATACTAATTTCTCTTCCGCGAAGGTTTAATTTGCCCACAAGCATGAGAGCTTCTGCCAATGTAGGCACTGCAAGAGCAAGCCTCCCTCTACACAACCCCGAGGTGTAATGCCAAGCAGGCATCTTAGACTCAATTTACTCGAAATCAAATCATTCATTTCTTACCACAAATGGAATTGTAATGGAGTTATTTATACTTGGCCAACATTAAAAATAGATATTGCAAAATGCCAACTCAGCTCCCGGAAGAGCTGAGCTCGGGTAGGAGTGCTGTTAGCGAGAGGTGCGCTGCTCCCACCGTGGCCTCGCCGAGAGAGGCAGAGCAAAACGCTCATTTTGGGGCGAGGAAAAGGAACTCATGGAAAGCAAAGGCGCAGTGTTCGCTGGGGCGGCAACCGAGGCACGGCCGCGGGGAAGCGGCCGCGGGGCTGACCCGCTGCGGGGCGGCTCCGGGGGAGAAGGGATGGAGGTGGCTGAGCAACCGGCACGGAGCTGGGGAGCTGCGCAGCGGCTGAGAGATCTCCACCAAACGGGCAAATGGAGATCTCCTGGCTCCCCGGTGCGTGGAGGAGAGAGACGTCCTATTTCGCTCGTGTACCTTCTCGCCTGGGCTCACCGGCTACGCGAGATCTACGCTGAAAATGCTGCCTGAGATCAAAGCTCGTTATAGCTCTCCGGGCTGAACACGTATGAATTCCATCTGGAAGGTATCGTCTGCTGCTCAGGTACGCTCCTCCCTGTTAAGAACAGTGTTTTCCAGTGATTCCTAAACCACTGCCTTTTTCTTTAACTTTACTTTAAAAAATCCTAAAAATTCAAATTACGTGTCATACTTAGCATCCCAATGGCAAACACACATCGCTATTGCCAAGCAGAGATGGAACGTGGTCGTTCGGGATAACGGCATGTTGGCTCCGCTTGCCATTACAGGACGCTGTGTGTCAAAATCATCAATGCTAATAATAATAATTTCATCATAAATGATATTTTTCATCCAAAGATCACAAGCTGGTGTTTATAAACTTCAGCTAGACCTCACAAAAAACACAACATGGTAGCCCCGCACAACCATGGATGCCGGGGCTGACTGATTTACTTTCCTTCTTCTAAAATCTACTTTCTTTCTTCTAAAATAATGTCACAGGTTAAGAACACAGAACAAATACGAGCTATTTTGAGAGAGACTTGTGATCCACGTTAGCGCTAGGAAAATTCCTACTCCGGGCTATCGTGCATCCACATCTCTACCTCCTGAGCAAAACAGGGAAGAAAACCTCCCCCCGCGGGCTCTCCCGCCTGCGGAGAAAAACCTCCCTCGCCTCCTGTGTACGGCAGTGATCCCTGCGCTCTCAGGCAATGCCCAGCGGATCAGTTATACTTCTTATTACCTTTTCTCATTAAAAAATATCAATTAATAAATGGAAATTACTAAAACAGCCAGGAAACTTCTAGAAGGAACGAGTAATGGAGACTTCCACACCATCCTCCACCCTCATTTGGGCCAAGCAAATTACAGATGCTCATCTCGCAGCTTTCCGTTTCCCGACCCCATAGGCAATGCCTTCTCACTTCCAGAGACAAAGTCAGAACGTGTTATCGTTCCCAGGCTGTTTTGCGGTACCGGGTGCGGAGGGCCACGCGCTGGAGGAGCTTTCCGCAGCCGGTTGCTCTGCCCCACGCTGCCCAAGGGTTCCTCTCGCAGCCCCCGCGCCAGGGCTGGGCTGCGCCGGGGCTTTCACTGCAAAAAAAGGAACTCCGGGCGTACTCCAGGGAAACCGCATCAGTGCTGCTATGACATTTGCCGAGATTTTTCCCAAAAGATCTTACCAATAGATTTTCCAATATTACTGACGGCGGAGAGATTTTGAGGCTGAGGAATTAGCACAGGTACAGCGCACCAGAAGGATAAACGGATAAGAAATTATTTAGGGCTGTTTGGATCTATTGATGTTTACTGAGTCTGTGTGTACAGAAGATCACCCGGGACAGCTGTAAGCCAGTACCAACAGTGAGATACACACCTCTCTCCTTCAGCAAATATCACCTTACAAGATTAAACACTGAGCGAGATCAACTGAACACAAATTTTAGCATGCAGGAGACAAATTTAAGAAAAAAAAAAAAGAGTGCGTGAACATTTAGATTTTTCTTGCTCATCTTCAGACAGAAAACAACACGAAATAAGATTAACCCTGCATGAACTTTAACTGAGACGCCTTTACTGTGACACAGAAATATTCCCCCTTACTCTGAGATGCAGGAATAATTTGTTTCGCTCTCCTCAGCCACACACTTCAAGTGTGTCATTTCAGTTGCAGTAAGACAATTACTGTTCTTAGAAAGCAGCTTCATTTTTATGATGTATTTCAAGAATTTATCCCAATTTTATTTTCTTTTAGCATTTTACTGGTAATGGAGGTGTTTGCTAACCAGACATTCCAACATGCTGTCCTGTTTGAGATGGCAGCGCAGCAGAGGCTGCGGCTCTCTCTTGTCCTGTTCCTGTAGTTTTCTTTGGAGCCCACATATTTTTCACTGTACATTTTTTTTAAGTAAGTTCCCAGCACAGGGGTTCTGGGCTGGGCAAGTTTGAACTCACAGGTTTTGCTAAAGGTGGTTTGAAACATGTTGCTCCTGCTCTGCAATTAAGTAATAGGAAACAAGAAGAGCTGATGCCTGAGAGGTGCAGGTATGAAAGTCTTTCTTAAGAGAATGCGCAGTCTTACTTCAGCTCCTTGCATCTGTTTTTTAGGTGCAGGACATAACAACTGTTTTAAATCCCAATAAATAATTTATAACTAATTTTTTTTTAAAAACCCTTAGTATGTAAACAAGAGGTTCCTGTAAGTCTTGAATGTGTGATTGTGCACAGCTGTTACAAAATAGTGGAGGGATGCAGAAAACACAAAGCTGAACTGTGGAAGCTATATGTAGAAGCAGGGTGAGATTTTAGCGTTTGATCTGATCAGCACACAGCCATCCACGCAGAGGCTACAAACTTCTTTTTAGGGGCTGGTGTTGTTTTGGGGGAAGGAAAAGTGGTTGTTGCATCAAAATTGAGACTCTGTGAAAGCACAGAGATGTGTTTATTTGAAGGAGAAAAAATATGACTTTCTTAGCCTGTGGCTTGTTTGGGTAGAATCAGCAATGAAAAACGAAGTTGGGGTTTAGATTGGATTTATTTCTTTCAAGTTCTTTAACTTCCCTGGAAAAGGAATTTCCTAAGGAAGGCTGATTTGCCGATTTAGTTTTATTGATTCCATTTCCTGTTATGCTACACACAGAAAATCCCAACTTGCTACACAAAGGAAAAAAAAAAAACCCCAAAATCCCATTTGGCTACAGTAAAAACTGAAGGGAAATGGTGTTTTGCACCCCTGGGCAGCTGCCAAGCCCCTGACCCTGGCAGTCCCCCAACACGGGGACTCCTCAGCAGAGGCCACGGCATGGACCCACCAGCACCCTGGGAGCAGCAGAGTGTCAGCACCTTATGAATGAACCGCAGGAAGAACAAGACCCTCCAGCACCAGAGAGAATTGCCCACCGCCCCTATCCCCGGGTCTCTGCGCTTGGTGGGAGGTGGGACCTGGGGTTCAGCCTCTGCCTAGTGCCCGGCGGGGCTTGGGGCTGAAAATCCTATTCCCATATGGAAAACCTTGCTTTTATCTGTAGCCACACCGACACGGGTTCAGTCTTCCTTCTACTTTGTGTGCAAATACTCTAATATATACCAGGAACCAGAGAGAGCCCTGCTACCTGTGGTCAGGGCAGTCCCTGGGCTCTCCTGTAGCCAACCAAGTTATTTCTTGCTTAATGATGCAGCTTCTCTTTCATGGGGAAAAAAGAAAGAAGAAAAAAATAGCCAAAATTCAATATTTAAAGCTAGCTGAACATTAATATTAAGCTTTATTACTTTCTAACGTCACTTGAAACAGAAGCCCAGAAATGTGTTTTGATCCTTGGCTGTGGTGCCCCACGCCGCATTGCGCCGGTCCCAGCCACCCAGCCTTCCCCTGCTCACCGTTTGGGGTCCCGTCACTGCTTATGTGCTGGATTTTAAGGGAAAGTGGATCAAATAGATTATCAAATCTGGCCAGCCCCATAAAAAAGGCTCTCCCAGCAATTCTGTAACTCTGCATCCGAAAGAGAAGAAATTAAAATAGATAATACAGTTTGCACCATACAACAACCCACTCATGGAAACCCCAGCACAGGGTCCTTTTCATACTTCTTTTAGAAGTGAAACGTCTTTTACTTGCTTAATATTTGATGTAGACTTGTTCCATAGAAAGATTTGATAAAAGCATTTATTCTAATTCTATGGATTTGGTGAAAATACAAATTATACTATCTGTCATGATATTCAGAAACTTGGGAAGACATTTAGAGCGAAGGAAAACTGTTCCACAGCAAGAAAAAAACTTAGTAAATAAAGCCAGTTAAAATTTAGGACCCAGTATCTTCTACTACTCTCCTTCCTCTCAGTTTGCTGTCTTTTCTTTGTCCTTTTTGGGGCTCTAACGAAGTCTGAAGATTATACGCCAGGAATCGAGTTTGCATGATTCACCTCGGACTGTCACCTCCAAAAGGCAAATCACATCTGACACCTTTGCCCTGCGGAATATCACAGCTTTCCGGCACGGCTGCCTCTCTCCGACCAGCGGCTCTCTCATCCCACCGACACCTCCCGCAGCCGCTGGCCTGGGCCGGTCATACCCCGGTGCGGCCATGCCCCGCCGGCACCCGCAGCACCGGGGACGGGACCCTCCGCCCTCGCCGCGTCTCTCAGCCCCCGTCCCCAGGGAGAAAACCACCGACTTCCCTCCCAAAACTTCACCGGAAAACACAGCTCGCTGCCTGCATTACAAATAAAGCAGAGAGAGCAGTGCTCTCCAACAGATGCCACCAGAGGCGGTTGGTTTCTGTACGAGTACTGCAGAGCACAGTGTAGTAAATTGCGTTGTTTTAAGTTACCGGGAGGCAAGAGAAAACATCTCGGTCCTCTGCAATTTTTAGAGAATAATATAGAACTTCAAAATACACAGGCCTTTCAAAAAAAAAGAACTTAAAGGTCAAATTCCAGGCGAGGTCAGACTTGCAGAGCTCTCATTACGCAGGCAGACGGGCAGCCTCTCCGGCACACGGCACAGCGCGAGAGCCGGGTGTACAGGGAAAGTTCAAGCTATTTCGGTCATCTAAGGACAGGCTTTCGGGTTTTGTAAAGTGAGTTCCAGAACTGAACATTGACAATTCACTGCAGATCACTACCTCCATATTCACTGCCATATCATAAGGGGTGAATTCATAAATCCATCAGAAAACCTTTGGGAAAACTAGGCAGGATATTGAATGCCAACTTTGCTGGGGTTTCAGCATATTTCTTCATATAAAACATCCGTCGCAAACCAAGCGCTTACTGCATTGGAGAAGACAGTCAACCATCTTCCAAGGGCACTTTGCCACTGATTTATACCCTTGCAAAACCTTATGCCAAAACGCCGGTACCTGCCAGCACGCGTTGGCATCTGGAGTGACTCCAAAGGAGCATAAATCAGGCAACAAGACCCAAAAACACGGGCAAAGCTTTAGGAAACTGCTTATAGTGAACTGTACAATCATAAAAAAGTCAGCTAACCAAACTCCTCTTCCACACGAGAAAGGCAGCAAATCAAGAGCCCAACAGACATGTTTCCCCAAGCCAGCAAACCTCAGCCTGTGCCGACAGGGGATGGCCCGGGCGTCCCTGCAGCGTCCTTGCCTGCGAGTGCTGCACCCGCGCTGTGCAGAAGGTCCTGGCCACGACCGATAGACCAGCCTGCATTCACAGAGTAAAACTCATGTTTGGGGGCGGGGGGTTGCAGGAGAGAAGAGGGGGGTGAAGGAAGGAGAAGAAAACTCTCTCTGCCAATACTCAGGAATAAGATATTTGTCTTCTGCCTGTGAGAACTGAAGTTCCACAAGGCCAAGTGCAAGGTCCTGCACCTGGGTCAGGGCAATTCCATGCACAAATCCAGGCTGGGTGGAGAATGGATGGGGAGCAGCCCTGAGGAGGACCTGGGGGTGTTGGTGGGTGAGAAGCTCACCATGACCCGGCAATGTGCAATCACAGCCCAGAAAGCCAACCGCATCCTGGGCTGCATCCCCAGCAGCGTGGCCAGCAGGTCCTACAGGACCAGCAGGGGCCTACGGGAGAGCTGGGGAGGGACTCTGGATCAGGGAGGGGAGCGGTGGGATGAGGGGGAGC
This sequence comes from Pluvialis apricaria, assembly GCA_017639485.1. Lineage (NCBI taxonomy): Eukaryota > Metazoa > Chordata > Aves > Charadriiformes > Charadriidae > Pluvialis > Pluvialis apricaria. The sequence continues at coordinate 40,985,001 of CM030013.1, forward strand.
AGTTTTACACTGGAAGAGGGGAGATTGAGATGAGATCTGAGGAAGAACTTCTTCCCTGTGAGGGCGGTGAGCCCCTGGCGCAGGCTGCCCCGAGAAGCTGTGGCTGCCCCATCCCTGGAGGTGTCCAAGGCCGGGTTGGACGGGGCTGGGAGCACCCTGGGCTGGGGGGAGGTGTCCCTGCCCAGGGCAGGGGGGTGGACTGGATGAGCTTTAAGGTCCCTTCCAACCCAAACCGTTCCATAATTCTGTCTGTACACCTAAATTTTAAAGGAAACGTTTCCCAGATTAATTTCAGGAGTAGTATTTCAGTTTATATGCTTATGTAGAAACACTAAAATATGTTGTAATGCAGAGGTTATAGGAACACAGGCAGGCTGAGCTCTGAAAAGGAGATTATTTAAACCAATATCATTTGCATAAACAATTACAGAGCAGTGCAGGGAGCAAATTTGGACAAACCCATCAAATTCAAGGGAACTGTGTCATAAACCCATCAAATTTGGGGGAACTATGTCATACCCACATGCTATGTCTCTCAGGGGAGGCACTGCTGGTGGGACTGCTCTTCCTTTGGCCCTTGGTTAACCAGTCCCGGCTTCTCCTGCATGCCACGGAAACGAGAGGAGAGGGGGAGGAACTGGTGAAGGCAGCTGAGGGTGGCTGTGGGCAGCACGGGGAGCAGGGCCACCACCCCTGCCCGCCTGCCCACCTCCTCCGGCTCCCAGAGCCGCTGCCGCGAGCAAGACCCTCCACACAAACTGCTCCTCTTTCTGCTGCCTCAACACCTCCATTTCCTACCCAAATAGCATGCCCCGCTCTTAACGTCAGAAGAGAACCGCTTTCGTGGAAGGGAATTGCTGGAATTGGTGATTCTTTGCACATTTGTGGGGGTATTGTGGAGGCTCAGATGATCCCTTAGACAAATGCTAAACTGCCCATAGAGATTTAACTGTTTTAAGAGTGATAGGTGCAGCGAGAAGCTAGCATTATGTTTTATTAAAGCCTGTTGAAAAGTTTATGGGCTCGCTTCTGAATGAGGCTTTTTTCCCCTCTAACTACATCTCATTACTCCTCCTGAACACAGTCTGTCACTTACATAATATTTGCAGATAGAAAGGATGCTTTATGGGTCATCTGATTTGTTGTATCATAAATATAACAAAATAGTGCAAATGACTTAATGCACTCACACAGCTGAACAATAAGGAATCCCGAAAGCATCTCTAATTAAATAGGAATTTCTTAAGAGATTTAAGTGGTGGGGGTTTGTTTACCATTTATTAGAGGAGCTCTTGTCAGAAGGCAAGTAATGCCCTAAAATAAAGCATCTCCATATTTCAATGGAGGATTTTCACACTGAGACTTCTAATGGAACATTTTCAGCATGTTTTAGGGCAGGAACAAAAACATTTGGCACCGAAGTGCGCAAACCAAACACCCTGAAGCTTCTGCCTGCCCCTTCAGTGGCGCAGCAAGAGCTTTGCCCACCAAATGTGGGCTTCAAACCCCGGCCAGGAGGTGCTGCCCGCAGCCCCCAGGCTCCAGCCCTGCCCGGGCATTACGGACACGCACGTTTTTGGACACCCTCACGCAGGCAGCGAGCCCAAGCTGTTCAAACAACCGAGAGCCGATAGAGGCAGCACAGAGCGTAAGCTGTTTGCTGCGTGGCCTGGTAAACAGGAGCATTTTTAGGCCTCCAGTTGGATCCCGTGCTATCTTTGAGAGTCCAAGAGTTCTGTAATCTCAGATTTTCAAAGTTGTTGATGTTTTCCCTAATCCTCTTATCGCTGGCTGGGAAGCTGTCTCTGCTTTCGCGGCTAGCGTAGCAGCGTTCTCCCCTTTCGCAGCGATGTGCGTCCCTGGTTGTGTCGTACTGTACGCCATTTCCCAAACCCTCCGGAGAACGTCAGTATTTACATGTGAATCTGATTTCACCTGGATGGGCATCTATCCTTCAGCCGGCGTCTTATACGGGAGAAGTCTTGTGGTAAACAAAGGTAGAAAGCCATTAAAATGCAACAACCAGTTTCAAGAACCATTTGACTAATTCCACGATTCGGGAGCTCTGAGGCAGCCACCACAACAAACCGGGGGAATAAATAGCATGAATGCTAAGCAGTCAGGGCAGCTCAGCTTCCCTTCAGAGCGCTGCCTTCGTTTTGAACTTCTCTTCGTTTGTTCCTTTTATTCTCGAGGTGCCTTACTTCTAGGAAACTGAAAATACATACACAAATAAGGTTATCTATAATGGACTCCAGTGGGAAGGGGGAGCAGAATGAAGTAGCCCTAAAGCAGAAATAGCTTTGAAACAATAATATTTATGATGGGAATAGATAATTTCATTTTACTGGGATTGCCACAGGCACAAAAAGTAAGGTTTTTGTCTGCATTTACCTATTCTGAGTTGAAGACAGCTACCCGCCCGTCGCAGGAAAGGTATTTACTGCTCTCCTCTTTCGCAGGAGCACTCTGCGGTTTGCCTGGTGGGAATCGCGCTGCCCTCGCTCGGGCCGGCTCCCTCCTGAACCCCAAGGCGCCTCTTTTAATGTTAATTAAACATGACAACCGGAGGTCGGATTTCAGTTGTTTGCCTTTCATGTAAATGAAACACCTACTCATTGTACAATTATGTCTTCAGTGTACGATTTGATGGCTGGCACGCAGCTCACGGTAGCACTGGTTGGGTTTTTCTAATCAAAATGTGCAATCATTAAGTGGGATTTGATTTAATGTAAGGACCGTCATTCCGCTTTCCTCTCCCGGAAGGCGAGTCAGTGATCCTGGTCTCACACCCATCAAAAAACAGGAAGAATTTAAATTGGTTTGCTGAGCAGATGCCACCACGTCGTAGCCCGCGGGGACTGGTTATTTCTCGGGATTAATACACTCACCTTAATGCAATGATGGTTTTGCCTCCGGGGTGAGACTTGCATCGCAGGCTGGAGCAATGTGACAAAAAGGTTAAAAATCCTTAAGCCCCAACTCATGACTACAAACGAGCTTCAATGAGAAACAGTTTTTCTCCACCTAACAGACACTTGGTTGGAAAACATTCTTTAGTAAAATGGTTCTGTTTTATTAACACTTCCCCTTACCACACACACGGATTTTAAGCTGCCACCATCCTCTATTCCTGCCTGGGCACAGTAGGCTGTGTTTCTACGTTCACAACAAAGGTTATTTCAAAATGATGCTGATACTGCTCCAAACTGCGGAATGGCCTCAATTTGCATTGCCTCGGGAACCCTCTTTGGCCGTGGCCAGGGCCATCCATTGCACACAGCCGGCCCCGGGCGACTCCTTCAGGCCCACAAAATCGCCTCCTCCCCTCCAAATCCCACAGTGGGCAGAAAGTGGAGCCCAGGAAAAAGCACACAACATTTCACAGCCAGAGAAGACCTGGGTGGCTGGGGGCTCCCCTGGCCTCCACCCCCCAGTTTTGCTTTTCTTTGATAGAATGGCCATTAGCAAAGGTATGAGTCAGGGGGCAGTAGTAGTGATATAACTTAAAGGCAGGCCTGATAAAACCCACGGTTAAATGTTTACTGAAAACTAGACGAAGCAAGAAGTCTAGTGACATCGTCAAGGACAGATTCTGAGAATGAACAAGAACACGTCTCGAAAAGCGGTTGAAACCAACCCTGCGGTCTGGACAAAGGCCAGAGAAGAACTGAGTCTGCGCAAAGACAAAAGGTTCCTTGCGGTGATGAAGAGGAATCATCAGCCTTCATCCTCACGATCCTCAACGACCACCACCAGGAGTCACTGCGCAAGCGCAGTTGGGAGGAGTTTATGAAAATTATTTCTTAGAGCTAATTTTAATACAAAGTGGGGACAGGTCATGCATATGTATAGGCGTATTGGGAAATCTCATGATTATGTAATTAAGTAATATATATATTTGAGAAAGCTGCTGCATTGGGCACGCACGATTGTGGTGGGGCGACCCCCTGTGCTGCTCGGCGCTGAATAAACATACCTAACTTTACAACTTTCTCGGTTGTGAAGTCTGTCTTCTGCACGTCAGGTAGAACAAACCACTCTACGAAGGCTCAGGTAAAGACCCTCATTTGCATACGTCATGACTTGGGATATTATACATTGCTCAGTTCTCAATTAAATTACAAACAGGTTAAATTTTCTTTTTATCTTTGAAAATATCATATCCTGTTGCAGAGGAATGGCTGAATACTGACAACGGAGACCAGCTGGCTAGGAGCGGAGGCTCTAAGGGAGGAATTCAATAACACTGCAAAGTATTTCTCATCAAGAATTTTCCCACAAAGTGCTTTTTCCATCAGAAAATGCTTATTCATCAAAGTGAAAACTTTTCATAGAAACACATCAGCTCAGTGAAGCTTTTGCTGGAAAACGGTTCTCAAAGCCAGGGTGAGATTTCTCCCCCCGCCCAAGTCCTTGCAGAGCGGAGACCAGCCCTGAGACCATGCTTTTGCCTGTCTATCAGCAGCCCCATGGGACTGAGACTTCCTATCATTTTCCAAGCACTGCCCCACGTGGTACATCCCACTGTCACCGCATTGTGGCCTTGCAACTGCTCGTCACCGTCCACCTCTCCCACCACCCAAACCAGAACTACCCCTCCCTCATTTTCCAGGTGGCATAAAACTGTTGGGTGCTCAACCCCCAACCAGAAGAAGATTTTTTTTTCTAAACCTTCCAATTATTCGTTTTTTCAAAGGGCTTCAGTCTTGTGTCACAGCAGTTTTATGTCCTTACAGTTCCACTGACATCAATGAAATACCCCGTGAAAGCGTGAACTGTGAGTGAACCTATAATCAGTCACAACGCGGGCAGCTCAAAATTCCTCAACGTCTGCATTATATTCTTCAAATTCTTTAAATTATTACTTTTCCAGCAAAACCTCAGACCAGCATAAAGTCAAAAAGTGCACAATGGCCTTGCAGCACACCATCACCCCAGCCTGGCGTTAGAGCAACTCCCATGCTTGGCACAGTGTGGTGCCCACGGTGGGGATTAAACATCAGTGCATGAGGAAAGAGCTGCTCTCCTGTGCACATCGAAACCCCTTTCCCGTGAGACAGACGGAGACCTCCACGACAAACCATGCCAAAACACATTCTTACGAACCTCTTGGCTTGATTGCCTTTAACAAAATGAGTGCGCAGATAAAACAAATACTATTTAAGGAACAGCATCTGTCATCTCTGATTTTGAGGGAAAAAAATGACACTGAAGCACTAAGCAGAGTCCCTCCGTGCACGGCGCAGGGGGCTGTGCTCCAGCGTTTCACAGGGATCTCTTTTGGTGCGTTGTAAGGACTATTTAGGGTTTATTTCAGCCCTGGTGGAGCTCAGGACAGCCTCTTCTCTCTAAGGTCAAGCTCTGAGTTAGAGGCACCTGAAAGCATCTGAATCTTCAAAACATGGTTAGTTTGGTTTAGGGATCAGCATAGTCTCCACCACATCCCGCTGACACTGCCTGTCTCTGCAAGAGCACCTTTTCTTTCTCTCTGTAGAAAAACAAAAGAATCCCGATGGATCTGAGCTGGACCAAGTGTATAAAGAGGAAGAAAATGGCCATATGCTCCTCTTCCGTGGCAATTTGTGCAAGTGGAACCGAATCAACAATCAGGTTGGAAAAACCCGAATGCTGCAGGCGCAGCACCGCGTGCCTCTTTCCTGAACGTACAGGATCAAAAGGAAACCTCACCTTGTTGACTCACAAAGATGGGAACAGAAAAATTCCTGGTTTTCTTGTAAGGAAAAATCCAATAAGCTCAGGAACACACGGAGACATTTGTGCAGGTAACCCACCACCCCGGCTCTACAGCACAGCGAGGGAGAGCAGAAGTGCCTTTAGCGCATGGGCTCACCTTTGCATAGAGAAAATCCAGGTAAGCTTTGATGGATTTGAGCTCCTACCTTCGAAGATGTATACTTGAATATTTGCTGGGGCAGAGGATGGAGTGCCCCATCCCTGCGTAAGTGTTGCAACAAACCCCTCGCGCTTTCTGTGGCAGTGGCCAAATTCCCCACAGACTGCCCCTTTGGGGGATGCACAGAGATAATGCGGAAGAAATGCAGTCACGTGCCTCAGGCAGAGGAAATGTTTGAATGCGGATATAAAAAAATACATCTTGGATAAGGGTCAACAACAGATTAACAAATGGATTAGTAAGAAATAAGAATGGGAAAGCTGCTGGGTTTTTGTTTTTCAATGGCTTAGAATTGTCCTTTCGTTAACTTTCATTGCTGGAGCCCCTCTGCTGGGAGGACAGGCTGGGAGAGGGGGGGTGTTCAGCCTGGAGAAGAGAAGGCTCCGGGGAGACCTTATTGCGGCCTTCCAGTGCCTAAAGGGCTCCTACAAGAAAGCTGGAGAGGGACTTTTTACAAGGGCATGGAGTGATAGGATGAGGAGGAAACAGTTTCACATAGAAAGAGAGGAGATTTAGATGAAATATGAGGAAGAAATTCTCTCCTGTGCGGGTGGTGAGCCCCTGGCGCAGGCTGCCCCGAGAAGCTGTGGCTGCCCCATCCCTGGAGGTGTCCAAGGCCGGGTTGGACGGGGCTGGGAGCACCCTGGGCTGGTGGGAGGTGTCCCTGCCCAGGGCAGGGGGGTGGAACTGGATGATTTTCAAGGTCCTTTCCAGCCCAAACCATTCTATGATTCTATGATGACTTGCCTCTTTCCTTAAAATGCTGCAAAAGCAAAAAAAAATACATTTTTTGTTTTGTTGCTACAACAAAACAAAATAGATTTCACTCTGGGCAAGTCTAAACCATGATTTAACTTCATTGTTTTTATGTTTGGAGAATAAAGCAGGAACAATCAAGGTCTCTCTTGGCCTCAGGCAGGGTGTCGGGCACTGCTCTTGCGGGGCTCAGGATGCTTCCAGGTGCCCCACAGAGCTTTCCTGCCGCTGGTGGCTGGTCTCTGCTCCCAGCTGGGCAGAAGGACCCAGTCAGAAGGGGAATTGATGACCTGCCAGATCTCATGCAAATGCTGAAATGAGTAGAAAGCACCCATTAATATGAAACAAGAGTGCTCTGTCATACTTTGATAACTCACGATCCGCACCTTGCAATAACAATTAATTACTTGAACTTCTTTGTTATCCAAGTAGCAGCTGTATTTATTTTCATTATATTGATTTATGTTTCTAATAAAAAACTGATCATTAATTACATCAAATTCTGAGTGTCTGTTTGGGACCTGCCCTCTTTTCCTTGAAGTCAATAGGCAATACATTCAATATCAGCCTGAAGCTTTGGGAAGGAATGATCAAGTTTCAAATATCCTGTGAGGCCAAATCTTACAGCACAGTGTCAGCTTCTCAATAGGCTTTACTTTTGACTGGATTAATTTCTTACTTTTTCCTAACTGGAAACAAAGAGCTGTTTTCCAATCAAATAGTCAATATTATCAAGGGAAAGTGCCAGCCGCTGTGATGATTACAGTTTTGGTGCCTTGTTCTCCAGAAAAAGGAGGTAGTTTGTGCGTGTGTGTCTGTGTGTATACCCACACGTGTGTGTCTACATTTCCATTTCCAATCCAGCTTTAGCAGATGATAAACCCCTTCTCACCACACTCTTCCAATTTTACTGTGCTCTTCAGCTGTCATAACTTGGCTCCTTCATGGTGATACATTCAGCTTCTTATTAAATCTATTCATCTATTCCAACTTTCGGTAGCATAATATGCAAAGCAGCTGTCTCGTATATAGGAGATGTCTTTTTGTCATAAATCTATAATACGAGAATAATGTAGTCTCAAAAATGGAGAGGACATATACTTAAATGTCAGACATGAAAGATTAAAAATTCAGAGTGTAAGTTAGATAACATTCTTCACCATTTGCATCTGTAAGATAAATAACGAGTTTAATCTTATTTAAGATATATGCTCCTGGCCTCACTTGACGAATTTTCACAAAGTATCTCCATTAGTGAACTTCGTGATACTCAGCTGGTCGGATCCTGAATTGGAACCGAATTCAAAGAAAGTTTCTGTTCCCCACGTGAAGGTGGAGGTGCCTGTCCTCCGCGCTCTGCCTCTGCCCGCACGTCACGCAGAGGTCTGCAGGCCCAGGCATAACCATCATAACTTCAGATAGCTGTTTTTACATATAGCCATGACCATAAAGGTACTAAGCCTTGCCCTCACGTCTGCTGGAAGCTGCGGCTCTGGAGAACCTGGTTTTCATCTGGTTTTACATTCACACGAGCTCACAAAAGCTGCAGTCTGATCTCAGGTGGGATACCCTCCTCCAAGAGGAGCTTCCAGCCCCGTCCAAACTCTGCCCAGCGTTGAGGGCTGAGACAACCTGCCAGGCGGGAGGGGATTTGGTCAGGCTGCTCTTACACGTCTCACTGTGCCACATTTTAACAATAATAGTGAAAAACAACCCCAAATAAACCCTTTCTTCTTACTGTTGCATTGCTTCTACTGTCACCCCCAAGTCTATCTCCTGATATTTCCATACTAAGAAGCATACACAGGACTTGATCGTTGACCCTAAAAGCGTCACCTTTAAAATTACAGTTTCTCACAGACGGATTTGTAGTTTTTTATCTCACTGAAATCAACAGGTTGATCCTGGGTAATGAACCCGTTCCAGACAACGAATGAATGCCAATGGGCCGAAAGCAGCCATTCGTTCAGGATAAATCCAGGGGAATTGAATGCCTGGTTGGATATTGATGGGCACGCCAACAAAGGTCCCTTGTCAGAGAAGGGTTTGCCTGGACAGTGAGAGCCAGGGCTGGGAGCAGGCACCCAGCGCAGCAGGGAGAGATGAGGGGCTCTGCCCGGTACCTCCGCCTGCAAATGCCCCCCAGTGTGCTTCTGTGCATCAGCTTCGCAACATAAAACTCAAGGAAGCACCAAAAAGCTGTGCAAAAAAAGAGAAATACACAGCTGGACGAAGCACAAGACATGCTGCTGGTGAAACACACCCAGATGCTGCTTGTGAAACTTTGGGGCAAAGCGTTTTCTGGAAGGGTCTTGAGTTATCAGGCAAACCTTTGGCGTTTGATTCCCACTATTGATACGGAAAATAAAATGCAGATTTTTTGAAAGCAGTTGAGATGATGCCACAACCTCCTGACATGATGAAAGCTTTACCTTTTACTGACACCAATCAACAAACCCCTCATCTTCGCCATTTATTTTTTTCCCCACTTTCTATATTAGGTATGTCTTTACAAACCGACAGCTGAAAATGGTTCTTGTATTGTCCCAGTTCCAGAAAGCAGCAGAGAAAAACAAACAAACAAAACATTAGCCCAAAGTATGAGATTCCTTCATTTTTTCACTTGTAAATCTATGTATTTTAAATCAAGCTTTATTTCTGTCCATTATAGACATTCAATAAGTGTTTGATCTATACAACTAAATGTATTGGGGTACAAAAATATCCATTTAATTAACAACTGCCTTACTTCTGTTTTCACCAGGATGTTTCACGTGTATGTGCTTGATCTGGCTGAGAGGTACAAGAAGTGAAAAAAATATCTTTTATAAAGCATTTTTAAAATAGATTAATGCTTCCGGATTTCCAAGGCTTGTTTGTCATATCATAATGGGCTCCTAACAGCATTTTGCTTCGGAAAAATAAAGATGGAAATTGGTGTGTCTGTCCAGAAAAAAAAGAAAAGTGAAAGGGCAGGGTTGTTCCTGGGCGCCAGCCTGTCCTCCTTCTTCAACACAGCCAAAGCAGCTCCTGGAAACCTCCTGCTCAGCCCCCGCCACAGCGGGCGGGCAGGAGCAGTCCCAGGGGAGCGGGGACATCAGCGGGGCAGGCTCTCGGACACCGGGGGCCAGCGCAGCCCCTGCAGACATCTGGACCACCAGGAGTAACCGCCAAGAGAGGAAAAACAGAGAGAGAGAGAGTTTTCGTATCGCACCCTTACGTTGCTGTACTCTACTCCTGCTTAGGTGAAGCATTGGAGGATTATCTGTCATTTAAAAAAAAAAAACATAAAATCAACCTTTTGCTTAATCTTAAATTAAGATCCAATATTTACAGATATTCACTGTAAATACTGTGCTGAAATATGTCTGTGCTCAGAAGCCTTTTGTTCACAAAGTCCTGACAATTAAAATGTGCTAATGAAATGCAGATTATTACAAATTTATTGTGCTGATTTTATGTTGATGAAAGTTTAAATATACACTGAACTATCAATCAGAGACAAGGGGGGGGAGATGCTCATACACTGTGACACCGCAGTAACTGCGACTGGTCGCTCATTTTCCAAGGCGCCTCCAGTAGAAGTCAAAGCACCACTGAACATCAAACATTTGTCCGAAGGAAAGCACGTTCATTACAAAGTCAAAATGTTTTATTAAAAGACGAGAGAGGGGCAAAACCAAAACAAAGACTAATTTCAGAAGATAGCTAAAGCTGCAGGGGGATTCTGCATCTGCAGCTCTCCTTATTCCCCATGTCTCTACTAAAGGTTCAAACCCATTTTAAAAAAGAAGAACAAAAGTTGATGCATGAATTCTCCCAGCACTGGGACTTAGTAGACCATATGTTGCATCGATAATGGGTGGGTTTATTTATTAGCTCTTTCTAAAGTAACTGGCATTAAAAGAGTTCTGACTGTAAGGCACCAAAAGGAAATTTCAAGGGTAAACTTTGAAAAATAATTCATTGGCAGGCACTATTTGATCATTTCAAGTCATACGTTTACCTCAGTAAATGAATAAATTCAATTGAAAAATAACTTTTGGGGTTAACAGAGTGGATTCTGAGTCCAGAAATCAAGAACAACCCCACTGGGGCCTACGGGCACACAGCTCCTCCTATAACATTTACAGACAGTGTTCAGGAGGAAGAGCAGATAAACACAGGGAGAGCCAAAAATCTGAGCAACGGGGGAATGGGTGGGCAGCCACGAGCGGGTCCCTGGTCCCGCAGGGGCCATGCCCTTTCTGATAGGTGTCCAGGGACCGAATACACAGTAATCCTGTTCATAAATGATCTGTCTAATCCTGGAATCAACCACTTCAGAGAAGAGGCTTGACACTTGAAGAGCTCCCTCTCTTGTGTCTACCAAACAAATGAAAATCTCGTACCATGCAAATAAAACCACTGAGAATTCTGCATAGAAATTGACAAACTTACCTCAATTTTATTCTTATTAATACGATTTTTTTCAACAGGTTTTTATCACCTTTGTACTTTTTACATGTCATTTCATAGACACTTTTCACAAATTCACATTCTTTCAAAATGTAAACCAAAAGTCTCCTTATAAACCTCTACTTGCCTCAGTAAAGACGGATGAGCTTTAAAAAGAAAGATTTCAAACAGTAAGTGCAACTTGAGTATTATAACATGAACGCAGCTTTAATTTTAAAAGGTAGACACAGCAAGATATGGCATACGTGGGTGTGATTCATACATATTAATGCCCTCAGTGTGCCGTTTGTCTTTACTTGATGTAAATTGCATTTGTCTGGTAGGGCAGAAACTCAGCCTGCCATGGTTCTAACTCTTAGCAGCTATGTATCAGCGAGCTTTGGGAGGAAGGGCGCTAATGAGAGAGACGTCAGGCATTGCCCCGTGACACTCCGGCACCGGGTGCGGGTGAGCACCAACTGCTCGGCCCACGCTGGAAATTCTCCTGAGACACGCAAATACACCGGCAAATACACCAAATCTCCGGGCTGAAACGCACCTGGAACCATCACTAGCACTACGTGCTCCTCATACTTGCAATTTTTCCACTTGTAAATTACAGCACTCAGATTCCTGAAGAAACCGTCTCACTTGTACGATGCTATCCAGCCCTCATGTACTGCAGTGTGATAAAACAGCTGAGCAGATTACCCCCAGGCAAGACTGCGTGTACCCCGTTGGTGTGCATTTTATCTCTGTTCTGATCCTTTTTCTAGTAGGAAATTAGATCAACCCTACCAGAAATGGTAATTTTCCTTGTGTCATTTTTTTACTGCCTTTTCCTGTGGGCAAGAATGGATCAGACACAGCGACAGCTGATTTCAAACACCTTCGTACTTAGAGGAACAACTCTTTACACTGAAGAACCAGCTCTGCTATGGTGCGACCCAAAGCACTACTTAACCACAGGCTGCTCACTCAGATCCTCACCACGGCTTCTGCTCCTTCAACTCCTCCATACCAAAATCACCGCAGCCAGTCTCTCTGTGCAGCTGAGCACAATGCGGGATGGAAACCTCTGCGGGGAATCCTGCAGAGCTGTGCATGAGTCTGGGTGTCCCACTCTCTCACATGCACACACCTCACAAGTCACCCTCCATAAGAGTAAACCCCAATGGCATGCTTTCTCCTTTGCAACTTTTATCCCATCTTGCACCTTTCTCTGTGCCCCGTACTGTTCCAGGGTGACACCAAGGCACGTCCCCGCTTAGCTGCTGGCAGGCAGGTGAGACCTTTAGGGGAAAACCTTTCCTGTACCAAAACCCACCCAAGTGCTGCTTTGCAAAAACTTGCCAGCAGGTCAAGGGAGGGGATTCTGCCCCTCTACTCCACTCTCGAGACCTCACCTGGACTACTGCCTCCAGCTCTGGAGCCCCCAACACAGGAAAGACACGGAGCTGTTGGAGCGGGGCCAGGGGAGAGCCCGGAGATGCTGCGAGGGCTGAGCCCCTCTGCGGGGAGGACAGGCTGGGAGAGGAGGGGTTCAGCCTGGAGAGGAGAAGGCTCTGCGGACACCTTATTGCAGCCTTCCAGTGCCTAAAGGGGCTCCAGGAGAGCTGGGGGGCACTTTTTACCAGGACATGTAGTGATAGGACGAGGGGGAATGGCTTCAAACTGGAAGAGGGGAGATTTAGATGAGATATGAGGAAGACATTCTCTCCTGTGAGGGTGGTGATCCCCTGGCGCAGGCTGCCCCGAGAAGCTGTGGCTGCCCCATCCCTGGAGGTGTCCAAGGCCGGGTTGGACGGGGCTGGGAGCACCCTGGGCTGGGGGGAGGGGTCCCTGCCCAGGGCAGGGGGGTGGAATCGCTAATCTTTAAGGTCCCTTCCAACCTAAACCATTCTATGATATCCTACCTGATGTCCTCTCCTTTCACAGTATATCACTCTTCTCCTAGGCGGGAAATCCAGTCACACCACTTTTCACCATTCAAGGTCCCCACAGAGTCTAAAAGGGAGAGAGACAGCAAGATGCAAGACAAGGCAGAGCCGCTGGTGGGGCCTGTACCGGGTTGTGATGGCCGTGCGCAGCTAACCAGGCTCAGCAGGGACAGTGAGCAGCGCTGCCTGTCACCCCTGCTCGAGGAAGGGGACACCATGCACATGGCATCTCTGGAAAATGCTTGTGGGGGTAACTCAAATGCCGCTGGAGCCCAGCATGCCAGGGCCGAGCTCCACCTCAACCTCCTCTCCTGGCCAAAGGAAGGACCTGTTCTGCTAATTAGTTACTTGGACTTAAAGTCACTATATACTTCTCCATACGCTTCTAACTCATGAGACTGCTAATTGCTGTGTTAAGCTTCACCGCCTGTAAAACAGACAACCCACATCCTTCAAAAAGAACTGATATATCAAAATAAATCCTCAGCAAACCTGCGCAATGATGAGTCAGAGCGAAGGAGGATGAACGGAGGGAAGAGTCCCGGGGCTTTGCCTACAACTGGTATCAGAGCTCATATAAATAAATTCATTCCTTTCTAAAGAGTGCCCAGGAAATAAAAATTCTTACACAAGGTGGGAGAGGGAATAAGTGAAAATTTCACATGCTCCAGGATCTGATGACAAAAAAAACCCAACCACTTTTCAAAAGTACTTGCAGTTCAACTGATTAAGCAGCAATTTGTTTTCCTGATTATTTGTAAATAATAAACAGCTGAATACCTCATTTTATAATAAAGCAGGTAATTCTTAGACATCTTTGCTTGATTTGTAGATTTGTCTGAAGTAGTACATCAATGTTTTTCCCTCAATAAATAATTTTCTATATATTGTTTCCTTCAAAGGACTGGGTTGACTTGCACTGCATTTCCAGGCATTTACGGGATACAACCATCTGAATCTCATCCTAAGGAGAAGACTGCAATATCATCAAGAGAAGAAGAAACCAATAAAGCCACAGGAATCATAGAAGAATCACAGAATGGTTGAGGTTGGAAGGGACCTTGAAGACCATCCAGTACCACCCCCTGCCCTGGGCAGGGACACCTCCCACCAGCCCAGGGTACTCCAAGCCCCATCCAGCCTGGCCTTGGACACCTCCAGGGAAGGGGAAGCCATCCTGAGCAGGTGCAGATCGACACAGTTCACCCAGGATAACGGATTTACACAGGCTAGGACCTGACCCAGTACTGGAACTGACTTCTCTTTTTTTTATTTTATGCCAGATTTCTCATTAGTTGCCATGCTTTTGGCACCCAGATTGAGCAGTTGTTCCACAAAGAAAATTGTGCTCTACAGCCAACCTGGGCTCCACCGCCTCCAGGTGATGCTGGCCTGAGTCTGCAGTCCTCATCCCCACAGGGCCACCTGAGCCGAGATCCCCAGGGTCGTTCCCCACATCCCCACGGACCAGATCCAGGCACAAGGAGCCGGTGCTTCGCCCAGCCTGTGAGGGGCAGCGCTGGATCCTGAGGGTTGGTGCAATAGTGTGGTGGACAGAAGAAGTTACTTTAGGCAGAAATCTCTCTATAGCAATGATATACTGAGATTTTATGGATATAAGAAATTTCCCTCAACTGTGCCCTTACAGTTTACAAGCTACAAGCTCCCCATTAAATCTCCTCCACAGGAGGATTCAGTTATGGGATTTGAAATGTGAAGGGAAAGCCATGCCCCGATTCTTGGGCTTACTCATGCCCAGAGATGATGGACAGGAGTAAGAAAGGTTTTGCAGAGTCTGAGATGCTGGTGAATTATAAAACTTATTTTTGGGTATCACTAAAATCACTGAGTCCATACCAAAGAGAGAGCAAAAGCACAACATTTGACTTTTTTCAGAAGAATTGACCAGAATGCGTTGCAGGGGTCAGGCACCAACCGCTCTGTGACAACTCAGAATAGTTTCACAGGGAGGAAAGGTCTAAACATGTAAGATATGGAATTAAAACTGAGGAAGGACATCCAAACATGTGCCAAAGAAACCAAATATGAACTGTTTTCTAGCTCAGACACTTTGTTTGAGCAATGTTATCTAGGAAAGGGTCTGTATTACCAGAAATATATCTGATATATTTCTAGATTTACTAGAAGGTGATCTTTGAAAAGCCTTAATTTTGATAGATTTGTTCCTTGTTTGCTACTAATCATTTTGATAGTTGCAAGTTTGCAGTAGGGTCACACAGAACTGAAGCAGAAAACAAGAGATTGAGTCATACCTGCAGTCTATAAAGCAACTAATACACCCACAGAGGTACCAGAATGCCTAATGTGAATTTATGTTCTCAAAGTAAGCAGTTCCCAATTTGCTTTTAAATTGACAGGACTACAGTTACATTTGAAAAATTGAAATCTTTATTTAAGGGCATATTTTGCTCATCAGGAAAAAAAACATGCTGCCTCTCTGTGGAGGAACTAACACGTGTTGGGTTAAGAACTGGAGAACTGGTTTTGAAAAGTCAAATCAAACCAAACCAGAAGGTTTGGCTCTGAATGGTGAGTCTAACTGATTCATCCCTTTTAAATTACACGCTAAGGCAGCACTTTATTACATGTAATATAATGGCTACCCGCTCACCCCTATTACCAGCAGAACCTGCTTCCTGGCTGGCTTCTAACATCAATATTACTCATGGCATCTTCCATGCTAATGTAAAACTGCATATAAGTTTTAACACTTAGGGAGACAAAAAATAGACTTATGTGGAATTCCGATTCCCTGCCAAAACCTGTTTCAATTGGTAGCATGCAAGTTTAATGAGTTTTTTTGTAATAGTTGGAAGCTTGGCGCTCCAAGCAAGCTTGAATTTTAATTTTTAGTTATTCAACAATAGAGCTAGGCACACAGTAACAAAAAAGCAATTACTCCTGACATCTCAGCACTTACCCCATGTCATTTCAGAACTGAAATGTGAGGTGAATGGGGATTTTATGTTACAAAATGCAAACTGAGGAAAGTCAAAGTGCCATTTTTCATTCCAAAAAGGGGGATTGAAGGTTTCAAAGCACAGGAGATACAAGGACCATTAACGTTAAACAAAGTTTAAGCTCCCACCTTTCCAATCAGTGAATTTTGTAGAACCACAGAAATAATGACAAACTCGCTGGGGTAGACACTGACAGAAACCTTGGCTGTGTGAAATAATGTATTGTTTTCTTACTGTGCCTTTGTGCACAGAAAGAAGAAAAAAAGGTTCGAGCAGGGAGTAGGAGATGCGATGGGATAGGATGGGATGGGAAGGCCACGGTGCCGGGGAGTGCCCATCCCCCATAATCTGCTCCAGTGCCCCAAAATTCAGAAAATGGTCCATATGAGTCCCATCAGTGAGATGGATTAATGGGATTTTCCTCTGGTCTAACATGGGGAGGAGCTGAACTTCTGCAAGAACCACCCGATTACAGGTGTATTCCTGGAAGCTTCAAAGGTCCTCCTTTTGAAATGGGAAGATTTGATCATTTCCAGGGCAGATCCTCAGATAAGGAGTAACTCTTTTCAGTGGCATCTCGCATTTTGCGAGTTTCCCAAGATAAACCTCCAGGGGAGTGCTTCTATATTTAGATATGTTATCCGTATGTATGTATAATTAAGTGGCTTACTACATTATTCAAAGAAATATGCAAACTAGATTTACATGCAGTACATTTTTAAGCTCTAATTTGAAAAATATGTTTGGTAAAATTCATAGTGGGCTACAGCTGTTCTAGGATTAAAATTAGCTGTCCTATAAGCTGGAACAAACTGTACACAAATAATTCTTCAGGAATTATTATAGCCTCTGTATTTGCACACAACTTGAATTGAAAGGATACCAGATGCAGAGGCTATAACTAGCCCATTATTCACAGCCTTAATATTACTTAAAAGTTTATTCTCCTAATAGTAGTTTGGCTTAACACAAGAATCACCTAATTGTCTGATAAGTACATGCAAAATTACTTGTAGTGGGTACTGTGTCATATGCAAATTTAGCCTGTTAGTGGCTTTTTAGTGATAGCGTTCACAATAATTATATTTGTTCCTCATAGAAATATCTACCGAATGTTATTACACAAAATATTTTTTCATGAAAAAAAGCAAAAAATTATTTATGAATAAAAATACCTGCAGGAATATTTTGCTGAAATGTGATGTGCAGCCACACAAAGCACATTTTTATTAACAATTGTATCATTACCCACTAATCCAAAACTGACACCATCTTTCCTTAGGTATTTGCAGAATTACATTTTACGTCTCATGATCGGAAAAAATGCATATTATGATTTTTATTTTTTTTTTTTCCAAGAAAACTGTTGGTTTTGGGGACACGAACACCATCAATCCCAATGGCGTGAGCACACTCCCCATGCCAGCAGCAGCCGCCAGCACTGCTGGAGGAGCCAGGCCAGTGCCCCCCAAACCCGATCTCCAAAAATTGAATATTTTACACACTGTGCCATGAAAAAGGCATGAAAGCCCCTCCTGCGCAGACCATGCAGCACCCCCTCCCCTGCTTTCCTCAGAACAGTCGGAGAGGAGCATTTATTAACTCCTGGGACGGGAAAGGTCCCTCTGACGGGGGCTTGGTCAAAGTTGGGGCAACGCACCGTCTATGGTGCTGTGCCTGCACAGGTCACCCCCTGTCATTTGGCACAGAGCACAGTGGCTTGTGCTGGTTTGAGCTCATCTGTACTACATCGCAAGAAGATGACAGAAAAAGTGAAAAAACCCTGGAAACGGCCCCTCTCACGCTGCAGACAAGTAGTTTCCTGCTGAAAGCAAAGGTGGGGGAAAAGTATTCTTGCAAGCATCAGCAAAAGCCAAGGGTAATTACAAGAGGTAACAGAATAACAGGCTGACAATAATACATTGTAGGGCTGTTAAGACTATTGCAACTCAACAGGGAAAGAAAATGACCTGTGATTTATTTTGAGTTAGCACCTGCAGAACAGTTACATATGTATTTTATTTACTGCATTTTGTCTGTATTGAATGTCATTTCTACACTGCAGATAAAGACAAAGCAAGGGCTGGTGTGAGAGCACCTGCGTTGTTTGAGAAAACAAAATTACCCTTTGATTTTATGGTCAGATATTCAAACCCCTCAAAGCAAACAGCAGTTTAGCCCATGGCACGGGGGAACCCGCTGGGTCTGCAGCGAGCGCGACCCTCCCATCCATCCAAGAGATGCGAAGGACCCCACGACCGACACCATCCTCCGCCTGCTGGGACTGGAGCCCGCACCGGATGGACGCTGCTCCGCAAATCCCATCCCCATCCGCCACCCGTGTGCTCCGGAGTGGCAGTTACAGATTCCAAAGAGGCTGAGGATTTGATGGCTCTTTCGAAGAGAGAGAGGAGGATGTGCTAAATGGCTTCCTACCCCCCAAACTGGGTAATTTAAGCATAGTATTAGAAGCTGGAAAGAAGTTTCACATAAAACCAAGGTTTCTCCACTTTTCATCAGGTCTTAATCCATAAAACACTGATTAATCTATGTAAAATAATAGATTTTTTTTTAATTGCACTTGGTCGTTTTAATAGTGTGTTGTTCCTTATTCCTTGGGGTGTTTGTTGGCCAGAATGACTCAGTCTGAGCAAGGTCTCCTCACCCTTGAGGATTTTTGACTACAGACAGACACATAACATACCTACATTGCAGACATCTCAGGAATTAGGAAATTTTTTTTTTTTAACACTGGTAGAAACTGGCATTGTACATTCCCTCTCTCAATTGAGCTTATGAAAAAAAGACCTCCAAGTTTCATTTGACTGTTTCCCAGATCTGATAGTCCTGAATGGAGAATGACCTTTGCATCATGATTAACACAAAATCATTTCACATATTATAGTTTTTTTTTAAAAGGAGAACAACATCAACAGGAAGCTATAAACATTTTCATTTCTGGTATCCTTTAGCTGCTGTCCAATGGCATTTAAAAACCGGGCTTAGGTTTTTAGGTAGATTTAGAGCTCAGTAAAGAGGTCTCATTTGCCTCCATGTTTTTGGACTGTTATTTTTAAATAATTCTTATTTCTGTTTGTCACTTCTTTGCCTTTTCATCATCCACCTTACTACAGACAAGCCACATTAAGACAACTAGGAAAAATTTTGTCTCTCCCTCTGTGTTTGTGTGATATTTCCTGCGAGATCAACAGAACAAGGAACAGTTGTGTGTTTCATGTAAACGCATACAGCCCTCTTTACAGAGGCCACAAGTGGGACTAGAAAATTATTATTATTGGGCTACTCAGAAATGTTGGTTGAAATCTGAAGCAGAAAATTTTTCCCCAAAAAGCTCAGTACAGAGCTGTTTATGGAAATTAATTCTAATAGCTTCATGGAATCTTCTGTTCAAGCTGTAATACTTCACATTACACAAATCTTGCCACAAAGGAGATAATAGGCATAGGATATATTGAATTACTAGATAAAGTTCTTATCTGTTCCTCTACGTTACTTCACTGGGTCTGAAATGACAAGTCATAGTTATTAAAACCACGGCAAATTGCCTGTGATTAGCAAGGAAACCAACACATTATCCTAATATAATTATCTTCTCTATCTGAAGCCCATGACAATCACTAACAACTGTCCCCAGAAAAAACGCTTTGCATACCGGTTGTTCATAGTTCTGTGGAGAACATCTTAAGCCATTAATTAAACGATCTTGTAATTAAAGTACATCCTGTACAGCACCTCTCTGTGCCTGGATATGTTCTGCTGTAGCAGTCTGGTGGGATGTAGGAGGAATTTCCAGCTCTCTCCTGCAGATAAATGGTTTATTCACCAGCGAGGGACAGAGCATGAAGTGGCAGTGGGTTTTCAGTCGAGTATGTTATAAATATCAAGAACTCCCGGATTTTACAAAACAACAATAAACATTCAGAGTAGAAAAATGAAGTGTTTTTTTCTAAGTAGGATATTTTGCAACCAAAAGTATATAAATATTTTCCAACACACACAAATGGTCTCTGAATCTGTCAGAGACCTCCTCTCTCCTCACACTCACTATATCTCCACAGACCAAAGGGATGAAAATGGACTTCAGATGTGCCTGGACAGTCCACTGCAGACTGAGGTCAAATCAAGCAGTTGGCCAGCGATGAACCCGATGAAATCACAAGCTTTGGGGCCGTGTTGGAGCCAAGGCCAGGCACTCCCAGAGGGCGGCTCTCGCAGTGGGGTGGCCTTGGGTAGAGGCAGGCTCGCTCTGGTCTGGCCTGAGCAGGTCCAAGCTGCTCCACAGCCATGCTGGTCAGCCAGAGCAGCGTTCAGGGCACACCAACACCCATCGCTCCTCCCAGGAGCATCCTCCCTCTGAACCAGCAAAGGTCCCCTCCCAGCGAGTTCACACACAGGGGCTCAGGTGCTCGGAGAACAAAACCCATTTGACGATGTCTGTTTAGGAAGTGTCTATGAAGTGTAATCATCCTTCATTTTGGTTACTCCAGGTTGGTTAAAACCAACCCAAAATTCAGATCTTGTTCTTCCACCCTCAGAAAGAAAAACCCTGCCAAGGCAAGGAAGCCGAAACACTCCCTGGCGATGTTCTAGGAACAGGAATAGGACGGTGCTTCAGCGTGGGGCTGCTGCAGGCTGCACCTGCCTTAAGCAGATATTCCACAAAGATTGCTTCATCTTAAAAAGCTACAATCAAAATTGTGTTATTACTTTGAAGGAACTGATATTGTCTACAACCAGGCCTTTTGAGGGATATTATAAGCAGCAATAAAAGGATTTGTTTTACAGAAGCGCTGGAAGTATTTTTGAAATGCTCATTGGGATGGGAATCTTGTTTCTTTTGGTACCAAACAAACATACAATGAAAAGTATTTTCCTAATAATCTCAGAGATAAAGCTAGAAATGGAAACTGCAGAGGGAGGTGAAAAGCGTACGGCCTCCCAAATCCCAGCACGATGGACCCGGGTGGTCGGGGGAGCGGGCAGGAGCCGGTACACGCTCGCTGTCAGCAGAGGATGCGCAAAGCACGCTTGCGTTCAGTTTTACCACTGTGCAATGGAAGCTGGACAGGCCATACAAAGAGGCAATGAAAGCTCAGGTCAGCTGTTGTTTTGGAGAACATTGGTTCAGAAGTTAGAGTCGGAAGGGAGATCTCGCCACCCCACTTGACTGTGGTGTTACGGCACCTTTACACGCCTGGTATGTGCCGCAAGTTGAACCGTTTGCCATTCTGGTGATGTAATCATCAGTTTAACTGATGCACAAGCACTATTTTGCTTTTAAATACTTTGGAAGTACAATTAAAACTCTTTTAGAAAACTTTTAGATTCAGCTTTCCTGAAGTCAAACTACCCTAAAAACCAGCCTCTGCATTCCTTTAATGAAGCTTCCTTTAATATTTAGACTAAAATATTATGATTATAGTTATTAACTAGGCATTCCCTAAGTACAGCTTATCTTTGTATCTGACTCATTTCCTGAGAGTATCTTCATAAAAGCACCTGACGATATGACTCAAGAAATTACATGCAAAAACAATCTGCATTTTCTAGCCACACACCCTGTTCTCCTGCTCTGAATAATTACAGCTTAAATCGATCATCAAAAATCCATAGCTTACTCTAGTACATCAACATTACATTAATATGGAAATCAATGTTTGCACATGCAAATCAATGACTAAGTGGTTAGTGACCATTTGTATTCAGAACCAGCAGATTTCAACCAACAGCTGCACATTAACACCAGGAGCGAAGGTTTCCAATTTCAACATTAGTCACTAAAGAATAAACAAGACAAAGAAATCTAGTTTAAAAAAAACACCACCACCACCACCACCACAAACACAACGCCCTAGACTCACTAGAAAAGAGGATATGGCAGTACCTAATTTATACCCTCTAAGTGCCATCCACCAGTGCGTTACTGAGCCAAAGTACCAAGTAATATTTGTAATCAAAGTAGCGGTTATTAAGACAAATAAATAATCCAAGATCCAACAGATCCAAGATTAATAATAATAAAAAATCTAAGCAAAAGTTTTTATTCCTTTATTTTTGTGTCTTAATACCAAAGCAGCTCTTTACAGGAGCGCCTTTCTGATTACCTGGCACCTATGGTTTAATTGCACGGTCTAAAAGCATTCCTCTGGTAATAGAGGTGTAAAATCTTCATTTGTTATAATTGTTTGGATCAACCACAAGAGAGGTTACAGTACTATATCTTATACTATAATTAACAGGTTTTGCCGTCTTAGACCACGAGCCTCGGGGTGAAGATGTCGACGTGCTAAGTGGGAAGGCATCCCGAGCGCGGTGGAGCCGTACTGGAGGATGCAGGCACAAGAACCAGGGAGAGAGATGTACAGATGCGTACACGGCTCCCAGAGATGCTACAGCAGACAGGAGAGTGAGCAGAGATCTGCTGAATCATCAGTTTCGCCGTGCCTTGCTGAGCTGGCACACATACGTTTAAGATCTGTTTACAAACCTGACCCCTCGTTAGCTCTCCGGGAGGCTGCGCCGGTCTCGGCCCCGGCAGGAGCGGGCGGTGGGTGGCACAGAGCCACAGGGTCACCACCGGCACCAGCCGCCTCTGCCCGGCCGCAGGGACAGGCGTACCCAGGACGGGCTCCTCTGGGACAGAGCAGGGAGTTACAGGCAGAGCGTGAGAGAGCCATCAGAGGTCTCCACCTCGCAGGCGCATCCGACAGCCAAGCACAAATGAGACTCCATCAGACTGCACAAAGCATGGAACGCACGCTTAGCTCGGGAAAACGGCGGAGGAAAAACAGGTTATCTGGCATCTAAATTTACAAAACCAAATCATTTATTTTAGGATAACTGTGCTCAGAAAGAAAGTTTAATCACACAAATAAGTTTATCTTTTCTCCAGAACTTTGTTTTACTGGCTTCATTTGTCTGTTTCCATACACCTGAATTCTGAATGCGCTTGGAAACTTCAAATGAACTATAAACTGATTTAAGACAATTAATTCACAGAATCACAGAATCTCCTAGACTGGAAAAGCCCTGTAAGATCATCGAGTCCAATCATTAACCTGACACTGACAGCCCACCACTAAACCACGTCCCTGAGCACTGTATCTACACGACCCTTAAATCCCTCCAGGGATGGGGACTCCACCACTGCCCTGGGGAACGCGTTCCAATGCCTGATGAGCATTCCATTATGTACTCAGGAGGAGGGGAGTAAAGGTCAGCTGGCCTCTTGGAATAAAGGGAATATCATGCATTACACCCAATATGCCTGGCATAAAAAAAAACTCTCAAAGAATCCAAGCTCTTTGAAAGAAGCTCTTTAAAATATTGTGTTTATATTGGGTATGTCAGCCATCCATCTTCCAATCAGCAATTCAAATACAAGTCTACTGAAACTCATTTGTTCTTTGGGGGCACTATCACAGTCTTTTTATGGCTGTAGATTTTGTGAATATATTGGGGGGGGGGCGGGGGGAATCCCTAGTTTTAGAGGAAATTATATTGTGCAAAGGAGGAAAATGAATGTTACTGAAAAACTAGCCGTTACAGTGTTTTCTCTGTTCTTCAACAACAGCTTCTAGCAAGGTGCAAAGAGAAGGCTCATACAACTGAACGGATTATTTCAGTCCTGTGTATGACTCAGTTTCTACCTAAGCTGTTATCAGATTGGGTGTGAACTCTGCCATGGACAGCAGACCTGGTCATCCAACTCTACAATGTTTGGAAAAAAAAAAAGGGTATTAAAGTAAACAAGTGGCATTTTTAAATTTCCGTTTCCACTTAGAATTGCTGATCTGGCATGGAAAAGGACATTTATGTCAACAGGCTGGGGTACAAACTGACACAGTGTCATTTGAAAGCTAAAGTAGAAGACCTGTTGGATTAAACCAACGTCACCGTTTTGGCAGCGTTTGGCTCTGCAAGAGGACAGCTCTTACTTAAAAAGGGGCATTTTTCCAGAGCTCTAACAATGTATTTTCCAATCCTGTCACCACACCACCAAAGCCATACAGGACTCTGGAGCTCAGTGATGTCTCAGACCCAGAGCTGAAGCCCACCACAGCCAAAGAGCTCTGCGCAGGAGCTTCCCAGGGCAGGACAGATCCTGTCATCTGCTAAAAGGCCCTCCCAGCCAGCAGCTGTATGTTGCTGGTGAGGTCCTGCAGAAACAAACATCACATCAGCAAAAACAAAGCCAGCTCTGTGAAACAATGAGGGCCGGGACTTTCTTGTAGCCTTTGCCAATCCTGTTTCCATAGAAACAGAAGAGAAATACAGCCAGAAACAAAGGAAATAACAGGTCCTTTTGGGTCCAAAGTTCAGTCTTCATCATTTGTCTGACGACGTAAAACATGTATTCATAGAGCCCTTTCAGGGAAGGGAGGTGTGGAGAAGAGCAGTGGTGATGTCTATGTTAGGAGGTAGCGCAGCACAGCAGGAGGGGGTCTACTGAGCCAACAAGGAGCCCCAGTGTCCCACCACACGTCTCCAGCCCTGACCCTCTCCCAGGCGCTGAATGCCCATTAGTGCTTGGAGAGCATCTTCTGGGTGAGCTTCAGCCCAAGGGCACCCCAGCTCCATCTCCCCAGCGCTGCCCTGCGGCACCGACTCAGCTCTGCAAAGTGACCCACAGCAGCAACAGAGGGTTTGCTTCAAACGCACGGTCATGCGCCATGCACACACACGCCAGTGGACACCAGTGAGGCTACTGGTGCTACCACCAGCATCCTTGCTGGAGCAATGACATGCGCCCTTACATGTGCCTGAACTGTGGGATTCATTTTTCAAAAGTAAAGTTGGGAGGGAAGGAGGGGGACATGAAAAGCCTGAGTCAGTCTGGACTTAATATTAGACAAGGCACTGGAAAAAAAAAAAATCATAGTACCAATGAAAGGGCAGCGGTAAATCTTGTATTAGCTCTTCATCTATTTCTGCCATAACCGAGGGTGTCCTGATTTTTGGTTTTATTCATGAGGTTATTTTCTATTTGAAGGAATTACTTCCCTTCTGACCTGAGACCAAACACCAAAAATTTAATTATTTTTTAAGTACCTAGTCTGATAAAAACCTTATTTTGCATTTGCTACATAACTATTTTCCTACACATAAGACAACTGGAAAGAGCAGAGGTTAGGCAGTAAGTGTGCTTCACCTGCCCTTCAACCAGCCCTGAGGGGTTTGTTCATGGCAGTTTGCCTGAGCACAGCCCTCTGGGCATGGGTTGAAGAATAAACCTACTTAAAGGCTGAACTACTTTCTCAAGTGTCCTCTCTCTTGTTTTTGATGGTCTTCTAGTGGCAGCTGGCACTAACACTGCAAGAGCTACGAATTCTCAGTCCTGCGTGGTGCGGTGCTCCTCTATCCAAGACTATAAAGCCCGCTCCTGCAATAAAACACAGCTCTTTTTTCTGCTCCAGCAGCAGAAAGGGTCTGAATCCTGCAGGAAAGTGGACACCAGCAATGCCTTCAGTGGAGGGAAGAGCCTCCTGCCCCTTCAGCATGAAGGGCATCTGCTGAGGACATGGGGACGTGTCACTTCTCCAGGGCATAATGTGCCCTGAAGTTGTCCCCGCGGTGGGGAGCGGAGCAGCCTGTAGCTGCTGCAGTGCAAGCCAGGTCAGATAAACACTTTGGCTTGGAAACAAAACTAACTCCTCCTGCACCTTAATATTGTAACTTAATTTTCATGAATACTTATCTTCCAATTTATCACCCAAAACTCCTTATTATGGCCTTAGCTTCTTATAATTAGAAATTTTTAAGTACAGTTCTATATCTTTTTCCCTCAGCTCAGATAAAGACTTATCTCCCTCCAGCAAAAGGGAAACGTCACTGGCCAGAAGCCCCCGGTCCCCATCGCCCCGGCACCAGGGCTCACAGCCCATTTCCCAGCCCATGTGACTCTGGCTGATGCAGGTGCACGGCCTTCAGAACAGAAAGCCAGACTGCCCTGCTTCCCTCCCTACCAAAGAAATCAGTATTACCTCTACCACGAGTCTCGATTTCTCAACCTCTCCTTATTTCCAGTCTGTTCAGTGTCTCCATTTCCTTCTCCTCAGTGTGACCTCCATCTCTTCCTAGTCCTGCTCCTTCCACTCATGTTGTTTTCATAGAATCACAGGATGATTTGGGTTGGAAGGGACCTTAAAGATCAGCTATTCCAACCCCCCCACCCTGGGCAGGGACACCTCCCCCCAGCCCAGGGTGCTCCCAGCCCCGTCCAACCCGGCCTTGGACACCTCCAGGGATGGGGCAACCACAGCTTCTCGGGGCAGCCTGCGCCAGGGGCTCACCACCCGCACAGTCAAAAATTTCTTCCTCAGATCTCATCTCAATCTCCCCTCTTCCAGCTTGAAGCCATCACCCCTCGTCCTATCACTACACACCCTTGTAAAAAGTCCCTGTGCAGCTTTCTCGTAGGTGCCCTTCAGATGCTGGAAGGCCACAATAAGGTCTCCGCGGAGCCTTCTCCTCTCCAGGCTGAACCCCCCCTCTCCCAGCCTGTCCTCCCCGCAGAGGGGCTCAGCCCTCGCAGCATCTCCGTGGCCCTCCTCTGGCCCCACTCCAACAGTTTCTCCTCACTTGTTTCTCTCCAGAGTGATGTGATCAACCCTGTTACTCCTTCTCAAACGTGCCACCTTTTTCCCCTCCTTTTGTTCTTTACCAACATTCACATAACCTACACTTACACTCACATAACCTCCGCCGCGTGCTGGAGGAAGCAGTAATTTTAGCACCAACAAGCTGTGCTAACCTTGCAGATCTGAACGCCTCCCTCCGGGGACGCCCCGTGCCACACGCACCCCCCTCCATCTCCATGCAGAAGGAAAGCTTTGGCCCTGAACATCTGCTCACAGCTCCCACCGGCCTCAAAATCCCCCGGCACTAAAGCAATAGCAACCTCTGCTCCTGTCTGCACATCTGTCGGCAGTGGAAGTCATTTGGACGCTGCAAGGCAATTGGGTCCTAATCCTACCTTGTCAAATTAGTTCCATTTGTTAAATAATGATCCTTTGTTTTTCATGCTAATAATTCTCCAGGCTCTGTAGAATAGGTTAGTACGGGTAGGTTATTTTCTTCAGAAAAGCACATCTCTAAGTGGCGTAACAGATTGATCAGTTCTTGGCTTATTCTTCAGTCTGACTTTTTGTATTTTTAAGGACTTGTATAAATGCTTAAGACTGGATTGTGCTTGGATACAAAGGACACAACACATCTATAAAAAAAAACCCCACAACTGTAAAAGTAGCACTTAGTTCACACAAGTAAAACAAACACAGCATGGCTAGACCGAGGTTAGAATGGGTACTTAAGGTAAGCCTAGAAAAATAGGAGATTTAGATGGATTTTGAAAAGGGCAAATTTTGAGAGAGCAGTGAGCGTGGTGGAGTGAGGAAATTGCTGCTCTCACTGCAAGCATCACCTTCCAAAGGCAAACAGTGAACAAACCAAGAAAATCTTTTCCTCCATTCAGCAGTTTAATGCCAACTATGAAAGCTTAAGAATCAGTTTTTCTACAAGTTGTTCCTGAAAAGAGGGCAATTGGTGTCACGAAATGTGTTTGGCGTTGTTTCAAGTTGCGGATTTAATAATATCCAGAGAACAGAAACACAACCAAATTGGCTGTAGGTTTTTTCCCCTCCGTTTCTCCCGGGGCCGGGACTTGCTGCCCTCCTGCAGCCCTGCCTCTCGCTTTTCTTCTTGGCTTTGCCCAGCGCATGAAAGGGGCTACAGAGTTGGACCTCAGCGTATGCTCAGGTTAGAGAAAACAGCTGCTGAGAGGAGCAAATGTTAGCTAGAGCAGCACGAGTACCCAAAAGCACCTTCTCAATAGGACCATACGGCAACAGAGCCCACACCGAGCTCCCCAGCATCTCCCACGGGGCTGCAGCAGGAGCCAAATGTGGGTACCAAACTGACGTTAAACACTGCCCAGCAGTGGCCATCACCACCGAACGACCTGGCACAGCTGCGCTCCAGCTGATCTCAGTGCTCTTGACCTCAACGGCTTTACCGGCACCTAAATACGCGACGGGTGCAGAGCCGGGCAATACATCCTTTGCAGCCTTTAAAGAGAGCATTCAGCTGCACAGACCTCCAGCAAGTCAGCAGGCAATGATTAATTAATAGCAGTCTTGGCCCTGACCTGTTAGGTTTCAGCGTTATTGGCTTCATCTTACTTGCTATAAACACCACTCTACGCCTTCCCGCCTCTTTTGACCTTCGTAATTATTCATCTGATTTTAGTATTCCAAAGCAGTGCGTTTCAGTTAATATTGGGACGGCCCCTCTCAGCAGCGTGCCTCGTGTGTGCCCACGCCGCACAGCTCACGAATTATCTGGAGAGGTTACAAATCTGGGAGATGGGACATCAGGACCTGCCCCTGGCTATCGGGGAGGATATTTCGGTGATCTTCACCCTTCACTATATGTGCACCTAGTAAGGGTCTTGTTAGGGGGAGAAAAAAAGTGGAAAGATGTTAAAAATTAATATACTGTGATGAATATAAAGCAGAATCCTAATAAAGGGCTACAGGGGAAGGCAATACTTGGTGCTGAGACGAAGCATGCTGGGAAGAGCACACGCTCCGTATGCTCTCACCCAGGACAAATGCACACCCTGCAAAAACCCGGGTACTGCAACAGCCTAGGCTGCACCGAAAATCTATTTCAAGAATTAAAATATGGAAAATGAACTCCTTTGCATTCAAAGGATATGATACATATGTAATCAGATATGATCCACTCCAAACGCAGCCTGATGGAAGAGGATGATTTTTCGGTTGCCTTGAAAAACGTCAATTGGCATGAGCCCCCCAGGCCATTTTTCCTCCTATCAGTTCCTTAAATTCACAGTATCCCATACTGCAAAACAAAACTGACAAATTATGTTCCTTTGGAGACACCTACTATGCAGAAATAATTAAATCCTGTAATAATCTCTATTTACATACTGTACTAATGCAAGAGCCAAACAAGCTTAATTCAAAAAAAAAAAAAGAAAACCTGTATCAGATTTAAAATCTCCCTTTCTGCCTTCCTGATTAACATGACTCTGTATGCGTAACTGCCGCGCATCTGTGACAGAGACGGGTAATTGAAGTTCTTTCTCAGAACTTGCGAAAGTACAATCTTTCTCTCCTGTCTTTCATGTTTTCTTCATGTAAGTACTAAAGGAACCTGGAATACAAACAGCTTAGGGCTCCCGATGGAAAACAGGGCAAGACTCACGCGCCATCGTTTAGAGCTAGGAGTCTACTTAAATCCAGAGCATAACTTGGAGTATGCTTAAAGTCATCCCTATTAGAAAAACAGTTTAAAATGTGCTTATACATTTTCCTAAGGATACATTTTTCTCATAATGGTGCCAATATGAGATACACACCTTAAGGGTGTTTGTAGCCTCTGAACTATTTCTAGCTGCCTGTTCATTTCACTTTATTTCTTTTTTTGTGCACAAACTTACCCAAAGACTAATCTACCCGTCAGCAGGTCCACGACTGCCAGAGGTGGGTTCCTCTTGAAGTAAGTTCAAAGGCCACACTCTCCAGCCAGGAGGCAACAACTCTGTAGTGAAACACCACTTGATACAAAGCCCTATTCAATTATTTTTCTCTAAGAATAATTTATATTTTTTCCCCAGTGTTTTAATGAATATATCTCTCTCTTCCTGCTTATGGAATTGGAGGCGGGGTGTTTAGCTCCATTCCATTCGCATTTCAGTAGATCTTTATATTTAGATACACTCACTCAGGTTAGAGCCACTAAACTTGGAGCTGTGCATCTTTTGTTTTAGTTTACACCACACTAAAACTATGTTTGAGCGCTTGGTCTTCACAGTTGTACTCACCCATGACTGCCACACAAAAGAGACCAGGAATGTTTTAATAAACCAATCTAAAGTATAGGGGAAAGTGTTCTTCCCCTGGGGTGTGCCTGTCGCCGCAGGAACCATGGCATCGCACTAGGTGCGCCAGCATCATGCCAGCCATATAGCATGTCCTGAGCCCCCACACAGTGCCCCATCAGGAAAAAACCCAGGTGAGGAGCTGTGGGTACACCATAGAGCCGCAGCAAGGCGAGGGGAACAGGAGCGGGCTCTGGCAGTGCCATAGGCGTGTCCTCATGCCTATAGACTGGCACTAATTACAGTTAGGAGCACCAAGGACAAAGAGCAAAGCTCAAAGGCATGCCTCAGAAGCTGCAGAAAACGTTTTCATTAATAACATTCATCCCCGTAATCAATTTCCTAGCTGGAAAGAGGCTTCATGTGGGACTTGTCTTATGCAGTTTCCTCCTTAAAAGGATGTATTGCTTTTCTTGGGTCTTCAGAGAAGCATCAGATATCAATAAAGGCGGTACTGATTGCCTGTAACTGAAGCCAGTAAGACCGACAGAATCACAGAGTGGCTGAGGCTGGACAGGAGCTCTGGGGTCCATCTGGTCCCACTCCCTGCACCAGCGGGGCCACCCAGAGCCGCCTGCCCAGGACTGTGTCCCGAGGGCTTCGGAGTGCCTCCAAGGATGGAGACTGCCACAGTCCCTGGGCAGCCTGTGCCACTGCTGCGTCACCCGCACAGCAAGAAAGTGGCTCCTGACATTCAGGCAGGCTGTGCTCCAGACGCGGAGTTCTGCCCTTCTGTCTCCTTCAAAACATATTCCTGAAATTCCATAAGGATGAATTCTTGACGGTTATTGGAAATTCCACCCATTCTACTGCTATCTGACCCAGTGCTGATTATACATTTAATCAATATGCTTTTTGCTTGTGTTGAGAACTACATCAGTTCAACTAGCTCTGCATTTTATTCCACAATTGAAATTGTTTGATAGGATCAGCTTTATTGGTTTATCTTTGCTGTTTTTAAATTAGATTTGTTTTCCATATACTTTCCGGTCCTCAGAGTTTGCTCTGAAGTATATTAAGTTAGACCTTTAAAAACACATTCTTTGTGTAACTCTGCTCTGTTAACTCTTGTTGCTTTGGACTGCTTGGGTACTTTTAACCCATAAATGAAGCATCTTAACTCAAGTATTCTAACTTTGTCTTAAATCAGTCCTGTTATCTAGTAGGAAGATAAGGGCACTGAGTTTCTACCTCACCCGGGAAACTGATCTGCCAGTTGGGCAGAAATCCATTTTTAAAAGCCGTAACAAAACATCTAAGGCTGCCTTCCAGTTAATCTCCCATCCTTATCCACAGGTAACAGCTCCCTCCGCAGCTATTGTAGTACTCCTGACCGCTTTTTCCTCTTATTTTTCACTGTCCAAAGCTGAAAATTCAGTTCTAGATCTCTTTTAATGAATCAATGATCTTTAGTAATGTTTCTCTGCAAGTTATTTTTGCTGCAAATTTAAAGAAGTCTTTTTTTTTTAATGTCTCTGCAATTCTCAATATGTTCACTGGCATTTAAACTCCAAAAAGCCAGCGGGAAAATTAGATGTGCTTTAAATTAGGCAGCACTGACCATCTGGCTTTGAGGGCTTTTGTTTTTAAACAGCAGCCACTCTGGTGGTTCAATAACTGGTCAGAGCCAAGAGGTCTATCAGTTGTACTTGGGTTCTGCATGACTTGTAAGTATATACCCTATGATATTCCCTTTCTGTGATAAACTAGGCAATTTAAGATAAATACAGTTTTAAACAAGCGAGGCAACCCTGGTTAGGGCAACTCTTACCCAAAGTGTGGCCCCTGTGTACCCTTCATCCCCCTGAGCCAGGAACCGATCTCAATGTGCTCGGACAGGAAGGGCTTCTTCGGTGTCCCTCCCTGTCCGTGCTTCATTTTCATCCTGCATCTGTGGTTGGTTGTTATGGGTTTGTTTCCCCCCCGCCCCCAAGAAGTGAATCCCTCATGACCTGCAGAAACTCCGGGGCTGTTGCCTTGTTCAGGTAGGATTCTAAATTAAGAGAGATCTTTGCATTTTTTTTTTGTAAATCCCTTTCTTCATTCTTCAGACTGAACTGCCCAAATACAAGAGTTCAGTTTTGCTCACATGACAGCCATAAAAGATGAATTTTTGAAGAAATTGTTGTGAATCAACTCTATTGACATCTGAAAGAGCTACAGAGTTTGACTGAGACAGGACAGCTACCGGCGCTCTAGAAATGTACCAATTTGGAAACATAAGGAAATTAAGGGGAAAAAGGTTAAACTACCCTTAACAGATTATTAGCTTGTGTCGGTTTTACTTGTAGCGCTACAAATCCAGATCTGCAAGAGTACCTGAGATATCAAAGCAGATGAAGTCCTATTATGTTGCAGCACTGAGATGCAAGATTTGTCAGCTCAGTGAACCGTTCGCTCTTAAAATAAATGAGCAGTTTATTGACCTTTCAGTGATTGAGACAAAACTAAAAGCCAAAAATACTCCAGCAGCGAGCAGGCAACATGGGCGATCACTCAGAAGTTTCTAGCTCACAATGGGAGCGCAGCCCTGAAGGTCACCGTGGTGCTTCACTGCAGTGTAACAAGGATTGCATTGATTTGCTGAAAACTTCTGCTAAGTAACCCAAAGGTTTTGCTTTTATGCTCACTTAACTCCCTACTCATTTTTTGTTACGACCACATATATCTGCTCCTTTAGCTTCACTGCGATATACCAGGACTGCCATAATTTTGGGGAAAAAAATAGGGCCATTATCTTCCCATCCTGAAAGTATTTTCACACATGGTGGTTTCTGACTCTCAAGCTGTGCCATCCGTCTCAGGGGGAACGGCCATAACATTGAAGATAGCCATGCTCAGGTCCAGAGCTTTAGGAGGTGCCTAAAACAGAGCGAGGACTACACCCAGAGACTGCACCTTTGACACGTCCGCATCAGCCTCATGATTTAATAAGACAAAGGGGAAATAACTGCTCCTAAACAGCCCATTTCTCTGAAGTACAGCTGGTACCAGGCTACTGCCTGCAAGATGAGCGGAGTTTCAGCAGTCGGTACCAGACCTGCCCAAAGCACGGGCAGAGCATCCCCCTCCCCAGGCTGACGGCACCCTCCCGCTGGGAAGGGGCCTGGGACAGCAAGCCTGCGCTGTCATTCCTGGCGCACGTTCACACTACGTATTCCTGTCAAAAAGCAGTGTTTAAGTGTCTTCCTGCAAATGGTTAGCACACGGCCTCGTCCCTGGGTACGCCCTGTTTTGAAGGGAGAACTTTTACTCAAGAGGGGCTCAGGACCGGCTTGTTTTACAGGCACGGATTCGCAGCGGCAGTTTTGTAGGTGTTTCATTGGCTGTGGTCTGTATTCCTGGTATACTGGATTAATTTAGGAGCTAAACATACGTTAAACATGTGAACAGATACACTTTTATATATATATAAAAGGAATTTAAGACTGATTCAGACAGTTGGACCAAGAAAACACCAGCTGCTGCTTTGGTTTTCACTAAGGGGGAAAGAGAAGAAAGCCAGCGTTCCCTGTTGGCACCTAGTGCCTGGCAGAGGAGAAACCCCAGGTTTGCTTTAGCGTATTAGCTCTACAGAAAACTTTTCAACCAATAGCATCAATTCTACCTAAAGTTGTTCCACTCCACATGATGCACTCGTGTTCAGAGCAAAAGCGCTGGACCCCACATCCCAGGGCGGTCCTGACTCCCTGGGTCCACCTTCTCATTCCCCAGACTCCAGCTCACTGCTAAATTTGTGATGTGCTTTGTTTGGCGCAGGACCCCAATTTCCCACCAGCTGTGCCACCCAAGCGTGAAGAGGCACAGTCCCTCCCTTTGCCCCAGCGAGTATATAATAAGGCTTCTTAGAGGAAAAGGGTTTCTGCAGGAGGTGTCTAAATCACCTCGCTGCGAGACAAGCCTGGTGGTTACTGCCCTCCTGTAGGTCTTTCCTCAAGAAAAACCTGCTTTGGATCCAGGGTCCCCCATATCGTGGGCAAGATCTTCCAGCACTCAGCATCTTCCTCAGGCTCTTTTCCCAAGGAGCGCCAGACGTAGGTCACCTTAATGAGAGCGGAATGAATGTCCTTTGGAAAAACCTATATCCTCTCAGCCAGACAGCTGCCTGCCATTTTGGGCAAAACAGGATTTCATACTTTCTCCCTGCCCTTCGGGCACCAAGTTTCGTGCATCATCTTCAGACATCCCCGGCTCCTCTTGTGCACCGTGCAAGGTTTCAACACTGCCCGGTTGGTCTGCCCGTTGTCCAGGGTTGTGATTCCCAATCCCATTTTGTGAGCCTGGACAATATTTCATGGAGGTGAGGGGGGTTGCTGTGAACTTTTACGTGCCAATGTTCAAATGAACAACAGTCATTTGAATCTGATGAACAGAGAGAGGCAAATGCTTAATAATTTGTAAATTAAAAATTGAAATAAGGGGGGAGCTTAAGGAAAATACTTCACTATGCTTCATAAGAGTAGCACAGAAATAAAGCCATAATACAGATCCTGATTTGCACTCAGGAATATGTAGCACTAATCCTGCAATTCAAGTATATTAAATCCTACGTTCTTGCTACAGACACGATCCTGCCCTTACCCATAGTTTGGGTCTTTTCACACCCGTCCTTAGCCCATGCTCAGGTAACTCAGGCTTTGCAGGAGGGATGGAAACCTGTATGCTTGTATCCTCCTCCCCACCACAGAAAACACACCTGAGGATGTGAGTAACAGCTGACCTCAAGACTCAGATACCTGCATGCCGGCCCGTGCAACTCATCCAACATCAGTACTGAGCTACTGCTAGCGACAACAGGGCGTAATTTATGGGTTTCTGGAGTAGGAGAGTTGAAGAGTCAGAGCCATCTTCACCTGCAGGTTTCTCCTGGCACAAATAAGGCAACGATGCATTACTGGTACCTCGGGGTGCAGCCCCAAGCCGGCACTGTGCTCTCCCCAGCAGTTCACATTGCCTGGTTTGAAGAGCAAGGAGCTGGAGAAATCCTTCAGCGTGGCTTTGAGCAGCCAGTGAAGAGAGGCAGGGATCTCCCAGCAGAAGAGGACATTCCATTTAATGTCTTATACTGCCACCATCTGAAAACTTATTCATTAAGAAGCTCAACTAATGGCTGTCATACACTGCCTGTTCCTTCCCCACAGCACTGAAGAAGTTTGGGCTGAGGCAATAAAAAGGCAAATACAGAAGGTAATAAAAGCAAAGCAGAAGCAGAAGGGACACGCTAATTCAGAGCTGCCAAGTGCAATTCCCATCCCCTTGATGTCATTCAGTACACGAGTTATTAGAAATGGACAGGGTTTTATATCCACTTGATTGACCAGTATGTGATTGTAAAGGTAATTTCTGTTAAATGCCAGTTAAACACACCAGAATTCACCCCCAAAATTTCATTCACAGAACCTCTCTGCGCAAATGAAATAGTAATGCTGGCTGCTACACAGCTTGTGGGGGTGTTTATACATAATTTAGCACAGGTTCTCCTAAGAACAGGAATTACAGGATAGCATGTGGTAGGATATAAAAATCTGAACCACTCAACAAAAATTATCCCTGACAAAGACAGCTGAGTAACTGCAAAAAAAGGGGAAATGATGCAGTCGATGCTCTCTTCAGACTGATAGGAGCTGACTCGGTCTTTTCAAGAAACAGAGCTGCTGTTACCTTTGTCTCTTATTTCAGTCTTGGAAAATATTCAACCACCTCCTGCAGCAAGTACAACAAAACAGTTTCACTCACGGTTCGAGGTTTGGTGTTAAAGAGCCTACCGCCTCCCGCTGTAGCCTCAGCTAACCCAAACAGTAGGGGACATTGGAGAGCACAAAACCAAGCAAGGATTGAATTTAAAATTCAGATTCCGCTGAAACACACCTAGCTAGAACTAAAAATAACTGGTGATGAGCAGACAGCAGCCCTTGGGAGTTTCCAGTTTTAAGGGATGCAGAGGCACATCAGCACTACGACAAGCACCCGGCGGCACCACCGCACCAGTGGGCTTTGCCCTGCAGCCCCAGGAAGGCACCGGCCTGGCTCGCCCCGTCGGTGCCCACGAGGATGGGCACTGCTCCCAGCCACGCCACGGCCACCGCAGCCTGCTGCCGGCATCGAGCCCCCGGATAGAGCAGCCTCCAAAACACACAACTCTCCCTAGCGAGCCAGAAAGGGAGCTGCTGAACCCAAAAGGCCACCGGGACTTTGTCTACACGTGTCTGCATTGAACCAAGCATTGACTGCGCTCGTGTTGATGGCAGAGGCATAAACATGAAGGGAAATGAGCAGAGACATGAAGGGAAGTTACAGCAGGGAAAATTTCTCTTCCAAATTGCTCAAAAAAGCAGATTTTAGATATACACCTGCTTTGTGAAACCTCTGGTCTCTTTGGCAATGTTGGAAAAGTCCAGGGGCTACGGACACAGGGCAAAAGGAGCCCTTAATGTCACATTCATTTAAACTGCTTTACCACATAGGTATCTCAAGAGTATGCAACTCAAGCCATCACCTCCACGCTTGCTTTAGTGACATGAGTATAGCTACAACCTGGAAAGGGACTGCATCTCTGGGCAGCATCACGTTCCAGAAAACCCAGAATTTTATACCAGTGCAAAGATCAAAGTAGATCTTTGAACATGATTAAAAAACCCAAAAGCTGGGGACCGGTTTATAACTCACCACATCCTCTGTCAGACATAAATGAAAACTAGTAACCCCCGCCATGCCGGGGGAGCAGAGGACACTCAGCACTGGCAGGACTGATCCGAGGCTGCATGAATCAGTTCTTTATGGGTGTGTTTTATAAGGACATGGTTGTCTTTGCTACTGTCAGCTTTATGATTGACTTTGACATTTTAATATCCTATTTAAAAGAGTTAATGAATAGGCTGTCTTCAGGGCTTCAACAAATTGCATCAAAAGAGAGGGTTTACAAATGAAGTCAGGATACAGAGGGAATTCAGCACTTCTAACCTCACAGCTCATGAGTCTGAGGTGAGTCACAATTCGTGTTGGTACGGTAAGTGAATTTTACATCCTCTCTTTACTACAGAATTTTACGTCCTCTTTTTACTACCTGTAGTCTGTTTTAGTGCCTTTGACAACAGGACCATCAACACCATCTCATGACACAGCATTAACAAAAAAACAAAACCCCAAAAGTAAACTTCTCCACGATCATTTGTTCTTAGCTATTGGCAGGGGAGGAGGCATTGAAAATTTTCTGGAGGAGAGGTAAAGAAGAGTTCTAGAAGTTGCTCAGTTTGTTGGTTTGGTTTTCTTTTTTCTGCTAAAGAGTAAGGAGATTCAAGAGGGGACAGTTTATAAAAGAAAAAAAAATTTCTTTCCTACAAACAGAGATCTGTCTCTGAACATTTGCTTTCATCCTCCTTCTTTCTCATCTCAACGTTCAAGTGTATTTATTTAGGAGAGCTGAGACAGACAGATTACAAGATTTGGCAGATGCTTCACATACCTTTTAGCTAGGACTATTTTCAGCATGACCCAAATAGGCAACACAGGAGTCAGTGGGAAAAGCATTATTCAGAGATCTGTGTTGGCTCTTACAATTACCATCTCATCAAGGTGTGATTGACCATCTGTCACCAACTCTGGGGACTTTTCATTAGAACATTTTTAAATCGTCAATTATTTAAGAGTTTCAACTTAGAAGACCACATTTGGGAAAGGAGCATCAAGCAACCCGGTATTTATTTCTCAGCACCAGGCACCACCCTCCTCCCAGGTCTCAGCTGTTACCAGAGCAGCTGTGAACGTGGGTCCTGATAAAGCCATGTCCTCACTGGGAAGGCTTCCCCACTTTCCAGCTCCAAGGGGTACCCAGCTGGGAATCCAGGTCTGCAAGAAATCCCACCAGCCATGTGTGAGACCACTTATGGCTGCAGAGGAAACAGTGAAGAGAAGACAAAGAAAATATTGTGCTGAGCAGTTAAATACTGGCATGTGAGAAAAGGGGGAAAACCCACAAATGAGAAGCATCTCCAAGCTTGAGCTGAACAGCAAGTCAGGTTTAGCTAGTTGGGAAAAACACCTTTACATGACTATCACTGCAAATGAATGATGAGCAAGATTCTCTCCAGCTGAGATAATTTACATCAACACCAGCATTAGTAACAGCAGACATCAAAACTCTGTCCCCGCCAACGGAGCGGGACACTTGGCAGCCTGACACTTGCTGTATTCTTTGCACAGGAACACTGTACCAGACTTCTTGGGTTGGCCCCCAGCGCTCGACACTTCTCATAAGGAAGTCACTGATTACCAATGTCACCTTAATTTCTCTTTCTCACAACATGAACCTCTCTTGCTTTGGGATATTTCAAGATTGAATAAATTTGCATTCATATTTATTGAAGGCATTCAGATTCATTAGTTGTCATTCACTGTATTACCACCACTATGGAAGCTAAAGAAACCTTCATCTACACATTTCTTGTTAGGTATTTCTTCACCAAAGACAACTACTTGATCTTCCAGTACATTTTTTTGGCTTTTAAAAAAATAAGTACATGAAAGAAGATACTATTCAGCTTCATTTTGTTTGGTGGGAAGACATCCATATTCTGAGAAGGTATGAGCTACCCAATCCCAATCTGCCTCCTCAGTCTAAAGAGGAATTAAACCTTAATTCCTGGCAATCCTTTAAAGGTTTCTTTTCAGAGCATTGCCAGACAGCAGATGCCGCAAGGACCCTCTCCATGATGCAGGGACATCCTCACAAGGGCTGCTTGCTCCGATCTTAAAGGCCATCAGGTCTAGAGACTTGCTTATTCTAGCAAATCCCAGCTCACTGCCTTTTAAGCCTCACTGCTTCAAACCGTGCTCTCAGAGGAGGCTCTTAACCCGCAGGGGAAGGATGTGCCCTTCAGTCAGGTGAGCTGCACCTATTTAATAACTTTTTTCACCAACCCGAATGCCTCTTAAAGTAGGTCTGTACCCAAACACAGCCAGGCAGCCACAGTCTTAGGTGGCATTACATACTGGATTGATTCATCCAAGTTCTTCCCAAATATTGGGATATATCAGTAATTTTATAATAAACCACAGCAAAATTGTAAAAGAAGCATCCAGGATAAAGCTGAAATTCAGGATCATATCAGATTTAACATATACTTACATTAAACAAACTTTGAAAATAATCTACTTTTTCTACGGGGCTGGAGAAGGTTTGAATTTTGGATAGAGACAAGGAATGAAGAAACCCCGAGAAGAATGGCACACTTCTGCACTAAAACCCTCTTGAATATTAATGAAGCCATCACAAAAGAAGATACAGCACTAATATGACTAGCATGATAAAATATGACTTCGGCTTATGACATGTTCAATCGCTCATTTAATTTTTATAGGAGTGATTAAGATGCCTTCACTTGAATTTTATACTGTTTACTATAAAACATTACCCTTTTCTTCAAAATCTATTGAGACAGACAAACCACACATTTGCCAAGCTGTTAAATAAATAGTATTAAATCAACAATACCCAGGGTCCCAAAATGCAAGTCATTTCCATGTATATTGATTTTATTTCCATTTGCTGCAATAAAAGTTTTGTCTCTAAGCAAAAAACAGCTATTTTATCAAACTGTTTTGTTTCTAATTCCTGAAATAATGTACTTCCGCAGTCACTACACAGGGCAAACCTGCCCTGAGTGCTTTCGGAAAGATGTGCCTCAAGGAGCTGAGCGAACGTAGTTATGTACAAAATCAGGCTTGAGAGGATACCTGCCCAGGAGACAGCAGGCAAGGAGCGGAGAAGCCACTGCAAGCAGCAAAGCGACATCGATGAGAGATTGCTCTTGGTGCCAAAACACATGCAGGACTATTTCTGAAGTACACCACGGCTTTGCAGAAGGCTGGCAGCCAGGCGAAGGCTCACAACGGGACTGCGCAGCATCTTCCCTTCTGCGGTAGGCTTTGTAGCGGGAGCACCGGCACAGGCAGGGGTAACTGTGCTTTCTCCCAGCACGCGTGCCCCAGGCTGGGGGGGCAAAAAGGTTCTTCCCACCACTCCTCACCAGCAGCTCCCCAGGATGGAGCAAGCTCCCAGTCCCCCCAACATCTAACCATGGTGCATGCAGTGTCACCCCCTTCACACTCCATGACCCGAAAAGAGCGTGCGTTGCCGCCAAACACTTCATCCCTTGGCTAAGAGCAGAGGCAGGAGGCGAGCTGGCTTCTCAGCAAGCAGCCGCAGGTCAGGGGGTGTCAAAGCCAGAGGACTTAGGTCTTCATCCGGGCGAGCCACCTTTTATCTTAGCAGGCATGTTGCCCAGTTTCACGGCAGAGACACTCGGACTGGGTTTTCTGACTCTATGGATCAAACTTGTCCAGTCTCCCCCTGATCCTCCCCACAAGAGTCCCTCCCACTTTCTCACATTTCTATTCACTGTTCTTGAAGCTTTTCTCATACCTAGATTTTTAAGTGCTTGGAGGTGTTGCAATTCTCTTAGGAGCCTTCATTAATACGACGCTGTATTCTAGCTCTTGTTGCTTCAGCCTGGTGCTCAGTCTTCAAATAAGGATGAAGTAAATTTCAGGCTAAACAAGTTATAAATATGGTACTTCTGACTTTGCACTGCTCAGTGACTACAGACCATTTGATTTCCCAGTACCTGAAAGCACTACCTTGAGAACGAGGGAGAAGCTAAGGCATTCATGGAGAATACAAAATAATGAAGAGGTCACACTTTTGTCACATCTTGCACAGCCACAAAGAAAGCCCTGAGATGAACACATCTTTGTCCTTGCAAAACCAAAACAAAGACAACCGGTTTGTCCTTTCAAATCATGTCAGAAAAGTCACCTCATTAATATACATCCTGAATTCATATTTGCCCATCACCACTCACAATTCAAAAGTTATTTGTTGGCTAGTAATTCTAATTAGGATGATCTTGGATGAAAATCATTTAAAAGTGCCCTTTGTGAAAGTGTTTGAATTAGTCTTTCTCCTTTTGCCAGCAGAATAAAGGACTGCTCCCTTTTGCAATCCATAATAGTCATTTTTGGTTCAGCCACACTGAGCTAAACTTCAATTGCTATACAGCATAACCCAGTCCACAGAATCTATGTTGTTCGATATTTTCCAGAAGTTCTGCATAATTAGACCCATCTGTTTCCCTTTTCCGAGTTTTACAAGCTGATAGTTTCTATTTATTTCATTATGATAAGAACAACAATCAGAGGAGGTTACACAGCCGCTGCTGTAGAGCACCATCAGATGCTCTAGTATTTAATCATCACCAAACACAGGCAATAAAGCCACCGGCCAGGTCCCAGCCCCATCAGTGCTGCCCAGCTGCCTGAAGTGCTCTTGCAGTTTAAGCATTACACTTCAGTTGTAGATCCATCCAAAAGTTTCCCCAGCACAAACCTGGTGAACACGAGGTGGCGGGGGGAGGAGGGATGCCATAGACATCACCTTAGGAGCCTCCTTGTCCTCGATAGCAGTCTCACCTGCACAAGCCTCCGCTTCAAGCACAAATAAGACCATTTCTTCAGAGAAGGCCAGTTTTATCTGCTTTGGAGGATGTGTGGGTGCTCCTGCCTGTTACTAAAGTAAGAAAGGAATCAAGGAGCCTCACGAAGCTGTGGTGCTCCTGGGGGGTCAAACTAAGGTACAGCCTCAGTAATTCCGGTGAGCCTCTGAGGACAGCTGGACCCCACGGGAGGTTTGAAAGGGGATACTCTATTTAGGTTTGAATTGTCATCTGAGAAACTAAACAAGTTTGTTCTTCTACATAGTCTACAGGAAACAATTTCCAATAGAGTGTTCAAACAGCACCCAGGTGTGGTACTGCTACTCCTGAGTCAGCCTTATCTCCTCTAACTGCTGAAACAAACTGCAGCACTGCTACTGATAAAAACAGAGCTTTGCAGGTAAAAAAATGCCTGAGGAGTAGATGGGCAATAACAAAACACTACCGTGCTGCTAAGTAACGAGTGTTTCCTGTACACTGATAAATGCCAGAATTTTTCAGATTGTCTAACTTAACAGGGTGATCATTTATCTGCCCAAGACAAAAATAAATCAATTAGTGGATGAACAGACTGAAAATTAAAAGTGTTTCTTGAAAGAATCCCCAGAAACAGAGCACCAAATCCTTGGCTGATTCAGTATAGCCTCACCGACAAGCATAGGCTTTTTATTTCTCTGCATGTAAAATGCCTCATTTCAAGGATTACCCTCGGTTTTGT
The DNA here is from genome assembly GCA_017639485.1 of Pluvialis apricaria. Taxonomy (NCBI): domain Eukaryota; kingdom Metazoa; phylum Chordata; class Aves; order Charadriiformes; family Charadriidae; genus Pluvialis; species Pluvialis apricaria. The sequence goes on from CM030013.1 coordinate 41,027,166, forward strand.
TAAACGATGTTTTGTTCTCACTTCAATCTTTTAATCACTGCTGAAACCGAGCAAACCTTGCACTTTGTATTGTCTACATCAGCATATGCTGCTAGTCAGAGCAACTGAAGAGCGATGCCTCCTGGCTTCCAGGAGGGAAAGGGGTGTCAGCCGGGCGTCCCTGCTCCTCGCACGGCTCTAGATTGTGATGCTGTTAATCACAGCAGTTTACATGAAAATTGCAGGGTTTCTCCTTTTACTCCATCACTACAGTAGTATTTGCGATAGGATTCAGACAAATCTGTCTGGACCCTCCTCTTCTCCCAGAAGAAAGCCATCTACCGAGAGACAGCAGTGGGAATTTCTCAGTTGACTTCCCCGGGCGTTAACAGAAAGGAGCTCTGTGTAACAGCAGAGTGGATTTAAATTGCTGGAATATTCAACATGTTTTTCAAAGCAAACACTGAACAAAATTCACCATCACCTAAAATGTATTATTTCCAAAGGATAACAATCAATAGCAATGTCTTGCTGAAATCCAGCCCGTTCAAATTAACGTTGTTTGAACTTCAGCCTGGGATATCTGTGGGGTAAGAGGTAGATCAGCACTCTGCATTCAGCACTTAAGCTCCCAATATTAAAATAACCCATCGTAGGGAGAAGGGGAAAGAGTCATCCTTCAAAAGTTTTCCTTTAAATTGCTTCCAATGGCTCAGGTGTTTCATTAGGTACAACCATGTTAAACACATACCAGTTTGCTCAATTTCTTGTTTTGTGATTTAATCAGGCTTGAAGATAAGATGAAATGCAAGCCCTTAAATACAGCTGAAGGTAGAGAAGACTTTCATTCCTGAGCTTAAAGAATTCTCGCTGAACAATTACACAGCTCCCTCACCCACCACGGCCTGTGCAGACCTCACGCCAGTTACCGTGCCAGGGAATAAAAAAGCCATAAAGCACAAAGTCTCCAAGCGCCCTCGGGAAAAGAAATTCCTCAGCAGAAACTGCTGCCCGAGCAGCAGACAGGGATCTCGGGTATTTCGCACATCGTGCTACACCGCTGTTACCTGATGGTGACATTTCACACTCAAGTTTTTAGCAGTTTAATCCTGACATAACATATTTGAAGCACATTTTACAAGAGGCAAGCAAGCGTCATTTGATACAGTAAAAAGCATCAAAGCTGTGAAAGAGGAATGAAAGCACAAATACTGAAAGGGTAAACGGAGAAGCAGCGACTGAGGCCAAGGAGTGCGCAAGCCGCAGGTGGAGCAAGCTGCACCGTGCCCATAGCTAACTACAGCAGTTGCTCAAAGTCAGAGGAATTTGCCTGTTGGGGAACCAAGGTACAAAAAATATCAGATTCAATCAGGGAGTCTTTATCTGTATTTTAAGTACAAACAAGTTATAAAGAAGAGTATTTATTCAGGCATTTTTCTGTCTCCAAAGGCCCATATTTCAAAACACCTTTGTCCAGGAAAGAAGCAAAATACCTACCTTCAGATTTGTACTTTAAACATAACAAAATCTCTGCTAACCCCACACGTAGTTAAGGAGGACACGCATATTTACCAACTGCACTGGAAGCTTTGCTCCATCTCTTACCAGCTTTCAAATACCATGCCGTAAGAGCATCCTGGGTCAAGCAGGTCCCATAAATGACAACCCACACACTGCCGCCTTCCTAAGCCCTCTCAAGCTCTATTTAATAGAAACATCCCAATCCAGTTACATGAAAGCAGCCCCTGGTGCGGCTCAGAGTGCCGCTCGCTGGGCTCGGTGAGAGATGCTTGCCAGCACTGCCCGGCCGTAGGAGGGGGAGCCAGGCAGAGCTTTTCAGAATTATCTTTGTATTTACAAGGCACATCTCAGGCTGATACATCACATTCCCTGGCAGCCACCAATCTCACTATGAGGTGGAAGACTGCAATTTCAGTGCAAATCTTACTGGACAGGTTCTCTGTAAATAAGTTCAAGCTCTGTGGTGTTTTTAGACACTTGTGTACTGCTGCGATACATGAGTGCTGCTGAACACTAAAAAGGAAGAGGGTTTTAGAGAAACAAAGCTTGCCTTGTTAAAAACCCACTCCCTAGAGAGACTTCTGTATCTCCACATTCATCATCACATTAAGCTCAGACAGCTCAGAAGTCGTTGGTCAAGAAACAAGAGAGAGCAGTAGCCCAGACTCCTTGTTTTCAGGAGCAAAAATGACTTAGACACTTACCACCCCCAGCGCAACTCCCGGTGACAAGGATGTGCCTGAAGGAAAGGGCTCCTGCCCGGGTCCCCACATGCGCATCCCATCTCCCTGCCCCATCACCTGAGCATCACTGAGCAAAGGGGCTTCAGCTCCATCTGATTCCAGAGTTAATCCAAAATGACTAAAGCAGCTTTCTGCCAAACTCATCCCACCACACTGTCCCAACCCAATAACCCCGACCAAAGCCCAACCCTCACTTATTTCTAGACTGCACCTGGAGGCAGGCCTTATCAAAGCCCACCTGGAAGCAATCAAGCCTCCTTACAGCCTAGCCCCACCTCCGCCCCGCTTCTTCAATTTTGCTCCAAACACAATTCAGCTGGAGCAGGGCACTTAGCCTGAGGAATTTACAGACCCTGACTAGATCTCATACTGGGAGAATGACCAGATTCACAGTGTTGCTGACAGCATAGCAGCAGCACAGGTGAAGGGTCTATCAAGACATTTTCAACTTCTTACTTGTTCATAGACCTATAAAAAAAAAGTATATTAAATCCAAAGAGCACGTCAGTAATTACTTATAACTGTAACCAAACCCTCTCTAAATCTAGGTGAGAAAACACTGCCTACCTGAACCTGGCGATACAGTTAGGTGCCTGTTCTATGGCATATGTAAGCAAATTGCTCCTATTTTCCATACCAGCTATTTATTTTCCACTTGTTTTCACACGACAGTGCTGTGTGCTATGATTTCAAATTTCTAGGAATAGCCTGATTTTAAAAGGTGCCAGAAAGTTCCCCATTTCTCACCGTGTGACAGCGCCTGGATGCTTCACAAGCCTGTTTTCCTTTGCTCCGTTTCACAGATTGTCAAAGGAGGATCTTATAAATCTGAGGTGGAGCAGAGAAGCAGCTTCTGACCGAGCACAAAGAGACAACCCTAAAATGCTCCACGCCAGCAGCCCCAAAGCTGCAGCACCTTCCCCAAAGCTTTTGTGGGGAGGGTTTGGGGTGGGCAGGAGTCCGTGTGTGTGAGAAAGAGGAAAAAGAAGAGAAAACAGAGCTCCGGAGGGGCGGCAATATCATTAGTCCTGTACCTGTTAAAGTAATGCCAGCAATGAATCATGATTCACAACGCTGTCAGCAAGAAATGGAAAAGCTATATTTAAAATCTGGGGGGGGGGGGGGGGGGGGGGAGCCTGAGCCAAAAAGTGGAAAAGTCGAAAATAGCAGAAGGTGTCAAAGGTGTGAGGCGTGGGCCGTGCCCGCCCCAGCCTGTGCGGGGGCCGGCGGTGTGCCGAGCCGGCGGCTCCGCTGCAGAGCCCCGTTCGAAGCCGGGAGCGCACGTCGGGAGAGGCCGGCCTGGTCCCGCTTCCCGATGCTGACCGGGGCGCTCCTCACCCTCCACGTCTCCCGCTGGTAAAGAGCGTCACCAAGCTCCGCTGGATGCTCGTGCCAGACTGCGTTTCCAAACTGCATTTCACTGATCGCTCCTCACCCTGGAGCTCGAGTGCCAACCGGGACGTGTAAGGCGTAAGAGATGAGAGAAACAGCGTTTTCTTCTCTACCTACAAGCAACAAAACTCTCATGCAGCTTTTCAGAAAAAAAGAACAGCATAGGGATAATGAGGTTTTAAGTAGGTACCATGGTTTATTACAAATTTATCTTTATCCATAATATGTCCCACTAGTAATATTCCTGTCTGAAGGAGGGAATGAAATATGAAATTAAGATCCAAATACGTCAGTACAGACAACCACTTCAGTACAGTCTAAGCACTTCGACAAAGTGATCTAATATAATTAATTCCTATTTTAATAAAATAAAATTAATCTTCCAATAACATCAGATCATCCCATCACACACATTGGAGATCCTAGCGGTGGTGTGACAGGTTATGACCTTGATACATGGCACTACTACAATCTTGCTTTTAATCCATAAAGAGTGCGGATTGATTTCTCGTTCGGCTGATTGGCAAACCAGAGGAGGCAAGGACGGGGGAAACGCAACCCAACGGTCTGTTCTGGCCTTTTCACGTGGGCACAGAAACACGAGATTGGCTGAATGGAGGTCCCATTAACTCAAATTTATTTCCCAGTGCATGTCCCTCGTGATATCGAGGTCTCAGTGGGATCTCAGAGATAATGTTACACAACTATGAATTCATTCTCGAGCTGTACATTCAATTTAGAGTCAACAAATATATGATGGCATAAGAGGGCTATCTGGGGACAAGCCACAGGGTTCAGCTCGATACAGCTGCAGCCTTGTTCGTAGCCAGGTCTCTGCTGCACTAACCAAAGGCTTTTGCTGAGTTAAAGGAGTTTCTGCATAAACGGTGTCATGCACGTTCCCTCCGTTGTGATCTGTGATTGCTAGAGCACGTCCAATTAATCCACTGAATTCAGCAGTTCTAAAGGTTGTTTAGATGTACGTGTGCCGACTGCTCCCTTTTGTCTCGTTGCTACGGGGTGTGAAAGAGGCCGTGTGGCTGTTCCTCACGCCCCAGGACAAAAGCCTGGATGCCGAGGTGCCGGGGAAGACGGCAAGCCCAGCTCCCCTCTCTTGTACCACGACCTGTTTGTCTCTGGGAAAAGCTGCAGACAGGCCAGCCCCCACTCCGGGCTCCTCACACAGCCTCAAGATTTGTTTTAAAAGGAGCAGAAAAGGGTTAGTGGAAGGAAAGAGAGGTTAATGTCTGGGCAGGAGAGAGGACACCACCGAGCTACCGGCCAAGAGCGGACCCTCTCCCAGCCATGAGCTGCTTCTTGCAGAGTTGAGCCCTTAAGGTCAAACGGTGAATGAATGGTTTTCTTTTTCCTTCAGAAAAAGATGGAGAGCAATGACAGCTCTGGGAAAGGACAATTTCCAGGTGCTGCCCTTTGCTCCCTTGGCGGACGTTCGACGTGCCAGGGCAGGAGGAGGTCCCAGGCACCGCGCCGGGGCTGTTCATGGGAGAAGAGTGGCAGGCACCATTCCCAAAGGGTGGGACATCAATCCCATCGGCATCCCCAGGGCCAGGAAGGGTCAGGGAGCAACCGGGGCCCCGAAGTGCCCAGTGTCCGTCTCCAAAAGCCAAGGGTATTCAGGCAGGGCACGGGTGTGACTAACACAGCGTCTCGGGGCAGGGGATTAAAAGAAATCTTGTTTAAGATATTGATTTGAATTTATAGTGCAGGGAAATATCAGTGTGTAATTTTCAAAACCTTTGCAAAAGCATGCAGCATAGTTTAAATGCAAATCATTGTAATTTGTGCTCCTGCTAACAGGAGCGGAGTGTGGCTGTTGCCGTTCAAAGGCAGACCTGTTCAGGTGGTAATTACCATCAGACGGTGACAATGACATCACCTCCTTTCTTTACCGATTAACCTTTAACTTAGAAGTAAGATGACAGCCTGGAACTATTACAGAGAATGGGATAACAGAGCCTTTAGGAAAAATGAAATACCACTTTCCGTGGCCCTGATATAACCCCGGTACATGGCACACGCTAAGCTGTGCGGGCCAGTTGATTAACCAGGGAATGAGCTCACGTGCGAGACCAAAAAAAGAAGCAAAACTCGCTCTTTTCTAATCGTGGGGAAAAAAAGAGCATGTCATTTGTGAAAAGAGATGGAGGATTCCTAGGAATACTTCTCAGGCGTGCCCTCCGACCTGCACAATTTGCATGCTTATATATTTATATGGCTCTGATCTTCCAAGAATCTAAAATTTTCTGAAGCACATGGGATACATTACATTTGTATTATAGGTAAATTGTTAATCTCCCACAAGTGGAAACTTAGGTATAAAGAGCTAAAAAACATTCAATTACTTAACAGCTTTATATGTAGAGAAAGAATTGTGTTTTAGCATTCATCAGCACTTGTCAGATAGTGACATCTCCTCATACGACTCTTTTTCTCCCTCCTTTGTGAACAACATCTTCAGTTGGGGACATAAATACTATCCGCGCCCCTGGAGGGAAGCCCGGTGCCGTCAGCTCCGCTCCCTGGAGAGGAAGGGGTGGTGAAACTCTTTATTACGCCATTTATTTCACAGAAATCAGAAGTAATTACCTGGAGGGACATGGCAATCTCATTAGTCACTTGACTTTCTCTTTATTTGCCCACTCAACAATTTCCGTTTTATTTTGTCATTTATAATAATCGGTGAGGAGTGTAATACGGCCCTTTCATCCATCCTGGCACTCACCAGCATCCGCTAATGCCCCTTTCGAGACTGTTCAACGAGAACAAGGTTTCAGGTCCCGTAAACGCTCCTGTAAGATGTGCCGGTAGCTCCTTTCCAGGCTGGGTAGCACCTTTTTCATCCTACCGGGACACCAGCTGAATGTGTTATTACTCCGTTCTGGGAGACCCTTCAGGAGTCCCAACGCACTGACAAAAAGCAGCCGTGTCAGCAGCCTTTAACAGGAAAGCGAGTGATCCATCGCTCCATGAACTCTGTCGATGACTGGAGAAGAGCGTCCCCCTGCCCCACGCAGCTATAAAATCAATTACTGACAAGTGCTAATAATGGCTCCGGAGTTTCTTAATGCTGGTTCGCAAGTACACGTATGGGTAGAGGAGATGATCTGAAGCTGACTATGGTCACAGTTCATAGTTTTAATAGTTCATAATGCTTGAGATAAAAAATAATCACCTGTTCCATAGGAGATTTTGATAATAAATGGCCAAACCTTTCCCGTGCCCCGCAGCCCCTGAACGTAACCGTCCCCCGGATTCCCACCGCAGCCGGCTGGCTGAGGCCTCCGCCTCCCTGCCCACGCCCGCAGCCCCGGCCAGCCGAGGCTCTTGCTGCCTCTGCCCCGGGATTCTTAATGCTTTGTTCAAATGCATCAGGAATGTGTTTTGCCCGTGATATGACGGACCGGTCTTCAGATCCAAGACCACAGCGATTTCCCCCAAAAGAAACTTTTTCTCTTAACTTGTCGATGCCACTATTTGAAATTCTGACTTTGCCTTACTCCAGACTGGAACGTAAGAAACAGAATCCACTGCCATTTCATGTCTCAGCCCATTTACTGTGCTTTTTCCTTCCGAAAGAGCGTATTTGTAAAAACTGCAGATTTATTTTTCCGCTTTTTTTCCCGTTTACTTTTCAAGTCCATACCCTCCAACAGCTAGCTAAAACATACCGAAATGATTTCTTTCCCTCTAAGAAGTTTTCCTGCTGCATTAACTGAGATTCTGCTCTACTGAGCTTCCAAAACAAGCCGTCGCGATAAGCCTTGCGCACTGATGTCTTTTGCTGTTGGTTTTCCACTCCCCTACTCACAGCTCTGCTGGGAAGTGTAAGAAATCGGGCACTTGAAGCGATGGCCATTTAACTTCAGCTGAGGAAACCACTGTATCATGAAAACTGGAAGAAAGACGTTATGAAGAATGAACAGACGGTTTTGCTTAGTTGGCTTTTCAACCCGGGGCTGGACAAATGAGAAATAAGGATCACGGAGCAAAGCAGTGAGAGCCCCGATGCCTTCCAAAGCTCAGCCACTCCGCAACCTGCAAATTGCTTTGTCTGGGATTTGGGGGTTACATTCAAATACTCCATTTTCTTTTAATCAGCCTGCCAAATTTTTATAAGTTGTATTTACAACAGCTGTTTTCTTGATTCGGGTGTGGCGGAAGAATGTTTTCCAGCTGTGCAATCTGGAAATGGCACCAGAGATGGGATCTGGCACAGACCCCCTGCGGGGACGTAGAAACGTAATGCTGGAGCTTCCCTGGGAGACGGAGGGATTACCTTCTCCGAGCAGTTGGATGAGGTGTCGTTACTTATCTGCAATTCATAAAATGATCTGAAGAAGAAGAGAGGGGGCGGAAGCCAGCAGGCACTTGCTGTGGCTGAATGTTGTTGTTATTACTGCAGAACCTAATGCCCTCACCAAATTTTTAAGATTCTGGGCTTAAGTCTTACCGTTCACCTATACAGCAAATACGATCAAGTGTTTTACTAAGAGGACTGAACAATCACACGGAGGAATCAGAGCTGACTTCAGTGTTGAAAGAACTGATAATTAGTGCAATGGAGCTTAAAGCTCCGTGCACATCCTCTTGGTGTAGGTTTCCTGAAGGTGAGGAAGCTGGGTGATAGAGAAGACCAATGAACAATGAAAAATTCATCTTAATCTGACGGAAACAAGGCATTTTACCAACTAACTCCCCTCACAGTGTTCTTTTTTTTATTATTATTATTTTCATGTGGGGCTCAAACACCAAGCAGAAAAAGATTGTTGACTTCTGAGGCAGTTGTTCCCAGGGAGATATAAAACACTGATTTAGCTTATGGGGATACTTTCAAGAAAGAAGGCAACTCAGTGAAAAATTTGAGTTAAAGCCAGGAGAATGTATCCAAAAATAACATTTGGGAAAGTTAATATCCTATTACTGCTCTTGATAGGCTGTTACCATGTCTGAAAAATTATACAAATTTTCTAAGACACAGAAAGATCATACTTAAAAGGACACCCTGCTACCAACAGTAATACTGCCTTTTTCCTGGTCTTTTCATCAGTTTTCTCCTTCTGCTATGTTTCACGGGAAATTACCCATTGCTCCCCTATGTGCCGAGCCCCATCCTTCCCACCAGATCCATTTACTCCTTTGCTTCGGAGATGAGCTCTGCCCAGATTGCAGATCGCTCTACTTTATCACCCTAAAGAGGAGAAAGCCCTTTCTGACAGCAAGTAAGGGAGCATTTTGCAGAGGTAGTAACAGGAAAATAAATGTGTCTGGCTGTAGGGAAGGGAAAAGCAGAGGAGTCAGCACTCCTGGGCTCGACTGAAACCGCAGCCTCCGTGCGCACCACCGAGCACTTTATCTGCCTTATTTAGTTTCCCCGTCTGTAAAATGGGAATAGTGGCCTCGCAGGATTGTCCCGCATCTTCATTAATTAACACTTACACGACCTAAGGATCTTTTATTATCAGGTCACGTTTAATTACTGAATGTGTAACTAAAATATAGGAGCAATAAAAGTCAGATATTAGTAGGACAAGGGACTCTGAATCCCTTAAATCCCCCACACCCTCAGTGGGACCGTACAGATCTGAACCGTTCCCCACAGATGTTTTCCACCCCCCTCTCAGAGCAAGGATGCAGACCCACAGCCTCCATGGGCGCCCAGAGCCCCGGTGCTCTTAAACACGGCAGAAAACATTTATTAATAACTAAAGAATCCTCCTTTGCTGTAATTTAAGACTATCCGTTTTCGCTCTGCCCTGAGTGGACATGGATAACGGCTTAATGCTTTGTTCTTTGCAATATGCTTTTACATAATTAAAGACTTCTCATGTCTCTCCTTGGGATTCTTGTCTCCAGCCCGAACAGCGCTGGTGCTTGCTTTTTCTCCTCATTAGCATGTACAAGCATTTTCTTGGGAACTGTCTAGAATAATCCTACTCTTCTGCATCACTGCCTGGGTTATTAAGGAAAGTGTGAAAAGGAGAATTATTCTCATAGTATTCCACAAATTCTTGCCAGGTTAAGTCCTCCCCAGGGTAAACGGTCTTATGAGATGCAGGGTAAATACTATGAGGATTAGTCTCAAAATGCTTCTCAGCTTCAAAAACTAGCGTTAGTCCAAATCAGTCATAACCATGCTTGGCTTGTTAAGTCTCTGGGTTTAAACAAGCACTTTCTCACAGGAAATTATTTCTAGGAATGAGTTTTTTGTCCAAATGTTCCTTGCTTATAAAAGGAATGAGTTTAAAATTTGAATAAACAGACTTGGTCCCTCTTAAGTATAAGATTATATTATGGTGCTGTCACGTGCCACGTGAGAGGCTGGACCTTACGAAACAGTGATTCGGGGGGGTCTGGATAAACCATTGGAGTAAAGGAGGAGGAGAAAGGAGGAGTTTCCTTCCTGTGCAGTCATCGTTTCACTTGGTGCTTACCTTGCTTCATTACATAGAGACCCCATGTGGGTAAATACATAGGTTATTAAAATGAGCAAGCTTGCAAAAGAGAACCACGGCAACTTTTAAACTATTTTGTTCAAAACACCACTTCTCTTCCGTGCCCATGGAGCACCTAGAAGTTGACAGTCCCAAAATCTGAACAAGTGCTACCAAGGTACAAACAAATATCAGTAATAACCGCTTCTACACATGGATCCCTCAGAGGAAGCACAGCCGTCTGTGAAGCATTCTGCAGATGTGATTTTTTTCTCTGTTGTAAATTAGTTGGGTCTCTTTTAAATCCATGTCCTTATTCTGAAAAATGTCCATGTGCATATGGGGGAGATCTAAGAATAGGAATAATTGGACTTACCTGTTTCTTGACCCTAAATTCCTGACATTTATAAACTTACTGGGTTCCTTTTTAGTTTTTCAAATGCATGGGACTTAAATGGATAGCAAGCTAAGCACATGCAATACTGAACAATAAGCAGGCAGCAACAAGAACGCTTAACTTTTAGAGCAGAGATTAATATATGTTCTCCTTAGCTGGAAATTGCCCTTCTGACAAATTTTCTATGGCTATTTTTTCGCCGTTATATTGTTTTTTTCTGAGGATGTAAGAGTCTTTCCTCATTATTCTAAGAATTGTTATAATATATTGATCTGGAGCCACTAGGAATAAAACCTTACTTGAATGAATGTCTGTTCCCCTGAGACAACAGCAAAGAGACAGTTTTGTCTTATAACAAATTGGTGAATAAAGACAATTTTTTAAATTCTGCTTTAGCACATCTTGCTGGAAGGGTGCTCAATGTTATCTTCTTTCTATAGAGTTTTTGTTTTCTTTCAAAATATTTAGTTTTAGAGTATGATAGAAATTAAAAACTGAACATATGCAAAAGAAAATGACATCAAGTTAAACATAGGTACTATGCATTTATTTGCATAATTTTTATATTGTGCAGTAAAATGTCTAATCAACTGAACTTCTCTAAATAAAAGAGCAAAACCACCTCTCCAAACACTGTAAAGGAAGAAGGCACTGAACTCAGTTCCACTAGAGAGGTTGTTTTTTCTAATTAGTTGATATTTAGCATTTCTTCAAGTTTTCCAAGCGCACTTTGAAATTCTTTCATTCTTTTCCTTTGGCGGAATTTGAGGCGCTGTGCCGGGGGACCCGACGCCTACGCTTCACAGCAGGCGGAAGAGAGTATCAATATATAAAAGGATTCTTCTGACTACTTCCAGCAAGAAATAAACGGCGTGTTATTCTGCTTCGCCGTTACTCACAGGCCACAGCTGCTTTCCATTGTCTGGGTGTTTTGGCTTCTCCTGCCCCGGACCTTCCCGTTTATCATCTCGGCAAGACCTTCGTGTACATGAGTAGCGAACACCGCGACGACAGACACCTCTACCTTTCAAATCCTTTGCAAGTCTGAAATGTCTTCCTCTTTTTCAGATGTAACTATAAAAGTGTAAAGGAAGCAACAGTAAAAGGGCTTTTAGACAGACACCTCCTGAACGCCAAGAGGGATTGCTCCAGCAGGGCACCTGGGCTGCAGCCTCTTGGCCCCAATTCGAGAATTACGCTGGCTGTCCACCAGAGCGAGAGACAAAACCTCTCAAGTTCACCCTATCATACCACAGCGACATTTCTTCCAGACTGCAGAGCCCGCTGCCAGCTGAACCCGCGTGTGCCAGCCCAAAAGCCCAAGACTCAAAAATTCCACTTCTGCTCTGAGATGTAAATGAAAGACAAAGTTTTTCTGTTCTGATAAAACTACACACTTTCAAAAATTGGGTAGCATTTCTTCAGGCCTGTTCACATTGCACATTTTCTAGATTTCCAGTTAAGACATTAAATTTTTTCCGCTAGTCCCCTGGTTGAAACTTGCAATTTTCCTCACAACGGCTTGTCTAAGGGACCTGATCATGTTTAACAGCAACGCTTGAACTGACGCTGTCATTAAAGCCCAGTGTGAAAGTCTGCACCGCAATGTTGCCCTAACACCGACGCTCGGCAGTCCTGTAATATTCAGTCTCGTAAGATGCTTCCTTGTGTTGTCCTGTAAGTGAAAATAAGATTCATTTTCCTCCTCCCCAGGAACTGTGAAGACCAACGATTCCTCTTGTCCTTTACAAAATGTTGTCACCAGCATTGCAGCCCGCTGCAAGGCAACGACGGCCCTGAGCCTGCCGCCTGAACGGACGCGGGAGACAAAAAGGACACACCTCCTTCTGCCAAACTGGGCTCAAACTGGCCACACTGGTAGGTGCCAGGGTGGGAACGGGCAGACCAAGGGGACACCAAGGGGAAGGTGTTGCCTCTGTCCAAATGATCCGTGAAGCACTTGTGCCTCGGCACGTCTAAAACTGCAGCTACCAGAAACCGCATTTCTGGCTGGGAGTCTTTTCTGGCCTAACCTGCCCCGGCACGTCTAATGCCTGCTGCTCAGGAGGAACGTGCAGGCACAGATGGAGAATAACTTAAGAAAAAAAAACTTTAAAAATCTTCTTTACAATCCTGTTATCCAGAAATGGGTTTCTCACGTGAAACACAGATTTTTCAATTTCTTTTGAAATTCTTAGACTTCATTTCTTTTTGTCACTTTATTACTTTTTGACACTTTATTACTAGTGTCTCTGTGGCTGAACATTTGTATTGTCCATGTAAACGTCCATCCCATTACATAAACCTGCTGAAGTCTGACCTGTGAAACGCCGGTTCTGGGCCTTAAATGAATAAGTACTTTCAGCTTCACACAGGTTTGCCTGAGTTCCCGGTGCTACTCTTTACCATTCACTTTTCATTTTACCGCAAGGACTATTGCTTATCAAGTGAGACCTTCCTCCGTCTTTTTTTTGTTGGTTCTTTTTTTTGTTGGTTTTTTTGTTTGTTTGTTTACTTTCAGGAAAAAAAGACCCCCAGAAATGCCAGATTGGTCCAGACCTTTTAAAGACTGCCGAAACAGTGACAGTGCACATGTGTGTGAGTCTCAAACCCACCCCCCGCTGACGCAGTCCCAGGGTGGCCCACGGCAGGGAGAGTTCGCCAGGATGCTGTCAGGTTCAAAGCCTCCCTGTGAACCGAGCCGAGCTTCAGCCACCTGCGTTCCCATTTGGATGCAACCAGAGTTGAAAGACCATCTGCATCGCAAGATGCTGGAAACGAAAGCTAGAGTTAGCTAATGTGACAGCAAATCTGTAATGGTTTTTACGATGGACCGTCAAGTGCTGGATCATCTTAGGATCAGTTTAACCACGGCTGCCCAGCTGCTGTGCTGACTAGGGAGGTGAGCTGATTTGGGATCAGACCCCAGCACTCATTTTTAATGTCAGTATTATAACTACGGGGCAGTTTTGGCCAGCTGGACTAGCACTGAGAAACACCCCACTCCCCAGAAAATAAAGGGGCTACATGGTGAGTAAGGCACCGCTCTGCCCGGCATGAATTAAATACAGGGAAGTCTGTCTGAACACAAAAAACACCTCTTCTACCGTGGGGATGGTCGGGCACTGGGGCAGGCTGCCCAGGGGGGCTGGGGGGCTCCATCCGTGGAGATGCTCAACCCCCCTGGACAGTCCTCCCGGGAGCCGGTGGGACAGAGACCCCCCGGCTCCTCCAGCCCGGCCCCGGGGCTGTGCCTCGGGGACCAGCGACATTGGGTCTTACGTGGCCGGGGGTCCCCATTCTAAGACAAGTGCAAGTTCGGTATTCTGGAAGAAACGAAGCAAAATCCCAGAGGGCTTGAGATGGAGGAAACATTCACATTTTAATTAACCAAAAAAATAGGGCAGTCACACTCCCACTGACACTCTTTTTTCAGATCCTTTATCAGCCGGAGTTAGGCAGCTATTTTTATCATCAGGATGTACAAGCAGCACTGGAGGTGCAAAGCGGATGGGCAAGGAGGTATAATTTATACAAACAACACGAAAAAAAAAAAAGTGAGTGCTCAAACCAAGGAGAAAAAATACTCTGCGTTCCTCTCACAATTACCTTTTTCGCTTTCCCCGCCATGTGACAGAGGTCTCTGCATCCTCTGCAATGAATAGAAGATGGGGAAAGAGAAAGATGGAGCTGTCAGTTCAGCGGCACTGCTGAACTGGGGATTGCAGGGGGAGGAGAAGGCTCTGCACTGAGAGAGATAAAGTCAGAATGAAGTACAGCCTGGCATCTAGATGAGACATTTTCTTTGTTTAGCCCGGAAAAAAGATCAGGCAGGAAAGGATAAACTGAAAGTCTTGTGATTATTTTTTTTTTGTTAAGTTGATGGAAGAGGTGACAAAAATATTTGTGTGATGTTAAAACCAGGAACCCCGGCAAGCTGGTCTTGACTGACAGCAGGTTTTAAGATGTCTTGAAACGATGAAAGATGAGGACATTAGTGCTCCATGATGGCGCTATATTACATTTTTGCTTTCTGCCTGAGGTATTTGGGTCATGTGCCGGAGAGCTCTTTGTCCATCTCTTCGGCACCATGGGACGTCTCTGGAGCCCTGGGCTAACGGCGCGTCGTGTTGTGCTTGAAACACGGGGAAATGCTGTTTCAGCTCCTCAGACACTTCAGAAGCAGTATGAGATGGCCTGATCACTGCATTTGTCACTCATGTCACTCGGCGACTGTCTCGTATCACCGTGTGCGAAGGTGTGCGCGAGCCCAGGCAGGGGACGGAGAGGAGCGGTGCGGCAGCGACCGTACCCGGAGCTGAGGTTCTGCGGAAGGGCTTGAGCGCAGGGGCCCTGGTGGAGCCACAAGCCCCCAGGCATCCGCCAAGTGTGGGAGCGAACATATAGACGCTGCTCGGGGTATTTTTATCAATCAGTGAGGCCTGGCAGGGTTAACTCGAGCACTCGAGACAGCCTCCTCCGCCTGAGCTGCCCGTCCCCTTTTCAAGTGCCCGAGGACAGAGCCGGGAGGATGAACAGCGGTGTCCTGCAGCTGATGGCACACTGACACAGCGGCGTCCTGCAGCTGATGGCACACTGACACGCACCCGCTTGGAATCCGTCTGGTGATGGCGCACGAAGAAGAGTGCGTTCAGGGGAAGCGGTTTTCTAACCCGTGAGAGATTTCTGCCTTTAAGGCACTGGCCACGGAGGCGGGTGAAGTTTCCCCGGCAGGGTGCAAGCTGCGCAGTGCCCCGCAGGAGACAGACTGCAAGAGCACTAACGACCATGAACCCGGTGCTGATGGTGAACCCGCGCCACCTTTGCGGACACATAAATCCCCTTATTTCAGCTAAGGAACCTATTTCTGATTCCCTTCGCTGGCCTTGGGAGGTGACTCACCCCCAGCGCGCCCGTCGCCGCTGGGTGTCCTTCAGAGGCTCGGATGAAGCAGGCGACAGTCGGGGATGAAGTCCCCGGGGCTGGACGGGACCCGGCGGGCGCCACCCAGCCCACTCGGGATGGCGCTTGTTGGGTTCCGATTAAGACACTTTCAAACCTTATTTATTTATCTGTTTTCTCTCAGTTCAAACTGTTCCGCAATTTAAATTAATCACTGAGATTAGGAACTCAAAGGTATTTCCTGCAGACATAGTACTATCATCGCTGCTTATTTTCGATCATATTCTGCCTCGTATCAGGTGCGCTTGCAAAGCCACTCCTCTTCAAATTTGCTGAAGCTTTCTCTGTGGATCACAGAAAAACTCCACAATCCCTCAGAAACTACAATTACTGATTTTACGGTTTACCAGTGGCTCACTTGCAGAGTCTCATACCTAATACTAAAATACTAAACATGAAAGACTCGTAGCTAAAATTGATTTTTAAGTTATAAATTACACAAAACATGGTTTTTAATTGGATGTGCAAGAGAACATTTGCAACAACAACTGAAATAAATAGTGTTTAAAAATAACTTCCCTATACAGAGTAATTCCTTTGAAGCAAATAGTCTGAACATAATAACAAGAACTTAGCATTTATATATTTATTTCTTTATTTGTACCACTTTCTAAAGTGGAAAAGGGTATAATTTTTCTTCGTGTCTCATAAAATACAGGCAGAGAGAGGTTACGTGACTTTCTCTGTGCCGCACAAAGTTAGTAGCAGCCTAGAACTGAGCAGAACTGCGTTTTTCTGCCCTGCAAGACTTGTCCTGGCCGTACCGCTGGGCTTCGGCTACTGCCGTCGCAGCCCCCCCCTTAGGCAACGAAAGCTGTTACCAAATTAACGAAGCCTGCCGCTGGCTCCTGACGAGAGCACAAGCCCCACGTTTCAGACACCACTTTGCAAAAGGTGACAGCAAAGGCTAAAAACAATGATTTGGAAAGTTAAAAAGCAAACGGAACGGAGTGAATGTGAAAGGAAAGTACGTGATCATTAACGAGGCGGGGAAAAAAGCTCAACGGAAAGGGACGCACCCCAGAGAGGGGGAACTCCTGCTGTTCGCTGTGAAAATAGCTCGGAAGGCATCCGCTCCCCGGTCTTCCCAGAACAGAGGTCAGAGGACGCGGGCGGCGCTGGTGGCACCGGGGCGGGTGGTGGGAGCTGCCGTGTGGGTGAGCGGCAGCCGCGGCACCGTGGGCTGCGCCGAAATACGGCCCTGCTGCCACCCCGGGATGGGGCACACACACTACGGGCTTCGGAATACCAGTAAAGGAATAAAAACATCTTTTCACAACTAAAACAATTAACAATTGTTGATTAACCATTAAAACTATCAATCTCAAGGATCTGTAAGGTTAAGTGCAATCAATATTTATTTGATTCCACTGAGCGGGGTCAGGAGTCCCAGTGCGCAGCGTACGCGAGGAATTAGCTTCGAAAGAAGAAATGGTAAATACTACTCACTGTGAAACTACATTCTAAAACGCTGGCTGCATGCGGGGAAGAGCACTGGAAAGGTGCAGGGAAGATGATTTAAATGATAACTACAACCAAATGTGCTTTTTGGAAAGAGATAAAAAGATACAAAAAAGAGAAAGAGAGAGAAAGCAAGGGAGCAAGCAAGCAAAGGAAAGGGGGAAAAAGAAAGAAAAAGAAAGAAAAAGAAAGAAAGAGGCTTGGAAAAGAAGTTCTTTCAGGTTTATGCCCACCATCTTCCAACAGTGAGCCCTCATCCGCCACCCATCAACCTCAGGTGGAGCTTTTAATTTCGGCCACTCCTCAGTTCTCTGCTCACTTTTTCCTCATGTCTGTTACACATGGCAGAAAAAAGCTTCGCCAATATGTAATCTTTTCTCTCAACTTCCTTGGTTTTAGCTAGTCCCTTTAATTTTGGACACTTCTTTACCATGCTATGGGTGATTTTTTTCCTTCAAAACCAAGTCGACCCTTCGTTTCACAGAGCAGGCTGCTGCTGTTGGGTGCTGCTGCACCCTGCCGTGTGCCGGCCTCACTGCTCCCCCTGCTCCGACCGCCCCTCTCGCCAGGGATTCAGCTCGAGCGGGCACCACACACCTTCCCTTCCGGGCAGCTTCCGCCCCTGACCTGCCACAGAACACAGAATGGCTTGGGTTGGAAGGGACCTTGAAGACCATCTCATTCCAACCCCCTGCCCTGGGCAGGGACACCTCCCACCAGCCCAGGGCGCTCCAAGCCCCATCCAACCTGCGCCAGGGGCTCACCACCCTCACAGGAGAGAATTTCTTCCTCAGATCTCGTCTCAATCTCCCTTCTTTCAGTGCCAAACCGTTCCCCCTCATCCCATCACTCCCCTCCCTGACCCAGAGTCCCTCCCCAGCTCTCCTGGAGCCCCTTTGGGCACTGGAAGGGGCTCTGAGGTCTCTGCGGAGCCTTCTCCTCTCCAGGCTGAACCCCCCCTCTCCCAGCCTGTCCTCCCCGCAGAGGGGCTCAGCCCTCGCAGCATCTCCGGGCCCTCCTCTGGCCCCACTCCAACAGCTCCGTGTCCTTCTGCTGTTGCGCCCCCCCGAGCTGGAGGCAGCGCTGCAGGGGGGGCTCCCCAGAGCGCAGCAGAGGGGCAGTTGTGACCTACTGCCACCTCCTTCAACCAAGGTATAAAACTAAGGTACTGCTCAGCATCTTTAACCCGCGGATAATAAACAGCCAGGCTCGACAACAGCTCCGCGGCTTTGGTTTGTGTTCTCTTCTCCAAGGATACAAATATATTCAGGACATTTTTTCCCTGGACATCCCCGAGGGCCGCGCGTAAGGCTGCAGGACATCGCTGGCAGGGGCGTACCCGAGGTGGCTGCGCTCTGCTCTCACGCCCATGTCTTCAGGTCTGGCACAGCAACCCTCCGGAGCTGTCACTTCCACCCATGTCATGGCCAACTCGCCTTTCACACTCATTACGTTATTAACGATTTTAATGACAAATGATGCAAAGCTCCTCAGAGAAGGAAAATGCACAATTCTTCAAAATCTGAAATTTTGTTATACAGTGCCATCTGAAAAGTGTAATTAAAGTACTTACAGGCTTTCACCCCAGTTGTGAAGCAGCAGCAGAGGTTTCAAATGTCAATTAAAACTCTGCCTGGAGCCTGGAGACCAGCCAAGCTGCCCCAGCGTAATTCGAAGGCTGGAAGTGATGGTTAGGTAAAGAATTTCTCGATTTCTTGTGCTCCCATTCATTTCCCACAGTGGTTCAGAGAGGGCACTGGCAGCCCTAAAATGTCTGTGAGGCAACGTCCTGCCATCAACCAAGAGCATCCAATGTCTAAAATGTCACTTTGCCCAGACCCCAAGTCCTGCTGCCCTCCATTGAGAAAAGCTCACGTCTGCTGCAGCTCCCAGGTAAGGTCCTGCACACTCTGGAGCAGCAAAACTGGGCAAATAACACATTTTGACTGAAAAGATCCTGAGCCAGATCGTGCTGCTCATGGCTAAGCTGCTTAGAGCACCTGCAGAGCCGGGATGCAGCTCCTCCTGCTACACCCCGCTGCATGGCATGTGTCCCTGCTTGAGGACTTCTTGATGAATGACAGCAGCCACAGCCGCTCCTATCTGCAGCCCTGAGAATGAGAAAACTCAGGTCACCATCAGACTGTTTGAGACATTTTCCCACTTTTTTTGAACCACTGGTGCACAAGGCAATGTCCCCGGGGATGCTGCAACACCCCCGTGCAGAGGGCACAGGAGCTGAAGCAGTAATGCTCCCACCGGCCACTGCCCACAAACCGATGTCCTCAACCGGTCGTGCCAGAAGAGATTAATGGGTGGCCTGGTCCATCCTCGCGATGCTCTGTCCACTGATCCGGCCCGTATCTGAAATACACGTGTTTGGGTCATTGATTTCCTGCCCAACGCTACATTGCCCACCTGGCAGGATGTTGGCGTGGCTCTCCAATCATAACAGATTATAAAAGTGAGCATTTTTATCCAACAATACTGCATGTGTACACTCCTTAATTTTCCATGACACCACATCTCAGTTTTACACTACAGGATGAGTTACACTTTTTTCTCCTTTTGGAAGAGTTTAGAGTGAAGGTCTCTACACAATACTTTTCAGTACCAAAATGAAGTTTGTCTCAGAATCCAAAGGTATTGTAAGTCCTTAAATTGTGATCACTACCTTTAAAAAAATAAATAAATAAATAAACAAAACCCCCCACCACATATAAGAGAAAAATCTACCTGGACATAGTTTATCCGTCATATACAGAGATACTTGTGAGCACTCACTATCTCTAAGAATAATATAGAGAGGTGATATTTTCTTCTAAATCAAAACAAACAAAAGAAGCCTTGAAAGTACTTGAGCCACCACTCTTTGAAGTCAAATGAAAACTCTCACTGACTTCAGTGAATCTGGATCAAGCTCAAAGTGTGCATATTTCTGTTTTCCTGAGTCGTGTAAACTCCATCTGTTTTCCAGTCCCTGTGGGGAAATGCCATCTTTCTGTTTTCATTATTCAGTTTGCTCTCTCTGTTGTAGTTTGTACTCAACTCCACCAGTTTTACAAAACACAGTATTTCGTGGTGCGGTGCTCAGCTGTCTCACGGAGGCCTCGGTTCCTATGGCACGACTGGCATCAAGCACTTTTTGAATTTAAAAGAAAACATTATTACACCAGAACCACCTCTTCTCTCTTTACTCTGCAGAACAGGATCCTGCGCATGGGAGACAGTACGACACAGAGCTCCTGAAATTTGTGTTTCGGGTGTGTGCTACCTCCCCCATTTATGCAGGAGATGAAACGTGCCCAAGATGCTCGTGTCTTCCATCCGGACCGCAGGCTGAGCTCAGGGACACGTCCCAGGGCACGCCCCAATGGAAGCAGTTCCATGCAGGACCTTCGGTGCCCAGCTGGTGCCCATGCCCGTGGCCGTGCCCTCCCTGCCCCTAACCCACACTGATGGAGGCCCTGGGCTGCCTGAAAGGGCAAGAGAGGTCTTGCAATGGGGCACTTCCAACTACCTAGCAGATACTTTTTGCCCACGTTGACCGATTTTCCCACAGCCAAGGGCAAATTCCCTTCAAAAACCCAGAGGCAGATTTCATCATGAATATTTGCTCATCTTAAGACAGCAGTACCAAGGTACGCTCAGTGGTTCATCACCTCAGGCCTGACTACATTGACTATGACGGAGGGTTATAAAGCTAACCAGAGCTAGCTGAAAAGCGGTTTCTGTCTTCTGAAGGTGGGTGGCGAGGCCAAAGTTCCTAAAAGACACTACAGATGATCAAAGATGAAGCTGTAGGTCCCCTACAGCCACTGTAACCATTCCATAGCAAAGAGACTTTCAGCTGATGGCTTCAGCATCGTTGACGCCAGAGCTCACAGTGGCTGATATTTTCTGTCGTCATTCATATCTGTGAGTTTTGTAACAGACACACACAAGTGGAGAGGCTGAGGTCAACCAAAAAGCTGAAGAAATGACCCCCAGCACCACAGACCTGCCTGCATCATTTGTGGCAACAAAACTTCTCTGAAAGAGACATTTTCCGTTATGTGGTCTTCCACGCTCCTGTGAAAAGAGCAGAGTTTACTGAAGACTTCAGAGGTCCAGCTGACTGGCAACAGCGATTAATTTAGTCAAATTAATGAAGACATTAGCCCATATACTATCTATGCCCACAAGTACGAGACGACAATACCTCACTCTTTTATGGCACGTTTCATTGGCAAATGGTGCGGTGTTTGCACACCAGGGACCGGCAGCACA
Source organism: Pluvialis apricaria (assembly GCA_017639485.1). Taxonomy (NCBI): domain Eukaryota; kingdom Metazoa; phylum Chordata; class Aves; order Charadriiformes; family Charadriidae; genus Pluvialis; species Pluvialis apricaria. Next base: position 41,048,342 of record CM030013.1, read on the forward strand.
GCGAAGGAGAATGACAGTTTTAGGGCGATGACGGCAGTGGCCAGATGAAGCAGGACTTTGCCACGCCAGGGCACTACTTTATCCTTGGGACACATCTGTGGATGTGGAGCTTTTGCACCCTGGCAGCGCTTCCCTGCCTGCTGTAGAGACTCCGTGGGATCAGCAAACCCTGACCCTGAGGGCCGTCGGCGCTGCCGGTGTCATCCCACCCCCTCGGCAGCAGCAGAACAAGGCGTCCGCTTCGGGAAGCACACAGTCCTCGATCGTGACCTACCCTTGTCTGGAAGGCACAACGAACCCAAGGAGCAGTGGCTACACAGAGCGTATGAGCCCTCAGAAACCAATTAGGTTCTTCATTATCGATGGAACAGAATAAGAGAAAGCTTCGCAGTAATCAAATCAGTGAATAAGGCCCGGGTTCACTACTTCGGTCGGGTATTAACAAGTGAAATCTTGCCTAGATTGTGATTTGAGATGGATTGCTCTAATAATTTTGAAATTATTCTTAAAAGAAAAATTAAAATAGAGACCTCACAGCAAATTTATATACCATTCTTATTTTCAAATACCATTTGTAAAAATTATTTTTGGATCTAGGCGATTTTGAACAATTCAGAAATTTTCATTCAAACATTGGTCTTTCAAAGGTCAAGCCAGGCTCCACTAATAACAACTTGTCCTTGTGGGCAAAGCCCACGAGTGCCCCCGTAGGTACCCTCAGTTCTCTCGTAGAGGCTGTTCTTTATTGTCGTTAAGCTGAGAGGCTACAGCACGTGCCACTTTCCAAAGAGTCTTCATATACAGAAAAATTAAATATCGCTGTCCACACTTCAAAAATACTCAAAATGAGATCAGGAAAGAAGGAAATACGTTACCCCAGATGTGAGTGAGTCCACCAGAAGCAGATTCATTCACATCTGTGTTTACATCGTGTTTACACCATCCCGTCCAACCATATCTCTGTGCACAGAAATGTTTATACATTGCCACGTAAGAGGACATAGTATTAAGGTCAGTCACTGGTTAAGAATGGCGACAGTACTTGGGGATTCACTAAACAAACCTATTAAGTCATGCGGAAAGGTGTTGCAAATTGCTCGAACCAGCATATTTTAGCTATTTATTCCTTTTAGATTACCGAAGTATGCTGAAATAACCTTTTTATAGTACAATGCTTGCTGTAAAGACACATTAGTATACTTTGGCTCTAATGAATACAACAAAACATAAAGTCTTTCTTCTCACAATAATGAAAGTTTTATCATTAAGTAAACGACTGAATTTTCAAGTGAATGCAATGACGCTCAATAGCGCAAAATAATACAGTAAATAAGACGTCAGCAGTCTCCTTCCATTTAGGCCGGGACATGCTGTGAACTGGTGAGCAAACATGGGTGCCTGCTCCCAGTGCTTGTTGGAACAACTGGCCAGGGCCACCACACACCATCTCATTCCTCGCCAGATCTCCTCCACATCCATGCCCACGAAAACAAGGTGAGGTTTCCTCCGCTACCTTTGGTAAAGTACAGTGTGACCAGACACAAGAGCCAGGACTTAGCCCGGAGCAGACAGGCATGGCAAGCCTCCAAAGTCTGAAGAACGGCGAAAAAGAAATAATATTGGTGGAACTGCACTTAGGTGTGTGAAAGCTCTAGACTAAAACCACAAAAAAAACCCTTACAAGCAATTCTCTGCATCAGTTGGTACTGGCAAGGATGGATGACAATGATAACTATGATGAATTGATGCTGTAATTATGAATATATGAAGTTTTATGAGGAGACAACAAATATGTCACTATTTATACACAGCTGAAGAAGCAGTGCCATAGCCCTTCAAATTGTCTGCAGCTTCGGAAATGAGTCATTAATGCAGCCCTGCCCTTTCAGCATGGTTTGCCCAATGCGAATGCTTTTGCACCTGAAGACCATCTAGAATTCCATTCGGAAATGAGGTTTAAAGAGCCAAACATTATTGAAAATATTAAACCATTTCCCTTGTTTGGTAGAAGCCATTCTCACAGAAAAAAAAATAATTTATTTTGCAGAACTTTTAAATAGCATCCTGCAAGACCTCCCTGTGCTGGGGCTGTAAAGGCCTCCATTAACTCAGATGATCCGTTTGTTTCGCTTTATGGCTCCGTTTCCCTCTCTGTCCTGCGCTGGTGGCCCAGAGGGGTTAAAGAGCTGCCAGGGCACGGCCGGGGCGGCCCCGTCCCGCTGCGGGCACTGCTGCGGGGCTCCCTGCGGTTCTTCACCTGGGATTATTTAGTAAAATCCAGAAATTCAGTGAATGCCAGAATATCAGTATCCTTCACAACTTACGGCAGTCTCTGTATTACCTTACCATTGTGCTAGCACTTAAACGGTGACTGTCTTACAGGGAACAACCTAGGAACCAACATTTCACGGTGTTTTTCCTTCCTGTTGCTCAATCAGCCCCTGTTCAAAATCAGACCCAGCGCCCCTCCAGTTCAAGGAACGAGCATCAGTTCAGGAACAGCAGCAATTATCCCCTGCTGTCTTGCTAAACTCCAGGCCACCTCTCTAAAACCAGGACACCACCACCGAGATACCACCTGAAACCACCCCGAGACCACTATTTGCTCCCAGTAGCCTACAGACAAGCACGCTGTGTCCCAGCCAGGAGAAACGGGGCCAGGTAACGGTAAATTCTCAGGCGTGTTTGTACCGACACCTGCACCCCGTACAGCCCAAGCAACGGCTTGTGCACTCCCTAAGCTGAGCTCTAAACACTGTTCATTTGTTTTCTCGTCTGTAGAAGTCACCCTCTGCCATAGAGGACAGACAAAGCCACCTACCCAACCAGCTTCTGGGTACGTGAAGTTCAATAAGATTTCCCCAGGTTCTTCCACTGCTGGGAGTGCACAGCTTCCTACTGATAGAATGGGCTGAGTATAATCCTCATATATTTTATACTGGTAATGGGATCGGTATTGGTTCTTTCGTATCATTAATGCTAGTTATTTAGTATTATTCTATCAAAACTCTTTATATCTCAACCTTTGGGTTCCCTGTTTTTTTCCTGACTCCCCTTCCCGGCTGGGGAGAGGTCACTGCGTGACACAATAATTGTCTAAATGGCAATAAATTGTTGTGGGTTCTTCAAACCATAGCACAGCCCAGGGCACAGCTCCGGGCGCTGCCTTCGCCGTCCCACGCCCTTCACCAGAGCCCTGACCAGGATAACTCACGTCCATCGCTGATCACAACGGGTCGCTGCCTGGGAAGCCCTTCGCTCCGCTCTGCCCAGCCGCCCTCTGGGGTGGAGAGGTAGATCAACGGCCGCAAACCCCCGGCAGAGGGGCAGCTGGCAGCCATGGGGGTATTGCAATTGAAGCCCAAGAGCCACAGGAGCCCCAGCGGGAGCCGCGAGGGCTGCGAGCGCCCACAGCCCCCCGACTCAGCCCACCGCAGTCCGCTGGGCCCCGGCACCACCTGCAGCGACAAACGGGGCTTCTCGGTTCCCTCCTGGGGACACAGAGCAGCATGTCACCCGACACAGCACCAAATGGGCTGCTTCTGCTTTGCTGGGGTTTCTTAACGCTTACTACAGTTTACGTACTACTAATTCATTCATGAGTTCAGACAACAAAATGTGTTAGAGAGCAGAGGGGCATCAGTAATTACGAGCTCTCCCTGTCTTTTACTTAGCCTTAAGCTCCTACATTTGTCAACATGTATAAGGCTTAATTCCAGCTCTCGGAAATTGTTTTAGTGCGCTGGTTTGTACCTGGTTCCCAGCCACAGTTCGCACCACCATCCATCGCCGGGGGAAGGAGTAAACACCTTTGAGGAGGACTCAGCCCATACTCCTCTGGCCACGTGGCAGAGGCAGAGCGAGAGGGTAAATAAAAGCCGCATTCGCAGGGACGGTTCCACGAGCGCGCGCTGGCAGGCAGGGCAGAGCAGCCTGCGGGGACGCAACACTGACAGTCTCCCACAAGTAGTCTAAATTTGGGTTTTTCAACCAGCAGGACGCCAGCAACGCTTGCATCCAGCGTGGATTCTCAAAGTTGAGACAGAGATGTGGGCTTTTCTGTTTATCACAAGGACTGATGTATTTCTGCGCGATAAAGCAGCTCCTGGGAAGCGCTATTGTTTGCCTTACCATTTATCAGGAGAGAACAGTTTAATGTTTTGGTAGAAGGCACAAGTGAGTATCTCTTCAGTGATGAAGGAAAATAAGCTTAGTGCTAAGGCAAATAGAAAATATTGATCTATCTTCAGGTACTGCAGCTGAAAATCTTTTGTAAAACGTATCTTCTCCCACCCCTGCTGATCAGGGTCCTTTGTCTTTTACCAACTAATTCTCTGCGGTGGAAACTTTAACCTTGAACACCGAGAAGAAAAAAAAAAAGGCGGGGGGGAGAAAAAAACCCCAAACATACATGTGCATCGACAACATTGGCGCTATGAAGTATTGAGGCCCTGCAAAGACGCAGCTGGGGGGAGACTCCTCCGTCCCCGCTGGCGGTGGGACCCCCGCCCCGCAGCACAGGAGGGCTCCGGGCAGCACAGGCGCCCCGGGCTGGTGCGGTTTTGCTGCCACTTGAGGCAGTGCCTAAGTAATACGAATGTTCAAGAGTATTTGTTCCCTTTCCTCATCACTTGCATTCACTGTTACAGGTCAGAAAAACCAGTACCTCGAGTACGCCCCATTCCTGGGACACCAGATCTTCACTACTTTAACTTACTTTGGGAAATCACGTTTTCAGATTCACTTCTTGGTAAGACCTCTGAAGCTGTATAGGAATAAGGAGAAAAAATTACCTATTAGGCAAAACCAGCAGCTTCATAAATCTGAATCTCTGGGCTCCAGCCTGCTGTTAGATCGTGCCCCCATCAGAGCTGTGGCCCCGTCCTTTGTCACCGGTCAGCCACCCGTATTAGCCCATCAATTTCTACATAAAACTCCCAGAGGCGTGACGCAGCGCTCGAGAGCAGCACATTCCCCAGTCGGTGCTCACCCCCCACCTCCGGTGCCCCGTTTGCAGCTGCCAGGACAGCCCTGGCCCTGAGCGCGGCCCGGGGCAGCCGTGTGAGGGGCTGCCTGGCTCCGTTTGCTGCCCTCTGCGCCGGCGCTGCCCCCGCCGGCCTCCCGGCCTCCGCCGGGCACTGCCACGAGCCCTCACCGCCAGCGTGTGTGTTAACTGCAAACCAGACTCTTAAACCCTGCTGTCTCCCGTGGCCCGTTTTCCTCTGCGCCACCTGGGACAGACTCCCCGTCTTTGCAAGGGAGGCTGCCCGCGGTGTCACAGCCGGGAGGAGCGAGCGGGACGTCAGCCCGCCTCGAGGCACACATGGCTAATTATGGAAATCGGCAGAAAATGTGACAAATATATACAACGGCTGAAAAAGAAGAATTGCTAATAGCATAGAATCATAGCATCACAGAATGGTTTGGGTTGGAAGGGACCTTAAAGGCCATCCAGTCCACCCCCTGCCCTGGGCAGGGACACCTCCCCCAGCCCAGGGTGCTCCCAGCCCCGTCCAACCCGGCCTTGGACACCTCCAGGGATGGGGCAGCCACAGCTTCTCGGGGCAGCCTGCGCCAGGGGCTCACCATCCGCACAGGCAAGAATTCCTTCCTAATACCTAGTAATTGTAGCTTCTTACATCCTTCCTGTGAGTGAGGGATGGAAAGACGATCAGCTCTCCTCCCCACGAGTGGGCATCACTAAACAGGCTGCAAGCAGAGCGCTGGCATCAGGCGGCATGGAGATCTGACAGGCAAAACCCCCGAAGGGCTGGGGAAGGAGTCTGGGAAGCACTGCTTGTCTCACTGAGACAGTGCCATAAGCCTCCGACTCATCTAGAATTAAGCCAAGGCTAAAATGGAAGGAAAATGAAAGAATTGGAATAGGCGGGCTGCAGCGGCTCTCCGGCAGGCACTGACATCTTATGCTGCGCAGGACGGACGCGGCGGACCTGCAGAGCCACGTGCAATGCACGCAGGACGGTCACCAAAACAAACCCAAAGGGGCACAAACACAGCCCAAGCAAATTCAACCCTTACTTAAGCAAATTGTCAATCAGCGCCCTGAAGCAGGCAATCAACTCCAATTCAAACCAACACTTGAAAAGCTTCCTGTTTATTACAGCACTCATGATTTGGGATGGGATTTTTCAGGCCAGCTTGTTTGTATCTCCTCTCTGCTTTTATTAAGAGCAGGCCTGTGCCATAATATTGTTTTTCATACTCTCATACCACTGACAGCACATCCATCATTCTTCATAATTGCATCTAACAAATATTGATTTTGTCTCCAAAAGAGTAAACAGAAATATTAAAGTGCTTTTGCAGAAGGCAAAAGCACTAGTGGAAAGCATATTTAAACAGACCGAGGAGGATGAAGCCCGCATCTTGTGACGGAGCATATGGCTGCAAAAAAGCAGCACCAATTTACACTGGCTTAATAATGTAGCAAAACAGCATATCGTGCTGAATTGGGCGACCGAGCTCTGTGCCAAGAAAACGCCGTCGATCCAAGTGGAAGCTTCAGTCCATTCAGTCTCAAACATAAGTGCATCCAAGCATTTTCACAATCCTTCCTGAATGGGAGGAAATAACTGAATTTTAGCCTCAGAAAACTATTAAGGCTGATTAAATGTGTTGCTGGGCTGCATTTGCCGTAAAGCAGAGCCCAGGCTGCCGCCGTGCTCCCCGGTGCCGAGTGCCCCGGCGCTGCTGCCGGCCACTCTCGCCCCAGCACAGACGCAGCGCGGCGGGCACCCGGCATCGCAGCAGCCGCCGCAGTCCCTGCCCGGCTGGCACAGCCCTGCTTCCCCAGCCGCTCTTCCCTTCAGAGGCATTGCGGTGGATGGAGTTCAACCCAGCTGGGAACCAGTGGTGTTCCCCAGGGATGGGTACTGGGGCCGGTTCTCTTTAATATCTTTATCAAGGGCCTGGACGGGGGGTTGGAGTGCACCCTCAGTAAGTTCGCAGAGGACACCAAGCTGGGCGGGAGTGTGGATCTGCTGGAGGGTGAGATGGCTCTGCAGAGGGGTCTGGCCAGGCTGGACCGATGGGCTGAGGGCAGTGGTGTGAGGGTCAACACGGCCAAGTGCCGGGTCCTGCCCTTGGGTCACACCAACCCCATGGACGCTACAGGCGTGGGGCAGAGTGGCTGGAGAGCTGCCCGGTGGAGAAGGCCCTGGGGGTGTTGGTGCGCAGCCGGCTGGGCATGGGCCAGCAGTGTGCCCAGGTGGCCAAGAAGGCCAATGGCATCCTGGCCTGCATCAGGACTAGTGTGGCCAGCAGGACTGGGGCAGCGATTGCCCCCAGTCCTCGGCACTGGTGAGGCCCCACTGCGAGTGTTGTGCTCAGTTTTGGCCCCTCACAACAAGACAGACTTTGAGGTGCTGGAGTGTGTCCAGAGAAGGGCAGCGGAGCTGTGAGGGGTCTGGAGCACACGTCTGGTGAGGAGCGGCTGAGGGACCTGGGGGTGTTCAGCCTGGAGAAGAGGAGACTCAGGGGAGACCTCATCGCTCTCTACAGCTCCTGAAAGGAGGGTGCAGCGAGGGGGGTCGGTCTCTGCTCCCAGGGAACAGGCGATGGGACAAGGGGAAACGGCCTCAAGTTGCGCCAGGGGAGGTTTAGGATGGATATTAGGAATAATTTCTTCACCAAAAGGGTTGTCAAGCACTGGCACAGGCTGCCCGGGGCAGTGGTGGAGTCGCCATCCCTGGAGGTATCTAAAAGACGGGCAGAGGTGGTGCTGAGGGACGTGGGTTAGGGGCGGGCTGGGCAGTGCGAGGGTAACGGTTGGACTCAATGGTCTTAAAGGTCTTTTCCAACCTAGACACTTCTTTGATTCTATGACATGACATCATTGCACTCTTTCAGCATCGTCCCCTCTCCCGCTTTGGAGGTTCGCTCCGTTTGGCGGGTGTGCTCGGCAGCGCCAGCCCGCTGCCCCCGGGACAGGCGGCCAGGCTGCAGGCAGCATCGGGCACGGCTGAGCCGCGGCAGAGCGGCTGCCCAGCACTTGCTCAGCTCCCGTGGGCTCTAAACTCGCGTGAGACTTTCAGGTTGGTTTGCCTCGGTGACTCCTTCCTCTGCATAACTGAACCCGACCCGACCTGCCAAAGAAGAGCCTTTGCCTTCAAGCAGAAGAAATTCCCGCCCAACCCCTCCTTCGGCAGCACCCTGAGGTCCTTAACGCTCCCACCCCCGGCGTGCTCGCAGGAGCCCTGCGCCGCGCCGGAGGTGGTGCTGAGCAGGGGGCAGGCCAGCCCCGGCGGGGAAAACCTCCCAGCACCCGCTTTACCCACACCGCAAACAAAATTTACTCAAGAGAGGTTTCCAAAAACGTCCTTCAACACTGGCACGGGGTCAGCCACAGCTTTCGAAAGCTACTGCGTGCCAGGCAGGGGAAGAAACACCGCCAGCCAACCAGCAAGCCTTAAAGAGCTTCTTAATAAATAAAACCCAGAAAGCTCTTCATGCACAAGACCAAAAATGGAAGGATTCTGGCAAAACATCCAAGTTCAACACATAGGAAGAAAAAAAATTTAAAAAAAAAAAAGAATCTGTAAATCAGGAAAGAAAATATAATTATTTGCAAAATGGCAGATTACTACACAGACAACAGCAGTCTCCTTGCATGTTCCCTTCGGTAAATTAACCTCAGTAAGGAGAAGGAATCGAGTATCTATATCCGCTTGAACCAAAAAATAAACACATGTATCTAATTGTCTTAGACCTGATTTATGGGAAGAAATATCAGAAGACTGCAATGGAAAAGAATCATCAGCTGTAAGTTTTTGTGACTTCGGGGAAATGAAAATACACGAAAAACATGTGAGGATGGAAGAGCTGGTGGTGCCTTTCTCTTTCTGAACGCTGAGGAGGGCTTAAGAAATATCTGGCTTTGGGGAGAATTGGGGGTTTGTTTGTGGGTTTTTTTGTTGTTTTTTTAAAGTGAACAAAAATCTTACACCGAAAAAGAAAAACATTTCTTTGGTATGCAGCACTTTTTATGAAATATTGATGTATTAGCTAACCAGTAGTTAATTCGTAACTAGTAAATACTGTTTACGCAAATCCCCTAGCAATCAGCAGCACCGCTGCGGGGCGGTTACGGCACGGGCTATGGCAAAGAAGGGCTCCCGGCTGTAGCGGCCCCTCCGCGGCCGCTCCTGCTGGGCCCGGGGAACGCAAACTCACACGCAAGGAGACGGCGGAGATGAGGCAGTTGTTAACAACAGGTACCGGCGCGGGTAACAGTTACAGCATCTCTCTGACAGGTATCAGCACCGCAATCACTTTAATTACAGCAGGGCTGGCGCAGCCCCCTTTCAGAAAGAAAAACAACTCCCAACTACGGTCGCACGAGACTCCCTTCTCGACGAGCGCGGTGCTGAAATGAGAGCCAAGGCGGCAGAAATCTTCCGAGGTTCCCCGAAACACAAAAAGCCATGCGAATTCCCCTTTTGCTGCCTGTGGGGTTCCCGCAGAGCGGCAGCCCCGGCAGCGCGAAGCCACGGGGCCGTTGCCGGCCAGGCAGCGAGGGAGGGATGGAGAAACCCGCGGCGTTCGCGTGGACACGGCCGGCTCAGCCAGAGCCCAGTGCAAGTGTGGAGCAAAGCGTAAACCTGGGTCGTCCTTGTCAAGGCAGATGTTTAGCACTACCAGTGCTTAGCGTTAATCTTTCCCTTGGAAAGCCTCTGGGAAGGCACAAATCAGCCCCAGCGCGTATATCCGTGTACGTGAGAGCCCAGCAGCTGGAGGAGAGAGCAAAACCACTCCAACGGAGCGCGACGGGGGTCTCCCGTGCGCGGGGTGCTGCCGTCCCAGGCAGGGGCTGCAGGAACGGGCGCACCAGCGCTTTGCACCTCGCGTACACCCAGCTGGAGCGCCGCGGCAGGCAGAGCCCCCCAACGCGCCACGGGAGGCGCCTTTCGCGTGGGCAGGGGTGCCCAAAACTTCATGTAAGGACCTGAGTCTCTGTACGCAAAAGTAGGATTTTCAATAAAAACAGCAGAGGAGAGCAGCTCGGGAGCTCTGGTCAGCGCCCGGCCCGCACTATACGGCCATCACACATCTTAATACTTTTCCGTTTATTTTAACGATACCAGTTCGTGGAACCGCTCCTCCCAGCACGCACTTCGGGGCAGGTGCAGGTGGCATCGCCCATCGCCGTCAGGCGGGTAAGCACCGTGCTCTGAAATGACCAGGACACTACCACCCCTGCGCTGCAGCCTGCAGCTCAACGCGGGGAAGACAAGAACTGATATTCCTGCCCTCGCTAAAGGTCAACGTAAATTTTAAAAAAGATAATTCCCAGAAATACGGAGGCCACCTTGATATATCTTCACTAGGAACAAATATAAGCAGCACATTTCCACTTCTTACGTTATAGTTTCAGTCGCTGAATATAAAGCAGCAGCCCGCTGTGTCACAGCTATACAACCACCTCTCCGCTCCTGAAAGCAAATATAGGTTCTGGCTGTATGCCTGTCCCTCTCTCTCCCCTCTGCCTTCCCAAGGGACTGAAAGTGCTACAGAGCAGAAGATGTTTTAATGAGCCAACATTTTATTTTCTTGAGGATTTTTCAACAATTTTTCTGGAGGAAGCTTAAATTCTCTAGGAGCTACTACTTTCAACAACAACGCTTTGGGCAACACGCTCAGATAGTTATTTCAGCCAGAGATGCTCCATTTGGAGAAAATTATAAGAGGGGGAAAAAAAAATCTCTAAAATCAAGCAAGCAGTGTAATGGCGTGCAATAAACAACAATTTCAAAAAAAAGAGAAATCTTTCTAGAGAAACTTGATTGACTCTCCTGACAGCATTACAGAGTTGGGAGATAAAAAGAAAAATTACACATTTGAGTTGCAGTAAAGTATTGGATATTGTGTCTCACTGCATCTTGATTGCTAACATGGTTTGAATTGTTATGGATGGAAAATACCACCACGCTGGAAACGAGGAGAAAGCGAAAAAGCAAGGGGGCAAGGAGACGGAGCAGTTCACCGCCCAGGGTTCCCAGCACGCCCGCGACCCCAGTACCAGTGCCCGCCGAGGCCACCCCGCACCGCCGCCTCCGGCATTCATGGAGAATTCACGATCTGACCGGGAAATCAAACCCCCATCGCACAAACATTCGGTAAAGAGAAAGTGATAGCACATCAGGATAACGCTAAAGATTAATACTATCAGTTAAAAATAACTAAATTTAAATGTTAGGATGGAATTCTCAACATGAAACAAACGGACATTAATAAAAGATTAGACAAGAAATTCAACAGAAGTCACTCGGGAGACAAAAAGTTCCTTCTTTGCAAACAGACCGTTTAAAAAGCTGATCATTATCTGATCCAGCAGCCTCCCGAGCCAGTGAAGGTCACTGGGAGGAAGCCAAAAAGGGATAGAGGAATATCACATTTCTGAGCACATCCTTTTCCCAGAAAGGCCAGGAGCTGCAGTCAGACGGCACACGTGGAACAGACCAAGACGGCTGTCTGCAAAGCCCCATTAGCCGGGAACTGCCGCGCCGGAGAGCGCGGGTGGGACAGAAAGGGCTCCGCGCCGCGGACGCTCCCCACGGCACCCAGTGGCACCTCGGGGGCCGGAGAGGCAGCAAACGCTTTATGCTCTGTCGTCTTCTCCCTATTCCTCCAAAACGCCTGGATGAAGGGGTGAATAACAGATGGGGCATTAAGTACCCAAGTAAAAGAACTATATGTATCGCTCCATTAAAAACAAGCTGCTTTTTTAAGCCAAGCTGGTACCTCCTTTTCAGCAGGGGGTGCTGAGCCCGACAGTCAGTTTGACTGATATCGTCCCCATCACCTCCACTGCTTTGATCTCCCTCATCACTTGAGAAGTGTCCATTTGGAAATACATAATAAAAATTTATTTAAAAAACTTTCCCTGATTAATTAATCTATTGCAACAACAGCTTTCAGGTTAATCAGGCACAGAACTGGCGTAACCACAGAACAACGCTCGGACAGTGCGCAGATGTTAATTTGTCGCAGGAAGACGAGCGTGTGCCTGCAGCGCCGAGCGCCCAGCCGTGCCCAAATCCGCTGCGGACGAGGACGGGGCTGAAGCCCGCCGGGCCCCGGGGAGAAGGGGATTGCACAGCAAGAAGCTGCTCGGGGGGGACGAGCCGAGTTTGCCGGTCGCCTAGGGCTGCCTTCGCCTCCCCCCGTGCGCTCAGACCCGAGAGCCGGGTGGCACCGAGCCCGTCGGTGACGCCCGCCGCTGTGACCCATGCTCGGGGTGCTGCTCCCTGGCACCCCCCGACCCTGGGGGCAAAGTTCCCTTCTCGCCAGTGAGCGAAGCCCCCCCAGGGCAGCGGGGCCGGCGGGCACAGCCCCCGCTCCGCTCCGCTCCGCTCCCCACCTCCCGCCCTCCGCCTCCGCTCGCCCTTCCGTCTGCCCTCGCGCTGCAAAGCCGCTGCTTCCCAGCACCCCTGGGACCCCAGCGCGAGAGACCTGCCGCGCGTTAGGCCACCAGGCAAGTTAAATGCAACAGTAAATAAAAATAATTATCATGGAATCACAGAATCACAGAGCAGTTTGGGTTGAAGGGACCTTCAAAGGCCATCGGGTCCAACCCCCTGCCCCGAGCAGGGACATCTTCCACTGGATGAGGCTGCTCAGAGCCCGCCCAGCCTGACCCACCCTGCTCAGCATCGGCGAACACCGGGGACACACCGGCGTCCTCGCCCGTGCTGAAGCTGCCCTTTGGGAGACGGCATGCCGCCGTCCTGGCTGCACTGGGGAACTGCCCGATGAGATACTTCATACCCAATGAACAACAGCAACAGCTTTGGAAGAAGCAGATGTTTAAGACCAGTGGAGACCACCAGGTTTTCCACCTTGACCTCTTCCATAACCGAGATTAAATTTCACCTGGACACCCTGCATTAATCCCATGCACTTTGGGTCAGTCATAGACTCATAGAATGGTCTGGGTTGGAAGGGACCTTGAAGATCATCAAGTCCAACCATCAGCCCAACACTGCCCAGCCCACCACTAACCCACGTCCCTCAGCACCACCTCTGCCCATCTTTTAAATCCCTCCAGGGATGGTGACTCCACCTCCGCCCTGGGCCGCCTGTTCCAAGTCTCCGGGAGCCCAAGTGCATGCCCCAGAGATGGGGAGGGAGCCGAGTGCAGATGGGGGGATCCCCCCACAGCGGGGACAGGAGCGGTGGCTGACACAGCCCTGGGCCACCGGGCAGCGGGACCCCCGGCAGCCTCAGCCCCGTCCCCAGAGCAGAGCCACCGCTCCACCTCCTCTCCCACCACACCCCTGGTAGCAGCCAAACCAGCCCAGTTTCTTTCAGAGGGGTAACAAAGCGGTTCACCGCTTTCAGATCAGGATAACAATTAGGCTGCGTTGGAAATCAGAGGCACCGCTCTGGCTTCAGAAATCACAAATAAATTACTACACCTGTTCCCACCCGCAGGTGCAAGTGCACCTCGCACGGCCGTGTGGGAGCAGCAGGGAGGCAACGTGGGTCTGTGCCAAACCCGGGGCCGCGCGGGGTGGCCGGCTCCATCGTGCCGCCCAGCCGGCTGCCCCCAGAGCAGCGGGACAGGGCCAGGACCGAGCAAGGAGCCCGGGGGACCAGCAGCGCGGCTGGGACGGCAGCCAGCCTGGCCGCCCTGCGGGGACAGCGTCAGCGCCACCTCCACCTGCTCCCAAGGAGCACGACTGAGTCGTGCCCGCCTTTGCCTGGCTCAGTTGTAGCAAATTTTTCATATCAATATTCACAGGGGTCATTTTACCGCTGAGAAAATACATTCCTGGGCGAGGAGGAGGACTGGACTCCCATCGTGTTTAGTTGATGATCCAAAGTTCACATTCATTTAGAATCAGAATCACAGAACGGATTCGTTTGGAAGGGACCTTAAAGCTCACCTAGTTCCACCCGACCTGCACTATTTTCCATAGTGAAAAATTGCTTCCTAATATCTAATCTAAACCTGCCCTCTTCCAGTTTGAAGCCATTCCCCCTCATCCTATCACTCCATGCCCTTGGAAAAAGTCCCTCCCCAGCTCTCCTGGAGCCCCTTTAGGCACTGGAAGGGGCTCTGAGGTCTCCGCGGAGCCTTCTCCTCTCCAGGCTGAACCCCCCCTCTCCCAGCCTGTCCTCCCCGCAGAGGGGCTCAGCCCTCGCAGCATCTCCGGGCCCTCCTCTGGCCCCGCTCCACCAGGTCCACGTCATTCTTGTGTCGCGGGCTCCAGAGCTGGATGCAATATTCCAGGTGGGGTCTCCTGAGAGTGGAGTAGAGGGGCAGAAGCGTTTAAACTTTTTGGCCATCACTGCCTTCTCCGTAACGCAATTCACATGTAGTCGCTTCCTTACCCTGAACGCTGTCGCAGGGAGAACTGGATGCCTTAGAAGAATCAGCAATGAGAGCAGAAAAAATCCAGATTTTGACTAAAACTATGGGTTTTAGGGAACCACAAGCGGTTCCCTGAGTTTCTATCTATATTATTTGAGGGATTCATCACTTTTTAGAGTCCTTATTCCCTTGAGGTATCTAATGGTACATTTTTAAAAGACACTTGCACATAACGTCCATAAGCTCGAGCTACTGTCCAGCTTGAAATTCACATTGGTCAAACACCTTGAGGAACGTCAATGGCAATGACTTTCTCATGTGTGTATCTGCAGATGCATTAGGCAGTGAACATACCCATATTTATCACTGACCACAGTAATTAACTGTGTGTCTGACGTTTGCTTTGGTAAAGACAATAACTGGAATAGATGTAAAAGCAGAACTTTAAACATGCAGTCTGTTACGGGAAGCGCTGTCAATCCTATTTCCCCTGCTGAGGTGCGGCACACCTGTAATTTGGCATTTCTTTTAGCTGCTGCGCAGGAACGTCTCTTCCCAGCCAGCGCCGTAACAGCCGTGCCGAAGCCCGGGCTCTGCTCACAGGCCTGCGGGCGCTGCGCGGGCAGGCAAAAGGCTCGTTAATTGAATGACGGTTCCTTCGAATCCCCGCCTGTGCACTGCATTCACTGTGCTTTAAACACAAATATAGAAAAGAGCATCAAAGTAGACAAGCAAGCAAGGAAAACCCAGCAACAGCCCGTTCCGAGAGGTGGCCTTTTGCCGAAGCCTGGCAGCGCACCGCAACACCCGGGGCACCCGCCACCCCTTCAGCTCTGTTTCAGGGCATCAGTATCGACAAGTTCTTTAAGACCATACGTAACAGATAACAAACCCCACAGCTGGAGGTCCCCATCTTTTTTTTCTTGATTGCTGGGAATGTCTAATTGCTCTATTTTATTTCCATATCCGTCTCAGAGGCAGCCTAATGAACGATTGGTAATGACACAGCAAAACTGTAGGCTCGGCCCCGGGTAGCCGGCGTGCCAGGCACCCTGCGGACCCCTGCGCTGGCTGCAGAAGCAGCTCTCCCTGCAAGCTCTGCTGCTCTTATTCAAGTACAGATCCCTTCCAGAAAACCCATATATTAGAATCAATGTTTCTTCCCAATCAGCTTCTAGCCCGCTAATAAAATACTAACCCGGTACGCCTCTCTGGGATTTGCTAACTCATGGCCAGTGCTGCTCAACGCTTTACGACCTTAAGTGATACGGAGAGCGCCAGCGGTAAAGCCAGCGGTGACACGGGACGTGTACCTGAACCGAACGGCGGATGCTCATGTGTTTCTGTGCTAGAAAAGCCAGGAGTGAATTTATGCATTTTTCTGTCTAGATCATAGGGTACAAAGTCTTCCCAAGTTCATCATCTGATACTTGTGCTTTATCACAACCTCTCGCTCTCTCCTCTGATCTGCCTTTTGCATTTCCTCTCCTGTTCCACTCCTGATTCTTTCTCAATCCTTCCTATAAAGAAAGGCTGAAGAATGGGTAGGAAATGGCCACAGTGGCAGAAAGTCAGGTTCCCATCTGCTCTTACGGAGGCAGATGAGAACATTTTTCCAGTTCCAATACGTTAAACTGGAAGGAAAAAAAAAGCCGTTTTAAAAATCTATATTAAAGCTTTTATCCAATTAATATTTCATTACAGATGCACGGGAGGGACTAGTCACCCCTTGATCGTTTCATTCTAAAAAGCTACAGCCAGTTTGAATTTTAAATTCCTACTTTTTAATAAGAAACCTTTGTAAGTTACTAATTAAAAAAATAATTTAAGGAAATGTTTTTTCCTCGATTGGATTGTTCTTCTTATTGCTTTTTGCAGTGTGATGAACAAATATTTAAACCACGCTAGCTTCCTGGCAGTTGCTCTAACTGGAGCAGAGCCTTCTAAATGGCAATCTACCCTAGATCATCAAGCAGTCAACAAATTGAAAACAGTCTTTGTTCTTTTATTAAAAATCTGACAAATACATTTTTGATAACGAAGGCAGCGGGGGAAGGCGGGACGCCGGTTTCCACCCGCGCTGGAGCGCTGCCCTCTGTCGCCTGTCCCGCGGGTACCGACCCCCGGAGCCGGGGCTGCCCGGGGGTGCCCCGCACCGCGGCCAGGCCAGCGGGGAGCCAGGGCTCCGCACAGCCCCTGCCTTGCCGGGAACGACGCTGCGTCCCCCCCAGCAGCCGGGGACGTCCGTACCCGGGTCGCGGCCCGAAGCGGGGACATCAGACCAGCACAATCAAGCAAGGTTTGTGTTTGCGCAACTGGTGGAAAGCACCAGAGTGTTTCATCATCCGAGTTGGGCCAAAATGGAAAAGTACCTGATAAAAGTCACTTATGTTGGACCCTACACACAGCCACCCTGGCGAGACCCTTTTTCCTCTCCTGGATGGCAGCGGGCTGTGACCGGCACCCCCCGGAGCTGGGACACTGCTCGGGCCGTTCAAAGACCGTCTGCCGACACAGCCGGCGAAGGGCCGGGGCGAAGCCAAACTTCTCGAGGCTCAATTAGCGCCCGCTGAGGAACACCAATGCACAGTGAGTAATGACTCTAAACTCGAGAAGAGGGAAATCTGGACCTTGGGCCAGCCTCCCCCACCGCCTCTGCCTCGCCGTGCTCCAGCACCCACGCCAGCCTTCGGGAGTGGCGGGGTCTACGTATCGCACTGCCTCCAAATATTCCTGCCTGTCTGTGTGTGTGCCACTCCTCGAATGGCGTGCGTCCCGATGTTCCGTGTTTATACACACGCACATATATCTTCAAGGTCCCTTCCTTTGATCTCTCCCTCTTTGATCTTTAAGGTCCCTTTCTACTCCAACCATTCCACGGTTCTAATAATATGTATTTTGATTTAGGGTGCCCTCTAGTAAGTAAGTGTGAATCTTGTCATTCTTGAACCCATAATTAAGTAGCTGTTTTAATTATAACATATTCCACCAAATCACCTTGTTAATCCTTAAATTGGTTCATGATTAAGTGCTGCTAAAATTCAACCTTTTGATCCTCCTCAAACCATTAATAAATCTTGAATCGCTGCTAAATCATAACCGTGTCGAATATTCAACGGGCGACAGCCGTTACAGGGCTGCAGGAGGCACGGGGACGCGCCTCCACGGGCGGCTTTTCCCGAGGAAGGTTTGCTGGGCGAGGGGCCGGGACCCCGACCCACCAGAGGGGCCGCCGAGCCGCCCCGCGGGGGAAATCGCCCCTCAGCCCCTCCTGTTCCACCGGGGAGCGGGGAGCGCTGTGCGACGGGCGCCTCTGCGAAACAGCCCTCTCCTCTGCTCCTCACGGCCGCACTTACACCGACCGCTCGGCTTTCCCTCCACAAGAGGCAAACTCCCTGTCGAGCGCCCGCCCCGCCAGCCCCGCTCACCCAGCGCCGCGGCTCGCACAGACGCATCGCGGCACCGCACGGTGCGCTGAGGTCCTCGACGAAGTGGAGGAGCCATTGAAAGAAGGGGATGGCAAACCAGGAGAGGGAATATCGGCGTGCAGCCGCCGAGCTATCTCTGCAATCAGATCTATTACCTACATTTGTAACAGCGATGGATTTTCCCAGGAACAGTTCTCCCCGCGCCGTGCCAGGAAGGCTCCCCAGCACCCCGGAGCCGGCTAGACAAACACGCTGGGGCGAGACGCTCACAGCAAATTGATTCTTACGGTCAATATTGAGTGTTGAAGGGTCAATCACCAGCACACGGCGTGTCTCTGTTAAGAATAAGCCCAATGCTAAACTCATCACTCAGTTTCTCCAGGAGCAACAAGTCCTCTGTATCTCTGCAGATCAGACACTTCCCATTCAGTAGTTAATTATGGGAGTGAGTACCCAATTTAGTCCACCCAGATTGAAAGAAAAACGCTAAACTGATGCAGTTTAAGTAAGATTAACGTGGGGCTGCCTACCAGCTACCGATGCAGACAAAGAGAAGCAAGATGTTCTCCAGTGAGGGGCTCCAAGAGAAGAAATCAGTGACCGCCCTCTGCTCCGCCACTGACCCTGTCCCCAGGCAGCTCGTCTAAACCTCCTGCGCTGCCCGGGGAAAACGAAGGAGCGCACACCGACTCGGCTCCCCAGCGCCAGGGGGAACGAGGAGACGCTCCTACAACACGCCAGAGACATACTGCTGAAGGAGAGCCCAAGCTTGTGCCATTCCTTGTTACAGTTATTCCTCACGGTTCAAGGGATGCCGCCGGTCCCCATGCTGGCGCAGAGCACCAGACCCGGCCACCACGCTCCGCCACCGCTGCCCGTGCGACAGCGGCACCTGCAGAGCCACAAGCTTTGCTGTGAGCGGTAAAATAAACGTTCCTGGTCTTGATGACAGCCAAAGACCTCCGATTGCTCAGCACCGTGGGAGCCAGCCCAAGGGAAACTAAACCTCCTCACATAAAGCAACCGTGCATGGCCAGGCGTGCCGGCCTGCTGCCCGCAGGCGCCTATTGATCCCCAAATTCAACTAGAAATTGTAAAGGCAAAGCATGAGTTTGTAAAAAAATATGTATTTACGGTAGGTTAACGAGATCAGCCTGGGCAATCCCACAGTGCACGTGCTTCAGCCCACGTCCAGCTCCGCTGGAACGCCTGGGAACCAGACCGCACACCGACACCACCCATACGCCGGGAAGGTTCCTCGCACGGATAATTATCAGCCGCTCTCCAGGCTAAGCTAAAGCTCCCCAGTGTGCCGTAAAGTAAGTTTTGCGGTCTTAGTCCCCTCAAGACCTCCTATATTCCTCAACACTCCACTGAAATTCTTCCACAAACATCATTTTACAATTGCTTGTGCACTGGAAAATACTTTTCTCATTTAAAAGCAGCAATGCTGCCGTTGGATCCAGGCTTTGCTCTGTTACCTCTCAGAGAGATCCTCCAAGGACTTGAGGGAGACTGTTTTGGGTCTTTACTTGGAAAGAGAACAGAGGAACCTATTTTAAAAATATGATTTCTGAGTGAGGCCCTCTGAATTTGGGGGTTTTCTTCTAACAGCGGCCCAAGGTGATTCTCCCGTGCGGGGGGAGGTGACGCAGAGCGCTGCCTCGCGCACCCGGTGGCCGCCCGGGCACGAGATGGCCCCGGCCAGCGTGTCCCTCCTCCAAAGACACTGCAACAGATTCTCAGCAGTTTTCCTTCCAGGTGCAGGAATTCCGAAAGCCATTTTTCTCTTCACAAAACGCTTCAGGACGGTACTATGCAGCTCATTGAATGCTCCATACAATCCCACAAGACTTTTGCTCACCTTTTCCACCAGCATCCACCTTTTTTCCCCCCCTCATAATATTACATTTTTTCTTGGTCTTGATTAGTTTTCCAGTCCTTTAACTTCATAATTCTACTTAGGGCTGTTATTCTGGGGCATTTTGTGTAATTTGATTATCGTCTAATCTCAGTTCCCCTCGCCAGAGCACACAGCTTGTGTGCTGTCTCCAGTAACTCCAGTACCGTGCAGTCAGGCAGGCTCAATTATAAGTTTGTTGGCAAACTTTTAATAAATCAATACACAAAGAAATCAGTAAAGTTTGCAATTTACTGAATCCTCCTCTTTTTAGGTATAATTAATCTTGGACTGGATCTTCCTTACAGTAAAAGCGAACAGACGTCTCTCAGTTAATGCTATTGTTATTTTCAATTAACTGCCCAACACGGCTCAGTTTGCTAACAGCAGCCTTCATCAACGTGCACACGTATCACCTAACCAACTCTAATAGCAGCAAACCTGTGTATTTCAGACATAGTTCAAAAACTGTTGTTGCTTTCACTTCACTCAGTTTCTAGTGTTTTGAGCTTTTCAAAAATATCCCTGAAATTTGGCTGCTCAAGCAGAAAACACTGCCGTTTCGCTGACCCGAGGGTCACTCTGCAGCTCACCAACGTCCCGTGTATCACCCTCCGCAGCCCGGCACCCGAGCACGCTCTGATCTTAGCTATGACGCTTCAAACCCAACATTAAATGCAGTGATGAATCCTTAAACCAATATCATTGGGAGCATAATCTGATTCTTTGCAGCATGCCGATAATAAAGCGTCTCTGCTTTCATAAACCCCCGTTGTGGGACACTGTGTTAGCAAGACTCAAAATGAGACAAAATAATTCACACAGGACACAAAACGCTGCAGGATTCATCAGGCACTGTATTATAATCAGGTTTTAGGCAAGAAAGATGCATCAACAGAACTGACATGAAAAGCAACGGATTAACTCTTTTCCTAACTACAGTTGCCCAATTCTTTGCCGTTGAAAACCATCCCATCCAACGAAGAGCGAAGGTGTCTTGCGCCCACGGGGCAGGGAGGTAACCCGGGGGCTAAGGCAAGAGCCGCCTTCCCGGCGGGGCGTGTGGCTGCCCACACCAGGCTGGCAAGGTGTGAAGTACCAGCGCGGAGAGGTGGCGATGGGCGCAGCGTCAGCAGCAGAGTGACTCCAGCGCCCGGCTGAAGCCTCCGCGCACGCCACAGAGCGCTGGGCACTGCAGGAGCGCCGGCTGGCTCCGACTGCAGCCAGGGCCTGCCGCGTCCCTCCCTCGGGCACTGCGGGCTCTCTCCAGATCCCTTCCTTGCACGGAGAGACCCAGAGAAACCCCTCCGCGGCGCCGAGAGCCGCCCCTGGCCCCAGACGGTGCGGGGCTTGGCTCCTCGCCTCCCACGGCGTGCATCTCCCCCGCACACCACGCGCGTCTCCCCTGCAATCTGCACGCACACCTCCGTGCAGAGGCACCTTCCTCGCAAACCGCCCCCTTGTAAGAAGGAGACCACCCCGAACTGCGAAGACAGACCCGGCCTCACTTAGGAGTACCAAAAATTTAATGCTGGAGGTCGAAAGAAAAGGGGTTCATTGGTGCATATCCTGTTCCGCTCGCTCCAGAGAGAAACGTTAAGTATTGAAGGATGCCTGCTGCCTTATTTATTCATAAATTATTACCTATTTTAATTGAATTCATACTCAGATATATTTAACAAAAGCATAGTTTGTGAAGGACTGCACGTCTCAGTGACGCAGGAGACCAGCGCCCGGCTATATATCCTTTGCCCCTGCTCGCTCACAGCCAGCCTCCTCCGCCGCCAAGTCTCACGCAGAAACGCCGCAGTGGGGGAAAGTGGGTGCAAAACTCTGCAAAACGCTCTACTTGCGAGGGCGGCCCACGGACTGTGCCCCGTGCCACCGCACCGGCTGCCAGCGTGCAGGGGACACCGCGTACGCGTGCTGTCGGCCACCGGCCCTGAACAGATGAAGCTGGTGAAATGCCACTGCTCCGTGCCGGGACAAGAGCAGCACGGCACCGGAGTCACCGGGATCTCTCCAGCCCAAAAGGAAAATCCTCACTTCTCTCCATCGGCTGACTTCCAAGTCCAATTCATGAACATGCCTGTCTTGGCTATAAACTGCCGTGCCTTCCCTTCACGCGCCTGAGAGCTCACCAAAACGCCAACCGTATACTCCTCCCGAAGCTTCAAACTGCTACACCTTTTCTAGGGGTGAAACGACAGAGAAAGGAAATCGTGGCAGGAAGACACAGTCTTTGCGACAAAACCATCTCAACCACGGTGTATCAGCCATGAAACCAGTTATTTTAAAGTGCTTTTAAATAATGCTTTAACTCATCAATATATTTAATTTAAGAAGAGATTGCCCTATAAGAGAAAATGGTGATGGAAATTCCTGACCAGGCAGCCAACCCTCCCCAGACGTGAAGGTGCAGCAGACACCCGACCAACAACAACAGGAAATCTAACAGCAACCGGGGAGATTACTATCTCCCCAAACCCTAAATAAGTCGCCCCATCTAATGCACTGTAGGATTAGAGGAAATACAGCGTTCCACATTTGCAAACTCCCTGAAATTATTTCTTGCAAATATTAAAATAAAGGTTTCTCACAAAATTAATTTTTTTTTTCCAGTGAAAGCTACATTTCCATAAACACAAGTGGGGATGGGGATGGGGACAGGGAGATACATGCACTTTCCAGGTTTAATTAAAAACTGACTTGACTTTATTTTTCATGGAATTTAAGGAATATTTAAAGCAGAAAGAGAGGATTTCCTGAACAGACCTATTCTCAACCCAGTGACAATGGCCATCCTGACTCCAGAGTGAAAATAAGCCATCTCCACGAGGAGAACAGCTGGCGAAGCATATTGGGTGAAGGCTTCATGCTGCTGCCTGCGCAGACGGGAGCAGGTCAAGAGGGGAAAGAATACAAGATGAGCTCCTCTCCCCTCCCCTGGGCAGATGAGGCGGAAAATGTGTGTGGGCATAACCAGTGAACAGGGTCAGGAATGAAAGTAGGTGACTGGCCACAAGCACCCTTTTGGGGTCCTTACGCAGTACTGCTACAGGGGAGGAGCAGGAGGAGAAGGACAACGAGGCGGAGAAGGAGAAGGAGAAGGAGGAGGAGGAGGAGGAGGGATGCAGATGCACCGACCCCAGGCAGCAGGACACCGACACCAGAAGTCCAACCAACCTGATGCAACTCCCAGCTCCACCAAAGGGTCAGACCTGGACCTTGGTTGGGACTTCGCCCCCCTCTACAGCATGAGCCAAAAGCATTTCTTCCTTGCTACGAGCCAGAAGACAAAAACAGAGATGATTTGAGGTAGAGATGTCAGAGACAGACAACGTTATCAATGTAACGACTCTCAATACTTTTAGCATTGCTTTAATTTCATGCCTGCGTTGGGAAGGCTCGTGCTTTGAAAGGCAGCTTCTCAAGGCAGCATTTCAGCACGGTGTGGTAACCTGCCGTTTAATCTCTCCGTAAGAGAAAATGCCTTCACAACTGGCTGAATATCGTCACGCAAAAATACTGCAAATTATAGTTCAAAAACAACTTCCAACATGAACTGGGGCAGTGCAGGCACCATCACCTGGAAGCTGCTGCCTGGAGCTGCCAGCTACAGCTGATTTATGCGTGCGGAATATACGATGATCCTGTGGTGATGAGCCGCCCTCATTCAGTGCAAACAATGCAAAAAGGAAATATGAGAAGTGTCGAGAAGGAAAAAAAGAATATGAATGGTAGATGTCCTAGGGAATTTGGGATTTTTTAAATGAACCATGCCGTCTGTCTTCTCTGTCATGCCTTTTAGTCCTGTAGTTATTAATCCATCACTCGTTTTTCTGAATTAGGAGACAGCAATTATGCATTCATTCTTACGGAGTATAAAAATGAATCCTTAACCTTTAACTTGTGATGGAGCATCTCCATACAAAACACTTTCCCTTTATTAGTATTCCACCCATTGTCTCGGAGTGTGTGAATACTTGAAAATGGGTTCAGAGACATTTCCCTGTGTTTTACACATTTTTCACTTTAAAGAAAGATGAAAAACCATGACCCAGGGAAGCCGGTCCATTATGATAAATCTCCATAATATTGTAGTCATTATAAAAAAAAAAAATCCTACTTGTTCCTATTTTCATTCATGTGGAGAAACTGTTTCTAAGAGACCCCAAAAGTTTAAATAGTTTTTATTAGAAAATGTATTAGTAGAAGTCTGGTATAATAAGGACCAATAGTGCCACCAAGTGGCTACGTATTGCAGGCGGCAGAATCAACAGTTCAAACTTTAATTTATAGTTTTGATGGAAACACAGAGAAAACCATGTCTAGTAATTACAATGAAGGCCATTACCTCTAGTTTTTCACCAGTTTCCAGAAGGCTATGTATCCCTTACTTATCTTTTTAAGCACCACAAGGTTGAAATGTAAAAATTAAAGTGTGTTTGAAAAGTCTTTCCCATTTCAAACATTTTCTCTTCCCCCAAACAGAAAGGCACTGGGTGTCAGGGGTTCACAAACTGTAAAATACATGTGTTTTAGCACTGCTTCCCCACTGTTGGGTGGGAAAGATCCTGAGCTTTCACAAGTTTGGAAGATAACGGTCAGAATTTGAAGACGCCGTCAAGCTCAAACACATGGTGTGGAAGTAGCTCAAAATAATTCAAGAGTACAGCGAAACCTAAACCACTGCTTGTTTCCCTTGAGATCTTTTAACAACAAATGACCTGAAATGAATTATAATTCTATGCAAACAACTGAAACACATGGACTCATTAGTGTCAAGCAATACTTTATTTGGGAAGGGCATAAAGTCGGACTCCGAGGACAATGTTCTTACTAGCCTTCAGCTGGAGGGGCAAAGAAAGTAGAAAGGAAATTTGAACTGCAAGCATTCGGGCTCTTGCTTTGCAAAGACCAGAGAGACGGTGCTTTACTGCCAGCAGCGCAGACAATCCTCCCCAGAAAACAAAGGTCACCAAGAAAAGCCAAATTCTCATCTGAGGTTTGGCCGTTCATAAAAAGGCACCACCTACAGAAAAATACAATAGAAACCCCAAAGATTTTCTCAGGCCGACGCAGCAGATGCAATCCCTGGCGTTCCCACGTCAGGCAGCCCACCACAGATTGCCTTTGTAGCCCACGGTCTCAGCGGCAACAGCTGCCTTCCGCAGCGGCCCCCAGCCGCCCGGCCCCGGAGGTCTGGGCACCCAGGTTCCCTCCCCGTCCACGCCGCGGGGAGCTGCCGCGCTGGGTTCTGCTTTGCACGGGGACGTTCCCGTTTGTGCGAGGTGCAGCGGGACGGGCGATGAGCGCGCTCACCGGGGCACCGCCGCTGCTACCCGGGGTTTGGTTGTGGCCCAGCATGCGCTCCGAGGGACACTTTATTCTGTGCCCCTCTGCAGCTATCTTCTTTAACACTCTTGGCCTTTGCTCTGACTATTTTGGGATTTGTTTTGTTGATCCTCAGCTCTCTGCTTTTGTGAAAACTAGAGACAGGTTCTTGCGCCAGATTTCAGGTGCTGTTCGAGAGCTGATGAAGCTCCTTTGTCCCTGCTTAATCCTGTGACGAGACAGGACCAAATATTAGTGCCCAGAAATAAAAGCTTATTGTAACCCAAGAGGAGCTCATGCCAGAACAGAGACTGCTCTGTGTGAATGCCCGTGTACCTCCCGGGCTTCAGGGGAAGGGACGGAAAAAAGGCACAATTTCCACAGGCACAGTCCCCAGACCCCGGGCACGACTGCTGCTGCTCCCAGGCAGGGCTTTGTCAGGGAAAACCCCGTTATCCCCCATTATATCCCGCTATACCCCATGCTCCCTGCCCCCCAACCACAGGAATAACTTCAGAAGTAAACTTTAGTCCTTGAAAACCTTCCACTTCCCAAGAACAAGGCAGAGGTTGCTATGAACACTGAGTGATTTAAGTACATAAAACGCTACTGCTTTAGCAATTGAAATTACATGTTTCTATATCATCCGCAAACTACCCCAAAGATGAAGGAATATGCTTACTTGCTCCCAATTTTTTATTTGTAATTGTGGGGAAATTAAAGCTGGCATCATCCAGATCTTGGCCAAAACCCACGCTGGCTCGGACGCTCCCCCCGCCCGGGACTCCCACCCGGGTGCCGGGTGGCCCCAGCGGCCACGGGTCCCTCAGAGCCCAGCCTGGCCTCGCACCCCGTCCCACCACCCGCGGAGAGACGTGTGGCAAGCCAGGAACTAGTCTGAACGCAAAGCATTTGCTCCGTTGCTTTGAATTAAGTTAAACCCACTAATGGCCAACACCTCATGGGAGGGGCGTGAAACCATCGATGGAGTACCCAAAAACTTGAGCCTCGGGGATGAGCAGCAAAGGAGCAGCACGAGCAGCTGAAATGTCCCTGCTGCAGCGGTAACTCTAGGACAGCAGAGAGCACTCCTGCACACAGAAAACAATACTAACATCTTCTGAGTGCCTTGTACTTGCAAGCAGAAAGTAGGTAAGCGGAATAGCAAACATGACAAACCATTTTCTTCTTGTACAAAAAGAGCTAATAACATGCAATAGGTCAGCACCAACGGCATCAATTATGCCACATTAAAAAATAAATATTTGCAACACGTTAAAATTGTTTAGGAGAACAATGCATATTTGAATATTTGATAGCCTAAGGGCTAAGCTTCTCACAGGAACTTTACTTAGCGTGCAGAATGACCCTAACGTTTGGTTCCAGAGAAGGCAGGAGGAGCTGCTTGGGCGCGGGAAGCTTTGCTTTACCAAATGTCCTAACGCTGCTAAGGGAAGCCAAGGGATCACAGCCAAATGGTTAAAGTCAGTAGCATCTATATTAAAAACAAAGTGTAGAACTTCAAAGGAAAAAATATTTTTAAACACCGCATGAGTTTTCAATTTGCTGGATGGGTAACAGCATATTTGCATGAGTTTTTAATTGCAGACTACTAACTAGTTCAAAAGAAATCAAAATACAATCCTTAAAACCTCAATCAATATTTAAAACTCAAGCCACAGCTGTAGATAATACCCTGAGCTAGCTTTCCAGCCCACAGCAGTTAGCCAGACTGCCCTTATCAGTGCAAACACATAACCTGCGAACGACACACCATTCCCGCTGACAGTGTTCTTGCCAATGTGTAGTGAGAGATTTCAGGACACACCGCCCATAATTTATTTAGCCAAAACAGTATTAAATTGATACAAACTACCCAAACGACGCTCCGAATGAGGAGGAATCTATTAGCGTTACATCCTAATTCCCAGCAGCCAGCTTCATTTTCTGTCTGATTGCACAGAAGTGTCGGGATGCCGCATCTGTCCACGTTACCGCCAGTTTACACGGCGGTTGGAAATGGTTACCACAGCCTAAATTCTCAAGACAAGGACAAACATAAATCTCCATAACCCAGTAACTGAAGAGCCAGGATGAAAGCGAAGTGCCGGCAGCGGGATGGGTAAGGCACCCGGGCAAGGTCACAGCGCTGCGCAGACAAGCGAACGCCAGATCGTCTCAGCCCTCAACAGCAACACTCAGCAGATCCCCAACCACGGAAGGACCCCCTCCCCAGCCGACAGCCCGGCCCTCTCCGATCCCACCCCGTCCTCGCAGGTCTTTGCCTAATTCCGAACAGCCCGGTGTGCCCGCACTGTCCCCGCTGTCTCACCCATACCTGTTGTCCCCCGGCAATCTCTCAGGCTACTTCAAACTGCTGACGAGCTGACAGGAGTTTTGGTCCCCAGCTCTGCCATCTCCACACCTCAGCACACTCCTGCTGGTGCTTAACGAAAAGGCCGCGGGCTGGAGAGGAGCCCAGAGACAGGAGATACAACCACAGAAGTTGCTAAGCCGTTTCCAGGCAGGTGGCTTCAGAAAGACACCGAACTCATCCAGTTCCTCAGAACCACCAAGCTTTCAGAAGCCAAGGTGGGACACGGCAGCCGTGTCAACCCCAGCAGTTTGCCCCTCTGGCAGGAACAGCAATTTACTTTTGATTTCACAGGCAGGAGAAATAGCACTCTAGAAACCCATCGCATTGCCATGACTGTTCCTATAAGCCATCCATACAAGCACCTTCTCCTCTAGGTCAGCTGCTATTCTGAAACGCTTTATGTGGCTTCATACTTCAAAACAAGTTTCTCTCCTCTGAGTTTTAAGCAGCTCAACTTCCTATAGAAAAGGTCTGCCATAAGGAGACTTTTGGTGCAGTAGCTCATTAGCAAACCCAACTCTCCCTATTGCTTCCCACGTCTTTAAAATCACTGGAGAGAACAACGTTGCTTTGATTAGAGGAAAAACACCTCTTTCCGTTTCTGTCAGAGTGCCTGAAACGCACTGCTGAATTTGGGGCGGGGACCCAGTACCTGTACAAGGCAAGTAATTGAGAGGCTCATACAGGATGGAGAAAAAGCAATGAGCAACTCCAAACGAAACTGGGCTGATGAACGTCGCTCAGCAGCATAGCCTAGGGCACTGCTTTCAAGCTCTCGATGGAAAGATGTTTCTTCACGACCTTTTTTTTAATTGAGATAATTTCACTGGCTGTTTATCACTGCTTCTTCGCGCCCTCCAGGTCTGGGGAGGCCGAAGGCACGTGGGCCCTGCGCTCCCTCGCTCCCCTGTGGCCACTCGCCAGCCTGGAGCCCTCAAGAGGGATTTGGGGTTTTCTTGGGATGCTTCAAGAATTAATATTTATTACATGCCTAAGATAACAAAAGGTTTTAATATGAAAGATTTGTAAAATGAGAAGTACGATGCCTGTTTGTGATGTGCTGAAAACGGGAGAACCTGTGGACGGGCTTGCGTGCTTTTAACAGAGCAGCACACCAAGAGTCGAGGTGGCTGGCCAGGTCACCACCCAGGAGAAGGCTCCCATGGCCCACACATCAGAAGAGGTGAGCTTGGACAGAAGTACTGGCATGAGGATAAAGAGAAAGGTTAAACCGTGGAAACACGGTGAAGTTTAAAAGCATTAACCATATGCGTACTGCAACCCTGGAATGTGCTGAACGTACAGCTAAAATCGTCCGTCTGGGTGACAGCAAAGACCCAACAACTCCCACCACAGCAAACCTCCCTGGAGACGTCTTCCCCGGTCACCAACCAGTGCGTGTAACACAACAAAGCAACAACCTTTATACTTCTTTTTTTTAATGGATACGCCTTTGTTGGCAGCTTTTATGACATTGAAATATAAGTGAATCAATGCAAAAGGCTTCATTTTGGAATTTTGACTTAAAAAAACAGTTTAAATGTAGAGACAACTTGCACTACCAATAAAACTTGTATTCTTACACAGCTAGAATATTCCATTTCAGTCAGTAACCCTCAATCGGGAAGTGGCTGTAAACACTTGCTTGTGGTAAGAATACAGGGTAGTTCAAATAATTGAAACAAATATTTAGCGAACGCCTGTGTTCCTTTTCTTCAGACTGCTGTTTGCCCTGGCTCCCTTCCCAGCGCAAGCCCATATTTAACAGCTCGTACAGTTCTGCTGAGGACACAGCCAGTGTCACCCAGCACTGGAGGACAGAAGCTAACGTCCCTTTCTTCAGCTGACCCGTTTGAGCAGAAACACCGAGCCAACAATCCCCGTAGCCGACACAAAACAATATCTACCATGGTGACAGCTCTCCAACTTTGCTTAGATTCTCTGTGATACTGCGTGTTCTGGCACGTGTTCTGTTGTGCAGCTAAGAACTTCCGATGAGCCGCTCGTCCCTCCAGCTAGGGTAAGGTTTCTGACTGCTCTTCCTTTTCTGATGCCCGGCTCGTGCCTGTCGCACGGTGACATCGCTGCGATACCCCGGGAGTACATTCATGGCTGTCTCGCAGCACTTAGAGCCCAGGACCCGCTTAAAGCCTTGCCAGTCTATTTCCTGCCACGTTTCACAGGTCAAATTGTAACTATCATAAGCAATAATATTTTTCTTTTTTTGATAGAAACTTACGTTTAACGTTCTGGAAGACCTGTAACGTGTGTGAAGTTCATAGCACATTGGTGCATCATTGGCACATGTATTTTGAATAACAGGGACTTTTGAGGGCTACACGAGCGCGCACAGCCGTGATGCGAGCCTCCCTGGCATCAGAGGAGAGCATTGATAACTTCAGCTGGCACTGAAGCAGCTCGTGCCCGGGGACAGCAGCTCTCTGTGGGGCATTAGGCTTTCCCACTGTTTGCCACAGGCTGGAGCACAAAAGCACTGTTAACACAACAGCTTTTGCATCCCACTGAGCTGCGCATCGTCGCACACAGCCTGCCTTTCCAGCAGGAACACTCATCTCTCTACTTACATTCCTGACGTGGCATAATGGTGCGATAAAACTATCCAAAATACATAGGGCAGCTTTCACTGGTTTGGGATTTACTCCTCTCCTCTTCGCACACCATTAATGCTAAAAGGTGCCCAGGATGGGCAGATTTAAGATAGAAGAATTTTATAATCCTTTAAAATTTCACCATACCCAGCCTGTAGTAAAATGCGTATTCTGTAACCAACACCCACCAACATCTCAAGCACTCTGAGTCTTTCAACCAGACTTAGCTCTAGCATATGTTACTGCTACTTATTTCTGCACTGCATTTTCTCCATTGTTTCACTATAGCTTAAACACTCATGTTATTTTCACTATAGTTTTAATTCTTACTGAAAAGTCAATCAATTTAAGAGGATGATAGGTCTGGTAGTCAACCGAACTTAACACCACCCTGTTGGACAAATTGTAGGCAGTATACTTGCCTGGCTGTGAAATGACTTCAACAATTCATCTACTCCCATCTCTCTTAAAAAAAAACACATTGTCTAAGAGTTTCGCTTAATGCTTTTCCTGAGTCAAAGCCTCACGAGCAGAGCACCCCAGGAGTTTATTATAGCACTGCTGCTAGAACGTGCATTTCCTGCAGTAGCTAACAATGAACGCAGAAGGGCTTGTTAATCTTGTTTATTTTTAAGTCATGAATTTGGTCCATATGGCCCTTTGGTCTTTTGCCCCTCATGAAATCATACACTGCAATCAGCGTGGTAAGAGGGGAAAAAAAGAAGTCTTCATTCAAGCCTTCATTACTCAAAATAGAAAAACTGCAGCAAGTGAAAAATGGCATTTCCTACATTTATGTATATCGCTGCACGCGGGTCTTTTAAGTGCTTCACTTTGCAGCCTGTTCCAACGTTCAAATAAATAGGTGTTTTCCTAACGTGAGTGTTTTCAGTAGCATTCAAATATTTTCTCCTCAAAGAGAAGAGTTTCTTTTTCTTTTCATCCCCCCTTAAAGCATCCACATCAGTTTAATGCAGGAAGAAATACTTTAGCGTTGAATAAGACCTATACTGTGCTTAATTTGCCATACTGTTAAAATGTAGGTAACGACTGACTTCTTAAAGTCAAAGGAGTGGAGTATCTGCAGCCACACCTAGCTAACGAAGTGACTCACAACTTGGTTGTGACAGGTTTATAACTTTTCTTCTCCAGTGGAAAATGAACAAGTTGCAATTAAAATCTGGGTGAGGCTGGACAAACCCAAAAATGTTTGGAACTATTCTGAAGTTTTAATTGAAGCTGCACAGAGTGGAGCAGCTGTGGGCTGGGTGGGAATGAGACTTTGACATTTAGCAGTGTCACAGAACAGAAATCTTGCTATCACAGATATGACTAATTCACTTCTGTGTCTGACATCCGTCTTCTCCAACTTGTGAAATCAAGATAATTTCTACTTTAATCCAAGAGAAGCAGAGGGATGAGCAATTCCATTCAAACCAAATAATAAAATTTCCCTTCAGAGGTAACTTGAAAATGAATATTTTAGCAAGATGTTCATAGTTCACCAGCTGCGTAGGTCTTAAAATAGCGTGAGGGGCCATCTCTAGATGTACAGCGCGTCACAGAGGAGCGACACCAACTATCCCCAAACCCAAGGCTATTTAGGTAAGAGAGCACCGTGTGTTCAGGGAAGCTAGCTTCTAAACCGCTAGTAGACAACACAGCAAGTGACAAACACAGAGATTTACTTGATTTTCATTACATTAGGAAGACTGCAAACATTCGGCTCCCATTTTAAGCTGAACGACTACAATGACGCACCCGGTTCCTGCTGGTAGCTATTCCAGCTGAGAGAGAAATGGATAGCACCTCTGCAATGTCTGGAACCGCGATGAACAAGCCCTGAAGCAAAATGGCAGGGACTGGCTCTGGGCAGGACAAAGCAAAGAACCACTTATGTCAAAGGAAATAATAACCTTAAAGCTAACTGAGATGAATCTAATTTGAAACAGGACAGAATTCCTAGCGTTCATGCAAAT
The DNA here is from genome assembly GCA_017639485.1 of Pluvialis apricaria. Taxonomy (NCBI): domain Eukaryota; kingdom Metazoa; phylum Chordata; class Aves; order Charadriiformes; family Charadriidae; genus Pluvialis; species Pluvialis apricaria. The sequence continues at coordinate 41,080,307 of CM030013.1, forward strand.
AAACCACACCACCCTCAGCAGTGCTGAGCAACGAGGAAAGCTGTGCATGGGAAGGGAGGTCTTTTAAGGACTTTACCTGACAGCGGGGAAAGCATGCATAGGGAACAACATCTCGGGTTTGCTGGCACTTTTCTGCTTTGACAGAAGAAAACTGAAATGCAGAAACAGATTTCCATCTGCACAGAACATACGCTCTGAACTCAGAACTAAAAATTAAGGGCGGCTCTGATCGAAGCAATTACAGCCTCATTACGTTCAAACAGAGCATGTCCCCTGCCATACTTCAGGTTCTCTGTGCCTCCAAACTACTTGTATGAGCCAAAGCGATCAGAAGAAAGAGTGCAAACAGATGCAAAACCATATGGAATCGTTGTAAGAATATTTTGCTAAATGTCCAGCGATCCACCGCTGAGGAAGTAACCCACCTTCAAGGAGAATCGAAAGCAACTATTACCCATTACCATCAACCACACAACTTCTGTAAAGCGGTACTACGGGCAGGGGACAGGAAAGAGGATGTAGAGGAAGGACTTAATTTTTGAAGAAAGAAACTGAAAACTTGGCTTCTATGATGGCATTCTCTGAAGGACTGCAAGATCCTCTACTGGAGCAACCGGGACAAGAGGCAGAGTTTTGATCCCCGCTGGCAGTGGTACCTGAAGAATCTGGGTCGTTCAGCTGTCAGACAAGGGTTTCAGCGGCCTGGGCATCATCAGAGACTGCGGAATGCAGACAAACTGCGGAAGGCTCCAACGCAGCGGGAGAAACACGCCGGAAAGAGAGACTAAGGTCTGGTGCACCATGCTGGTGCTGGTGTAGTGCTGCAGCAAATGCAGAATAAAATTAAATAAAGAAGCCAACTACCAACCATGAGTCCACGTGGACTGAGATTACAAGCCAAAATATGAAGGCTATAGGATTGATCAAAATTACTGCCTGTCTGCCAGGACGGCAAAGCTGACTGCAATATGCTAAAGGGCAGCCGAGAGGAGAAAAGGGCAGGAGAGGCAAAGGTAAAGTCACTCATCATTTTCCCAATCTACATAGACCAGGCCACAGAGGCCAAACTCGGCAGTAATCTCCAAATTTAATCTTAGCTACTACCAACTACTGTTTTACGGAACAGCGAGTTACTGCACAAAATGAGATGCAATCCCTAGCTTGGTCCTGAGTAAAATCCAAAACCGTTTTCACATCCACACCAATGTAATTTAGTAGAAAAGTCTTGTGGCTCCTCAAGCGGGCACACGAAGCAACCATTCCCACGATCGTCTCCCAGCAGCAATGTTTGTGACATTACTAAAAAAGTGGTTTACATAGAAGTGTTCAGAGAGTGCTGAGAAGCTGCCCGAAGGTTTTGTTTAGCTCAAGATCTTTCCTTATATTGCCAGAGAGCAATTACTGGATCACAGCATGCAAAATACAATAGAATAGACGTTTTCGTCAGTCAGGAGGTGATTCAGCTATCGAAGAGTTTCTTTTGTTTCTATTTTCAGGAAAAAAATCACCGCTTTCAGCTGTCTAAAGCTGACATTCCCAAGGTATATTCATCATGACTGTCAGCTGCAGCAAAGGTCTCTGCAGTTCTTTCCTTCTCCTCACATTCTTTCCTCTCTAAACAACCATGTGAAACGCTTGACAATACTACTGGAACGTAAGCAGGACAAGAAATTGTGACTAACCAGGGCACACTTTGTCTTTGCAGCTGTAAGCAGAGAGCAAAGCACATGCCATCATCCCTTCCGTCCCCTCACACAGAATCTATCCATAACGCACAAATGAAATGTGCGGCAGCAGCCAAACCAGCGCTAGGAAAAAAGGTTGTGCTGCTTCTTCCTGGAAGAGCTCCCGTCACCGGTGCCGTGGATGAGCTGGGGCCAGGCCGGCAGAGGCGGCTGCAATGCGTCACAGGCATTTCTGCACGGGACGTACAGTCTGGTGGCAGCGAGGAAGGCGACAGTGCTGCCTGCAGGGCTGGTGTTTCGGGAGAGCAGGAAGCCGAGAGCAGAGCCGAACCACAAGTTTTAGGTCCTTAGGCTGGACATGAAGAAAGGGACTTACTCTACTGAGGGGCTTGGACGCAAGGATTCTCTGGTGCAGAAAAAGAGAGCGCCCATATGACAATATTCCAGAGACAGCGAGGTGTGTAGCTCCCGGCTTTGGGACAGGTCTGAGAGCAGGCATCCACCCACCAGGGGGCGGGGGGCAAAGACAACAAGGGCAGCAAACGTCTGTGAAACAAAGGCCAGTCTAAGGCTGAGGACTGAAGTCCAGAATATGTTTATGTAACATACTGAGAAACACAGTGAAAAAAAACTACAGGTAATAAGACTAAATACAGGGCTAATAACTTACCATACCAGCAGAGTTTCTCTGAAATTTGGAAGACTGACAAAAATTCCTTCGGAAAAAAATCTGCTGTTCTTCTCACCTAAGAATAATCATATGTTTTTATGTCAATTAGCATGTGCTATGTATCTATTAGTGAAATCTGACTCTGTATGCCAACCAGTTGTATTTCACTCTATGATGAATACTATTTCTATGGCTTGTGCTATGTTTTTTGAAAATATAAATACATTTTCAGCATGCTTTGTTTTCAAAGCAATAGTAGTGAAAAACTGCTACCAAACCACCAGCAGAGTGCAGGGCTTCATTTAATCATAAACAGATAATGGGAAATACGATGAGAAACAACTGCTGATGAGTTGGCAGCAACATTTCACACAGCATATGTCAGGGGGCACGAAGCAGCTGGCTGGGCAAGATACTATTTTGAGAGAACATTTGGAAACATCGCTGTCACTCGCTTTTCTGGCTAAGTGTGGCAAGAGCAAAGCGTCACTTTCTTCCAAGCACAACTCCTAAATACATGACGCTAAACTGTTAAACTGGAAACGGCCACCACAAACACTCCGTGCTTTAATTCTGAGAATTATACAAAAGTGTTACACCGACCCGCGTCCCACTGCTTGTGCAACAGCCTCTCCCCCCGGCCTCCCCAAGGCACGGAGAGCTGAGCACGGGAAAACGTTCCCAGCAATCCGATACAAGTGCCCAACGCAAACTTCCAGGTAGAAGCAAGTGAGCACAGTAATATTTTAAGAAAGTCACACACAAGTATCGGACAACTGTGAAGAGGTTTATAAACTACAAAACACCCAATAGATCACGGTGGGCTGAGTCTTTTCCTATCAACGTATTCTTTCGAATTTGAGCTTCAAACTTCAGGAAGCTTGTAAAAACTGAATAGTTCCTTCACTTTAATTAACCTATTCTTTGAATATAATCAATGAGAACAGGTGCATTCTGCATATGAATTTAACTTTTATAAAAACGAAACTTCACAAGAATATAACAACACTTTAAAAAAAATCCCACTCATAAAAATGAAGTTCATTAGAAAATGAACAAATGCATGCACCCAGTTCAAGAGACTAACTTAATAGCTATCTTAGCTTCAGTTTTCAAATTAGTAGAATATCCTCAAAACAATTTACCTATGTCAACATTGGAATTCTCCCTCAGATTATACACACTCATTAGTTTACATGAATTTATGGCATATAAAGGCATCTAGTTCACTCCAAAAGCACACATTAGTGCACAAGAAAGTGGAAAAAAAAACCAAAACCTACACACATACAAAAATACTATGGTAAGAATTAAGACTGACTGTATATCGTAGACTCCAACCATTTCGGTTGGGAAGGACCTCCGGAGGCCATCTGGCCCAAGCCCCGGTGAAAGCAGGGTCACGTTGAGAAGGTAACCGGGGCTGCTCTCAGCCTCAGCCAGTGAGCCAAGAGCTTCCCCAAGGACGGGGCCTCCCCCACCCCTGGGCCGCTGGTTCCAGCGTTAGAGCACCCTCCTGTGAAGAGCCCTTCCCTACGTCTAATCTGAATTTCCCTTGCTGCAGCGTCCACCGATTGACTTTGGCTGTGCACCACTGAGCAGCACTTGGCCTCCACCTTCCTCACAGTCACTCCCTCGATGGCTGAAGACATCCAAAACACAGACACAAGAAATAGCCAAGTTTTATTTATGTTTAAAATTTTACCATTACACATACAGCTCACCATAACAGCAACATGATGCATGCAAGAAAGCTGGTAAGAATACTGAATTTCCACTGATTTTTTTTATTTAACTTTTAAATTGATGTTTCTTGTTAAAAAATTCCTAGAAGCTCAGGTCATGGACCTGATTCATGACTAGTAGCTGTCATCAAGATTTAAGCAGACTCAGGCCAACAGTGTGACATAAAACCTCCCCTCTCAGTTCAGTAACGGAACGAAGCCAGTGTTTACTTCAAGCTGAAATAAGATTTCAAGGCACAAGGCCTAGTCTGCAGTTGATCTATACCCATGCTGCTCATAGCAAGCATAAATTTAATTTTTTTTATTTAAATGTTTCTAATACAAAGCAATAAAAACCCCTTCAAAATAAAAACTTCAAGACTGAGTTCTTTCAAAATAAAATTAATACCATTTGGATCTCCATTAGTGAAATACTCTTCATATCTTGATACAGAAGTTTCAGGTTTCCCTAAAATTATGACACACATATAACATTCATTTTATATATGGATATAGCTGGCTAATCACTATGGGCTGATTGTGCAAGTCAGTCAAAAAATAAAATGGACAACTTTCAACAGATAAGTAGGAGTTTTGCTAAGCACAGAACTTGCCCCACAAGTTCTCTCTACAGAGCAGAGACTAGATAATAAAATGCAACTAATATCCACTTCCCTTAAAAGATTACTTTCCTATACCTACAAAGGAGACACACTCTTGAGGTAAAAATAATTTCATTTAAATTTTTAAATACATAATACACTACACAAGGAACAAAGAATACAAATCAAGTAATCCATTCATAAATTGACACAGGCATCATACCAATAAATTAAATAAAGAAAACTTAGGTCAGATGCATTTCTATATCTAAGGTACCAGGAAGAAGCTGGGAGCCTAGAGCAGAAATCACCTCTGAGAGGAACCTTACTGAACTCAGGCAAGCTAAGTCCTTTTGCAGAGAGTTGGGGGTGTTCAGCCTGGAGAAGAGAAGGCTCCGCGGAGACCTCAGAGCCCCTTCCAGTGCCTAAAGGGGCTCCAGGAGAGCTGGGGGGGACTCTGGGTCAGGGAGGGGAGCCATGGGATGAGGGGGAATGGTTTGACACTGGAAGAAGGGAGATTTAGATGAGATATGAGGAAGAAATTCTCTGCTGTGCGGGCGGTGAGCCCCCGGCCCAGGCTGCCCAGAGAAGCTGTGGCTGCCCCATCCCTGGAGGTGTCCAAGGCCGGGTTGGACGGGGCTGGGAGCACCCTGGGCTGGGGGGAGGTGTCCCTGCCCAGGGCAGGGGATGGACTGGATGAGCTTTACGGTCCTTTCCAACCCAAACCATTCTATGAATCTTCTATAATTCTGGAGGACTTATCTTTATCTATGCAAGAGTTTTAAAAAAACACAGAATTTATTTTGATTTCTTCCTGGTTTTGGGGAGTTACAGGTAAAAATTGTATCTTCACAGTTTTCAGTTTATATGCTGATTTAGAAAAAAGAAAAAAAATCAGCATAATAGAACAGAACTAAACAGAGCATCAGTAACAGCCACAGCTTACAAGACAGGCATGTGCATCTCTGCAGCACTCCAGAGACACCAGGAAGGAATGCTACCTAAAGACTTAAATGTTCTAGGCACCAGGTGCATGCAATTATACTCTATTTACCAGACACCAGCTGCATTTCCTGACACCATCACAGTTCACCACCACCTGGGCTTCAAAAACCTAGACAGGGGACAGGCCCCACAGGCTGGCTGCCTGAAGAGGGCTGTCCCTCACACTCTTCAGGTCCGTAGGCCGTACCCAGACGAGCCCTGACCCTCCGTAAGCCCCCGCAAACCCCCCGGCAGGCCAGGCCAGGCCAGGCCAGGCCAGCTCACCTCAGGCCAGGCTGTGCGTGGTGACCCCTGAGCTGTCCCCGGCTCTGGCACCCTCTGAAAGAGCAAACAGGCAAGCAGTGAGTTTGTCATTTTAGGAAGCATCACAATTGAATATCCAGGCGGGGGAAAAAAAACCTAAAGTAAAAATAAATCAGAAGGCATATCAACGAGGTCGTTCCCACAGCCGCCCCCAGCCGGGACCGAGGCCGCTATGGCAGTCCGGGCCCGCCGCGCCCCTTATCCTAACGGTGAGTTTGGAGCCCCCCGCTCCCCGCCTGCCTGCCGCCGCCCGGGAAGCGCCTCGGCCACGCGGACCTCCTCCTCCTCCTCCTTCTTCTTCTTCTTCTCCTCCTCCGCCTGCCCTGCCCGCGCCGAGCCCGTCCGCGCCGCCGGGTGGGCCTCCCCCGGCCCGGGCCGCCGCCGCCCGCGCTCGCCCCCTCCCTGAGGAGCGCCGGGGCGATGACGTCACCGGATCAGGCCGACCGGCAATGGGCGCCATTTTGAAACCCCGAAACCTCCCGCGGCGGCAGCTCCGTGCGGCGGCGGCTGCGACCCGCTCCCGGCCGGCGCCTCCCCCCGCCGCGGCCCCCCGCCCCACCGGCACCGTGCGACATGGCAGGTGAGGCCGCGCGGGCCGGCTGCGCTACGGCTCCCGCTCCGGCTCCGCTTCGCCCGCCGGGCGGAGGGCGCCGCGGGAGCCGGCACGGCAGGCCGGGCCGGGCCGCACCGCGCCGCACGGACCCGGGTGGCGGGAGGCAGCGCCCCGCCGGCGGGAGGGGCACTGTGGGGAGCGGGGCTGCCCCCGGGGCGCCGGGCTGGGCCGCGGTGTGCGGCCGGGGCGGTGGGGCCTGGCGCGGCCTGGGCCGGGCGCCGCTGGGGAAGGGGCTGGGCCGGGGGCGGCGGGGGGCCGAGGGGGCGGCGGGGCGGCCCTCCCTCCCCTCACCGCTCTCTCTTCCTTCTTCAGGGGTGGCAGGAGGTGGAGGCGGCGGCGGCAGCAACGACTTCCAGTGGTGCTTCTCCCAGGTGAAGGGGGCTATCGACGAGGACGTGGCGGAAGGTAAGGGGAGGGCCGGGCCGGGCCTCTGCTGTGCCGGTGGCTCCCGTCCCTCGGCGCCCGCTCCGCCGGAGCCAGGGGCACCAACACCCTTTTTTTCGTGCCTCTCTCAACGTCTGTGTCACGCCCGCGCCGAAGGAGCCGGGGCCGGGAACGGCTGAGCTGCAGCATCTCCCCGTCCGCGCCCGAGGCTCGGAGGACGGGGGGTGTGTGGCGATGACTAAGCTAGCGCCCGTGCTTCCCGGGCGATGTGCTTTTTTGGGGGGAGAGCATAATAGAGAAGACACGGTGGCTTCCTCCTGTTCTTTAATTCTGATCGCTGGGGAGAAAAGGTAATGACAGTGATAAAACGCAGGGGAGAATAAACCACAAATGGAGTCTGTCAGGCTTGTCAGGTTTCACTCTGATGCAAAGAGAGCAACAGAGTGAGCGTGTAGGTCTGTCATTTGTGCTCAGTTTTAAATTAAGGAGAGTTTAAAGGCTTCCTGCAGCTGTGAAGAGATTTCATTCCTACTTGTTAACGTTTGGAAGCTATAAATAGGGATATTTAAGTAGGGAGAATGGGCACACCTTTGCATTTCTCTGAAACTTTCTAAGCACAGCGTGTTTTGGAATGAGTAGAAAATATGAAATGTTTTAATTGGAAGAAGCATTTCTCTGTAGTGCGTAGAAACAATGTGAAGTTTTGCTCGACTTTGATGAGAAAGTTCTTTTTTTCCTAAATTTTCTGTCTTCAAACTGTTCAGGCTGGCAATACTGTTTAGAAAAGAGGGTGTGAAGTATGTGTGTTAAAGATAATTCTATGCTGTTTATTTTATTTTTACTGCATTAACTGAAATAGCTCTATTTACTGTATTTAGTGAAATAACTTGCAGTGCCAGTGTGTGGTTGTCTTGGGTTTTGGATTTATTTTTTCACTGGATGCAGTAAATATTTTTTCCTACTGTCTACTACAGGGAAATTATGCTGACAATGTTTTTGTTTTCATGCTACTTGTTTGGCATTCCATTTAAAATAATAGCTATGGGAGGAATAGACTTGAAAACTGCTCAAGAAGCTAGTGCTCTGACTCAGTAGTTGTTTTTTTCCTTTTCTTTCCCTAAATATATTTTGTAACTTGTGCTATTGTTCTGAAGTTCCCAGGATTCTTATGAAAATGTATTTAAGTAGCTTTTGTGAGCTTCACAAATGGTTCTTTTTTCTTAGCATCTATGTGACTAAAAGTCAGTTCTCCATGTCGCAAAAAATATACTTCTATGAGCACCTTACTTCCCAGTCAATTGCTGAGCAACGTGAATTTGTGTAGAGCTGGAAAGCTTCTCGTTTTTGAAACACCAATATGTCCTAAACCCAGTTAATTATTTAAGTGCGTAACAGGACTGTTCAAAGAGGAACTTACATTACTGATGAGACGCGTCACCAAGGCAGAGCTCTTCAGTTAGAGAGGGGAAAGCTCTCTGTTTTGAGTAACTAGGAGTGGAAAGGGGAAATAGTGATGGTAACGCTGAGCACTTTTACCCTGGATTTTCCCAGACGTACCTTATTAATGTGACTGTTCCTGCAGTGAGTACTGCAGATTGTGCATGATGCTATTCCATATGAGGAATTTAATTTTCTTCATAGGGCAATTAATATAAGTAATCATTCAGCACCTGGTTTTGCAGAATTGGTACTAGAGTTTCATTTTCCTACAGGGATTCAAGAACTACTTACAAGTTCTGTGACTTACTGTCTTTATTTTGGTTTGCGGGCTTCCCCGCCCTGTTACTTTCTGCCTTGAAATTGGAATTAAATAAAGAAAATGTAGGCTTTATTTACTAATAATTGCCTGATTTTGATTCAGCGATATGCAATAAGAGTGTATTTCCAGTGCTAGATTTTTGGCCCCAGTCATGGAAATACTTACTCATTACCATTTTTTAAAACATCTTTTACTAGACTGCGCATCTAAATCTATTTGATGGGCCACTGTTGCCTTCAAGTAGCCTTGCTGCAAATATTACATAAAACCACTGTGAATTTCATGTAAATTTTTGCGATAGTGAAAACTTTCTATTTCTGTAAAGTTTTTCTCTCTTCTGTATATGTAAAATAAGCTCTGTAGAGGAAATCTGAAAATCACAACATAAAGTAGTTGTCAGATGCATTAAATGCGGGCTTTTTTGCTAAACATTCTTACAGACTGCTCATTCAGTAGTTGAAATTGCGAAGCCTGACAGTCAGGCAACTTGACCAAAAAGTCGATTCTTTTTGAACTGCAATTCTAGAATATGTTTTATATTCAGTAGATATTTCTCACGTATATTACTTTAATAAAAATATTAACATGGCTATGACAAACTGCCGTAGTTAGATTTGCGACTGCTGTCGCCATTCCCAGGATTTTTTCTGACTAGGTCATTAATATAGAAAATCACTTTGTCTTTTCTGTGTATTCACTTTCTTCATTGAGTAATCTTTGAAATCTGTACAATGGTCTCTTTAAATAAATAGAAGAACAGCGTTTATGTGACCCATCTGGCCATTTCAAAAAGATCAGGAAAATATACCAGTTATTAATAAACATAGTTTTCTAAAGCGCAGAAGTTTAATTGGATTCAAGGAGGAGGATTGGAGGATAAAACAGGTATTGAATGAAAGAACTGGTATTGAGGATGGCAACAAGCTTAATTTAAAAAAAATAAAATTTAAAATTGTGTTGTAATTTTGCTGTTAGTGTAAAACCATGTGATTAGTAAATCACGCTGATTGCCTGTGAAACTTGTTATTCTTGGATTACCTTGTTTGGTAGAAAGTAGCCTTCTAAATGCAGGCTTTTTTTTATAATGCAGCTTTCTAAATACAGGCTTTTTTTTTTTATAATGCTGCCTGAGACCTAATCAGTTTTGTGATTTCAAGGTTTAATTTGTTTTGCATGTTCAAAAAGTACTGGTTCGGGGTTTTTTTTGGCAAGCAAAATATGGAACAGTTTATTAAATAATGTACTGATATGCCCAAATTCCCTTGGGCCAGATGTTCTGCATATAATCCATGGCCACTTCTGGATGTAATTAATAGAATATCTTTTTTAATATATGTAGTGGGCACTATAAATCTTCCTAACTGACTTGTGCTAGTGACGAGTTGGAAATACTGAGAAGAATCTCATCCTTGTCAGACTGTGAACCTGTGTGCTGTGGAGATCATGGGTTTCCCGCTAATGACATGGGGGTTTTGTTGGGTTTTGTTTCTAACCACTCACATGCTTGCCTCCCCCTTCCCCTCAGCAGTCCGTGTGGGGTTTTGGATTGTGGTGAACTGTTCCCTTCTGAGAACGCTGTTTTAATTTGGCACTGGTTAGATATATCTTCCTGTTTCAGATACAAGCAGCTTTAAGGGTATGGTTACTCCACTAAATGAAACAGGTACTGCTTTCCTCTTGCAGCTTCATCAGCTTAAGTCTTAAACTGTTTTAAGTGTTATATGTGAAACCTTTTTTTTGAGCAGCTGAGTGTAAAGCATAATCTTGCACATAAATGCTGGACAAGGTGCCCTTTTGTAGTAGGCAAGAGCTCTTTGGAAGCTCACGTTCATTAACTTGAGGATGAAATGCTGTGAGGTATTTCACATAAGCAAAACTCTTTGTTCTTCAAAAAAAAGTTGTCACTGACTTTCAGAATACTTCGTATTGTATTGGATTTTCTACTTGTTAAGAAATTTTGTATCTCCATTTAAAGATCAAAGAAAAATACTGTTTTTTTTAAAAAAATCTCCAACTATTAATTGGGATTGACAGCACTGATAAACTAAAAGATGCCTTGTTATCATCAGTTCAACAAATTCTTTACTTCTCTTTTTAAGGCTTGTTACAGTGCTAAGTAAGTCCATCTCAGAAGTCTGTCAGAATGCAGAACACAAGTAGAGAAGAAAACCATGACCTAATAAATATATATTGGGCTATAATCCTGCAATTGTTCTGAAGTCCGGATACAAGTGATTTAAAAACACTCTTAGTGTTAAATTGTCTTTACAAATCAGCGGTTTAAAAATATTCTCATGTATTGTTCAGGAATTTAACTGGCCTGTCCTCACTGCTTTTAAAGCTAAGTCTGATATGATTTCACACTTTTAAAAAAAGTATTCCAAAAGAGGTACAGCTATTTGACATCCAGTTAAAATTGCGTGGAAGAAATGGCAGAATTGGTTGCTGTCTTTAAGATAAATTTTTTTCCGTAAGAACTGAAAAATATGGTAATAACGGCTCCATCGTTAAGCCATATGTATTGTTTCCTTTCATCGTAAATAATTGGTTGTCCCTGAAGATGTGGCTTATTACTGGAATGGGCAGAAGATGAGCCTTTAAGCTCTGGGATTTGTTGTTTTGCTTGAAAAACAGTGTTTTGCCATAAATAGGACTTTAGATGCCTGCTCTTTTGCCCTCCCTAAAACAGGATGCGCGTACCCCTGGTTTGTGGCCATATGCAGTAGCGTGCTTTTGTCTTGATCCTTTGACAGGTTACTGCATATCTACTCCCCAAAGGACTGCTGTGAATATTCTGAAGAGCCACCGTTTCTTGCAGGCACCAAAGATTTTGAAAGTTTCCATGATCTTTCCTGCTTTGTGTGTGTTTTTTATGGGGTTCTGCATAATGCACATGATGACATAACACTGACTTTGGGAAATGGCTTGGTGTTTTTTAACTGTGGGCAGAAATAATATTTTGCAAACAGTTTTGACCTGAGCACATGTTCTGTAGTGGTTTCCTGTTGGAGATAGTAGTCTTAATATGTCAGGTTGACCACTTTAACCTCGAGTCTTCGTACCACCCTTTATTCCACAACACACTATTCCCTAAAAATATTGGTCTCGGACAGTAGTATTTTAATAATAAATGTTCTTTTGAATTGCAGTTCTGTCAGACAACAAAAAAAAAAACCAGAGCGTTATGCCACTGGAAAGTAAATTGCACTATCTTGCTGTACATTAAAGTAAAAGTAACTCTGGAGACTATTAAGACAAGGGTTTGTGTGTGAGAAATGCTATATTAGTGCATTTTTGTAAGTTTCTCTCAGAATAGGTAAAATATGACTCCTTATAGTGTGGAGGCACAGATTCAAAAGTGAATAGCTATGCTTTAAAGAAAAAAAAAGCTCCAGTTGCTTTTCAGGCTTCATAAAAGTGGTCATGTCAAGTGATGATTTCTTGGTTTTCTGTGGAGAAGAGAATCTGTCCTGCCAGCTAGCATACTTACAGTGAATTTAAATCCATAATCTATACCATGGTATCAAATTTTGATTCTTTTTTTTTTCTGGCATATGCACATGATGGGTTAATGGAGCTGCAGGGGCAGGAGGAGGAGTATGGATACAAGTACAGAAATGTTTAGTGTTCTGAGAATTGTGAAAACCATAACTATCCTTTTTTGTAACATAAACTAGGAAATTTACGGCCCAGGTGGAGACCTTAAAGGCAGTCAGAAGTGCTTCATAAATGCCTTATTTCGCTGTCTGAGTTCACCCATAGCTTTTGTATCTAGCATCTTTTTCCTGACACAGATAACATAAAAGAAAGTAAGGACAGTCTTGTCAGAAAACTACAAAGGTGTAGGCTTATGGGTATTCAGGGGGAAAAAAAATTCTCAATACCAGGGAAAGATGGCAAGTGGAAAATTAAAGAATAGATAAGAAAATCCTTTAAAAGACTAAGCAACCACTAAGCTACAAGAGAAGACAAATTACTGGATGTAGCTGGATGATACTTTGATTAAAATGTGAAGCTGCAGGAACGCATAGCTTATGAATGATAAACAGTTTGGGTAAGCAATGAGTATCAATTGCAGCATTGTACGGTGGGAGTGCAAAATAAAACGTTTTGAATTGTGGGGATACAGAAATTAGTACAAGTCTTTACATCTCTACTGTTAACCTGTGACCAGCTAGAGGCACTGCCGTTCGCGTCTCTGCAGAACGGCAGGCTGTGATGGCAGCAGGCTGTAATACCTAGTGACCCAGGGAATCTTTGATACGGTTCCCATGCGCAATCTCATTACATTTGTTCGGTATTTTAACATCTAGGGGGAAAACTTCATAAAGTGAGTTTTGTCATTTTTTTTATTTAAATTTACAAAAAAGAGACAAGAACGTGTGAAAGCTGCAACTGGAAGAAAAATTTTATTTACCCAGCACATTAAGACTTCTATTAACTCATAATAAAAGTACAATGAAAAGCATGACAATTAACTACTTAGGAAAAAAACTAACAATGACATGAATTAATTCAATATACTTCCAGTAGGAGGAAGGTTATTGGAATTACTATTCCAGAGGTTAAAAAAAAATAATACTGAGGCAATAGATTTGCATACAGAATACTGGATTGTGTCCTGGATGTTATAAATAGCCTCCATAATTTCTCATTGCTTGTGAGAAAAGGCACGGCAAGCTTTGGCAAGCATGAGGGTAATGTTTATTTCTGTCTTACTGAATTTCAGCTTCACTAGTCTCTTTTCTTGCTGCTGCTTTACTCTTTCTTTGTAGTAACACATCTAGACAACTGCATGCACTTTAAACTCAGCAAAGACGGATTTTTTTTTTTTTAGTATTATTGAAAGGTTTTACAGCATCAAATTGCAATCCAGTACCATTGAAAAGAAAAGGCAAACTTAAATAAATGAAGGAATTGCACTACTTGTCTTTTATGAGGTGCAGGCTTAGGCGACTGTTAAATCAGCTGGAGAAGTGTTTGCTTTGGGGGACTGTGCTGGGCAGCCTGGCCATTGGAACAGCTCTTGGGAACAGTTTGACACCTTCTGTTGCTGCTTTTCTACTGGTTTGTTGCAGCACTCCGAACAGAATGGCTTCCGCGCCTTGCTTCTCGGAGGAGCCAAGTGGCTTAGCTCCACACGGGGTCCAGGGCACACAGGAGCTGGCAGGCTTTCCGAGAGAAACGCTCTTGTTTGTAGTTTGCCACGGCCTGTCCGCGGCAGCGCCGACTTCGCCCAGCGTCTGCTGCTTCTCCAGCTGTACTCTGCTGGCCAAGCCGCCGCGCTTCTCTCGAAGCAGCCCAGCTGCCCTGTTCGTGCCCTGCGTTCACCTTAAATCTATTCAAAGATTTAAAGTACTTCAAAAAGCAGAGTTATTTTGGACTAAGTTAAACTCTAGCAGGTACTTAAAGGCGATTCAAGCCATTTTGCAAGTTGCTTGAGTATTAGGGCATAAAAAATTGTTAGACCTGATGGATGCTTTAGGTTGGCAGAGTGCTTAGCCGTGTAAGCTGGAAGAAATCTGGTCTGAGCAAAGCTATAACACTTTTGGCTTATTCTCCTGACTTCTGCTACATCTCACTTCTGTGTTAACACTTCAAATAAATCATCAATGTGGAGACCTAAAAATTGAATGTATGAAGTGGCATATTCTGAAAAATAGTTGATTTTTAGTAACTTCCATGTGTATATATATTGTAAAGTGGTTATTGATAACTTTAAAGTTTGGTTAACCTTTCAATACAATTCAGAGTTAAAAATCTGAATTCTATCAACTGTTAAATTAAGAAACAATATTTTAGGAAATATTTTAGGAGTGCTTAGACATGACAGTAACAGCAGCACCAATCTTAGTCCATCCTAATTGCACAGTAATACCAGTCTCTTTCATTGGCTGTTCTGGCAGCCGTAGTGTGGAGAACCCTCATTCACCCGGAAACAAACCAGCGAAAGGCAGAGAAATGAGGAGAGAGAAGGGAGAGGTTGAAGGCTGGAAGTCAGCGCTGAAGTCAGAAAGCTGGAGTCATTGACATTCTGATCGTGCTTGCCTGCCCCGACACGTAGAGAAGCAGGGTAGGTCTGGTAAGAAGTGGAGTCCCTGCCAGCAGCTCTCTGCTGTCGCCTGGCGTGGTAACTGTAGCGATCCAAGTGTGAAGAGCTGCCAAACTTTATACCAACTGCTTCCCCCCTCCCTGCCCCAGAAGCCTGTTAATGCAAATAGACACCACTGGTGATGTTCAGGGAGTGTTCTCTTGCAATTATTGTACGTTGTAACAAGATGTTCTAAGGCCCTGTGTGTCTGCAACTTGTTAAGCTCAAATATGATTTTGGTTTTTGAAACACTTTTCCTATTATTTACTGTTTAACAGACGCTAGCCTCTAAAATTCTTCATTCTCTGGTTATCCATTCCCTCTAACAGGTCTCTGTATCTGGCTGACAGAGCTCAGAGGGTTGTGGTCAGTGGTGCAGAGCCCAGTTGGAGGCCAGTAACAAGTGGTGTCCCTCAGGGGTCAGTACTGGGTCCAGTCCTGTTCATCATATTCATCAATGACCTGGATGAAGGGACAGAGTGTACCGTCAGCCAGTTTGCTGATGACACAAAACTGGGAGGGGTGGCTGACACGCCGGAAGGCGGTGCCGCCATACAGCGTGACCTGGACAGGCTGGAGAGTTGGGCACAGAAAAACCTGGTGAAGTTCGACACAGGCAAGCGTAGGGTACTGCATCTGGGGAGGAATAACCCCATGCATCAGTACAGGTTGGGGGCTGACCTCCTGGAGAGCAGCTCTGTGGAAAGGGACCTGGGAGTCCTGGGGGCCAACAGGATGCCCATGAGCCAGCAATGAGCCCTGGTGGCCAAGAAGGCCAATGGCATCCTGGGGGGCACCCAGCAGAGTGTGGCCAGCAGGTCGAGCGAGGTCATCCTCCCCCTCTGCTCTGCCCTGGGGAGGCCGCAGCCGGAGCACTGTGTGCAGTTCTGGGCTGCCCGGGTCAGGAAGGACAGGGAACTGCTGGAGAGGGTCCAGCAAAGGGCCACGAAGATGATGAGGGGATTGGAACATCTCTCTGATGAGGAAAGACTGAGGGCCTTGGGGGTTTTTAGTCTAGTGCCCAGTGACACGACTAGAGTTTTTTAGTCTTTTAGTGCCCAGTGACAGGACTAGAGGTAATGGGCACAAAGTTGACCATAGGAAGTTCCATCTCAACCTGAGGAGGGACTTCTTCCCTGTGCGGGTGGCAGAGCAGTGGCACAGCTGCCCAGAGAGGTGGGGCAGTCTCCCACTCTGGAGCCATCCCAAACCCGCCTGGACGCCGTCCTGTGCCACTGCTGGAGGTGTCCCTGCTGTGGCAGGGGGTTGGACTTAGATGATCTCCAGAGGTCCCTTCTGACCCTGACCATTCTGTGATTCTGTGAAAGGCTGAAGGACTTGGGGCTTTGTTGTGGTACCAACTTCTACGCTGTCTGCTTCATTCCCATCAACTGTAGGAGACCATACAATGTCTCCTGCAGCTTTCTCCAGCTGTGGAATTAAACGCTCTGTAGAATAACAGTGTGTATCAGAGAGAAAGGTGCGTCACCTTTGATCTTGATTACAGGCACAGAAATGTTCTTTCTATGTTTAGTTTCCACTGGCAGTCTCCCCTACAGTTCATGCCAGCCCTCTGGCTTTGGTCCAGATCCAGTCGTTCCCTCTCCAAGCACGAGCCTCTTCAGAGAGTTTCATAGTCCTTGAAGCAGTTCATTCTTTGGATCTCTACAACAGGTCTTGCAAAAAAGTACTCAGTATTAAAAATATGTTTAAAGGGGAGGGACAAGAGACAGGTTTGCTAACACGCATTATTTTGTCAGTGTATGCCCTGAATGTGAAGCGGTGTGTTGTCCATTACGTATATGGAAAAGTTTAAGTTAAAATCCCCTAGAAGTTGGGGCAGCCCCCTTTTTAGATAACATTCGAAAACAGTGGCTGTTTGATTTCCTTGTTCGTTAAATGCCTGAGGAGCGGGCTTTTGACAAAAGTCTTTGGATAGCTTGGAAGAATGAGAGGGAAGTTGATGCAGCTTGTGTCTGGTTTGTGTTAGTCCCGAGCGTGGACTCCAGCTGCAAGTTCCTTAATCTACTGGGTGAGCTATGAAGTCGTCGTGTTTTTTTCAGTTTTTGGATTTTAACCAAAGTAGCAATGTGCAGCCAGCTTAGAGAGGAAAAGTTCACGGTAGCTAATTTTAGGCATCTAATTTAGGTGTTCTGGATCTCTTTGCATTCTCCATTACCTAAACAGAGAGCCCAGACGTTGATATCAGTGTCAGTGAGAAATACCTGGGATGAATCCTTTGTGGGATTAAATTAGTTAGCAGGCCTAAGCTTGCTGTCATATCAAAATCCTAACAAACGTTGGTCTCTGTCATCCCGTCCCCGTTCACCCACACAGCCCAGGAGGCTTTGGAGGTTGTAGAACTTGAACAGAATTATGGCAGGAGTTTTGTGATACAGGGAGGTTAATACTCAGCAGCGATGTTAAAAGGCTTAGAGCATTTATACTGAATTTTGAAGCTTCTATCAAGGGTTACAGGAGTCTCCTGAGTCACTGAGAATGGTTTCCACTACGTTATTATAAAGATGGGTATTTGTAGCCTTCTAATGTGCTGGAAGGGTGTTTACTACCCATGGAAGTGCTTAGCACTTAAATTTGGGGATTCTACAGAATCATAATTTAGCTGCTGGCAATTTTCCCTCATGCTCCTTTTAATATACTAGCTTTGAAAACAGCTAGGGGTTTCCTACTGTGTATGTAGACTATAACTAAGTTACAACTAAATTAGAAATCCTGTCCAAAAGTGAAGCTAAACACTATTTTTTTGAACGTCTAGAAAGAACCAAATGTTGCCAGACTAATATCTTACTGTAAAGTCATGTGTCTCCCCGCTCTCCGTAGTTTGCACGAGTAAAGTTTACATGGCTGCTTCCAGAACAGAGCGTCCTAGCCACCCTGGGACAACCATGGAGGGAAAGCTGGGCAAACCTCTCTGGTTCTGGGGGGCGATAATCACAAGCGTGCCTTGTGTAGGGGAAGAACGCGTTAGGATGCGGTATGTGAGCAAATACCATAATAGTTTGTCTTTCCGCTCCCTTTTGTACATTTCACTGTGAGTTACTTTGCTAGTATGAAGAAAAGGCTGAAATATTCCACTGGGAAATAAAGTTGGTGCTTGTACACATAAGAAGAAGGTATTAACATATAATAAAAAAGATTTAAAAGTTCCAAAGTTACTGTGATGATTAAGAACCTGTAAAGACTTGCTTTGTTTCTCTCTAAAAGTTTTAAGCTGACTTGGAAATAAAGAGCTAATGTAGCAGAACACGGAGTGATTGGTTTGGAATGGATTTTGTGGTTTACCTCTAGTCTTGAATAGGTTTTTTTTTTTTTATTTTACCTGCTCTGAGATAGTACAGTGCTGAGGATACTGGGTGGAATTATCTTGGGGATCGATATGCTTCAATTAAACGTGCCTACAGGGAAAACTGGTTTTAATTCATACTTTTATATATTAAAAAAAATCATAGTGCTGTTAAAAAAAGTTGATTCATCAAATTCCAAAATTTTTAACTTAGAAAATATTAAAACTTAGAAAGTTTCTATATCTTTGCCCTGATGTGCCCCCTCCACTTCCCTCATTTCCATATAGCATGTAGGTGATAGATTTTTACGTACTGTTTCAGTGCTGATTTAAAATTTCAAGCTGCTTTTTCCAGGTGGTAGTCAATTAGGAAAGAGGTGTTCTCCACTGGCATGATCACTGCACCCATGCGTGTTGTTTACCCTCTTCTCCCTGTACTTCTTGTTTAAAACTGTAGAATTTGGGTAGTGTCTGTGTTTTACCATCTTTCCACAGTTCTTAACATACAGGAGCCCAACATTGTGCTTGGCTTGGCAGCAGTGCTGGTAAAGAATAGCTGTGTCAGGCAAGCGACGTTGCCTTCACATGCATGTTAAAGCAAAAATGGTGCGTGGTGCACTTTGAGCAAATAATTTGGTAAATACTTTGATAGTATATATGGGAGAAATTAATGATATCTTTTTCCTTTTCCGAAACTAAATGGAAAAGTGGGTTTTGTGTCTTTGAAATAATTGCGTGTGTTAAGGCATTTATTTCTGCTAGGATGTTCACTGGTGCTTCAAAGGATAAAAATGGTCTGTGCTAGAATGACTTTCAGATTTTTGTGGTAGTGGTATATTAGTTTTGCTAATTGATAAACCTCCGTAACTCAAGGGCTACTTAATGTTTGAGTAGAGTACTGACAGTATCATAAAATTACTCTATTCGGTCACTTTCCTGCTTACCTCATTACTTTGCTGCTTTTTTCCTTAGTTTACTACTTTCTCGTGGTGTCTCTTGAAATGCCTGGGTTTTTTCCTGTCCGTGAGTGATACTGGGATGTAGGATTCTTTGCTTATTCTAGCACTGTTGTCAGTCTTGGAGTAGAATTTAATTAAGATTACATCTCCAGTTAGTTCACTAGCTTTCTCATTTTAGTACAGAAATCTTTGCTTATGTCATGATAGTTGGTACTTGTAACTTTAAGACCTCTTAGCCAGCCAGCCATTTGTGATGGCTTGTATTGGGCACAAAACAAACATGTAATTGTGAAAAGAATTGCCATGGATCAGTATTAAAACCCAACAGCAGTATTAGCCACATCCCCAGAGATGTCTTTTTTCTCAATTCTCATAAATCTTGTTTTCACCGTGATTTTCAGGCAGGGAGAATGAGTTGGGTTTAAAACGTTTCCATCATTACAATATAAATATGTTATACAGATTGCTATGAGAAGGACTTGTTTAAGTTTTTCTTTCTTAAGAAAGAAGAAAGTTCAAAGTTAACAAAAACCTTTCCACAGACCAGCCCATACACTTTGTGTGTCTGTAATAATTCTGTGCCTGTCTGAGGACCTAAGCAGGATATGAGACGTTTCATCAGAGAAATGTGACAAGCTTTGGAAAAGTCAAATAGTGTATCCGCGTTACAGGTCGACATTTTTTCTTATTTATGACAGAAAGTGTATTTAAGAAATTGTTAACATTATATACAAGGTAACCTGTACTTTTTTTTACTTACTTGGGGTAAAAAGTGTGAACAAGGCTCACTGGGAAATTAGCGAGCTAGAAACTGGTCTCTTTATGCCATCTAAACTGTTTGTCCATCATCTCTGGGGTCCCGTTTATTTATAGTACAGGAAGGACAGGTATAAATATTGATAATCTGGTTTCAGTGTATCAGTAATCTTAGTTTTCCTTAACCTTTGAAAGTGGAACAGAGATCCATTCACACACAAGTTGACATCGCGTCATGGTTTAAACTTGGGCGTTTTGCTTCTTGTTTTAACACTGGGGTTCAGTGAAATGTTACTGCTGTGCTCAGTGGGCAGGTATGGTTTTGGCAAAGTGGATCTTTATGGTAAGGGGAAATAAGTAGCTTTTCTATTTATATTTTTGGATTGAAGGCACATTGTACTACTCTATAGTCTAAGTTTTTTATTTACCTATATGTGTGCATAAAAATACATCTTAAGATACATGTATTTAAGGATGTGTGTATATGTCTATGTATATATTAAGATTTTATCACTGTTGTGCTACGAGAAGCTCATAATTCTACGGCAATTTCTAAAGCAAAAGATCATTTAGTACTAATGAAACCTTTATACCATGTGCGGTTTTCTGTAGGTAACTACTTATTGTTGTAAATTCATTTTAGCAATTTGGAAAGGGGAAGGATTGTTCAGGGGTTTTTGTGTTTTCAATACTTTCTACGTAGTCTATTACGGAGGCAAATGGCCATGTACCAGAAATTGGCTACAAAATGTGGAACTGATGTAAAGAGAATAGAGGGGTTAATTCTTACTCTGCCAGTGTTCGTAGTGAAAAGCCAAAAGAGTTTACTACTTAATTACTTGGAAGGGGGTCATCAATGAAGGGTCAAGTTTGCAAAGAGCTCTGTGGCTGATGACTCCAGGTGGAGGTCGCTGCAGTTGGGCAGTGCGATGGCAGGTGAGGATCGCTTTGAATGGAGAGGGGCTAGAGGGAGCAGCTAGAAACTAGCAATACAGTTAATTTTAAAAAGTAGGTCAAGTGAGGAAAGATTGGTGTTTTCAGTATGGCGTACATGCAGCAAGGGTGTGGGGTTTGTTCTTACGTTTTGGATGTGAGGATCTGGGATTAGCCGTCATCCTGTTCTTTACCTAAATGCAATGTTTTCATAACCTTTTAAAGAACGGTGGATATAAAAAAAGACATGTCCAGAAGCACGTTAGTAATGTGATTTTGAAGGCTGGGATAAACCTGTAGAAAGATTATTTTCTAATAATTTTTTAATCAAAGAAGGTAAATCATGATCTTTCAAGGGCATTTGTTAATAAAACATGAAATATGAATTATATATCAGGAAAACTTATTAGACTTCCTAATCACCTTCCTCATAAGAGTGGGGGATTATTGAAAAGAATTTAAAAGATAGCACATCAAAATCAATACAGGGTAGTAGTTTTCACCTAGTCTCCAATTGCAAACTCTAAAACTTACTGATATTGTATAATTCAAATCTTACAATTTTTATACCTGCATAATATAATGAAATATTTGCATGGCTAGCAAGCAACAGTATGGATAAATGTTTGCTTACAATTTTATGCCGGGTGGTTTATTGGTTTTGTTACTATATGCCCAAAACCTGTGACAGACATTTATAGCCCCTTATCTCTCTGCCCCTTGGTTAGAGATTGTTTAATGGCAATTATTTCTTTATTGCCACCCCCAAAGATTAATTGTGGCGTGCAGTGGTGAATAAACACTGGTTGTTTTCAGGGTTCAGTCCCAAGGGCACTTGCAACCTTTTCTTTTGCTCTGCTGTTCCTTCAGCTGCAATCATCCTTGCCTCTTGTTTATTGTATACATGCTGATATTTCTGCACAGAGTTGCTTCAGGAAGCTCAACTGGAAGAGTTGTCTTTCTTTTTTTTTCTTCCCCCCTCCCCTGCTTTGGCAGAGGGGGGAACTAGTTCCTGAACTAACTACAGGAGCACCCGGCTGCGGGGAGAGGCCGCTGGGCCTCAACGTCGCTTTCGTCGGTGCACGCTGCAGTGCTGCTCCAAAGTAAAACTGCAGATGAACCACTTTTGATGTGATTCTGACTTTTGGAAGCTCTGTGCAGGCATATCTTCATTACCTACTTCAGCATGTACTGTCAATGGGTAGAATACACAGTTTGGATTCTTATATGCCTTCTCTTTTAGAATTGAAGGCCTCTGAAAGCTTAAAAAACTAAGATATGAGGAAGTGTTTTAGATTGTAAATAAAGTTTTATTAGGCTTTGAAACATGACTTAATTTCTGGATACTAATGGTGTAAATGAAGTTGTGCTGTTGCGTTAATACAAGTTGTAATTTTGTTTTGTGTTGAAGTCTTAAACATCTTGATTTGCTTTACACATTACAGTGCTATTTTATTTCTGTTCTGTTTACAGCTGATATTATTTCAACAGTTGAATTTAATTACTCTGGTGATCTTCTTGCAACGGGAGACAAAGGTGGCAGAGTGGTTATATTTCAAAGGGAACAAGAGGTCAGTGACTTGAAAAACAAAAGTGTTGTTACTATACTGTTCTTGTGTTGCACGGTCTCACTTCATCTTTTCATGCCGTGAGGTTTAAATGATTGGATAGTTTTCTCGGAAAACCCTAAGTTGGCCAAATTTTTAATATCTGCCTTGGGCTGAACTTGGTAGGTTAGTTGGGTGGTGGTTCCCTTCCCCCCCCCTTAAAAAAAAAGTCCCCAAAATCCAGTGAGTTCTTCATATGCGTATGTGGTATGCTCAGTAGCGGTTTGCAGAATTGCCTTTGCACTTTCTCCTAAACTGTGCACTTGGTCAGGTTGATCTAAGACAAATCATAATGCTTGTGAAGATAACGTAAGAAGAGTTTATAAAAAAGGATACACGTTAAACTGCAAGGACAAACAGTGTAAGATGCTTAATTCTACAGTTTTATGGATCATCTGATGTGTTTAGGATCTATGAATCAAAAACAGTGGGAACAGCTACTTCTCCAGAAACACCCGAGCATTTTCAGTTCAGAGGACTCTTTGCAATGGTATTCAGTGGTGTGATAATGCTATAACTTATTCTGTCTGTTCATCAATGCAGATACATCACTGCGCTTTTTATATCCAGAGAAATAGTGTGTATTGGAAAAGCGCACTGCATGCTGAAAAATAATTGTTGTGCCTTGTCATGTCTGGGAGAAGTCTGGAATTGTGTTGTTTAAAAAGTCAATATCCCACATGGCAATTCTCACCCTCTCCCCTGCCACCGAAGAGCATGCTTATCCTTCCCTTTGGAGAGCTGATGAGAATTTGAGCCTTTGGTTTTGAGCCTTCTCCTGGGTCAGAAATACCGAAATTGATTGTGGAATTTTAATTCAGCTTGTTTGTGCATTGAACTATGCTAATCTTTAGGTGCTGTGGGGTTTTTTTCATCATAATCCCACTTTCATTCTGTGGTTCAAATGATGCTCAGTTAACCAACAGCCATCCAGGATCTTGCATTTCATCCTCACTGTGATACTATTTATAAAACATTTTACCAAAGGTGACTTACCGGTTTTACTGTGTGGATTTTGAGAGGTAGTGAAATGAAAATACTGTTGCTGAAAAAAGCTGCTGAAATGTTACACTACTACACCTAGACAGCTCATAGCTCATTTATCATTTAGTCTGCTGTATAGGCTTAACTAAGGCACAGAGAGATCAAGGTCAAAAGTGTCCACCTGCTCAGGATCTCTGACTTTCTTGATGCTTGTTTAGAGCGGAACTATTATTGGTTGGCTTTCAGCTGTTAGTGCTCAGTTGTTCTGTAAGTCAAAACCCAGCTGTCACCTCATTTCCTCGGGGGGGGGAACAAACCACCCACCAACCCAAACGAAAAAAAAAACAACAAGAAGTCAGACTATTCACACAGGAATATTCCACTGTCTTCTTGGGAGGACATGCAAACTGTGGAAGAGTTGGGTGTAAGGGTCATTTCTCTCGTCATGTACAAAGCTGCAGAATTTCTGGAGTGGAGGAAAAAATCTAAAATAAGTTTATAATACTGGAACCTTAGTAAAATACTACAAGCAACATTTTTAGTGTATGGATTTTAGACTAGGTGAACCGGGATAGTTATAAAATTTTCTATACACTTCAATTTGGGAAGGCAGGCTGAAATGTTGTGCATCGTGCCCTGACCTCATATGACGTTATTTCAGTTCCAAGCAGCTGATTATTCCAACCAAGTATGTGAGTAAAGAGTGGGACCGCTGCCTAGTGCCAGACGAGGCAGCTCGCTCAGAGTGCGGGTGGCTAGGTAAGCAATGTAGGTCCCAGGCTGGCGAGGGTTGGCAGGGACCTCTGGAGACCATCTCGTCCACCCCCCTGCCACAGCAGGGTCACCTCCAGCAGTGGCACAGGACGGCGTCCAGGCGGGTTTGGGATGGCTCCAGAGTGGGAGACTCCCCCACCTCTCTGGGCACCACTGAAAGAGTCTGACCCCATGCTGTTGCCACCCGCCCTTTAGATATTGATCAGCATTGATGATACCCCCTCTCAGCCTTCTCTTCTTCAGGCTGAACAGCCCCGGGGCTCTCAGCCTTTCCTCATCAGAGGAGTGCTCCAGTCCCTTGATCATCCCCATAGCCTTCTGCTGGACCCTCTCCAGCAGTTCCCTGTCCTTCCTGACCCGGGGAGCCCAGAACTGCACACAGTGCTCCGGCTGCGGCCTCCCCAGGGCAGAGCAGAGGGGGAGGATGACCTCCCTCGCCCTACTGGCCACACTCTTCTTGATACACCCCAGGATGCCATTGGCCTTCTTGGCCACCAGGGCACATTGCTGGCTCATGGTCACCCTGTTGGCCCCCAGGACTCCCAGGTCCCTTTCCACAGAGCTGCTCTCCGGCAGGGCAGCCCCTAACCTGTACCAATTATTCCTCCCTAGATAACTATACTGAATAGCATTAGTTGAGAGGATCCTGTCCAAAATGGTTAAAAGTTAAATGACAAGTAGGGAATAAAATAATGTGAAGACTCAGAATTAAGTAAAACTCCATACTTGTGAGAGATTGCAGGAAAAAACCCATAGCTGAAATAACCTTATCAAAGTTGCCCAGTCAAGCGTGGAAACGTAAGGAAGTGTCAGGACAAAGGTTGCCTTTGTTGCCGTGTGTTGGCCTGGCAGTCTTCAGTGGTGTGAGGCACTGCTGGCTGCTGCGGGTAACGTTCTGTCCGTGGGTGTCCCGGAGAGCCTTTCCTGCGCCCGTTCGCTGCCGTTGCGAGTAAGGGATTTGCTGCTCTCACGTGAGTGATTCCCAGTGGTGTTTGGGAGTTTGTTCTTTCAGTACTGGGCACTGCAGCTCTACAAGTGGGGCTGTTCTCCAAACATGAATCACTGTCTAACGTTAACTTGTCTGAACAGCCTGATAACTAGTTAACTCAAATCTGCTGTTGCAGACCTGTGGACACTTGTGACTTTGATCTCTGTTCCTTGCTACCGCTCTACCAAATGAGGATAATACAAAGCGGTCCTCTAGTTCTGTGAGACGAAAAGTTGTTAGCGTGTTTGTAATAGTCTTTGGTACATCACGATGAGCGCTACAGAATGGCTTAGATGAAAATGTGCTAATCCCAGCTTTCAAGTTTTTGTAATAAAAAAGGTTGTCAAAGCTTAATTATAAGCCTGGATACCGCTTCGGGACATAGCATGTTTTAAAGAGAGTAGGAGAGGAGCTAGATCTAACGCTCATACTTGATCTTGCTGTCCCTTCATCACAATGACTTTGTGCAATCATGTTTTTATAAAAGCATGTATAATTACTCTATATCCTACGTCCTTTAACATTTATTTCCTAGTCTGGAAACGCTGCATTATGTCCATATTGTGGTGATAAGAGGAATGAGTTTTGGAGGACAGGAATGGGGGTTAGGTGAAGTGCAGAATAATCACATGGAGTTGGTGGTTTAGGATTTGGGACGTAGCGAACTTCTCTGCTCCAATTCTGTTCAAACCGCTTGGGAGAAGGAGTGTAGCCCAGAACTCTTCCAGGCAAACACAGGAGCTGCTTTGCAGACAGCATGCCTCTGTAAAGCACTTTGTGCTATGTTCTGTGAGTACACACATATTTATACATAAAGATACATTTTTTGAAAGGAAGTCTGCATGCACTATATTGATGCTAAACTAGATACAGTATCCTAGAGTAAAAATGTAAAATTCATCAAGATCTGTTGTATAAAGTTTATTTTCTGATTGACAGTTTTTAGGCATTAGTTTGTATGTACAATTCCTAACGAACCGAGTAACATCAGTTTCAAAAAATACTATGTTTTCTTGCAGAATAAAAGCCGTCCTCATTCTAGGGGAGAATATAATGTTTACAGTACCTTTCAGAGTCACGAACCTGAGTTTGACTACTTGAAAAGTCTAGAAATAGAGGAAAAAATTAATAAAATTAGGTGGTTACCACAACAGAATGCTGCTCATTTCCTGCTGTCTACAAATGGTAAGGACACTTTATTTTTGCACAAAGAACTTTTGATGTCAGTTGAATATTAGCTCACATGTGATCTACTTGTGGGGTTTTTTCCTGGAGTGTTTTGGGGTTGTTTTAATGTCTTCTCTAGTTATATGCAAAATATGTTTTGATTGTAATACTCTGTAAATTACGGATTTGTGGATGTAAAAAAAATGAAGCAGCAACAGAATAGACATAGTTAGAGAGCTACGTTCTGTGGGTAAACTGAGGGGGCTATCAGTTTACCTACCCTGTTACTCTGCTTTGTTGTTGTTGTATACATGGGTTCCCAGTGTGCTGAACTGTAGCAGAAGTCTGAATTTGACTTGATCATCCTAATTTTGAAATTGATTTTTTTGTAATCCCAGATGAATTTTTAATAAAAGCATATGAAATTGAAACACTGTGGTTACAATGATCTTTTTGCTTTTCCAATACCAAAACATTATGTGTGCTTTGAAAAGCAACTGTTTAAAAGACAACAGTCACTCTAGGAGGAGTGTATTTATACCATTTTCACTGTGTACCTTAGAATGCATGAAAGCAGTGCAAAAATTACAAGTTGGAAATCACAAGTTTTCATGCACTGTGGTGTTGGGTTTCTTTATTATTTCTTCCAGTATTTTAGTAGTGGTTATTAGGTATCACACCTGTTTCATTTTGATGCATCGTGGAGCAAGCTGTAAATGTAAATGCGGAGCTGTGCATGGAAAAACTTGCTTTTATTGTCAGAGGAACACACTTGTTCTGAACAGTTTGAATCACTTTTTGCCTCGTCTTTGAATGACGTTATGGAAGGGCTGATATCCTCCCCGCTATATGAAATTTTAAAAGTGGGAATGACTTCTGTCTATTGGACTTTGAAATGCAAATAACTTTACTTTGATTTAAGTCTTACTAAACTTAAAGCAGTCTTTAAACTGTGTCATTTTAAGTGCTTTAAAGATACGCAGTAGCTTGGGGAGGAGAGGTTTGTTTCCGGTTAGCTAAGGATCTCACCCTTGGTGTATGCTTACTTTCTGCACTTGGAAAGACTTCCCTTAGTAAGACCTGGGCAGTACCTGCCTTTGGACATGGAACCCCAAAATATGGGGCACGTCCTGTTCTCACTGCCGCCGGTTGTCTCTTAGCAGACACACGGGACAAATTTGGCTTTCCTGAAGGTAGGTAGTGTAATTCATGGGTTTGTTGGGGTTTTCCCTAGCATTTGTTTAAAATAATGTAAATGATCATACAGGGCTTATTGGTGAATTTTGGCAATTGGTGTGCGACACTTCCCTTGTGAAGGGTCATTTTGGTGAACGGTAGTCAGAGGGCATGATTGTTCAGGAAGAAACTTATACTTCACCCAAACTGAACGTTACATTGAAGTTAAAATGGAATCCATCTTTTTTTCCTCTCCATTTACTGATATTTTTGTGCATTTCCCATCCACACCCTCCAAGTGCATGTGTCTGGTATATTTTTTGTTTATTTTTCATGTATCAATTCTGCTAAACAACACAGCTGGAAGGCAAAGTTGCAAGTGTGTAGGCAGGGCGGGCTGTACTCGGTATTACCTTGTTGTTTAAAGGACTCCCTCGGGATCCTTCCTGTTGCAAGCACTGGAAACCTAGATAGATAGATAAATAATATCCACTCTGCTGACTTCATTATTTACTGATTTTATTTTGAATTTAATTCATTCTCAAGCATGTGAATTTTTGTTGGTTTTAGATAAAACTATTAAATTATGGAAAATAAGTGAAAGGGATAAAAGAGCCGAAGGTTATAATTTAAAAGATGAAGACGGAAGACTTAGGGATCCTTTCAGAATCACAGCACTGCGGGTATGTTTCTGCTCTTTGACTTTAAATATCTTTTTGCATGTACTTCTCTACCTTTGTACTACCAACGGTGTCAACCGAAATGCGTAGATTAAAATGATGCTTTGCGCAGGGTCGTTGAAAACTTTTATAAAAAACAGAGATGCTTCTTTATATATGTATAACTATTAAATAAGGTTCCTCTGGAAAACTCGAGGCAAACTTTCATGATTATAATATTATATTAAATTATGAGCTTCCCAATAGTTTGGTTTGGTTTTTCTTTTCTTGGAACATCTTAGTATATTTAAAATTACTTTGAAATTTAAACTTTTTTGTAATTAAAATATTTTGTTAGAGACAGCCTTCATCCACCTCCGTATATTCAAATTGTAAAATATAACAAAATGTCATTATTCAAGCCTGAAAATACAGCATTTTTCAGTATCTGTCTGGGGCTGCACTACTTCTGTATTCAGTTCATAGAAAGTATGGGCTCATCCTGCTGCATTCTTAAAATAGTCGAATGTCTCAGTGCGACGTGAAGAAAAGTGCAGGGAGCACGTGTCTTTGGGAGGCCTGTAACATCCTGACTTGTGCTGCTGGCCGTGCCTCGGCGGTGGGGCACGGTGCTGTGGTGCCCGTGCCACTCGCTCACAGGGAAGCAGCAGTAGGTGCCCAGGTTAACCTTTATATCCGCCCTGAGAGCTGCTCTCTGAACTGGCAGGTAGGGTCCCTCTCTTTGGCTAAAGCACGTGCCATTGGGAATTTAGGAAGAATTTGTCTTTGATTGTATTGATAATTCTTCCCCCCCCCCAATATTGCTTATATTTAACTTGTTTGGTCTTTTTTCTAAGAACAAGACTCAAATTTAAACAGGGTGCTGGGTGTCCTATGGGTAGGTAGAAGGTGTCTTTGTAAGAGGCAAGTTATGAGCTTTTGGAAAACATATACTTGAATAGTCTTGACATTTTTCCCCTTGCATAGTGATGCAGCGGTAGGGTTAGCGCTCCAAACTTGAGATTGTTTAAAGCAGGAGCTCAAGAAATGAAGCAATGTGGGGTTGTGGTTTTCCTTGGGTTTTTATGTTGTTGTTGTTACCATAAATAGGAGTTGAACTGAGGCACTCGCTATTTTCAACACTGGTAACTCCTAACACTTGTAGGGACTATACAGTTGCAGGGTTTTGTTGAGGTGTTTTGCCTTGCTTTTGCTTAAATTGAATATTTAACTGAAGCCTTAGGTATACGCGAGCCTAATGCCTAATCGTGTTGGGAAAGGATATGCACTTCCTCTGGGAAGTGTCTTTCTACTCAGCGTGGGAGCCAAGATCTGATTGAGTATTCTAATGAAAATACCTAAAAACAAGGAAATAAAGTATGGTACAGTGCCTTAGCCCGGTGGCTGGAAGTAGGTACAGACGAAATTTTGGGTTCTACAGCCTTGCCCTTACGTAGGAGCAGAGTACCCATCTGGGAACACGGAGAGTCCATGTACGGTACTGGCTATATCACTGGGGGCAGTACATGAGCATCTTCTCTAAACACTAGTATATTTAGGAATCATCAACCCAAATGGTGGGAAGCAACAAAAGGCAAGAACCTCTCTTGTGAACGTTAGTCTTCTAAATGTGCTGCTTTTCTGGGAAAGGAGAGTTGGGCTGAGCTGCAGACCTTGCCAGGCACCGCGTCTTACAAGCAGTGATGGTGGAATCAGCCAAGTCTGAGCAGTGACTGGCAGAAGGGGAAAAAGCCTGGTCCAGAGTTACCGCCATATGTTTGAATGATCAGGTTTTAGAGATCTAGACTACATGTACCTTGGGCTTTTATGGGCTTTGTTTGCATATTTTGTTGCAGAAGCATAGTTCCCCCATTTGTTCATGAAGAAGTAGACGTGGAGGAGAAGCAGCATTTCAGGGCTGCATCCTTTGCACAGGGACCGTGGCATTTCCAAGTACTATTCCTGATAATTCACACTAATGCATTTTCGATTTCACAACCAGGCTAGGAACACTCATGTGGTGAGATAGGAAAATTGCCTAATAAAAAGTAATGGATTAATTTTAATCATTACAGTTTGATGTAAACAGACTGTGAGATACAAACATGGTGAAAGCAATTACAGAGCTCTTGCATTAATTTCTTTCTTGTTCCAGGAAGACAGATTATCTTGGACACTGTCATAATTTTTTCTTGGTTGGATGATGTAAGTTAGTGTCCTGTTGAATTGTATGTACTGGAACAGCACAGGATGTCCTCGGGCAACCTTAAAACTATTCACTTGCTGGTCAGCGCGAAGGAGCTAGAGGGAAGCTTGGTCCGCTCGACCCTGACAAACCCTGTCACCCTTCAGATCAGCTGGTTGTGGAAACAGGGCATCCGCGTCTTCCGAAAATCATACTGGCTGTTCAGTGAACAAATCGGGGATTTCCTTTGCAAACTGTTCTTACCAATTTCACAAGCACCCTTCTAAGATATGGGTGGCATTTTTAAGCACTTATTTCAAATGAACATGATTTTCAAATATATTTCAAATATATTTCAAAAACCACCACCATTTTCCTGTTGGGTGAGATACAAAGCTGCTGTATCTGACAGGTAACGTGGACTCACAGAAGTCAGTGCCTGAGGTTTTGTGTTGGTAGTATACAAGGTTGAAAGTCATAGGCTATTTTATTACTTTTCTTGCTCAGTGGATTTGAAAAGTATTTGGTTAATAAATCAAAACAGGAATCTGTGGTGTGCAATTAATTAATATTTTCTGAATTAGAAATCAGTTTTGTGCCAAAATTGACTGTTCTTTTTTATGTTTCAGGTGCCAATATTGAAACCCATGGACCTAATGGTAGAAGCAAGTCCTAGACGGATATTTGCAAATGCACATACTTACCACATAAACTCTATTTCAGTAAATAGCGATCATGAAACATACCTTTCTGCAGATGACCTAAGAATTAATCTATGGCATTTAGAAATCACAGATAGAAGTTTTAGTATCCTTTTTTTGTTCTCTGTAAACACTGGGGAACATCTAAGTTGTGTATGTTTAAGAGAATCACTTTAATTTTACTCATTAGAGTAGGTGTTTGAATCTAGGGATTAAAATGTAGGGGTGTAAAATCTGGAGGTTTAATAGAGTGAAAGCAGGCCTTGGTATGCTCTCACTCGTTCTTGAGTGCAAGCATTTGTTCAATGGAAAACTGCCAGTAGAAATTGTTTGATAGTTTGATTTCTAAAGAGAAATGGAGGAATTTTGGAAGCATCCTTTATTTGTGGAGTTTGGTCGACTTAAATAAGAGTTGAAAGATTTGAAAAGTAGATCCTTTGTTACTGTAGATGCTTCTTTCTGAAGTTTGAAGTCTGAAGTCTCTTAACTGTGTAAGTGATGCTTCTCCTAAAGAAATCAAATTTTAATTTTTTTCTATGTCAAATCATATCAACTGCAGAAATAATTTGCAAATCTTTTTGCAAGCATGTGTATCCAAGCTAATAGTATGTCCTACATTGACGTATCTGCAGAAAATAAAATAAAATAGCAAATAATCTGCAGTAAAATAAAAGTTGCAGAAATACTGAATATTAAACAGGTTGTGTGCAAGTTTTTCTAAAGCTTTAGGTAAACGGATGAAGTATACTCAGTGCTCAATAGGATGTGTTAAGAAGGAGGCTTGAGAGGAGCCTGAAATTATCTCCAGCATCTGTTAAATTTGATTTGTAAAATCTAGATGATTTCTTTTTTTTATTTTAGTCTACTCGGGTCACTTTACTTTGTGCAGATTGCACGTGGTGGAAATGAAGATCTTGCCCTGGGTTTCTACATGGTATTTTTAACAGTTTTTAATAATTGTCTGCTAGAAGTGATTTGAGTGTGAAATGTTACGTGCCTTTACAAAAACCTTCCCAGATATTGTAGATATTAAGCCTGCTAACATGGAGGAGCTGACAGAAGTGATTACTGCTGCAGAGTTCCACCCTCATCACTGTAACGTGTTTGTCTACAGTAGTAGCAAAGGAACTATCCGGCTCTGTGACATGCGCTCCTCAGCCCTCTGTGATAGGCATTCAAAATGTAAGTTAGGCTGCGTCTTCCGTTCCTGGCTTTCTTGCTTTGTTCTCGTGCAAGGTGGAGCATATAGGTGTTCTGCTTATAAATAAACATACCAAGTTCTGCTTATCGGTAAAGAGCATACAAGGTAAGGGGTGGTAGTTTTGTAGAATGGAACATTTTAATTGTCTTGTTCTAGGCCATCAACAAGCAGAAGTGTAGCATGAGACAATTGACGATCTGACTCTGCTCCTGTTTACCCATTTATGCATCATAAACTGATGGGAACAAGTGCTTTTGGCACCAGTGAGACCTGTCTTCTGTCCAGACTCAGTCTTGGTGCTTCTCAAAGGTATCTGCTTATCAAATGCCAGTTCAGGGCAGTTTGTTCACCTTTGTACGTGAGGAACTGGGCTGATGCTGCCAGACGCCATTGACTTTGTGTCCATTTGCAGCTCCTAGCATAGAATTAATTCTTAAGAATATGCGCTGCGTTTGAAGCGAATTTCCAGGGGAAAGGCGAATGCTCTTTAGTCCGCTGAGCCACGTAAACTTACGTAGGGGAGGAGAGCTTTGCTGTCGAAGTCATAAGGATAACTGCCTATGCCTGGTTTCTTGTTCACTGCTGTGACAGTTGGGGTTTATTAGTATTGCTGGTCCTGTGGGGTGACCGACCCTACTGGTATGTGCAGGTAAGCTTGCTGTAGTGCAGATAAGGTTTTCTTGTTGGTGGAAGGAAATATTTGTGCAGTGGGAAATGCAGAATGCTGGGCCACTTCAGTTTGACTTAGTGTCACATTCAGTTACTTAGAAGTACTTTACTTTTTAACTGCTTGTCGCCGAATAACATCCTGTTAAAAGGGCTCTATTCAAAAATGAAATAAAGAGTTCTGGGTAGCTTGCATCATAAAATGTTGACTCCCAAGATTAATTCTTTGATTTAAATAGTGTATTTCTTTATCTGCTTTCTAAAATCATACCAATTGCATTTCAAGTGTAGATAATATTTCGTTTCAGTAGGTTGTGTTGTAAAACTTTTATTCAGAAAAGTATGTTGTGCAGTCGTCTCAAAATGCATGGGTCGTGCATTAAGATACCGTGTTTGGGATGCTGGTGTTTCGTCTGCTGCCGTTCAATGCGATTTGTAGATCAGTTGGTTACTGCACCCATGTGCTGGTTTTTAAATTTTTTTTCTCTGATTCATCCCTAAGAGCTGTGAATTGTAGTTTGCTGGTGCTGCGCTCCGGTTGAGAATGTTGGAGATAGGCATGTTGCAGTCTGATGACTAAGAGCATAACGTTGTTTAAAAAGAACTTACTACTTAGAAGTATTTAACAGCAGCTTTCTTGAAAAAGAAACTAGTATAGGGATTTAAAATATTCCAAGTACCAAAAAATGTTCGAAGCTGTAAAACTTGGTGTTGGTTTAATTTGTAATTGTCTTCTATCTACAGTTTTTGAAGAACCTGAAGATCCTAGCAGCAGATCATTTTTTTCAGAAATAATATCATCGATATCTGATGTAAAATTCAGTCACAGCGGTCGATACATGATGACAAGAGACTACCTTTCTGTTAAAGTGTGGGACCTCAATATGGAAAACCGGCCTGTAGAGACATATCAAGTATGGTGTTCAAGTTTTCTTAAATATCCCTTCTTTTCCCTTTTTCTCTTTCGTTATATCTAATACCAATTTAAATGTTCCGAAAAGGTTCATGAGTATCTTCGAAGCAAGCTTTGTTCCCTTTACGAAAATGACTGCATCTTTGACAAGTTTGAATGCTGCTGGAATGGTTCTGATAGGTAAGCTGGGGGGGGACGTTTTGTTCTGGGATGTTTCTGTTTTTCCCTCAGCTTTAGGAATTTGGTTTCCAGTCTTGAAAGCCATGAGCAGTACTTAACTCTAAGGATGTGATTCGTTACATTCCAGTCAGCTGAGGTTTTTTTGGGGTGGTTTGGGTTTTTTGTTGGTTTTGGAGGAGGGGGGGTTGCGAAACTTGATTCTTCAATCCTCCGCCCTCCAGTTGCAGAAGTGGAATAAACTTTTGCGTGTCAGTTTGCTTCTAATATGAATTACTGTTGAAGTTTTATGTAGTCAAGACTGGCCATTTCAAGCCATGAAAATGTGACCTAATTTCATTCTTAAAGTGTGTACAAGAACATGCATTCGGTGTCCTGCAAAATGAATCTTCTTTAGCCTACAGAAAACATGGGAAGAAGATAAAACTGCGTTAGATAATGACTCCTATTTGTTGGTAACAGTGGAAATCCATGTTTTGCCTGCAAGTTGCAGAAGTATTATAATCCGGTAGCCAAGCCGCTGTATTGGCACAAATGGTGCGTGTTTCCTGTCACTAGCTCTGGTGGTAATAGCTACCGGTTAAAATGCTTTCAGAACCCATGAATAAGATCGTGGCAGATCTACATCTTGTACCTGGATGCTTTGTGTTGGCTTGCGCTGGGGATTCTTACTTGCTTTGTAGAAGATTTACGAGTATATCCAAAACACGTTTTCAATAACAGCTTGCCAGCGTTTGGTAGCAGACCAGCCACTGGTTTAGGTAGGAGTTTGGATTTAATGGTAACAGGATCAGCCTGTGAAACGAGCTTTGGCCTAAATCTATCAAATGTTGAAGAACAAAAGATCCACCACATAGATTGGATGGGGATGGTGATCGGGGAAGACAAATCTGGTAAACTGCGTCCAGGAGTCGGCAAAGAAAGCGAAACCTACCCGCACTGGGATTGCAGCGGCAGCTGAGACTGCGTGGACTGCGACGTGCTGCCTAGCTACTCCTCTCTTAAGTAACAGTGTTAAAGAAACTGGGTGCTCTAAATACCAGGTTGCAAGTGGCTCTTAGTGAGGGGAGAAATACACTCTATCAGTCAGTTTACAAAAAAAAAAATAAAATTGCTAGTGGTATTTACAATGTCTGGCATAAAATGCATAAAAGTGGTGGTGTATGTTTTTCACTAAGCTAAAATGCAAAGAAACCCTTGTTTCTGTGAGGGGTTGTTTTTTTTCAAGCAACTTTGGTCAGTCTTTTTTGGAGGGGTAAAAAAAAGTCAAAGCAAGGTCATCTCATTTTAACGCAGGAACGTAAGTTGCCATGGAGGCTGTGATGCTCACCTCCCTTTGGAAAAAAAACAAAAAACCTCACTCAGTGTATTCGCTAGCGCAATCGGAGTGATCTGTGTTGTGGTAATAGTATCTCATTCTCCTCCTAGTCATTAATTGCGTTATGCCATGAGGACGATGTGTATCGGGCAATAAGATGACACGGGTGAGGTGGTTGGGATTTTAACAATCTACGGGACTTCCGCCATGTGGGAAACAGCTTTTCCAGTTTCAACTGGCAGAGATAAGTGTTCAATACAGGAAAAAAATGAACAGCTTGGCCTCAATTTCAAGCATATCTTTTTTGAGAGCTACAAACAAGCTCTGTATTGGAAGTTAGATATATGAAAGCTTTTTCAGATGCAAATTTTTTTCTGCCCTTTTCAGAAGCAAATTCGGTATTATACAGAAACTCTGAGTTGTTTCTGCAGGGCTGCATCAGCCATTCACGTAAGGGGTTTCTTTTGCTGATTCCAGACGATTTTTTGTAATGAATCCACTGGTGAGCTCAGGGTCAGCGCGTGCGCAGTGCCGAGGGTGGCACTCTCATTCGTGACGGTCGCTGAAATGACGCGGTTTATGGTGGCTTTGTTTCCCCCGTGACGGTTGATGCTGCGGGTTACAAAGGGGTCGAGCAGCGATGGGAAAACCCCCTTTGCTCACAATAAGATGAATAAAGCGTAAGACTGCTGCAGGGTGCCGGTGGCGGGAGAGGGGGACCAGGGAAGACCTGGAAGAGAACTCAGTGGAGTGGAAGCCGTGCTAAAGTCCAGAACTGGAATTGAGTGAAGGTGTACATCAGAGAGGGCGAGTGCAATGCCACGTGCTGGCCATGGGCTTGGTCTGACGCTCACCGTGTGTGTAAGAGAGAGAGGATAGGGTTGAATACTTTCCTGGAAACCTAGTAAGATTTGCCTTTCTTCTGCTTTCACACAGTGCTATCATGACTGGATCGTACAACAATTTCTTTAGAATGTTTGACCGAAACACGCGACGGGATATCACTCTGGAGGCATCCAGGGAGAGCAGCAAACCTCGTGCCATCTTAAAGCCGCGTAAAGTGTGTACGGGTGGTAAACGAAAGAAGGATGAAATAAGTGTTGACAGTCTGGACTTCAACAAGAAGATTCTTCATACAGCATGGCATCCCATGGAGAACATCATTGCTGTAGCTGCCACCAATAATTTGTATATATTCCAGGACAAAATTAACTAAAGATGACTTACTTGAGGACAGAGTCGTCGTCTTGCATAGTTAAGCTCAGTTGTTTATCTGTAAAAGAGAAGGCCTTGTTGTCCTACCAGTGAAGAACATTGATGCACTTACTTCCCTTTAGCTAAAGGAGAGGATCTGGCCTGGGTTTTGAGTTCATGGTGTCGTTCTGCCTTCGCCGGGGGTAGGGAGGGTCAGCCGCAGGGTTCTGGGGGAAACCCTCTTGAGGCAGAGCTGATGGACAGTGCTCAATAAGGCCAATACTCAAAACAAATGTATTTATTGAAGTCTGAGCCTTCCTTTCCAGTTTATAGACCAAAAATTTAACACCCAAGAAGAAAAATTGTCATAAAAATGTAATTTCTATCTCTCGCGCTCTTTCTCTGCTGTAATATTTGGGCCTTTCAAAACATATATTGTGCTTAATGCCTGTAAACATTCCTCCTCTGGCCTGTATCTAGGCTTAGGTGTTTTTACCTTTGAGCACTTAGGTAGGTCTTGAGTTGGGTTCGTAGACAGGTTTCCATGAATATTTACTCACCAACTGTATCTATAACCACACCTTCTGGTGTAAACCACTTAATAAAATAACAAACTATAAAAAGTGTTTTTAAATCTGAAGGTATGTATTCAGTCTTTTTATTTTTTTATTGCATGTACTGAGATTGTGCAAAATAATTCTGATGGGCAGATTTTAAAATGTTTGCTCCAAAGCGTTGATTTTTGGCAGACTAATACCAACATTTTTTGTGTAGTACTTCAAATTCTAAATTTAGAGTTTCCATGAAATTGTCATTTAGTTGCAGTTGCACCGGTTTTTGTGTAAAATGCTGTCTGTGTACCAAGTAGGAGATGGAAAGGGTTAGTACAGAGACATCCGCAGCCTTAACAGAAAGTGGCCACCTTGCACAGAAGGGAGAACAAAACATTTAACGGATTTTCTTCTTTGAAGATAAAACCTCAGTTTATCTGATGCCTCTCAACGGTAGATAGAGACATACCTTATGTGCATTATGTTTTTTAACCTTTTTAGCATTTGTCATGAAGATATAGTTTATTTTAAATATTTGGCATAACATATTGTATTTCACCTTGCAGTTCAAGCCAGCAAAAAACCCGAAACTGTCTTGATTCTGCCAAGCAGCAGCGCAGCTGCGTACCTGTACCGCGGCGTGGCCTGAACACCGAGGTGTGGGGAAGCACCCGGGCCGCCAGCTGCTCCGAACTGCCGGTGGTGTAACTCTGGTCTTGCTAACTTTTTTTTAAGCCTTAGGTACTTTTCTTTCTTTCTTTTTTTTTTTTTTTTTTTCTTTCTCCGAAGAGGCCTAAAATGCATCAACCCCCTCCGCAGCCGGCCTCGGCTGGGCGAGGACCTGCTCCTCACGCTGTTGCAGCACGTTGTAGTAGCATCGAGTAGGCAGAGTCCCGCTCTGAAACGTGCCTGCACGCCAGGAATTCCTGCTGAAAAACGAGATCCCTTGGGCTTCCCGCAGGAAATACAGAAGCGTGGTTTACACTCCATTTTTCTTAAAATGAAGGTGTATTATGATTCCTGAATCGGATCTGCATATGCAAGAGCAAATGTCTCCGTTTTTACCGTCCCGATTAATGTCCATAGAGTGCCACTCTTGTTCACAGTAAGCTAGTGAGTACAACTAACTCTGAGGTTCTACAAATAAAGTTTAAATTAAAAAAAATCTTATACTGTATATTGGTTGTGACACTATTTGAAAATCTTGAAATGTGGAACTTCTGGGTCACTAAAGCGTTAGATTTGACCTTGTTCCTAAAAGACTTAGTAGAGCTAATACAATGGGATTGTACATACTTGTTCAATTATTTTGACCAAAAAGTTTAATAAATTTTAAATGTTTACCTGGACTTGCTCTGTGTATTTTGAAAAGTTTTTCTTCCGTTTGTGAGATAATTGGCCGAGTGAGCCAGCCTGACGATTGTTTGTATTTCCATTTTAAATGGTTAGTTTCTGGCGGGTCGCACCCGGACTGGGCAAGCCGGCTGGTCACACGCAGTGAATATATCAGTGCTGTCTATTTTTGGTCTATTTTTTCAGCAAATGTAAGTGGAATATCAGTAAAAAGGATATGATGAAATCTTCTATTATATAAAACATGATTTGCTTGTACCACTTTCAATTAAATAGTTTTTGATGATTCGTGAAATTTTTTATCATTTCATTTTATGTAAAACCAGGTTTTTATTGTCAATTGGATAAAATTACGATTCTTTCAGATATTTGCCCAAACCCACCCTTGACTTGTGTGACTGGTTTGAGAGCCTTGCCCCCCTCGCGGTTACGGTACCCCGAACAGTTTGCATCCGCGGTGCCGCGCGTCGGGGCCTCGCGCGGGACGGAGGGTACCGGGCGTTCCTGCGGGACGGCGCTCCAGGCGCCCTGCAACCGGCGGCAGCGGCGCGGGGTCCACCGCTCGGCACGCGTTCCCCAGCACAGGGGGACTTCGCGCCGCGGTTGGTTTGGAGGTGGAAGAGCAGCGAGTTGTGCTGGAGAGCAGAGGTAAGATTTTTGAAACTTGTTTTAAAGAGTCACTGCTTTTGGTGTGATGAACCCCTGGTGCCCGGGAACCAGGGCTGACGAGAACAGTGCGTATCTTAGGAGTTTCTGTAAAACAGAGTTTTCTACCCAATCCTCTCTTCACAGGCCTTGTGCATGTGCCTGGAGTTGTCAGCGTGGTTGTTCTTTAGGGAGCAGAAAGTAGGCACCCGTGGTAACTAATCACCGGCACCGGGAGAAGGTGAACCGCCCTCCGCGAGGTCTCTGCTTCTCTCGGGGATGGCTTTGGAAACCGCAGGGATGGCGTTTCAGATTAAACCAAATTGCGTTGTCGTTTGGCGCTGACTGAGAGAATCGGACTTCCTCATGGAAACGCCGCGTGGCTCCAGGAAAACCCTGGTAGGGTGCAGCCGGAACGCGGGGCTCGGCTGGGGGCGGCGCCGACGCACAGCGGTCTCAGCAGCAGGACCCGGGCTCCGGGGCCAGGATCGGCTCCTGTCCCTGCGCTGGTGGCAGTGCTCCTGCGGACACCGACGCGGGCGGTGGGGGCTGAGGGTGCTGCGCGTGGCGCTCTGCAGCTCCTGAAAGGAGGGTGCAGCGAGGGGGGGTCGGTCTCTGCCCCCAGGGAACGGGCAATGGGACAAGGGGAAACTGCCTCAAGTTGCGCCAGGGGAGGTTTAGGTTGGAAATGAGGAAAAATCTTCACCAAAGAGTTATCAAGCGCTGGCACAGGCTGCCCGGGGAAGGGGTGGAGTCGCCATCCCTGGGCGTATCTAAAAGACGGGCAGAGGTGGTGCTGAGGGACGTGGGTTAGGGGTGGTTTGGCAGTGTTGGGCTGATGGTTGGACTCAATGATCTTCAAGGTTGGTTGCAACCAAAATGCTTCTCTGATTCTCTGAAGGACAGCTGAAACACATTTGGCAAGCTGATGAAATACAGCGTGCTTCCCACGAGCTGAAGTGGTAAGAAAAAAACCCAAACCTGGCAGTAAGAAGCTACGTGAAGCCTTGATGAGTATGAATCTCCCGGGCGCGCTGGAGCAGATGAGCGTCTGCGTTGGGCTGAGCTCCTACCAGGGCCGGGGCTGAGGTCGCCCGCGGTGGGGCCGCTGCGGGAGGGGGCGGCTCTCGCGCCATGGAGCTCTCCCTGTGCTGTGAGTCGGTGCTACGTCGGGCGGTGTTCATCAGCGGCACTGGATGTGACCCGGCTCCCCCAGGGAAGCTGCGAGGGGGCTGCAGAGAGAGCAGGAACTGGGCTTGCGGCGAATACCCCCTTGTAGCATCCTCAGAAGTTCAGTCTCAGAGCTCAGCTTCTCTCTTCACCTTTGCCGGCTCCTGGTGGTGGCCCGGGTACGCTGAGCTCACGCAGACCCTGCCCGTCCGCGGGGTGTCCTCTGCGGCTGTAAGCAGCCCGTGCATCGCATCCCATGTGCCCTGGAGCCCTCAGCGCGGCCGCTGGCTCCGCTCGGTGCTGCTGAGGATTACTTCCCACCAGTAAAGCAAAGCGCGCTGAAATGCAAAGCTCTGACCTCAGGCAGAGGAAATACTTTAAGGCTGCAAGGAACGGATGGCTGCTCGGGGGCAAGAGGCGGCTCCTGCTGTGTCCCCTGAGAGCCCTTGGTGACAGCTCGCGCAGGACGCTGGTCCACAACGATTCTCTCGTGGCTTGGACTCCATGATCTTAAAGGTCATTTCTACCCAAAACGATTCTATGACTTCCTTTTAATATCCGGTAATGGTTTTAATACCGCGATTTCAGTGACAGTATTTCCCGCCCAGGAGCACAGGCGCCGTCCGCGTGCGGCTGCCGCGAGCCCGCGGGGCCTGGCAGCCCTGGGACGCGGTCACCCAGCGGCTTGGAGCGGGACCCGCTGCCTCGGGCCAGCGGGGCTCTGGCTGCAGCTCTGCGCCGCCCACCGGCCCTGTGCGCTGGGGAGCCGCTTCCCCCGCCCGCGCTCCGGCATGAGCCGTCTTTCCACAGTGAGTGCCCCCTCGCCCCTTTCCCAGCCCCGCTGCCCACGGGGGCTGGTGGCAGCTGAGGTGACACGAGCCTGCGCAGCTGCAGGTGGCTCCAGCTCAGCACATCGGGGACGCGGTGTGGCCGCTGCCCCGGCGAGCAGGAGAAGCGGCTCTGTGGCACCCTCAGCGTTGGAGGGCGATGGAGCTTCTTGGCCTTGGAGCTCCAGGGGACGGATGCTCTGGAAGCCACCGGCTCCAGCAGCGGCTGCCCCGGGGCACTTCTCTCCCGTGTCCCACCCAGGCGCATTCCCAGCAGACGGCTCCTGCTGGTGCTGCCGGTGCTGCCGGAGGAGCGATGCTGTACACAGCTCGGACACCATGTCCTACCCTGCGCCTGCGGCTCGTGTCCTCCCGCTGTCCCTGGGACCGGGTCCCTCCTGGCGGAGGGGACCCTCCTCGGCCCCGGGACCACGGGCGAGCGGTGCCTTTGGGCCGGGAGCACCTTCAACGCGCTACAACCAATTACACCCATTCTTCTCTCTCTAAAGAAACAGAGCTCCTTGGACTGGAAGTGTGCTGTACTTAAAATGATACTTATTTATGCCATGACCATTTCTTTTTTTCTTTTCTTTTTAAAGTTAGTCAGTCATTGCAAAACTGACCGAATTTTCCCTTTCCCCTGGTATTAAGTATGAGGATCAAATGGCTTCAGTGCAAATTCTGTCAATATCTAGCACGTTAAGGCAGTTGTAGACCATTTCTTTTTGTATTTATATTTCTTTTGGACTACGTGTCCACTGGTTCCGTGGCTTTACAGAAGTCCATGCGCTTTAAGGATGTTTTAAAAATTCGGTAACTGTGAAATTTGTATGAGGCATCTGTTACAGAAATCAGCGCTGAAAGCGCAAAGGCCAACATTTGACCCTGGAAACCTGCTGTGGCTCTGCAAGAATGCTTTGACCAAGAGCTGGAAAACAACGTCAAATATTTCACGTGGGTAAATGGAGTGATGGTGGCTCTGTGATACCTCTGTGTCGGCGCTCCGGTACCCGAGTACAGCATTGCTGCTGCGTTCTTGAAATAGCGAACCACAGCCCAGACTATCTACAGAACAACTCTCTGCATGTATTACCTGCAACTTTCTGTAATCACCAAAAATGGATAAAATATTTCTGCTTGACGGCTTTAGGCGAACTAGCACGCACCTGCACACACACGCTGAAAAAGCTGTGGAAACAGCATTACATTCATGCACTGCACGATTAAGGACACCGGATCAGATCCTCAGAGATAATTATGCACATAATTCTAATTAAAATCAATGCAAATGGAGAATGAGTAAGAATGAAATGTGTAAGTACCTCTAACATCCTCATTCATTGTGCCTAAGCTGAAAAAAAAGTTGCCGCTCTGCAAAAGTTTGCATAAGGCGAGACTGAGCTGCGGTTCCTGCCCGGCCCCAGCGCGAAGGGTCGCGGGGCACTCGCTCGACGTTGCCCACAACAGTTCGCGTGAGGGCTCAGCACCGGGCGAGGGCTCTCGGGGCCCACCCTGCCCGCGTACACCGCGGGTGTGAGCCCCGGGGATGCTGCACCTGGAGGAAGAATAATAATAAAAAAAGGAGCCTATAACAGAAACCGCTTCTCGTTTCAAATCGAAGTAGCGATGCTGTAAATTAGACCTGGTTTCTCAGCAGCTGCGACAGGTAATAGACATGCTACCTAGCTGTGTGTTTGTCATTACCAACACCCTGACAACATGGTTAAAATAGACAGAACATTTTTTAAATTTTACTACTAGGGTCGGTGCTACCCCGTTCGTGGGGCGCCGCGGCAGCTGGGGCTGGCAGCACGGCTTAGGGCACTGCCCTTTGCCCGCGGGACGGCTCCGGCGCGAAGAGTTCCAGCTGCTGCGGGAGCATTAACAAACGGCTCCGTCCCACGTCTTTCGGGGGGTGAGTTCCTGCCTGCGCAGGATTTCTCTGGCTCTGTGGTTAAAAAGAGAAAGGAGACAAGGCCGACAAAACCAGCTGGAGCGCCTCGCTTCCCCACAGACACCGCTGTACAGCAGCAGGATTCCCCCCCGGGAGATGACAGAGTCGTCTCCCCTGGCTCGTGGCCGGCACAGCCGCATCCAGTCCCAGCGCCGCGGTACGACACGGTGCCCAATAACCCCATTTTTACAGGTTCCATTTCAAGCACAGAAGAACAAGTCAGCACTGCTCAATGCAGACAAAAAGAAAGTAGAAAGCAAATTTATTTTTAAGTGATGACAGTGGTACAAAGCAGAATATGCATCTGCACGGTCAGTGAGTTTCTGTTCACTGAGCGACTTTACTGCCAGCTTTGCCATATTCAGGTTTAAGAACAAGCACTGATGTTGTTTTCTACAGAAACTTCTTACTTATTTGTTCATTATGCAAGTAAACAGTGTGAAACTCTTGCTGAATGACAGCTTTGTCAGCCGCTTTCAACAATCATTAGAGAAAAAGGAATGAGAAAACTCCAAATCCATGA
Organism: Pluvialis apricaria; assembly: GCA_017639485.1. Lineage (NCBI taxonomy): Eukaryota > Metazoa > Chordata > Aves > Charadriiformes > Charadriidae > Pluvialis > Pluvialis apricaria. The sequence continues at coordinate 41,123,828 of CM030013.1, forward strand.
AGAACCTTTTTATTTAAATATATAAAACATGATATTTTGGCAAACTTTTTTCTTTCTCATTAAATAAGATAAAATCACTGAATGAAAAGGCAGTCCATTAGTAAAAACAAATAAGCAAGCAACCCTTTTTTAAATCTATACAAGGATGAGGCAAATATAAGATGCAAATTTATTATTTTACAGATAAAAAGACTGAGAAGCAATAGTCTGCAAGTAGATACAACAGAAGGAGCTTCTAATAATTGGGGAGTTAAATAAATGCCTTCGCAAAAGCGGCTATTTATTAGGCACTGAAGTCCAAGGTTTAATTCAGGCTCTTGTGCATCACACTGAACTGGGAACACCGATGGGCTTCACCCGTCCGCTGATTCCTTCCAGCCGACTGCGGCTCTCAACACCGCACAGCTCACACAAGTCAAAGAGCGCCAAGCAAAATCTAAGTGAAGAAACTGCCTCGAGCGAGGCGAAAAGCTTCTCTCAATTCCCCTATAGGATACATAAGGCCACACATCGTTTGGGGCGAATCCCTTACTGTCATGATTACAGCAGCAGTGACGAATATTCACATCTATGAAGTGTAAAGCAGCAGCAGTTTAGATGAACACCTAGCTGAATCACAATGGCTACATCAAAGCTAGGATTGGTTTTAAACATCAAGTTCTTTTGATTTTCAAAGGTACTTCACTACAAAGCAATCTACCAGGCGTGACTGCGTCGGAAACATGCTCTGTGAATTGATCCAGAAGACTATATATGATACAGCAGCTGTAGTGTCTCTTCTGCCCGTCTTCCCAAGCCCGGAACACATTTACAGAACGCGTACCCGCTGCTCACGGCGCCGGCGCCAGCCCAGACCTCTCCGCTGCTCACCTCCTCTATTCCCACACCAATACCTTCTTTGCCGTGACCCCACATTTCAGGCGCCTCTAAAACGTACTGCTGGAAGCCGTGGTCGTAAGGCGCCTTCCAATGTAAATCCTGAGGATGAGGAACACATTCACACATAAACACCTCTGCAGTTTGCAAAACTCTCATTTTACTGTCACCTTCATGTACTACATCCTATTTCTCTGGTCACCGTTTCCCGGCTTGGTATGCTTTCACAGCTGCCCTACGCTGCGTCTGCTACTCATACTTCTTGTAGCTTAAAGAAATCGTTATTCTGAAGTGTAACTATTTCACTGCTACTACATCGAGCACTTTCTGAAGATGTGACTTTGTTACTCACTCATTCTGGAACTGGAATGATGCAAATTTGCATCAGCGGTGGCAGTGACCAGGAAGAAAGTACTCACATCACCAAACTTGTGTTTATTTTGAAAGGAAAATTCCTTTATGCTTTTATTCTATCTTACGTAGTTTCTCATTTTAATTTTGGAAGGAGTTGGATTAGTTTCGTGTTACTTTAACAGTGTTATGTGGCAGAGATCTTGATTTTGTACAGGCAGATAACCTGTGCCTTCATCCACGAAGAATGATGCATACCGCAGGGACCACAGAAGATCTGGGCTGTCCCTCCTGGCAGTTACTGCGGCTGTGCAGAGTCCCCCTCTTCCCCCCCTCGCTCTCGGCTTCGGAGCCTCGGGAAGGTTCAGGATCTATGCAAGGGAGCGAGCGGAGAAAGAGCAGGACCGGCGCTGATGGCAGGTTCCCTGAAGTCAGGCGTCACCCCGGAACTCGTCCGGCCTGCCCGAAGCCCCCGCGTGGCCGAGCGTACCCCGAAGGCAGAGCGGCCGCAGGCGCCCGCGCTCTCAGCGTTCTGTGCTGCTGCCAGGGGACCTGCCACACGCGGGCACAGGCGGACTCGATCCTCACCAGAAGGCGTTCCGTCTCTTCCCTTTAGTGTGCCCCGTAGCCGTTTCTAAAGGAGGATCACCTAACCCCTACATACCTACAGAAAACCAATTCCTGCTTCGTTCGGTGTCCCCTGTCCCTCCCAGGTGGGAGCGGAATTTTAAAATAAATTAGAGAGTATTTTTTCCTTTGCAATTAGTTGCGAGATTAAAACTCATCTCTCTCATGGAACAAAGTATTGCATATGTATAACTATAGTTCACACAAATAACACTCCTAATTTCACTGTCCCTTAATTATTTGAAAAATTCTCAACTAGTGAGGAAAGTAGAAAAGGAAAACTCGGTACATTCAGCAGTAGCACAAGACGACAAGTAGAAAGCACTTCTGAGTGACTATCATCTGTCCCCCTCCTGCAGGGAAGTGTAACACTCATCTTTCAGACAGAGAGGGAACTGGGAGTCAGAATTAGGCCTCAGACAAAACAGGTTTAAAAAAAAATAATCTACCTTTTTTTTTTTAAATTGAAACTTACCCTAGTCCGATGGCAAGCAAGTGAGAAAGAAGCAGAGACGGAAGAAAAACCTTCAAAAATTCTGCTGAGAATATCCCCCCTTTCTTCATTACACTGGTATTTCTCATGCTGAGAGTAGCTGTGCGCCTGGGATGTTTAAAAAGGAATTCCCTAGTTTTGAGGAAGAAAACACAGGCACAGCATTAACGGACATGTATTTCGACTTGCGGAAGCAAAAGCTGCAGCGGAGTTCCCCCCGAAACACTGGCAGCACTCACTTCGGGGGGATGTTCTCCGGCCGGCTGGACCAGTCCCATATCCAATCTGCGTTCTTCTTCAGGAGCCGTTCTACTTCTTTCCTCCTTTCAAGAAAATCTTCTTCAGACTAAAACAGAGAGCCGTTATCAAACGGTGCTGAGGCCCGTGACAGGTAGGAAGTCAGAACTGCAAAACAAAGCTCCTGTTCTGCATCTAAGGCCATACGCCAGGCTGCCTCTCCAGCTCGCCTCTCCCGTCCCCTCCCGCTGTGGCCTCGCCGCGTCACTCGTACTGAAGCGTTTAGATCGCAGGTATAGACAGCGAGAGGGGAGAGATCCGGCTTCAGAGCAGGACGTGAATGGAAGAGACCACATCCCATATCCACATCCCGTATTTGCTGAAGACTGCCCTGGAACTAAAATTCCAGCGCCGTGCATTTAATCCTTACACACGGGATCTGAAAATGTCTCCAGCTCACGCGTCTGACTGACACTTGGCAGAAGCCGCGTTTTGCCTGCATTCAGAGCTGGCTGCATGTCACGCGCATCTGAGGGTCCTCGGGCAAGCTAACACAAGCCAAGCGAAACCAACTGCAGGCCTGGAACGCTCCCTGGCTTTTGGGCCGGGATTGGGCACACAGGTGAGGCGAGTCCGGGTCTGTCTGCACACACCTGTGCGGAGAAATCCCCCAGACAAACAGCCGCTCTGTTTTCAAGTGAATTACAGCACAAATGCTAAATAAGCATATAGTTTCTTGCTTAACACATGTGCATTAAATGGAGCCAAGGTCTTTTGATAAAAATAGTATCTGATCATAGGATGAAAATAGCTATATACGCACACGCTTCAGAATGGAAGTAAGGTTGTCCAGGCAACTTTAATTCTGAGCATTTTCTAACTTTTGATTATTTGTTCTCAAGGTTTAAATAATGATCATTAAACATATGAAGGGTTTTCTGGAAATACAAAATAAAAATAATTGATTTCCAGTAACATATTTAGCTACCCTAAACGTGGCAATTCATTCAGCTAGATTCCTGCAGGAGCCGTGGAGATGATGGGGAGAGTGTCAGATAAGGGAAGAGGCAATGGGACAAAGCACATCACATGTAATTTTGAGAACTCATTAAATCTATGTATTATTGGTACAGCTGTGTAATTTACAAACCGTATGATGTTGACAGCCCACAAGGTTAAGTACTGTGCAAACAGCAAACACACAGACTTTGTTTTAAGTTCGTAACACCGGGCAGAAAAAGATAATCCATGAACTAATACAGAGAGCCAAGGGATCAAGGAGACCCTGAGATGATAAAACCCAGTGCACGCTCAGCTACAGATGATAAACAATAGTAATCGGAAAAGGGAGGTGAGGGAAGAAATCAGTTTTTAAAGTAAAATGTAAGGGTCCTGAGGTCTTACTAGAGTTAAAGAAATAACATTGCACATTGGCGCACGAGTAACTGTTAGTGCTGGTAACTTTTGCCAGTTTATCAAACAGTGCTGTTTCTTTTCATGCAGAGGCTCCAAGTGAAATATAATCTGGATTTCTAACTGCTAACCCCGTAAGAATTAGTCACAGGCATGGAATATATTTCAGTCTAACAAGAAAATAGTCTCTCTTTGTACATAAACAGTGCAGGGACAGTGATTTACCCATGACAATACAGCAGTCTTTGGAGAGCACAGAAATTTACTTAAATACTTTTGATACTTCACTCCTCAAAATGTTTTGTAAGTAATTTTTTTTTCCACATTAAAGCTAGTATCTAATTACTGTGAAGACTTACTATTTTAGCCCGTCATCATGCAATAAGCTATATATACACGGTTAATACATAGCATCCTTCTTCCCCACTCTTTTCTCAAATGTATTTGCTAATTTTCTTTGCAAGTATGGAAACAGATGTACAAAATGAAATTAGAAATAACCAAGTTTTTCAAAGCAGCATGTAGAAATGTTAAGTACTAGCTGTCAAAATGAACTGGAATCATAAAGCTATGGCAGTGCTTTGAAAATGTGTGTTATTGGCCATCACGCGTGACTCTAGAAATTCTTGCTGCTGTGCAATTCAGTTTTTAATTTCATAATGCACCAATGGCAGTGCATTTAAATAAAATTTCACTGGGGGGGGGGATGCATGAAATGTGCCAAGTTGACAGCTAAAGGTGGAAGAGGAAACTTCTGCATGGCAAGTTGTCCACAGAACATTAATGTTCAACTCTATAGCCACGCATACACCCACTCTTGACGCATTTCCCATACATCTTAATCCAAACCCCAACTGTCTCACGTCACGATCGGCCTATTGAGTAGGGAAGAATAATGCCCACATGTCTCCGGATCACCAGAAGTTGGAGGCTTAGCAAGGTGCGGACCCCGGCTCTCTCGAATTCTGGACTAGTGGTTATCTTCTGCATTACCTTTTTTCCTAAAAGCTACCTGCAGGATGTGAAGCTTGGCCTTTTCAACCTGTGGCTGGAAAGAGGCATTTGAGAACCCAGCCATTTTAAAAGACAACTGATTAGGGCACTTACATCCTTCTGAAAAATCTCAGGTTATGGATTTTAAAAAAAAAAAAAATACATGCAAGTTAGATACAAACACAGAAAGCCTGATTCTGCAAAGATTATTCTAAGTTGCTACGTTATTTAAGTCCCTACATTAGCAGTTTCACCTCTTATTTCCTAATGCTGGTTTTCAAACAATAAGAGTAAGAAATTCTTTCTCCCAAAACGAGATGAGATTTTTACCTGAAAGCTATTCTTTTCTCCACTGCTGTGACTCTCTATTTCCAAAGCTCTGTGACTGTCCTGAGGTGTCTGGGAACGAGGAGGGCTTGATAAAGAGAGAAGCGCAAGTAAGAAAGAATCGTTAAATTTTTTTATGACATTGTTTATGGTATGAACTAAAAGCTAGTCAATGAAACTTGTATGCACAGTCCTCCCGAAGAGCTACAGTGCCTTGACCATAATTTATGAGATTAATCTGTCAATGGGTGATTTAATCCAGCCATCACATTCAAGTAATCTTTGATTTTCTAACAATCTGCCAAGAAGCCTGCTGCGCAGAGCTGTTTTGCAGCAGTGCAGAGATACGCCTGCGAGGCTGTACGATTTGGCCCGTGTTGCTTACTATATAACAATGGGCAGCAAATGATGAACAGAAGCAGGACTTGGTTTGAAGTCAAATTAGCCAGATAAGACCAGGAAGTTCTGCATCCTGCTGTTAAACTTTAGGCTGCAGACTTCACAGCCCATCAAAATCAAATAAATGAATTAACGACACTGACTGATAACTTGCATGACATGTAAGCTGTTTTGTTGTGTTATACTCCTAGGAATCTGTTATGTTTTGTGAACTAGACATAGGACAACTCTTTAGCAGTTACCTAAGAACTAGTAACTGACTAGTTACTACCCCATTACAAAACACAAGTTCCTTTTTATCCCCTTTCTCTGACATTCCCGTTCCAGGCAGCACTGTCAGTAGCACTGTATGCTCTTGAGAGCCGCGCTGACACTGCTTGCGCAAGGGCTGATCCTTCAGAATGACGGCCACACACGGCTCCAGTGTTTCACGTACTAAAACAAGGCCGCCGCCTGCACACAAGCAGCACACCCGTGGGAAGTTCAGCTGCTGCTGCTGGGCTGATCAGGATACACCAAAACCCCAAGCTGGCATCGTCACGAGATGTGAGACGTCCTCTAGAGTCCTCTCCCCTGTAACTTCTTTCTGGTTTCAGGACAGGCTTCTACCGAAGCATTACTCTAATATTTAAATACCAATCTTTTAAATACGAAATACTCTCTTCCTCTCTGCATGTGTGTATATGCGTGTCCATATGTGTACACACACATGTATGTAAGCATTTCCGTATTTGTCTTTGCCTTTTAGGCATAAAAATGGCTTTGTGTAATCACGATCTTTGCTTGCAATAAAGCATTTTGTTTACCTGTCGCAATGAGAACTTTCTCTTGAACTGCTTCTTCCAGATTCGTGTTGAGCATCAAGCAGGATTTTCTCCATGTCCCCATTGTGAATGGAAATCGAGGCTGGCACTTGTTCCTGGCTGGGCGGAGTGGCAGTGCTTCCGCTGCCATTGCCATTACTGCTGAAGTGGAGCTCTACCCAGGAACCTGTTTGGCACAATTGAAAACAGAACCAGAATAAACCAAGTGGTTTTGCACAAAAGGCATGTAAAATATGAGACTGCTGATCCTCCCCAGCGTGACATTACAGAATGACATGCAGACGTACTAGCACTGACATCTCGGCTAATAAACATGATGAAATGCCAAAATGCGGGGGCGCTTTTGTTAGCGAGCTGGAAAGTCTCACAGAACTGAGAAGAAGCTGGTCAGTACATTGTGTCTCTTTCTGCAGCTGAAGATCTTTCGGGGTAAGTTTAACTTTTATTGTTCAACGTAGGTGGTAGCCAAATAAAATAATCTCAAACGCTTTCTCTGCCAAAGTTTATTTACTCATTTACTGAAAATATTTTAGGCTCAAGAATCCAAAAACTGTGTTTTGTTTAGCCTTTTTTCAGCAAGCGTTTTTAGGTGTTACTGTTAAGCAATAGAGGGTATGTGGCAACGACCAGATCATGTGTTTGCTACTCGCAGTATATTTAACACAGACAGTCACATGTTGCTTTGTTTTTTTAAGAGCATGCTGAATAACAACTCTCTTCTGAGCTAGGAGTAACCAACGCACAAAAGGCTCTGTATCTGTCATCTCATTTATAAACCAGCTCAAGGGACAGATAATATCTGAATTATATAAGTGTCAGTGGAATTTACCTACATAACGTGTTGACATGTGTAAACAACAGCAGTAGACAGATGTACCGTGCCCATCCGAGAACAGCTTACAGGAACTAGACCAGTAGGTACAAGAGAAAGCGGGCAGGTGAAACTCCCCGAATTCTGGTGAGCACAGCAGAAAGGATGTCTAAGGCATAAGAAGGAGAGGGAGAGGCAGACAGTGGTGTTCGACCCATTCCTGCTCCAGAGGAAGAGAGGCTGGGGCAGAGCTCAAGGAAGTAAGCCATGTTCAGGAGAACACGGCAGGAATAAAGGAGCAGTTTAGAAGTATGCAGAAGGGGAGAAGCCAATGCAGGGATCCAGCGTGAAACAGAAACATCAAATGAAGAAAGATATTCCAGTTGTGAAGAGAACAAAGGTTCATAAATGAAATGAAAGCAGCAAAAAGACAAACTGTTTAATCTGCATTAATGACATTGGTCTCACTCTTCTAAAAAGCCAGGTGACCACGAAATCTTTTGCACTGAAACATAGTGGGTGACTGAGTTTTGAAGAAACATTTTTTTCTGGATAGCCTCTTTCACTTCACAACTGTGTTGTTTTGGTTTGTTTGTGGTTTTTGTCCCCTCCATGTGACAGTATGTGGTATGTGTTTACACCCAGACAAACTTTTCCCTACTCTTTCCCTCCAAGTTTATGAAAGCCCAAGTTGTTAGCAAAGAATGACCACAACCACTGAAGTTTAAATCAAGACAGTGTCCAACCAGAGCTCTGGCTCCAGCTACCTTGCCATCAGCCAGCTCCTCCTCGCCTACCTGGCCTCGCGCCTCAGCGCATCCCACCTCAGCCTCTGCTCCTCTCCTTACAAAAGCAGAACAACTCCACGCTGTGGGGGCTGCACTACAGCATTCGTATACATGGTCGGAAGCTATCTGCTCCTGTAAAGACGTGCACTATTTGAGCCCCGCTCCCCTTTCAACAACCATCTGCACCACAGGCAAACATACCTGCTTCACACAGCAAACTCGCGCTACCTGCTGAAATCTTCCTGGATTTTTCACTTACACAGGGAACGCATGATAGAACATGGAGAAGATTAAGATTGTAACAGAAGGATCACAGTACATGTGTTTCACACGTTTCCCCTTTCTTTTAGACACTCTTGAGAGTAAGGTTATGCTAGTGCACTAGGAATGTGTTGTTACATTATCATTTAAAGATAAAAGATCCTGTATCTTTTTTATGAAGTTGGAAATACAAACAGATAAGAGCACATGTAACGTGGCAATGCAAACTGAACACACAGAGTCGTGGGTCAGGATTTTTGAAGAGAATGATCTTATATGCTGTTCCAGCCCAGGATACATACTGTGGGAGTATGCGTTAGCATTAAAAAAGGTACTTAATCAGCTCTGGAAATCTTATTTTCTTAATATATAGCTTTCAAAACTGGAAACAAAAAAGCAAAATTCCACAGAAAGTTGAGAATGTCTCCTTAAGTTGCTAAAATCACCGTGTAAGTCACTCGATTCGGTATGCAGCTGCACACAGATCTTTCAGTTGCGAGGGAAATTTGCTTCTGACTTTTGCCGAAGGCACGAAGCGGCAACGACCCTGACCTCTCCTCAAAGGCACATCCCAAACGCTCCGCAGACGGTCTCTTTGGACGAGGAAGGATTTGTACTTACGGCAGTGCACGGATCTCACGAGGACCTGCATTAATCTGGCCGTACCTGGCAGTTCAGCTACACAGCCGACACGGTACGGCTTTTTAAATTAGACCCGTTCTTACGCACAAGCCTTAATTTCTCCGCCTCACCAGGAAACTCTAGGCGGCTTAGCGAGCAGCGACTGCCAGGCGGCGGGACGGCCCCGCACTAACGGGGGGGAAACCCGCGCCGCACGGGGCAGAAGCACCGGGGGAGCGGCGCCTCAGGCCTCGCCCGCCCGCTCCGGGCCCGGCAGCGGAGCGTCCCCCGGCGACACACGGCGCCGAGCGGCGAGCCCCGAGGGGCTGCTCCCGCACAGGCGGCAGACCCGCTCCCGGCGCCCCAACGGCGGCCACACGCCGCTTCGCCCCCCGCAACGCGCCCGGGCGGAGGCCGGGGCCGGGCCGCGCGGTGAAACCCGGCCGCAGCCAAACGCCCGCGCCCCGGCAGCGGCGGCAAAGGCACGGCCCGGCCTGCGCGCAGGCCCGGGGCGAGCGCCGCGCCGAGGGCGGGAGGCCGACCACCGCCCGCAGGCCCGGCCTCACCGGGAAGCGGCCGCCGGCCCTTACCCTGCAAGTTCTCCTCTTGCGGGCTGAGCCGCGACATGGCGCGGCCTCCGTTCCTCTGCCGCCGCGGACGGAGCGGAGCGACGCGCCGCGCTCGGGGTGCTGCGGCCGCCGCAGGACGCGCACTGACCGCCGCGGCCGCCGCCCAACGCCCCTCCTGCCGGCCCACCCGCCGTGACGTCAGCGGCCGCCCCGCTCGCATTGGCCGCCGCCGCGGGGCGGGGGGCGCGGGGGCGGAGTCGAGCGCGCCGTGCGCTCCGTCACGCGCCCTAAGGGCCGCTCGCGCTACCTCAGGGTGCGGCAGGGTCCCTGGTGGGGGCTCAGGGTCCCTCGGGGCCCCTCACGGTGCCTCAGGGTCCGTCACGGTGCCTCAGCGTCCTTCTCGGTGCCTCAGGGTCCCTCACGGTGCCTCAGCGTCCTTCTCGGTGCCTCGGGGCCCGTCACGGTGCCTCAGCGTCCTTCTCGGTGCCTCAGGGTCCCTCACGGTGCTTCAGCGTCCTTCTCGGTGCCTCGGGGCCCGTCACGGTGCCTCAGGGTCCGTCACGGTGCCTCAGGGTCCGTCACGGTGCCTCAGCGTCCTTCTCGGTGCCTCAGGGTCCGTCACGGTGCCTCAGCGTCCTTCTCGGTGCCTCAGGGTCCGTCACGGTGCCTCAGCGTCCTTCTCGGTGCCTCAGGGTCCCTCACGGTGCCTCAGCGTCCTTCTCGGTGCCTCGGGGCCCGTCACGGTGCCTCAGCGTCCTTCTCGGTGCCTCAGGGTCCCTCACGGTGCCTCAGCGTCCTTCTCGGTGCCTCAGGGTCCCTCACGGTGCCTCAGCGTCCTTCTCGGTGCCTCGGGGCCCGTCACGGTGCCTCAGCGTCCTTCTCGGTGCCTCAGGGTCCCTCACGGTGCCTCAGCGCCCTTCTCGGTGCCTCAGGGTCCCTCACGCTCCTTCACAGTCCCTGACGGTCCCCCGTGCTCCTTCACACTGCCCCGTGGTCTTCGCGCTCCCTCACACGGCGTTCACGGCGGGAGCCGTTGGGGAAGGCCGTGAGCCTCCTGGCGCGATGGGAGAGGTCCCCCGCTGGCCTCCGAGCGCGGCCGGGAGAGCCCGAGCTGAAGAACAGGGTAACTTCCTCACAGAACTCCGCGTTTTCCTGCACCATAGGCACCCAGCGCCGTACGCAGCCTGTACGCTACACGCGCACCTGACCCCTGCAGCGCGCTTTCTGCTCGTGTTCGGTAACTAAAGACGGCGCTTCTTACGTAAAGTTACACAGAGCAAACAGAAAACTGTACTTGCATTTCAAGGAAAACCCTACCTGATTGCAAAAGCACAAGTGTTGGCCTCTAAACCAGTCTCTGACAGCTCTCGAACTGATGGCACAGGGCCTTGAAACAGGTAATAATGAATTCCTTCTCTTTTTTAATGTCGCTAAGGCTGTGATGCCACCCGAGCAGACAGCGAGGGCTCTCCAAGCCCGGAACCGCTTAGTGAAGACTAGTGTTGCCATTGCAAAGCAGATACTGATTTACTGCTGGGAATTTATAAAGCACATACATAAGATTGTATTTTATTTAGCCAGAGGATGGGTAAAGTGTTGTTTACTTAATTAGAGGATGCAGGCATTTTCTCTAGGTTGAAATTGTGTTCATTTGTGCCTTTCTGCAGTAAGCAATCATGAAGCCCAATTAAAATACATCTTCCGGTAAATTTCCAGTGACTTACAGTAAAAGCCAGGAATATTGACCTACAGCCTTCCCAGAATGACGAGGTCTGGATTTTATTAATATGTGCATCATACTTAGTACAGCCAATGGATTATTGGACAAAGTGGAGTAACGGTTTGTCCAATGAAGACAGTTTCAGGGTCAGTTCCCCAGCTTTTAGTCCATCCTTAGCACACGGTTTTTCCACGCCTCAGTCTTAGGCCTCCTGGGACTAACACAGAGCTTTAAGTAGGACCTTATCTGTACTTCTTCCTTAGCGTAACCCCAGGGCAGCTCCCCGGAGCAGTCCCCGCGCCATGTGCTGTGCCCACAGGGAGAAGTGTAGAGGGCTGTCCCGGCAGCCGCACATCTGGGCACAGCTGGAGGGCCTCTGTACTGCCACGCTCCTCCCGGGCAGGCAGGAGCAGTGAGGGGTGGGACACGGCATGCACGCAGCCCCTTCAGAGATCAGCCTTTCCAAGCATGCCAATGCCTAAAGTATCTTCCATTATGCCTGACCACAGGAAATCTGCTGAGAAATTTGTATTGAATTTGCATGCTTAAAAATCAATTTTGTTCTGCTAGGGAACTTAGGGCAAATTTGCCCTTGGCAGAAAAAAATACAATTTTTAATTGAATAACTGTTCAAAAAGCAAATTCCTTGTGTTTATGCGTTTATTTAGCATGTCCTCATATGCCTGGGTGGATAAATGGGCACAGACACGGCTCTGAAAACTGGAGGCTGCCTCGGGTTTGGTGCTCGTCCTGCAGCTCTCTGCTGCTCTCTGCTGTCCGGCAATCCTCCCTGTGCACCGCGCTCTGAAAAGGAAATCCAGGCGGCCTTGACCACGAAAAAGGAGAGCAAGTTCTTCATTCCAGGAAGGTGTTAGTCTTCTCCATGTGAACGCTGCACTTGCGTGCCTCAGGGACTGCGGCGGTGTTTAAGGAACAGAAAGCTCAACGCTGTATTGACACGAATATGGGCTGACTGGCTCAGGAGGGAGGAGGGGGTCACCAAAACAACTGCCGTACCACTGACACAATCAACTTTTCAGTCTTTTCCCACCAAAAGAAAATATACATGGAGGAGATTTACAGCAACAGGATATTCCCCAGTCAGCAGGACTGAATAGCGCCTTCCTCCACTCTAGGAACAAGCAGTAACTCCACGATACTCATCACAAGCAGAAATATGCTCTGACAATATCTTCTGCTAGCACAAAAATCCCTGACAAGTATTTTATCTTCTGGTGCTGTGCAAACCCTGAGCATATCCTACGTGAAGCAGTGTATTTGCCATGGCCTATTGCCTGTTTTGGCAGCACAAATATCACATTGCCTCCGAACTGGCTTCATCTGTTACTGGCTTTTTGGCAGCAACAGGCTCTTTGCTAGGAGGAATTTGTGCAAACACAGAGCTCTGTTAGGGTTTCCTGATGAAGTCGCTCCCCTGTTCTCCTGGGAAAAAGAGCGGAGCTGAACCTACCTCATCTCCTTTGCAGAATGCACTTCATAATTGGACAACTTTGTGGGAAGGTAAGAAAGACAAGGCATCATAGTTTCTAGCCCGCTTTTTTTCTGGCGTGGTGGAAATATCTAGCTGGCGTGCAGTGTATTGAAATTGCCTACAGGTCATTCGATTCTTCAGCTGCCCCAGCGTGCTGGGTGAAGCAAAAGGGCGAGGGATAAAGGACACCTTGGAGCAATGTTCTACCTGCTACCATTTACAGAGCAATTTTGTTAAGGGATTTCCAGCAATATTCTGGAATGAGAATGTGCAGCTTGTGGGCCAACTCTTCTAAAGTAGGAGCTTTGTTCATTCATAGTAAAACTATGTTTAATATTTCTACCAATACTTAACAGTACTCCCTCATCCTTGGTGTTGCTGCAAGGAGTCCTGGCCAGACCACCGCGACACACGCCTGGGTGCCCGCACGCTGGGCAGACTCCGGGGACACAGCTGGGTGCTTGTGAGTGCACCCTGGGGAGGCTGTGAGTCAAACTTGGTTTCTTTCAAAATAAAATCACTTTCTCCACCTTATAGGAGGGGAAATTGATTTTATTTTGGAACAGAAGGAACGGCATTGTTACAATGTTGCAAAGTTATGACAATGAAACACCAGGGAAAGGGCGCCATGTTTAGCCCCTGAATGCGCATTTATGATTTTACAGTATTGGTTATCCTAAGCATCAAAAACAGGGGGATTGAATTAATAAAAAATAATTACATTAAGAGAAAAAATGTCATAAATTGCAGGGAAAGGTATCATTTGGATAGCAAACACTTAAGAGTTAAAATTAAATGTTCAGAATTTTTTTCTGTCAACATTTCTCTGACTTTGAAAAATAATTACTATTGCAAACCATGAGTCTGAATCTGCTCTGAGTTTGGTCATCTTAAATCAATGGGAAAAAATACTGCTGTAGTTGTAATTACAGACATAGCAGGTGTAATTATGTGAGTAGTTGTAATAAATATATGTAGAATCATAGAATCACAGACTGGTTTGCGTTGGAAAGGACCTTTAAAGGCCACCTAGTCCAACCCCCTGCCCTGGGCAGGGACACCTTCCACTAGACCAGGTTGCTCAAAGCCCGGTCCAACCTGGCCTGGAACGTTTCCAGGGATGGAGCATCAACCACCTCTCTGGGCAACCTGGGCCAGTGTCTCACCACCCTCATTGTAAAAAATGTCTTCCTTATATCTAATCTAAATCTACCCTCTTTTAGTTTAAAGCCATTATCTCTTGTCCTATCGCAACAGGCCCCGCTAAAAAGTTTGTCCCCATCTTTCTTTATAAGGCCCCTTTAAGCACTGGACGGCCACTGTAAGGTCTCCCCGGAGCCTTCTCTTCTCCAGGCTGAACACCCCCAACTCTCTCAGCCTGTCCTCCCAGCAGAGGGGTTCCAGCCCTTGGAGCATCTTTGTGCTAATTCCCTCAGGACTCTGGGATGCATCTCATCGGGTCCCATAGACTGCTGTATGTTCAGGTTCCTCAGGTGGTCACGAACCTGAACTTCTCTTACAGTGGGAGGGACTTTGCTCCCCCAGTCCCTGCCTTGCGGTCCATCTCCTTGAGAGGTGTGGGGAGAGCTGCCAGTGAAGACTGAGGCAAAAAAGTTGTTGGGTACCTCAGCCTTCTCCTTGTCTGTTGTTACCAGTTTGCCCATCTTGCTCATCAGGGGGGGAACGCTTTCTTTGACCTTCCTTTTCTGGCTGACATACCTGTAGAAGCCTATCTTGTTATTCTGCACATCCCTCGCCAAGTTCAGCTCCAGCTGTGCCTTGGCCTTCCTGACCCCATCCCTACACACCCAGGCAGTGTCCCTGTACTGTTCCCAGGACACCTGTCCCTGCTTCCACTGCCTGTGCATTTCCTTCTTGCCCTTTAGTCTGACCAGCAGCTCTCAACTCAGGCGTGCTGGTGTCTTGCTCTCCTTTCCTGATTTCTTACACCTGGGGATTGAGAGTTCTTGCACTCTATGGGAAGTGTCCTTAAAGATGTGCCAGCTCTGTTCTGCTCCCTTGCCCCTGAGGGCAGTTTCTGACTAACTGCTTGAAGAGCTGGAATTTTGCTTTCCTAAAATTCAGAGTCCTGACTTTACTCTTCCCCTGACCCATATCCCTCAGGACTGCGAACTTGCATGATCACTGCAGCCCAGGCTGCCTCCAATCTTGACGTCACCAATTAGCTCACTTGCGGTCCAGTACCACATCCCCTCTGGTGGGGCTGTCTATTACCTGGCTTAAGAAGTTATCTTTGATGCACTCCAGGAGTCTCTTGGATTGCCTACAGCTCACCATGCTACTTTTCCAGCAGATGTCATATTTGAGGAGTCATGGCAGTCTGGTGAAGTTCCCACTGACTGGAAAAGGGGAAACATAACACCCATTTTTAAAAAAACAGTAAAAAAACAGTAAAAAAGAAGACCGGGGGAACTACAGGCTGGTCAGTCTCACCTCTGTGCCTGGCAAGATCGTGGAACAGATCCTCCTGGAAACTGCTAAGACACGTGGAAAATGAGGAAGTGGTTGGTAGCAGCCAACATGGCTTCACTAAGGGCAAACTGTACCTGACAAATTTGGTGGCCTTCTACAATGGCATTACAGTGTTGGTGGATAAGGGGAGAGCAACAGATGTCATCTACCTAGACTTGTGCAAAGCATTTGACACCGTTCCACACAACATCCTGGTCTCTAAATTGGACAGACATGCATTTGACCAATGGACCATTTGGTGGGTAAGGAACTGGCTGGATGGTCACACTCGAAGAGTTGTGGTCAACGGTTCCATGTCCAAGTGGAGAACAGTGACAAGTGGTGGTCCTCAGGGGTCGGTACTGGGCCCGGTACTATTTAACATCTTTGGAGGCGACATGGATGTTGGGATGGAGTGCACCCTCAGCAAGTTTGCCAACACCACCAAGCTGTGCAGAATGGTCGACACACTGGAGGGAAGGGATGGCATCCAGAGGGACCTGGACAGGCTGGAGAGGTGGGCCTGTGCAAGCTTCATGAAGTTCAACAAGGCCGAGTCCTGCATTTGGGCCAGGGCAATCCCAAGCAGAAATATAGGCTGGGTGGAGAACGGATTGAAAGCAGCCCTGAGAAGGATTTGGGAGTGTTGGTGGATGAGAAGCTCACCATGAGCCGACAATGTGCGCTGTCAGCCCAGCGAGCCCCCCGCACCCCGGGCTGCATCCCCAGCAGCGTGGCCAGTGGGGCGAGGGGGGACTGTGCCCCTCTGCTGCGCTCTGGGGAGCCCCCCCTGCAGCGCTGCCTCCAGCTCGGGGGGGCCCCACAGCAGAAGGACACGGAGCTGTTGGAGCGGGGCCAGAGGAGGGCCCGGAGATGCTGCAAGGGCTGAGCCCCTCTGCGGGGAGGACAGGCTGGGAGAGGGGGGGTTCAGCCTGGGGAGGAGAAGGCTCCGCGGAGACCTTACAGTGGCCTTCCAGTATTTGAAGGGTGCCTACAAGAAAGCTGGGGAGGGACTTCTTACAAGGCATGGAGTGATAAGATGAGGGGGAATGGCTTCAAACTGGAAAAGGGGAAATTTAGATTAGGTATTAAGAAGAAATTCTTTACTCTGAGGGCGGTGAGCCCCTGGCACAGGCTGCCCCGAGAAGCTGTGGCTGCCCCATCCCTGGAGGTGTCCAAGGCCGGGTTGGACGGGGCTGGGAGCACCCTGGGCTGGGGGGAGGGGTCCCTGCCCAGGGCAGGGGGGTTGGGACTGGGTGATCTTTAAGGTCCCTTCCAACCTAAACCATTCTATGATTCTGTTTCAGGGTGGTTGAAGTCCCCAGCAGGACAAGAGCCCACGAGAGCGATGCCTCCTGCAGCTGGAGTAAGAAGGCTTCATCAATAGGCTCCACCAACCACAAGGCCATTGTTTTGCACCTAAAATGTCATTTCTGTGCTCAAGACCTGGCACAAACTCTCCAGAGACCCTGCCAGGGCCCTGGGCACACCGGTGGCCCCCCATGCCCTGAGCAGCTGCCCCTGGCCCCCCCCGGGGCCTTTGCTCCTGTTCGGAGTGGTGCTGCAGGTGCTGTGCCTGCTCCCAGCCCTGCTCTGGGCTTATTTTGATCTTCTGACCTGGTTTATGGACCTGCCTTTGCCTGGTGATTGCTGGAATGTTGATGGGGCGTGTTCCTTCCTGTCACCACCCTGCCCTGCTCGCCTGGTGCGGGGACGAGAAGAAGCAAGAGGGACTGATCATCCAGTCAAGTCAAGGGGGAGCTGAACAAGCTCAAAAAAGTTTCAGACCTTGACAAAAAGAAGTAACAGCCCCTTTCTTCAGTGCCGGCCCTCAAAAAGGAAGATGAGAATAATTTGAAAGTCCTTCGAAGGCAGGGGGCCAATGGTGCAGCGTGCGGTGAGCCGATGTCAGCTGCCAGTGCTGCTTGCCCGGGCTCTGCCAGGCAGCCTGCGCAAACAGCGTGGTGCCTCTGCTGCCACCCAGCACAGAAATGTCCCCACTGCACAACACATCTCTGATGCTCACTTTCTCTTTGTCTTGTTTTCTGTTGACTGATCTTCCTTTCAGGAAATCCATCTACCAGAAGCCTTTTCTGCTTTAAGGCAGGTATAAAACAGGGTCAGGTTAATCTTCTTCTATACTAGTAGATATCACAATACAGCTGTGACAGCTTACCTCTGGGATCTTTCATTAGTAATTGGATGAATGCATTTATTTTCATATAAATCTTTATGGTAAAAGATTTTGTTATTGCCAGAAAAGCACTCTGCTGTGATCATGGAAAATTGTAAATTGTATTGGATTAAATCTTTAAAAGCTTATCGATTTGTTAAGCTGCGATCCTCTTTCAGGCTGGAACTCGCTTTAATTTTGTTTACTTGCATGTCAACAGAACAATCATGTATTGATTAGTTCCTTTTAATTCGGAGACAGTGACCCACCTCCTCCATGGACTGGAGAAGGTAAGGTTTTAGATAGTTATGAAGTCACACTTGCTGGTCAGACAACTTCAACTTTGTGTTCCGTTTTAAGCACATGCTTTGGTACCCACGTGGCAGCTTGCAAGAGTTGTGAGGAACAATTATTTTAGGCATTACACAAGAACCGTTTGTAATCTGAAACAGATTATAAATTTAAATTAGTTTAAAAACTGATAATATTGATTGAAGTTTCTTTGGTTTCTTATTGATATAAATCCCAGTAATCTATACCAACTTTATAATGGATACAGTGTAAGATACAGTGCAACCAGAGGGTGGTCTCAGGACTGATTTGGGAGAATGTGCCTACATCACTCCAGATGGTGACATCACTCCACACAACACAAGAGTTGAAGCTCACTGCTCTCCTTGTGTGTCTCCTAGTCCTCTCCAATGGCATGGTACGGCCGGCTTGCTCACCTGTGTGAAACACAGGTCCTCAGAAGCTGCTGAAATCTGAGAACTACCTATTTTCATCCGTTTTTTTTCACTGCCAACAATGGCTTAGTTATTAACCTTCCTGGCTGCCTCTGGAAATCAAACCGGTATGTATATTTTTATGCTGTGCATTTCTTGGAATGGTGTTCATCATTAACTACCAAACTGTTCTCAGATACTCATTTCTGAGCTGTTCATACTTATCCAGGCTGTTGGCATGAGGAGATCTAATGGATACATAGTCTATTGGCTTGACTGCTTTATATCTGAGATTTAAAAGCCAAAACAATCTTGACACAGTAAATTTTATGATCTGATTTAATTTACAGTCTAAAGAAGGAAAGGAATTAGGGGTTAGGTCTACACATGATAATCAGGTCAGTTTAACCAAATGTATTTCTGAAGTGATTTAAATAGGGAGAGTTTTATGTAGACACTCTTAAATTGGCTTATATTATCTTAGAAGTAGGCAAGATTGATCAAACTGTTGGGGACAGGCCGTTGGGTGCTGCTGGGGAGCCCGAGCCCACTGGGACCACAGGCTCGGAGCCCCCTGAGCTGCCACTGGGATGGCATCACCTGAGCCAGCGCCGGCTTTTGCACCTCAGCTCTGGTCCCCGCCACCCCTGAAGCCCCCAACAAAACAGCAGCCACAAATGTCACCAGTCCTGAAAGCCACTGGTGAGGACCCTGATTTTGTGCATTTCTTCTGGCAGCCCTCAAGTCGGCTGAGCTCATGGGATCAGGCAGGGAGGCTGTGACGGGGACACACATCTTCAAAGTAATGAAGGTAGCAGAGGGGAGAAAATAATGTCTCCCCAATCCATCAGGACTCAGGAGAAACTAAATGAACACAGAAGTTCCCTTTTGTATAATTTTTAGTGTTGGGTTTTAAAAGGCATTTGCACTACAGGGGCAGAGAATAGAGGAAATGAGATCCTCTTACAGGTGAAATAAAACCAAGACTTGGGTGCAAGAGGGTCCCAGTCTTCTATTTGTGCCAATCTTGTTACTTTTTCATGAGAAATGATTTCTTCAAGTTTAATTTATGAGCATACATCACTGTTTCTTGCATATGCTTGTCTCTTTTCTATGTGTTACTTCTTTCTTGCAGCAATCTCTGATGGCCCAGTGACAAAAATCTGTTCATTAGTATCATTCATTCCTCACAGAATCATCAGTTGGCGTTGCAGTCTGGACAGGTGCAGGAAACAGAGCTCAATGACTGTAAGTAGGACTTCATTTATTTTAGGTATTCAAATGGATATTCTACCATTAGGGCTCAGAAATATCATTCTCTTACTTCTAAAAGACGCTCATAGAACCAGGTTTGACACTAGAAATACAGATTGAAGCTTACCTGAAAGACAATTAAAGAAGGGCTCTCTCGGGACATCTTATATCTGGCTGTAGCCCCAAGGTGTCATCATTCTGCTCCAGAGGATGAGGTGCAAAGCAATCTCCTGCAGAACAGGATCTGGAGTGAATGTGGCCATCTATTGTTCCTGCCGTCTTCAGCCGTGCGGTGTCCCTGGTTATCAAAGCATTGCTTAATACCCTTTACCTCAAGCTCTCATTGCAGTATTTTCTTGACTAAGAGGGTTTCATTTTGTTCCATTTGCAGAGTACAAAAAAAACCCCCCCGCTGCCTCTGGCATAACTCCTGCAGTCCCAGGGCTTTGCTGTGCATTTTGTACAGCATCTTTCACATTTGTCTCCAGCAATTACTGAATAAGAGGTTGAGGAAAAGATTCATGCCCAGTTTCTGCCGATAGCTGCGCAGAGTGCTACGTGTGGAATCACCTGGCTGACCTGCTGATCTGTATTATAGGTGAGTTGTATACAGTGTGCTGAGATAGCTGGAGAAGACAGAAATCAGAATGTTTAAAACAAAACCCAGATTTCTGTTGGTTTGTTTTTAATCTCTAAAATGTAAGGAATTCTGGTGGCTTCTAGTGTGAATCAGGGAAGTGGAGCATAAATTTTTCTTCGGCTCTTATTTACTTGCTAACTTCAGGTTTTTAAAGATCATTATCATTTTTGTTGTGTGTGATAAAGCACTGTGCAGTGGAGTGCTTTGGACAAGCCTGCGGTGGATACAGCTCAGTAAATGGAAATTGCCAGAAGAATGCATTTTCCCCAGCACTCGCCAGCTGAAAAACAAAACCCAATTCTTTGAGTGATGTAAACTAACGATGGCCTCTTGTTTTATATCACTTACAACACTGCATTCAATGTTATTTGTTTTAATTACAAACTCCCACAAAATGTTGCAATTCAACTCTATAAATAGAAAACAGTTTTATTTATCTAAGAGTTCAAAAGCTATTGTTTGCACAGCTCTTGTCAGAGCCACAGCCAGTCCTTGTGTCTTGGGGGAGACGGTTCCTGGGTTAAACTGGGAAATCAGCTGGAATATGTGTGATTTGGTGGTGTGCTCGTCGTGGAGTAGGCTGAGCTGCAGCGAGCCAATCTAATTTTAAAAAGTATTTAAGTTATAAAGAAGCAAGGAAAAGTGCTGGGTTTTTGTCAATGCTGAAGACAGAGATTTCTCTAGTTGGTAGTGGACCTTTGCCTGTGTTTGGCTCTAAATTCAGTAGCTCTGTGTTTGTAGATTGAGGCACCGATCCTGCAACGTCTCTGGCAGACTGACGTTCTGTTCTCGCAGAGACTTACTGACTTCGGTGGGATGCCAGTGAGGCAGAAAGTTTCAGGTAAGCGGCCAGGACAGGGGCTTAGGAAAAGCCACCCCTGTAAATGAGGAGTCCCTATCTGCGAGTAGTATTACTGTTTCACGTCATACAGCACAGTATGCATGGGCAGAAAAAGGAAAATTTTGAGTCTATGACTTTGCTAGCAAAAACCAAAGATATTCTGTTCCTGCAGCTTCCTGTCACTAGAAATTTTGTCATATTTTTGTCTTTCTAAGTGTTTTTATGAAGTGAATAGAAATTTTGCTCTAATGGTTTCCTCAAAGTGCCACTACACATCCTTTTGTCAAAAGGTAATTAAACCGCAGAGCAGGGGGAGAGGGCATCTGAAATATAGCAGTGGTTAACCACAAAAATAGGGACAAGTTTCTAGGAATCTGGTTAGAAGTCACACACGTTTCTTGGCTTTACATTCAGATGCTGCACGGAGTCAGGGACTTTGAACTCGGGGAAAACCCGATTTTTAAATGGAACATTCCAGATACTTAGATATTGTTTAAGGGGAAAAAACCCCACATCCTCCTTTCTATAAACTGAGAATATACTTCAGGGTAGGTTTCTGCTTTCCAGTCCTGTGCTCAGATCACTGTGTCATGCCTGTCAGCAGTTCAATGACATTCACTGGGAATGGTTCCCAGTCTTCACTGTCAGGAAGATATGAAAACCAAATAAATAGGCCCCATATTCTCTTTACTTCTAGATAACTTCGCGGTGTGGGGCTGTTAGAAGTATCTTGTAACCAAATGCATTCAATTCATCTGTATTGGTTATTCAGTTCTGATGCGAAGGGGAATTTTCAGTGTGGCGAGTATGAATATTGAAAATGAGCAATTTTTCAGTTATTAAAAGTAGCGAGAGACAGCAAGCTAGGGGTTAAAGACATGCTTTTAATATCTGCATTGCTTTAATTCTCAAACCATACCTTACAAGTGTTTGTAAAGACGTCTGCCTTTTTTACACCGTATTACCGTTTCCACGTAATTTCAGAGGAGGGAGGCATTCAGAAATGACATTCCTATAAGAGATAAGCTCCAATGCCTGGCCCTGCACTTGCACATGTAAGGATTTCCATATAACTTGGTTCCATCTCCTTTGCTAGGAGCAAGTGCAAAAGCTGCTAGCTATTTTTAAACCGGAATATCCTTCAAATCTTCTCAGCCTTTTTCAGTAATTTAGCCCCTGCTTCAGGAGGAGTTCAGTTCAGATTCAGTCTGTGCTGGATGCAAATCTTTGGCTTAATAATTAAGCTGAAAATGCAAGTCCTTCTAGCAGCATCCACGTACAAGGGGACCTCAGCCTGCGTTGGAGGTGAGCTGGTTTTATACCGGCATGCTTGACTTAGATTTCTGAAAGGGAGGGCTTTCGGTTTTCAGGGAGCTCGTGTGATGACGTGCCTGCTCTCAGCTGCAAGCTGCAGTGACACTGCAATGGCTGAGGGGCGGCTGCTGGATCTTCGCAATGAGCTCATTCTCCCCGGAGGGAGCAGGATTTACAGTGCATCACCCAGCAACTGCAGCCGCCTTGTGAAATTCATCTTTAGCTTCTCCTCAGTTAGGCTGGTCTGATTCTTCACTTTGGGGGTGTGTACATGGTGAGCAGATTTTACTGTATGGTTGATTATTTTTTTTTTTTCTTTTTTCCCTGTCCTCTAAATGCTTCCCTGGACTGATTGATGAATCATTTCTCATCCGATTCCACTATTCAGAGGATAGAGATGGAAAATATAATCTTATGCAGCAGGGATGGATTTTTTTTTAGTCTTTTGCAGCGTGAATCATAAAATCCTTTAAAATCTGTCTGCTAGGAACAGCCTACAGGTTTTAAAATGAAGTGCACTGCAAGGAATGGTACTGTCCTCAGGTAAAGCAGACAAGCAGTGTGCACCATGATGGAGCATGCCTGTGAGGTTAGTTCCTATATGTGTTTATGCATATATAAATATGTACCTAATGTGTGCTATATATATCTATATGTTGCACATGAATCATCTGCTACCTAAAGGCTTCGTAGAATCCATTTTCAAATGTCCTGTTTTGCATTCTGTGTTTAGGATTTTTCCCCCCCCCTTAATACCTAGTTTCTCTTTGGTGTGGTTAATAAACGTAGCTGTGATTTGCAACAGCTTTGCTTTCGGATGCCAGCAAGCCCATCACAGAAATGTCGCTGCCTTTCATTGGTTAAGTGGGCTGCACCTTCCTGCTCCATTTATTCGTCAGGATCTTTGTAAAGTCTGTGTCATATATGATTGAGTTGAAATGTCAGGGCCTGTAATTGTTGATAAATGTCCTCTGCAGCTGTAAATGTTGGTGTTTCAGGGTAATACAAGTTATGATGAATTACTGTAACAAAGTAATCTGGTTTCTGTGCTCACTGAGTAACTGATTTGGACATTTCCTATTTTCTGAACTCCAATGCATATATTGCGTATCTTGAGAACTGCTTCTTATTCTGTGCTGTTTAACCTGTAGATTAAAAAAAGAAAGTTCATTTTTTCCCAGCTGCTTGCTCCCTTGGTGGTTTTAAATGTCATTTATCTCATCAGGATTTCTTTTCCTTTCAGTTAATGTGGCTGCACCTCTACTGATGCTGTTTAAAATGCAGACAGAAATTAGAAAGCAAATGCATTGGAGACAGATTGACTTTTGTCTGCTATTTCTCACATCGTGATACTTCCAAAGAAATATGTATAGTATAAAATAATAATTTGCTGGCAGGAGATGTTCACTGCTGTCAGTCTAGGCTCGCAGCTCTCAGCTGACACACAGCATTCTTAACCTACCACCTATTCCACACGTTTGCTCTTCTCTGAATGTTTAAATGCACGGTAGGTGCTTAAAGGATGCTCAGAAATGGAAAGTTTGGTGTAGGGGCTGTCTTAATACTTTTGCAGTGGACTTTCTGTCTATTTTGTATTGTCTCTTTTCAGCTTTCTGTGTAGTAACTGCTTGTTCTTCACCTGCAAATACCAGGCTGGTAGAAGGTTTAGCTTTTGTAGTGGTGAATTAAAAGGCAAATGACACTGCTATGAGGAGACAAGAACGCCTTGACTAGAGAAAGTTGCATTTGTCACTAGGGCCCTGATGGAAAAAATAGCAACCCATTTTAAAATGGCTTTTAAGTATGTGCTTAAGGCCCATTGGTTGTCTTGAAAAGCACTAGTCTTGAATATATTTGTGGCACTGTGTGCCTATAAATCTTTCCCTTATTATATACTCTGAAAGTGGCAGTTGTCAACACCTCCTACTTGGTGAAGTTTCAGAAAGTTTCCAAGTGGAGTGTCAATTTATATGAAGAATACAATTTTGCTTCACTTTTTTTTTTTCCCCCCAAAATGCACCTCTGAAATATTACCTTTTATTGTGGATGGCTCAAACTCAAAGAAGGGTCAGCAAATGAATGTTAATAAGTGAAGGCCTTTGAATAATGAACTTTTTAACACTTTCCTTTAAAACATTTGTATTCTAAGTTTATAACCTTCTCTGGTGCAGCTCTTCATGTATAATCAACAGTAGACGTTCAGCTTAAATGGAAAAATAAAAAAAAGAAGGTTCTAAAAATTTTATACAAATTCTTGACTGGGATGTAGGATTTGAACACAAAGCTATTCCATCCAGCTACCCTGGTTGTGAGACTCTAACAGGACTGAGTAATTTTAAGACAGATAACAGCATTTGTACTAATATATGTGTCCTGGTTTGAGGTAAAACGGGACCAATTTTATTCAGTAACTACTTCTTGGCTAGGCCTCTTCTACCTACTGAAATTAGCAGCACATTGTGCAGACACTGTTCGCTCTCTCAAAGTGATCAGGCTGATGTTTAGAGCTGATGCCCAGGCATGGGATGCAGAGAGGCTCCTGCTTATCCTTATTGCTGTATCACCCAAGGGCAGCTCACTTTGTTATTTGCCACGCTGGAGGGTCAGAAGCGGAAGAGTGTAGTGGGGTCCCACCTGCGGGGAGGAGCGGACAGGACAGGGGACCCAAAACTGACCAACAGCGTATTCCATCCCATCTGCCTCATGCTCAGGATAAAAGCTGAGGGATCAAAGGGTCAGTCTCTCTCTTCAGTGACCGGCATCTGAGGAGGACTCTGGCTGTTCGTCTGCCTTTGATCCCAATCCAGTTCCAGACCCGGAATCCAGTTCCCGTCCGTCCCTGAGTCCAGCCTGGGACTGTCCCAGTGCCAGCTGGTGATGTGATTGTCATCCTGGGAGCCTGATATGGTTTTGTATTTTATTTTTTGCATTTTTTATTTTTATTATTAATATTTCATTAGAGTAGTTTACTTCCTTCTAAACTCATAAGTCTCCCTCTCTCTCCTACCTCTCTCTGAAGAGGCAGGGGAGAGCATCTATCATTCCGCCCACTGGCCGCTTCAGCCCAAACTACGACAGTCTGTTATGGTAAAAGCAGTCAAATATTAGCCAATACTTCAGACTTCCAAATTAAATCGTTCCTGTAATCCTATCTTTAATTGACCACAACTGGCTAGTAGCATTTGTATGCACACAAAGGAAAAGGGAAGCTTACTTGTCCCTAGAGCTGAAAGTATTGGCTATTATTGGTGGCACGATACTAAGCAATTTCTAGCGGTTGTCTAACCTAGAAAGGTAATTCCCTGATTTTCCTTTGGCACTTACAGCCAAGTGCTCTGTAGTCAAATAGACCTAAAACCCCAAAAGAACTCAGGAATTTAATATCGTTCAGTACAAATTATTCTAATGGAGAATGACATCCTTGTATATTTAAAAAAAACCTCTTCAGTTCTATGCAAATCCGTAAGTCATTATTTCCAGGAACATGATTAGGGATTTGCTATTCACTGATGATGCAGAATCAAGGTGTAGGTTCAATAAATTTCATCTGTGTAGCTTCCTATATCCTCCAGCGTGACCCTGCCTTTTGTACTCCATAAAAGCAGAGGCAGTGTTTGAGGAGAAATAGTTTGGAAAGGCTTGAGAAAATGTCTGGAAGACAAAATTTGTTTCCCGAAACACCCACGCAAGCATCAGGGTGTTGAGTGTTGTCTTTCTTTAAGCCCTGCTGCTTTTTCGAGTTATTCCACCAATGCCACGGTCGCTTGACCTTGACAAGGTCATGTGTAAATGGGGGCCTTACTTTTCATGGAGCTCAAGTGAAAAGAAAAGTCATTTTAAGATGCAGAATGTATTTTCTATCCTTTTAACTGATGTTTCTGGGTTCTCGTTTTCTCCTGTGGGTGGTTCCAGGCTCAGGTGCAGTTCCTAGCGCCGCTGGGAGCCCTGGCTGCTTGCTGAGGCTGGCGGCGCGGCTGGGTTGCAAAGGCAGGCGATGCCCCCTGAGCTTTCCCAGACTAACTGGGATGAGGTGTCCCAGGACTCACTGAAAACTGCATCTTGCCTGGAAAGCTGCTGCCCAAATGATGTTGGATATTGCATGAGGCTGATTTTGTCATCGTTCATAGCCAGAAGTTACTCTGGTGGAAGCCGGTTGATACTGATTGCAAAGCAAACTGTTAGCTGTGCAAGACTGCTCTGGTGTGAGATGCTGTTCAGACTGGCCAGCAGTCTGTGACAATCCTGATTCCTCTATTTCAGCCCTTTGAAAATCAGTGTAGATGTAATTGACCCGACTTGGGCTTTTCATGCCAAAAAGACTTCTCATCTTTTTGCTGACAGGTCTGTTTTGTCTTGCATGACCCTTAGTTGCATAACAGATGTGTCCCCTGGCACGTACAGTAGGTAAAGGACAGCATTCATGAACTCCAGATGGCACATACTATATTTTACTGGGATGTAAATCTGAAACAAACTCCATATTAATGGTATTTAATTAAAAAAGAAATTGCACACAAAAGGCCTGATTCTGATGCCACCGAGTCAATGTCAAAAATCTTACTGACTTCAGGGACTCAGGATATGCCCAGAGGGAAAACTTTGCTAGATATCTAACACATCTGAAGATTTACTGGTTTGCACTAACTTCTAGTAGGACTCTTACACTAATATTCCCATGGCCCTCCTGAAAAGTTTTTGCTACATTTTGCATTTTGACTTATTCTATACTAAAATAATGATTTGATTCATTTGATATTGGATTACTTTTCTATCTGCCTCCATAACAAAGGAATTCTAGCCGTGGTTTATAATAAGAATGTTTCTAGTTTGGATGAGGACAGTGCTTTTAAAGCAAATCTCTTGATGATACCCATTTGCACTTTGGTTTACATGATAATATGGTCTCAGCATCCACAATCTCAATTACTTTTGGATAAAACTAAATCAGAAGGTGTTTCCCAACCAGTAACAAGTGCTCACACCACAGGATAACACTAAATTTTGAAGTTCCATCAAAATGTTCCATAATGTTGGTTTTTTATAGGTACAGGGTTCATTCATGTATGTGATATTTTCTTAGTCTGTTTGAAAAGAAATATCGGCAAAGAAATATTGGCAAAGAAATATTGGCAAAGAAAGTTAATGAGAAACTTGAAGGCATAGTGGAAATCTAATATAACCATCCAAGCCACAGATTTTTCTTTACCTCAAAGGCTAAGTTTCAGATTTTCACATAAATAGGAAAAAAAAATCCCTACATATAGTTGATACGGTCATGTTTGTATGTTGAAGTGGATAGTAATTCATAGCCACAACCTCATTTTGGGGAATTGCAGAGATTTGTGTACCACTATGTGATATTTGATTTTTGCCCTGGTTCAAAGATGGGAGCTGGCAAGTACTGAGCGTGGGTCCACACAGTAAATATCCAGTGATTTGTGGGACGCTTGTTGGCATTTTAATCTTTACACATTGCTTTTGTTGTTAGCCGAATAAAATTATTAATCACAACTAATTATTTCATTATTGTCTAATTACTTCTTGCATGCTAGGAAAGGCCATATTATCCTGACAGTATTTGTTGGGAAATGCTTTTCTGTGTTGCGTGGGAAGGCAGATTATACCCATGGTTCAGTTCAACAAAAAATGGTTGGAGTACACATTAAAGTCTGAGGGAGAATGAGCAGAACATGGAGTGCATGGCTGTGAACACGCAGGTGCCGGCAGCGCAGGCGACCGCACTCGCTGCTCAGCTCTTCCACCCGCTTTCCGCAAAGCCTCGCCCTGTCTGCAAAAGCGGGTAATGCACTGGGCACGTTGAAACTTGCTGACAGCAAAGGGTATGTGAGAGTGAGTCCGGTCTTGCTGCTGTGACTTGTGTGATGATCACTGCCAGTTTCAAAATCTCTAGTTTGCACCCAAAGCAAAGTCAGAGGAAGCTACAGGCAAAGAAAATATTTGCATCAAGTTAGTAAAGTAAAAATGCAACCGGTCTTAAAGGAAAATTTAACTTGATTTGCAGTAATAATAAGTAAAAGGAAAACACACTGACTTAAGGGTCAATATTAATCCATTTTATCTCAGATAATGCTTGCAGTTGTTAAAAGCCTTTTCTCTCCAATCAAAGCAGTTTTGGGATTTCTAGTGTTTTGAATGGCTCCTTAAAAACTTACTGGTGGATCACAGCTTTTTACTGCATAAGCTATCTATTTTACCAGTTGTCCTTGAAGGAAGCGTTATGGATTTTGTTTTTGTAAACAAACATCTGGTATTTCCACAAAGACCCTGGCTCGCCATGGCCGTAACTCGGAGTGCTGGCGGGAGCCGCGGGAGACTTCCCTTCGCTCCCGTGGGTGCCAGCAGTTTCTGGACCTGGAGGGCTAAGGCAGTCTTGTCATGCCAGAGTGAATGATTTATTATTTATGTTGCTTGTGGAAGGATTTATTATATGGTTTGGCACTTTCACCTTTCACTTGTGTCTTCTTTTTTCGCAGTATTTTATGCAAGGCGTTACCAGGTGCTGTCCGGGCTTCCCACAGAGGCAGTGAAGGGGGCAGGGAGAGGCTCGCTGGGCTTATTACCCCGTCAGACACTGCGCTATTCTGCTTCTGGCTGTTTCACTTCCCAGCTTATTTTTTTTCCTGCTCTGTAATATAGACTGTAAATTCATTTGGCATTCGTTGTTGAACAGCTCAAATGACCATGGGTTAGGCATTGAGAAAGACTAGTTCACTTTAAAAAGTACAGTAAAGGCTGATTTTTATCTCCTGAGATCACAGATAGCAACATTTAGCAGCACAGTTAGAGAAAAATCAAAATGAGCTTTTGAAATAAAGGGAGGTATTTTGGTTCAGTTTTCTCTATTTTTCCCAAGCTTTCCTGAACATGTGGCTGGTTCCTGGATTTGCACATGCAGAAATTCCAATTCAATGTATTGCTTATACCAGTTTATGTGATTTATAGGGACAAAACCATCACTGCCAAAGCTTTGGACTTTGCTGGTTTGCAGGCTTGTAGTGGAAGGGAAATCTCATTATGTTTAACTGCCCTTAGGATACATTCCAGCTTAGCAGGAGTTAAAAAAACATAGTTGTTTGCTCACAGGTGCCCCTCATTACACTGTCAATTAGCCCAGCAGGCTGAGAAGAGCTGACCTGGTTTTAGGCAGAGCACTGCAGGAGTGTCTGAGGGAGTTGTGTCAGTCAGCTCTTCTTAAACTGAGGTAATTTTGTTGCTTTCTTTGGTTTGGGTTCTTTTTTTCCCCCTCCTTCTTCTTACTAAAATAGCTGTGTGTCACTTAAGACTGGCTTATGGTTTTGGCCTGATAAGGTTTTTATAATCACAAATTAGGCAAAAACATAGTGGACAAGCAAGGAACCCAGAAAATGGGATATAATCATGGATTTGAGGAGGAATGGAAAAGAGAGGAATGCTTGATGTGCTCCAGGAGTGATCCTGCGCGAAGTACGCGGTGGGTAAGGATGTCTGAGCTGGCTGAGACAGGCAAAGCAGGCGGCACAGAGGGTGGGGAGGAGAGTAACTGAGTTTGTGTGTCAGGCTCATTGTCAACTGGAGCAGCAGAAAAATATAACCATGCTCTTTTCCCTCAAAGTTTGTTTTGGGTTTTTTTATTATTATTTTGTTTGTTCAGAGGGAAAATCTAAAATAGGGAAATGTGTGAAATGACTTTATTCAGAAGTGCCCAGTAACCAGCAGGGTGGCAGTAGATGGCCAGAGTCAATTTGGTATTGACAGAGATGGCACCTCCAAACCCGCGGGAGAGCAGGAAGATGCATAAAACCCTTGGAACCCCTGCAGGCAGCCCGGCTGAGCTCTGCTGCTGTGTGATGTGAGGCTTGGTACAGGACTTGCAAAAATTTGAGGAAAAGCTCTTAGCATAAAACTTGTTTTCCCCTTCTCTACTTGCAAAATGCATACTGTTATGAGAAATACAGTGTGAGGATGTCTTTTTCCTTCCAAAAGTTAAGCTGAGGTTGGGGAATCCTCATTGCCCTTTTATTAATGGTCTATGCTGTGAATACTTCTCTACTGTCTGAACACCCCAGGAACGCCTTGGGGATGGCGGAATGAGGTAATGGTGTGCTGGTCAGTGCGGGGACAAGTACTTCGTGCTGGGCTGATCTCCTCTTCAGGTAGAGCCTATGGCAATGTCAGCCTAGGAGAGCTGAGACTCTAAGCTCAATGGAAAGTCTGGATTTTGTTTGGGAGAAGGAAACTATTGGTGTTAAACTTGTTTTCTGTTTTCACTCCATTATCACCACCTGTATCTGGCTCTAGAAAGAGGCATGTGTGGCAAGGAAATGAAGTAGGCCTTGGGGGCAGGGGCTGACCTTACAGCATGGCTTGTATTTGCTCTCCTGTGTCTCTAGAACCTCTCAGGAGGAACATCAGGAGTGGAGGGCAAATGATCTTCATGGCCCACAATGCATTCCCTTTCCTAGATAAGAAGTTGGGCATTTTCTGTGTGTACGGAGTTCACGTGGAAGAAAAAGATGTAAGAAACTTCTTCCGTTAGCTAAAGCTAGAGGCTGGAGAGTTGAGATGTTCAAGAGCAGCAGACTTACACCAGCACTGCGTGCTGTTGAAAAATCCAAAATGGCTCCAAACAAGCAAGATGCTTATTCCTTGGCTTTGGCCAATGTATTGGTATGATCAGGGGGCTGGGCATCGGTAACAAGTCCGGTTTAGTTGTCATCTCAACATAGTAACTGCTTTCCATCCCCCTGCTGCTGTCAGAAATGTTTGGGTGTATTTTACTGTAAGAGCAGTAACAGTTATGTGAGGGGGGGGGAGAAAAGTTGCTGATTAATTCAGTGTTGTGAATAAACATGTGAAACTAAAGAAAAATAGGTGCTTCTGCTAAAAATATCATTACTGTCATTTAAAAATAAGTCACTCAACAACTGCATTTGGCACTGGAGAATATTATACAGACAGGAGTATTTTTCTTCTGCTTATACTTCTATGTCAATCAACAAACAGTGGTATCAAGTAGTGTTAGTCAGCTCATAAGTAGATGTACCTCCTGGGAAGGAATGTCTACATAGAAATAAATGTACATGTAAATCTCCAAATCACGAGTGAAAGATAGGGAGCAAAAGATGCAAGGATTTGTTAAAACAACAGATGCATCTTTGGGACAGAGTTTGAAGGTATTACCTGGTTTCATTTAGTGCTGGTATACGGTAATTCAGTTACTAATAAAAACTGTCCTGGAAATCGTGAAACACATTGCTCCTGCCTCCAGCCACCCCTCGGGCTTTTCGTTTGCCTTAGCATCCATTGTTTCTTTACCACTTCTTTAAATACCGCTGTTTCTAGGAATGTATATAGTAACCCTGGGTGTGATTTAAGAGCCTTGAAAGTGTCTTCCGTCTGTTTATCATCATTTTAACCCCTGTGTTGCAGTGCTCATGTCTGTTCTCTCAGCTCTGGGCACATCGTGTCAGGTGTGGAAGTATCAGGTGGGGGGACGGCCTTTTCAGCAGCACTTTCTTGAATAACTGGGGGCATGTAGGCATGTGCCGAAACGGCCACCTCTGCGCCGCCCCAAACAGGGGACTCCAGCCGCCCCCAGTGCTGGGCTGTGCCCGTTTCAGCGGTGGCACGAACTTGCGGAGGGCCTCTCAGCTCGTGTTTATCACCTCTTACTGTTAGTGACTTGCAGCACGAAGCCTGCTGCCGTGCTGCTGAGCACGTGCCTGCATCGCATGTTTAACGCCGCTACCGGCAGGATGAGCCCTCCACTGATCGCTGGGTTGTGTAAGTTGTACTGGCTCAGGCTTGCCGTGGTGCTGCGGCCATCTGTCTTCAAGCTGTGTGGGCTGAGCACGTAACTAGTTAACTAAAGAGTTAATTTTGAACAAAGCAACTGGATATTTAAAATTGTGGATCAGAACCCACCTCTAGGCGCATAAACAAATGTAGAAGTAGCCTCAAGGTGTAAGTCCCTGGGGTACTCAGGAAGATTTTGCCCTTTGAGCTTCTTGTAAAAATAATCTTTAGTGCGTGGATAATATGCTAAGGCATTTAACACTGGGTATGACCTGTGTGTTTCAGATTGCTGTGATGGATTTATTAAGTAATGCCATACTAAAATCCAATTACTTTAATATATATATTTTATATATATGTATGTATGCGCACACATCTATATATATTTATGAGTTTATATCTATATACACTCTCTAGAAAGAGTATAAACTCCTTAGGAAAAGGGAAGTCAAACTGTACAAAAGAGAAACTAATTTTTTCAACACTAAGGACCTGAAATGTTTGGTCCTGTTAAGAGCAATAATTACTGTTTTGCCCAAAGGACCTAGACATACACATCAGTTACGTTCACTGATGTAAATGGAGACGATTCCTCGCATGGAAAATAGGCGACAGACCCCTTTCCCCAGGAGAGAGCTTCAGGAGCAATAGGTGACAGCATGCAGAACCTTGGATGCTATTTTTAAAAACGGCAGCTTTTGTTTATCAGTGACTTTCATGAAACGTAGCTTTGGTTCACTAGCTCAAGGTGATCATGCACATAGTTTCATGCATGCTTATTTCACATTAATGTGGCTCATCTATTTAAAGTAACATAAGTGCAAGCTTGGGTCCCTCAAGTTTCCTTGGAATTCTGGATTCCAAGCACTAGCTTGACTCGCTTTGAGCCACAATTTTGAGACATTATTTCATGTTATTTACAGTGAAAATCAGTTTTATCGCATCTAAATTTAGGCCATCAGCCACGCAGGTGGGATTAGTAGCAGTTATTTGTTACAAAAATGTATTTCTTTCAGTACCGTTGTGTTTCTCATACGGCAGTTCAAACCAGTTTCTGGATTTGGATTGTGTCCTGCCTACTGCCTGTCTACAAAGTCTGTATTAAACACCAGAAATATGAAGGAAGTGGAAACATCAATGTCCCCAACTTGCCCCTAGAGATTAGAATATCGCTTCACTTCTACAACTCATAACAGTTTTAGGTCATTGTTTTCCAAAAATGCTTTGTGCAGTAAATCATAAGCACTTTATGTTAGACTGCTTTTCAGAAGTGTGTGACTATCTTAATTGCTGTCTCATTCACAGAAGAGGACTAGAAAGGAGCTTGTAGAGCCAAAGCTGTATGTAAAATATCACATTTGGCAGGCTTACAGTACCTCTTCATAAAGTTCAATTTGGATTCTGAAATATTTGTAATATTCTCTCTGGGATATAGTTCCGGGGGTTTTTTAAACATTGTACCACGTCTACTTTGAAGATGAAGCATGAAAATTTATTTTTAGCATTCGCTGCTAAGTCATCGGAAACGATAAAGGACAAAGAAGCACAAAATTTACAGGTCCCTTCTCTTTGGCAGTAACAGGAGAAGACCATCCTGTTCCCTGGCTGAGGAGGGAGCTCTCCTCGCCAAACCCCTCTTGAATCGGTTTGCTGGAGCTGAGGGGGCTCAAGCAGGAGGAGACCCATTCCTCATCCTGCCTGGGTTTTACACAACTGTTGGGCTTTGGTGTTTCTTTCAGAAAGAAACAAAGTGCAAATTGCATGCAGGCTGTTCTGTGCTTTGTGGATTTGCTCCTAACCTTGAGCTGCTCAGATGGACGCTACTGCTGCGCAGGAGACAGCGTCGTTCCTGTGGTGCTGTGCCTCGGCCGCTCAGTGTCACCTCAGCACCAGGCCCCGGCTGGTCTTGCAGACTTGCTGCCATCAGGTTGGATTTTTGTCTAGATTCCTTTGAGGTTTTGGTTTTCTGTAGAGGGATCGCCTATGCTACCACACTGCAGTGAAAACGATTGGTTTAGTTCAGGCGCGAGCCGAACTGAAACTTCCCAGAAATTTTTTTCCTTCTTGGAAACTTCTTTCTCCCTTTAAGCGCCTCACAGACAGAATAAAAACTTACCACTTGACAAAAAAGTATTCTTGGAAGAAAATTTTTTTAAAATAGGGCTTTTAAACTCTTGGTTTTAATTAAATGTAAGATTCCAAAAAAATCAAGTGTCATTCTAAAACGTTTTAGTTTCATTTTTGACATCATCATTGCAATTTTTTATCTTTTAATCTTAATATTTTGACTAAAATGATAGAGAAATAAATCCTTCATAAAAATTCTTCAATCAGCAAAGTTCATCACAGTAGCAGTGTGCTCCAGATATTGCCTTTTGCCTATGGTCCTTTGAAACCTTACTGTAAATATAATTTCCTGATCTGCAGCAGAGTTACTGCCCTTCTGTTAAGAAAAAAAAAAAGAGAGAATGTGAGAAGAGAAAGGCCAGGGCAGGGACGCAGCCGCTACAAGGCAGGCGGAAGCCGGTCTGAAATAAAGCGAAGCACATCAAGGGCACGGCTGCGCGGGCAGCCCGGGCTCCATAGCAACTGCAGCTGCTCCCATCAGGAGGGATCCAAGTGTTCTGCTGGGTTTGGGGTTTTTTAAAGCTGCTGCGTGGGTAAGTTGTTCCTGAGTATATATTTGTTTTCAAAATCTCGTTGGCTCCAAGCCCGTTTACCAGCAAAGCGAGTCATCTTTTCTGCGAATCCAGTTGGTGAGAGTGATGCTAACCCTGCAAATGGACTGAGCGCGTCTTGCTCCGCGCACGCGGGCCGCGTCGGCTGGGCTCCCGCTTCCGAACCACCCCACTGGGGAGGAGCGCAGTGCGCACCCCGGCTTCTCGGCCAGCGGGGAAGGACGGGCTCTGTTTGCATCTTGGGCTCTGAAGTGTGAGGTGGGGAAGGAAGGAATAGACATTCTTAACTGGCAGTAAGGCACAACCGCTTGTGTTTTCAGAGGCCCGTGATAAAACTTGTTTCCCTTTGATTTGGCTGTACGCTAAAAGATTGGGGTGGGTTAAACCAAAATTTTTTTTTTTTTTTTTGCCTTAACCTGTATTATAAAGAAAAGCCAGAAGGAAAGAAAGGTGAGATGAGGCAGACTCAAAATGTCTGTTTAGCTCAAAACAATATATTTTATTTCCATTTTCAGGATATAACAAAAACAAAGCAGTGGAACTCGGGAGCCAGACTGCATACAAAATCTGTGAGGAAAAAATAGAGATGCTACAGGCTTTCCTCCCATCTTTCTCCCCCCCCGGCCCCGTTCAGAAACATTACTGCAGTTAATTGTAGTTAATAACTGTGTATAACGAGGGTGAATCTGGTGGGATTCTCTCCTTGCGGGAGGGTCCAGACTGCTGCCTCCCACCGCTGTGAGGGAAGGGCAGCGTACGGCCCGGCTGCGAGCAGAGCGCTTCGCAGCGGGAGGACAGCCAGGCAGGGCGGAACGGGCTGCCCAGAGAGCTCCTGCGGTCTCCTTGGCGTTTCGAGTCTTGCTATTTTAAATTGTGATTCTATAGCACTTCAAGCTAATATTGATTTTTATTTTTTTTTATTCAAGTATTCACTATATGGGCTCCTGCATACTATCAGAATTTTATTCTTTTGTTTTTGTACTCATTCACTCATTTAATCCATTCTAAAACTCTCAGCTATACCTCTTATTTCTCATTTTACACCGGTGACTGCATCAGCTCTGGGCCAGAGTTTGCATCTGCACGGTTGTTTAGATCTATAGATGCTGGGGACAGAAACGGTGGATGTACCGTGGCTGTAGGCGGGGGTTACGTTCAGTGAAGGCAGCGGGTGACAGTGCCCGCGCCGCAGCCCGCCCCGTGCGGCACTGGGTGCGTGGCACAGGCGCTGCAGCGCTGTGCTCCCAGCCAGCGCTTCCCCTCCCAGTAAGGTCCTGTCACCACCAGCAGGCACCTCTTGTTTTTCTCATTGCAAAATGACACTCGTAAGTGAGAGACTGGTGGCAGTGCAGCTGTACGTGGGTTTGGGCAGTCCCTGTGACGGTGTGGACAGATGCTCCTCAACGGCTTCCTTCTAACTCCCTTGTCTGCCGTCGCGCCCTGTGGCGCTGGTGTGTCATCTCTGACACAGCGTTGCATGTGGGTTGTGGGGAGAAAGCACCAGCTTTGGAAATACTCGCCCCCGGTGGCAGGCAGGGCCCAGCCCCAGGGCACCGGCAGAAGGTTTTTGGAAATCCACGGGTCTCGGGGAGGGGTTGCAAAGTCTTCCTTGTTGCTGCTTTTTACCGCGCATCCCTCAACCACGGTACCTACACAGTCAAGGCCCTTTATTAGAATAAATATTTGAAGCTTTCACTGGTGAATATCTGCCAAACTATAACTGGTGATCTTTAATAGTTTAATTATTTAAACAGATTTATGGCTACAGATAGATGTAAAAATTGTATAGTTATCCTTTCTGCACTGATTTTTGGCTGCTGCTGGAGTGCCCTGTATCTCAGAAGCCTGGTGGTCAGAAGTTTTGTAAACCTGATGACTTTATTAAATCCCTGGAGATTTGCAGGGTATGATTGGGATTCAGTTGTACTAGCAGTAGGAGAAAAACAAGGAAATCCTTGTATGTAAATGGCATCCACATTCTTGCTTCTAATTAAAAAATTGAAGGGAAAGACTTTATGTAATTAAAGTACACTTGCTAATTTTTCACAGGCTGAGCTCTCAAGCACTTCTTGGTTTGATGCTTCTGGAAGTAAACTTTCAGCTTTCCTTCTCCATAGTAACGGGCTAATCATTCATCTGAACGGTTACTCGTACTCATGGGTTTAAATTCCGAGGGCCAGGTCTCGGGGGGTGCGGAGGGACGGGGGTCCCCCGGGGGCGGTGGAAGCAGGGCAGGGGCTGCAGGCACCCCTGGCCCCGGGGGCGCTTCCCACTCTCCTGCGCTGAGCATCATCCGTGAAACGCCAGCCCGCTGCGCCCAGACCTGAACGGGGGTGCACCTGAAGCCTTTGCTTTCTCTCTTGAGCTTGCTTCTGCGAATTATTAGCAAATAGAGATTATAGTGGCAGTGACAGCATCTTTCTTATCTTTGGTTTAAAGTGAGACAGTAAAAAAAGCGTATTGGAAAATAACCCTGGGGGAGAAAAAAAGTCAGTCAGTTCTCTATTATCCAAGATGTCACAGTTCCCCATTACACCAGATAAGGAGAATCATCTTGTAGGAGCTGTACAGTGCTGCTGGGAGCACCCCAGATCCTGCCTGGGAGCTGCCATGGGGCTCAGGGGAGTGCTGTGCATACCGTACAGCAGCATCCTCTTGGCAGGGACCATAGAGGGAGAGGAAAATGAATCTGAGATGGATGGTAATCGGGTTTGTGTCTCTGACGTGATGAACGGCTGGCACTGGAGCGGGCGTGGAGCTGTGGATGTTCAGCATTTCTGGAGACGGTTCGTTGTATCTGAATACGTGTTGCCTTATGATGAGCTGGGCTGCTTAGGTTAGTGTCAGAGACTGGGCGTTATATTGGAATAGGCTTGGGATTTTTAAATGTTGATTAGCTTTTTTCTTCCTCAGCTGTTGGAGTTCACAGTTTCTTAACCATGGGAGCGGCAGGGTGTATTGCGCCGGCTGTGCAACCTGTGTCTGCGGCACCGCCAAGGTACTGCTGCCTTATGTCGGCTCAGCCTAACGGAGAGCAACCTCAGTCTGCAAAACTCTCCTGAAATCCCACGCGGAGATCTCCACGCACGGTTTTGCCACAGTTTTGGCAGAGCCGAGCCGAGGGAGACAGCGGGGTCTGGCCTGTGAGCGGGGGCTGTGGTTGGGGTAAAGAGCTCTTTCCCCACACATCCCGTTGCCCTGCCGTGTGCCAGGGCTCACGCCAAGCCCAGCGCAGGGTACAAGGTGACCACCGACCCTCCAGCTGATGTGTGGAAGGGCCAGAGGGACGCTTTCAGTGGGCAGGGACGACAGGGCAGGAGCGGAGGCAGCTGCCTCGTGCCCGGGGCGATTCCCACCTTGGCCAGCCTGCCTGCGGGCTCTCGGGCAGGAGGCTGTTCTTCTGCTGAGCTTCAGCTGCATCGCAGATGCTCACAGATCTCAGGATGTCTGACTAGGAGCAGCATAACTCCTGGGCTAATAATAAGACGCCACCTTTTCCTTTAAATACAGTGTAGATAGAGGTTGGGAATTTTTTCTTTCATGCTCAGCCTGATTCCCATGCAAGCTTGCATTTGATTTTTCCCCAAAGAAACTGTTTTCTGTTGTCATAACGTAACCAGATGGGGAGGGTTCAGTGGAAATATCTCAGGAGAGACTGGCAGAGAAGTGGATCCAGGAAGCAGATCCTCCCCGTAATATTGGCACGGTTTGGTAAGTTCCATCTGAAAAATAAAAAGCTGCTCCCTTTGCTGAGTCACAGCCCCCTCGGAGCTGGAGCTGTGACAAGCCGGGAGACGCTGCGCTGCTGGAGTTGAAGCAAAGGTGAGGAAAGGCTGTCCAGAATCCTTCTCTAGTGCATTTCTTGTCTGAAATTACTTTTAAATCTTGTTAAAGTATATTATAAGTTCAGTTTGGTCTTTGTAAACATACAGATATATTCCTGTCTTGTGGGACTTGGTGTTGCGTGGCTCTTCTAAGGCAAACGCGGGGCAAATCCCGGTGGCAGCCCCTTCCCTCTCTGAAGGCAGAGCGCGGCCCCGCCTCGGGAAACGGGCTGTGGCCGTCGCTGCTCTTGTGGGGACTTGTGCTGGCTGCAGCACTGCATCTTCCCGTATCCCCTGGCGTGGGCGTTAGCAGTGCGGGTCGGGGAAGCCCCTACCTGCGGGGTGGGGAGCAGGAGGGGCAGCGACACACGGAGTGGGTCTGCGGGGAAGGAGCGGCCAGCATGACTGGAAAGCTTTCTTCTTGATGGGAAGGGAAATTTTGTTTGTTTTCCTCTCGCAGGTTGAATGGTGAGGCGGTGGGTAGCCGGGGGTGAGGCAGTGGGTAGCCAGGTGCCCTGCTTCCCCCACTGCTGACATCTGCCTTGCAGTAAAGCAGCTAATGATTTTCTGTTTGAGCAGCCTCTCTTAGCTTCTGACTCTATTCTGCTTTCCTCGCATTTATAAATCTCTCCATACTAAGGCCTGGTACTTTGCCAGGCTTTGCACTGTTGTTTATTTGCTGGAGTTGTAACAGCTTTATTTATACTTGCTTCTATACCGTGGTTCAGATGCACAAAGATTGTTTGCTTTCTGAAGCTTTTTCATCTTCTTAAGTCTACAGAACTGGGTGTCAAACCCAGAGAACAAGTTTGTATGGGGAGGAGGGCGTCAGGGTTGTTGGAGGACAGCCATCTAGGTTTCCTTCGAACAGAGAAGCTGCAGGTAGTACCGGGACACAGGAGCGTCCGCTGATCGCCACTAAAATGTAGCACTTGACATTTGAAAGTAATTCTGGTTTTGTTGAAATGCTGCTAAGATATATATTATCTAGATAGAAAAATAGTCTTTGGCTATTATTTCAAATGTAGATGTGGACATTTAATTCATGATCACCTTACTTGTAAATTGCAGATCAGTATCTTAAGAATAAGAACATTTTAAAAGGAAATATTAAACTTAAGATGCTATGACTGAATATGTGTTTTCCATATACTTTTAAAAAAACTATTGCAACGTAAACAAAGCTCAGCAATATCTCTAGGGGCTGTGATTTTGCTGCCGCACAGGTAGGCAACCCAGCTCAAGCCCCTGCCCGCAGCGCAGGACGCTGTGCGTGAGCTGGCGTCCCCCGAGGGCGGGAGCAGAAGTCGCCGTCCTGTGCGTGCATCGGCTCGGGAGGCGGCAGAGATGCCTTGGGCTCCTGCGCTTTGCAGGCAGAAGAGCAGCGAGGCAGTGGGGCTGGAACCCGTCCCGGCCCGGAGCGAGTGTTTGGAAAAGCAAACAAACTTTGCTGCGGCTGCTGTGCCATAGAAACCTGCACCTCTGCTCTTTCTTCCCTATGACCTGCGGTTTTGTCCTGCCCCAGCTCCACTTGTGTTCCCCAGCCAGGTCTTGGCCTGGCCCGTGAAATCGGTGCCGGTGGGACGCAGTGCACGTCCTGCGCCTGGCTCCTCCGTTGGCCTGTGCCTGCTCCCCTCGGGCGAGCTGGTGCTGCCCCGCTGCTGGCACCTCTCCTCCGCTCCCTCCGCCCTGAGCCCCTGGGTGCCTCTTCCCCTCCTCCTCGCCCAGGCGGCTCCGCTCCCAGCATCTCGCCAGGACCTCTGTCCTCTCCCGCCGGCTCTTACACAAAGCAAGAGGAAAGAAGAAACTGTGATTTCAATACAGAAATTAAAAAAAAAAAAAAGTAAAGCAGAAGGGCAAATATTCTCATTAAATGGAAGGGCCAAGACACCTCGTTTTTCGGTCCTAACGCCCGGCCTCACCCTGCCTGATGCACTTTGGGCAAGGGAAGGCTGAATCTAAACCGTATTCCACGGTGCTGCTGCGTGGGGCAGAGGTCCCACACTGCTCCGGACTGGGAATCGCAACCTTCTCTGAAAGTTTGTTGAAGACAGATTTATTTTCTTGGGGGTATATTTTGCTGCTAAAATGAATTTCCTAGGCTTTCTTTTTTTTTTTTAAACAGCTGATCGATTTTAGCAAAAGCAAAGGCAGAGTGGTGCACTGCCGGAGCAGCTGGGAATGGTGTGGGAAGGGCACGTGGAGCTCGGGGTGGACAGGTCTGCACGGCCTGACAGCATCTGTGTCACGGGGCCGTGCGCTTCCTCCTTCTCTGCGGGGCTGTTATGTTCATAATACAGCGTTATTTATTTTACTGTGCCTACTGAGGGGGGGATTTTGTTGCTGACTTCAGTAGGAACAGGGTCATAATTTTAATTGAACTGCAGTAGCAAACAGCTGGCAAGGAAAAAAAATATTGTCTGGGATGTAGTGTTCTACTTTCTTTATGTAGTGTTCTACATATTCTTTATGGGCATGTAAGCATTTTAATTCTTTCCTAATTACAGCCTGATTCAGGGCCATGTGGAGGTATACTTCTGAGCCCGATTCTGTGCGTGTGCTGCTCCTTTCTGTCAGCCTGTCAAAACAAAATGGCCTTAAAACACCTGTAAACTGTGTCCATATTCACATTCTCCCCTCTGTCACGGCCCAAAAGTGAAATGTGCATCCAGCCTGAACTTGGGTCCAACGGTTGAGATTGCAGTTCAAACGTTTTTAAATGCTATGCTGAGTGTCGACACTTGTTTGAGTCTGGCCGGGCAGCTCTGAGGTGGTGTCCGTGCTAGCTGGAGGTCAGAACAGCAACCGGTCCAACCCAGCTGCAGCTGGGATGCTCCTGTGCTGCTGGACAACACAAAGGAGATGTAACACAATGTCTTTTCTGTTGGGTGACTTAATTGAATACAAGTTTAAAAGCAGATGTAGAGACATGCTCGCTCTGTAATGTGCACTTGATGCAAGCGGGGATTGAGGTGAGGCACTACCAGAAATGAGGACAATCTCACCATCCTCCTCGTGGCGCCGTGGTTAGACTGTGAGGCTCCACAGTCCTATTTATAGCCTGTAGTAAAGCAGAATATTACCCTGCACAGCCTCCCCAGGCTGAGAGTCCCTTTGGGTCGGAGGGGCAATCGTCCATCCATGCACACCAGCGCTGAACAGGGGGTGGTCGTGCTTCATCTGTGATGGGTGAGAAGCAGAGCTAAGAGCGAAATGATAATCCCGATGGAAACAATGGGGGAGGCTGCAGGTGAAGCACCCTGGCAAGCTTTGCGTTCAGTCAGTTTCTGGAGAACTCTTGATTATATGGGGAGAATGCTTTAAAGAAGTGAAGCAATGGGGAAGTTTAATTGTGTGTCCAGACCTGTGTAGAAATGATACCCGGCTTCGTTTGTCATAGTAAGCTTTTTACTAATTATATGTGGCTGAAAATAAAGTGAAACTGCAGTCATTTTTACTGTAGACCTCTTAAAAACAAACAAACCAACCTTGTGGGCCATAGAGACAGTAATTTTAATGATGTTTCTTTTATTTCTTTTAGCATCCTTTTGCAGCCATAGTATGTAAAAGCCAGAACAGATCGGGCAAGCAAGGATCTCCTGAAGCTGTGCCTCTTGGGGCTAATGTAGGTGCCATACCTGCAAACCACAACAGTTATCTGTTCTATGTTCTGCTTTACTGTTTCCAGCAGGTCACCTCAGAAAGTTTGTATTGCAGGGTGTTTGCTGATGAGCGTGGCGGAATCTCCATTGCTAACCCCACACCAGCCCAGGGTTCCTCATTTGCAAAGGATTTATGCAATGTGCATTCAAAGCAAGGGTTTCGCAGCAATGTGGTTCTGCTCCTGACAATACTTGGGAGGCATTTGCAGCAAAACCTGTTGTGCTGCTGCTTTAGTTACTGAAGCTAAACCCGGGGAGACTACTAGTGGGGTTGCTGTTGTACCTTTTCAAACGCTGTTACAGGTCGCGTTGGGGCTGGGTGCTGCCAGTTGTGCCGCTGTTGCCCCGCACCTTGTGACTCAGAGTGGCAGCGTTTTTCTCCCACGTTGAATTTGGCTTGTGGTGGTTTGACCCCAGGGGCAGCGGAATGACGGAGAACTGCTGCCAGGGTTGGTGGTGTGCGATACAAAATGGAAGCTTCATCTTTCCCCTGAGAAAACTGTGTAACTACCTCCTGCCAATGCCCCCAAGTAGCTTCTTGTTCCTGCATTGCTGTGAAAACGTAAATGAAACATCCTTTTGGCCTACACAATATCAATCATTTTATAACTGCATGTTTAATGTCTTCAAAAAAATCACAGATGCCGATTCCTTTATTACCTGGTTGTACCTATTGTGTTCCTTTTAGATGAATAGGAGTGTAATAATGAGTACCTACCATTTATCTTTCTGCAACAATATAATGCTTTTCATCTTATTTCCCATCTCCTGCTATTACAATCTAATATCTTATTTACCTAGCTGCGTACACAACAGATGTCCTCAGCGATGACTTGATCTTTTCTTCTAAATCTCTGTGTGCAGGATATGTCAATTTGTATTTTTAAATATAGATTATCTTGTACTTTCCCATATTGAATTTCATGTTGCTTGGTTACCTAATTTTCTAGTTTGAGGTTATTGTTTTAGTTTTTCTTCCTTGTTTTATATTCGTCTCTCATTTTGATTGACCTAAATAATCCTCTATTATCAGCAGATTTTTATATCGTACCCTTTACTCTTTTTTTACAGGTCACTAGCAGAATATCACACACCGCCAGCCCTAGCTCTGCTCCTTGGAGCTCACAGCTGTGAATCTCCCCATTTTAGCAGTGATTCCTCCTTTGTTTCTATCCCCCAGCCGTGACTAGACTTTCTTACACGTCACGTTACTAAATCTTCCTAAGCAGTTAATTCCATAAGCGTGCAGCCCTTAAGTGTACACTGTGAAACTGGGGTTCCAATTTACATTCTCACATCCTTTAGACATAGAGGTGCAAGGTTTCATTGGGGTCACGTCTGCTAGCCCAAATGCAGCTGGCATTCTAGGCTGTGAAACCCGTTTGCCTGCTGGCGCGTAGCTATCCATGCAGGTGGTCACAGGAGCATCAGCACATCTGCTTGGGCATGGACTTCTCTTACGGCTTTAATGTTCCATGTGTATTTGCACAGTTCTTACATATTTTTTGTCAAAGCTTTAACAAACTCAGGGCACCCTGGAGCACAGCAGCCACAGCTATTGCTGTACGTTACGTTGCACGTCTCCAGTCTCCCGGAGCTTTGCAGACGTGTAGCTGCGACGCCAGCGGTTGGCAGGGACGCAGACCCCAGCAGGCAGCATTTCTTGTGCCCGCGGGCACCCCGACTGGCATCCTGCAGGCAGAACCCACTGCCTCTGCTCCCGCTGCCAGCCGCTCCCTGCTTGAAGAGCAACGATCAGTTAGAAAGTCAGAAGCCAGATGGATGCATCCTCTTAGCTAAAGATCAGCGCAGTGCAGCCCATGCGAGAAGCAACTTTCCCTGAAGAAGTAAGTGCAGAAGGCTAAAAGACTGGAAAATCCTGAATTCAAATCCCAGATTACCCAGATGCCACACGGAACAAAGAGCTAGGAAAGAGCTCCTCAGTAGCTGCTGTTTCATGTCTGTAAATGGAGATGTTTGTGAGACTGTTTCCCCAGTTCTTTTGTGTAGCACTTCTCTCAATGAAAAGCAAGACTAGCGCTTTTCCTAATCACCTGGACAAGTCTGAGGGGGAGATACCAGCACGAAGTGCTCCTGAGGTAGGACATCAGCAGGCACTGCTGCCAGAAGATGCCACTACTCGGGAA
The DNA here is from genome assembly GCA_017639485.1 of Pluvialis apricaria. Lineage (NCBI taxonomy): Eukaryota > Metazoa > Chordata > Aves > Charadriiformes > Charadriidae > Pluvialis > Pluvialis apricaria. The sequence goes on from CM030013.1 coordinate 41,168,155, forward strand.
TAAGTGACTTGGTCACAGAAGCGAACTCCAGCAAGTTATTTTAGTAACACAATAGGGAGCATGAGCAGAAGCAGCTGCTGAGGTTCCTCTTTTTCCCTTTCTTTTTTTCTTTTTTTCCCCCCTGCAATAGAGAAATGAGAGACTTTTCCACACAATTACATATCCTGAGATTGCCCCAGTTTCATCCCTTCGCAGAACCAGCAAACTGACCCGAACTTCAGCTCTGCGGGTGCCAGCTGATATTGGTGCCAGCGTGCTGCCCCGGAGCATCTCGTCCTTCATAGCCTCACAGCTGGCGAGCAGCAAGCATCAGGAGAGCTTTCAAAGTTGCTGTTCGGTTTTAGTCGGTCCCATGACACTCTGACAGCACTTATGCAGCTGCTGTTGAGGTAGGGGAGGTTGTGGTTTTTTAAAAATAATATGTATATTGGTCCCTGGATGTCTTTTGTAGGTCGGTAGAGGCCACGTGAGCCACATGGTGCTATTGGGGATATAATCCTTCGCGTACATTTGTCATTTGTGGTGCTGGTGGCTGGAGGCTCTATAACACGGTGTAACTTCTGTTAGCATTCTCATCGCATGCACACACACACTTGGTTTGGATGGTCCACCTGCAGAGTTGCTCATTCCAATTATTTTTACGTTTAAAAAAAATTCCTATTATATTTATGTTCAATGTAATGCTTATTACATTTAATGTAGCATTAGATGGATCAATTTATGTTATGCTTGTTATAACTGAAATTATATCCTGAGTATGATTATGTACACAAACCGTGGTTTTCCGTGAAAGTCAGCCTGTCTTCTGGTTGTTAGTCCTGGTTAAAAAAATTATAGAGCTCTTGCATTGAAAGTAAGATTTTTTTTCCCAGAGGAATCGATCCTTTGGCTTCCAATGTTAAAGCTAGGTTGAAACAACCCTTACCCTTTTATCCCCCTTAAAAGCCTGAAATATTTAAGACGAGGTCTGGTTTTGCCATGCTGACAGGAAGTCTTAAACCCTCTTCTGATGTGTTCTGTGAAACTACACAGAAATGAATATCTGCATGCCAAGCAAATTGACTAGAGAGGTTGATGCAGCATCTCAAATCAAATCAGCTTTAAAAAATCAGATTATAGCTTAAAAATTCTCAGCCATGTACATCTGGTTAATGCACAGCCACCTACTAACAGAAATCACCTTGACAAGGTCAGCCGCGGTGAAACACCACGGCATCTGCGTGTGCTCAGCGTGGCAGAGACTCAGTTATCAGCCTCCCAGACAAGAGGGTTTGTTTCATGTCCCACCAGCGCTTCTTGCTCTTCAGTGTGTGCTCTCCTACGTGCCTTCAGCATTTTCCTTCCTACTTGTTGCTTTGCCTCTCCTTTGAGAAACATGATCTTTGTAACTGCAAGGTTTTTTAGTATTTCTGTTTCATTTTCTGGGAGGGCATTTTGCCCTTAGGATTTTATTCAGTCATCTTCCATGGGATGGGGTGGGATGGGGTTTTTTGTTTGTTTTGTTTTTAAAATCTTTTTAAAATATCTTTACAGTTGGACATATGTACTTAACCAGATAAAATTGGAGTACTTCTCCCTTTGTATGTGAACAATGTGTACTTTGATACTTGTCATGGATTCTAGGATCTGGTGGCTCTGGCTTTAGAGTTTGCTTTGTAGCACAAGTGTCAACAGGGTCCTTCTCTATGCACCTCTGCCTGGGTCAGACTGATTTACAGGAGTGTGTCTGAGTTCTGCTCTCCAAGCTGACAGTTTATTTGCCAAAAAAGGGTTAATCAGAATGGGCACCATACATACCAATAACAAATACAAAAAACATCATCAAAGGGAGGTTAACTTACTCATATTTGGTACAGATATGGCTAAATAGCAATTTGCTTTCACATGTAGAATTCTCTCAAGGTGGCAATATTTTCATGATCATCTGGACAAAAGCACACCTTATTTGGTGTTAGAAGGATTGAGTATTGTGCTTAAAACTTTACATAGTGCTTTTCTTCAAAGCACTCAACCAGCTCTGCTGTCCTCATTCTTCTTGACTACTTTTCTGGTTTTCCTAACACTTCAGCTGCGCTTGCCCTGGAGATGGGCGGGCAACGGGAGGCCCCTCTGACTCGTGTCTGTGCGCGGGTGAGGGGTGTCATCCCTCCGCCCCTAGAAACTGGAAGAGATTCCTAGGAAAAGAGCAGTGACCTTGGGATGGTTGGCTCCAGTGACTCATCCTATTTCTAGCTCCGAGGATAAATAATCACTTATTTTCTAGCATTTATCCCGACACAGCTCTCTCTAATTCCTGTCCCTCTCTGAGGCACAAGGAGGGCACAGGTACAAATGAGGACCAGCAAGCGTTCCCAGGAACTGGCCGCACGCCGTCAGCAGGATGGACCACTTCTCGCCTTGCCAAGGCTAAGGCTCTGCTCCTGCCTGGAGGAGAGCTGCCGGGGGACGGTGCCATTCCTGCGCCGAGCTGAGCACGGCAGCACATCGCCTCCCCGGCTCCTGTGCCTCCCTGGCACCTCCTCCTCCTCTCCAGCATTTACACCAGCGAGGGTTTGACCCATCTCTGAGGAGAAGATCTTCTGCTTTTAAAAGGAAGCTCTGGAGAAGTGGCTTTTAGGCACTTATTTTTGACTTCCGAGTATATTAATGACTGGATCATTACAGTGGATGGAAAGTTTCCTACTGACTTAAGTGGAGCTTGGCTCAAGTGCCTCTTTTGTAAGCCAGTGGGAAAGATGGGAAGAGCCTGGTTTCAGCAGGCAGCCGGGGAGGCTGCAAGGGGATACGGCTCTTCCCACCAGCATCGTTCTTCTCCAGCATCCGTATTCCTTGCAGAGATGCATTCTTTCTCAAGCTGTATTGGAGCTCTTGTATTAAGTTGGCTAACTATCTTTTTCCTTTTTTTCAAATCCTTTTCTGCTTGCTAAATATTTCTGTATTTTCTCTTAACGTGTGTTCTATTCAGTGCATAACTTAAAGTGTGCAGTATCGATGACCTGGGTATTTTGACTTCTTGTTTCTTCATAACATTTATTAGCTGTGAAAAGACCCTGTTCATGTGCTATTATTGGGCAAATTGTGAAATCTGTCGAAACTTACAAAATAATTGAATATGCAGCAGTTCATATTAAACGGTGATCTGGTCTCCCTAAGGGTACTAGTGGTAAATTCAATAGCTTTTCTTGTGTTTAAAAAAAAAAAAAATAATTAAAAAAAAAAATTAAAACTCTGTTATTTTGTAGCCAAGTGTATGAGCTAAATACAGCAGTTTTGATCTCCTCAGCAAGATTTACAAATAAGTGAAGGTTTGGTTTGTTTCTTTTTCCTAGTGTCTCTGTTAGTAACTTCTAAGAGAGAATTTGCGCAGAACACATGGGTGAGACACAGAGGTGCTGTGGAGGGAAGCCTTGTCTGGTTGGGCTGCTGACTTATAGCTGGGGGGCTCAGGAGGTGTTTCTGGCTGTCATCAAACGTCTCTCTGACTTCAGGTGTGACACCTGGCCCGTCCCATGCCCAAGACTGTTTTCCAAGGGAGCCAAGCTAGTTGTGTAACTTTACACTCAGTAAATTCGCCTGCTGTAGCTGCCACGGGGCAGTGGAAAGCCCCAGTTCTACAGGAGAACAGTGATGACGTGCTGTTGCTGATGTTAGTGCTCCTCTGGTTTAGCATTTCTGGCTTTTTTAACTAAAACTGACAGTAGTAACACTCTTGTTATGTCTTTTGTATCTGTGTATAACTTACACCTCTTATGTGTGTGTCTGCAGTGCTTTCCTTTAAGAAGACAAAACCCTACCCTGTTGTCTTGTCTCCCTGTTTGTTATGAGAGATTGTACAAATACATGGATGAACACCAGTAATTAAAAAGCACTGCTCTCGCTGAATCCTGCAGAGCTCTGGTACGTTGAATTGCCAGCTTCCTTCAGGAAGGAATGTAAGGCTGAGTTAATAACCCCCAGAGCACATAATAATTTCCAGAACTGTTTTTTGTTTCCCTTCCACATGCTATGATGTTATCGTGTGACAGAAATCCATGTATCTAAAATAATTCCAGCTAATTGTGTGACAATACATATAAATGACCGTTATGTTTGTTACGGTTTTCCCACCCTAGTTCCAGTTCGCGCAGCGAGTATTCGTTTAGTGCTGCCCACTTCAGATGTTAGAAGCCCCATTGTGTGATACTGAGCACTAAATCTTAAGTGACAGTAATGTGATATTTGAACAGCGTCTTTTTTTCTGAACTTGTTTGGCATCTCTAAATCGGATCTCTCTCTCAGCTTTATCGTCTCGAGCAAAGTTCTTGCCAGAAGCTTGCCCAGTGTGAAGAGCAGCGTGTTGTCTCTTCGGTTGCTGTAATGCAAAAGATGTCCCTTCCACCAGAATTTACCAAAAGCTCTCTTGGTCTTTCCCAGGGACCATCTTCCCGTCTGAGATCATGCTGGAGGGCTCACACGTGATTCCATGAGACTTTGGACCTCCATCCCCACCAGGACTGCCCTCGTCAAGCAGCTGTTTGTGGGAGAGGAATGCTGTTAATGCCCAGCGCTGTCGCCTTCGGTGGGTACTGCAGCCCGTCCCCCTGAAGCATCGTGTCAATAAATCTCCAAGTCTGTTAGTCTGATCATATTTTTGCTTTCTTTCTAAATCTGTTTATGAGCCGAGGGACTTGCTCACTATTAAATAAATGGGCAGAGGTGAGCTGAAATTAGAGAGGGGAATCTCAGCAACTGTCAAGAAAATGTTATTTAAACTAGGATACTTAGTAATGAAAAATCAAATTTGAAATAACCTGATCCTCATTTGTTTTATGCTGAAGGAGCAGCTTTTCAGTAGGGCTTGATGGGCATTTAACAACTTGCTGCTGCTTCCATTTGGGAGATTAATCAACTTTCCACACAAATTCCTGTCTGTTGCTGTTAAATGTAAATTTTTATCTTGGTTTAGAACTGGGCACACATCTACTGAGGAAAAATAACCAAACTGTCAAATAGAAATATCTTTTTTGGATCACCGTGGTCAGCCTAAAGAAAGGTTCCTCACCCCATCAGTATCCTTCCATGCTGCCCAGTTCCTCAAAGCTGAGTTTGATGAGGATGAGTCATTCTGGAAATTAGTTCTGAAACCTAAAACACAATGTTTTTGTTGACACTGTAGAGTCTGTTATTTTCAAACTCATTTATAAATTGAATAAATCCAAGAACTGAGTTGCAGTTAAATGCTGCCTTTTCCACTCTCAAATCCAGCTGTGTTGTGTGTTCATGCAGAAGAGGGTTGGAGAGGTAGCGTTAAATAGTTATTTAGGGATGTTAATAACATGCTTAAAACGTTTCCATAAAGTGCTCTTGGATCATACGATGCCATCTGTGTTACAGTTGATTGTAGTTAATTATACAGGCATGAATTCCTTGGGAAAATGGATGGCATTACTCAAACAGTTTGTTTGTGATCAAGATAATGGAATGACACAATATTAAACTGACGGAATTAAGTCTGAAATGCATTCCTCGCTAATAATCCTCCACAAATCAGTGGCATTATTCTGAGTTGCTCCAGTTTAACTGAGAATTAGGTTAGGTGTACTGTTATAATATTGTTGCAGTAACTCCAATGTATTTTTGTACCTTGAGTGTTGTGGAGTATCTGAGAAAAAAGAAAGATTAGCTGCCTACATAATAGCCACTGTTTCTAATTAATTCTTTCACTTTCTGTAATTCAGCCATAAGAGATGTAAAAGTTCAAAAGGTGGCATGCTGTAAAATATACGAGTTGAGATTTAGCAGCAGTTGTGTCTTCCAGTACTGAAATTCTATTACTCTCTTCTGGTTTACTATAAATCATTAACTCTTCACATAATTGACACCCAGCTATGTTTTGCATTTTAAAAACCCCAACAAACCGTGTAAAATTTATGATGAATACTCAGTGGATGGGATTTGGCTACGTGTGTGTGTGATGCAGAGGGGTGACTATACGCACACAGAGTAAGCCTGCGTATAGCGATCTATGGAAACGGCAGATGTCTGTTTGCTTGGGATCTGGAAACATGGTCCACCCATCAATGAGTTAAAGCTAACTACGGTTGAAGGATTAATCCTTGAGGAAAAATTCAGGTCAGTCAGGATTTGACATGTGTCTGTTAAAGCTGTTGTTGGAATTGATCTAATCCTACGCAAAACTTTGGCTAGACTTCCATCTGCAGAGACTCATTTCTGTATGGTGGGGGTCGGGAGGGATGTTTGTTATTTTGCATTGAAGTCAAATATTATTTCATCAAAGGTAAGTTTCAGAACTTATTTCACAGTGGGAAGTGGTGGTTGGTTGGTTGGTTTCCCTTATGGAAACTGAGATGTGCTCTAAACCAGCCAACTGTTGATGAAGGAGTGCGTTAACGGTGCAGTGTGGGTAGCTCACGAGGGATTTGGTAGCGTATGGTGGTGTGTGGCAGTTCTGCTTAGAGGGGCAATCTTCAAGACCAGACACAGTTCCCAGGGAGCACGGCACTGGATTAAAAGCAGGGCCCTGAACACAAGTCTCGCATCCCGAGGGAGTGTCCTCTGTCCCTGGGCTTTGCTTACGCTGGTGTCTTCTGCGAGTTCTGATGAGAAGCTTTGTTCTGAACCTGAAACTTTCTCAGCAAAAGCATGGTCAAGACAGGTACGCTCCTCTGGAAGTTTGGGTTGAGTTACCCACATTTGGTTGTATTTAAAAAAAAAAAAAAAGGCGTTTTATCAAACTAGCTCAATTTAATGATTATCTAAACAGCACCAAGAAAAAAAGTCCTCATGGGTTGTATACAGGAAATACGCAGCACAATCGTATGCACGTGGCAATACGTGTCTCGGCAATTATTTTTTGAGCTCGGTGCTTTCAAGGCCTGCTACCTGCTTACTGTATTTTGCCATGTAATTTCCAACAGATTTTCTTCTCACATTGCAGCTGAGTGAATAATATAGTGTTTGTGACAAATGCTTGTACAGAAAAAAACAAAACACAAAGCCAGCATGTGAGGAGATGACATTGTCGGAGCACTTTGGCTTAGCCTGAAATACCTTTTCAGAGGAAAACTCCTTTTCTTGCAGTCAGATCTAGAGACTGTTGAAATCCTAAATGAAAAATTGAGATTACTCAAGACGAGCTTCCCTGTATGAGGAACTGGGAACTCAGCCATAGACAATATTACATTTTCTTTCTGTTATAATATTTTGAGATGCACCAGAGACTTAAAAGGTTTGTCTAAACTAATTAATTATAACAATTTATCAAAAATAGAAAACAATAGTGTTTGCAAGGCTTTATCATACATTTGAAATTTTCAGTATTTGTAAGAATAGCGGTTTTGTTTAAAATAATGGTACTCTGGGTAGGGATTTATTAATTTATTTGTAAGTGCAGTGAAACATTGATTTCAGAAACTGCTATCTAGAAAACACATTTTCCAATTAGCCTTGATGTCTGAATTGCAAGTCAGGAGGCAAAAAGAATGATGAGCCCTGTTAAAGGCAGCTTATGATGCATTATTAATGCTATTTTCAATATCAAACATGCCAGGAATCATATGCATAATATATTTTCCCAGAATCAAAAATAGGAAGACCTTTCTGTTCTATTAAGATGGTGTGTCTTATAGATGTCCCCCTCTACATAACTCATTGGAGAAAAAAAAAAAAAAGAAAAAAGTAAAAATACCAGGGCAACGTAACAGGTTTTATAGGCAACGGCTTCCCCTGCCCCCTGCTGCCCGGCGCTACGGTGGTGGTGTCCCACGGAGCTGGTCGGTTAGCTGTAGGGACTGCACGTGTTACGGGTTTATGCTCAGGTTTGGCAGCTCAGCGTCAGCCTTGTGGGCTTAGGGCAGGTCAGCTGGCTGCCAGGGCAGAGCACGCAGCAGCCTGGGACTGGCGGGTTTGCATTCCCTCGCCGGCATGACACACCGTCCCTTTGCTGCCTTCTGTATCCGCACTGTGATGTTGGCTTGGAAACATTTTTGTGGGAATTTTTTCTCCCGGTATTTGGGAGAAATATTCTTTTAAGACTGGCATTTGTCCACCAGTCCCCAGATGGCTTTTCTGTGCACAGGCATGCACCAGCAGACACCACTGTCTCTGTATTACAAGACCGGCACTTTTATTAATACAAATAACTACTTTCACAGTTCCCAACAATGGGGCTTGTCCCATTGCATACACAGAAGCTCATGGTTGTCGCTAGAAAGCTGTCTTACTCTGTCCAGTCTGATTTCCCATTATTATCCCTGGGAATAGCAACCCAGCATACACCAAATGCACCGATGACTCCAAACTGTAAATCCCTTTGTGGTCTGCAGGACAGCGAATACGTGAGGGGGCCTCTGTGTGTGCCACCAGTTCTTGAAAATCAAACCATGGATTTCAGGTTTTCCCCTTCAATCCTTGCAGCAACCTGGCCGTTTGAGAAACTTTGGTCTGGTCCTGGCCCCAAACGATGCTGCAGTAACTTCCCCAGGCGGTGGGCTGCAGCCCACGTCTGTGTGATGTATACCTGCAGCCGGGGGTGCCTCTGTGCGCGGGAGAGGGGAGCTGGGATTCTTCTCTCTGGTTTGTGCCCGTTCTTGGCAGTATTTGCATTCTCTATGATGCCCAGCTCGGAGAGAGAGGTACTGTTTAAGGATGAGGAAGCCACAGCCCTCTGGGCCGTGCAGGAACGCCGGGGCAGAAAGGGCTCCTGCTCCCCTGTGTCCCCTTGCACCCGTCCTGCTCCTTCCTGCACTGGTGTCTTACCCCCAGCCAGAAACGGGTGCCTGCTGGCAGGAGCCGGGCAGGAGGACAGGAGGGAAAGCGCTCGGTGCAGACGGAAGGCAGAGCAGCAGAGGAATTGTGTCACCAGAATCGGTCTGCTCCCGGGCGGTAAGTCACAGGTCGTGTGTCAGACCCCGAGGCAGGGAGTACCTGTCTGCTCCCTGCTTCCCTTCTCTCTATCCTCCTGCAGCTTGCTTTACCGTGGGAAAAACAGCCACATGTGAATGGTACTTGTAACATGTTTACTGAAGCTTTTATTCTCTGACAATAATGGTTGCTTTTTGCTGGGTTTCCCTTCAAAATCCATGTCCTTGGAGGTGAACGGCAAGTGCGATTATATTTCTTGGTTTGCCAGGAATGAATCAGCCTGGTCAATAATAACGCGTACTGCTCACGCTGCATTTTAGTCTTTTCATAGTTAGAAGCTCAAGAGGCTGTAGGCTTCATTAGTTTAAGTTTTCAGAATATCTTTGAAACCAATGGGGTTTCATGAATGTAGATTCTCTAAATATCTTTTATTGTTACTAATTATTTGTTAATTTGCATAGAATAAAGTAAAACTACTGAAGTGAGCATTTGGTAACACTGAAGCTCCTCAGTCCTCAGCTGACTTTCCTTTCCTGCCCCAGGAAGGACGGGGTTGGGACTGTGAGCACAGAGGAGTTTGGTCCCACTCTTGCTGGGAGGGGAAGCGGGAACCTCCTGGGCCTCTGCAGGGACCCCAGCGAGAGCGGGGCAACCGCCTTGTCTGTCTTTCTCCAGCGTGTGCCTTTCCCACTTCAGGAGGGACGTGCAGGGCGTCTCTGCAGCCGGGGCAGCTGCCAGCAGGGCCCGAGCTTTGATGTAGCCAGGACCAAACCCAGCTGTAGCATCACTGATGGGCACTGCCGCTTCTTGACCAGCGCATACATCCCCAATGGTTTCCAAATGCATATGGAAAGGCCACCATCACCACCGCTGCCTCCGCAGGCTCCTTCCCACTCCGCATGAGTAGGTCTACAATGAATGTAGCCCTTTTTTACCATGAGAAAGGGGAAAGCTACTCCTTTCTCGCATGTCTTCCTCTAAGAAACCTTCCCTGCCTCCCCCCCAGGGTTTTGTGCTGGGAAGCGCCATGTGCGGAACAGTTTTTTCATTGTTCTGCAGGTCTCTCTCTTAGTGCATTTGTGCAGACGGACCGTTACCAAGGCTGATCAAATTCCTATTATCTGGATCTCTTAATCCTTGGATGTTATTCTTGGCTCCATTCAAATTTTATCATTATGTCCCTTTTCATCCTTAAAGATTTAATTGAAAGAGTCCTCAGCTGATTTCAGTGTAGTTCTTTTTGAAGCAGGCTTATTACTTTAAGAACTGGCAAGGGAGCTGATTTTTTTCTGGGAAAATCTCATTAATGCTTCAGCATTCCAGTCTGGAAGACGTTTTTGATGTCGGCCCCTTCGCCCACACTGCGCCAATGGGAGCGGGTAGGATCTGAAAGTTACTTCTGTCCCCTTTCCTTTGTCACCTCACACCTACTGTGGGACACGTAGACATGAGCCACAGCTGAGCCCGCAGAGGAGAAAGTCTCCTGGCATTGGTGTCTGGGGGGGACGGGTGACAGATACAGGTGGTGACTTTGGCCGGTGAAGCCTTAGCGAAGCTTGGTGGAGGGTGGGCAACTGCGGCCTCTGGCAGGCTTACCGCGCTCCGGCTGCTTTTGTGGGACAACAGGGAACACCTTGCTGATAATATTTCACAGCTTCTTTAAAGGTTTTGTAGACCCGCCCAGAGCAAACGTTGCAGTGGAAGCATTTCCTTCTTGGAATAAGCTAACCAATTCTGATTTTTTTTTTTTTAGTAGAGAAAATCAGATTTAGGCAGGTGGTTGGCATGAAACAGTCAACTCATACAATTAAACCTTGGTTAAAAGCTTAAAAACTGAAAGTTTGAGGGCACATCGTGCTACAAATAGACCTCAGACAGAGTTCCCATCAAGCGAACTGTGCTTGGAAACCATCAGGTCCCCAGCTCTGCAGGGGCGATGCCAGGGTGGTATGCTCCTCTGCACGGCGCTCCTGAGGGGCTCTCTGAGACAATACCGGCACCTGGAGCGAAACGGTTGATCTTCTGCTACCCGTATTCCCAGGGACGCCTGGGGAGTGTGTGCGCAGGGTATCGGACTGCTCTGCGCTATTACCACACGCTGTCCCCCAGAAAATCAGCGGCTGGGCTTGTGCTCCTCCTCGCGTGCCTCTAATAACCTTTTTCCCTTTCAGTTTACTTGTATCAGTGCCTTAGTTTTATTTTCTGTAAGCAAACAAATACAAATTCTTTTAGCCCTTGTCTGTCAAAAATAATCCTTTTGATTTAAATTCTTTTCACAAATGCCTGTATTGTTCAAAGTATTATTTGTCTGACATTGAAATGCAAGCAGTTAAAAGCTTGTGTTATGCTGCTTCTCCTTTCCTCAGGTTATGAAATAACCTGACTCACCTACTGCATCTATCATGATAACATATCATTTAAGAAAATAATTTTAATATGCACAAATGCTTCATTCATCACAGTAGGTAGAATTCCCTGCCTGTGGCTATAGACTGCCCCATTTTTTTATCTATTAAAAAAGGGTTTTTTTTGAGACCTCCACTGTAGAACAATCACTGATATATTGCATCTTCTACACAAAGAAGCAAGAATCTTAAATGCTCAGAACATCTACTGTTTATAGGGTTTCAGGAAATACCTGTAAAATTTTATTTATTTCTATTTCTTCAACCAATCAAACACTTTTTTTTTTTTATAGAAACTTCAAGGCTACAAAGTCAAGCATCGGACTGAGAAACAGCAGAATTAAGACACTTTGTGCCACCTTGGTTTGGTCAACTAATATCAGGAATTTTATTCTTTTTCCCCCACTTTATTCTCTAAGTCTCATCCTCCCCACTCTTACTCTGACCCCGTGTAGATTTGTAGTGACTGCTTGTGCTGCTGGATTTCCCCAGCTCTCAGCAGCTTTGCCCGGTTTCTCCCAAACTCCTGCCACGTCTCCCGGCTGCTCTCAGCCCTCTTGCAGCATCGTATCCCATTTAGGTATCCCTTGGGGCGGCTGCCTCCCTCTGCTCTTTCTCCCTAATCAATACAGGGTTTTGCTCTTACAATTCAAGTCGGGCTGTTCTATTATTATTTAATATTGATATTTTACCATTATTATTTATCATTATTCTATTATTGCATCTGCCCTGTACTGTTAAGCCTCTTTACTCGTGCTTGGACAGGGAATCGTGCTGCTCTGTTGTGGTTTTGACTATGAGTCAGGATGAATGAAACAATGCATTGAAGGTCATCGTCTAGAAAGACTGTTATCTGCATGAATAAGGTTAGTATTAACAAGGTTGGAAATATTTTTCCAAATTTGAGCTTTTGTGTATTTTTTTATAGTATAAATTAAACAGACCTTTAAAACAGGGGTCTAGTTCAAACTGGAATTGTAGTGACAATTAAAAATGAATCCAAATAAGGCTTTGGACTGAGAAAGATGTGTAATCTCTTCAGGATATAGTTTTAAGTAAGCAAATCAAAGTTTGCCAGTGAAACATTTTTTCATTAGATTTTACATTCTTCTGTAAATTTACGTGTTGCTGTAAAATTGCCAATCTGTTCTCCTGTTTGCTCCGAACCAATGACACCATGTTGTCCTCGTCCTTGGGTCAGAAGTTAGCCCAAGTCTTATCGGATACCTCTTTTGAAAGTCAGAGTCTTTCTGCCACTGGATTTCGTACCTCCATGGTTACTACAGTCTTTAGGACCATCCAGTTCTATGAATGCTATTTTGATCCTTCTCTCTGCTAATGGTGTTTCCCCTGTAACCCCTGTTAGCTGGTCCTCTAGGCATTTCGTTTGTGATTTCGCTCCCATTAACTTCTTTCATAGACTATTTTAAAATGAACTTTGATAGCGGAGCCAGCTTTGTCTAGAGAAAGAGAGGCAACTGCTTCTTTGCGTGTGTTGCTGTTTATCATTTAAATAGGCATGAACTGGGTTTTCACAGCTGTAGCCTATAGCCACAGACTGAAAAATTGGCTGGGATGATTATCAAGGAGCTTGTGCGGTAGCATGGGGATTCTCCTTCCATAGTGCTTTGACCAAACAATGTTGTTATGAGAGAAGATCCTGCAGAAAGTATACAAAGTGTGAAAGAAACATTGGGGAAACATACATATTTTGGGATGGAGCACACAGTACCTACGTTCCACTGCTCCGGAGCAAAACAAAGCCTCCAGGACACACTATTTTGCCCAGAATTTCTTGCCATCTTCAAGTTTCTATTAAATTAAACCTGTTCATACGGTTGATGAATGCAGAGTTAAATACTGATCAGAGGAAGGATTGACAGCAACCTGAGCACCCTCCTACTGACTTGGTCAGCACAAAGTGACCAAGTGCGTAATATTAATGGACTGTCTGTCTGCATCAACAGCTCTAAGAAATTAATCGAATGAAATAAGGACAAATTGTGATACCTTCAGTCAAGTTCAGCTCTGCAGGCAACCCACAGATCATAAGGATTTCATTTGAGTTGATGAATAGGCTAATTATTTATTTTTACATAGAACTCTGATAGAGTTTTCTGAACAGTAAGATGGATGTAGCATAAAAATGGCATTAACGGATGAAAAATACCATCTTTCTCCTGACTTTTATCTGTCTGTGTCTCAGATTGCAAATTCTTTGGAGTAAGTTTGTGTCCTGCTCTTAGGCTCCCTACGCCTGACAGTTACACTAAGCTAGAATATGTTTTTTTGCAAGGATATGAGTTTTCAATAACTCTCATACTCTTTCCTTAATAGTATTGATTATAAAGGACCTTTGAGTTTCATTGATAATTTGACCTTCTAAATTTGGCACAGTCTCTACAAGCTTTAGTAACGCTTACCCATTCCAGAACGCTGCAGTTTATTCTTGGACAAAGTGTTGGGGAATTTTGAAATAAAAAGCAGCAAATGCATGTAGCTTTTAGTACTGCACTTAATATTATATGTTTTGTTGACAAATCTGAAGTTAGCACTATAAATTGTGTGTGTTGTATAGTTTATGAATGTGTTGGGATTAATGGGTAGGCATTGAATGCAAACTATATTAATATATGAATACTGTGAAGCTGGGTCCGCTTCTGCCTGCTTCTCCGCTGTCTAACAGAATGAATTTGCTTGTCTGGTTTGCTTGCTTAGGTTTGACTCAAAAGCTCTTAATGTAAATGGAACTCCTGCATTGTTACCAGACTTAGATAAAGCTATATAGGTCTTAATTGCTGTTTTCTTGATACACTCCACACTCCCATATAGAAAGTGTCTGTTGCCTTTGGGTAATCTCTGCTTGCACTTGTACTTCTTTTGTTACTTTTGCTATTTTCATCACAAATATCTGAAAACTATTTGCAGGAAACCAAACACTGCTTTTCTTAAGACTTTTTGTTTTTAAAGAACATAAAAGTATTCTGCCTATACTGAAAATAATTTTCCCAGCTGCTGCTGCCTCCAGGCCTTGACAGTGCCAGGGGACGGTGCTTGGACGTCCCTCCCGAACACCCACATCCTCCACGCTGTGTGGATTCCAGTGCAGATGAACTGACAGAGAATGTTTATCGTTTGTGATTTAAATCTTTTGCTTTCAACAGGTGTGGAAAAAAAATATGACACCTGACAATGTGTCTAGCTCTCACTTAACCCAGGGAAGAGCCGCTTTAGCTGGCTGACGTGTACCTCATGCTTCCCCCAAATGTCGTGTGTCTCACTGTGCTCTTGGTGGGTAACGCATCGCCTGCCCGCCTCTGGCACTCTGACAGTGGTTGTGTGATTTCCCTCCTTCCAGGCACGTAAGAAAATGTAGTGGGACGGAGGCAAGGAGGAGAAGCTCCGAGCGAGCGCTGGGACGAGGGCCTCCGGGTGGCACTCCCCTCACTGCCGCGCGGCCTCACCATGTCCAAGAAGGGCTCCAGCAGCCGAGCCCGGGGGGAGAAGCCGGACGCCTTGGCCGCCTTGCAGGCTGCCAATGAGGAGCTCAGGGCCAAGCTCACCGACATCCAGATAGAGCTCCAGCAAGAAAAGAGTAAGGTGTGCATCTTTTCCTTTCCTTCCGCTGTTAATTACAACAACGTCTGTTGTTTCTGAATGCTAACCACTCTTTGCCCCACTCGTAACTAACTCGTACGTGACTTGGACAATAAATCAGTGTGCGTGCACCTGGAGCTAGCCTTTGCTGGGAAATAAGAGGTAACCCCTCTATTGCAGATTTTTAAATTGTTCTCCATGTATTTATAACACGCGTATGGTATAAAAGAACTCTGAAAGCGAGGGTGCTTTGGTGGTCCGGCTCTCGGTGGGAAAGCCGGGCGGGGAGGATGGCCGGTCCCTGGGCAGGCAGCACTCCGCTGCCGGCAGCACACTTGCTCCGCCATGCAGGAAGAAATGAAGTTGAAAAATCGCATAGCTAAATGCCAGCAAAAGATCTGGAAAGACAAACATCTGCTCAAAACAGATGGCATGCTCATAGTGGTGGGCTGAAAGCTGTCCACATCCTTTGTTTTTCTCACTGCAACTTTTTCTAGTAAATATTTACCTATTTACGAGGTTGGCTACATTGAGGGTTTTGAATGCAATTTTACGTTATTCAGAAATTCTCTTTGCTGATTCTTCTCTTTAACATTTACACCAATTTCATTTGGATTTTTATGCTCAAAATCCTTCAAACTGCTTGCTTACAATTTCCAGATGTACAGTAATAGGCCTCAGCTCTGCCTCCTGCTCTGATTGCCAAAGCTTAAGGAGCCACAGTTTCACCCTGAGCCTTTGAGAGTGGCGGCTGATGCAGCTTGAGCCTCAGCTTTAAGAGCCTTCAGCCATAGCCTACAGCCCTCTTCTCAGGGAGGGCATGAAAAATTTATTTGCTTTTCCCTAATCCCCCAAATTAGTTTCTGCTGATAAACGGTGGTGGGTTTTTGGTTCCAGAATGTTAATAGAGACATGCATTACCATGCAGGAACAGAATGATGTTCTGCATTTTTCCATTAATTTGCATCATTATTAGGCATTGTAGACTATGAATCCAATCTTATGGAAGCTTCTAAGGGGGTGTAGCGGTGTATATATATGTGTGTGTGTATGTATGTGTATATATATATATATATAAAAAAAACCCCATCCATTAATCCTTCTGTTGTGAAGCAACATTTGCAGTTTTAAGACCAAGGACCCCGTTTTCCTTCTCCCTGTCCTCCCCAGCCACTTCTCATCGTGGCTTCTTTTGAGTTTATGGTATGGTTTTACACTGAAACATCATTTGACCCTTCTGTGGTCAGATATAGTTAGTTATCTGTAATGCATAATTCATTGCTTAAAAAGCATCTGATAAAATGCAATTGTTTGGGGCTTCGCAGTAGCTTGCGCAGAGCTCGTTATGCCCCGCACATGCACGTGCGCACAGCACGGTTTGGATCCGTGTGCCTGCGCGTAATGGCGCCTGCAGTAATGGCTTAGCATCTGATTTCTCACGTATCCTTTTGGGGATGTGGTGTGAGAGCCTCTGCAGCTATCCGGCTGAAAAACAAGGTAAGAACTCAGACTTACTCCACAAGATACTGGCTAGTTCCTAAACGTGTGTTATCTTAAACATTACTTTGCTTCTAGCACCGCTTGCACACAGGTAAGCCTAGTTCCTGAGCACACACTTCCTGTCGCGTTTGGGTGTGGATGGCTAGCTCACCTGGGGTTTGTGCTTCTTGCATAAAGAATGCTACTTATTTATATTGTGTCAATTCATGGTTTTTAGGGCACTGAATTGGGCAAATTAAAGAGTCCATAAGATTGCAAGGGATTATTATTTAATTATAAAAATAGGATATGATGCTAAATTCAGCATTGGTGTCTAGACTTTCATCCTCAATATCAATAATTGGCAAAATGATAATGATACTTTTTTTTTTTCTCTTTTTGTAAATATGCAGATAGTTCTGCTTATGCTGGTTTCCAGTAAAAGAAGGGTCTTTTCTACAAATTTTCCAGGGTTCTCTTTCTTATTTTCTCAACTTACTTTGAGAATTCTTCTAAGGAAAAAAGTTCTCCATAATGGCAGGAGTTTTTCTTTACACCTGCACGGTTTGGTTCTGCAGTGTTCTCATTTGTGAGGCAGGCATAGGCGTATTCTTAGCACGTAAACCTTATTATGTCAACTGAGGAAGGAAAATGCATCTTTACTGAACACAATTGACCGGAATGTTTTTCCCAATAAACACTTCAGTAGTTAAATACTATGTAGTGAATATCCACTTCTTAATTTTAGCATTTAAATACATGCACAGGCTGTTCTGATAAACCTTATAGGGTAGAAAAGACAGAGCAGACTGACACGCACTCGCTGCCTCAGACTGCTCCGGCCCAAAGGAGAGGGTCAGCCCTGCGAGCACTGCGCACGCTGCTGCAATACCCGCTGGGACCAGCTCCCAGTGCAGCACCCACCCGTGCGCACCGACCACCTCAATAAAAACCTGAGGTGGGTCGTATTTTCCCCGAAGACACACGATTCCCATTTGTAGCTCAGAAAATCGCTGATGACCGCCTGCCGACTCTGCCGGCTCTCCGGGTGTGTGCGCACACGTGTACCCCCCGGGCAGGGATGTATAGCCCCCAGTGCAGCCCAGTCCTGGACAGTGAGCTGCACGTCTAAGCGCAGCGGTTCATAGCCATGGCTACCCAGGGGACAGGTTATGTCTTAAGGACTGCAGTCGTGGCCACCGCTGAGTTTAATTACGTGGAGCTGTAGTGGCTGTATCAATGAGGGGGGGAACACCCTCTCGCACTCCTGGAGAGAGGGCTAAGGCAGAGTTGTTCCCAGGGTATGTGTCCCTGATTTAGAGTCACTTCGCAACCCCAAATACTCCTTACTGCATTGCTAGATTAGCTGCATCACTAAAGATAACGACAGCTGTGACAGTGCATTGAAAGTATTTGCCATCAATTGGAAAAAAACCTTTTCCCTGTGAAAATGTTTTACAGGGGTTTGTGATGTAATGTGTATCTTCACACAAAATGTTTCAGGAGCGGAAATTTCTCCTTTGCAAGTCTACAGCATGAAGGCTGTGCAGCAGAGACCAGTGACCCTAGTTTTACCCAGAACCTCTTTTAAAAAAGTGATGTTTAATATGTAATAAAGTATTTGATCATAAAGAATGAACAAAATGCCAAATATGTAGCTCTGCGTGAGGCAATACTAATTGACTGGGCTTTCACTCTAAGGCACAGACATATAACATTAAGGTCTAATGTTGCAAAGTGATCCGTACCATTTTTAGATAATATCGTAACTTGTATTAATCATTCTGTTAATTAAAAATACTTTTTTGGTTTTCCTTGTAGGTCAGCAAGTTGGAAAGAGAGAAAAATCAGGAAGTTAAGCAGATCAAAGAGCACGAACAGCATAAAAGTACAGTGGTGGTAACAGAGCTCAAAGTCAAACTTCATGAAGAGAAAATGAAAGAGCTCCAAGCTGTTCGAGAAGCACTTTTGAGACAGCATGAAGCTGAACTACTTAGAGTAATAAAAATTAAAGATAATGAAATCCAGAGACTACAGACCCTTCTCAATGCTGTACGTGATGGGGCTCCCGACAAGGTGAAAACGGTGCTGCTCACAGAGGCGAAGGAGGAGGCCAAGAAAGGGTTTGAAGTTGAGAAAATAAAAATGCAGCAAGAAATTTCAGAGCTGAAGGGGGCTAAGAAACAAGTGGAAGAGGCTTTAACTATGGTCATTCAAGCTGACAAAATTAAAGCAGCAGAGATAAGGAGTGTGTATCACCTGCATCAAGAGGAAATCAACAGAATTAAGCGGGAGTGTGAGAGAGAAATTCGAAGACTGGTACGTGTTGCTGTCTGCATTTATGTTCTTACTAACACTTATGCCCTTGATAGTAAGTAAATGAAAGTTCAGTGCTGGACTCGGATGAATGGATAAGGACGGGCATTCAGACTTCTGGATCTTGCTTCAAATCTTTCACGTTTACTAGTAGGGATGTCAAAATGTTTTTTTAAAAATGATTAGGATGTTTTGTAAAGAGCTTTTTCATCTGTGTCAGTGCCTATTAATATTGTTCACATTTCAGATATCAGGAAGAGGCCTTGGGTTACTAACTGGTTAGGGGAATTCTACAAAACTGTTATGTTTCTCAGCCCTATTTCCCCACCATTTCCTCCTTGCTGATCCACCTTGGTCCCTCCCTTTCCCTGCCTTTGCTAGTTCCTGCAAACCTCCTATAATGAGCTTTACACAATCCCAAAATGCGCTTTCTTCTGCATCCCAGAGTGTGTCCTAAATCCCGTAGGCAATGACCCCCCTTCACTCTGCCGAGTGTTCAGGGAGGAGTTCCTCTCCATGACCCACCTTGGTGGCTTTCCCCAGGACAGGCACTGCTGCTCCTGCTTTGGTGGCCCCACCAGTGGTGTCCCAGCAGGGTCCCCACCTCGGGCGGTTACTGGGCTTCCTCACCCGTCATTGCTCTTCTGATCCTCGCCAGCTCTGTGTGTGCCGGTCAGCCCTCAGTCACCTACTTGAGCCATTTGAGTCTCAGGAGCAACAGTTTGAGTCCCAAAGGCAATAGCCTCATGCTTCTGGCTTCGGAGTGTCCCCGCAGTGGGTTTGGAAACTTGTCAGAGAGATTAAATCTGATCACGTTGCTTGGAAAAGGGGAGAACTCCCTGCAGGAGGGAGCTCTGTCCAAAAGGGAAGCCTTAGCATGAGAGCCTGGCAGGCCACCAACACTTTCTGGAGTTTAGGGTGATTTTTTCCCCACTGCCATCTCAGACATTTGCCTTACGATTCACACAGTCTCGTGGGTGCACAGGTGGTTTGCAGGACTCTGTCCCTTCACTGTTGCTGCCTTTCCCAGGGTCGTGGGGACAAATGTAACACCCATACTCTCATGATGCATATTTTAGGTCTTGTCTCAGTATTTATTTGGAGTCACCATCTTTTCGTGCTTGCCATGCTTTTTTATAGCATTCAGTGTCTCAGTATAAACTCATCCATGTTTCTTCTAAGTCATTATCCCTTAATTATTATCCAAATCCTAAAAAAAAAATCTGAAAATGCCCAATCAGCTTGCAGAGTGGCCCCAAGTCAAAGCACGGCAGTGCAGCCGTGCTTCGGTGAAGGCCCTGCAGAACCTGTCCGCCACAGGGCTGGTGCAGCATCCTCTGTGTCCTGACGAGCCAAAGCGACTGACACGCCGTGCGCCGCTCCATCAGTCAGTGGAGTGTTACGTACCCTTTATTTAGCCACCCATTCTCTCAGACTTTAGGTTGTTACGTTTTTTTTTCCCCTCATAGATTATTTTATTTTTATGAAGAGGATATTAAAATAATTTATAACCAACTGATCTATTGACACTGTTCAAATATCCTGCAGTGTAAGTACTTTCTTCTCTAAACATACATTACTAGATGCATTGATTTAATACATCAGAACGAAAGGATGGCTAATGTACATCCTAAATAAACTTGCTGCGTTACATGACAAGTCCACGCTAATGGCCTCTAATGTAGAAGCTATAAAATAAATATGTTCTTAGTTATAAGGAATAGAGTGGTTTGATGTTATGTTTGCTAAATTGCCTTTGAAAATCAAACTTTTTTTTTTCATTCCTGCTTGAAAGAATCAGATTATCTAACTGTACTAATTAAATTACATGATGCCATCATTTTACCAAGCCCTGAGTGCTTCCTGAATGACTTTAAGTACTCTCAGCTCCATTGACTCGACCGTAATTGATTTCAGTGGGAGCTGTTGGCTGCTGGCACCTTGCAGGGGAGGGCCCTGCCGTTTGGGGGGAAGGGCTGGTGCCGTGTCGTAGCATAAAAGCTCTCCTCTCTATGAAAATGGGGCAATTCTTAAAACACTTAAACTATTACTGAAAACCAGTGCTTTTTTCCTCTTTTAAGGTAAGGGCCATCAATAAAGTACAGCCGTTGAGCCGCACTGGGCTTGCAGTGAGAGAGAGGAAGGCAGAGCAGCCCGCCGCGCGCGGGTCCGGGCAGGCAGCAGCGCGGTGGGATCGCACCTTTGTGTAGCGGCTGTGGCGCACATCCAGCCCTGCACGCTTAATGGATTCATATCAGGATTTTAAAAGCTCTGTGATTCATGTACGATGCATTATTTAGTCATTTTAATCAAGGGGGGAGGTAACCTTTGAGCAAATTATTATTTCACACCTCGAAAAATGTCTTTGTTTAGTCAGAAGAGAGAAAGACAAGTTGTACTCATTCATGTTCAGCTTTGCAATGATGTGGAGTCCTTTCACATAAAGTAATTTTTGAAGCTATTTATCTCTGATGGGTACAGTTTTTAATTTCCAAGTCAAGTGTATCTATGCAGGCTTAGCTTACAGAAAATAATTCCATACGTAGTCAGACAAAGATTGTTTTGAAAAGGTGAGTTAGCACTGATCCATTATTCTCCTTTCAAATTAAAACTAGGGTTTTTTTCTTTATTGGACAGACAGAAGCACATTTGTTGATGTCTCACTTTAAAGGCCCTCTAACATTTTTACAAAAATCTAAAGTAACAGATGTGGTGGGAAGATACAGCATTATGCAAAAAAGGAACTGTACAGCCACCAAATTTACTTCAAGCAAATTGGAGTTTATTTTGGTCTTCAGCATCATCCCCTTCTGTCGGATTTTGCCAAGGGAGATGCAGGGTATAGATGCTTTCAAAATAACCAGCTCTACTACGAACCTTTCCATTTTGTTGGCTTCCTACAACTTTGAATGAAGGTAAATTGCCACATGAAGCCAAAGCCAGTGCCGGGGAATGAGCTTTGTCCTCACCAGGTTTCTAAGGACAATCCCTTCGTTTTTGCCCTCTTCCAGAAGAGATGGTGGCGAAGGCGCAGCTGCCCTCCAGCCTCTCAAACCAGCTGTGCCTGCCCGTGCGCTGTGCTCGTCTCCAGCAGCAAAACTAAATCCAGAATATAGTTGTGGTCAAAAGGAGCATTCCAAACACCACTGCAAGCTGGCTCCTCCCCAGCTTGCGCTCTGGTGCCAGGAGGTGTTCCCAGCAGACCCTGCACACGCAGCACGCAGGCGGTTACAGTAGGGGGGCAATATTTGCAGGTGGTAATTTTGGTAGTTTTGCGCTGCAGGCACACAGAGGCTTGCTAACAGCTAACCAGGTGTAATCTCTCTTTAGAAACAGTTCCTGCTTAGTATTTGTCAAATAAAAATTCTAGCTATTGATTCTAGTTATTTTCCAGGTGCCAGGGTGACTATTACTCGTTGGTGCCGGTGGCTTGGGACTAACCCCATCCAGCAGGGCCGAGCATCTTTCCATTCTGTGAACAGCGTAGGAAAGGAAATAACGTGTTTTGCAGAAGTGTATGTTCAGATTATTCTGGCCTCGTGTCTTCTGTTTGCACATACGGCTTGTGCTGTTTGTGTCTGTAAAGTCTGAGTGTGACACTCTCCAGAGAAGTACAACCAACCCAGTTAAGCAGCCCCTGGCTCAGAAGCTTAAGAAATGTTAATGTAAAAGATGGAAGTCCCTTGCAGATGGCAACAAGTAAGTATGGCAACGACCTCCTTTCTGAAGAATTTCTAATTTTAGTAAACTTTTTTAAATTTTAATTTGTGCATTTTAGAACAGCTGAAAATACTACACGAATGTATTTAGTTACATTCATATCGTCTCCACTAATAGCAGCTCACCCTGCGTTAGCGTGTGCATGCCCAGGGAGAACAGCCCTTCAGTCAGGAGAATTCCCTGAGATCGACTGGCCTCAAATTTTGCTGAATGGGGACTAAAATTCAATGTGATAAAGAGCATTTAAATTTTACTTAAATGTAGATTGATCAGAAAGGAGAAGTGCTGAACAGCAGCGGCCACTCCAGCCTCCCTTCCTCCTGTCTCCTTTATAAGAGGACTAAAACAGAAATCGGAAAAACTGAAGAAATGAGATTTTTCAGGGACTGGAAAGTGTTTATTTTCAATTTAAGATAAACTTTCATTGATGCGGGCTACCAAAAGGTTTAGTAACCTGCTCTAATGCCTCAGGTAAGACCATTGTGTGCTGAGACCTTCATGGCTTCCTTATGGTAATGCAACACCACAGACAAAGAGAAGATCAATCTCAGCAGATCACTCTGAACCTCTGTGTTTACGGGCACTTCCCTGAGATTTCTCTGTTAGGCAGTGGTAAATTAGTGAAGATGTCTGACTTAAAGGATGATATCAGATGAAAAGTATAGGAAGCTGACTTTTTAAATATTAATTTTATTGGTGATTGATTTAGTCTTTATCGTCTCTTTTTTTATTCCCTTATGCAGTGAAGAATTACCATATTTGGTATTATAAAGTATCTCAGCAGTCATCCTATACTGAAAGGTAGACAAATTATTCAAGGTGAATAATTCCTTCTTGCAAATGTGGATTTTTTTCATCATTTGTGTTTTGAACCTCATTTACAACAGTTCTCATTCCAACCGCACCTGGACTACTGAAGGATTTTGTTGTATATTAAAAGCTATACAACATGACTCCTACATTTTGGAGGGTCAATAAACCTCCTAGTTTTGAGTTGTTCTTTTTGTGTCTTCCAGTCCAGTTTTTAAAACCATTTTTCTCTACGGTCCTAAACAAGAAGTCTACCCTTTTCTGTGCTGGAACCACGTTGCCGTTATGCTGCAACACACCTAGCACAGGGCCTGGGTTCGGGCTCCCGGCCGTCTGGCAGCACTTTGAAACTGTTGGCCCTGGATGCGAGGCCTCTGCTTTCAGCAGTGGAGGTCTGAGGCACCGCATGCTGCATTTTATGGCATTTACCAGTGGCACTGAATAGTTACGCTGTCCTGGGCATGTCCTGAGCGTGAGGAAAGTATGATGTATATTTGAAGGTATAGCAAAAGAGGGGAATGCAAAATAGGACAAGTGTGGGAAAAATCTTTGAATCTTTATGCACAATTATCCCTCCCATCCAATGTACCTTTCTCTTCAAATACAGTATTAAATTTAATTCTACTCAAATTTTTGCTATAAACTCTGCAAGTTATTATTCATTAAAAAACCTACTCTGATTAGTAATTTTTTCAATATATCTTAATATAAATCCAGAAGTATCTAACAATTTTATATGAGTAGCTTTACATATAACGTTACCAATTCTGTGTAGTGCAATTCACACCTCACACTCCAAAAGGAACCAGTTTTCAGAAACAAAAGCCTTTAGTCACCTGGCAAAGGAAATGTTTTGGTTATTTATAGCCTGAGCGGGGCAGCAAATTATGATTTCACCTGTGCCACTTAACCTTTCTATGCTTAACAGCTTAACACTGCATCTCGTCAGCATCGTCCCAGTGGTTTTGGTGGAATTATGGTGATTTGCAGGACAGTAACAAGGAGCCAGACCCTGCCCATCAGTGTCAGTCCTCTGAGCCGGTGGAGCTGCCGGCGAGGCAGCCGCAGCGCTCAGGTTTGAGAGCCTGTTCCCAGGAAAGCGTTGGGAGCGGTGCGATCCCAGGGGAGCCGCGCCGTTGGCCCCATGCCATGGGCTGCTCCGCTAGAGGAGCGGTTTGCCGTGCCGCTGGCTCCCGGGCAGTATGTGACTGTGTAACAGCTGCTGTAGCGTGTTAGTTGTCTGGAAATGGACGTATTACATTTACTGGGCATGTTATGAACATTTTCTGTTCGGTTAAGTATAACGGGGATTTAGTCAGTCTGAAATAAAATCGTTCTTTGGCCAAAGCTGTAGCAGAATCACATTGCAGAATGAAGTTTTTGGTAATACAAATTGCATGTGTCCTTGTTTAACTGAAAGCAGATGACATACGTCTCATGTCTGATGATTTGGCAAGATTGCTGGAACAACGGTCATGCGCTGCTGACAGTGGACACCTTTTGAGGATTAATTCTGGAAGATGATGTGAGAGAAGTTTCCGTGGTGGCCCTGGGAGGTAGCACTGCCCGGCTGCTGAACCGCAGGCACTGCAGTCCTGCAGGACGGTGGTGCTCAGGCTGTGCCTGACAGCTTCCAGGCTGATCTAATGATGTCTCTTATAAACCCGTGCAGTCTGCAAGATTTGGGAAATTCAGACTAGAGAGTGTATTTTCACCTTACAGCTGAGCCAAGTGGAGCACAGGAGGCCGCCAAAGCGCCCAGCCATGCTCCCCCAGCGCCATGCCCACCCCACCTCTCCGGCACTGGGCCGTGCGTGCCCAGAGTGAGCCGGTCCAGTGAGCTGCCTTGGCAGAAAATTAACCATGGAAGTGCAAAAGAGCAGTTTTTCCATGGATCAGTATGGTGAGCCAATGTCTCCTATTGTAGGACCTGGCACCGGCGTAGGATTTGGGAGGGAGAGACAGAGTGTGGGACCATCTCTTCTGGTGGGAGGTTGCTCGTGTGTCACAACTTAACTGCAATGAGGAGTTGTCCTCGTGAGGAGCTGCTGCTCATGGCAGGGCCTCTAGCGGCAATGTCAGCATGAAAGGCTCAGCTTTCACCTCCCCCCTCAACAATAAGCGACACGTACCGGTGTCTGGCCCTGCTCTGCCAAGAGGGTCGGTAAAACAGGCTGGGCTGTTCCTGGGAGCCGCCGTGTGGGTTTGGGGATGACACAGGCGGCTGTAAGGAGCATTTTGCTCTCCTAAAAATACATCATGTACTTCGCAATGTGCAGCTTATTATTGCAATATAGGTTGTAGTGTATATTGTAACAAGATGTTACGATAGCAGGAGAGGTGATTACACTTTGCACGTTGTTTTTCGTCTGTACTGAAACAGGGAGAATTGTCCTTGGTCAAAAAAAGAGAAACCTCAGCTTGCTCCTGTGTTGTCGGCTGTGTTCCCGTCGTTTGCAGCGGTGGGGATCAATGCGGGTTTGGTGCTGCGGCGTGGGCTGGCAGCCTGACTCAGATGTGTAAGCACATTAGCCGAGTTTCAATGCCTTGAGTTAGGGACATTAACAAGTCGGCAGTATCGCTGCAGGTGTGCTACTGCCACCCCCCCAAGCTATCTGCAAAACATGCATCATAGTAGTCAATATAAACGTGCAACATCAGAACATTGGCTTGAGTTATTCTTGTAGTGTTTGGCAAAAACTGGTTAACTTGATCTAGCTGGCTGTTGCTGGTGAGTGGCGTATGTCACCAGGACCAAGGGGCAATTGCATTTCTTTGAGAGCTTTAAGGAAAACTACAGGAATACTGAGATGGAAGGTGAGACCTCAGAGCCCCTTCCAGTGCCTAAAGGGGCTCCAGGAGAGCTGGGGAGGGACTCTGGATCAGGGAGGGGAGCCATGGGACGAGGGGGAATGGTTTTTACACTGAAAGAGGGGAGATTGAGATGAGATATGAGGAAGAAATTCTCTCCTGTGCGGGCGGTGAGCCCCTGGCGCAGGCTGCCCCGAGAAGCTGTGGCTGCCCCATCCCTGGAGGTGTCCAAGGCCGGGTTGGACGGGGCTGGGAGCACCCTGGGCTGGGGGGAGGGGTCCCTGCCCAGGGCAGGGGGTGGCACTGGGGGGGCTTTAAGGTCCCTTCCAACCCAAACCATTGTGTGATTCTATATGAACGTGAGCACCGCTGCACGCAGGGCAGACCTCCCCTTCTGCCAGCCCGTGCACGAGAACCCCGTCTCTCGAGGGGGTGATCACGCCGGAGGGGCGACCCCGTCTCCTTTCGTCTGGGCCTTCTGTTGTCAGCCTGGGCAGTGGGCGCAGTTCAGTCCCATCCGCTCCCGAGGGTGAGTGCCAGGGCAGGTCTCCTCCGCTGTCCTAATTGCCGGCCCTGACACCGTGCCTGTGGGGAAATGCATTTGTCATGGAACAGCTCTGCTGGAGAGGCGCTTCTCCTTTGCATTTAAAACCGCAGCCTACCAATGACTGCCTTTTATCCACCATGTGCTGGTAGCTTCAAAGGCGGATTTCTGGGGCGTGTGGCCATGCTCCTGATGGTGTCTGTGAATTTGCAGAGCTGCAAAGGGCCCAGGAGCATCACACGGAGAAATTTCCCAACCAGGGAACGTATATGTTGGTTTTACAATCGTGACGGAAATAATACATTTAAAAAGCATCATACGGCTTAAAACCAGCTGCATATCAGACCGTGCTAGGCATTGCACTGGGTAGCGCGAGGAGGGAATAACAAATTTAATTTTGCATGGAATTATGTCTGCATAATTGGCATCAGCTGTGCTCACGGGCTGGTTATTAATTAGCACTCCCACATAAATATTCATCCCGAGTCGAGGCAGCCTGCTAGAACTGAAGTGGGAATAGCGGCGGCGCGGCGCAGAGCATCCTCTCAGGTGGTTGGACGCCGCGCTCCTGCGCGCTGCCGCCCTTTCGCCGGCGCGGCGGGGAGGAGTAGCAGCGCCGGGCCCGCACCCGCCGCAGAATGAGGCCGGTGCGTGCGACAGCCTGCTGGGGTGCGCGCCTGCGGACGGGCGCCTCTTCCAGTGAGTTGCAAGTTTTTTCTTGTCTTTATGTTTTCGTAACGTTGCTAGAGCTAGGAGGAAATGTGCTAAATAATAATTCTCAGTGAAATGCTTCCTTCAATTTGTACTATTTCTGTAACGTTGCTATTCAGTAACGAGCTGCAAACATCAAACCGTTGTACATGTTTCGTGAATGTGAATTTATTCATATGAAGGGAAACGTGAACACTGATGTTTCTTTAGTTGTTTATGAAGATTATGTTTAGCATTTTTTATAGAAAGCAAACCATTAGTGAAATACTGTGAAATCTTTTATATTTTCTCCAGTTTCTTTGTTCCTTCTAATTCTAAGTGTTGCTATGTTGTACCATGTCTTTGTTTTCATATAAATAGGGAGCAACTGCCCAATATTCTGCTTATTTTGAATCATCATTTGCTGATGTGTTACCTTTTCATTTATACATCCATTTAGATTTCTACCTGGTTAGGTAGAAATTTAGGTAGTATTTTTAGGTAGAATTTAGGTAGTATTTAGCGGAAGGACCTCAGTGGACATCTCTGTTTCATTCAAAGTTAGTAGACCATTGCCTTAATGGAAAACTGTTGAAACACCTTTAATAATGTGGCAACCAAAGTACATTTGATCTGCTCCATTTTACTAAAATAATCTAAATTTTGCATAACCTTGAAACACAGTTTCCACGCAGATATTTATGCGTTGTCCCACCTTGTCGGTTGGCAAAGGCTGGCTCTGCCCCCGGGGACGAGGCGGGATCTCTCTGGGTTTGTAGCTCGGTTCTTCCTTCCTTCGGCTGCCGAGGGGCAGGACGGCCCCGGGCAGCGCAGCCCCTCGGGGAGCGCCCTGGCTCTCGCTGGCGCCGGAACGGCGGAGCTTCCCCGCTGCGGGAGGGCGACAGGGTGACAGGGCACCTCGCCTGGCCTGGCTGAGGCCGGCACACAGCCTCCATGCTGTGCAGCGCAGGGACATCGTGCCCCAACCCGCTCTGTCCTGTCCTGTGGCATTCATTTCACAGCTGTAAGCGATCCCTCCACCCAAACACACCTCGTGGAAGTAGTTTCCCGGTACCACTGTGGGGTGCGTGTAAGCTGCCACCGCTGGCCTCTTCCCTGCGAGGGCCAGTTATTGGGGACAAAGTACTTTGAGTGACCTGTTAACTCACAATGTCATTTCTTCCAGGTTTACAGACAAAGCTAGCAAAGATAAAAGTACCAAACGCAGTTCTCACACGGCAAAATGTTCTTATATCAAGCGGGTGACATTTTAAAAACTGATCATTTCAATTAAATGTGTAACGTCTCATAAACTTTTGACAAAAATCTTATGCATTTATGGTGTCTGAAACCAGACCAACAGATATATGTATGATTTCTTTCTTTCCATAGAATCATTATCTGTAAGCACATTTGGCAGCCCTGTGGCGAGTGAGTGTCATTAATACTTTATATTCATGTATAATGTATATGTATGCAATCCAGCTGGGAAGAGCCTGAGCTTCTGTTGCAGCGACATACACCATCGCAGGCCCAGGGGAAGGTTTTGGTCTCTGCTCAGTGATTTTTATTAGGCAGGGCACAGCCATCCTTGTCTGAACTCTCTACCCGCACCCTGGGGTCTGATGCCGGCGTACGCCACGGCACCGGTGCCCGGCCCGCAGCGCCGGCCCCGGCGCAGGACTCCACACGGGCGGCGGGCCTCGGCTCCACAGAGGGAGACTTCCATCCCAGGCTGGCATTCGGAAACAGTCCCGGTGCGCTCTCCCTCGGAAAATATCCCTGGAGACGCTGCAAATTCAATGTGCCTGATCCAACGGCGATGAGGGAGAGCTGAAGCCAACGAGGAAAGAAGAGGATTAAATGTGGCTGGACATTTGTCATTTAAGCACTTAATGATTTTGCATAATGTTTATTATGCATCAGCAAAACCTTTCATGGGAAGGGGGTAATTAAACAAATTGCTCACATGGGAGTCTTTTGGAAAAAGAATTTTAAAAAAATCCCGTTCCTTCTCTATTTTGAAAATGAAAAGGATATTCAAGTTTTAATATTTTTTTCTTTTAAAATTATGAATCCAAATTTTCAAAGGGTGATGTCCAAGCAAAATGCTGCAAAATCATTAAAATGTGAAATAATCCAAATTGTGATATGAATATTATTTGGGGTTGGGTTTTTTTTAAGATATTCTGAAACAGTACTAAGAATATGGGTTATTTCCCCATCATTTGAGTGAAAAGAGGGGTTTTATTCTGGGTAGCCCCCAGAAGAAGAGTAATATTCATGAGTTGGTTAAGTGATTCAGTTCATATATTCATGGTCAAATATTCGTTGCTGTTCTATTTGGAAGGGAGCGGTGTTGTATTTTCCATGTTGAGGGGTGTTGGCTCTGCGCAACTGTTCTCTGGCCGCGGTTGGGGTCATAAGATGCTCTGTTGTTGTCAAGCCGCTGCCTGCCTGTGTGATTGTGTTCTGTTCTCCTTATAGATGGAGGAGATTAAATTTAAAGACAGAGCAGTCTACGTGCTGGAGAGAGAGTTAGGGGTTCAAGCCGGGCATGCTCAGAGACTGCAGCTCCAAAAGGAGGCTTTAGATGAACAACTTTCCCAGATCAAAGAGTCTGATCGGCATCTGAGCAGCCCCAAGCGGGAACTTCCTTATGCAAGTGGTGCAGGAGACGCTTCAGATCATTCGGGAAGCCCCGTAAGCACTTTCACGTGGTTTCAGCTACACAAACGAGCAGAGAGAGTGACAAAATGGCACAAAGTGACAGAATCTTGATGAGTGCACCCTCGAGCAACAGCTTTCCCATAGCCATGCAGGGGAAACCCCGCAGCACCCATTTCTTGCTGTTGGTTGTTAGCCAAACCTTTAAGATTTAAATTCAAACCTTGTTATGGGAGAGCTTTTGCTTTTTTTTTTGTCATTTTATGTTCTGGTTTGGTTGGTTTGGTTTCATTAGCAGGGGGAGATTTTTCTGTTCTTTTTCTCTTCCTTTTCCTCACTGTACCATCCTTCTGCCACCTGCCTTGATTTGACAGTTTGACACGATTTTGCCAACAAATGATGCAAATGCATTTCTAACCAAGTACTGTATGTGTGCTAGCTTCTGGAACTGCTGACAATGGGGTTTGTGAGCAGATGTACAAGGCCAGTTCGCAAAGGGAAATGGGGGAAGGCAACCGGTGCATGCAAGCGCGGGAATTCCCGCGGTGCTCCTGAACACTGCTGCCGCTCGGGTTTCGGTGCTGCTAAGTGCTCTCGCTTTCAGCAGACCAGAAGGTGAATTAAACACCTGCTAACCTATTCTCTTTTATTTCTCTTCTACAATGCAATATCCAGAACATTAAATTTTAGTCACCCTTTTACAATGGCTTTTTTAATATGACTATGGCACCTTTCTGCTTTTGCCTTAATTTGCTAATATTAAAAAACCCTCAGTTAACTGACCTCATATATCTGACGTATGCAAATTTTCTTCATTGCTGATTCTCATCAAGATTTCTTTTGCAACAGCCTTAATTTCCTCAGTAGAAGTGTAAATACTTGTACATGAGCAACCCGATCTATTTTATTCTTTGTCCCAAGCCTCTCCTGCACCTGTTGAATGAGGAACCCGAGACCTCCCAAAGTGCCACCAGCACTAGGGACACTAATTTGCTTATTTCAATTGGTACTCGACTTCTGCCAAACATCAGAACAAGCCCTAGAGAAGGGGAAAAAGTCTGCCACATTTGTAAATAGATGTAACTTCTCTCTGATTCTGAACGAGAACATGTCTATGTATATTACTATTTATTTATAATTTGATTTAAGCATTTTCACTCAGATAAAGTGCTACCCCTTTGGCTTTACAAGTGACCCTTTAGAACCCCATAAGGGCCACAGCTTTGTGGAAGAAGAGCTTATGCAATGGTATAATTGCATGGATTTTCCCCATTTGTACTTCAGTATTTTTAATATCATTTTTCTTATAACAAAGTCCTCAGAGTGGGTGATGTGTCTGAAGCACTCAGTTCAACAGTGGCATACATTGGAAACATTGCCTTAATTTTTGATAATTTCTTTTCTATTTTCAAGTTTGCCATTTGTGACTTTGTATTTGCATATACATACTTCTGCATTTGCATACTTTGTTACATTTTCACTCCAAACTTTCCATTGGTCTCATCCTGCAGCTTTCAGTGGTCGGTTGGGTTACATAGGTTACACTCTGCCGTAGAATTTTTTTAAATGTTTGGATTTGGGATAAGAAAAAGTTTGAGCTTTGAAAAATATTGATATTACGTATACACTTATGAACAGTTATTTGCAGTTGATCTTTGTTTTAGGAACAGCAGTTGGATGAAAAGGATGCCCGGCGTTTCCAACTTAAAATTGCTGAGCTGAGTGCCATCATCAGGAAGCTGGAGGACCGGAACGCGCTGCTGTCGGAGGAGAGGAATGAGCTGGTGAGTGCAGCGGTGGAGCGCGGCGATGACTGCTTGTGAATGTGCTGCCGTGGCTGTGCTTCGCCCCCGAAACATCGAGATGTTTCCCTCTCTGCCATTTTGAAATCATTGCAAAAGTAGCTGGCTCCTCCTTACGCTCTGTATTTGGGGATATGCCACATTACACTCATCTTTGCTTATATAAGCAATAAATTTTTAACATGGCATTAGCTGGAATTACTTTTATGTTTGGTTTTTTTTTAAATAAATACATTCCGCTTGTGGTATGTTTGTTGCACAGACTGAATACCTCATGAACAAGGAACGATCTGCTTCCCAATGGAAAACACCAAGAGTTATTGATCAGTTCTGCTTTGCATTAGGAGAAAATACTGGTAGTTACTGGTTAAATTGCTGGCTAACTGGTAGTTAAATAAAACAATTAATATGTTTGATGAAAAATAACAGCTCTGGAGGTGTTAATTCTCTCTTTATCTTTCAGTTAAAACGTCTTAGAGAAGCTGAAAGTCAGTATAAGCCCATTTTGGACAAAAATAAACGCCTTAGTAGGAAGAATGAAGAATTGTCACATGCCTTACGTCGAATGGAAAATAAATTAAAATTTGTAACACAAGAAAATATAGCAATGGTAAGTCTCTGTATGCTCCAGGGTGAACGTGTGATTTAGTGCTCAGAGGGCTGATGAAGTCAGACATCATCCCAAACTTGCAAGTTTGACGGGAAACTTTCCCCTTTCGGGTGCTTGCTGAGATGTTCTGTGGTGCACTACCGAGTGCTTTGTGGCTTGAACACGTTTTGTTTCATATAAAATGTTTTATTTTAGCTTTAAAAGCAAATAGTTCTGAAGCAAAGAAGTTGCATGAGCTTTGCACATTTTGATCAGACTGCTCAGTCACTGGCTGCTCAGCTTCCATGTGAACACGAATCCCCCCGCGTCTCCTTGGACTTTCGTACCAGAATGACCTCGTAATCCTTAGGAAATCGGCACTTGTGCCTCTCCCCTCTTTTTGCAATTGAATATTGTTGGTGGGCAATAGCTGATAGCAAGGAGCTGTGGCATTGCATGAATGTACGAGGGCTGAGGTTGTCCCTGTGGGTGCTGCAGCTCCAGGACTGCTGCAGATCAAAGCTAATGAGAGGAACCCGGAGAGAAGTGACACTGGTCCCACCTCTCTGAATTCCTTCTCCACCCAGAGTTGGCCACACAGCTCTTGGCAGATCTAAAGAGCAGATGCAGCCGAGCTGCTGCTAGCCCCTCTCTTTGATGCGGTGGCCCCGCTTGCCTGCTGTCCTCCCCGGTGACCACGAGCTTCACGCGGCAGGCTGAGGAGCAGGAACAGCCAGTTGTATTGCCCAGCAAAAAGGGAGCAGGATAGCTTGCAGAACAGCCGTTAGATTAGATGCATCACAAGCTGTAAAGGGAAGGGTTATACGCTGCCCTTTGGCAAAGCCTTCTGATCATTTCCTCTTCTGCCGCGTGGTTGGTTTTTTTAGAGGCAAAGAGCTGGAACAATAAGGAGACCGAGCTCTTTGAATGACCTTGACCACAGCCAGGAAGAAAGAGAAGTTGATTTCCTGAGACTACAAATTATTGAACAGCAAAATATCATTGATGAACTCTCCAAGGTAAGATGTAATACTGCTGCTCTCATTGGGAGGTCGGCGAAGGCCATAGCAGAACAGGAGGCCTAAGCAAGGGGTGCTTGGGGTTCCGTGAGCTAGCGGGCATAGCTTGCATCAGTGGAACATGGGAGGCATTTCTATGATTAGTAGTGATTAAACTGGATGTAAGTTATCTGTGGTATAGCGTTTGGAAAAATCCTTTCAACCTACAGCGTGCTTGCATGATGGAACCGGTGCAGCACGTCCAGTAGATCTGCTGATGGCCGGGTCGCGCACCTGCGAGAGAAAATGTCAGAGCTCCATTAGCTGGAGACAGCACCAGGGCCAAAGATTGCTGTGTACAAGGGGATGTTCTGCAGTGTTGTGTTCTCAGTCTTTGGAAAGAGCAAATACTGCAGTCATAATACTCCTCACGAAAATAACTGCTTTTTTTTTTTTAGTATCTGTACACTGACTGACATTATATCATTCTTTTTATCAGACCCTGGAAACTGCCGGCTATGTGAAGAGTGTCATGGTAAGAATGAAGTTAACTTCGTGCTCGTCTTTGTAAGATTTAACTTGCTGTTCATGAAAAGCGTGCAGGGTATAATAATATTTACTATCATTTACATCTCCATTCAGGCAGCAAGCTAACACAGTGTTTTTCTCAGCGTAGATGTTGTCAAAGGCCATATCAGCAGAAGTTGTTCACTAGAGAAAATTGTAGTGGTAGTGGAGAGGAAAGCTCTGGCGAGAGACGAAAGCTTTTTTTTCACCACTAGGATGACCTCAGAGGGGAAGGTCAGCGTGGCCACAAGTCCTGACAGCCGGTAGCGAGTGTCCCCAACTCTGGGACAGCTCTACCACATTGGAATTGCATTTTTTTTAGAGTCTGATTACCACTAGCTTTGCCTCACCCACCCTGGCACGTTCTCAGTCACTGCCCTTGCCCAACTCATCTCTCTGTTACTATCGGTAAAGGTTTTGTGAAGTTAAGCCACTAATATATATTGATGAAATGCGTACAGTTGGGTTCTTCACTGCCAAGTGTGCAGCAAAGCTTGTGCTGCCAAGTATTCGATTTTCTTCTGTCCCTGCTGCTGATGTTGGGATTTGCCATTGGGCTGATGGTAGCGGCACATTATCAATTTCCCACAATGTCATCACCTCCTTTTACTGAATGGTTACAATGAGAGATTATAGGGGGTTTCCCTTTAGAACTTTACTCTCTGCAATCCTGGACTTTGTCTGTATTTGCAATCCAGAATAAAGACATTTTTTTCAGTACTATAAAAAATTAACATGACTTTTTCAGTACTATAAAAAATTAACAAGACTAACGTTTGATTGATGAAAGCACGGTTATTTTGTTTTGAGGCAGCGGCCAGCATAGACGTTACTATTTCTGGATTGCCCAGTGACTACTAGTACTGACATAGCTAATTTAAATAACAGCTCTCTGAAAACAGCTAACATATGTATCTGATTCTTTCAGGAACGTGATAAGCTGTTAAGGTATAGGAAGCAAAGAAAAAAAATGACAAGAATTCCTAAGGTAAAAAAAAGCTTGTATCGTGACATGCTGATGGGCGTGCTGGCTTCCCGGCTTGCTCTGAGCACCGCAGAGCCACGCGGGGGGGAACGGTCTCCTCGAGGGTGTGCAAACAGGTCCTAGTCTTAAATTTGGGTCACGTAGTTCAAGGACATTTATAGAGTGTTTTGGGTTATTCAGAAAAGATCAGGTAGGGGAACGGTTTGCTTTGCGCATTAGAAGCATTTGCGTGCTCTGCATTCACCCTGAACAATCCCCTGGGACCTCATTCGTATGTGATTGTCTTAAGATGAGACAGATTTTATGAATTAACACATCTCAGAATGATCTTTTAATGGCACTGCCTGAAAACATATGTAGGTTGTAAATAATTCATTATGGAGTTTAGTAACATGCAAAAATTGCTGGTTACAAGAAGCAATGGTTAGAGCTCAGGGAAAAAGAAAATGTTAGTTAATGAATGCTTGGCAGGATGTTAATATAAATATTAACACCGCAACAACATCGTTAGGTATAATGTCAGGGACCTGAGAGCAAGCTGTGCTTTACATATGAAGAATTAAAGTGGTGATGGAGCTAACGAATCCATAAAAAACGAATTGCGGTCAGAGTGAGATAACTCCTTAACTCCTGTCATCCTCCAAAGGGCAACCAGACCTTTGAAGAGAGTTACGTTCTGTCTCCTTCAAATGTTATCCGCTGCAAATCAAAAAAGCAAACAAAACCACGCCAAAATCGAAATGTTTTTTTGTAAATCAGCGATTAAAAATATCTTTAAAACCATGTTTGAAATGTCATCTTTGACTTTCAAGCATTTACCAGTACATTTTTTTTTTACCAGCCCTACCCTCATTCTTTTAAACAGAAAGTAGATTTAAGTGGAAAAATCGATTTCTTCAAACTGTAAAAACATTGCACTTCAAATTTTCAAGTAGACTATTTCTTGCACGTCTAACTTTTCATGTGACAGTTGTGGTACTGCCGGGAGGGTCATCGTGGTGATGGCGATGGATTAACAAAGACAATTCCCTGCACAACTCCCGCCTCACGCTGAGATGAACACGCGAGGAAGTAAAAAGGGTGCTCTGCCTTAGCTAGAGACATCGGGAGGAAAACACATTAGAAAAAGGCAGGGGCTTTGAGGTTGCACACCGTGATACCTAATGACACACGGGAAAATTCAGGGATTTGAACAGTTTCAGCTCTTGTTGGAGCACTATCATGGGGTGAAAAAGCTTTATATGTAAAGAACTTTTACATGTCAAGAACTAGACTAGTTTTTCAAAGAGCAATAGAGTGAGAATTACCAATAATCTGGAATTGAGGTTCCTCCGAAGGTGTGTACGTTCAAATCCTACAAAGGTGCAGAGTTTAGCCATGTGTGCAGAGTCACCGCTGTGCCCCGACACCGTCGGGCTGGTGCAGCCAAAGGCACCGCCGCCGCAAAGCGTGGCTGCGCTGCGCTCGCTGACGCCTTGTCTCTGTCAGAAGCCGGTTGTGGAGACGTTTTTCGGCTACGATGAAGAAGCTTCCTTGGAGTCTGATGGTTCCTCTATCTCGTATCAAACTGACCGGACAGATCAAACCCCTTGCACTCCTGAAGATGACTTGGAAGAGGTATTCATCAAAAATATGTGTTATTTTGTTTAGAAATCTTGCTACTAATTTTTAACGAAGTTCCTGGTCTGTTGTATCTGTCACCTCTCACAACAAAGTTAAAAACTGATGTTAATTGAATACTGTGCATGTTGGTAATATCTCTGGATCTCAAGGTTTCAGTAATTTCACAACTTTTAGCCAAGCTGGAAATGCTATATCCTAAGAATATTCGATTTTTGATGGGTTTATAGGTTAGAGGTCTAAATAGACTGAGAAGTTGGACAACCGTATGAAGATCTGTTCACATTGAGATTTACTGCAGGTTTGTGCACGTGTAGTTCAGGTCCTTCTGTTTGTCGTTTTGACCTCAGCACAGAGCACAGCCTTAAGCGATAAGGTTTGTGCTTCTGGAAGGAGAAGTGAGCAGTCACGTAAAGCACCAGTCTGCAGAGGAACGGCTGTTTCCTCCCCGGTATATTGAGGTCGTGACTTTTCTGGAGGCTCTGAATGCAGAGTACACACAGGTACCTGGTAATACAAAGAAAAGTGATTATTCCTGGTGTTTTGCCGGGCTTCCCTACAAATGCATTCCCGAGTGTGTGTCAGATCACTGTACCATTACACGTTTCTGGGTTTAACAAGAATCTTGTAATAAACAAGCAATTCCTAAGAACGACTTGCAGCCTTCCTATGGTATGGTGGCTGCAGTTTTTCATCTGCCATTTCACCTGTTTCACGGGTTGTAATTAGATCTGTTAAAAGGGAGCCTAAAGAATTCCTGTCTCCATCATAAAAGATACATGAGTAGTTACCGGGCGTGTGCTGCGCTGCAGGAAACCTGAATGTATTTTTGTATGTATGAGCCTATTTATTTTTCATTCCTGTATTGACATTTTTTTCCCTGTTCAGATAGTACGAAGTTTATGCATGCAACCAGCAGTATAATTTCATTTCATGTCGAATGAAATATTCCGGTCTACCTGACATGCTGGTTTCAGTGCTGGGTATTGTAAGGAGAGTCAAGAAGATGAAGGGCTCTTTTCATGTTGATGTCACCATTTCTACAAGTATTAGCTCTAGATTAGTGTTTTAATAATTGAGCGAGACTGTCAGGCTTGGCTTATTCTCCAGATTGGAAACCTTTTGTTGTTCCAAGACAGTTGGATTTTCACCTTTAAATGTGATGACTTTGCCCGTTACAGTAATAAAGGGCAATTCAGTTGTCAGTATGTTGTATGGATGGCAGGTTGTTATCTTTCCAAGGTGGGGGGATTTCAATTATTTTTCCTATACTGCATTTTTTTGAATTAAGCGTATGCAAGAGATGTTTAAGGCACAAAAGAGAAGTAGTCTGAGGGCAAATAAACAAGATCCTTAGTACTGTGCTTCCCAAATTGCAGTTTGAAAGTAATAATTTTGGCACATTTTAGAGAAAGAAAACGTAATCCACTCTTATAGTATTTTTTACTTTCATTGCAGGAAAAGAGCAACTGGTGTAATGCGTGTTTGTTTTCAGTTCCAGGGCATGGCCAAGGAAGAGACAGAACTGCGGTTTCGGCAGCTGACAATGGAGTACCAGGCTCTGCAACGAGCATACGCCCTATTGCAAGAACAGGTCGGAGGAACATTGGATGCAGAACGAGAAGTTAAGGTCTAAATGGCTTATATTACGTGAAAATAAAGGACTGTCATTGTGGGGGGGTTCCAGTTGTAGTTGCTCCGGCTGTTTTCAAGCTGAGCGGGGGTCAGCCAGCCCCTCCAGCAGGCGGCCGGCTGGGGGCGCGGGGCAGGGGACGGGGACGGGGACGGGGACGGCAGCCGAGGTGGGCTCCGGGGTCTGCAGCACCGCCCAGCCTCTCCAGCATCCCCCGTGACCTGCTGGTTGCCTGGAGGAACCACTGTTACTATGCTTTAGTCTCTTCACCTCTAATCAGCTGCAGAGAAATTCAGACAGAATTTTTATGGAAAAATCCTTAAAATTAAGCTCTTTTTCTATAAAAATCTAGGACAGATAGGCTCAAATATATAATGCCTCGTATTTAATTCCTTCTGGATTCTGTGAGATTACACGATTCCTCATAAACTGTTTAGAAGGCTTATAGCCGAGAGAGATTCTTTTTCCTAATTAAATTGGGAAGTGCCCCATGCCGTTCTGCCCGCCCGCCTGCCTCGCACAGCCCGCG
Source organism: Pluvialis apricaria (assembly GCA_017639485.1). NCBI lineage: Eukaryota > Metazoa > Chordata > Aves > Charadriiformes > Charadriidae > Pluvialis > Pluvialis apricaria. Next base: position 41,206,779 of record CM030013.1, read on the forward strand.
CGGCTTCAGACGCCTGGCGTGAGAGGTTACATTTCTTAACACTGTGTTGTAGCTTACAAGGAGTCGGCGGGACTTAACGTGCACAGAATGCGTGGGTGAATATAGTAAATAAAAGGACAAATTCCGTTCTGGGCTAACAGTTTGAAGCCTAAAAGAAGTGTAACTGCAAGGCCTTAACTTGGCTCTAAATCTATTGTGTGAACGTGTGACCCCGGAATGCGTGCTGTAGTTGAAGGTGAGGACGACAATGCTGGGAGATACCCATAGCGTCCAACCCGGCACCGCCGGTGGGGACACCTCCGGCAGCGGTGGCACAGCACCGCGAACCATCGAGCTGTGACTGTGCCAACCGCGGGCAGTTCCCTGGCTCCAATTGGACATAAAGCAAATGGCCAAATTCCTCTAGCTGAATTCCAGCTTTACAATAATATTTTGGCTTTCCTAGCTATATAACAAGCCTGGGGCTTTTTTCCACTGAATAATTCAAAGAATTAGGTGCTGATTTCAGTGCTCTCCACTGGTGGGTACCTCTCAGCCGCTCAGGTTTAGCAGCATCCCCGGTCTCGCAGCGACCTCCCCGTTTGGCAATCACAGGGCACCTCACTCTCTCGATGCCCAGACTGCATTCAAATTAACGTTCCCAGAAGCAGGCACTCCGCTCTTAAGTGTTAGGAATCACATTGGTAAAGACAATCATCATGAAACAGGCCATGCCTTACTTGAAAAGTGACTCAATTTTACTTTTTCCATAGTAGGGCAAAAAGAGATAACAATGCAGGTAGTGCAAACAAGATGTTTTTCATTGTAAATAACAAGATAAATAGCAGATAAATGGTTTGAGGAAATAAAATGCTCTATAAAACAATATTCAACAAATAAAATAGCTAATAAGAATTATATTTACTCTCCAGAAAACGTATGTAGGAAGATGATGTATATTTAAATAATCATGAAGCTACAAGTGTAGTAAAAAATTACACCCAATAGAGTAAGACCATAAGACAGGGTAGTAAGTGCATAAGGAGGAGCGCAGCTTGCCAGCTGGTCGCATTACATATCTAGGGTCTGGTCTGAGCTTTTTAACTCATCAACATTTTAAAGGAACTGGATTTCCCCAGAACTGTGGCAAGATAATTTTCGTTTGTCTTTATGGAGGAATGAATCTTTGCATTACACTGGCTTTTTCAAACGCCTTACTCTAGAGCAGGGAAGGCGGCTCACTGCAGACTGCCACAACCCGCTGCAAGAAGGCATTTATATTTTGCTGTCCTACTCTCTACCTAGTGGGATGCTCTTTATGTTAATCTTGACTTCGGTCTCAAAATTATTTTCCTATCTTACAGACTTCTTTTTATGATTAATGACTAATGTTATGTGCTTAGCTGCAAATTTATTCTGCCAAAGAACTTTAAAAATTATTTGTTGAAAGTATTTAATGTTTTAAGTATTTTTGTACCTGTGTTAGCTTTCATCTTTTAGAGAAAGTTTGATTTATTATTTTTTTTTCTTTTTCCCTCGTATCCTACAGACACGTGAGCAGCTCCAAGCAGAAATACACCGGTCTCAGGCTCAGATAGAAGACCTGGAGAAGGCGCTTGCTGAGCAGGGACAGGTAGTGCACGCGGCCGATCACCGGCCCTTTCTCCAGCGTTGGTGCTGGGGGCGGGAGGGGGCTCTAGAGATGTGCCCGGCCGTGTTACCGTGTAATACTGCAGGTGCTAGGGAGTGTTTATGTACGTATAGAACAATCCTGATGCGACTTTTCACTAGCTGTTCCGTTTTGTACAGAGCAGTGTGGTGACAGGGAAGCAATCACTGTCCCTGTCAAAGGACGCCGCAGTGACCGACTCTGCACGAGCCCCATCACCACTGCTCTCCTGATTTGGGGGACATTCGTGTAACCTGCTGAGTACTAACTCAATAAATGTGTTAATTAATTGAAAAGAAAGCATTAATACATGTGGTCTAGTTGGTGTCAGGGAGAGTCAGGCATGCAAGGGCTTTTGAAAACTCCACTCTCCACATTTCCATGTATCGGTATCGCAAATATTGGTCCCCAAAGCCCCGAGTCCCCGTCAGTGCTTACGTGCTGCTCCTGAAACCAACACCCATTGAAGCCCCGCGTATCTTTGCTGACCTCAGCCTTAACGCCTCACTTGCTCCAGCGTAATGGAGAGAACAGTGGACGGTGCCTGCGTGAAAGGGGCTGTGATGTGCGGACATTACAGTAAGGGAAAGCAAAATCAGCTGGTAAAGGAGTGCCTGAATTTGGTATTTCCACAGCTGTGAAGTCAAAACGGGTGCGATGTGTCTGTGGGCACTGAGAACTTCTCTGCGCAGCTGGAGAGGCAATGAATTGCCACACTTCTTGTCACTGAAGTCCCAAAGCACTGGGTGCTGGTTGGCATCCAGCTGACGGCAGTGCCCGTTAGGCCTCCTCTACCCCTGTGCTGGCCCGAGCTTAAAACTGCTCTCTGATGTTTTAGTGTGCATCTCCTGAAAATTGAATCAGTGAATGACAGGCCAGTTGCCTTATCAATTTGGAGATGTATATAAATACAGAGAAAGTAGTATGGTAAAGAGAGGGAACAATTGTGTTTGGCAAGAAGTTGGTCTACTTTAAAATCTCACAGACTATGAGTATTTTTGATACCTAGCAGAAAATTGGGAAGGTAAAATAAAAGAAGAATACTTATTTTCTAATGAAATGTTTATTCAGTGAATGCAAAAGTAAGCTTTTCTTGCCAGCAGCTTTCCTTGCAGCTCCACAAGCTTTTACTTTCTTAACAGGAGCAAAGCAGGCATTAAACTAGAAAGTGGTTAAACGTTTCAAGGGAAGGAGGAAGTGCACGGCACAGGCTGTGGATTTTCAGCAAAATCAAAGTGGTTCTCATCGTGCAAAAAACTTTGTTGTGAATGCTTTCTTTAAATTCAGAGTAAATTTGTGGATTAGGGCTATTTGAAATGTCCAGTTCGTCTGTTTGTGTACTTCACCGTTCAGCCTGTTCATGCAATAGCTTGTCAAATCATCTCAGTCATTCTTTCAAAAAGGATTAATTTGAAATACAGTTCAATAATCTATGAAGCTGCACTGTAGGAAATGTAGTATAAATGATTAACGTGAAGTACATCACATTGAACCAAACATCTGTTGAGCTCTGCCTTTTTCATCCCATTGGCATTCTTAAGGTGTCTTATTTTTGCTTTGATGTGTTAAAGCTTACACCTGGTAATTTTGATTTCTGCATCCAGTGCAAGGTGTCTGCTTTTGCATGACTGGCTCATTCGAGGCTGGCTCTGTAGTCTGTCACCTTGGTCTGAGCTGGAGATCTCGCTCGGCAAAGCCAGCCCCGCGGGAGCTCTTGGCAGGTTTGGGTGCCACTGCAGCTTTCGGTGGGTCACATTCAGCCCCAGGCACAGACCCCGTCACACTCCTGGCTCTTGCATGGATGGATCCCTTTGGACTGCAGTGCTGAGGTCCAAATATTTGCCATTCACGCATGTCCTGTGCCATGCCTAGCTCGTGTTAGAAAATGCTCCCTCGGAATGTTCCCCAAACAGAAAAGGCATTATGGAGTTGGGAGTTTCTGCTTCCCTGCCCGCAGAGCCGAGATGCTCACAGCGCGGTTGCGCGGTCCCTCGGATACATCCTCCACCGAAATCGGGGAGCATCCTGGCAGCGGGGTGGCAACTCAGGCCAAGCGCCTCTGCTCCACCCCACGACGCCCTCCTCCTCGTGGCTGGGTGAACTTGCTGGTCCTGCACTGAGGTTACACACTCCGGAGATGTGCATAACACGACATAACACAGGAAAACGTTAAAAGGAAAACGCACCTTAAATTGGAAGAGCACAGAGTTTAAAACCACCGCGCACACTGCCATCCAAGGGTGATAAAGAAACAGGCGCACCTGTAGCCTTGGGATAACCCTGAGAATGAAATACTGCGGACTGCAAACACCCGACCCGCAGCTGGAAACACAACAAATGTTCCCAGGCTGTTTCTAGCCTGTGTCTTACTTTTCAAGCCAAAAAAAAAACCAAAACCCACAAAAAAACCCCAAAACCCCAGAAACATAAAATGTTTTTTGAGAACTTTAAAGTAATACTAAGTCATTTGATCCTTACCTTTCCAGCTTAACCTCTTATTGTTGTTAACCTTACTGATAAATAATGTTCTGGGGTTTGTGGCTTTTATATATCCATCAAACTAAGAAATTAGTTTCAAAGTAAGGTTTATTTTGCCTAGTGTTCAGAAATATGTAATTTGTGTTCAGTATAATGGAAATTTAATAGTAACTGCATAGTTAGAAATACTCCTTTTAGTGCAAATCAATCTTTCATCTGAAAGCTGTTTTTTAGTCATTGGAGTGTTTCTATTCCATTTGTATACTGTGGACTGTTAAAATAAGACAGAAAGGGTGAGCTTTTGTATCATAGGAAATAATGGAATTACAGTTTTTATTTCTTTTTCAAGGACATGAAGTGGATTGAGGAGAAGCAAGCATTGTATAGAAGAAATCAAGAACTGGTAGAAAAGGTGTTCAATGTTTCTATTTGTATTATTCAAATAATATTTGTAGTTTAAGAATGCAGAAGGCGCAATATTTTAATCCGCATCACACAGCTCTACTGGAAATAATTCACATATAATAACAAATCCTTATAAACCTGCCAGAAAAAGTGGTTTTCTGGCATTCCCTATTGCCCCATAAAATGTCCCGCTGTGGCGTCACGTGAGGATGTGGTTGTGGGGAAAAGCCCCGCACTCCCCCGGCGCTGGTGCTGCCGTCCCCACTCGTGCTGACCGCAGGGGGTGGGCTCGGCCCCTCAGCGCTCGCCCCGGCGTCTCCCTGGCACGGTCAAAGCGCGGCAGATCTCCAGTGACACTGAAACGGTGCTAACACGTGTTGCTTTATTTTGCAGATAAAACAAATGGAAGCTGAGGAAGCTCGCTTAAAACATGATGTCCAGGACGCTAAGGATCAAAACGAGCTCCTGGAGTTCAGGATCCTGGAGCTCGAAGTGAGCACGCGTTGCGGCCGCGGTCCCGCTTGCCTGCCCTGGGCTGCGTGAGCCGGGGCCGGGGGCACCGCAGCCAGGGGGACTCGGCCACATGTACTCTAAAGCGCTGCTTTGCGTTGAACGAGACCAAAGGGTTTGGTAAAAGAGAAAAAAAAAAACCCAAACAAACCCCCAGGGATCAATACTGGTATTCTTGATAGGTTGTTCTGGCAGTCTTACTACCTAAGTAATTTTAAGATCCAAAAGATTGGCTCATGATGTAGATACACATTTTACTGTACTCCACCTGTTCTGAAAATGCAGAGAGATAAAACCAAAACAGATCATACGTGGGAAAGAAAATGAAAAAGGAACTCATTTTTCATTGCCAAAGATCCTTGCTGTGTTTCACCTCTTGCTAAACCTGCAGAGAGGGAATCCCAGAGCCTAGACCGCTCTGTTTGCTCCGCTGAGCCTCCCGTTTGCTGTATCATTACCTGCACGAACAGAATCTGTGAGCTCTTGGAAACTGTTTTCCAAAGTCTCCAAAGAAACATTAGCAAAGCAGCCACTTACAAGGAAAATTTAAATGCTATTTATATTATACTAGGTATAAGTGTATAGTTTTATTCAAATATATTACATAGTTGAAATAATAGGTAAGTGGTGGTGAGCAGTGCCCAGGGGAGAAGCGTGGTGGGAAAATAGTAGCGCTGTTGATATGTACGTCTGCCCTGCTTGGCTGTGAGGTGGCGGTCTTCCCCGGCAGCCCTGCGTACCCTCACAAAAGCACTCGGTCTGCCCAGAGAGACGGCTCCTGCTCGGGCTGTTAGCGTGAGTAGCGGCAGGGTGCCGGAGGAAGGGTTTCGGTGCCCAGCGTAACGCCACTCTGCGACAGCATTGCTTTGCAATGTGTTCAGTTAGAGTGAGCCTTTCCAAACCATATTTACCACGTTCTTGGTGAAGCTGCCATTTGTGACGTGCCGTAGCGGGTAACGAAGCAATTATTCTCATTTCAGGAGAGAGAAAGACGATCGCCTGCCATCAACTTCCATCACGGTCCTTTTACAGAGGGGAAAAGCCCTCTCCAGGTCTACTGCGAGGCAGAAGGTGTAACAGTAAGGGATTCCCATTTCGTACTTTCCTTTCCCAAAAAAAAATCAAGACGCTCTGTTTTGACTCCTGGTTTTCCATTTCTTTCTTGTTAGGACATAGTAGTAGCAGAGCTGATGAAAAAATTGGACATTTTAGGGGATAACGCCGTAAGTGTATGTTCCTTTAATAAATTGTGCATGCTTTGGTAAATATCTGTCCTCATGTTAAGTTAGCAAAGCCTTCTTGGGCTGCTACTGCACACCCTGTCCTCCCTGTGGTCAAAGTACTGGGCTACAAGCTAAGCATTTTCTGGCTTTTTAAGATTTTGTTAATAGCCTTCTGACCAGCGCCATGTGGGATCTTGGTGTCACAATATTGCTTTTAAATATCCAATGATTTGGAAAATATTTTGAAATTTTCATGTGGGGTTTGTTGTTTTCTTTTCTGGTCACTTTTCACACCTGGTTTGTTTATTTGCTTACTCTGCATTTGCTTTGCTTCTGCATTTTAGCAGCTGTGTATTTTGATTTTGTCTAATAACCCGTAAACCTGTGATAGTAACCAGGATATTAACAAAAGTTACAACAGCAGCGTGAAAAGAAGAAACAAATAATAAGAAATTTGAAAGTGTTTCTGCTTTAGCAGGTGGAAGTGATTAATTATACCTTTAGTTACGTATATAGAAGAGATATGTGCCCTTCTGTACTTTTCCCCTGTACTGTCATGTGTCAGCAGAGCCCCAGAGCCGCCGTGGCTGCGCGGGGCAGAGCAGAGCGGAGGGTCTCGCAGAGCCCATGGGTGCTGCGGGGCTCCTCTCTGGGGGGACGCCGCTGCGGCCATCGGTCTGCAGAAAGGTCCCCAAGGCTCTCACAGCTCCTCACCGGAGCTGCCCCGGCTCTGCCCCTGCCGCTGTGCAGTTCGGACACCGGCAAAACCGCCGTCCCCTGTGCCAGGGGCGCAGCCTGGCAGTGCCTCTCGCCCACCGCTCCGGCCAGAGCAGCCGGGTCACCCTGTGTCCACCCCCCGGCTCTGATACCCGCACCCTCCGCCCGGCAAAATCACGCCAGGAGCTAGGGGAGGAGCTGAAACACATTGAAGCAATTAATAATCTTCACCACCGCAGTTAATGACATTCACAGTGGCAGAAATATGAGGAATCCTAAAATCTTCTGTGTGCAAAGAATACAAAAAAAGATGCAGATAAGCTTAATGACTGATGAGCCCAGACTGACCCTGCCGATGTGTGGAAAAATAATACCTATTGATCTGTTGATGCCTGTGCTAATGTTGTCTTCAGTGGCATCGTTAATGTCAGGTTAGTCCTGTGCGGAGAGTTTGGGGACAGTGTCCCAAAGAGGCAGCTTGGGGACAAAGAGGAACAAAAAAAGTGATAGCTTTTCTCATGTTTTCTATTCCCTTTCTTTTCCTCTCGGCCTCTTTACTTATATTAATGATCTCTAGTCCATGAGGTTATTTCCTCCTCGGTTTTTTTTCCTACCGCGTACAGCCAGTTAGTTCCAGATGCGCCACAAGGGGGAGGTGGCGGTTCTGGCCTCAGACGGCTTCCCCGTCGCTGCAGGCCGTCGGTGGCGCTTGGGTTTGTTTCCCGTTTCATAGAATCATAGAATCATAGAATGGTTTAGGTTGGAAGGGACCTTGAAGATCATCGAGTTCCAACCCCCCTGCCACAGGCAGGGATACCTCTCAGTAGACCAGGTTGCCCAAGGCCACGTCCAGCCTGGCCTTGGACACCTCCAGGGATGGGGCTTCAACAACCTCTCTGGGCAACCTGTTCCAGTGCCTCACCACCCTTAAAGTGAAAAACTTCTTCCTAATGTTTAATCTAAACCTGCCCTGTTCCAGCTTAAAGCCGTTCCCCCTCGTCCTATCACTACATGCCCGAGGAAAAAGTCCTTCCCCAGCTCTCCTGTAGGCCCCCTTTAGGTACTGGAAGGCCGCAATAAGATCTCCCCGGAGCCTTCTCTTCTCCAGGCTGAACAGCCCCAACTCTCTCAGCCTCTCCTCATAGGAGAGGTGCTCCAGCCCTCGGATCATCCTCGTGGCTCTCCTCTGGACGCGCTCCAGCAGGTCCATGTCCTTCTTATGTTGGGGACTCCACAGCTGGATGCAGTACTCCAGGTGGGGTCTCACGAGAGCGGAGTAGAGGGGCAGAATCACCTCCCTTGACCTGCTGGCCACACTTCTTTTGATGCAGCCCAGGATATGGTTGGCCTCCTGGCTGCGATCGCACATTGCTGGCTCATGTTGAGCTTCTCGTCAATCAGCACCGCCAGGTCCTTCTCCACAGGGCTGCTCTCCAGACATTCTCCGCCGAGCCTGTATTTGTGCTTGGGATTGCCCCGACCCAGATGTAGGACCTTGCACTTGGCCTTGTTGAACTGCATGAGGTTGGCTTGGGCCCACCTCTCCAGCCTGTCCAGGTCCCTCTGGATTGCATCCCTCCCCTCCAGCGTGTCTGCCTCGCCAAACAGCTTGGTATCATCAGCAAACTTGCTGAGGGTGCACTCTACCCCACTGTCCATGTCGCTAACAAAGATGTTGAACAGTACGGGTCCCAGTACCGACCCCTGAGGAACGCCACTCGTCACTGCTCTCCACTTGGACACCGAGCCGTTGACCGCAACCCTTTGAGTGCGACCATCCAGCCAGTTCTTTATCCACCGAGTGGGCCACTTATCGAATCCATGTCTCTTCAATTTAGAGACCAGGATATCGTGTGGGACAGTGTCAAACGCTTTGCACAAGTCCAGGTAGATGACATCAGCAGATCTTCCCTTGTCCACTGCCACTGTAACCCGCCGCGGCTGTGCCGCACGGGCGCCCGGGGCTGTCGGGGCTCGGGGCGGCGGCGCGGTGGTGTCCCGGCGGGGCGCGGGGGGGCCGCTCTGCGCGGCGCGGAGGGACGGCCCCCGCAGCGGGGAGACGCGGGGAGAGGCGCGGCGCACCCCCTGCAGCCTGCGGGGGCGCTGGGGACGGGCACGGGGAAAGGGGGGCCGAGGAGCACAGGCGCCCTCCTCGCCCCCCCCCGGACCCGGCATCGCTCACACAACGGGAGAGAACACCGCTCACCGTTTCATTTTTAATGTGACACAACTTGTTTTAAGAACAACTACTTACATTTATTGAAGAGACAATTTTTAGGGGTCCGCAGGAAAGGTCTCCTCCCATCCCTGCCGGATAGCACTTTCGCCGTCCCCAGCCTCGTGCATTAAATTGAAGTTCACCGTAGTCACCCCTCTTACCGACTTCCCAATTACCCTGTGGGAATAATAACACTCGGGGACCGGCGCAGCCTCCTGCACCCGGGAGCAGCGCGTCAGACTCGGCTCCAGAGCCGAGCAAATACGGGCCCCAAACTGAAGGGCTGGCTTCTGCCACCGCAGGTGTGGTCAGAGTATGACCGAGGTTTGGGATGAAATGCAAAACATAGTTACAGTATTTTCATTTAAAAAAAAAAAAAAAAGCAACAACAACAACAAAAAAAAAGTGAATTAAAAAACTAACACCTTAACAAGCGTTTTCAAAAATCATGACTTTTGGCTGTGCAGAATAAGGATTGTGGAAGAACCTACTGTGCATGTAAATGGAACATAGAGGACTTAAGATTGCATCTCTTTTCTTAATGGCACATTGTGCTAAGCTTGATTTTGTCCTGTGTAACTGTGTGTTTATTCCCTGTTGGGGGGGAAAACAGATCCTGTGTCAACATCTTTTTTTTGGTAAATAGGGGGATTTTAGAAGAATTAACTATATGTATGATAACATGAATAGTTACTATCATTTTTACAGCAATGTTGCATCGCAATACTAATTTTCTTTGCCTTAGTTTATTGTTCCTTGAACATATTTAATTTCATATTTATTTAACACAGCAGTAGCCCAAGTAGTGGATTAATAACGAGACACTGGGATTTGTTGTAATTATATTCTGCTTTTGGTGCAGAATCTGAGCAACGAAGAGCAAGTAGTTGTCATACAAGCAAGGACGGTTCTCACATTGGCTGAAAAGGTAATAACAACTGCATCGCTCAGCAGTAAACGCATGTCCTGAAAGCAGCTGAGCCTCTCAGAACAGCTCACTTGAAGACACTGATGATGTAAATGATAGTTTCATCACAAAATGCCCTGATTCTTTATGTGGAATTGTACTTAGAATGGTTTGGGTTGGAAGGGACCTTGAAGATCATTGAGTTCCAACCCCCGGGCCATAGGCAGGGACACCTCCCACCAGCCCAGGGTGCCCAAGCCCCTTACACTAGTTTTTGTCAAAATAAAGGTAACATTCAGTAAATACAGACAGACGTTGCTATTTTTAAGTGTTAGTTAGCAAAATGACATTAGAAGGTAAATGGCTAGGCTTTGAAATAATGCTTTTTCCCATTACCCGTATATATAAAAGAGAAGATGTAATAATAAAGTTAATTTTTCCTCTTTTATTTAGTGAAGTTAAGTAAGCACTGGCAGTGTGTGCTGACGCAGCCTAAAGTCACGGTGCCAGCTGAATGCGCGGGCGCGCTGCCGCTGCTCTTTAGGCTTAAGCACACGGTCTCTCTTTCTGTGCACAGTGGCTACAGCAGATAGAAGTGACGGAGTCTGCGCTGCAGCAGAAGATGCTGGATCTTGAGAATGAAAAGGTACCGAGAGGAGGGGAACGACGCGGCGGGAGGAGCAGCGGCGTCAGGGCCACTGCCATGGCGCTGACTGCCTCTCCCTTCTGTCCCCAGGAGCTGTTCAGTAAGCAGAAGGGCTACCTGGATGATGAGCTCGACTTCAGGAAACAGTCCTTGGACCAAGCTCACAAGGTGAGGAAAATCCGTCTTGCCTGAATTACGACACCTCGCTGAACTCGCCTCGTGTAACAGGTGTAGTCTGTTCTCTGTAGAAAAACTCTGCGCTTTGGACAGTACTGCTCGTGGAGTGACTCGAGGACTAAATAGGCCGAATTTTGAACAAATCCTCTATACCCTGCGCTAATGATGAGTTCCTTATAGACAGTTTCTTGTGTCTGGGTGGTCCTTGCAGGATTAGCACCTGAACGTTAACTTATTAAACACGAGTTTTAATTTAGCAGAGGTTTCGGTAAATGACTGATAAGAAAACGATGTTTTCAGTGACTTCTCTTTTCCTTCCAAAATAGAGATTTTAGCCTAGATATTTCCTTGCACCTTAGATTACAGCTCATTTAGAGAAAAAATCAGTATATACTCATGAAAGGCATAAATGCATAAATTTTCATTCCGATTTATCTCATTCTTTCAGTTCCACTTAAATTTTGAGCACAGTTACACAGCAATGAGTATTTATGCCTCTTTTCCTGGATACCTATTATCTATTTGTATCTCAAACCATTTGGAAGAGCTTTTCCTCAGTACGCTTTCTGTGCTATAAGGATGTTTTTTAAGACTGATTTTGCCAAATGCTGAGCTATATCTGGAACCAATGCCTATGCACAGTGGAAACCCTGCAAATTACACAACCCCCCCCCTTACCTGCGGTCTCAGCCCTAAAACCAGATCATCTCCTGCAGCCTTGAGCTGTTCTGAGAAGCAGTTTGGTGCAGCCGAAGGCTGAGCCTGCGGGATTCATCTTCAAAGATAAGCCCTGAGAGAGGTGATCCTCTGGGTCTCAGGCAAGTTCTGAAACAGATCCATAAATCTGAGTATGCGGAAGCTTGCAACAGTGCCAGAGTGGCAAAAATTGTATGGCATCACCTGAAACTCCTGGTAACACCATGGACTGTGCAGGAGAGCTCAGCCGTGGAGCCGTGGCTGTCGATGAGGGCGTTACTCAGCACCCCTGTGGTGCGCCGCCAGCCGCTCGCGCTCTGTCCGCGAGACGGATCTCCAGTTCCAGGATCCCAAATTTGCTAAAGGCTTCACAACAACTACCTGCTCCTTGGCTCTGCCGCCTGTGGAGAAGGAACGAGGGTAATGGATGTGTTGCAGCCCATGCGGACGTACGTGAGGGTTATCTGAATTTTCCTGTATTCATGCGAGTGTCCCCAGGCAAAGCAATGGACTTCATTCCCAGGCACAAATGCAGCCTGAAAGCGGTAAGAAAGCTTTCTTCTGCCCCGAAATTCAAGTTGCAAAAGCTCTTTTTATTTCTGCAATTTGTTTCACTTCCATGTTTCCTTTGTGCCCCTTGAGATGAGAAGCCGCTAATCTTCCCCCGCTAACTGCAGCCAACAAGATTACCAGCTGTAACCGCTAAGCTTTTTGCATGGTTTTCAATCCCGTTGGTTGCTGGCGAGGGATTTTGCTCCAAGAAGCACTTGGCTGACACAGAGACTCCTGACACTGCTGCTGCTCTGAGGACCGTGAATTCCCCCCATTCTTCTTTCTTCACAAGTCAATATAATCAGAGAGGGGTAATGATTGTATAATCGCAGAATCTCCTAGACTGGAAAAGCCCTGTAAGATCATCTAGTCCAATCATTAACCTAACACTGACAGCCCACCACTAAACCACGTCCCTGAGCACTGTATCTACACGACCCTTAAATCCCTCCAGGGATGGGGACTCCACCACTGCCCTGGGGAACGCGTTCCAATGCCTGATGACCCTCTCAGTAAAGAAATTCTTCCTAATATCCAATCTAAACTTCCCTTGGCGCAACTTGAAGCCATTTCCTCTTGTCCTATCACCCATTACTTGACAGAACAGTCGACTCCCCCCTCGCTGCACCCTCCTTTCAGGAGCTGTAGGGAGCGATGAGGTCTCCCCTCAGCCTCCTCTTCTCCAGGCTGAACACCCCCAGGTCCCTCAGCCGCTCCTCACCAGACGTGTGCTCCAGACCCCTCACAGCTCCGCTGCCCTTCTCTGGACACGCTCCAGCGCCTCAATGTCCTTCTTGTGGTGAGGGGCCCAAAGCTGAACACAGCGCTCAAGATGCAGCCTCACCAGTTTGGGACCCAACAGAAATCCATGTTTCAAATAACAGCATTTTGTTGAGAAAGTTACAGTTAGCAAGGATGTTGGCATTATTTTTAAAAGTGAAAGCAGAATCTTCTGAGATGTGGTCTGATCCTCCCCACAGCGATACCGTGGCTGCTGCCTTTCAGTTATCATCAGTATCCATAACTCCTGCCATGGTACTGCTCTTGTAAATGCTTGTGTTCTTCTGTCCTGGCTCTGCTAAGACATGGTAAGAAAAGACCACCCGCAGCCTCAGGTGGAAAAACTTGTCGATTTTGAATTGAGCTGAATTATCACAACAGATATCAATGGCATTTTCAAACAGCCTGTCTGGAGGTTCAGGCTGCACTATTGCAGCAGTTCTGTTCCCCCCCAAGCCATGGAGAGCTCTGCAAGCTCCAAACCACACTATTGCAGTCGTGGTCTCCTGAAGCCACGGAGAGCTCTGCAAGACGCCACCAGCTTTGGAGAGGGTGTGCAAAGGTGCCATTTGCTGCTTTGTCTCTTGCTCTGTATCAAACTTGCTGAAAAAGATTGTGTCTTGTTTTTGCCTTGCATGAAGGAATAACACTCATCTTGGACCCTGAAGCAGAAGACATTCTCTGGCAAGGTCACCTGCCCTGGAAGGGTTCTAGGCTCGGTGACCCTGGGGAAACCTTGCCAGTCCATTTCCTGCACAATTCTGTATCTCAATAAATCCGGAGGGTACTGCAGGAACAGAGCCCAGCTACCGCATATATTTTTCTTGAGCGTAAAGCCTCTTGGAGCTGACAGCTCTGCCAGAGGAAGTGCTGGAAACACCTTCACAAGGGGCATTTTAAGCTTGTTGGTACAAAATGCTGCAAGCACACAACAGGGAGTCATTCCTTTCTGGCAGGAGTGTGAACTGGTGCTGCCGTATCCTCCGCTGCTGCGAACAGAACAGCTGGGAAAGTTGAACTGAGAGACTGAACATTACATTTAAAAAATATCTGTAACTCACAAAATGAGTCTTTTATTAACCTCTTTTCTCTTTTTCCTTTTCCCATTTGCCTTTCCTTTTTTTTTTTTTTTTTTTTTTTTCCTCTTTGCCTTTTCTGCCCATGGCCATGTCCCCGTCTCCAGAAAGGAGACGCTGACACCCGTGTGGTTTTTGGGAGGCAGCCTAGGCTGGGCCCAGGGGCCATCCCAGTTCCAGTGCTGCTCTGAGCCCCACAGGATAGAAGCAGCTTCAAGTATTTTCCCCCTGGTTTGAGTTTTCGGCACTGTCCTGTGCGGGGGGCTCAGCACACAGCTCCTCTACCGCTCCCATTCCCTTGCCAGGGTAGGATTTTCAGTTCCTCAGAAAACCCTCATCCGACCAGAGACAAGGTCAAGCTGACAGCCTTATATTGTTTTTGATTAGCAAATTCTGGAATTAGAAGCCATGCTCTATGATGCCCTGCAGCAAGAAGCTGGAGCCAAAATTTCCGAACTTCTTTCAGAAGAGGAGAAAGAGAAACTGAAGAGCGCCGTAGAGCAATGGAAGCGGCAGGTGATGAGCGAGCTCCGGGAGAGGGACGCCCAAATCCTGCGAGAAAGGATGGAGCTCATTCAACATGCACAGCAGGTAGGCGCCCGCGCACGGGCATGGCGAGATTTGGGGTGGGACGGTCCCTCGGACGGAAACGTAATGAGCTTGTGAGCACCAGCCTCTCCTCACAGAGCTGTACCGAAACGGCTGGTCCTGGGGCCAGACTTTGATTTCCCGTGGATAATCCCTACAAACACAGCACTTTGATTTTCATGCGTTTGTCACGCATAGTGACGTTCACGGAGGACTCATCCACAGCTTGAAACCAAATTTATTTTTTTTAGAAGCACAGCACATACAATTTATATCTCCACAAATAACATGTCTTCTGGGTACATCTGTATTTGGTTGGTTAATAAATATTTCTTTATTTGAAATCTGACAGAGAATTAAAGAGCTAGAAGAAAGAATTGAAGGCCAAAAAAGACAAATAAAAGAGTTAGAGGAAAAGGTAAGGTAATGCAGATGAAACAGTTATTGTATGTGCACATGACCATATATTCATTTCACCTTGGCTAAGAAAACAATCTTATAAAGATTTTGTGTTTGTTAGTGCAGTGAGAAGGTAATGTGAGAGTGCTCCAGGAAACCATCTTGCATTTGCATTAGTTCCTCTGAGAAGGAAAGGTCACCAGCTTAAACTGAGTCTTTCCTTCTGTTATCCTTCAGTAAAGTCTGAAACACGGGACTCGGCAAGGACGGAGGGGTCCCTCTGCCCGGGGAGGAGTGCTGGGGAGCTGTGGGGCGGCAGAGGGTGAGGTCTCGCACCTGCTCGGGGAAGGAGACGGGGACCTTTCCTCCCTCCCGTCTCCGCATCTGCTCCGATCTGCCTTCCCCGGAGGGACAGAGGAGGCTCCTCCTCCTCTCCTGTCCTCTCCGCACCTGCAGCCACAGCAGTCACTGTCACCGTGGTTCTGTCATCCAGCTTTCTCTGGTCAAGCCATAACTGTTGAATTTTACCCTAAAATTACCCTCATCTGAAACCATCTGTTTCTAGTGAAAATGCCATGGGAGAACTTGTTCAGGTGCAGCAGGGCCTGAGCTGGACTTTCACCTGAAACTAAGCGCGAACCTTAGCAGTGTGGGGTTTGGGATTTTTTGAGGTATAAAGAAGAATTGAGCTGAATTTTTCCTCCCCGTTTTTGGGAGCCCTTGGCTGCGCCTGGGCTGGGCTCCGCTGGGGCAGGAGGCGCTCTCGTCAGTGCGAGGGCTGTTGGGCTCTGGCTGAGCCGAGCCGACCCCGAGCCCTCCGAGCTTACTTCTCACTTTGTGCTTCTTTTCAACTCAGAGTTTTGTTGCACCCTGTCTGTAACCACGGCTTATTTCTCAGCTAAACACACTGTAAACTCTTATTCTCTTTCTTCTCTTCCATTTTTTCCTCTCCTCCCTCCCCTTTTCAGTTTTTATTTTTGTTCTTATTTTTCTCTTTAGCTTTCATTCTTTGGTCGTAGTCCTTCAGGCCACACACAAAAGGTAAGCCCTCGGATCACCTCTGGTCTCCCCTCTTCTCTTCATAAAGCACCAGAGCCTTCCCCTGGCTGCTCGGGCCTCAGCAGTGCCGGGGGGGTCTCCTGGGTGCCCCGGATAACCCGAAAATGGAAATCTCTGAAGCCACTGCTCCTTCTCCCCGCGCAGGCGGGCTGTCTGACACGCTCACAGCCGGGTTAGACCCACCCCTCGCATTAGCTAGTCCTGTCTTCAGGCTAAAACCCGCAGTGGCTGGGGGGGACATGTCATTTGTAACTGTGTGTCCCCCAGCACGGTGCCGTAGGGCCCTCGCCACTGCCCAGCCCTGCCCTTTTTCCCATGTCAATGGGAGATAAAATGCCAATCTGTTTGTGCTTCCAGAGGCGGTAGAAATCGCCACGTCATGGGTGGCACTGGGGGGAGCATTCCCTGTGAGTCATCAAAGTCAACGGAATACAACACGAATCCTTTCTTATCAGTTGTATACTTCAGACAGATATTATAAATATAAGCCTTACAGAAATGTCATGCGTGTTATTTTTGCCCAGATACACTATTTTTTGACCTATGTTTTTATATCTTTTTCTTGTTTCAGCCTCCCGAGGCAGCTCAAATTGCTTCTGCTGTTATTAACAGGAAGACAGCACTGATTGCCAAGACAGAAAAAGAGACATTGCCATTTCAAAAACTCCAAATCTCTCTCGCGTTTTGCTCCTGGCAATGGAAGATGCAATCTTTCTGACCCTTTCGGACTGAAGCTGAACTGGCGTATGTGGAAATTTCTGCACGGATGGCGTCTGCACCACTGAAACCTTCGACTGAGCGTTTTGCAAAGCTAGAACTAAGCTGACAAAGAAGAAAGCCAAAAACCCCCTCCCTCTCCTACAGCCACAGGCTCCTTCCCGGAGTCGTGGCTCTGCTGCTTGAACTAACTTTCGGTGGAAGTCCTGGCTCTGCTGCTTGAAATAGCTCTCACCTTTACTTAAGGAGCAGTATACTAATTCAGATAAACTGAATATATTTTGGTTCCCTGCTAAGCAGGTAGTAAATTGCTTCTCTGTAGAAGTGCCCATGTCCTGTTTTGTATGTCACGCATTTATATTTGTTATTCATAGTTATTTAAAAATCTCTCTTGAAAGAAGATTTTAGGAAGAGTTCCAGAGGAGTAACTCACAAAAAGATAAATGTGAATGAAAATGAAGCAGTTTGTTCCAAGGTATTTCTTCATAACGCAGGGTATGTCCAATGGTTGGTTGAATGTCCCGCAAGCCCAGCTTTAGGGAAAAACGTGAAGGTATGTCTGAGCCCTTCAGGAAATCAGGTTGGAATTTTGAGGGGAGTTTTCAGTAGACCGTGACCCACGGCACGATGAGAAGAAATGGCACAATAATTTATAATTTGCTGTCCCTACATGAGGACGAAAGACTAAACATTGTCCCAACAAAAAGTTCACCCTGGAGAAGAATGAACGGAAAACACGTTAGCCCTGATCAGCACGCTCCGGGCAGGGGGAGGCGGCAAAAGGGAACAGAAGACTTTATCACCTGGAGGCAAGGGAGCACAAGTACCGCACAGCCAGCGCAGGAGGCTGGCACAGGAGCCGGGAAGGAAGGATGGATCCTCTAGAAACACAGGTGAAGGAGGGAAAATCCGGAAGAAATCCCACCGGTGTGAGTTGCCAACCGGGAACTGCCGCCGAGCGCACAAAGGAAGGACGAGAACACACTCCCGTCCGCAGCTTTCCAGGGCTGCGGTGTCACGAGGGCCCCCGAGCGCAGGGCACAGCGGGGAACTGCCCGTCCCTTGGAAGCACGAGCACAGCTCCTGACAGGTAAGGCTGATTAACGGGAACTTCTTGTATGATTATATGTACTGCGTAACTTCCTTCGCAGGGCTGCTAGGCCCTCTTGCTCCAGCGAAAATGTTTCTAATGATAATGCAGAGAAAATTTTGAAATTACCAAAGGCTTTATGTAAACGTTATTTTTTTTATCTCTCTCTTTTACTTTAGTAACTGAGGCATTGAATTTCAGTATGATATAATCACAAACGCTAACTTTATTGCTGTAGAACAGTGGTCGCTCTTAACAAGAAGTACTGGGTAGGTAATGAAACGCACTGTCAAATTTGTATGAACAGCAAGTGTTGTGGTACTTTAAAAATGCATATTTTAAACACAATACATGAAAATAATTTTCATTTTGGATTGAAAAGACAAATACTATCCAGAAAAGTATTTTAACTCACAATTTCACTTACTTTTTTTCTAATTCCTGCTGGTACTGAGTTACTGGGCTGGTAAACGTGATGGGGACAGTAGCAGCAGTCCCCTAGCGCTGCTGAACCTGTCTTTTTTCAAGAATATTGAAGAGTACAGGAAGGCTAAATGGGGGACCAGAACCCGGCTAGACGGTTGACGAGAAATTGCTGCTACCACAGCCTGGGGGATTTTGTCGTGCCCAGAAAGACTAATGCTTGCTGGACTCCCTTATCTCCCTCCCCAAATGAGGGAAAATACTCAGATCTCCAAAAAATAACAACCTGGAATAGAACTCTTGTTTTCCAGTCACTGCTGTGGATAACGCTCGGGATAACTCAGCCAACAGGCAAACCTAGAGGCAAATCGGAGCACTTGTGACAGTGCTCAGAGGCCGTTTCCTCTTTTGGTTTTGTTGGGGCTGTCCCAGCACTTGTCAGCGTTACTCTCCTTACATCTCGTGCTTCTCACAGGACTTGTTTCTGCTTTAAAGGAGGAATTGTCTCTCTGTACTTCATCCCATCAGTTTTCTTCTTTTTTTTTTTTTTCCCCCAAATAGTTTTTCTAAGCAGAATGTCTATCAAATCTGAGTTTGAACACCTCTCAGATCTTAAGGTGTTCGACTGCGGGTTATTGATTTGCTGCTGTGGATAGGATTGCTGCTATCAGTCAGCCATAGGGTGCCAACTTACAGAGGGATGCATACAGGGAGTCTTAGAAATTATTTGTCTTGCATGGTGCTCAGTGATGTAATCTGTGCCCAGCATTAGGTACGACGATGCCTTCTCTTCTTCAAAACTTGCGGGTGTACATCTCAGCCCTGCTAGTTCTCAGAGCGGGGTCCAAGTCCTCCGCGGCTGTCAGTGCCACGCCACTCTCCAAGGGGCTGGTGTTTCCTGGGCAGCAAGACCAATGAGATCCATGCCTTTAGTAACCCAAAAAAGAATGTTAATGCAGTCAAAGGAGGGAAATAATTTAAATCAGGAAATGGTTGAGGGTTGAGATGCGTATATGACAATGGGAGGGCTTTTTAAAAACAAGAACAGATTTACAAAGACGGCAAACTGAAACCAGGAAGCAAGACTTACCCGAGTCTGTCTGTCACGGGAGACGTGGCGTGAGCCTTTCGGGCAGCGCTGGCGGGAGGTGGCGAACCCCCGGGGCTGAGGCTGCTCCGCTTGCTACGCGGAGACGGTTCAGACACTTGCTAAAGCAAAAGCTCAGTGCTCACACATGGGGTTGGCAAACCTATGGACACTGACTTGATATATCTTAATGCGGGCTCGTTATTAGAGGCTTTCAGGATGACACCGCTATTGCACCTGTAGCACACCTACGCGTCCGTGTTCCAGCAGTGTTCGTGTGCCGCCGGAATCGCAGCGCGGCACGCTCTCCCGGCTCCGGCGAAGGGCTGGGGCGGTGGGGGGTGCTGGTGGGAGGGGGCTGCGGGGGGCTCGGGCAGCCCGGGCCGGGCTGGGACGCGCTCCGGAGAAACGGGGAAGGAAGGGAGAAGTATGGAATCGGGGTCCCAGAATGCTGGGGGTGGCGCAGGACAGTGGTGTTAGATGGCACCGGCACGGGAGGCAGGCAAGGCTCAGTAAGTGCCTTTTTTCTGGCTTTTCTTAGTTTATGACTGTTTAACTGCTCCGCATGCTGTTAATAGCATTTTGGCATCAGTGTGTGGGTGTATAAATACACGTATGGGTGTAAGCACAGGGAAAGCTACGGTTTCAAATATTTTATAAAAGCATTGTTTGTGACCAAATGCATGCATTAATTATGCCCTAATTGAAGTTTCTGTGCAGGGGGCGGCAGTGGCAGATCGGGCCACCGCAGGGTGCTGCGGGCAACAGGGACTGCGAAACCACGGGGACCCCGGTAGCGGGTGTCTCATTGTTTTAAGCAGTTTTAGGAGGTGGCTTTAGGCAGTTATCTTAGTTATTTTTTAGTGCGGTGTTTATGTCATGCTGGAGTTTGGAGCCCCCCAGGGGTCGGTACCGCTCCCGTATTTCCAAATAAATAAGTTGTTGGTTGTACTAAGAGAAATTTTTTCTTGATACTAAGTTTTACATTTATAGAAGGGCTTGAGCATCCCCAAATTCCTGATCTTTTTCCCAGTTGTCTTATTTTAGTAAAAAAAAACAACATTTATTATAGATCGATTTGATATTTCTTTATTCAAAAAAAATAATAATCTGATAAAGATAAGTAGCATTTTCAAGAATTCTACTTGGAAACTGCGCATTACTGTCCTGTCACACAAACCCACTCCTTCTTCTCTGT
Source organism: Pluvialis apricaria (assembly GCA_017639485.1). NCBI lineage: Eukaryota > Metazoa > Chordata > Aves > Charadriiformes > Charadriidae > Pluvialis > Pluvialis apricaria. Next base: position 41,227,373 of record CM030013.1, read on the forward strand.
GTGTCAGACATAGCAGTGGGTTCTGCTGCAGAGGCCGTTAACTGACAAATGCAGTAATTACTGTCTCCTTTTAGAAATATGCAAACGACAGAGCATTAGGCTCTAAGCTAAAGCAAATGTGCATTTTCCTGAAATCTTGGACCTGAATGTTTCTGCTGTTCCGCTTATGTAGGTTACGGCTAGAAAGATGTACACTTCTGGGTTTTTGTGACACAGACATCTCGGGGGGGGGGTTCAAAAAAAAATGGGATGCCACTTGCTGAGGCCCAGGTTTGCATGAGGAAAATCTGGACCTGATGCACAAACGTGTGTTTGAACGCACGTGCTTTGGGAATTCAGCGGTACGTGTGTAAGCATATATTCAGTTGAATCCTAAATGAACGTTGGGAGTTAAATCCCAGATTTGACTCACATTTCATATATGTGGCCCAAAGGCTTTCTGGGCTCAGGTGCAAACCCCTAACACCCTGCGTAGCACCAGCAGGAGACCTGTCCCTCCAGTTGGAACTGCTCAGGACACGATGCTATTGGGTTTCAGAAGATAATTTTCCCTATTCCCTATTTTTTCTGCCGTCTAGAAGCTTCCTGTCCTGCTCCTCTCGCCCTCACGAGGTGTGTGCACCCCTCCGTCCGTGGCCTCATCCACCCCCCTGCAGGAGGTGGCTACTGACGGTGCCGTTCCCCCAATCTCTCGGGGGAACCCCCCGTGGTCCCGAAGGCTTCCAGGGCCACTGGCGCGGCAGCAGGGGGGACCCCAAGGACCTGAACTGGAGAGCAATGGGGATGCATCCCACTTCCCCAACCCAGCAGGGAGCCATGCCCCCGGCAGAGGGAGTTTCGGCCCTTCCCTACCCTCCCACGGTGCCTTTGCTGCGGGGGGACAGAGACACCCAAAGTCCTGGTCACCCCCGGGCCCTGCCTGGGACTTCAACAAACACAAAGGAAGAGCTCCGGTGCGGCGCCGTTGCCCGCAGCCACCTCTGCCGAGCGGGAGGTGCTCACAGACCAAATTTCTCCATGGTCGGGGTGGGCAGCGCTTTGTTGCAGAGGTTGTGGGGGTTTGTAGAGTGTGGGCAATAATCCCTCTGCTCTCCCTGGCAACGGCTCTTCGAGTCAGAAAAATTGTCCCAAACAGAGCAGGCTGTTAGGCTGTGCCTTCCAATGCAATTATACGCCTTATCAATGCAATTAATCCCTTTATAGCTAAAAAGTTTTACCTAATATCGTACACGCTGTGTGTGTGTGTGCGTGCACGTATGTAACATGGAGAGGTGTGAGACTGGTCCTCGAGGAGTCCATAAATGTGTGCGGGTGAGGAAAAGGAGTAGTTGCCCATCACGACCACACAATACCTTTTGTAGCTAAATTCCTTCTGATAAATACATTCAAGGCGTTACGCCAGGTTACCCTGGACTGAAGGCTGACACGGATAAAGTGGGAATGACCGGAACGGGTCCTGGGCTCACCCTTACGGAGAGATATCCCTCCGGGAAGAAGGATCGCATCTGGGCAGTGATCCACTTTGATTCACGGCTGTAAGGTTTCCTGGCGGTAATAGAAGACAGTACTGTAATTACAATCTTAATTATTTTAATCTTAATTAAAACATTAACAATATTAATATTAAGAGAAGATTGCCCAGAGAGGTTGTTGAAGCCCCATCCCTGGAGGTGTCCAAGGCCAGGCTGGACGTGGCCTTGGGCAACCTGGGCTGGTGGGAGGTGTCCCTGCCTGTGGCAGGGGGGTTGGAACTCGATGATCTTCAAGGTCCCTTCCAACCTAAACCATTCTATGATTCTATGATTCTATGATTACTTACATTTTTTCAGTGATGGAGGGACCTGGGTGCGAAAGACGGTCGCTGTGTTTAACGGGCGCCTGTGGAGCAGCACGTGCTCCAGGAGCGCGGGGGCGCCTCTCGCCCCAGAGCCGCCAGTGCCGTCCACCAGCAGCAAAGCGGCTTCAGGCTCGCCGGGGGCAGCCAGCTCAGACAGCAACCCCCACCGACTTCCACACCCTCTGGCCCTTGCATTTCTTACATCAGCATGAATTCTTTTTAGAAGTGGTCTTAACCTTTTTAAGAAAGACCATGCAACGTATTTCCTACTGTAGGCAGCAATTAGAAATACCAACTTCAAATCTTCAGAGTGTGACCTTCGCCTTTGGCCGTGGGCCGTCTGCGCGAGTGTGCGGTGCAGTGGGGCGGGCGGCATTTCTGCCGGCGAACGCCTGCGGGGCTCCCGCTGGGGTCACCTTCCTCCCCGCCAGGGCTGGGCCCCACCTGAACCGGTTCCGTTTGAGGTAATTACTTTCCTTTAAATTACTTCATGCATCGGTCCCGTAATCAAATTGCTTTTTTATTGGTGTGCTTTTGTTGTCAGAAGAGGTGGGGTTTTTTAAGGTCAGCGGCACGTTTTTCCAGGAACGAACCCCAGGAGAGATGATGAGCTGCTGGAGCTCAAATTTTCCTGTAATGTTGTGTCAGGTGCCTTCTGTACATATACGTATCCCCGCGTTTCGGAAGGGGTTGGGAATGGCTTTCTTCACAGGGGCACGGAGAGAAGGCTAATGAGCTACATTATCAGAATAGGAATGGGCAAGCCTTTGACCCAAAACATCTCTGTTTAAAGTGAACTGAGCAGGGGGAACTCAAGGCTCCCAGAAGGCTCCCACGGAGCAAACGGCATTCCTGGGAAGATACAGAGAAAATGAGTCAAAGGCTGCCTGCTTTTACTGCGCTGGAAAGCTGGTATAACTCTCTTGGTCTCAGTAAAGAGCAGAATTTGGCTCAGTAATAATAAAGTGATTTCTGGCAGATTAATAATCGTCAGTTTACATAAAAGCGCAGGGTGGGTCGTTGCACAGTATTTCTGCTTCAGTGTTTCGGGGGCTGTCACAGAGTGAAACGCATAGAACTGACAATGTCAGTCGGAGTTCCCAGACGAGGTGAGGTGAGATGAGACGGGGTTCCTCGGGCAGGAGCAGCGTCGCTGGTGCTCAAGGAGAGCTCCAGCACCGTGCGGACGTGAGGCGCGCCTGGGAAAGCTCTCTGATCACGGAGGGGACGCAGGTTATGAAGAGGCTGCTGTTGTCTGTTTTGTTAACTCCCACAGCGAAACAATTTGAAGCAGAGCTGCTGAGATTTCCCTTCTCCGTGGGGCATCTGCTTTAGAATGGCAGTAGGTTTCCACTGTGCTTCCCGGACAGGGTAAGGAAGGGCAGCGCCTGGGACAGTTCTTTACTCCCTCTGCGATCAAGAAGCCCCCGTTCCTGTTTTCTTGTAGGGGTACCTGATCTACAGCATAATTGATACGCGTGTTCCTACATCTGTGAGGAGCAGCGAAGAGTTTCCTCAGTGTAAACATCCCGTAAAAGCCGGCAGCAGCTCCGTGTCACGTCTGCTTCCCCCTCAAGGCTCAGGACTTTCCATCCTGTGTTTTTCTCTTGGAAAGCGAACTGCAGGCACGCTCCCGACAGAGCCCAGAGTTTGCAACAAATCCCCACCGAGACACTTCTGCACAAACTGACCGTTTCTCGGCGTGCCGCACCGACCAGGCACGCTCCGCAGTCACTGTCTGGTTCACAGCTGTATCTTATCAGAATGTGGGGGGTTTGTTGGGGAAAACCAACAAATCAGTAATTATAATCGAAATATGCATTCAGCGTAACTCCGTACAGAACCGAGATTTGCATTGTAAAAGCATGGTCCACGGAGCTGTTTTTAAAGATAATTATTTGTTTAATCATTCATTTTCCAAAGTACTCCCGGGCACAGCAGATCCGGTTGTCATTAAGTCTGAAGTGTTCTTCCCCTTAGTTTTATTCTTGCTGAATTCTTGTAAATAACAAGGACGCAGATTTTTATAACGTGCCAAACTCAGCATTAGCCTGAAGAATTATTTAGCTGGAAAATCGATTATAAAGTGAACTATTTTTAAAAAATGCATTGTATTTGCACATCAACATGTTTGCGTACACACCCCCTGAATACATACACAAATACATTTCTATATGCCTAGCATTAATTTGCAAGGCTCGCAGCAAAGCCTTTGAGGAAGTTGTTATACTGATACATAATAGCAAAAGAAGAAAAAAAAATTTTGATCATACTCTAGCATAAATTAGCAGGAACCTTTTCTTGGTTCCCGTCAGAGAGCTCATCCTTTCACTTCTGGTAGAGAGCCAAGATGCACAACACAACACTGAAATATTATCCGGAGAGTTAAATTTTGAGCTTAAATACAAATTAGCTAGGTTAAACTTAATTTTTTATGACTAGTTCACAGTGCCGATAGGCACAACGTTTTGTGAATTCATGCTCTTGATTCATAAGGATTCCATGTAACAGGCCTGAGAAAGCGGTACAACTGTTTGATAGTGTCATATGTATCATCATAGACTCCATGATCCCTACGGTCCCTTCCACCTTGAGATATTCCATCATATCAGGGACATTAGGTGTGCTTTCCATATAATATGCATATATGGAAGCATAAAAATGTATTGTGAAGACTTTGTTATGATATATTGGGAAGACTCACAATTCTGAAGCTTTTTGGTTAGATAATTATGTGAGAATAATGGATATTTGACTTACTATTTAGCATTATTAGCTATTAGGGTGCTGTGTCTTTGGGTCTTAAACATCTAGTTTTCCGGTTTCAGTCTGGTTTTGTAAAGACAGAGAACCTCTGTGTGTCTGCCTGCCCGGCTGGTCCTGCTGCCTGCGCATTTGGGGTTTGGGGCGCACAGAGAGGGGACAGCCCGGCCGGGGGACGGATCGGACACGGGATGGCTCCAGACTGACTGCGCTGGAGAGGGCCAGGCATGGACGCGGGACGGTGCTCTCCTTCCTCCGTCAAACTCTCCCGTTTATAGGGTGTGGGTGCTACTGTGCTCCACTAAAGTCAATGAGAATTCTCCTGCTGAGTCCGGGGAGCGGGACGTCCCCTGGCACCTCTCACCCGCCGCACGGCGGCGCGCGCAGGAGGGCGTCCCTCGCACGGCTGCTGCGCCCCGCTGGCGAGGTCAGCCCCCGGTCCCCACGCGGGTACCCGCCACCGCCCCTGCGGCCCCGCACGTCCCGTCCCAAACCCGCCACACGGCTGCGGTCTGCGGGCGGTCTGCAGCGCGTCTACGCAGCGGGGCTGGCACGCACCGTGGGTGCGTCTGCACTTCTGGGCCATTAGAAATCCCAGACAAACCTCCCCCGGCAAAGGAGAACGCATCCGAGAAACTAAGACTGTGACGGCCTTACACAGATCTGTAGAGGCAGGTGCAGGAAATTTTGTTCTGTCAATGGCTGTTTCTAAAGACGGATTGCCCCAATGCCCACTTTCCTTCTTGTTATAAACAAGAACTCACCCTGGGGACACAACAACTCGATGAAATGCGTGTCAGAATGGCTGTCAAGGAGATACCAGCACGCGTTAGCAACGCTGTGATGGTCACGGAGGTAAGAGGACTGTTAAATATTCACACATCATCAAATCAAAGCAACCTTTTCAACCTACGCTAATTGCACCAAGAGAAGGACTGTAGAATCCTAAAGGCTGTAAATTTGTAATTTAACAGATTTCTGAGAGTGTTAATTGTAGCTGTGTTTCCTAAAAACTGCCGAGAAAAGGTCATCGAGGAAAGAGAGCCACATTTCAATAGGCGAAGCAGCTGCCTTCAACCCGGAGGAGCCGGAGATCCCTCGTCAGGCGGAGATCGGGGCTGACGTCTTGCCCTGAATTCCTGCCCTTGGGCCGCCTTTCCCCCGGGAGCAGCCTGCGTCCCGGCCGGGGTGTCAGCCCGCATTTGCTGCAGTAACGCCGCATTTGCAGCTTGACTGCGTTCCCCGCCGCTCCGAAACCCTTCCTTTTGAAATGTCATCTATTAATGCCACAGCTGATCTCGTTTCTTTGACCTGGTGGTCTATGATAAGAAATAATGCTCGTGAGCAGCCAGGTTCTTGACAGATTGTCACGTTTTTAGTATTTTTGTCTTTCAGAGCTGTTTCAGTGATTTGTGTCCGTTGCCCTCCAGAGCCCATGCAGTACAGGTCAGGTGAACCAGGTGGATCTTTTTATCCCCTGCTATGTTGTACAGTTGTGATTCTCAAACAGTACGGAAGATTTGGCCGTGAATTTGGCCGCAGAGCACGTGTTCTCCTAAGGCAGCGGCAGGGACCGTTGCCCGGGAAGGGCTCCGGACTGGGGCGGCCGCCGGAGCTCAGCCCCAGGCGCGGGCAGCGGCGGTACCAACCCGCCCCGGGGGGCGCCCTCAGCCCTGGCATCGCCTACTGCTGCCATCAAAGCCCTCCATGTGCCGCAGATTTATTTTGAAAGTACGAAAACTCCATTACTAACTATTGGACTCGGCTGAGTGGAGCTGAACGGCTGCTTTGTCTGCAGTTTTTCACAGGAGCCCCCCAGATACGAAATTCCTGATCTCCAGCTGCCCATGGGGACGCTCCCAGCCAGAGGCTTTATTTCCTCATGGGCATCTCCAGCCCTTCCAGCCGCGGCAGCACGGGGATGCGTATGCTGCACGGGGGATTCCAGCTGTAAATTACTGCTTAGAGATTGCAAATAGAGATTTCTGTAAGGGTTCAGTGTTAAGGAAGTTCTTAAAATCCACATTGTTGCAAATATAGAAGACAAATATTTTAAATTCTTATCATTAGTTGGAAAACAAATTGATGCCATTTATGTTTTCTGGGTATGTAACAGATAGTGATATTATCTAATATTTTATATATAACACAACATGTGAATATATTTTATAGCCATCGTACCGGATTTTCCAATACCCTAATGATGGTCTTCTAATAGATTTGTCTTTGTAAAAAGTATTCTAACATCATTTACGAGTTACATGAAAAGTATATGTAAATGTATTACAAATTCGCCCATAAGCACCACGTGCTACAAAATTGAAAAAAAATAATTTGTTTATTATGAATTTTGCTGTTAACATCAGCTGTGGAATCTCAAAGAAGTTTATTTGAGTCTGACCTAGAATTTTTGAGTGGCCAATCTGTGTAACTGCCTAACACACCCGCTACGCCACCATTTTCTTAACCTGCCGAGTGTGCCCTCCCACGCTGCGTAGCTGAGGCACGCTCGCCACTGGAGTTACCCGTGCATTGAGCGTCTGTGTGCGCAGAGCCCTGCGGCGCGGCAGGTCTCTCCCAGGCTGGAGCCCAGCTGCGATGCAGCCCTCTGCCCGCAGCCAGTCGCTCGCACCCGGAGAAGGAAGGATGGTGAGGCACCTTCCAAACATCAGGAGCTGACTTTGCGGTGCCTTCAATGCCTAAACCACACATGAAGTGAAAGCCCTCAGCCAGTGTTTGGAGAAGCGAGGACTGCAGAGCTGTGGACATCGGCCGTGGGTGAGGGCGAGAAGACGGTACCCGGGGGAGGACCTGACGGTGCTTGGGTGTCTTGGTGTCCCCAGGACCATCGCCGGCCCCAGGGGTCGGGCTGGAGGCCAGCCCGTGCTCCCCAGGGAGCGCGCGCAGGAGGGGACCCCGGGGAGCAGCACAGCGGCTGGCGGTGCGGGTCCCCAACGCGCGCTCCCCCTCACCTCGGCGCCGCTGCACCCTCAGCACGTAAAGCGGGCGCCAGCCCCCGCACCAGCACCGCATGGGAAGGGGCAAAGTCTGCATTCCCCCAAAGGAAACATCCCCCACAGAGCGTGAGACCGGCAGTTAACGTAAACCAGGTTTCTGAAGGGCAAAACGCACAGCTTGCAGTGCAGAATCAGTCATTATTCTAAAAATGACGAGTGATTACTGTAGGTAAATTTAACGTGTTCTGGTGCGAGTATGAGAACCAAAGTCAGGCCGTCACGTGCTGGTTTTTTGGATGGTATAGGAGTCATCAAATAGTTTTAATTATGAATTTTCTCATTCTCTGTGGCACACTGCTTCAAAATCCAACATGAAGAGAAAATGCTATAGGCTTCTATGCATTTATATATGTGTGTGTGCGTAATATGAATAGTGTCCGGTTTGTTTCCAAAATATTTTATCACTTAAATGTAACAAATAAATAAGTTGTAATGGAAGGAAACAGCTTTTAAAACCCTGCTATTGAGCATCAAAGGATCGACAAAGCAGAAGCAGTTTATGGCGTGTCTGTGGGGGTTCCCATGGAAGAAAGAGCGGTAGCCCTAATTGTGCTGCCAGAGCCGCCGGCGCTGTGCTCCTGCACTGCGCGAGTGGGATGCTGGTGCCAGAAACCCAGCTTTGCCCGACGTCTGCGTCTGTTTATGGCGTAAAATTGTGAAGGGAAGTGAACTGAAATGGTTGAAAATGAGACGTACTGGCTGTTAGCCTCGTTAGCCGCAGTCTCAGCAGAGCTCCGTGATGGGCGGTGAAGGACGGAGGCTCCGCGCTCCCATGTAGGTCAGGGCTTGGCGCAGGCAGCTCGGCCGCCACCTCCGAAATCCCCAACCCGCGCGACGCGGCGCTGCTGCAGGCTCGCCCCAGTGCCGCCAACATGCTGAACGGCTTCGGGGGCCCCAGGGGCCCCGGAGCAGCGCTTCAGATTCCTGACCTATAAATATTTATGAAGTGAAATGCTTTTATGCTCATGAATGGTTCTCTTGCGTAGCATATGTTCACAGGGTTTATCAACACAAATGGATAGCGTTGGGTAGTTTTCCTTCAGTTGGCACATTTGACTATTTTAAGGGGGGAAAAAACAGAATTTTCCAAATTAGTATGGTCAGGAACAAAATACACCCGAGAGACTTTCCCTGGGATGTCCTGCAAAACAGTGCTCTTAATTCTTCAATGCCAAAATCAAAAATAAAAATTACGAGTTTAGTAATGAATGAAGTGGACAGTGAAAGACTGTTAATTGCTGAGATTCTGGAGCTGGGAGCTGCTGCGTGTGCCACAGAAGCCATGTGAATGCGGCCCGAGCACAGCCGGCCCTGCCGGCGGCGGCCGCTGCGGGGCCGGGGAGCCGAGGGCCGGGGCAGGCGCGGGCGGCGAGCGTCGCGCTCGCTCCTGCACCGCAGGAACGGGGCAGCGTCAGATGGAGCTTCCACCTAAAGGGGGGACGTGGAAGCTGACTGCGAGCGCGGGGTGCTCACGGGAGCTGCTGCGCTCACAGGCCAACGCTGTGGGCAAAGGCACCATGACGTTTCTATAGTCAAATTAGCTTTGCCCACAGCGCTTTATTAGTTTATTTTTTCAGCTTTAGGCAGGCTGATGCTCCTGTAGAAGCCTCTGAATTTTTGCAGAGGTTTATTTTCACCCAGCAGAGAATTAAACCAGGGAAATCGCATGAGTTGTCTACAGCCATTCATCTGGCTCACACAGGCAGCTATTAGCAAAAAAACACCCTAAAAAATAAGGTGTACTTTTTTCCGAGCTGTGGTTGCAGCCGTAATTTGTGTAAGTATTGAAAGATCTGTAACTATTATTAGACTGATTTTTATCTACTGTAAATCACCGTAACTTCATTGCAACTAGCAGAGAGTTTCCTCTTTCTCAGAGAAAAAAAAAGAAAAAAGCAAAAAGGAGAATAAAGAAGAGAGGTTGTCCCCTCTTCCCCACCAGGGAGCTGCCCCGTCGCCTGCCCTGACACAACACATTCACCGCTCTGTGGAACTTATTGAACTCAATGGCCACTTTTTTCCCCCCTCTTCGAAATGGTTAAATAAACCCCCTCAATATTTAATTCTGCTCATGATTTCTTATTTTCCTGTTCTCTGTGACCTCCTCGCTCCCAGGCAGTAGTCACCAATGGGTTATCTGCATTTATCAGAACAGGGGTTGAATATGCCATAAATTTCCTCACATTACTTTGTTCGTAGCGACCGGGCGTGTGGATCTAGTGGGAGAGGGAGGAGAGAGGAAGCCAAGCCTAACCCCTGTGTTCTTAACATGGAAATGAAATTCCACCTTTTTATTCTCAGCATGGACGGGAAGCAGGAAGACAGGAGAGAATTTGCCCTCACACACGATTGACAGAGCCCGTGGTTTCCCAGGCAGGGGTGGGACCCGGCCCCGGCGCCGGCAGTGACTGCGCGGCCGCGGTTCCTCGCAGCGTGTGGTGAGGGTCCGGGACCGGGGTTTATCCGCCCACCTACGTCTCGCAGAGGGCACCTGGGTTCCAGGCGTCTTAACATTTTGCAGACGAAAAAGACTCAGGCTCGCACCGCCGGGCTCTCCCTGGGGAGAGAGGGGTGATCCGCTCAGGAAACCCCTCCGGCACCTCTCGCCCTCCCTGCAGTGCCCAGCGTGCCCGAAGGCCGGCCGGCAATGCCACCGCACGGCACCGGGCTGGGACGAGCACCGGCGCGAGCCCGGGCTCACCAAAGGCGCTCAGCTGACGGGTGCTGGGGAGTGAAGCCACCGACTCAGGTTTGTTCCTCTAATTCCTGGCGATTCGGCCCTCAGCAGAACGCCTCCAGGCTAGCAATGACTACTGGAGTCCCCAAATTCACTGTGTCTTTGGCCTTGTCAGCGAGGCAGCCACCGAGGTTACCGGCTGTGACAGCGGGCACACCGCAAAGCACAGCGCCCGGTGACATTCACTGCACATCGTTAGGGTGCTCAACCAAATATTATTTCACGTTTTCAGCCAATTTAAACCTGCGCCCGTGTTGCGACTGATTATTAACTCTGCTTAACATAAGCAGGGTAAGGCATTGCCGAGTATCGCCCCGGCAAGCTGAACTGCCGCCTACGTGGTTTAGTCGCCCTTTTGTCATTCCCTGAACATCTCTCCTGTTTTCCGCAGCGGTTGTACGAGATGCGCGTCCAACGCCGGCGCTGTGGGCTGCTCTGGGCCATATGGTGGCTCGCGCTGCTGCCGCGGGGCCGTGCCGGCTGCCAGGGCAGACGGCCCATCTGCCGGGCGGCACTGGGGCGGCCTGGGCCGCCGCCGCCAGCCCCCCGCTTCCCACCGGGGCGCGCGGCAGGCGAGGGCGTGCGAAATGGGATTTACAGCTCGGGGTGGTGCGTTTAAACAAACTGCCGGCAAATCCCCTCAGTTCCCTTTAGAAATAGAGAACCATACGTACACATCTCCTTCCACTGGAGTCTGGGGAAGGGGCTCTGCGTAATGGTACCAACAGGCAAACGCAGGGAATCATTCCTATTCCATCTGAATTTTTATCCGTGATCTTTGATGAATTGCATTTCTGGACTGCTCTGTTGCAGTGAAGCTGCAGTTTTTCACAAGCGGTGAATGCTCAGGTGCACAGTTATTAGAGCTCCAGCCACTACCATTTCCGAAATGCTTCTTTTGTCCCATTTTTACAGCTTTCTGAAAAAATAATCTCTTTGGCGGCAGATTGCACGGTGAGAGAATGATAACTGCGTTCCTTTTAAAACGAGCACACATCAGCCCTGCAGACAGTGCCCCAGACAGCGCTTCGGTGACAGTTGAGATGGCAGCGCCGTGGTGTCCCGCGAGCGCCCAGCACCCCCTTCGCCTGCCCGGGAACTCCGTGGCCCCTCAGCCTGCGCCGCTGCCCCCCCGCTCCCCGCCGGGGCTGACCCAGGCATGCAGCAAAGCCGCACCGCTCCAACCCAGGGTCATTCGCTCTTGATTTCTCTGAGTCCTGCCTCTTTATAGGAATTGCTTATTAAACTCCTTGAGCTTTAATTTTCCGCGCGCGAGCGGCGGCGCCCCTGCGTGGGGCCGGGCCGCCTGCGGGGGGAGGGCGGGCAGAGCCCCCCAGCCTGCGGGGCCGCGGGGCGAAACCACCCCGCGCCGGGCAGAGCTCAGTGCCCCGCGAGGTCCGGGGAGTGGGGGTCCTCTTCCTTTGCAGCCGTCGGCCGAACGGTTCTGCTCTCCGCCTGTTTGCGCTGAAACTCCCCGCCCGTCCGGCGTTGCCCTCGTAGCCACGTGGGGGATAGAAACCGATAAAGAACGGGCCAAGAGCGGAGCAGACGAAGGGATGGACGCGCTCGAAGGCAGCCGCCCTCTCCCCCAAAGGGTGTCATGTCCTTTTGTGCCACCTCTCCTCACTTGAGGAGGTGGAATTTGGCTCCGTGGGTTATTAACTTGTCCTCTCCATGACACAGCTCCTTTCTCTGCCCGTTATACTGACGTAAAACTTAAGTAGGGACCAACTGCCTCTGGAGCAGCTCAGAGCGCTGCGCTGTCTCCCGGCGGCGCCCCGGGCACTGCCGTGGAACTCAGCATCGCCGCCCCGGCAACACCCGGGGACGTGTGTCCGCACAGGACGGCCACGGCATCCCGCGTCTGGAGGTGGAGGGGGGCATCGCTCCTGCTTGGCGGGCACGCGCTGCCGCACACGAGGCAGCTCTTACCAGCTCTTCACCAGCTCGCTCTCAGCTCAGGAATTTAGTTAGGTTTGTCTTAGCCTTCTTTTCCTTTAATTCCTGATAGGAGGATAATCTCTGCCCCTCCTCGTGAATAACAATTTCAAACAGATCATCTGGCCGCTGTTGACTGCAGCACAGAGGTGGCGGTGTCTCAGCACGCTGCAGGCGCTGCTCGCGCGCTCCCTCCCTCTCGGGGCCCCGACCCGCAGCGCTGCCCACCTCCCGGGAACGCAGCGCCACGCGTGGGATGCTCCCGAGGGGAGCGATGTGGGCGCTGGGGGAGGCCGCCGTCAGGAAAGGCGCCCTCAGAAGTTGCGTGAAGCCACACAGGGCAAATTTTAAACTCACCATTCATCGTTACGTTTTGTTATGTGTTACCGGAAAACTGTTAGGGGAGTATCGTTTAAGAAAAATGAACAATACAATGTATGGTACAGCATATAGAAAATAGTACATTTAACACTTAATACAGTATTTATTTTTTTTCATCAGAGAAAAAACAGCAATTGGGTAAGTCTACTCCAACTGTAGACTTAATTAACTCTTTAACCCGATCTAGCACAGCCCATGAAATGGAACTGTTGTAGTGCTTGGGTCTGTCGCGTGTTGGAGAGAGAATCCCACTTGTAGTTAATCCTTCGATTTATTTTGTTCTGTAGGTGCCTGCACCGCTTCCAAAACTTGCGTGGAGCTTATAATGCTATGAAGAAAATCCCTTCATACTGAAATTCTAAAAACTCTCCAGATACTTGTGGATCAATCGTCTGTTTTAAACCGGACGGCGTAAACAGCAAAGGGAGCTAAACCACAAAAATGTGAGAAAATGAATTGTTAAGAGAAGTGTTATATTTGTACTGAAATAATGTGATGTTTTAAGTCAAAGGTTATGGATTTTGCTATCAGCATATGGTTATATTACAAAAGTAATTTAACAAATTCCAACTCGACCAGATCCAAATACCAATATCGGGATTACGTTGATGAGCTACATGTTTACTTCTGCATTTCATGCTTAAAACGTTGTTAAATCCCAAGTGTCCATTTTGAGTTCTACTTAAATAATGTCTTAAAATATTTTATGTACCTGGAAGAACTGCAAGCAGTGGTTGAGGGGACTGGCAGCCCCAGGCGCTGCTGAGCTCGTGCTGGGACGTGCTTCGGTGGCGGCTCCCCGAGCGCCTTGCCCCAAAGGCCGCAGCGGCAGCCGCGCCGCCGCCGGAGCTGCCGGGGCTGAGCGTGCCGTACCCGCTGCGCTGCCGGGGACCGGCGACGATGGCAATGAGCACATTTGGAAGTGGCTCGGAGCCATTTCACCGCTGTCCACTCAGGCCACGCTTTTGCACGCTGGGTGGGTGTCTCTGGAGTTGCAGTTCCGTTTTCCCATTGATTAGACTCTTAGCCATGTTTTTTTAATTCGAAAGCTAACTGTACAGGACAGGTACATGTGTAAATAAGGGATTATGCTTATGTATATGTTAATATTTATATGTAAAAAGATATGTACATAGGAAAGAAAAAAATGGCTCAAAGAATGTTTTCAAAACTGTTTCTTTCTTACAAATGCACCGACAGGAAATTTGCATAAGTGTGCTCCTTCATGTCAACATAAGGGTTTTCGCTCAGTTATCAGTCACTTTGCGTTTGCTCCCGCTGGGGTTTTGTACGAAGGGTTTGTGCGATGAGTCCCTGCCCGTGGCGGGGAGCGCTCTGGAGCCGCTGCCACCCTTCATCCCCGAGATGAGCTGGGTCAGATCTCGTTTGCTGTCTTCTCCCCTCGGGGTCCTGCGCATCTTTGAAAAACACGGTCGCAAAGCCACAGGAGCGTGGGGGGGGCATTACCCCCATCTGGGTCTCTGTCATAAGGCGTTTTCCTGCAGCCCCTCCGTCCCTCGGTGCAGGTGTAAATCAGCAGAGGTGGGGTTTGCTGCCCGGGAGGGGAGGGCCCCCAGCCACGCTCGGGCTGGCAAGCGCTCCCGTTCTCACCTGTAAGCATCTTTTATAAATTCCCCAGCTGTCCTTCAATTATCGACAGGTCAGGGGCCCGCACAAACCAAGTGTCTCCCTAGTGCGTTACTGACGCACCACGACCGCTACGTTTTGCCGACAAGAATTTGAGCAGCGTGTGCAGCCGCGTTCGCTCGCACGCACAGTCTCCGAAGGAGCACCAACGCCGCTGGGACGCTCCCTGCCCGCGTGCCGCAGCCGCGGGGCTGCCGTACCGCAGCGGTGCCGGCTGGCTGCCACGTCCCTGGAGCAACACGTCTAAACTGAAATCCGCTGGAATTGCAGCTTACTTTGTCAACAACCGTGCGTTGTGTACTTCAGGCCTGTACTTCTTGTTCAAGCTGTTGGAGGACCGTGGCTATTATTCACAGTATTCTGCTCCAGTAATACCGGTAGCCTTCAGCGTATCCTTGAGTGCCTTACACAGCTTCTGAACAACGCTCCTGACCACGCAGAGAAAATGCACCTGGGAGTCCCTCGGGGGGACCGATGCCAACTCCCTTTGCATCCCGATGGGCAGCGGGCGTTAGCACAGAAAGGGATTTAGTTTAGACTCAGGAAATCGTATTGTGAATATGTGTATTAAACCCTGTACTTACGTAATGTACATTTTATAAAAAGGAACTATTGTAAAGTTATGCAAAACGTAAACCAGAGAAAATGTTTTGGTTTTTTTTTTCCCAACGGCCCGAGTGCCGTGACTTGTGTTCTCTGATATAATCCTAACAACCATATCCTGAATACGTAATGTTTGGTTCCGTGCTGAAACAGTAATTGACGGGCCTGAAACTGGGCTGCATTGATCAATTACAGAATTTTACACATATTTTTGTATCGTGATTCATATGATATATATCAAGAGACTTTCTATTCATTTGTAAAATACATAAATTATTGTAAACTTTTAATAAAAAGATCTGTTTTAAACCTTCAAATTAGACAAATTGTTTTGGATGTTTTCCCAGGTTGCAGAAGGCAGCCCGGCATTAGCTGCAGTCACTTTGGTCATTCTTTTTTTCATAACGCAGTTAATTTTTAAGCCGTTTATTTAAGTCCTCCCTGAAAATGCGATTAACTCGTGACTAAAAACCCTTCCGGCAAAGCCCCAGCGCGGCGGCGTACCCCCGCCGAGCGCGATGCGAACTTCGCTCCTTCTCTCACCGCTGCGCCGCCGGTGGGGTCGGGCCCGCGGGGCGCCCGCGGGGGTGAGTGGCGGCCGCGGGGTGACCGCGCCGCCGCCAGCGGGGCTCGGCCGTGGCGCCCCCAGGGGCGCGGGGCGCCCTCCCGCCCGCGCCGCCCCGCACGGGTGGGCGCTCCCGGCCGCGGCCGCGGGAGGGGCGGGCGGTGCCTGCGCTGCTCTTAACGCGGTTTGCGCGCTCGGCGGGGCCGCCCGGCGGCGGGAGCGGAGCGGGGCCATGGCGGGGCGGCGGGAGGCGGCGGCGGCGCTGCCCGCCTGTTTCGCGGGGCTGGGGGCGGGCAGCCCGCGGCCGCGGCAGAAGCGCGGCGGGATGTTCTGCAGCGTGGAGGACGCCTTCGACAACAAAACGCTGGACTTCGCCTCGCTGGGAGCGCCCGCCCGCGGCACCCCCGCCGGCCCCCGCCGCGCCCCCGGCCCCGCCGCCCCGGGAGAGCCGCCCGACGGCTGCCCGCAGGTAAGGCTGCCCGCCTCGGCCCCCGCCCGGCGCGGGGGCAGGCACGGAGGCGGGCGGGGGAGCCGCCGGCCCGGAGCTCTCAGCCCCCCCCGGGGGCGGCAGCGGTCCGGAGACCCCGCGGGGAGGGAGGGAGGGCGGGCGGGGGCCCCGTCCCGTCCCAGCGCCGCCGGCCGGGAAGGGCGCTGGGGGCCGGGAGGAGCCCGGCGGAGCGGCTGCCGGCAGGGGACGGCCCGGGGGGCGGCGAGCGGCCGCTTCTCCTTCGGGAGACACAACTTCCACCGGGCCCCGTCGGCGGCGGCAGTGGGAGCGGGCAGGGGCTGCAGCACCAGCCCGAGCGGCTGCGCTGCTCTCCGCGGCGGGGGCCGCTTTGTGTGCGGCGCCGGGAGCGCGGCCCCGGGCGGGCGGGGGGCGCGCACGCAGGCGGGGCGGTGCGCAGCCGGGCACGGCCACACGCTGGCAGGGGCGGGCGGAGCGCGGCGGGAAGATGTCGCAGCAGGGCAAGAAGAGCGTCCCCCGCATCACGGTGAGGGGCTCCCCGGCGCGGGGGCGCGGGGCGGGGGCACCCCCGGGGGCTGCGGGCGCGGTGCCGGGGCGGCGGTGGTGGAGCGGGGCGGCCCCCGCCGCCCGTGGGGCGGACACCCGCGCGGCGCTGCCGGGGCTTTGTCCGCCGCCGGGGGTCGGGAGCCCGGCGGGGAGCGCGGCCGTCCCTCGGGGCGGGGGGGGAGCAGCCCCGCCGCTGCCTTTGGCGGCCCGAGCCCGCGGCCCCGGCGCTTTGTCTGCGCGGGCGGGGGCGCCGCCGGGGTCCCGCCGACACGGCCCCCCCCGGCGCCGGGGGACAAAGGCCGGCGCGACCCCCGCCGCGGCTGCGGGCGGCCCCGCCGCCTCCCGAGCCTGCGGTTGGGCGCCGGGGCGGAAAGCGCGCTTTGGAACCGCTTTTTTTCTTTCGCGGAATGGGCTGGGGGGGGGGCGGCAGCGTCCGCCCGCGCCGCCCCCGCCCGGCGCCTGCTCCCCCCGGGCTCCGAGCGGCCGCGCTGCCCCCCGGGGCGGGGAGGGGATTCCCTTCCCGGTGCCGGCGCTTCTCCGCGGGAGGCGGGAAGAAGCTGGAGATAGCGGTGCTTTTTTTTTGTGTGTTTTCCCCTCGTTTTGCTGCCTCACGGCTGCGATGAAAACATCCCGGGGAGGAGCGGCGTTACTCTGCTGCGGGGGGACGGCCGCGCCTGCGGGGATGGGGGGGACGGGGTGGGATGGGGATGGGGATGGGGATGGGGTGAGGACTGGGATTGGGATGGGGATGGGATGAGGATAGGGATGGGGTGAGGACAAGGACTGGGATGAAGATTAGGGTGAGGATGGGGATGGAGTGAGGATGGGGATGGGATGAGGATGGGCCCCACGAGGGGAGGGGCTGTAGGGCTCTCCCATGGGACAGCCACCACAAAAGCATCTTTCGATCAATTTCATGGCACAAGGAAGAACAATAAAGATGCTTTAAAACCCTCAATACTTTTAAAAAAACAATGCATTCTTTAATAGTTTTTTGTTTATATGCCAGTGATGGTCTTTAAAACATGCTCCCACGATGTTTGCCAGGCTGTTTCGCATCAGCGCGCGTAGCTGTGTTGTAAGTCATCTCCTGCGCTGTGGTGCCACGTGCTCTTGCATCCCTCAGTTGCTTTTGTGTTAAGGCCATGCTCTTTGTGTTGCCCGTTTTAGCCTTGGTAATAATTTTTCTAGCAACACGGGAGAGCGGGAGAGGAATACTCTTAAATTAGGCTGCAGTTCCACATTAACATAAATGCCAATGCTTTCTCATTTGCCTGGTTAAAGAGTCTGCAAATCTGACAACTGTGCCAGTGTCTTGCTTTGAAGTGAGGAAAATCCTTAAGGCGTTATCTGCCTCTGAGAAGACTGTGAAAACTAACGAGTGTCAACAAATTAGCAGGTTAATGAGATGCACTTCAAAGTCTCCGTAACTGGAGCTGACGGAGGGAGCAGGTGCATGGCCGAGCTGCAGGATGTCATCCTGCAAACCCCTTAAAACTGCTGAGATCTCCGGCCGGTCCCCGAACCTGCTCTGGGGGGGCCCTTGGTGGGCCGTGGGGCGGTGCTGTGCCCGTGGGGAGCAGCGAAGGCGCGAGCGCACCCCTTCGACCGGCGCCGCGCGGAGCTCCGAAACGGGGGTGTTGTGGTGCCGGAGCTCGGCGGAGCTGCCCGGGCGGCCCTGGCTTGCGCCGCGCTTCGTCGGAGAGCTGCGTTCCTCTCAAGGACGATTGTGTATGGTTTCCTTTGCAGCATACAGCTGGGCTTTGGTGTTGAATAGTTTGGATATTAAACTAAACTTGTATGATTGAAGGGCAAAATATTAACTCCTAGACTTAATGAAAGCTCGTAATGAGTAAAGTAGCATCCAAATAAAATAATGTTTAAAAAGGGTATGTTTTTTTTCCCATTAGAGTGACCAGCTTCTAATCAAAGGAGGAAAAATTGTCAACGATGATCAGTCATTTTATGCAGACATTTATGTGGAAGATGGTGTAATAAAGTAAGTTAAAAATTTATGTTTGGTAATATAATTTCCAAGGATGATACAGCGCTGTGGAATTTGAACCAGTTCGCTTTCTGTCATTTTTCTCTTGGAAATATGTTTCATTTTTGAAAAACAAGGGCAGCTTTTTAGAACGGTGTCTAGAAGGAGCTGCCTTAGCGCACTTCTGTGGCTGGAAGGACATGCAGAGCGCTGCGAGCTCGCGCTCCTGTGTACGGAGTGCAGGAGGCGAGTGAGGAGCCGGGCTGAGCGCTGCACAGGCCCGCGAGTGGTGCCTGGAGTCCGGCTCTGAGACCGCAGCACCTCCGCTCTTCTGCGCGGGTCCCTCAGGCGATGGGTGGGCGCTGCGGGGCCGGCGCGGTGTGAGGGCGCCGGGGCAGTGCCCGTAGGTGCGAGCAGTGCTTA
Source organism: Pluvialis apricaria (assembly GCA_017639485.1). Taxonomy (NCBI): domain Eukaryota; kingdom Metazoa; phylum Chordata; class Aves; order Charadriiformes; family Charadriidae; genus Pluvialis; species Pluvialis apricaria. The sequence goes on from CM030013.1 coordinate 41,246,280, forward strand.
GAAGTTGTTTTTGCATCTTCACTCAAAAGTCATTGCCAATTAACAGGCGATCTTAATACCAATTTCAGACAAATTGGAGAAAATCTGATTGTGCCTGGTGGTGTAAAGACAATTGATGCCTACGGCCAGATGGTGATGCCAGGGGGGATAGACGTCCACACCAGACTGCAGATGCCCGTCATGGGCATGACCTCCGCCGATGGCTTCTACCAAGGCACGAAGGCAGCCCTGGCAGGAGGAACCACAATGATCAGTAAGATGGAGCAGCATTCAAACGGATTTCTAAAGTAGAACACAGTTTACCGAAACACCTTGGGCCTTTTAGCATTGCAGAGATTGTTTACCCTCGTAGCAGAGAAATGTATTTTTTTTTTTTTGCTGCAGAAATCAAAGCATGACAAAGCTAATTAAAATGCGCTATGTGCCTTTCAGAGCCTCCTTCCGTTGCTGCATACATATATTAAAAATACATCACTGCTCCTGCTTCACCTTGTAGGAGAATAAAATAGAAGAAAGCTGTAAACACCTTTTAATGTGTTTTTAACAGCTTTGCAACTGTGTTTTTATAAGAATTTTTCAGCTCTTGGTGAGCATGGGTTCAGTTTTTGTGTTACCGTGAAATAATTTTGATTTCTGTGTTGTTGTTCTGGTCCCGAGGCCGGTACGTGCGCGAAGGACCAGGCTCAGCCCGTGCTGGCGTAGCTCTGCCCGGGCTCGCAGGCGGTGCCGCGGGGAAGGGGAGGTGCGGCGCGGCGCGGCGGCCGCCGGGCGGTGGGTGCCTGCGCGCCCAGGGGAGTGTGCCACGGTGTGAAGGACCACAGCGCGGCGGCCTCTCGCGGGTGCTGTGCTGGGTAGGCAGTGTGGGGGAAAAAAAAAAAAAAGGCACAATAATCGCTGTAACTTCGTGTTTGTGCCATTTGTTTCACTTTATCTGGGAAATTTATTATCCTTCATCTTTAATCAATGCTGTAAAAATGAATCGGTATTAAAAGGTCTCCTTTGCACAGCAGTAGGGTCTTGCACAGGAGAGTGGGTGGCCGCTGCCCGCCCCGGGTGTTTCTCCCGCCCTTTCCCCGGCCCGACTGCTGATGCTGTGCAGTCTTTCCTCAGTTGACCACGTCTGCCCGGACGCGGGGACCGGCCTCCTGGCTGCCTACGAGCAGTGGCGCGGGAGCGCCGACAGCCAGGCCTGCTGCGACTACTCGCTGCACGTCGACGTCCCTCGCTGGCACGAGAGCCTGAAGGAGGAGCTGGAAGCCCTGGTGAAGGACAAGGGTGAGCAAAGGAAGAGCGGTATTCTGGCTGTAACCCCACAAAACCTGCCCACACCATAATTACTGCAGCACAGGCATGTACGCAAGTGGCCGTAGGCTAAGCCGTGACAGTCACTGCGGCTCTGCCATACTCCTCTCACCCAGTGGTAGAAAGCAGCGTGACAGTGGGGCGAGGGGGGATTGTGCCCCTCTGCTGCGCTCTGGGGAGCCCCCCCTGCAGCGCTGCCTCCAGCTCGGGGGGGCCCAACAGCAGAAGGACACGGAGCTGTTGGAGCGGGGCCAGAGGAGGGCCCGGAGATGCTGTGAGGGCTGAGCCCCTCTGCGGGGAGGACAGGCTGGGAGAGGGGGGGTTCAGCCTGGAGAGGAGAAGGCTCCGCGGAGACCGCAGAGCCCCTTCCAGTGCCTAAAGGGGCTCCAGGAGAGCTGGGGGGGACTCTGGGTCAGGGAGGGGAGCGGTGGGACGAGGGGGAACGGTTTTACACTGAATGATGGGAGATGTGGACTAGAAAGGAAGAAATGTTTCCCTCTGAGGGTGGTGAGCCCCTGGCGCAGGCTGCCCCGAGAAGCTGTGGCTGCCCCATCCCTGGAGGTGTCCAAGGCCGGGTTGGACGGGGCTGGGAGCACCCTGGGCTGGGGGGAGGTGTCCCTGCCCAGGGCAGGGGGGGTTGGAATGAGATGGTCTTTAAGGTCCCTTCCAACCCAAACCATTCTGTGATTCTGTGATAAACGGGGTGCATGCAGGGGACTGTGCTCCTTCGCTGTTGAGTTGTGAACTACCATCCTTTGCCAGGAGGAAGTTGGGGAGAGGGGTGTTGACACCGGATTCATACCATAACATCCCATTCATGTGCTCCCGCCTTTGGGCAATGTACAGTCTGGTCATAAAAATCAATTTTGGAAACTAAAGGAATGGTGTCAGGCACCCTGAGTCAGGCTGCCTGATGTACAGAGAAGTGTTTAAATAAAAATGTCCAAGACAGGGCTTATAGAGTGAAACCAGGCTTTAGGCTTTCTGTAGAGATTTCATTCGTGCCTATAATTCCTGCACACGCTGAAGTGTCTGCTGGACGCGGCTTACTGGAAACCAGGCCACGCGGCAGGAATTCATGCATTTCATTAGTTCTTATTTCCATGTTTGGAACTACATTTTGCTTTCAGATATGCTAATGTAGAGCTAAATGACTTCAGTGTAATTTGCAGTCTTGCAAGCAAAGGCTTAATTGGTCAATTACCATAGAAATTTGCAGTGAATTTCCCATTAAAATGCAGAGTGGCTGAAGTAATGTAGCTATTCCAGGCTTATACCGGATATTTTTCATATGCACGTTCCCATGAAATACAGTTTGTTTGTAATTTGGTCGCAGTTTGGGATTAGTTGTTGCCTCTATCCGTATGAAATACAGTAGCAATTCTCCGGCTTTGGCTCGGTGCTTCATGAATCATGTTTTATCTTAGAAATGAATGAGGACTGTGCAGTGCTGGACGCAAAGTACTGCGCATCTATTGCTCTCGGTTAATAACAGCACACTAAATAATAGTGCTCTAATATTAAAGAATCTCATCTTTTGCTGTAATTTGTAGTCTTAGCACTAATACATTAATTTAAACACAGTTATCAGAAAGAATTTGGGGATAAACCATAAACTGAAACCACCTCTGGGGGGAGAACTCAGCCTGGAGCAATGCATTTGATTCTGTGAATTTGCAGCACGTTACAGAGTGCCTGAATCAGAAATGGACCATGGGTTGGGTTTCTTCGTTCCCGTGCATCCAGAGATAGGGGTGAATTGTCGTTCATGGCTCCCAGGCTTTGGGGTTCAGTTCTTGTGGGGACAGTCCCCATTTCATGCCTTAGATTGCTTTGCTTTCCATCTAACTCTGGCCTGCACGAGCCCCCCGCTTCGAACACCCCCAGCTCTGCCCGTACCGGCGCGCTGAGTTCTCACCCGGGACAATAAAACACACTCCATTTTCTTTTCTCCAGGTGTGAACTCCTTCCTGGTGTTTATGGCTTACAAGGACAAACTTCAGTGCACCGATGCCCAGGTAATGCCGCCAGCGCCCAGCGAGCGTCCCGGCCCCCGCTGTGCGCGCGAGCTGCGGTTTATCTGATGTTGGGCCCCCCTCTGTCTCTTGGCAGATGTATGAAATATTCTGCATTATCCGAGACCTGGGGGCCATTGCCCAAGTGCACGCAGAAAACGGAGACATCATCGATGAGGTACAGTGTTTATATTCATTTAAACCAAAGGTTGACCAGAATATTCTGATTTAGGGCAAAGTGCTGCCGTTAATAGATGGGCTGTTGTGTCTGGTGGAAAGTGGAGCAGTGCCAGCACGCTTGCAGCCTTCGGTTGGTGCCGCAAATCCCCTGAATTCTCCAAATTCACTCCAAATTCTCCAGCCGCGAGCAGGAGGGGCAGGCTGGGGGGGCGCTGGGGGGGACGGCGAGCACTTCGCAGCGCCTGCTGCCCGTGGGGCACCACCCCGCTGGCTCGCGCCTCTCCAGCGACAGCCGAGCCGAGCACAGAGCGGCCGCGGTCGGCACGCGCGCGGGGGCACCGGGCCTGGCAGCGCCAGCCGGCGTCCCTGCCTCCTGCCCCCGCGCCGGCGCGGACCTGCGCCCCGCGGGGAGCTCATCCCCGGCCTTGGAGGGAAAGGGCTGAGAGGAGCCCCTGTGGTGGCAGCGTCCGCAGGCAGGGGAACCTGCAGGAGGATGGGGGGGGCTCCTGCCGAAATCGGCAGCATCCTCCCGATGCCCCGCACGCTTCTGGGGTCCGTCACAGAAATCTGTACAAGGACTGCTCAGTGGTTCCAACAAGCGCATTTTGGGGCTTCTTAAAGGATGACCGACTGCCTTAAGCGATCCTTTATCACTATCTGTCTTGTTTAGAACTCTGAGTACTTGAGAAACAGAGAGGTGTGCGTCTTTTGAAATAACTTACATTACATTTGACAATATTTATTTCCCAAAAGGGCATTCGGGAACTTCCTTGGTATTGCAGACTTTGCTTGTGTTCATTATTTTTTACCTTCAGAAAAGAGAATCTTAGATACGTACTGCAATAGGATGACACAAGGTAGAATTAGACTTGCCGTTCCGTTCAGCTTATGGTCACACGAGTGTTCAGTCTGGTGCGGGAGAAGAGTTTAAAATGAAAGCAGGAGCCCAATCCTTCAAATGGGCTTACTGGGACAAACAGGATAAAGGTTAATTCCCACCTCCCCAGGATTTTATCTGAGAAACCTGTTCTCCAGCTGGCTGTGAAACACAACGTGATCCCAAGCAGTTCAATATCTTCAGAAGTATTTCTTTAAGCTGCCAGCGTGATGACACTCCAGCCCTGGGGACAGACGTGGGGGATATCTGCAGCAGGAATACAGGGGATGGAGAAATAGCCGTCCTCTGGGAGCAGGATTCTTTAAAGCCTGTGCGATCTGGTCCGTAGTGATGATCAATGTCCTCGCACCTAATGCCGGCTGAGTGGGAGCATTGCAGGACACAAACCGGGACAGAAGGGAAACCGGAGGAGATGTGTGCCAGACATCTGCTTTCAAAGGCACGGCGAGTGGCCCGGCTGCGAGCCAGAGTCTATTCCAGCAGCCGCCTCCCGCTGCGGCACAGCGCGGTGCGCCGGGACGGGGATGACGCCTGGCCGTGGCTGTGTCGCTTACCGGGTGACACTCTGGAGGAGTGGCACTTACTGTGCCCACTGCCGGGCTCGCCCGCCTTGCGCCCGTCTCCGCTTCCTCCGGGGGCTTCGGGCAGCTGTGGGCGGCCTCCGGCCCGGGGGAGTCCCCTCTGCCCTCCCGGTAGCCACGGCCCTGCGTGGTGTGTAGCTCAGGCTGCCGGTGAGCCAGGACGAGTGTGGGATCCCACATCCTCCAGAGGCGTAGCTGGGTTTGAAGAGTGGGGAAGGTCCAAAAGTCTCGCTGGGACACAGCAGTGCCCAGTCCAGAAGTGTTTCCTCAGCACGAGGTGGGTCTGCTTGGAAGTAGCTGCAGTGGTGTGTGGAGTGTTACAGGTACAAGTGGTGTTGCCTGTGGGTAGTCATGGATTTCCGTCATCCTTCAGGTCCTTCTGAAAAGGCGTTTTGTTCCCTGCATAGCTTTGGACAGGCTGTTCATATCACTGACTGCTCTTCCTTCATCTTTGTCTGCCTAGGAGCAGAAGAGGCTTCTGGAACTCGGGATTAGCGGGCCGGAAGGGCACGTCCTCAGCCGCCCCGAGGAGGTAGGGTCTCCAGCCCTTGGGCAGAGCTGCGCGGGGGTTCGGAACCGCGGCTGGAGCGGAGGCGCCCTGAGACGGTTTCTGCCTGTGTTCTGGTGTCCGCAGGTGGAAGCGGAGGCGGTGTACCGTGCCATTACCATCGCGAAACAAGCCAACTGCCCCTTGTACGTCACCAAAATAATGAGCAGAGGAGCAGCAGACGTGTTAGCTCAAGCAAAGAGGAAAGGTAAAGCGCTGTTTTGTATTTGCATGCTAATTGAGCGTGTTTAAACACATCCAAGAATATCATGCTAGCTGCAAAGTTTAAGACCTCATTATCACCCAAGTTCTCTCACATTTTAAGGGTGCTAAAACTCAGTGTTGGCTTTTCTTCGCAGAGTGTGCCAGAGCTAATTGCTCTGAGCTGGAAAGATTTGAGGAGATGTGCGTGAAACTTTGACACCTGAATCTCGGTAGACGCAGCTGAAAAAAGGGAAATAATTCACTTGCTGTCATTTGTCGTGAACTAGATGAAAAATGGATGTGGAGCAAAATCCGACTTCACACTGGGGGTGGAGTGGGAAGAGCTGGAAGCAATCCTGCAGGGCGCAGGGCAGAGGGCCGTGCCCAGGGAGGGGGGTCCGCAGCCGCCTCTGCCCCCAGCCGGGTCACTCTGCCAGAGGGACACTGGTTTGAGTCAGAGGAAGGTGCGATGGTTTGTAGATACAGATGTATGTTTGGTCTAAGGAGAAAACAGATGGATTCAAAACTTGGTTTGACAGCATTTCCCAGTTGTGTGAGATAATCTGAGGGATTAATGTGAATTTAAAAAGCTGAAGTAGTGAGCACACCGAAGAGAAGTGAAACTGCCCTGTACCGTTAACTGCAGTACTTGTCCGTGCGGTGGGAAGAGGCTGCCGGACGCCCGGCACCTTTACCCTCATCCATTCGTTGCTCCGCAGGCACGGTTGTGTATGGCGAGCCCATCACCGCCAGCCTGGGCGCCGACGGCTCGCACTACTGGAGTAAAAACTGGGCCAAAGCTGCCGCCTTCGTCACATCCCCCCCCATCAGCCCGGACCCCACCACGCCGGATCATCTCACCTCCCTCTTGTCCTGGTGAGTTCCGTGTCAGCGCGGATGCCTGAGCGCATCCTCTCTTGCGTTGGCGTCCCGCCTGCGTTCGTTCGAGCGCCATTCCCAGTAGGGGCATCACCCGCAGAGCGGGGTTTGCCGGGGGGTCGCAGCGTCTGCCCTCCCTGGCATGGCCCCCCAGCTTTTGCCGGTGGGTGACAGCCTCCGCCTTCCCGGGGGCACCCCCAGCCTGCCCCCGTCCCTGGCACTGTGGGGTGCAGCAGCGCGGCAGAGGCTTGCACGCAGTTCAGCTTTCCCCTTGATACTATGATCGGGGTGGGAAAAGTAATCTATGAGTTGGCACCCTTTTCCGTACCAAAAGAATAAATCGTCGGGTTTTTGAGCAGGGAGCTGGGTGACTCTTTCAAAAAGAGTCTGAACTGCTTTGATGAAGCCAGGTGATAGTTACCAGGTTTTTCCTGTGGAAATCAGGCTCGCGCTGCCCGGTTCCCCCTTCAGAACCAGAGCGGGGATGGCGCAGCGTCCCGCGGGATGGCCGGGACACCCCAGCGCCGGAGGGACAGTGACCGCTGCCGCTGCCCCTCGCTGGGTCTCGGGGAGAGCCTCCGGCCCTGCTTTACCACAGCAGCAAAAGAAGGGTTTTATCAGAAGCGACGCTGGGCATTTGCAAAATTTTAAAATGTGTGAAACGTAAGCTTTTAGGGCACATCACGGTGCGGAGTTGTTTCCGTGTGCTGAGTTATGCAGCAAAGTCCCAGGGACCGGCAGGAGCATCCCTGCGGCTGTGCAGGCACCAGGCGGGTGCTGGCAGCCCCGCAGGCAAACGGGCAGGGACATACAAACGGACAGGGACATACAAATGGGCAGGGAAATAAATACAAACGGGCAGGGACATACAAGCACCTGCCTGCCGGGGCTGTGTGCAGGGATGCAGCCGCCAAGCTGTTAATCACAGCTGGAGCTTGGCTGTGTGTCAGGATTTCACGTTTCACAGCAAACACGGCACCAAGTTTGTCACCGCCGCCTTGCCGAAAGCAATCCGTAGACGTGGGGATTGGCTGCCAGCGGAGGGTTGGCACTCAGGTCCTGCAGCTCGGCCCTCGCATCTTCTCCGTTCGTAGGCGCGCAGCGGCACCGCTCAGGAAAGCTCTCCGCATTAAACGCAGCCTGGTGTGGGTGGAGTTAGAAAGGTCAGGTCTGGAAGTAATGGCTGAAGAATTTTTGAAATGGGATGAAGAGATGCTTATGGATCCAGATAGATAACTGTAAAAAAAATTGCATTCAATATATATTTTAAAGAAGAAATAATCATTTCTTATAATTCCTTGAAATGTGATTTTTTTCCTGGCAGGATAAGCAGTTGTTAAGAAGAGAAAAGTGTTTCCTGTTGTTAGTATACCTTACATAGTATGTAAAGATATTTGAATACGTTTGGTATTTTCTTAGAAGAGGTAATAAAACACAAGCGTGGTTCAATCTAGCACAGTTTTGACTTAAATCTGGAGGCACGCTCCCAGGCTCCTCGAGCTACCCATGCTCAGGCCTCTTCTCCCCCTGCCTGCCAGCGTGGATCCCGTGCCTCCCATGGTGCTGTATGATAGTACGTAACATTTGGGTTTGTCTGGGGTCTTGCCTTAGTTAAGCGTATCTTTGCTTTAAAAGAACCTTGCCTGGAGAGCCATTTCCTAAAATAATCTGAGGTTCACAGGGAGTGTACAAAGATCAAAATATTGGTTTAAATAGTAAAAATAATGCCAAATTTAGGGGAGAATATAACTAGTGGTTATGAGGCTGCTGTTTACATCTCTCAGATGATTCTGGTGCTTAATTCCTGTATAAGTTGGTAGAGTGAGATATCTCTTTGTACCTGTAAAAATCGCCTTTTAACTCGACTTCCCTTGGCATTTACGGACCGTAAGTCGTCTGCCTTTACAATCTTTGTTGGTGAAACCAATCTGTACCGAACAGGCCGAGCACGAAGTCCGCAAGCCATTAGTGTCCCAGGCAGTCTTCTGGGTGCGAGGGGAGCGGTGTCACTGGGCAGGGAGGTGGTGGTAGTGCCGGGAAGGCTGCTTGCGCCGTCACGTGCCTCCTCTGACCTCCTCTGCTGTGCTTTGCCTAGCGGGGACCTGCAGGTCACGGGCAGCGCTCACTGCACCTTCACCACCGCGCAGAAGGCAGTGGGGAAGGACAACTTCACCCTCATCCCCGAGGGAACCAACGGCATCGAGGAGCGGATGTCGATAATTTGGGAGAAGTGCGTGGTAGGTACTGAAGTAACGCTGGTTCCTTGCGAGGCCGTGGATGCAAGTGTGTGTGAGCGGTGCTGGTGCTAGGTGATGTCAGCGTCCTCGTTAATTCAAACGAGCCAGGAGGTGTGACATTGTCTAGACTGCTGCTTCAGAGGAGCCTGCTAATGAGAGAAAGTGTGACACTCGAATGCCTTTAAAGTGTCTTCAAAGGCTGTGGTACGGGGATCACCCGCCCCGCTCTCACTCGCAGTCACAAGAGAAAGTCTCTCCGACACATTTTCCTGAGGGTGAGACGCGATGTTCCTCTTCCCTGGCGCTTGCAGGGGGCCTGGGGAGGCGGATGGGGACCGGGCGTCTCTCCCTTGGTGGCCATGGCCGCGGCCGTGCCTGCCTGCTCGCCCCGGGCCCCACCGGTGGCGATGGGTTCCTCCGTGTCTGTGGGGCAGTGGAGCTCTGCTGCCGAGGGAGGGCTGTGGGACTGGCCGGTGGGACCGCGTCCCATGTCCCTGCGCAGCGGAGCACCCTGCCCTCCCCAGGAGCGTCCCCGCGGGGCTCTAGGCTGCATCCCACGGAGCAGACATCTCTCTGTGGGCTTCAGGAGCTTGGCTTCAGGCTGCCCTGAAGGCTCTGTCTTCGGTAGGCTTTGTTCAAAGATAAATAGAATTTATCCTAAGATAATAAGTAAAGATGATAAATAGCAGTATTTAGGTTCACTTCCAGTCTTTCTTCATTGAAATATCCTTAACCGTCTCCAGTGGACGTGAGATGTCTGTGCAGGGCGTTGGAGCCAACCAGTGAAGGTCTTATATTTCAGAGACCTTAAATTTCACAGAGTCCAGGGAAAAGAAAAACCTCTATTGCATTATTTAGCCCTCAGGGACAAGGCACAGCCCCCACCTCTCCCTTTCCCCCATAACTGCAGCCCTGTCGCAGTGTGGGTCCTCACGCGGGGTCCGGCCACAGGGGCAGGGCTGCTGCCCGCTGCTGGGAGCAGGACGCGTCTCCGGCGATGGTCCCTCTTCCCTTCTCTTTCCCAGGTCCCCGGGAAGATGGACGAGAACGATTTTGTAGCAGTGACCAGTACCAATGCTGCCAAGATCTTCAACTGCTACCCCAGGAAGGGGCGCATCGCCGTGGGCGCTGACGCAGACTTAGTTTTGTGGAACCCCAAGGCTACCAAAATCATCTCAGCAAAAACCCACAATCTGGTAAAATAGTTTTTAATTATTTCTGTGAGGTGGTGTTGCAGTCAGAAGAGAGCAGTAAAGCAGTACATTTCATCAGATCAAGCAAGGGAGGAGCTGTTGATGTGGATAGAGTGATTTTCCTTTGTAAAATACAAGCAAATGAAAATATCCTTTGGCTCCTGTAAAGCTGGAGAATTGGGAAGGGGTCGGATTGTCACTGAGTGACAGGGCGGCTGCTCTGAGGCAGTCTGCCTCTGGTACACTAATTTTACCATCGATGTACTGGCTGTAGGCTAGAGAAATGTAAGCGCTGAACTTGGTTTAAGTATTTAAGTACTAAGTATTAAACTATGGTATTAAATTATAGTTTAAGACATCAGCATCCCTCCCGAAGAGCCAGACCCGTTCCTGCCTGTGCTCCTGTCCTCCGCAGGTGCTGCCTGGCCATAGGTGTGACCCATTCCGGGCGATGCGGGCACACCTCAGTGGCAGTTTAGCTGTGGGTTTCCAGGCCACGGACATCCCCAGACTGATTTCCGACAGGGGCCTCGGGCAGAAAGCCGCGGTTGAAAGAGAGAGGGGGTGAGGTGGTGTGAGTAATGTTGGCGACAGAGCTGATGATGGAAGTTAATGTAGAAATAGTTTGACCCATGTGGGTCATCTTCACCAAAATATGTTTTTAGTGAAGAAAATTATCATTATGATTGAAATATTCAGGTATTTTCTTTAAAAAAGAGGAACAGGTTATTTTTTGGCCCAGAAAATTCACTTTCACTTTTTTATAATGCTGCATTTTTTCACAGTGAAGTTTATTTTTTTTGATAGTTTGTTAATGATGGCAATGGGAGCATTGGAAGAAAGCACAATTTTGCATTTCCCGCAAAACAGACCCGACTTTCCACACCTGCTCTGGTAGAAGACTTGCAGTGACTTGGGAGAATTGAGAAGAACTTCTGTCCCCAGATGGAGAACTTCAGCAGAGCTCTACTGGGGCTTAGAGAGAATTAATTTTTTTGCGTACAGTAAAAGTCTCGTTTGCTCCAGGAGTGCTGCATGTCTTTGGGGCAAGTACTGAGTGTTTTGCGGATTTAGTTTCTCCATACCAGTTTGCTTTAGTTCATGCAATTAGGAGAACCTCTTTATTTGAAATGTGAAGGGTTCGTTAAGTACAGCGGATGGTGCAGGAGGAGCAGTGTACACAAGTGGGGTTGTGTGTGTAGTTGGCCAGGCCATCGCCTGCTTTTCCTCAGTCTTAGCCATACCAAGTGTTTTGCTTTGTTCCTTCCAGAACGTGGAGTACAACATATTTGAAGGCACTGAGTGCCACGGGGTTCCTACCGTGGTCATAAGTCAAGGAAGAGTTGTCCTTGAAGATGGAAACCTGCTTGTCACCCAGGGGTCAGGGCGCTTCATTCCTAGAAAGACATTCCCTGATTTTGTTTATAAAAGGATAAAGGCAAGAAACAGGGTAAGGAGAATTTTATTTGTGATAACCCCACATTTTTGTTGCAATCTCTCTGCCTTATTGTATTGCAGTCGCTGTTATAGTAAGCTTCCTGATGGAATAGGCAACAGAAACAAGAATATTATTAATATTATTGCTTCGTAGGCCTTGGAAGTTTGTAACGTTGTCATGTAACTGCTTTGGTGTGTGGCTTGGCACATTAATCAATAACTAATAATACTAGTATTATTAGTATTATTTGCTTATTATAAAGTTATAAAGCAAACATATGACTTCTAGCAAATCTGGTTTTGCTTGTTTTGCATTGGGGGAAAAGGGAGGAATTCCTCTCCTGCCTATATTAGAAAAATTTGTTATTGTATTCCCAGATGCTGTGCATCTCTCAAAGACTAATGCATGTAGCGTTCGGTAGTCACTGGAAATACAGTAAGATCCAATAAATCCCTCAGTGTGCTAGCACAGCTTTTTAAGGAGATATGAAGACGTGCAAATGTATAAACAGCTTCTTAACAGCTGTGGCCTCCACCCCTTTGCCATGTGTTATTGTAGACATTGTCATTACGCATTGTAGGTGAAGGTAGAGCGGATATTGTTAATCCCAAATTATTCACAGAGGCATCAGCAGCGCTGGCAGCTGCGGCAGGAACCCCCTGCCCCTGGGGGGTCTCCTGGGGTGTCTCTGGATTCAGGGAGGAATGGGGATGGGACCCTGCCAGGTCCCCACAGGATGGGGATGGGGATGGACGGGACCCTGCCAGGTCCCTGTGGGATGCCGGGTCTCCCCCGCAGCGCTGCCCGGTGGTGGGCAGCCATCTCCGCTCAATCTGGCGGCGCTGGCGGTGGCCTCCTCGGTTTCCCTGGCCCATCCCACATCCCTCTTCCCGCACAGACAGGCGGTGGGCGGGCTGGCCGGTCCCACCGCCTGGGGCAGACGGTCCCCAGGCTCCTTGTGCGCGGTCAAGCTGCCACTCTGTCTGGTGGAAGCGCTCCGTGCCATAGCTGTTATCGTAAAGGCTGGGGTTTGGAAGCACCAACCTGGACGCCCAGTGAGCTGAAGTCCCCGCTCTGGCGGGATGGTACCCGGGTGTCAGCCCGGGCGGTGCGGGGTGGGTTTGTTCGGTTAATGCGTTCAGGCAGGCGTGTTCGGCGCTTTGCAAACCACCCGGAGGCCTGCTCGTGCCGGCTCTCCATCCCCGATTTAACCAGCGCTTCTGACAAAAGCTACGGCTAAAAGGAGCGCTGGAAAACACTGAGCAGGGTATTTTCTTTACAAGATAATTCAGCATGATGAAGACAGAGGTCATGTAAGAGCAACATTTCTACAGAAAATGCTATATACGTCTTGATAACCCATCAGTCCGTGCCTTTTTAATTTGAAACCCAGCACTTTTCATCTTCCAAACAAGTCCCTTCTGACCCTGTGGTTGTCAAAGGGCTGTCACTGCTCCGCCGGGGAGGAGACACAGCCTTAAGCAAATCCGTGATGGACCGCTGGTAATGAAGTCAGTAGGGCTTCGGCTCCCCTGGCAGCCGCGAGTGCCCAGGGCTGAGCCCGTCGTCCCTGCGGGAGGACGTGACGGCCACAGCGGGTGACACCAGCTGGGGCACGCGCCCCTGGGATGTTGGCGCGGGGAGCGGGGACCCTCGCGCGGCGGGGACATCCTGGCCGCCTCTCAGAGCCCCTTTTCCCAGGGGACAGGACCTCGGCCCGCGGGGTCCGGGCAGCATCCTCCGCCTGGCACTGAGGGGGGCAGAGCTGCCGGCTGCCCCGTCCTGCCCGGGGGCGTCTGGGCTGGTCTCGCAGCGGGTGCAGCCTCCCCAAAACCCCTCAGTAAGGGGCTGGGCACAGACACAAGGTCATTACCTGTAGGTTGGGTCTGGTTCTTGTTCACCTGAGGTTAAACACGTGCCTTACACCTCTGCTTACTCCCCACCTTGTAGCTGGCAGAAGTCCACGGCGTCCCCAGAGGGCTGTACGACGGACCGGTCCACGATGTCCTGGCGAGCGCCAAAGCCGTGGCGCCCACCCCGGCGTCCAGGATCGCACCCTGTGCCGGCAAAGCCCAGGCTCCTCCCGTGCGCAACCTCCATCAGTCGGGGTTCAGCTTGTCTGGTAGGGCGGGGGGCCCCGAAGGCCGGGGCGCTGCAGGCGGCGGGGGGATCGCAAAGTCCCGGGCTAGTGGGAGCGGCAGGGCCAAGCTGCGGGACAGAGACTCAATTTGTGTTCAGTAAAAAGCAAGCCTTGCTGTTGCAGCAGCCTAGGGACCAACTGCAGCGCAGGAATCTCCAGGATGTGTTACAGCACCGATGTGAATGCACGGAGGAACGTATCTCACAAAGGGGGGGGGGCTGCGAGCACGGGCCCCGCAGGGTGGGGAGGCTGCAGCCACGGGAGCGGGAGGATGGGGCTGAAGGGGACGGTGTCACCGCGGCCCTGCCCGGGTCAGTGGGGACACTGCTGAGGCTGTCAGGGGGTTGGGACTTCAGCCCGGGCTGCGTCCCCCACAAGCCGGGGGTTAGAAGTGGTTGGGTTTGTAGAGATCAGCCAAATAACTCCGCGTTGAGGAACCAGACAGATCATTCCTTTGGTCTTTCTGTCTACTCAGGCAGCGATTCAGCATTGCTCAGCTCAGCGTCCTGCAGAAATCTGCCCGGCAGCTTTAGGGACCTTGGAAGGCCAATGCTCTGTCCTAAAATGACTTTTGAAATGTTGTTTTCTCACCTGGTTGACATATGCGCCCTTTTGGTACTGAAAAGGGGCCTACAGGAGCGATGGGGACAGGCTTTTTAGCGGGGCCTGTTGCGATAGGACAAGGGCTGATGGCTTTAAACCAAGAGGGGAGATTCAGACTAGATCAAAGGAAGAAATGTTTTACACTGAGGGCAGTGAGCCCCTGGCGCAGGCTGCCCCGAGAAGCTGTGGCAGCCCCATCCCTGGAGGTGTCCAAGGCCGGGTTGGACGGGGCTTGGACACCTCCCACCAGCCCAGGGTGCTCCAAGCCCCGTCCAACCTGGCCTTAAAGGTCCCCCTTTTCATTATATAGAAACGGTTTATTTACAGAAAAGATACCTGTGTTTTCCAGAAAGAAGCAATAAAAAGTAAGGTCATTCAGGCAAACATAGTCCAGTTTGGAATGGCTTTGATACTATAGCATCCAGAATGATATATAATGAAAGCGTTAGTATTTCCCACAAAGGGAACGTTTCGTGATTTGTGCGTTGAAAGCAGCGGGACTCCCACACCGCGCCGACAGCACACCCCATGCCTTTCCTCTTCCCCAGGGTCGCAGGCAGACGACCACATTGCCAGACGCACGGCTCAGAAGATCATCGCCCCGCCGGGTGGCCGGTCCAACATCACCTCGCTGTCCTGATGGGGCAGCGGGGGGCTGCGCTCTCCCCCTGCACCGCTGGCATGGCTGACCTCGCCGCCACCGCCGCCGGCACGTGCTCGGGTCCTGCCGGGGCCAGCTGGGATGGGGATGGTGGGTCACCCTCAAGCTCAGGATGAACACGGAGCGTTCATCAGCTGCCCCAGCCCCTTCTCGTAGGTAGAAAATAGAGTAACACCCCCCCCCCCCGAGAGGTAGCGGTCCCATCTCGATTTCTCCCAGTCCGTGTTTCCTCGCCGGCTCCTCGGCACGCCCTTACCTTGTGCATGCGGGCGCCTGGGCCTGCCCTTGGCAGCGCGCTCGGCCGTGCTGCCGGCCGGCCTGTGGCCAGGACAAAACCGAAGGTGTGTTTTGGCTGGAACGCGCGCCTTTCTAGTAGCATCCACTGCCCTTTCTAGTCAGAGGCCTTTTAACCGATAAGCACGTCCGACTCTATGTTTTAATACAGTTACAGCCCGTGTTTGCAGCGCCCCGCAGCAGATCTCTATGCCGTCCCGCCGTGCCGGCCTGGCCGTGCTCCCGGAGTCACCGTCGCTGCGGCTGCGCGGGACGGCAGCGTGGCCGTCGGTCCCTGCGGTGGTCACAGCGTCCGGGGGCAGGATGGGTGCTGGGGCCGTGGCGGAGGCGCCAGTGGGCTGCAGTCTTTCTGTTAGCCTTGGTTTTTAAAGATTATTTATACAGTTTTTCAAGAACCAAATGTAAGTCTGATAACCAATAACAAGGCTCATTTCAAGGCCAGTTGCATATGACAAACTCTTTTATAAAGGATATTAGAGCCCGTTTATTATATTTAAAGGTATGTACAGTAAAGGTGAACCTCTATGCCACAAAACTATGCATGTACCTCTAAGAGAGTGGCTCACCGTTTGTTCTCTGTTCCTTGCTTTGAATAAAGTTTGTTGGAAATCATAAAATGGTAGAAGTGGCTGATCCATCCGAGTCGATTTTTGTGTTTTCTTCCTTTGGGTTTTTATGTGTGAAGGATTGTAACATCCGTTCACGACGTGCAGGTCACTGTACTCCCCTTTGAAGTGAAAAGCAGCTTATTGTTAGCTGTGTAGGAATAACGGAGAATCCCACCCTTCTGCTTGGACCTGGCACGCCTGCCAAGAGCTGCTCGATCAGACTCGGTGTCACACAGCCGCCCTGCTCGCCAAAAGCCCTTGGTTTGCAAATAAAGCTGAGATACCATGAGGGTGGTCTGGTTTTCCCCACTTGGTCAACAGTGCTTCTGCTGCCCCTGAGAGGCAGCTGCAGTAGGAGATGCTGTAATGTGTCCGTGAGCGGCAGATTCTCCTCGGGCAGTGTCATGCAGTGATTTCCAGCTCTGTCTGAGCGCAGGGAGCAAGAGAGGGAACAAAAGAGTTGTGGGAACAGGAGTAAGCATCTGCTGCAGAGGCAAAAGCTGACACCATCCTGTTCGGCAGCTCTGGATACACTAACCCATGAGTTAAATATGAATGTATTAGTACCTGAATTCACAAATTTAAACCAGGAAGGGATGATGGCTTGGTTTTTGTTTTTTTTTTTTGATGGGCTTTTTTTTGATTATCTGATCTGACCTACATCTCACAGCTTAATGCAATGACCTGTAGTATCTTCTGTATCAAACAAACATGAAAATGTATTCATTCATGTATTTTATATTTAAGTTTTAAACAAATTATTTAATTTGTTGGTTTTCTGGTTTTTTTTTTTCCCTCCAATTGTACTGACATCTATTTATTTTATTTCTAAATAGATTTTAAAGTGATGGCAGTGGGAACTGCATAAGGAATAGGAAAGATAAAAGTTACGGTGACCTGGCCCAGCTGCCCAGACAGCCACGGGGTGAGAGGGATAACCCCAGCATCCCTGGGAGCTCAGCAGCACCTCACAAGGGGAGTTCTGTGCTCTCTGCCCTGGGAATATCCCTTTCTCCCAACAGCCAGGCTCGTTAGTGGAAGGTACCTTGGGACAGTGGGGACCATGGCAGGAGCCGGAGACACCGTCCCCTCTCCCAGCATCGCCCTGCAGAAGCGGTTGTGGTCCCTCCATCCATCCACCTCGCCAGCGGAGGGCTGGACTCCTGCTCCTCTGAAGGGAGGCTTCGCATTTATTTCCTCCGTCAGGCAGCTGATTCCCTGAGCTGGGGCCCCAGGAGGTGCGGAGCCAGCACTGCTGCCCGGCCGCCCCGGTCTCCGAACGCCTGGCACGGGGCTGAGAGCATCTCTGCAGCTCTACCGGCGCCCAGAGAGGCTGAGCAGAGCCCCGGCAGAGACAGCCGCCTGCTAACGCGGCCAGAGCCTCCGGGAAACGGAAGCACCTGGGGCACAAACACACTCTCGCTTTGCCCTTAATTTCTTTGGACAGCTTTCCTGCAGGCTCTGGGTCAGGCACACACGGGCAACAGCAGCGGGAGACGCTTTGTGCCCTTGACCGAGGGCCGGTGCCAGGCCCGGCAGCAGCGGCAGCGAGGCTCCCGCGTTTGGCACGGGGCTGAACCGCTCCGTTCCCAGCGGAAGGGTGGTGCTATTTAAAAAACAGTAAAACTCAAAGACGACGATTGCCCAGTCCAAACCAACGCAGAATATGCAGTGCAGCACATTGCTGTTAAATGCACACACATGTATGGGCAGCAGAGAACGGCACGGAATTAAAATTGAGCATGAGGACACCCCGCGACCAAACAGCCCGGCCGAGAGCTGCCAGGCCATGCCCGCCCCAGGGGGCCTGAGGGCCGCATTGTCACTGCATTGCCACGCTCTTTGCTGCTGCTTTCCCAGCTGGTGGCAACCCTCGCCTTGACCTGCCCCGCCGGGTAACGGGGCTCCCCGGCCCCCCCGCGCCGGCAGCAGCGGCTGGCACCCGCCTTGCCTTGGGGCCGGCCACCCGAAACAGCAGCACTGCACACCTCGCCAGGTCAGAAAGGCAGCGTTGGGCGACAAGCGTGGGGAGGGCCGTCCCCTGCTCCTCCCAGCCCAGGGGCAGCCCCCACAAGTGCTGTTTACAGCAGTTTAGGCACAGGGCACACAGCCAGTGACAGCGCGGCCGTGGTGGTTTAAGTCACTCAGCTTTTTCACCCCCTGTAATTTAAGGGCTGTGTGTGGGGAACTGCGGAGAAGGACTCTGGAGCACTGTGTGCAGTTCTGGGCTCCCCGGGTCAGGAAGGACAGGGAACTGCTGGAGAGGGTCCAGCAAAGGGCGACGGAGATGATGAGGGGATTGGAGCATCTCTCTGATGAGGAAAGGCTGAGGGATTTGGGGCTTTTTAGTCTGGGGAAGAGAAGGCTGAGGGGGGATCACAGTATCGTCAGGGTTGGAAGGGACCTCTGGAGATCATCTAAGTCCAACCCCCTGCCACAGCAGGGACACCTACAGCAGTGGCACAGGACAGCGTCCAGGCGGGTTTGGGATGGCTCCAGAGTGGGAGACTCCCCCACCTCTCTGGGCAGCTGTGCCACTGCTCTGCCACCCGCACAGGGAAGAAGTCCCTCCTCAGGTTAAGATGGAACTTCCTATGCTCAGGTTTGTGCCGTTCCCTCTTGTCCCGTCACTGGGCACCACCGAAAAAAGGCTCTTCTCATCTACCTGGCACCCTCCCCTTAAGTACTTATAAGCATTGATAAGATCCCCCCTGAGTCTTCTTTTTTTCTACACTAAAAAGCCCCAAGTCCCTGAGCCTTTCCTTGTAAGAAAGATGCTCCAATCCCCTCATCATCTCTGTAGCCCTTTGCTGGACCCTCTCCAGCAGTTCCCTGTCCCTCCTGACCCGGGGAGCCCAGAACTGCACACAGTGCTCCGGCTGCGGCCTCCCCAGGGCAGAGCAGAGGGGGAGGATGCCCTCCCTCGCCCTGCTGGCCACGCTCTGCTGGGTGCACCCCAGGGTGCCATTGGCCGCCTTGGCCACCAGGGCACATTGCTGGCTCATGGGCACCCTGTTGGCCCCCAGGACTCCCAGGTCCCTTTCCCCAGAGCTGCTCTCCAGGAGGTCAGCCCCCAACCTGTACTGATGCATGGGGTTATTCCTCCCCAGATGCAGTACCCTACGCTTGCCTGTGTTGAACTTCATCAGGTTTTTCTCTGCCCAACTCTCCAGCCTGTCCAGGTCACGCTGTATGGCGGCACAGCCTTCCGGCGTGTCAGCCACTCCTCCCAGTCTTGTGTCATCAGCAAACTGGCTGAGGGTACACTCCATCCCTTCATCCAGGTCATTGATGAATATATTGAACAGGACTGGACCCAGTACTGACCCCTGAGGGACACCACTTGTTACTGGCCTCCAACTGGACTCTGCACCGCTAACCACAACCCTCTGAGCTCTGTCTGTCAGCCACTATTCAATCCACTCCACCATCCATTCATCCAACCCACACTTCCTAAGCTTGCCTGTGAGGATGATGTGGGAGACAGTGTCGAAAGCCTTGCTGAAGTCCAGGTAGACAACATCCACTGCCCTCCCTTCATCCACCCATCCAGTCACGCCATCATAGAAGGCTATCAGATTAGTCAGACGTGACTTCCCCTTGGTGAATCCATGTTGACTACTTCTGATAACCTTCTTTTCCTCCAGATGCTTGGAGATGACGCCCAGAACGAGCTGTTCCATCATCTTTCCAGGGATGGAGGTGAGGCTGACCGGCCTGTAGTTTCCTGGGTCATCCTTCTTGCCCTTTTTGAAGACTGGAGTGACATTGGCTTTCCTCCAGTCCTCAGGCACCTCTCCTGTTCTCCAGGACCTTTCAAAGATGATGGAGAGCGGCCCAGCAATGACTTCTGCCAGCTCCCTCAGCACTCGCGGGTGCATCCCATCAGGCCCCATGGACTTGTGGGTATCCAGTTTACTTTCTTGTTCTCTAACTTGTTCCTCTTCAACCAAGGGAAAGTTTTGCTTCCTCCAGACTTTCTCTGTTACTTGCAAAGTCTGGGACTCCCAAGAGCTGGCCCAAGCAGTGAAGACAGAAGCAAAGGTGGCATTCAGCAACTCTGCCTTCTCTGCATCATCTGTCACCACAGCACGCATCTTGTTCAAGAGCGGGCCCACGTTTTCCCTGGTTTTCCTTTTGTCTCCTATATACTTAAAGAAACCCTTCCTATTGGTCTTTACATCCCTTGCCCCGTTCAATTCCAAAGCTGCCTTGGCTTTTCTCGTTTCTTCCCTGCATACCCTGACAGCGTTCTTATACTCATCCCAAGCCGTCAGCCCCCTTTTCCACATCCTGTAAACTCCCTTCTTCCGCCTGAGCTTTTTCTGGAGATCCCTGCTCAGCCATGCAGGTCTCCTTCCCTTGCCCGATTTCTTGCTCTTCGGGATGCACCTATCCTGAGCTCGGACGTGGTGGTGCTTGAATACCAGGCAGCTCTCTTGAGCCCCTTTACCCTCTAGAGCCCTCTCCCATTTGATTTCTCCCATCAATTTCTTGAAGAGCTCAAAGTTAGCCCTCCTGCAGTCCAACATTTCAACCCTGCTTGTCATCTTGTGCATACTGCACTTAATCCTGAACTCTATCTTCTCATGATCACTACAGCCAAGTCTGCCCCCAACCTTAACATCCTCCACCAGTCCCTCTTTGTTTGTCAGTACTAGGTCCAGTAGCACACCTCTTCTTGTGGGCTCTTCCACCGCCTGAGTCAAGAAGTTATCATCAATGCACTGGAGGAACCTCCTGGACTGTACGTTCCTAGCAGTGTCTCTTCCCAACAGGTATCAGGGAAGTTGAAGTCCCCCATGAGAACCAAGGCCTGTGATTGTGGGGCGGTTCTCACCTGTCTGTAGAAGGCCTCATCAACTTCCCCATCCTGATCAGGTGGCCTGGAATAAACACCCACAGCAGTGTCTCTCATGTTACCCTGCCCCTTAATCCTTACCCACAAGCTCTCAACTTGCTCATCATCAGCCCCCAGGGAGAGCTTGATACATTCCAGTTGCTCTTTCACACAAAGAGCAACTCCCCCACCTCGCCTTGCCAGCCTATCTTTCCTAAAGAGAACACAGCCCTCCATGACAGCGTTCCAGTCATGGAGCTATCCCACCATGTCTCGGTAATTGCAACGAGATCATGGCCCTGTGACCGCACGCAGATCTCTAACTCCTCTTGCTTGTTCCCCATGCTGCGTGCATTGGTGTACAGGCGTTTCAGAGCGGCCAACGAGTGTGTAGCCCGAGAGAGGTGGTGGGCCTTCCAATCCTTAACAGCTCCAACATCCTGCCCCACAAGTGCTGAGCTACTACACTCAGGTGCCTCTCCGGTGAGCCCCGTTACATCCCCATCCCCCTTCCAATCTGGTTTAAAGCTTTCTCGGTAAGCCCCGCTAACTCTGGTCCTAGAACCCTCTTCCCCCTGCGAGACAGGCTTTTCCCATCTGCTACCAGCAGCCCTGGTGTTCTGTGAATCAGGCCATGATCAAAGAACCCAAAACCTTGCTGGTAGCACCAGGCTGGGAGCCAGTCCTTGACCTGCTGGCCTTTCCTGTTTACCCCCTCATCATTCCCCGCAGCTGGAGGGACAGAGGAGAACACGACTTGTGCTCCCGATCCCTTAACCAGCCGTCCCAAGGCCCTGAAATCTTTCTTCATTGCCCTCAGTGTTCTTCTCACTGCGTCGTCACTTCCTACCTGAAAAACTAGAAGGGGGTAATAGTCGGATTGCCGTACCAGGGAGGGAAGCTTCCTCTTAACATCACCAACCCGGGCCCCGGGGAGGCAGCAAACCTCCCCATATAGCGGGTCCGGTCTACAAATCGGGCCCTCCGTGCCCTTCAGAACCGAGTCACCTGTTACAGTGACCCGTCTTTTGGGTTTTGCTGAGGCAGTTTTAAGTCGGGGCGTGGTCCGACGAGGCCTCGATGGCACCTCCATACTGGGAGGATTATCATCCTCACTGTTGCTCGGTTCCTCTTGCAGAGCACTGTATTTGTTCTGCAGCGGGGCCTCAGACGGTGCAGTAGTTGGCAGGCTGATGTGCCTGCGGCGCCTGCTGCGTCGGGCGGGAACACCTCGCCATTGCCCCCTTTCCTCTAAGCCGGTCGGGGAGGGGAGCGGGAGTTCTCCGTAGCAGCGGCTCCGGCTGCCCGTTGGGTCTCTGTAAGGGCTGGCGGGGTGCGACCCCACGCGTCAGTCTCCCTCTCGCAGCCCCTGACGCCCCCCAACCCGCCCACCTCCTCCCTGAGTGCCGCCCCGGCCCGGGCACCCCCGCCACAGCCGCGCTCACCGCTGCCTCCCGGCGCCGGCGCGAAGCCGCATCAGAGCCGGCGCGCGCACGGCGCTTTGGGGCCGCGGCCTTCCGCCGGGCGCTTACCGCGGCGCCCTCGCGCCCCGTTCGCACGGGGACGGGGACGGGGACGGGGACGGGGACGGGGACGGGGACGGGGACGGGGACGGGGACGGGGACGGGGACGGGGACGGGGACGGGGACGGGGACGGTGCCCGCTCGGGGGGTCCGCCCTCGTGCGGCGCTCCCCGGTGCCGCCCGCCGGCTGCGCACGCGCTCGGCGCTCCCTCACGGCTCTCTTTGAGCGGCCGCGCGCGAGGGCCCCGCCCCCCACCGCCTCAGCAGCGCGCCCCGAGCGGCCGCGCCGGCGCGAGCGCGAGCACGGGCAGGGGCATGAGCCGGTCGCTTTCTCCGGCTCCGAAAGCCCCAAAGAGCGCCCCTCGCCCGCCCCTTTCGCCTCCGATCCCTTTTTTTCCGCCTCCGATCCCTTTCCCCAACGCGGCCCTACCCGCACTGGAGCTTATTAAGTGGATCTCATCAATGCTTATAAATCGTTAAAGGGAGGGTGCCAGGGGGGTGGGAACAGTCTTTTTCCAGTGGTGCCCGGTGACAGGACAAGAGGGAACGGCACAAACCTGAGCACAGGAAGTTCCATCTTAACATGAAGAGGGACTTCTTCCCTGTGCGGGTGGCAGAGCAGTGGCACAGCTGCCCAGAGAGGCGGGGGAGTCTCCCACTCTGGAGCCGTCCCAAACCCGCCTGGACGCCGTCCTGTGCCACTGCTGGAGGTGACCCTGCTCTGGCAGGGGGTTGGACTGGGGGAGCTCCAGAGGGCCCTGCTGATCCCCACCAGTCTGGGACTCTATGATTCAGTAACTGTCCTCACCCCATTACCTTTGCCTTCTCCTCCTGTACAAGGGGTGGGTGACCTGGCGTGTTGGGTGCCCTGCATGTCCTTGACCCTTTGGGGACACCCAGGGACACCCACAAGGGGTCACACCAGGCACAGCCCTGCCGAGGCCGGGGCACAGGGCTGCCCACCGCCGACAAAAGGATCTGCAGAGAGAGACAAGTTAAGGCTCATCTATTGATTTGTCTCATTCCTTTACCACTTCTTTTGAAGTCAGGGAGAGCCTTTGTAGATGCTTTCTACACTGAGCTAAAGCAAGCCAGCCCACTGCGCCAACAACCGTAATAAATAATTCCAAGTGCTGATGAGAGATGAAAGGCAAAAAGCAGAGACCTCCTGACATTCCCCAGGGCCATTTTTATTGTGTTTAAAACACAAAATGCAGGGTTGTGCACTGAAATACCAAAAAATGCAGCTTAGTTGTTGGTGCCTCAATGGCGGATGCTGGGCACAGGGCACGTGCCGCATCCCCTGCGCAGGTGCAGCCCGGCACACACCACCCTGCTCTCCCATGCCATGCCATGCCATGCCATCCCATCCCATGCGCCATGCCATGCCATGCCATGCCATCCCATGCGCCATGCCATGCCATGCCATGCCATGCCATGCCATGCCATGCCATCCCATGCGCCATGCCATGCCATGCCATGCCATGCCATGCCATGCCATCCCATGCGCCATGCCATGCCATGCCATGCCACCCCAGGCTCCAGCCCAGCACAAGCCCATCAGGGACCGAGTGACTCGGAGCTGCGGGGCACGGGTCCCCCGGGCAGGGGCTGCTGAGGGCAGGGGCGACCCAGGCCGGTGGCCATGCCGAGGGCACCCCTCTTCCTCGCTGGGACCCCAAAGCCACCATCGAAAGGACCCTCAGCCCTGCCGGTGTACAGATAAACTCTCCCTAGGGAATTATACGTACCCGCTAACTGACACTGGAAAGTGGGACACTGTAAAACATCTGGATTCAGCTGTTCCCCTTTTAATGCCCGTTTTGCAGTTTTTAAGGAGTCTCACAGCTGCGTTCCTGCAGCTCTCGTCCCATCCCCGGCTCTGCGCTAGCAGGGAGCGTCCCACCGGCTCCGGGGGTCCGGCTGGGCTACAAAAAGCTTTCAGCATTTTGATGCTTTCGTGGCTCATGCCTTCACACGGCCATATAACCTGGCTTTGCCCGGCATCACGCCACACCACGCATTTTGCAGCAAATTAGGAAAATCCTTGGCATATTGACCCGCTGGCTGCGCGGCTGTGACGCCCTGCGGCTGCTAGCCAGGGCGCTGCCGGCAGTAGCCAGCAGTGCACACAGCAGCCTGGGGGGGTCCTCTGGCTGGGACACCCACTGCTGTGATTCGGATGCTAAACAGCTCCAGTCTGTCACGTGCAAACAAGAAAAGTAACACCCACTTTTTGCAAGATTCAGTGGGGTTTTTTCTACAGATCAATAGCCTAGAAATGACAACAAATCCTTGGCAATGTTAAAAATACACATTTATTACTCCACATAGGCAATGGCTTCTCGCAGTATCTGCAAAAACACAAACTTGTCATAACTTAAATATTCTGTGACATGGTAGAATTTTCATGCAATAAAATTACAGGAATGTATTAACATAAAATACAAAGATATACTTTACGTATATTTCCACTGAAATAATTTTTAAAAATACCCTACCAAGGCATCAGGATTTCAGCACTGTCCAATGTCACTGTTCATATTATTGGCCTTTTTGCTATTATTTTATTACTCTTATTCTCTTTTTGGCAAAGTGTAGAGTAATAAAGAATTGGCAAGAGAAGAAACATCAGGACCTGATCTGGCATTTGTTTTCTATGCAAAATTCCCAGTGAAGTCTGTGGAATTCAATGGAAACACTTAAAAATATGCAACTTTGTAAAACTTCATAATACAACAGAGATAAGAAAACAATCTTATGGCAAGGAATCTAAGGAGAATAATTTATAGGCGATGTAGACTTTTCACAGCAAATAATGACACACCCTGTATAAATCCGTCATACAAAAAATACATGTATTTAAATACTCATCTACAGAAAATTATTGTATTCTGGTTGTAGTGGAGATGTAAACGAGAGCTGCTATTGACTCTGCGTGATGGGGTTTGATACCAGGAGTATTTCACAACTTCACTGCGAGTTTCCCTCACGCCTGGAGCTGCGTCAGGCTCTAACGCAACAGAGAGAACAACAGGAGAGGAGCAGTTCAGAGAATTTTTCACATTTTCGCAGAGAATAACGCTTCGCACCAGAGATGGGGACACGACACAACGGGGCCCAGCGAGCCGCGGCTCAGCGGGGACAGAAGGGCCCGCTGTACCGAAACCCATCATGGGGATTTTGACAATGAAGCAAACACCTATCTGTTTCTTATTATTTTTCCGTTTCCCAGTTACTCTTTTCTTGTAATTTCTTCTCCAGGGACTAAGCATAAATGGGCGCCCATAAAACCCGGTCCCCAGTGGCCGCTAGCAAAGTTATGCCCATGCATTATTAAGACCGGTAATGAGTACTTCAGTTACACGGTACTCACGGTGTCTCTGCTACTCAGCGCAACGATCCTAGAGGTCCGTGCCCTGTCACTCCTCTCAGTGATTAAGGTTTAGAAATAGACTGAGGCAAAAAGCAGTGTTTCCCCTGGCGCGTCCCTGGGACCGCATTGCTGGATTTCAGTGGTGTGTCAGAATCTGCGCCAAATCCTTTCCCCTGGGAAGGAGCAATTACCTGGTGCCCCCCCAGAGGCTCTCCTGGTTTCTGCCGAGAGCTGCTGAGGGTATTTCATACAACTTACCCAGGAAGAGCAGTGCTGAAAAGGGAACAGAAATGAGCGACACGGAGAGGGTTTGGGGTGAGAAACAGCCGTTTCAGCAGTGAGCCAGCTCCTCCCTACACACGCCAACCTCGACCTCAAGGGCCGTTTGTCACTTGTCCTAAGGAAAGCGATGAAAACATCTGATTAGACACATCCTGCCAAACTGCCAACGTCTCTCCTGGCCTGAGAGCTCTTGGTTGAATAGGATCTATCTGCATCTTGTATACAGGACGTTTTGGTCCAAAAATGTTATACTCATTGTCCTTCTCACAGTCCAAACTTTTGCCATTGTTTACAGAAAGATGATCAACAGTGAGATGGACTTTACTGAAAAAAACCTATCCATACCAGTGGAGTAAATCATCCCTAATTTTTAATTCCTGAATAAATACTTGCTTTTGACCCTCCTCCTGCTTCTCCTGCCCCGCCTGAGTCCTGGCAGGCCAAGAGGTGGGTTTCTCACCCCTCGTGGCAGCAGGGTTATCAGAGTGCTCTGATCAGGAGCAAATTAGGTGATCAGGGTAATGAGGTTACCCCGGTGCCCAGTAATGAGACGGGAAGCTTGGCGGGGCGGAGGGCAGGTCCCCCAGCGCAGCCCAGGACCAGGGCCGGGGTGTAGGTGCCCTCCTGCAGCTGGGAAGAGGCGCAGGGGAAAGCGCTTATTCCAGACCTCGCTCACCGCGCGGCTGCAGCTCCCCTTCAGCCCATGATTAACGCAGTCCCTGACGAGGCGCGGGCTGTGCCTGTGCCCGGTCAGCCTCCATCCAAGGAGCCCCGGCTGATGGCGGGTCCCGCGGTGCGGCCCTGGGCCCTCCCCGGCACGGCCGAGGGCTGGGTGCTCCCCAGCGCGGCCAGAGCTGCCCCGGCAGACAGCGGTTACCCGGCTCTGTCCTGAAAATAACTGTGCAACTGGAACCAGAGCTCTGGCGTCCCTCCCCTGCCCCGTGCAAGTTGTGCCTGCACACCTGAACGCTTCTTTTGAAGACTGCTATGAAAACTTGGTTCTGCACAATTTTAGCCACATATTAATTTCCACATAAAACTGTGGGAAATTAATGTGCCGTGCCATTTTTCATATAAAATTGTGTTGTACCAGTTACGCCTTTCGATTTTATTCACCAAAACCAAAAACGCAGCAAAAATTTGTCCTGAAAGAGTCTGCATCTGTTAAAAACACCTTCTATCCATTTTTTCATCACGGACATACAGCAGGGATGCAAGTCCTGCACTCTCCTAATGTCTGGCAGCAAACAGATGTTGATAGTTTGAAAGTGAACGCGGTTCTGACGAAACCCCTGTGTACCACAATAGCCGTACGCTGCAGCAGAACCCATGGCTCATTTTTAACAATAGTAACCAAAAGCCACTCTACAGCAGATTAAGCAACTAATATAGTGAAGGCTTCTGAAACAAGAAGAAAGGCAATATCCACAGCTGGAAACAGTTAAAGAGATCTCCCGTCTTATTAAGAAGTTAAAACAGGTATTGGTAAATTATATACAGTACTTGTACTTTACACTGAAAATAAAGTAAATCGAAGGGTGAAATGAGATATTCCCCTCTTTCCTAACCGAGCAGCATTGCAAGGCCACCCACTTGGCCTCCGATAAAATGTGAACCTGTGACAAACTGCGTCCTGCGAACCTGGACAAACAGCACCAAACCCTCCGGTCTGTTCGCACAGCTCCTTGCCACTCGCAGCAGCTATGTGAAGAAAGCAAATATTTTAAATACATTCTGCATTTCAATGATGTGTTTAATCATTACCCAGCCCCAGAAGAATCCATGGAGTGCACAAAAAACATTTATTTGCCCCGAGCTGGGAAAGAAATTGTGACAGGCGACGAGAGGACAAGGACGTGGCCGGGATGTCCTTACGCTGCAGCAGCGAACCAGCTCGAGGCTCGCAGGAGGCCGGTGCCGCCCGCCGCAGTCCGGAGGGGCCCGGGGCTGCTCCCACTTACACGAGGATTGCTTGTCCCTACGGCAGCCTTTACGAACAGGGAACGCCAAAGTAAAATTCAAACCATCTATATATTCAGCCTTCCTCCCTCTCCACACCCGCTCGGTGTCTTCCCCCGTACCCAAGGACGTAACTTCTTTTCTTGTCATCTTACTGTATTAAAAACATGTGCAGATCAGCAATCTGACATTAAAAAAGAACAAGTAAAGAAGTTGATCTACCTCCTCTGACAAGTTGCATAGCAAGAACCTTTACCCCCGACAGGCAACCAGTGTGCCGAACTGGCGATCCGTTAAATCCGGGAATGCAGTTCTGTAAGAACTATCTGTTTTGCTACAGCTTGGCAAGACTAGTTGTCGGTGCTCTCCGGTGGGATCGGAGGGCAGCCTGCGGTGCTCAGCGCAACCTGAGAACGGGTTATCGGCGCGGCGTGGGCCAGGGACCCTCGCCCGGCGGCTGCAGCCTAGCTGCTGCCCGCAGAGGAGCAGACGGAGCTGCACATGTTCAAGTTGGAGGTCTCAGACTCGGCCTCCGTCTCGGCTTCGTCGGTGGTCTCGGGGGGGGACACGGACTCGCTTGTCTGCTCTTGGCTCTTCTTTAGCCTGCGCAGAGCAGAGGAACCAGGCGTTACAGTCAGCCCCAGCTCAAACGCCCCGCAGGAGTGGCGCGAAGGTGGGCTGCAGCCACCAGCGTGCCCCGGGCTGCCCACGCACCCCTCCTCCTGGGCTGCCTGCAGCAGACCCACGCTAAACGAGAGGAGTCTTTCCAGAGCGCACGCACAGCACATAAAAGGCCATGACAGGCACCGACGTATCAGCAAAACACACCGAAACGCTCTGAAATACTCCGCAATGACCTGCAAGGCTTCAGCTTTCAGGAGCGCTGCCCACGCAGACCTCAGCCAGAAGGGCCCAGAGCGGTGCCCAGGGCAGCGGGCTCCCTGCCACCCACCACCTCCTCCACCGAGGCATCTCCTGCTTCACCTACGAACCAAACGTTACCAACTCAGCGCGCTCAAACACGGGGGGAAGCAGCTGCTTTAACCCCAGCGCTTTCACTGCCCACCCATGACCTGCAGAGATTTTAGCGGGTTCCTCGCCTTCATTTTCCAAACCCCCATCCTCTAAAAGCAGGATGGACAGAAGATGCGATGGGGGAACCAAAGCGGTGTCACATACATATGTTAAATCCCAGAAGCGTCTTGCAGCATGTTATTTGATGGTAGTGATTAATAATCCCTGATCTTGTCTCCCTTTTTGGTGAGAACTGCTTTTCGTACAGAGGCAGCACCTGAGCTCCTCGGCTGCCGTCAGTCACCCAGGGCTGAGCCGGCAGCGAGATGCTCCCGGCCGTCACGCACTGGCACTCTCATTCCTAAGGGAAGTCAGGAAAAAGAGTACTTTTCCCTCAAAAAAAAAAAAAAAAAATACCCCGCACACTCACTTCTCTCTGTTAAAGATGACAAAGTCTTGCTGGATAGCTTCAAGGCATTCTTGGAGATAGTCATTTTCCTGTTGAAGAAAAAGAATACATGCATAAGCAGTCCCATTTGCACGGCATCGCTGCCTGCAGCATCGCAGCGCTTCCAGCTGCACGCACGGAGCCTCCTGGCCCCGAGAAACTTCAGCCGAAGCAGATGATGGGAACAGCACCGCTGATTGCCTTCGCGGCCTTCACCGGTAGCTTCTTCCATCTGCGGTGAGCAGAGGTTTCCATAAAACACAGCACACAGTTTTCCAGATAAACACAACATGTTTCTGTGTGTGTGTTCTGGTTTGGGAGCGCTACCTGCCCACAGGAAGGAAAGCCAGCGCAGGGGAGAGACCAGCCCAAAGCCGGCGCCTGCGAGCCCCTGCAAGAACAAGGCACAAAGCTGCCGCCACGTCCCCCCGAGGGCTGCGCAGGGTCCCCCGGGGCTGGCAGGTACGCTGCCCGCACGCGCGCCGGGGGAGGGAGGGGAACGCAGGTGTGGGGACAGCCCACCCTTCCCGATCTCTGCCTTTATTCCAACGCCTGCATCACCTCTGTCTGGGTGCAGAGACCTCCTCTGAAGCCAGACACTAATGGCCCACTCCACCTCCAACCGAAGCAGGGACGCCGGTCTCCTGCCCAGGCAGCTCTGGCCCATGCCTGCACCCCCGCCATGGGCCATGGCCGCGGGAGGGCCGGGCGGCCGCGCACAGCGCCCTTCACTCTCTTGGCAGCAAAACCTCTGACAGGTATCTGCAAATTTGCTTATTCTGTTTTTTTCCTCCCTTACTTCCCGATTTATTCTGCAGCATTTACAGTAAGTCTCATTGATCGTAGCATTAACTGCCGCTGAAGAGGGAAGGGCTCCATTGCAGTTAATTGGCGAGACAGGCAAAACCCTGCCCGGCGCTCCTCGCTGCCCTCAGACAGCCGATGGCCCTGCCCTTGCTGGGGGGAGCAATGTTTGCTCCCTTAGTCTGGGATTTGCGCAGCACAGAGGCACTGCGCAGGGGCAGCAGGGACGGGGGTGACGCGCGTCTGCTCTCGCTGGCCTCCCGGCACACCACCATACCCGCAAACAGCCCTTACGGACCCCCGCGCTCTGCAGGACCGAGTACGTGCTCTGCTGCGTGCGGAGCTGGTTTTCCTCCTGAAACGTGTCTGCTCTGTAAGAACTGAGATTCTTGTATTTGTCTCCCCAGTGATATAAAAGCACCGTGGCTCCCACAGTGAAAAGAAGAAACAAATGCATCACATCTCTAGTTTAATTTCCTGGCTAACGATCCCTCTCTGCAGAAAGCGCTCGCGGGCACACTTCTCCCAGGCTCCCGCGCCGGCGTCCCCAGGCAGCGCAGCCAGAGCTCGCCCCGGGGCGGGAGCCCAGCAGAGCCACGCGGTGAGCCCAGCTGCACCGCTCGCAGCCAGAGAAAATGCGGGACCGCTACCCAAACCCGGGACTGACTGGCTGGATGCTTCTGCGCGGCCATCACCAGCGCCTGGATACGCTGCTCCCATGTAACCCCACCGGCAGCTGGCACAGACACAGGCAGCGCCCCTCGGAAAGGTGAAGATCGGACGGATGTGTATTTTCTTTTAGTTTTTCTCGTGACCGGTGGGCCCAGAACTCTCTTTTTCATTTCATTTTCCAAAGTACAGAATACTGTGAAAGAGTTTTATCGAACTTACATAAAAGGAACATTTGGTTGTAGGGAAGACTCCACTGGGCAAATGTTTTTATCAAAATAAATCTGCATTGTCACAGTAACTACCGCTATACACCCCCAAATTCGGCAGCTCAGCCTTTTTTCCCGGCTGGCAGTTACCCCAGAAACCACTTACAGACTGTGAGCTGTCCTTGCTGTTATCCCTCGACTTGTTCTTCGCAAGCCTCTTCTTCTTCTTGTGCAAGGGCCTCGACTCCAGAATCATCTCCTCCAGCTCGAAAGTGGGGTCGCAGTGCAGGCGGCCCTTCTGCCGGGACACAGGACACGACACCACGCGCGTTAGGCACAGCAGAGACTC
This sequence comes from Pluvialis apricaria, assembly GCA_017639485.1. NCBI lineage: Eukaryota > Metazoa > Chordata > Aves > Charadriiformes > Charadriidae > Pluvialis > Pluvialis apricaria. Next base: position 41,277,533 of record CM030013.1, read on the forward strand.
TCTTGCAGCAAATACACTCAGAAACTGCTTCTCCATCAGAAACCCTCTGCTGAACGCAGCGGTTCCTCTAACGACGAGAAGCAGCCCCTGCTCGGGGCCGGGACATGGGCTGCTCCTACTCACATTGGGGACGAAGCCCGGTGCCACCTGCTTCTCGCTGACGTCGCTCCAGACCACGCCGGACAAGTACGCCGAGGCCTGAATGTCGGCCAGGCAGGAAAAGCGATGCTCGGGGTTCACCGTCAGCAGCTGGGGAGAGAAAGGCATTCCCGTCAGAGAAGAAAGAAAAGGAGCCCAGGAGCATCCTGCCTGTAGGACGACTCAGATGGTCCGGCCACGCAGCAACCCTTCTGCCACGGGAAATATGTAACAGACTACAGAAAAAAAAACACCTTGGAAAAATGTTCTGGAGGTTGTGAAACCAGATGCCCCAAAATCCAGTACTGTGAGCTCCTGGACCCACCTGGGTTTGCTCCTCCCCTGCCCACCTGCGATGCACAACCCTTCACCGCAGCAGCCGGGCGCTGCCGCCCCGGCGCACTCCTCCCATGCCAGGGACAGACCTCGCTCCCTTGAAAAGATGTTGATTCCCCCAGAGGCTCACCGTTTCGGTTTCAACCTCCACACGTCCTATTTTCACACCACTTCTGTGACACCAGGGAACACTGCTCCGTATGTCACACACACGGACTGCTAAGCACAGAGAAAAGCATTCAAAATGATCGCTTGATCCACTGAGACACCAGTCTGAGGAGAGACCTGATTTTTCAAAGAATTCAGCACCATGTACCACGCTGTACGCTCAGCTGGCTTGAGTTACGCTTGCAGGACTGCTGGAGGTCTGCCTGAGGTGGAGGTCCGTCTAACACAGAGTCTGGATAGGGTTTCCAGAAAATTCTCTGCCTAGTCTGCCCCTGTGACCATCTCCACCGAAGCTCACTTGATGTCCCCTTTGCGGTGCGCCCTCAGAGCCCCGCACGCGTCCCCCCTCTCCCAAGCGTGGGATGCTCGCAGCGGGTGAGTCGTGCCCACCCTCGCCCCTCTCCAGGAGCCGACCCTCCACCTGCCTGCGCCGCTGCCACCGGCACCGGAGCTGCGCCCCACCTCTGGACCAGTTCTTGCCCTTTTTCCAGAGCACCTAGAATTGTCCCCCAGCTTGGTTTTGGGCATCAACAAACTAAGCACATACAGTGTCCTAACGATGGGCACCTACGGCAGGACACCTACAAAATACCCATCTAGGGCTGTTTCCTTTAAAAAACTGCGACACCATTCTCGGCATGCTGATTATAGGTGGTTACAACCTTTCTGCGGAAAACACAGTCAGCACTGGGTATTTTTCCAATGCCAAAGGTAGCCAGGCAAGAAGCAGGCGATGTCACTGCGCTTACAGCTCGCCAAGCGCCCAAGCACAGCGATGCTTGTGCAGGGTGCGGGGCAAAGCCCGCCTCGACCGGCAGCTGCCGCCTGGGGAACTTTTCAGGCACTTTTTCCCGACATGAAATTATCTCCATCTTTAAAACAAAAAGAGGGGAATTCCCAATTCCCAAGGAAGGCCTCTGCGATGGCACCGGCCCAGCGGGAAGGAGACGCGGGGCGTCGATGCCGGCACAGCTGCAGTGCCGGAGCGGGGAGCGGGGAGCGGGAGCTGCCCCTGGCTGGCACAGACCCTCTGAAGGGGTGGGCAACGCGGCGCCCGACATGGCCCTGGGCACCGCGGAGCCCCCGGGCTGCCCCCGCGGGCAGAGCGCAGGGCCGGGGCGCCCCGAGCACGGAAACCCCAGCGCTCTGGGGGGCGCGGGGGGCGCTGCCAGGCGGGGGTGGCTGCTGGCACCTTCCTGGTGAGATGTTTAATTCCCACCGGGTCTCTGGAAGCCCGACCGCAGCCCAGCAGATGGCAATGTGAACCCGCTGAACGCTCCGCTGCAGTCACGACTAACAACACTGCTTCTCCTTAAAACAAAACCTCATTATGTACATTGTCCACCCAACATTAACTTACATTGGAGTCACTTATTTGCTGTCAGCACCGTGTACAATCTCTTCTATAGCACACCCATCAGCTACTTTCCTGAGCTCTCAGGCAAGCAGAAGCTAAAAGTACAGCAAATCTCCACAGCAAATCAACAACTTTCTCCTGTGCGGTACAAGGGAAGCAGCAGCCCGCCCATAGGTATGGAGCCCCCCCAGACAGTTCTCACAACCGAACACACCGAATCAGACCCTTCGGCCCGGCAGAACTGGCGAGAGGGAGCAGCAAACGCAGCAGAGCATCACAGAATCATGGAATGGTCTGGGTTGGAAGGGACCTTGAAGATCAGTCAGTTCCACCCCCCTGCCCTGGGCAGGGACACCCCCACCAGCCCAGGGTGCTCCCAGCCCCGTCCAACCCGGCCTTGGACACCTCCAGGGATGGGGCAGCCACAGCTTCTCGGGGCAGCCTGCGCCAGGGGCTCACCGCCCGCACAGGAGAGAATGTCTTCCTCAGATCTCATCTCAATCTGCCCTCTTCCAGCACACGTTCCTCTCTCTCACATGGCCGTCTCAGCCGTTTTAGCTTACACTGACCACAGAGGGGATGCTGGAAGGGCACAGTTCCAGCCCAGGGAGGAATCTGATTGTCACACCACAACCAGCCTTTTTCCTTCCCTTGCTATCAAACATAACGCATCTCATTACAGAGATAATAAACAAGGAAAACACAAGATTAATCTGTGTTTAAGCCTGAACTAAGCAATAAAAATTAGTTCTATTTCAATTTTACATTATTTTTTAATATGCTGAAAATTTTCCAGCTAGTCCCACGCACACTGCGGCTAATGTACCCTGCAAGCCCCACCAGCAGGGCTACTTACCTTTCTTAACAGAGCAACCATTTCTTTTGACCATGCAGATGAGTACTGAACACTGACAGTACTGAAGAGCTGAACTAAAGACTCCACGGGGTTGTTGGAGTGGATGTCATACGGTCTCTGGGGGAAGAAAATGTAAAAATGAGAAGAAATTCCCTCTCCTCTCTGCAGTCATTCAGAAGGCGCGTTCTTAGACCTCGGCGCGGGCGGGAGCCCTACCCAGCCCCGCAGCAGTTCGTAAGCCATGATTCCCAGCGACCACCAATCCACCTCGAAGGAGTAGCCCGTCCCGCCGTTCAGGAAGGAGTGGAAAATCTCCGGGGCTGAAGAGAAAGGGCAAAATGCAACAGGTTATTTGCTGACTTCGGTTTGGGTCTATTTCAGTATTTCATGTAAGTCAGTATGTAAACCTCCTGGTTATTTTTATGCCCGGCTGGCCGCGGGGAGCCCTGCCCTGGCCGGGCAGCGGGGCTGTGGGGCGCCCACGGGGAGAGCCCTCCCGACCCAGCAGGGCACGGCAGGATGCCACTGCCCGCCCCGACCCACCGCGTCCCGGCCCGGGGCCAGCGGGGAGGGCAGGGCGGGATGGGGAGGGGGTGCTGGCAGCGACTCATTCACTTTTCAAAGGATTAGGCTCCGCTGAACGACTTGGGCGCATGCATTAATGTGCTAAATTAATTCAGTGCCTTTGTCACAGACAGGGACTGTCAGGCAGCATGCGGTGAGCGCTCTTGAAATGTAAAATACAGACGTAAGGAACAGCTATTATTTCTTACCCATGTATGGCTTTGTTCCAGCTAATGCAGTTGCTCTTTCACCGTCCCTAATTATTGTTGCAATATTAAAATCTGTTAAATGTGCATGACCTTAAATAAAGACACATTTTAAGAAGGAATTAATCGCAGTGCAGAACATTGGCAATGCAGAGTCAGAACACATTCCTTTTCATAAGCTTCTGCCCTCGGACAGCGTAGCATGGGCGCAGGCAGGTCCGGGTCAGATCCTGAAGCTTTCCCAGCACCTCAGGCTGGCCTGGTGACTACATGGCAGCTGGCTTTGGGTCTTGATTTTAAATCACACTTGGAGCCGTCTAGCAACCTACACCAGCTCCAGCCCTTGGCCAAATTCCTCTAGCCAGAAACCACAGCCAGTGAAGAAGATGGCAGGGAAACGCTATGCTAAGATGTTGCCTTGGTCGCGCTGATCAAAGCCCTAGAGCCATTTTTGGTCAAAGACATTGAACCACGGCTCCCCCAAAGTCCCAGAGCTAAAACGCTCCACTGCCACTCCGTACAGACCACAGCAAATTTGGACACGCCAGCTGAATGAAACCATACCAATACTTCCCAAATCCTAAGCCTATACTAAAAATCATTAAGATATTTAAAAAAATGCTTGAACACCTTCTCTCTGTTTCTACTTCCTCTGCCATCAGGTCTGAAAGTTAAAATTCAGAAAAGGTCATTATTTTCAAGGCAGCCTGGTATACCGAACCCCCCACTCGCCCTTCTGGAGGCTGCTCTCTGCCCTCTATCTACAAGGCAGCTATGAAAGTGGGGTGTAAACCGCAGCCTGCCTTGTCCTATGAAGCTTCCCTTACATCTCCATTTTCCCATTTGTGTTTGGGCTTTATACGCTGTCCTTATTTCTAATTATCTTCCATGCAAGTGCAAGCTTTGGTTTTTATGAGGCTGTATGATAAAACTCGGATGGTTTGGAGCCTGAGACATTGTGTCTTCGGTTTATAAGATCTACTACTGGAACAGAGGTCATTATAGGATCTCCTACGGTATTTCTCTAACCAGGCCACTGAGACAGTATTACCAGTGGATGCTCTCACAGATGCCCTCAGCCAGCTCCTGAACTCGCTCCACCTGGGCCAGCCCAGATCCACCCCCCAGGAAGACATCAAAACTATCCTAAAAGTGTATGGGCAGATCACTCGCTCTAAAACTCAACAAAATCAGTTCTTGTGCTTCATGCCCTCAGTGGTGCCGGGTACCGCATCTCCGGCATGGGTGACCTGTGCACTGGGGCACCAGCGAGGGAGGAGACAGAGTGAGGGTGACGAGGGGACACCTGCCCTTGGTGGATCTTCCCCGGCATGACACTGCACAGGTACCTCCAACCAAACACTGCACAGTTGGGAGCGGTGCCTTTTCCACACTTTTTCCAGATATAAAGACACTCAGTAAAGCATCTGTCCCTCAGATGAAGGAGGCAAAGTATGGCAGGGAGGTCCTACCTTGCTCGTCGAGGAGGATGTTGTCTGGTTTCACATCTCTGGAAAAGAAGCGAGGTTACAGGAAGACGGAATCACCATCAGATCAAGGATGCAACTCAACAACAACAAACCTGCTACTTTTTTATCTATAAAACATTAGAAAGGCATAAAACAAAAATACCCCAACATGAGATGAGTCCCTTTAAGATGGACTAGAAATACGCTTTTCTTGGGCAAGACAGCGGGAGCATCAGACTTGTTCGGGCATCATTTCCAAGTTAAATTAAGAAGGCAAGACCAGGCTATTTCTGTAAAGCCCTCAATCATTTGGAAACCCACCCTGGAGGGCGCTTTCAGCCCCCGGCGCAGCGTGAGCCCCCTCTGAGTGACGGGGAGCCGCAGCAGCAGCCGGCGGGTGCCCAAGCCCGGCGGTGCCGGTGCGGTTTAACACCAGCAGGTCCCCAGCGCAGGGGCACCCACGGCGTTTGGGGCTCCCTGCACCAGAGATGGCGTCGCCCACCGCAGGCCAGCCGCGGGCAGCTCCCGCCGGCTACCGACTGCGAGGAAGAGACTGCGTGGTTACCTGTGGATAATATGCTGACTTCGTAGGTAGTCGAGAGCCAGCGCCATCTCACAGATGTAGAGTTTGACCGTTTCTTCCGTAAACTGAACATTTTGCTGCAGATGGTAGCGCAGGTCACCACCGAGAAGCAAGTCCACCACCATGAACATGTCCTCCTCGTCCTGGAAGGAGTACCTGCGGGACCGGCGCTGCGTGAGCGAGCAGGCTGAGTCGCACGGCAGTCACAAAGCCAAGTGAGGCTTTTTCCCACTCCTAATTACACAGCTCCTGCGAAAACTGCGAACACCCCCACTACGAGCGTATGCCCGCTTCACCGCTTACACCTTTCTAATTAAGCAAGCACAATTCATGATGCTGTCCTGCTTTTTAACCTACTGCTACCCTAAACAACACGTCCTCTGAAGGGGTAAGTATGCTCACTAACCCCCTCTCGCCCTGCCACTGTCGCCTCCGAGCGCTGCCATGTGACCCCGCCAGCGGCAGAGCTCGGGGCTGTCACAGCCAGTCGCTTCAGAGAAACTTCACATTTTCAATTGTCAACAGTCTGATAAACCTATACTTGAAATATCTCTGCTGATCCTGAAAAAGAATTGGAAAACACAAGTGCTAATTTAACCATAAAATAAAACAGAAAAAGAGATTTATATTTACTGTAGAGTAAAACGCCTCTCTAAATCTACAGTGGATCCCGCAGGAGACTGATAGCAGTGAGGATACACTACAAAACAACGTTCAATTGTTATATTTGGCAACAGTATTTCTGAGGAAAGAGTATGTGGGATTGTATAATACTTATGAATCACACACTTCTGCTCTCATCTTAAATGTAGGCTTATTCTAAAAGTATAAGCTGAAAGGGAAAAAATTGCTAAGAGAGCAAGTTTCCTTAAGAATTTCATTACTTGTTGGAAAAAAAAATCATAGAATCATACAATCGTTTAGGCTGGAAAAAGACCTTTAAGACCATTGAGTCCAACCGTTACCCTCGCACTGCCCAGCCCACCCCTAACCCACGTCCCTCAGCACCACCTCTGCCCGTCTTTTAAACCCCTCCAGGGATGGCGACTCCACCACTGCCCCGGGCAGCCTGTGCCAGCGCTTGATAACTCTTTCAGTGAAGAAACTTTCCTAATATCCATCTAAACCTCCCCTGGCGCAACTTGAGGCCGTTTCCCCTTGTCCCATCGCCTGTTCCCTGGGAGCAGAGACCGACCCCCCATCGCTGCACCCTCCTTTCAGGAGCTGTAGAGAGCGATGAGGTCTCCCCTCAGCCTCCTCTTCTCCAGGCTGAACACCCCCAGGTCCCTCAGCCGCTCCTCACCAGACGTGTCCTCCAGATCCCTCACAGCTCCGCTGCCCTTCTCTGGACACGCTCCAGCGCCTCAAAGTCTGTCTTGTTGTGAGGGGCCAAAACTGAACACAGCACTCGCAGTGGGGCCTCACCAGTGCCGAGGACTGGGGGCAATCGCTGCCCCAGTCCTGCTGGCCACACTAGTCCTGATGCAGGCCAGGATGCCACTGGCCTTCTTGGCCACCTGGGCACACTGCTGGCTCATACCCAGCCGGCTGCGCACCAACACCCCCAGGGCCTTCTCCACCGGGCAGCTCTCCAGCCACTCTGCCCCACGCCTGTAGCGTCCATGGGGTTGGTGTGACCCAAGGGCAGGACCCGGCACTTGGCTGTGTTGACCCTCACACCACTGCCCTCGGCCCATCGGTCCAGCCTGGCCAGACCCCTCTGCAGAGCCATCTCACCCTCCAGCAGATCCACACTCCCGCCCAACTTGGTGTCCTCTGCGAACTTACTGAGGGTGCACTCCAACCCCCCGTCCAGGCCCTTGATAAAGATGTTAAAGAGAACCGGCCCCAGTACCCATCCCTGGGGAACACCACTGGTGACCGGCCACCACCCGCATTGAACTCCATTTAATTCGCAATTGCTAAAATGCTGAAGAAATAAATATTGATTTATTTGGCTATTCTGGAGTAATGGATCAACAAAAGGAATGTAAAGTATAGTCAATTTTTGTCACTTTGGTATAAAACTTTCTGAATTTTTGAAAATCTTGCCGCGCGCCCCGCATGGCCGTAGAGGGAGGGGAGGCCCGTGGCCAGCCGGCTGCCTGCGGCCACCCAGGCTGCGCAGCCTCCCCGGGAGAACTGCTGCTCGTGCCCCTCTCCTGTCTCTGCGACCCCAGGGAGCCGCTCACGACGCACTGCTTCCCCTTAAACCACATTCCAACAGTAACAAACCCCCTGCCGTCCCTGAAGGAGATTGCTGTGCACTGTGCACTGCAGATGCACTTCCTTGTATTTTTTACATAACGTATCATTTTTGCCTACCCATTATTTTCCAAGTAAGTATGGCCTTTATTTTACATTTACTATTTTCTCCTTGTGGTTGTGCCTGCACAAATTTTTAGTCAATCTCTAAAACTGCTGGGTTGGAAATTCTGCCTCCCTGCCTTGATGACGCTCGCTAAGCCTCGGCTGCAGCAGCCTGCCTTTACCAAAAGCCATGCTATCTTTTGAAAGAAAGCATTTCAAACCCTGCCGAGGGTGTGCAAGACACATGGAGAATAAACCCTAGGCAAAATTTTGAGCAACCCAAGTCACATACACAGTAAGAGAAGGGACCAGTCTTCTTTTCCCTTCTCAGTCTGTCATCCTGCACCCAATGGGATAGCAAACATTTTCCATCATCTCTCATAATGGCACTTTTTGTGCGGTCTGGAAATACAATCTGTGAACTCCTTCGTTCTATCACCCTGCAACGTGTCCTGTATTTGCTCTTGCCCCAGCTCCCTCCAGCACTGCCCAGAGATGTTCGCCAGCACAGGATCAGTTTGGGGCATGCTGGTCGACCGTGAGTGAAGGTGATGGATTTTCTGGTCCCCGCTCCGTGTCGGGTGCTCCTTCACAGGGGGGCGAAGGCAGAGAGAGGACGGAGCACCCGGACCACCCGGCAGAGGATCCAGGAGAGAGTCAGGAGGCTGACTGCTAAGGACTCGCCCCAAACTAACCAACGACATTATCCTAACGCACCATTTTCTAAAGTTTGTAAATTAATTTGACCATGATATATCTGAGCTCTACAGGAATATATTCTATTTGGCGGTGAACCTGTTGCAAAGCCCCTTTTTGCCCCTAGTCTTTCTCCGGCAAAAGGCCACAAACCTGATAAGGTGAAAAGATCTCGTAACTTTTTTAAAGCAACAGATCTAGCACTAAGAATAGTTACATTTCAAATTGCTCAATACTAGCTCGATTGTGTGTGCACTGGCAGAAACCATCCTCATTACTGGGTAATGTTTTAGGGTCTAATTTAAAAAAACCCTCCTCAAATCAGGCTAAAATTTAACAAATAGCTTTAGTTGGTAATGCTTTTGAAACTCATCCTGTCCAGATTGTTACAGTAAAAAATTATATGCGGTGTAGAGGGACCAAATACCTACTGTGTAAAACACACTATATTTTGTATCATTCTTCTATTAATAAAAGCTATAAATCATCATCTCTAAAAATTCTAGTTTCTTTGACTTTTCAAGCTGTTGTTTGCTAGAAAAGTTGGCCCTAAACAGTATCTGATTCACCACAGACTGTCACAGTTCCCAGTACCTCCATGCAGATGGGATGGACTATAACAGCAGCCACCAGGTGCATCGTACTGCCTCAAGACACCTTAGTCGACCTGCACCCCAACGCACCACAGGACAAAAATAATTTATGGTTAAATTGGCAGGGGGCCTCTTAGTAGGGACCCGATAGTGGTATTTGCAAGGAGGCTGCGAAAAACACCCAACCAACACACAGAGGTTTTGATGGAAAAGGAGAAGCTAAGCTGTTTTAAACTGTTGGGTGCCGTAACATTTGGCAATCTCCCGTGCTATGTCTCCTGAACGCACTTCCCATTATCATGGACTTCCATCGTAGCAGCTCACTGGGTTTCTCCCACGGACGCCCGTGTCCCCAGAGGACAGGGAGGACAGGGAGGACAGGGCTCTGCAAGGACCCAGGAGGCAGAGGAGAGGAGATGCTCACCAGAGATTCACCAGGAACACATGCTCGATCTCCTGCAGGATTTCCAGCTCTCTGAACACATTGCGAACCTCATCTCTTTCGATGCACTGCTGTTTGTTCATGTACTTCATGGCATACATCTTCTCGGTGTCTCTCTTCTGCACAATACACACCTAAAGTACCGCAGAAGAGGAAGGGAAAAAAGATTTAGTGAAATGTTCCGTAACCTCATTTGCTGCTTTACCAGGCTGAGACCCACACTGCTCAGCACTTCCACACCGCTACCAAATATTCCTGAGCCCTGGGCTGCGACTTGGGATGGCCGACACGAGCAGCCCCCGTCGCCTTTCATCGCGCAGCCACACAAGAGCTTTCCCTGGGACGTGGCGCCCAGCCCCGGGGAGGGCGTTCTGGCAGGGAACGGTGTCTGGGGGCTGTGGGGGAGAGGTCCGTGCTCACTGCCTCCGCGTGGAGACCGGCCACGGGCAACCGCGGGGCTTCTCCCCCAGCCCTGACTCCATTCCGCTCACAGCCGCCGGCTGCCGGCCTCCAGCAGATTGGTTTTAATCCACTGCGTACAGAGCTGAGCTCTGAAAGGTCAAAATAATCCAATTTGTTTCAGCAGAACACGATTAAAATGTAAATTTGTTAAAAACAACCACAAACACCGTGCCCCCAGGAACACGGCAACACTCCGTCCTTGCAAGACCCGGACCCTCTCTGCTCGGGGCTGTGTGACCCCGGCGCCCCTCCGGCGCTCCCAGCCTGCAGGTACCACGCCACCGCCGACGGGACGAGTCCTTCCCCGGCCACTGGCCAGTCGCTCCCGCCTCCCCTGCCCGCTCTGCTCCCCACCGCGCCGGCCCCGACGGCCTCTTTGCACGGCCGGGCAGGCAGGAGGCCACGGTGGGTGCCCACCGGAGACGCCAGCTTCCCACCGGGGGCTCGCAGCCATCCCCCCGCCGGCACGCGGAGCCCGGCAGCCCCTGGCACCGGTGGGAGCAGCCGGCTCTCGGCCCCGGCACCCACTCTGCCGACAGGCACGAAGCCTGCCGGGCTGGCACAGCTTTCCCCGCCAGCGCTGCCGTCGCTGTGCCTCTTCCGAGCCTGGCGACACCTTAATTACCAGGGTAACTACATTTAAAAGAGCTAATTAGTTATCCAGGTAACTATTTCTAAATGAACTAATGACATTTCTACATCTGGTACAACTATGTCTGTCCTCTTTTAATTATCAGACCTACCCGTGATTCCAATGCGCTGGATATATTTTCCTTGAAAGATAAGTAATTTGGCATTTTGGTCATGCAGCCTTCCCCTGGCGCGGCGCGGGGAGGCTGACCCGGGGGTGGCTCCCCGCAGCTCGCTCGAGAGCGGGTCACGCTTCCGCACCGCAGGAGCACGCACAGGGAGTTTCTGCGGGCGGCAGATGACGTCGCAGGCAGACGGGAGCCGCCGAACTCTTCCGCACTTCTAAAATACCGCCATTAATAACCATTTGCAAGTGCTAATGGCGCACAATATAGTATCATCAAGGACACATTACAGCAAGAAGGTGACAAAATAATAGGTGGTTATCGTTAGCCTGATAAAAACATCCCAATTAGCGATGCACACTGAAATTATGGGGATTATTTTGCCGTCGTCATTGCAATTATGGTAAGAATGGAAAATTATGTATTGAAATAACTGCCAGCACACCTCAGACCTCGCGTTAAAGGCTCACTGCTCGGGCGGCTTGGCCTGAGCAACCTTCCCTGGGTCGCACTCCCGCCGTGCCCAGAGGCCGACACCGCTGGCAGAGCCCCACGGGGCGGGCGCGGGAGGGGGTCGGCCACGGCAGAGCGCGGCTCGGGCCGTGGGGTCACCGGACCCCGGCTCAGCCCCCGACCGACCCCCCGCTGCCGGCTGCCCGTCCCTCGCCAGTGGTGGCACCACCATGCCCGATGCCCACCAACGGTGCTCGCTCCGAGAGCGGTGCCCCGCGCTGAGCGACGCCGCGGCAGCCCATGCCCCGCGCGCCTCTGGGCTATCGGGAGAGAACGGGTCCCCAGCCTCCGGTGCCCCCGGCTGGCACCGTCCCCCCAGCGTCTGTGGCCGTGTAAAGCTCATCAGCTACAGCTGCCAGGGACCACTCGTAACACGAAAATGTAAGGTAAAACTCCTGCTTCCTGCAAACTTAGTAATTATAATGGACTATCTACCACCATGCAAAGCACCAGCAGGATCCCACCCCTGCCTAAAGCAGGCTAAACTGGTCGTACATTTAACAAACCCAGCAAAAAAAACCCTTCAAATTTTATAAATTCTTTCAGCAAAAAAGACCTAAGAATATCCCTTTAAAACATGGTCATATAACTTCTCTAAAAACAAACCTTTGAATAAGAGCCATCCAGGCACTGAACAACATTCGTTCCTGGTGTCAGTTTATTTCACAATATGGCTAGAAGCTCATTAATGTCTACTTTTCTTTTTTTTTTTAAGGTTGTGACTTGCAATATCTTAACAGGCGTTGCATTTTATATTTATGTCATTTGCTTCTTGTTTCTCTGCAGGGAAAATGAAAACTCAGTATAATAAACGAGGAAATGATGAAAACGTCTCGTACTCTGTAATCACACGAAATAGTTTTCTGAAATGGAACAGCATCACCTACATACAAAGCAATGCCAGTTTCGGGCGCTCTGGAAATGTTTGTTCTCTGTGTTCTGGCAAAGAACACCAAGGTGGGCGTGATGGAAAGGTCCCTGTCGCGGCTCGGCGCGGCGCAGCGCGGCAGGGCAGCCCCACGGGAGGAGCTGCGCTGGCTGACCCGCGCGGGGTGGCCGGGGGCGCGGGCCCACGGGAGGCGCGCAGTGCCCGCAGTTCCCGCTGCGGTGCCGCCCGACGGCGCAGCTCCCGGGGCGGCACAGCCAGCAACCAGGGGACAGCTGGGGCGAGAGGGCACTTCTCCGTGCCCCAGGCACGCTGTCTTTGTACCGCCATAGTTACCACAGCCATTAATGGTTAATGATCACAGTAACACACCTCCTGCAGGGATCTAACCTGACTCCAACAAACACCAGGACCGGTGTCGGTGCTGCCCCGGCCAGGTACTCGGTGCTTGGGTCCTCTGCCTCAGGCCGGAACCCTTCGTAAAATGCCCCTGGTTTCAGAAATCCTCCCTCCGCCCGCCCCAAACATCAATGCCCCAGTCTTTTCTTTTTTGTGCTTCTCCATTCATGCATCTGTTCCTGGGAAAGGAATAAACATCTACTTGGTAACAAGTCAGAGTGGTTTTTAAATTAATCTCAATCCATTTTCAAGCAGATCTACAATGCGAAGCAACGCAAGAAAGCAGAAAGAAGAGACTACTTTGTCCTCATTCTGCATAATGCGGTCCCTCGCCGCACAAAGGAAATTTTCAGTGGTTAAATACAGCCATTAGAAAAAATTGCATGTAATGCTGCCAGATTTGCGAAGCAGAAGGCAGGCATCAGCTGGTAGTATATTGCTCAAGACATGGCACATAAAAGATTTAATAGAGTCCCAGATACCCTGAACATTCAGCTGCTGCCAAATGGTTTGTATACAGCTGCCTTTGCTTTTATTGCATTAAAGGCATAAAGGGTTTGGAGCTTGCATTTGCGATTCAGGACACGAGACGTGCATTTAACATCTCCCAGTTCGATCCCACTTTATGGGGCCCCAGACAATGACAATGCCTGTATTGTCACCATAGCTGGCAGCTTCTTCTCATCTGAATCTGGGACAATCTTGGTCTTCACTCAACAGCCCCAGCTATCTCATTAATTTACAAGGGACTAACGAGGACCATCGATCTAGGTGGTATTAAAAAAGTAATGTGCGGGGAAAATGGACTCTTGGCTTTGAAATACCTTTCTTTAAGGTAAGAGTTATCATTAAAACACGCAGTATGTGAACCGCAAAGTGTTCAGAGCTGCCTCTGCTTTGTGCCCAAAGTTCGTTTTTATCAGCGAAAGCAGCCAAGGAGTTAGCCTGACTGCGTGTGACTCCCGCGCACCGCCCAGGAGACTCTCCCGAGGGCAGCCGCGCGGTGTGCTCCCCGCCACCCCTGCTGCCACGCAGCACCGCCCGGAGAACGTCCCGGACCCCGTTTGCTGCTGAGCCGTGCCTGTGGCTTCCCATTGCCAGAGCATCTCACCCTCTGCTGAGCTGACAGTAAATCTGTCCGTTGGAACCGCCCCGATAATTGGCCAGAGGGAGAGCAGGATGAGAAGAGCTGAGAAGTCATGGGAGGGGAAGGCAGGAGGCAGCGCCGCGGCAGGAGCCGGGCACCCCGCAGGGCGTTGGGCGCGGGGCGGAAGGGCTGCATCCCTCCGCCACGGCGGTGCCGGGCACCTGGACGACTCCTCCATGCTGTGCCGTGCCATGCCAAGCGCTGGCAATGCTTCCACGAGGCAAACAGACACGGCATGGAAACGCGGCACAGCACCCAAAGCTCGCCCGGTTTTCCCATAGCACCTGAAAATCAAAGCAGGGGGACAAAGGGACCAGCTTTAATTTGAGAAGAACGAATGACCAGCAGCCTCTGGAGTGGGAAGAGCAGTGAGGGCTCTGAACTGCTCTCCTGGAGTCAGCTTGGTGGTCACTGTTTTCACCAGCTTCCAATTGATCCAGGGAAAACATTAAGAATTTCAAATTTCAGACCACATTTGATGTTTAGAAAAAAAACCAACCAAACAAAATTAATACTAGGACTAAATAAGTGGAACGTAACTGAGGGACATACACTTTTGACTGCTTCATCTTCTACTACCACCCACACCATGACTGTAACTTGCAGGGACGAACCCTGCTTTTTTAGGTAGAAAGCATCCTCACTGTTTACACTCTTACACAAACCTGACCTTAGGATAAAGCCTCAGGATAAACCTTTTCTGTAGGATCAAAGCACTCCCCATCACACCATGGATTAAACACCAAAAACAGAAACAAAGTCCACAACCTGCCAGGAATTATTTGGCTGCTTATTCCCCTGCATCACTCATTGAGCTGTTGCTTGCAAGAGTTGTTTCTATTTTCCACCCAACCGTGGCATAAGTTGGCATGGAAATAGAGCGCTGGGATTTGGGTGTTTTCTGGTGTCCAGGGGACTCAGACATTATGTCCTTTTTGGAAGCTTTTTTTTGTTCTCGGTAATTCAGGGTACTTTCCCCAATCATCTAAATTTTTGCTGCTCTGTACATTTTTCAGTCCAACTTGCTCTCTCTCAGGCAGGCTTTGCCTTTTCTCCTTTAGAAATCCCATAACATTTTTCCTGCTGATTCTGAAGGAATGAAGTGGGCTGAAATCCCTGCTCAGATGAAAGGTCATCTAATCATTTAATAGCATGTCCTGACTTATCTCAAACTAATTATGAAGGGGCAGCACAATTTGTCTGGGCTCAAACAAAAGCAAGTAGTTTGCATTCTGGGCAGGATCTGCGGAGCTGATAAATACTTGAGATTGCTTGATCTCGGCTGCACAAAGATTAATTTTTCCTTCTGCAAATGCAGATGTCCTCTTAACTCAAGGCACCCGTGATCCTGTCCTCTGCAGGACGTTACTGACACATCGGACGCAAATCCCCACGGCTTGGTTCACAAGGTCTTCCTTTTGCTTCCAAACTGCGAGCAGTAGTTTTTCTTCTTGAACCTCTTAGTGGCTTCTGCCTTTGAAAGACGAGACAAATGCGCTGTAATCCTCATGTACATAGAGACTTTATTGACTTCGGCTGGGAGCCATCAGGAAGTTGCAGCGTACAAAGCTGGATTTTGCTTATTTTGTTTTTAGAGTCAAGGCTTAGCATTAGCAAGCACTACATGCCAATATCAAACACCTTAATCCTACACGATAGTGAACCACAGCTGAACACTGCTCTGGCTTATAAAAAATGCTTATTTGGAGTGATTGCACCTTGCCCATGTACATTGATTTCTCCTCCAGCTTCTGCTGACTTCCCTCGGGTATTTATGTCTGGACTCCCCATGCAGAAAACCTACAAAACTCCAGTTAGATATTTAAATGGTTAAAAAAAGTCTCCGTATTGCCCATTCTCTGGAGAAGAAAAGCACTGCAGTTATAAGTGGTCATTCTGGAAACGGCTGTGACTCTGGGATGATGCATCGATTCCTCTGGCAGAGCTTATTTGATCCCAGCAGCGCTCTCCAACCATTAATCACCCGGAGCAGCAGTTTTCAGCTCACAAAAATAAGCCAACCTCGATGAAGTCATGAGGAATTATCATGAGCAAAAGCACAACCAGAATCTGCCCCTAAGCTTGTACCCAGCAAAGGAAATATCAGTCCCCTCCGACACCGCCCACCTCCCGCAGCGGTGCCGTAGGAGCAGGCACTGCCTCCCTCTGAGAAAGGCAGCGCAGAAGACATGAAGTATTGGGCAAAACTGGGCCCAGCCTGCAGCGCTCCTGCTCTGCAAGCCCCGTGAGACCCAGCAGCCTCCACGCCTACTGGGACCACCAACACCATGTCCTGGTGCTGGGTCCCACCGAGACGCAGGCTGGGGAGGGGAGGACCCTGGATGGACCACAGCCGGGGCTCATCAGGGCTGCCTCAGGGCTGCCGGGGCCAAATCCCTCCCCGTTTTCCCCAATATCTATAAAGCTGCCATTTTACTTGCCAGGTTGAAACTTGAAATGTGAAGCATAAACATAAAATTGCCTGTGGCACCCAAAAGCCTCAGTAGGCTTTGGGACTGCCTGGGGAAAAGAGTCTCCGCTACAGCACGGCAGCAGCCTCGGGAAGGATGGCAAGGAAACGGGAGATTCGCAGCCTCTGTAGCAGTAAGAGCCAAATTCTGAAGGACCAGAAGCAGTGAGGAAGCACTTACCATGATGTATAAATAGCCCGAGGTTTTTTGAGAACTCAGTGCAGTTTTGATCGCCAAATGTTGCAGTAGAAATGGGGAGAAAAGAGAAAGAACTGGTAATTTGTGATAGAGCCACATGCGCACATGCTTACTACGCCTCTGCTATGCCCACCCCGACCGCTGGGCTCACGGGGAACATCGCCTGGGTTAAATGCCAGTCACGGCTGGAAAGCACCCGCAGGCACTCAGCGAGGGTCTGGGACGCCAAAGACAGACTGCAAAACCAGCGACGTTCAGTTCTCGCAGAGAAGAGCGAGAAGATTGTGATTATTGGTTTCTTGCAAACTAGAGTGGTTGGTCTGAGCAAACAGACAGCAAAGCAGGGCTAACTGCAAATCACGCATTGCTGTTCTGTTGCTGAAAGAATCATCTCCAATACTGATTTTTAACAAGTCCATCTCCTCCAGACAGGCTTTCCTCTAACAGCTCACCTGTTAAGCCAAGGCAAGTTCACTTCTCTGGGTGTTTTCACGCCTTAGAAAGCGGCTACAACCGATCAGCTGGAGGGCAATTACTGCCACGCGAGAGGAGTTGGAGAGGACTTCATTTGGCAGTTACCGCCGCAATGGGCAGAGCGGTGGCCACGCGGGAGGAGAGCGGTGGCCACGTGGGAGGAGAGCGGTGGCCGCGCGGGAGGAGAGCGGTGGCCGCGCGGGAGGAGAGCGGGCAGAGCGGCAGTGCCGGCGGTGGGCAGGAGGGGGCTGCGGGCACCGCGGGCAGAGCCCCCCGGCCCTGTGCCCCGGCCTCCAGGGAGCAGCGCCTGCAGGGCCCCTCTGCTTCACCCTGTGAGAGCATTCTCTACCGAGAGCTGCAGGCGGAATCTTGCCAATTATACAAAAATTAAAATCAATTCTCAGCTGCGATCAGGAAAGTAACAAAGAGGGATTGCACCATTCTGAAGCGAGAGCGAAGGCATTTGACACGGCCACGGTATCGCGGTCGTGCAGGACACAGTACCGTTACCCTGTCATTGACAGCAACCTTCGGATCCACTTGGTATTACGATGGCACTGATGGTAATTGAAATACAATCTTTGCCTGGTAATTAACATCTGTGTAACACTTGTAATTAAAAAGATAATACTATCTTGTTCTATACTTCTCATAAACATTAAGGATAAAACCAGCTAATCAATTTATTATATTTTTTTTTAGGCATAGCCAAGATAGCAAAGCTTAAAGCTTCCTCCTAGCTGTATTTGCAGCGATGTAATTAAAATACCAGGGATTCATTAAGCACATGAGCCAACGGTGAGCAGCTGGATGAAGCTCTGCTGGAAGCATCTCCCTCCTTTCCACGGGCCTGTCCATGACTTTTGTGTCCAGCCGGGAAGGAGCTCATGACGAAGGTCATCCCCCGTGGCACTCCACACGAGCCCAGGTGTGGGTGGACACGAAGGGGACAGCAACTCTGCCAGGGCCATGGCCCTGAACCACCAGCACGGCCCCGCGCTCCCTGGCTGGGGCTGCCCCGGCTGCTCAGCCCTCGCCGCTGCGTACCGGCTGCCAGCCGTCGGCGTGGCGGAGGGGCCTCGGCCCCGTCTGCCAACGATGGGCTCCCCCTGGAGGGATCCAGGAGGATCCAGGAAGGGTCCATTCCCAAGTCCTCCCTGTCCGGCCAAGGGCATGGTCCCCTGAGGGCCACCAGCAACTAGAAGTGGCCTGTGCCAAAACTGTCTTCTGCCTTCCCTTGGGGACACTCCCTTGCTCAAAAAGTCCTTTAATCCCCACAATAACCGTGCAGGCTCCCAGCTCCTGCCTTGTGACAACCCACGGAAAACAGCACCTCCTACAAAGCCACAAAAGCACGTGAGTTACGCGTAGTATCAGGTGCAAACTGCTGACAAACTCTGACAAAAATAATCTCAAATTTATCAAATCAGATTTATCTAATCAAAAGCGTTCTCAAAAAGGCAACAGTCATGTTGACTCTGACAAAAGCAATGACCTGGCAGCTGGGTCCCGGGCATCCGACAACACTGCCCGGCTCTGCAGACATTCTCCTCTCCCAACACCCAGAAAGGAGCAACCGAGGAAGGACAGACAGACAGACAGACAGACGTGCTCTCGAGAAGCACGGCTGGATGTGCAGCTGTGGGGAGGACAAACCTGCATGCCTTGGGCAGGATGAATCATGAATAAAAAGTAAATTGATAATTACCTGATACGCAGGATAGTAAAATCTGCTGATCTAAGGGGAAAGGGCTGGGGCTGAAGACCACCGGTACCCCCACCCAGGAGCAGCTCCCCAACAAGAACAGGCCCCGAAGAGGTACCCAGCATGTCAAGGATGCTGGTCACTCGAACGTGTTCCCCCTTCGCGGCTGCTGACCCAGAGCTCGGCTCAATGAGCGCAGGAGGCTGGAAATGCTCAAGGCAGGCGGCACGCAGGAGCCTGGGCAGCCCCTCACCGTCCCTTCAGGGCTGGTCCTGTCGGAGGCTGTTCTGGGCAAGACAGAAAATTTCAGACCTGTCCCTAAACGAGCTCCTCTGATGGTGCTGGTGGCCCAGCAGGCAATGGGTCTGGTGCAGTTCAGAAGGACCTTGTGGCACCCTGCTGTGAGCCTGTGGCCACGGTTGGAGCCCCACAGCCCCGGCAGCCGAGACGCACCGGGGAGGCTGTACCCCCACAGCTGGAGGCAAAGTCCAGGGAGCAGGACTGCAGTTACAGGATCACAGAATCACAGAATGGTGGGGGGTGGAAGGGACCTCTGGAGCTCCCCCAGTCCCACCCCCTGCCACAGCAGGGGCACCTCCAGCAGTGGCACAGGACGGCGTCCAGGAGGGTTTGGGATGGCTCCAGAGTGGGAGACTCCCCCCCCTCTCTGGGCAGCTGTGCCACTGCTCTGCCACCCGCACAGGGAAGAAGTCCCTCCTCAGGTTAAGATGGAACTTCCTATGGTCAAGTTTATGCCCCTTATCTCTTGTCCCGTCACTGGGCACCACTGGAAAAGACTGTTCCCACCCCCCTGGCACCCTCCCTTTAAGGATTGATCAGCATTGATAAGATCCCCCCTCAGCCTTCTCTTCCCCAGACTAAAAAGCCCCAAGGCCCTCAGCCTTTCCTCATAAGAAAGATGCTCCAATCCCCTCATCATCTTTGTAGCCCTCTGCTGGACCCTCTCCAGCAGTTCCCTGTCCTTCCTGACCCGGGGAGCCCAGAACTGCACACAGTGCTCCGGCTGCGGCCTCCCCAGGGCAGAGCAGAGGGGGAGGATGCCCTCCCTCGCCCTGCTGGCCACACTCTGCTGGGTGCACCCCAGGGTGCCATTGGCCTTCTTGGCCACCAGGGCACATTGCTGGCTCATGGTCACCCTGTTGGCCCCCAGGACTCCCAGGTCCCTTTCCCCAGAGCTGCTCTCCAGGAGGTCAGCCCCCCAACCTGTACTGATGCATGGGGTTATTCCTCCCCAGATGCAGTACCCTACGCTTGCCTTTGCTGAACTTCATCAGGTCTCTCTCTGCCCAACTCTCCAGCCTGTCCAGGTCACGCTGTATGGCGGCACAGCCTTCCAGCGTGTCAGCCACCCCTCCCAGTTTTGTGTCATCAGCAAACTGGCTGATGGTACACTCTGTCCCTTCATTACTGACCCCTGAGGGACACCATTTGTTACTGGTCTCCAACTGGACTCTGCACCACTGACCATAACCCTCTGAGCTCTATCGTTCAGCCACTGTTCAATCCACCCCACTGTCCAGTCATCCAACCCACACTTCCTAAGCTTGCCTCCGAGGATGATGTGGGAGACAGTGTCGAACCCCTTGCTGAAGTCAAGGTAGACAACATCCCATCAGGGCCCATGGACTTGTGGGTATCCAGTTTACTTAATTGTTCTCTAACTTGTTCCTCCTCAACCAAGGGAAAATATTCCTTCCTCCAGACTTTCTCTGTTACTTGCAAAGTCTGGGACTCCCGAGAGCTGGCCCGAGCAATGAAGACTCAAGCAAAGAAGGCATTCAGTAACTCCACCTTCTCTGCATCTGTCACCACAGCACCCATCTCGTTCAACAGTGGGCCCACATTTTCCCGAGTTTTCCTTTTGCTGCCGATGTACTTGAAGAAACCCTTCCTGTCGACCTTGACACCCCTTGCCAGATTTAATTCCAAGGAGGCCTTGGCTTTCCTCATTTCATCCCTGCATACACTGACAGCATTCTTGTACTCTTCCCAAGTGGTCAGTCCCTTTTTCCACAGATTCTAAACATCCTTCTTCCACCTGAGCTTTTTTAGAAGCTCCCTGCTCAGCCATGGAGGTCTCCTGCTTCCCTTGCCCAATTTCTTGCTCTTAGGGATGCACCGATCCTGAGCTCGGAGGAAGTGATACTTGAATATCAGCCAGCTCTCTTGAGCCCCCCTACCCTCGAGAGTCCTCACCCATGGGATTTCTCCAAGCAGATTCTTGAACAGATCAAAGTCAGCCCTCCTGAAGTCCAAGGTTGCAATTCTACTTGTCGTTTCATGCATACTGCACTTAATCCTGAACTCTGTCTTCTCATGATCACTGCAGCCAAGTCTGCCCCCAACCTTAATGTCCTCCACCTGTCCCTCTTTGTTTGTCAGTACTAGGTCCAGTAGCACACCTCTTCTTGTTGGGTCCTCCACCACCTGAGTCTAATAGTCATCATTAAGGCACTCCTGGACTGTACCTGCCTAGCTGTGTAGCCTTCCCAGCAGATACCAGGGTGCACAGCTGCACGCAACTTACCCGTGACGCTTAACCCACGCTCAGCAAGGACGTGTTACTATAATATTTTCTGATCATGAATAAAAACATACTTTGAAATAATCAAAAACCTTCATTGCTTGATTATGCAGCTTATTTAACCAGAACTTTGTTCTGGGAACAGTTTGACAGCAGTGTCTCTGGCAGTGTTTTTCCCAACTATTATCTCCAGCACACAAAGACCCATTTAAAAGAATGGGACATCTGCAGCTCTGGTCCCAGCGCCAATCTGCACCGCAGTCTTCTGTATTATGCCATGCTGACGAACCAGGCTCAGTGACACAAACAGGCGGGCGGCTGCTGGCCATGACAGCAGCACTCCTCCACCTTTCCACATCTCCTCCAGCTTTTGGCCATGCCGCTGGACTGGGCTGGGCCAAGGGCACTGCTCGGGGCCAGGCCTGCACAGCGGAGCCTGCCTGTGTTTGGGTGCTCACCTGTGCGGTTGTGGTCCTCAGAACAACAGACACTTCCCAGTGTAACGCTCACGTCGCTGCTCCTACCTGCTTCCACAACCGGTCCAGGTGAGATGCTGATGCTCACAGACTGGGGGCACATGGCGCAAACAGGTACACAGAATCCCAGACTGGCAGGGGTCGGCAGGGACCTCTGGAGACCATCTCGTCCACCCCCCTGCCACAGCAGGGTCACCTCCAGCAGTGGCACAGGACGGCGTCCAGGCGGGTTTGGGGTGGCTCCAGAGTGGGAGACTCCCCCCCCTCTCTGGGCAGCTGTGCCACTGCTCTGCCACCCACACAGGGAAGAAGTCCCTCCTCAGGTTGAGATGGAACTTCCTATGGTCAAGTTTGTGCCCGTTCCCTCTTGTCCTGTCGCTGGGCACCACTGGAAAGAGTCTGGCCCCATCCTATTGCCACCCGCCCTTTAGATATTGATCAGCATTGATGAGATCCCCTCTCAGCCTTCTCTTCTCCAGGCACGTACAGCTGCTACTCTGCTGTTCTCTGCAAACACCCCCACATCTCTGGTCTCCTGACGGGCACAGCAGCACGCACACCAACGCCGTACAGCCGATCTCCGGCCTTCACGGAGGGGTCTGTGCTGCGCACATCTGCTGGGCTGCAGCCAGGCACGGGCACCTGGCCTCCAGAGACACCTGGTACTGCAGCAGCTTTTCTGCAATTAATGGTTTCAGCCACTTGGGACCACTTCATAGCTACATCTTTAAGAATAACAGCAAGTATTTTAATAACACAGTCTCCCCTTCAGACGCAAACGTCAAAACCAGAACCTACCTACCCAGGTATAAAGCAAATTAAAAGGTGTGAAGTTGCAGTGAATGGAAAATGACTGTAATCCTCAGGAGCCATGCTGAGGTAACCAGCCCAACAAATCTGCCTTCATGTCTTCAAGAGCTGATTTTGTTTTCTATTCCAAACATCTCGCCACGTTTCATTCCTTAAGATATTTTTCATGGAGTCTTGCAACTTCACTTTTTCCCTGCTGAAAAGTTATGCTTTATCAAAAGATTGATGAAGGACTGGTTTGTCAGAACACCATAAATCATTAAAACCTCTTTAATTCAGTACTGCTGTTTGCTACAGCCAAGTTGTAACAGCAGCTGATAAACCTTTTATTCATAGCAAGCCTGTTGGTGTTTTCAGGTCGTGTCAACACTTCCATTAAATTCCCTTTCTCAGTTTCCTATGCTAGAGATGAAAACTGCTTCTGACCTAAAATAAAACCTGCTGTTCGAGATTGCACCTCAGCATACCACCCATCAGTAGCTTCCACTTTGTAGTCTTAAGAATGTGGTCATGTTCTCATCTCCTGCAAATCTGCAGAGCTCCTTGAAGTTCAACAGACCTGTACGGATCCACGAACATGGCCAGCTCTCTGCGTACCGGGAAAGTCAAACACACCACAGAGGGATAGCTGGGAGCGTGCTCAAAACACATCCAAAACGAAGCTTGCACATACTTATTTTTTTCAGAAGGAACCTTATTTCTGTCTTGCTGTTGACATAAATGGCACAGAACCAGCACGCTGAAACTATGTCAGGAAAAGCTCTCCTTACTGGCACCTCCACACAGCAAGCGGGGAGCCGAGTTCTTCTAGCTGGCATCTATCATGGAATATTTTCCAATTTTCCTGCAGGAATTCATGAGAGGGGGATGCAGAATGTTATCTACATGCTCTGAATCCCATGATTTAAAGCAATTTTAGGTGGTTTAGATTAAGCACTTCCTTTTAATGTCATGCTGAGAAAATAACATTTCGTCAGACATTAAGCAGATGTTTCTATAATCGAGTTTTGGATATGGGTGATTATTTGACTTGCAGCTCCAAAAAAACATGTAGACTTCTTCACCTCATGAGAGACATTAATCCAAATAAACAAGGAAAAACTAAAGAAGTGACAGCATATAAACCTAAGAAACAATAAACAAAAAGGAGAATTTTTCTTTACTTTTGTCTGTCCTTGCTCTCCACCCTCTCCCTTCTTGCATGCCAGCTATATAGTTTCATCGTTTGATGGAAATTATAGACAGTCAGATATCTCAAAATCTGATGTCTTTACGGATTTTTAAGCCAAAAATGTAGGACTTTTGGAGCATCCTTCAGTCACAGTCTTGAGCACGTATCTTTGATGTGGCACGGCCCGGATTTGCTGACCTTTGGGACACAGAGTAGCAGACCCTCACTTGGGAGGTTTCAAAGTGGACGGGAACTGTGTTTCCCACTGCACAGACGGCTCTGCCGAGAGCGGGGAGGAGGACAAACAGGGAGATGTGTTCTGGAGCTGTCATGCTTCCTACGGAAAGGCTGTTAGGCATCCAGATTTGTGTGTAGCTTTAATCACATGCTCATATCTCTGCTGGGCTTCTCTGGCTTTAATATTATTTAAAGAATGATGAAAAATCAGACCTGCCTGCAGAAATCCCTGAAGACACCACGACCCATCTCCTTTCTGCCTTTTGGATGGATCCAAATCTGGATCTGCCATTGACTCCAGCTCAGCAGCACTCCACAGATTTACACAAGGATCCGGACCCCTGTATACAACTACAGGTAACAAGTCTTTTCAGAACAGAAGGTGGAAAGTTCATTTTCCTATGGTTGACATATATTGAGTTAAATCTTGTATGTGGAGCCATCTTTCAGTACGGCCACGATTACATTCCCTGATGTTTTATACGCTGGTCAAAGAAGCAGATGAAACAATTTTTTTTTGTTACGTATTCGATAAAACTTGGGAACAGAGAGAAATCTAATTATTTCCAATGAGGAATGGAGGGCTTCATTTAATCTCTGAATGTAAATTAATGTTGAAGCTTTTCCTGATCCCAAGGCAAGAACACTCACCGTGCTATTTCGAAAAACCTCATCACTCATCTTTAATCAGCACTGCCGGGCAATGGCATTGAGAGCAATGTGGCCCAACGTCTCCGTTTCTGTGCTGCTGCCGCAACGCGCCTCCCAGGCAGCAAAGTTTCCATTCGACACCGAAGTAAATAAATATAGGTATAATTTTTCGCCCAAGAAAGAAGGGGATAGTCATGTTTCACAGTGCAAAACCTTCCGGAGGAGTTAATGCCACTTGCAGCCAAATGCTTAATTTTTCATTGGCAGAAACTTGCTTCATTGCGCTGATGTGTTTACCACCAAATTGCTACAAAGGGATCTGCCCTGGTAGACATCTCCTGTGGTGAAGGTCCTCTGTACTGAAAGACCTTGTTTTGCAGCACCAGGCCCAAGGTATTCCAAAGCAACCGTATGAGCTACCACACCACAGACACTCGTACCCAAGATGCCAGCAAATTGTGAAGTGACTCCCAGCATAAAGGTGAGCAAAGCTCGCTTCAGTTCATTAAAAACAGCTCACGTGCCAGTTACGAAAACCTCCCGAACTTTACTATCAGCTGTTGGATCTGCCAACGGGCAGTCAGAAATCCGAATAACTGTAAACAATTGCTAACAATTGCTACTTGACAGCATATACCTCTGTGCACATACTGTGCGTGTTGCACACAGCATTAATTCCTCCATCAATGGCAGCATCCCTCTCCAGGTTTAAAAATGGTAACTTGGCTGGATGGAAGTTTGGCCACATTCAAGTCCCATCTGTTCAGATTTGCTTTTCAATATTGCATTAAAATCCCTACTATCCTTCCCTGGGGAAAAAGGACAGTTCCAACCTAGACCTTATAGGACTTGATCAAACATAGCTTTATTTTCGCTTTGTCCTACATGCCCAACTCTCAACACAAAGCATTTGGAGGGCCACCAACAGGGACCATAATAAGGAACTACCAAAGTATACAAACAGCAAAAGTATCAATGAGAAAACATCATCTTGGAAGTGAGAGGATTAATGATAATTTGTGGTTAAGACCAACCTGGCATGCCTAGCACAACTCTATTAACTACTGATGAATTTCATTGTGACCATTGTTGACCCTTCCTTTAGAAAAAGCAAGAAAGTGAATGTTACGGCAGCTCCAGCATCTACCTCTGCACATGTAGTAACTCAATATACAAAATATATCGAGTCCCTTCTCCATGAGGAATCTCTTGAAATTCTTCTGATGACTGATTTCTGTCACAGTGGGCTGGAGAGAGCCGTGTCTTTTGGAAGAGACAGCTGTAGGGGCTGGGGAGATGGAGGTCCCTTCTGCCTCGCGAGCACAGGGGATGTGTCCAGGCACATGAACTTGGACATGGACAAACCTCCCGCTCCTCCTGGCTGGTCTCCTTCTTCCGTCACTGCGGCCACCCCACCGGCTTAGCTGAGCAGATGGGTCATCGGTCACCAGCAGACAAGGGGTTGCCTCCAGCCTGTTCCCATGTAGCCACAGCACTACTTCACAAGCCTTTCTATCAAACCGACCAAACAGTACTTAAGTATATCATATCACCAAAATGAAGAAATACGCTCCAGGCATTCAAGAGCAGACAAGAGGATCTTCCTACTGCAGCTCACCCATTAGGCATCTACAGAGCCTTTATGCTTCTGCTCATTAATGCTGCTGAGTTACTCACCATCCCTCCAGTGGCCCATCATCACGCATGTCTCCATGAACATCAGACAGCACTTACCGAGCTGAGTCATCGCTATGACTTCAGTCTGGCCGCCCAGAGGAGCCAGCAGCTACCCAACCCAGCCCCGCGCGCCCAACGGCAGGACGATCGATTTCATAGCAAACTGGGCTCGCTGGATTAATGGGACAGGGCACTGGGAAGGGGCAGATCAATACCTGAGCTCATCGCTGCCACCGAGCAGCAGTGCTTGACCACGGCTTAAATTCTGCCTCAATCCTGGAGGCATCACCCAGAAGAGGAGCTGCTGCTGAGAAAGGTCTCCATTGGAGTTCTCTGCCCAGGAACAACCCTGCGTATCTATTCTCTCTGATAAGCCAAAAGATAGTAGCAGGGGGCTAAAATCTAGTTTTCTCATCTCATGCAATTGTTCTGCTTTAAGTTTGCATTTGAATGTATTTCCCTGGAGAAATAAGGGAGAGCAGAGCAGAGCTGAGAGCCTCGGGACGCAGCGCGACACCGGGACCTCTGCAACGAGCACACGCAGGGCACCATTTCATAACAAGATGAGTGTCGGCCAAAGCAAGCTCCTACATCCTTGCTAAATGGCACTTGTCAAACCGGCAGCTGGGAAGAATGGGTTGGTTGTTATTTAATCTTCAGTATGGTTTGGTTTAACTGCACCATTTGCTGAGTATGAATAGATATATATTTTATACTGCATTGCCCTTTATTTAGAGGATTTTTTAGTACTTACTTTTAAAGTGGATTTTTAGATCAAAAGTAATAATATAGCACAACAATCTTACTGCAGCTCTGTGAGCGAACAACATTAACAGAAGGATTCTTGATGGATTTTTTACATAAATAGTAACTAAACAGGAGGTGAGAGTGAAAAGCAGAGACACAAAAGACTTCTCTTTAATAAATACTGTTCCTTTCCTTTCTTTCTTTAAAAAAATCTCATGTGTTTACAGTCCAAAGTGTTTTCCTGGAGGAGGCAGAATTCCTGATCATACAGAAAAAATACAGTTTATCATAACTGTGATGGGTCAATAAGAATAAAAAAGTATAAAACATTAGAAAAGCATATTTGCAATTGTCAAAGTGATACTATAGTTAAGGTTTTATTTCAGAGAACAAAATCTCCAGTTTGTATGAAAACAGAAAGCACTAAATTTAGAATTCATCAATGTTTTCATTCCTAATTTTTTAATTTTATGGGACTATGGAAGCAGCTAGTATTTTTGCTATCCACATTATATAAATAAACGTGTCTAGAGCTTTTCAGCAGGTGACCCTTGCTAGGTTGTATCTGATGGCCCTTCACTGCCCCGACAGCACCGGCACCGCCGCAGGGCGGCCCCCTCGCACCCTGGGGTTCGCCAACAGTGTTATACACGGGAAGTCAGCTGGAGGAAAGCAGCATTCGGGCACTCAAACCCACCAAAAATCACATACTCTTACTTATGCTGCTCACAAAACTTGCTCTTTATTTCGTGGCCGTTTTCTCAGAAGCTCTTTGCTCGTCACAGGCTGAGCAGCTTGACCTTTCCCTCCGCCCGTGCTTCACTTCCCTGCTTCCCCAATGCCAAAAGTGGTATTTAGCAGAAAGATACAGCAAGAGAGACAAAAAAAGAGCAGGTACCTAAATCATGGAAACATAGAACAGTTAGAGTTGGATGACAGAACAGAATACAGCTGAGGCATGAGAATTAATCATTTCTGTCTCTTCCCCCCCAAATCCATCAATCTTGGACAGAGAACGAAATGAGAAGCAGAGGAGTCCCAGTGCACGACTTCTGGTAGTGTGCTTGGACCCGTTAGGAAGGTTTTCTGTTTCTGGAGAGCAGCGGGTCTGCAGGACGCCGGGCAGCACATGCCCTGCTCCGCTCCCGAACAAGGCATGTTCAGTAAAACCATAGAATCGTTTTGGTTGGAAGAGACCTTTCAGATCATCGAGTCCAACCATTAACCCCACACTGCCAAGCCCCGCACTCGTGCGCACTGGGTGCTCCATGCGAGGGACCCAGCCAGCTCATCCACTGCAACAGGGCGAAGTTTTCGGTGTCTGCACAAACATTTGTACCACATTTGGCTAAATTAATGAATTGTCAGAGAGCAGCCAGACAAATATCAAGCTTCTGAGAAACTGGAGAGAGCAGCAGCTCTTCACCACTTGTTACTGGCAAAATATCACCCTTTGTGCAACAAATACACATTCCTGGTTTCCTTAAATGTCTCCTCATGAAGTACGTACTCTGTATAATGCAGGTCAATTTTTCAGGAAGCTTTGTCCAGCCAGTCAGAGAATGAAAATACTCATGAACATATCCAGTATGTTGCACTTTGACAATACGGCTATTTTCTGACCAGGGCACGTGGGCCTCAGACGTCTCACGGTGTTCATGCACCGTCCCGCTGAACCAACAGCAGCGCTGCTGCCCACTAAAGGGCTCGGTAGCACGCTCAGACACGAGGGGTTCACTTAAGCTGACCCACTTCATAAAAAGGAAAGGTGTATCTGAAATGCTTACTTATATTTACAGCAAATGACTCTCGGATCCACAGATTTTGTAAGGAACATGCTCAGACATAACGATTTTAAGCAACACCACAAATAACCAGGACTGAGGGTTACCCGGCCAGGTTCATACAACAAATTGTGTAGCTTTTACAATAAAATTAGGTAGCGAGACTGTAAGGCTCGTTTGCTTCTCAGGGAATAAGAGTTATAAATAAAGACTGCCTGGAAAACCACATCCCTTTTGCAAAAGGACATCTGTCAGCAACCCGTCCTGCCACTTTTGAAGGACAAATACCCATACGGGGGGACCTGGCTCATTACACAGTTTAAGAAATAGTATGTAGTTCAAATCCATACTGTTGGTGCTTCCTCCTTTGGGGGCCAATGATCCACAAAAGGAAGGCAGCCCCTAATAACTGTCATAAGCTCTGGGTGTTTGTGTAGGTAGGCATACATATACACATACACATACACATACGTATGCACGTACCTACCTATCTACTTACCTACCTACCTACCATTGCTCTCCCAGTACAACCCAGTTCCACAGATCAGGGTAACACAAATAAAAATTCTGTCTTACTTTCCAGATTCACTTCCAGAGCAGTAAAGCAGCATCTCCTGACTGCGTCACTACTGAGTTACCACCCGGGACGTGCTCGCCAGCGTGGGGACAGGGACCAACGGCCAAGGGGCACAGGAACACGGGAAAAGGCGCTCAGAGGCTGATACAGAGTGACACCAAACTCTGAAGCCACGCAGAATAGAAACAGCACATAAATAGAAATGAAATAGAAATGGGACATAAAACCAACACAGAGGTCTCTGAGGGCTCAGCTGGCTGGTGCGTAGCGCGGGGCAGCCACACGCTGGGCAATACGGCGATCGTGGGAGGGAGGAGACTCCATCCCAAGCAGAAGTAACAAGAAATGCACTCTCATGGTCTCCCAAACGTGGTCACACGAAATACCCAACCCTCCACACAACCTTTCTGATCCACCTCTACAGGTCTATTCCACAACAACAACTTTTTCCACATCCTCTTTATGCCTGTCCCCGGCATCCATCACCACGGCTCATCTGGGAAACAAGGCAAACCACTACCTAATCCTTAAAAGACTGGAAAAGAGGCAATTTCAAAGGAGAAAGGCAGGAAAACTGGGAGGAATAAAAGCACATCATGTGCTCATCAATGGGGAAGACACTTCCTAGGAAGTCTGGCTGATAAGGAGTTTCTGTCCCACTGCAGGTCCAGCCCAGCCGCTGCAGCTACTTCTGGTGCACAACACAGGCGGCAAGTCTCTCTGACTGTGGCAAACTATGTCAAATTGATCATTACCGCAATAGTTTCTATTGTTAATGGTATACCGGTTGCATCAGTTTCTCTTTATATTTCTCACATCCCATTTCTTCTTACTTGCCGAGACACAGAGAATCTCAATTGCCTTTTCCTGGCTTGTGGGCAGCTCCTGTATTCACCACAGAGAAACCAGACCAGAACTGTACCCAGTACAGCTTTATGGATTTCCGTCTGTACAATTACCAGGGATTCAGATTTGTTTTTAAGCAGCGCACAGACACTTCAATAGGAAGTTATGAACTTCAGACTGCTTTGAATGCCGGTCCAACCCACAAGGAGAAATACATCACATGAAGAAAACAGAAGTCTCCTGCAAACATCGTTGACTTGTGGTGCTGCCTAGAGTAACAACATGGGTACACCCCATAACGCTTTGGGTAAACCCAGACAGTATTTACTTTAATAGACTATTATAAAAGCGCTTAGGGAATATTTGCTGTATCATACTGATATATTCGTAATTTCTTAAGACCAGAGGACGTTGTTCCTTATCATTTATGACATAAAGTGGTTTGTAATTGGATTGTCCAACCATGAGCATTAACAGAACATCCCAAACTCATAAGCTGCAGCTTCTAAGGGCCTGTAGATTACTTTGATGTCCAGCGTAGCTTCAGTTTTATTGTTGCCAAATCCTGCATCTGATGCTGAAACATCCCATGCTCTTGGTTCAATTAACCAGCATGTGGGGGTGTGTTGTGTGATGGCTTGTCGGAACAAAAAGAAGATCCAAACGCTGGTCATATTTAAGCTACTGAGAAATCTATCATTAACGTTAGCAAAGCAGGGCACATTGTTTTTACTTTAAAAATAAGCCTTTCTCATGTGGGCCACGTGAGACCGGCAGTCTGGCGTTGGCCGCACGGCTGGCAGAGGGCAGGTACAGATACCGCCGCCGTCAAGGACACGGCACAGCCTCTGGGTAGCGCACGGCTGAGCGCAGCCGAACTGGAGTTTCTCTTAAGGATAATGCTAGAAGAACAATAATCAGATTTCCAGCTATTAATCTGATCAAGTGCCAAAATATTCTGCTCTCTGTCCTCACAGACGGATGATATGAAATTCAGTAATGCGTTTAGGTCGGGTCTCTTCGTAGCCGCGCCACCTAACCCCGCTCTGCCCTCTCCCTCTCCCACCGGTCTTCTTGCGCAGTCCGCGGGACTCCTGCGCAGTCTGGAGATCTGCCGCGTGCAACGTCCCCTCCTCCCCTCCGAGACCTTCAGCCCTCCGTCTCCTCGCCCCATGATTAGGTTGGCCCTTCTGAGCACGAGTGTCAGTGTTTGATTCAGAGACATCTGCCACTCAACAGACAGCATATGTTAAGCCATAAAAAGGTCTCCTTAACCAAAGGCCTAAAAATGAGATTGCTTTTGTGGCTCAGGCGGGGAGCGGGGTGGGGGTGGTGTGTGTGGATTTTGTTGTCAGAATTTAATATTGAAAAAACTCACATGTGAGAGCTAGGAAGAACTTGAGCAGGAAACAGCTATTTAACCTTGATGCATACACGGTAATGTATGTGAGAAAAAATTCCTGCTGACACAAGCCACAGCAATCTTTCACTGCACCGACGGGCAGAAGCAGCCTTGTGGTTCACCTCGGGACGGCGCTTCAGCTCCCAGACGAAGAGCAGCCCCTGCCGCGATGCTGAGAACGCACACCCCGCAAGGCCAAACACCGCGTGCCTATCCACCACGTCTGCCACCGGCACCACCTGCTTCTCCATCCCAGCGCTCCCAGCACGAGCAGAGGGGCGGTCAGCCCCCCAGGCTGCCCGTGCAGACCCCTCACAATGCCTTCTCTGGCACTTACAAGTTGTTGTACAAGCGGTGAAACAGCAGCGAGAGCAGGGAATGAAAAAGGAAAGCTGTGCTATCTTCAGAGCCAGGACACGGAGCCAGGGTTTTGTCTGGCAGAAGGAGACCCCAAACAAGAGCTAAAGGTCCAACCCAGTCCAAGCAGAGATAACGTGGTAACGGAAAACCAGGCAAAGAACATGGCAGAGAGATGTCCTAGAGGGTCCAGCCTGCGGTCCTGAATTGTCAGAGAGATGGCTTGGGTTGATAGCTACAATAACTAAACATACATCTGCAATAGTCACAAGTAATTGGAAAAACACCTTGTTTTTGAAAGGGCACATGGCAACATGCTGGACATTCCTGGCCGTAGGGACTCCACTGCCACTCTCACTTTGGGCAGCTGGAGACAACCGTGGGACTCTGATAGGGGATTTTGTGGAGGAGAGAGAAGATGCCCCTAAGACAGCTTGGCTGCGTGCCTCCAGCTTACAGGACTGAGCTGTACCCTCTTGGGAGTTGTTTCTTTTGCCTACGCTGTAATGGCACTGCATCATTTTAGTCTTTATAGCAAACAAGAACTTCATAGTCTTTACACAAACATGTCACGGGGAAGATGGATTATGGATGTGCTGTCTAGGCTTCCTCCCACTAACGACCTTTTTGCAAGCTGCACTAGGAAAGCAGTGTATGTGCCTGTCACTGGGTGACTCCGGGGCTGGGAAAGCTCGAGGAAAGGGTGCAGGGCCTGAGGGAGGCTGGGCTGCCTCACCAGCAGCAGCATCTTTGTCTCATTTACTATTTTCGGGAATTACCTGATCCCCACATCCTTGCTTTGCAGCACAGAGCAAGTGAAAAGCGGATTCTTCACATGGCAGTGCAATTACACGAGCAACACACCTCCTCTGGCCCACGGCAACTCAGACTCTACAAAGGCGCCGGTCACAGCACGTCCCCGGGCACGCGGTGGCATGGCGCGGCACGGCCACGGAGCCGGCAGAGCCGCGGCGGCTCCCGGCTACCTGCGCCTGTCTGCACCTCTGCCGCCCCGGCCAGAGCGGCACGGGGGGCTGGGTGTCACCGCAGGGCACGGGGTGGCTCCGGCAGCGGGGATCGCACCGCTGTGCATGGGGCTCCATCCCGCTGTGCTCAGGCAGGTGGGCGAGCTGCGGGCGCATCCTCCTGCCCTGCGATGCCGCTGTGCCGCCTGCCCACCCCCCGTGCCGCCCAGACTCCATTAACTACGTCCCAATTAAAGAGGCTGGTCTGTGCCAGCGGACGGCGCTGGTTGCTGTGGGGAGGCTCTGGCAGCATGGATGCATTGCCCAGGCTACACACTTCTTTGGAGAGGGATGCTGCGGGCCCCGAGCAGGCAGCAGTGCACAGAGGGGTGCTGGTGGCCGACGGCGCAGGGTCGCGTCCAGCGGGCCCACGGAAGCAGGCGGCCATCACCGCACTGCGCCTCACCGCACTGCCCGCCGGCCAGCTCTGAGTCTGCAGGGGCTGGGTTTGCTGTTGCACTTACAAACACAGGCATCCTTTTTCCTTTGCATTTCAGGCTAGCTTTTTTTTAAAAAAAATTAAAAATTATATAAAATTATATACAATTTAAAAAAAATTTATATTTCATGTTTCCTTTTTTCTCCATTTTGTACAGTTCAGGGGCACTAGGGGAAGGAAAAAACGCAGGGGGAAAAACGCAAACAGCTCGGACGTGGATGCCAGAGGCAGGCACTGGTGACATCCCCGGGGCCAACAACAGTAAAGAATGAGAGTGTGGCGAGAATGAGGAAAGGGGGGACGGGACCATTCAGAACTCTTTGTCCTTCCCTTTTCCATCACTTACCACCACTACAATTGCTAGTGACAGTTTATCACGCTGCCAACATAGGACACACAAAGAGTGCTGGCACATCCCGAGGCGTCACCACTAGCGCTGTGACACTTCGCATCAGCACGTCCTACAGAGAAGTCGGGAACGGTGCGCCCCGCGGCGGCAGCCTGCCCTGGCCGCCATGGCTGTGCAGCCCCTGCCCCGCTGCAGCAGCGCCAGCCCCAGCGGGGACGGAGGGGGACAAGGACACAGCGTCACACCCGGACCCGCTCCTCCTGGCAGCCCAGGGCTCCGCTTTTCCCAAAGAGGAGCTCCACTGCATTATAATGCAGGCTCACACCAGGAGGGATCCAGTCTGCTGGACTTGCTGACGGCTTCATGAATTAAACATTTGTGTCTGCTTTCCTAAGAAAATGAGGTTATGGAATGATTTTTTTCACACTCACCCAAACTGACTTCTAGGACTGTTGGCCACTTTCAGCCAGATTTTACAGATGGATGGACATCTCAGAGATGTAAAAGTTCCTCTCAGCTTTGTGAAAACCAATCAGACATACAAAAGACAGAGATCCAGAAGGAGGGAAAGACTCCATCATTAATTAAACCATATTATTAGACACCAGGGAATATGCATGAATTCATCACACCAAATCAGGCTTCACTGCTACGCATGAGTTAGTAGAGACAAGCTTTGTTCTGCCAACAAGACTCTAGATCCTCTCGGTGTTGGTGCACTTTGACAGCAAAGAGCAAATGACAAAACTTCAGGCACGGAGTAAAGAGGTGCTTTTCCCAACAGCTCCACGAGCATGAGGTGGAGCACATCTACAAAGGGTGGGGGAGCAAACCAAATGAAAACATCTTCTGGGTTGTTTCATAGTGGAAACAACCACTATGGAGAGAGATTGGCTCACGCACAAATTTTATTCTTGGTTGTGCATAAGACCTGCAGTGCATTTCTCAATGCCCAACGTGCAGTTAGCACACCCGGCGCGGTCCCCCGGGGCCCAGGATGGGCAGCGTTCGAGGAAGGAGCTGTCTGAGCAGGGCCATGGGTTTGTGAGCATGGGGGTGTCACATACTGCACCAGAAGAGCCATCCTCACCCCGTGAAGAGGCTTCAGCAAAATGCACCGCGGACTCCTCCTGACACAAGATGCAATGAGTCAGTGGACAGACTACAGCGAGCTCAGGGTGAGCGCCTGTCTAAGAATTAGCGTCACGTTCAAATGCCACGATCTGCAACAGCACCCATCCTCCTCTACGCCTCCTGACGATGAGGAACCTGCAGGTTTCAGGACTCGGGAGGGACGGAGGCTGCCTGAGCAGCACGCTGAGACACGACACGAGCGAGGGCCAATGCTGGTACACAAAGCGAAGCCATCCGGCCCTACAGCCAGCGCCCGGGAGCTGCCGCCGGCCGTGCCCCTCTGCAGGGGACCGTACCCCTCCCTGCGCGCTCATGCAAAGGCGCAGCCGCGCAGCCCCAGGGGAGGCCATGCCGCCCACCACGGCGCTCTGCCCTGGGGCGAGTGCCCACCCCTCTGCAGGCAAACCTGCAGCAGTGGCCCAAGGGCCACCAGCGGATTTCTGGGTGGAGGGGGGTGCTTCCAGCCTCCGCTCTGCCACGCCGCTTTCCTGTGCACAGCCTCCCGGCTGCTGGCGGGAGCGTCGGTCCCACCTCCCGTCCCACACCAGTGTGATTCATCCATGGGGAATGACGGGGGCTGAAATAAACCCCAGGCAGTTTCTAATGTAAATGTTAATAAGGCACTGGGCATATAACAACAACAAAAGCAGGCAGTTTTTACTACAAATCACTGTCTTATGAAGTCTGATCCCTCAGAAACCCCGAGCCGGTCCCCGGCAGGGGTGCGCAGTATCATGTCCCAGGCCTCCTGCCAGCTGGCGTCACTGCTCACTCCATCACCCGAGATCACTCGGCAGCATCTTCTGCTCTCTAATTTTACTGCTGCTGCCCCCACAACCCCAGACCTGGACAGTAAGGTAGTGTTGGACCTCATTGTCACTTTGCCTTTTCATTCTTTGCCATTCTCTCTCCCGTGGCTTTTACCAATGACACACTTGCAGATCAGCAACATCCAAGAAAGAAAAAAAATAATCACTAAATACTACTGAGGAGGTTGTATGAGAGGGAGGATAACCCTCCGTGTGCCCCGTGCTATCTCACGCACCCGCTCGCGCTCCCTGCCAGCCGAGGGATTTGGGCAGACATGCCCCCCCGGCCAGGGGAGCCGCTCCTGTGCTGCACACCATGGCAAAGCCCGTCCTTCACACCACTGCTCCTGCCATTGCGCATCTCCTGCCTGCAGGACCCGCTGCATCCCGCAGGACACCCTGCGCAGCTCTGGGGGCCAAGCAAGAACCAGGCCTCCCCCTCCACCAGGGCCAGGCCACCCCCGAAACCTCCCCCAGGCTGGGAGGGGGGTCAGACACCCCGGGGGCTCAGGGACACCCCTCGCCTGGCCGTCCCCTCTCGGATAACCACACTGCCCCGTTAAAAAGCGAACACATTTGCACCTCCGGAGCCTCCTGACAGCGCGGCAGGCCTCTGACGCCGGGGCTGGGGCCGCCACCACTGTGTCAACGTGTGACGGGGTTGATGTCCGGCGGGGACGCACATCTCGAGACCTTGCCTGTGGCTCTGACAAACCCTCAGCCTCACACAAACCAGCTCCAGAACAGGCAAAGGGAAAAACAAGGGCAAAAAATACCCATGGCATTTCAATATCAAAGGATTATGTTTTTAGCCTTTCTTTTTGGGGAAAAATCCAACATTTGTAAAGGCAGAAAAAAAAAGACAAAGGATCAAGCTTGTGTTGATATCAAAGAGGGATTCAGTTGAGAATAGACTTTAAGGGAATTTTATTTACGGTATATCTACTGGGTGGGCATTCATGACCTTTAGAAAACAGATTAAAGCTTTTCTATACCCAGCTTCAGGCTGTGTGAATTATTAAAGCAACAAAATCATGAAGTTAAGATACTTTTGCAAAGCAAGCCACCTCACAAGCGAGCTCTCTTTGGCAGGGCCCGTGAGCAGCCACCCCCACGGAGCAGAGCCCCCTCAGCCGCCCCTGAGCCGGGACGGCCACCCCTGCCGGCCACGGAGATGCCAGCCAGGGAGGTTCACACCTCCGCCCGCAGCCGCCGTGCTCCATGCCAGCCACGCCATGCCAAAGACAGGCATCCCTCACCCCGTCGCCCACCGTGGCTCCTGCCTGATCCCAACCCGCCACCGCGCACGCCACAGGCTGCCATGCCACGTCCAGCGGATGGCCTGGAGCTTGTCTGGGCTCCCTGTTCTCCAGGCCCTCCCTGGGCAGCCTGCCTGCCATGAAAACCTCTTTACTACCAGACAGGTTCCCCTGAACCTCCACAGGTCCCAATAAAACTTCACAAATTACTCAAAGTAACAAAAAAAAAGCAGCTCTGTAGAGAGGGACCTGGGGGTTCTGGTGGACAAGCAGCTCAATACCAGTGAGCAGTGTGGTGCTGCGGCAGAGAAGGCCAGCGGGGTGCTGGGTGCATCACCACGGGCATCACCAGCAGAGACAAAGAAGTCGTTACCCCACTCTACTCAGCGCTGGTCAGGCCACACCTGGAACACTGCGCTCAGTTCTGGTCCCCGCTATACAAAACCGATGTGGCCGGGCTGGAGAGGGTCCAGAGAGGGCCACCGAGATGATCCAAGGACGGGGAAGCTGCTGTATGAGGAAAGGCTGAGAACGGGCTTCGTTCAGCCTTGAGAAGAGAAGACTCAGGAGAGACCTCATCACCACGTTCCAGTAGTTAAAGGGTGGCTACAGAGAAGACGGAGACTCCCTTTTTACAAGGAGTCACACGGGAAAGCCGAGGGGTGATGGGTACAAGTTACTCCTGGGGAGATTCCCATTGGACACAAGAGGAAAATTTTTCACAAGAACAATCATCCGTGGGAATAATCTCCCCAGGGAAGCGGTGGATTCCCCGTTGTTGGACGCTGTTAAGATGCAGCTGGGCAGGGTGCTGGGTCGTCTTGTCCAGAGCATGCTTGTGCCAAGAAAGGTTGGACCAGCTGATGCCTGGGGTCCCTTCCAGCCTGGGATTCTGTGATTCTATGATTCTATGATTGAAAAAAAGAAAAATGAAAGCAACGCCCCCCAGGCCCCTGTGGGCTGCCTGCACAAGCCCACCCACCCCGAGGCATATTTGTTCTCTCTTGAAAATGTCATTTCATGCTGCTGCTCATTCCAGCCCCCATCGCCTAGTTTAATCCCCTATTCCAACAGCAGACAGAGACATATATCCGTGCTGAAGAACTTCAGATGTTTTTATTTCTTCGCAGCAGTAAAGTGGAAATCATGAATTCCCATAACCCTATCCAGTTCTTTATCCCTTGGAAAAGGTGGTGGTGGATAATTTGAGGGAGAATTGAGAGGGAAGCCTGGGTGGGAGGAGGAATACAGGGCTGAACACTCCCTCGGCTGCCTCCCGGTTTGAGCAGACAAAGACTAAAGCCAGGAGAGGTCAATTTTTAAGAAAGGAGACGTCAGGATACCTGCAATGCAACCAATGCCTTCTGAGACTTCCATGTCTCATCGTGGCTCTCGTGAAGCATAATGAAATTCGGCATTCGTTTCCCACTAAAACAGGGGGTCACAAATTGCATCACGTTCTGGAAATCCTCTCCTGGCTACTGGTCCTCGGGTCACGGCAACGGACCAGGTAAAACCTGAGCAATTTCTGCTGCGTGAGAAAGGAGTCTGTGCTACAGGAGAAATGCTCCTATTAAAACACTGAAAATCAAATAGTATTACCTCTAATATGTATGGAAAATATTACACATTTGCTAATTTGAGTAGACATGAAATTGGACGTGACCTCCATTTGATTAATAGTATCTTAAAGATGATTAAACCCATCTCAAGGAGACAGAAATTGGCCAGGTTTGGCAGACAGGCCAGAGCCACGGCTCAGGGGCTCTCCAGTCTCTTCAAAAGTGATTTCTGAGTTCCTCTTTCCTTCTTTTTGTACGGGCCCTGTACCGAGGACCACACACTCTGTCCTGAGAGGTGCACAAAACGAGAGCGGAAAGCAAATGCCTTGTCCAAAGCTACCCAGTGGGCGGCTGCCTCCTCAGTCCCGCCACGGCCGCATCACGCAGTGGCACAGATTTCCCAGGTCACTCACTGCACACTGAGGGCCCAGACCGCGTTTGGAGATGGACGGGACACTGGCTCCTCAACGCCTTCCTGAACCTGAGCAGATAGTACTTAACCAACCAAAGCAACTAAGTAACAGTTTCCAGGTAGGTAGTTCCACATTTTCTGTAATTAAATGCGAGTTGTAAATGACTTTGTAAATGTGAAGAGCTTTTCTCGGTATCAAAGGAAATTTAGCATATTGACATAATTATCCAGAAAGATGACAGATGAATCATTTCAGCATTTTGCTGAAAGTGTATACACAATTCTGATGCCTGATAGACTGCTACGTGCTAGACTTAACCTTTCCTTAACATAAACAGAAAAGGAAGCAGCCCTGAGGAGCAGCTCTCTTCAAAGCAAAAAGGTCCTGCCCTGGGACAAGAATATTTTTTTCTCCATTTCATGTTCTGAGCAGAATTAATTTTCCAGCACCAAGTGCTGCTGCTCATCAGAATAAAACCTCTTTTCCCTGGAAAGTTTACATTTGGAAGTATGAGTCTTCTTAGATGAGCTTGAAAAAATGTTAGCTGCTATTTTTCAGTAAGATTTTGAGTTAATTTTTGGTCTTTGATGATGAGTAGAAGTCACAAGACCCCAAGAGTTCCCTTTGTCGCCAGGAGGGTCTGGCTAGTCTTTCCTCTGCTGTCTGCTTTACCTTTACAGCACTACCCTAAGCAAAGACCTGAGCTGGTATTTAATCATTCTCCATCATCCAATATAAACTCAGAAATCTGACATAGCTCTGCTGCCAGCTTTCGCCTCTTCTTGCTTCAGAGACACGGCTGCAGATATGGGTGACTACTCAAAACCACCCTCTCCATGACTCGCACGCCGCTTGGCATTACATTTTCATTAGCACTGATCCTATGCGGACTTATAATGAAGCCAGACAGGAATTCGTGGGGGTGGACTGCGCCCCGAGTATGCCAGAAGAGTGCAACAGATACCTCAGTGTTTGTCAGTTAACTGAGGCTGCAACAAAACATCTTCGTTAGCAAGCAGTGCTAATGACAGCACTACGACTAATAGTGTCCACTCTCTTGACTCCAAGAAGCACTGGACTCTGCCTCAAGGAGACTGCACATGGATTTTTGCACCGTTTCTCAAGACTGACGCTACTTAATACATTTCAAGTATTTAATAAGAGATTTTCAGTAATCGGTAAAAATTTGGGCTCTTCTGGGCAAACAGGTCTCAGATCTCCTGAGGAATTTCTGCTTTTGCAAAGTTTCCGAGCATCCAAACGAAGTCTCCAAGCACGGAATGCAGCAGGTCAGGCTGCTCACGTGGCCATCGCCTGGTGTGACACTGCCTCGTTGGGGCTGTCATGGGCACAGCGAAAAAGCAAAGGACCGTACGGTTCATCTCCTGGGCCAGATTCAGATTTTCTTACCCTCACGCTATGAGCTTTTGACCTAAGTAAGGTGGGAGAAACTGGCCAAGGTGACCAGGCCAGAAGAAACGAGAGTGGGTACGGCTTTCCTCTGCCCACTCAGCTTGTCTGCAGCTCATTTTAGCAGCATGTAGAAACACGGAAGCACTTGTGCCGTCCTCTGAACTAGTCTGTGCTACTTCACAAGTTTGATATTGCCCATTTTGCACAATTTCAAAGGCCCTTTCCCTGCCCCACCCTAACACCCAGTGTGGCCCAAAGCCCACACCACGCGGCCGTCACGTGAGAAGATTACGACAACCAAATTCAGCAATTTTCATGACTCGTCACCAGGGTTATCGCTTCCACAACTCCTGTCCATCGGGTGCAGACGTCTCGGCTGAACAGAGGGACACAACTATGTTGGGGCACGGTAAAATGCAGGTGACAAAATACAGAACAGCACCAACACAATGAAGTCTTGTGTGCATGCAAGGACATACGCACGTGCACGCACACATACACACCGGAAATTGTGCCTGCAGTGCAAACAAATGGTGTAAAATGCCATGACACAAGCAGCAAATAGTTATCTACACAGGGACGGAGTGAGAGTCAGTGAAAAAGGGAATAAAAAAGGAATAAAACTAGGAAATCAGTAACTGATTTCCAGAGCTATCCAGCTTTTTGATCATCACCTCCCACCTCCTCCCACATGCTTGGCAAAAAAAACTTGTTAAAAATAAACAACAAAAACTCTTCAGCATAACTCATTTCTGAGTGGGAAAACAGCCCAGGGCTTCAGAGAACCCTCTTGACCACATCGTGCCAGCTCAGTCAATCACCCAGAACAGCTTCCAACGCCTCCCTGACTTACTGTCCCCCTCACCACCTAGAAACCGCTCAGGAAACAGAAAACATAATGAGTACTTGCCATGAAATGCTCCCGATTGTGCTGGTAGTTTAAAATACAGCTGTTTCACCAAGATGCCAAGAATTAAAGCAACGCCAAATGGCAACAAGGTATTTTCCTGAACACATTTTTCCTGTGTTTACTTAGCAACCATCATCCAACAATAAAAATAGCCTATTTGAGCACTGCTACCGTTTCAATAAAGCGTAAGTACACAGCAGCAGGCACCTGATAAAACATACAAGCAAACTCAAGCCGGAGCGTTCAAGCCTACCTTGCCAAAGCTTCCCTTCCCAATCGCCCGGAGAATCTGGAAGTGGTCAAAGTTCACTACAAGGTAAAGAAAAAAGAATTTTAATTTGTAAAGGTTTTACTGCAAATATCTTACATTTAAAAAGAAGACAAGGAGACGACTCAAGAGCATTGGTCAAGCTTTTTATTATAAGTCACCGTCTTCCAGGGAAGATGCAGGACAGCAGCAGTTTTTCTTTCAACAGTGTCTTTTTACCCACTTGAAGTAGCACAGGTTGCATTCGGTTACTAAACAAGTGGTTTAGCAGCAGTTAAAATACAGCTTGAACCCGTGTCGGTCCTGGGGGAGTCTCAGAGTGACGCTGTAAGTGCGTGCACCAACTTGGAGCGCAGCAGAGCAGAGAACACCGGCACACCGCACGCCCTGGCTGCCCTCCCCGCGCCTGGCTCCGTACCACC
Source organism: Pluvialis apricaria (assembly GCA_017639485.1). Taxonomy (NCBI): domain Eukaryota; kingdom Metazoa; phylum Chordata; class Aves; order Charadriiformes; family Charadriidae; genus Pluvialis; species Pluvialis apricaria. The sequence continues at coordinate 41,319,544 of CM030013.1, forward strand.
TGTGGACACCCAACAGCCCATCGCTCTGGTATTTGTGCTTTCTGAAGGACAGCCCTTAGAGGACGGGGACTGATTCCCACTCTCTTCACGTGCAAATCCATCCGCACCAGCCCTGTTATTTCTTCCAGAGCCGTGGTGAGGAGTAACGACAAGAGAGGACAGTGCAGCTCCAGCACTTCAGCTACTGCCTTCAGCAGCAGCCACTGACAACAAAATCATTTTTACTAAACTATTGCTGTGATCCAATTTAATATCAGTCTTAAATAAATAAAAAAGACAGGTCTGTTTATGCCAATAATGAGGTAATCCCCCTTGCCATATAGTTGGAATGCCTCACAGACAAGAAAATATACTGTCACAAAAGCCAATGTCAAGGACCCGGCGCTACTCCCGTTTTACAAATTGCCTCTTTACACCTCAGCTCCTTAACGTCCTGGCAGCTCAGCAAGCTGCCGGGCTGCAAAGGCAGCGCACGGTGCGCACGCACTCCTCACGCCAGCGCTGGCTGCTGCACGAGCACACGCATCAGCGTTCGGTCAGCCTGCACTGGTCAGGCAGTCGCACGAGGTGGTCCTTGTAGGTCCCTTCCAACGGAACTACTGCGTTCTTTCCTACGCCTGGGTTCTCTCGAAGGGGCCAGATGTGTGCAGGAGGAGCCCGCCGGCAGACCAAGCTGCACCCTGCCCAGCTCCACTGCCAGCCCTTGACATTTCTACCATGAGACCCTGACCGTGCACAGGGACCCTCAGCATTGCCTCCCCAGAAAGCTCTGAAGGCCGGACAAAGAGAAATATTGACATGGGCTTGGGGATTTGCAGCGGGAATGATGCGTGAGGTGGTCAACAGAGAGCACTGAATGCACGTTTCACTGACAGTGGAGACCAAAAGCACACAGGAAGAGTGGGAGCAAAGAATTCACTATAAATATTCCAAGCCCCACTCCCAGATCTTAAATAAATGCACATCTGTCATCTCTGAGGATGAATCAAAAGCCCACGCATGCCCGTGGAGTTCCTATTACCATTTTGTGCTGGGCTTATATCCAAAATATTGTTATTGTCACTTTTGTGGGACATTTTCTGCAGGAGAACTCGGAAAACTTTGCCAAATGAAATTGAAAACAGAGTCTGGGCCAGCTCCTACCACGTATCTCCCCCCACTCCACAAGCAACGCTGAAGGGTGGGTGCACCATGTCCTCCCCCGGGATGCTCCAGGAGACTCCGCGAACACCACGTGGGGAAAACAGCGCTGCCCCGTCCTTCTAATGTCTGCCCGCACCGCAGCTACATGGGTGGTGTGTCACCCGCTCATCGCTGCCCTTCTCCCCGGGTGAACAGCTCTCTTTTAGCAGCATTCTGTGATTCTGTGACTGGATGGGTCATGGGCTGAGAAGCCATGAGACACTGGCAAGGACGTGCGTAAAGCCTGGAGCCAGCGGCTGGCTCGTCCGAGACGCTGCAGGAGCTGCAAGCTGGTTGCCTGCTCCCTCCCGTCTGACAAACCCAGCCCTGCAAGGGAAAATCTGCAGCCACAGGCAGCATTTTATTGAGGTTTTTCCTACCACCCCTATTGGAGAGACTAGTGAGCAATGTGTAACCCCAGCAGCGTCCCGTTCATAAATATTCTTTCTGAAAACCAAAATGTTAGCACACAAAGTGCTGAAGCATTTAGGGCAATAGATACGATTTTTTTCCGGTGCAAGCAAATCCATTAATTGAACTTCACTCACTAAGAAATACTCAAAGAGGAAACCCAGCTATCGTCAGCACCTTTAAAGCACAGCATTTTCCTGGCAATGAAACCATGTGCGAGCGCTCATGATCTGCGATCGCTCCACGAGGACAATTTCTGACAATTCCTTATAACAATGTTTGGAATATTGTGTAAAAAAATCATTGCCGCTGAGAAAACAAAACCAAAAGTGTCATTTCCATGTATCCATGACTACAACTGATCTAGAAAGCATGCTCTAGTCAGCAGTCAAGAAATCTAGATACAAATATCCAGCAGACCCTTGAACCTATCAGCAAAGATGTCACTTTTAATAAACTAAATGCACAGTTCTGCTGATCTGAAGTTCAGATGATGTTAGATGAACAGGCTGTTTTTTCAGTTTCCTTATTTTCTTCAGGAATTAGTAAGCAATCCCGGTAAAGAAAAAGCAAATCTCAACATCTGAGGAAGCAAATCATAGTAGCAGCATGTTGCTCTTTGTGCGCAACACACTGGATTTCTAAAAATGACAACATATCACTACAGAATATGTGATTATCCCTAAAATAGAAATCCTGAACCTGCCTGGAACAATTACGTATGCTCCAGAGACTCCGCTTTCTGTGAGCTGACAAGAGAAAGCTGTCGTTCACCCGCGACTCGAAGAGCTGATTATTCGGGGGTGACTGGTAGGAGCCTGAGTCACCGGCGGCAGTGGAGGACCTCACGCCCCGCGCTCCCCGGCAGCGGGAGGTGGCAGCTGCTGCCTCTGCACAGGACCATACGCACCCACTGCTGTGACTTCAGCGCGGCGCCACTGCGACAGTCACAGGCTGGAAGTACAGAAATGGTTTCGGCTTGATGTTGAACTGGAGGAACCCGTGAGAGGGGGAGAGGGAGCCGAAAACCTGGGATGCTTTAGGAAGCATGTCTTTACTGAGAGGGTGGTCAAACCCTGGCACGGGCGCCCTGGGGAGGTGGTGGGTGCCCCAGGCCTGCCAGTGCTTACCAGGCATTTCGACAATGCCCTTAATAACATGCTTTAGCTTGGTCAGCCCTGAGTTGGTCAGGCAGTTGGACCGGATGATTGTTGTAGGTCCCTCCCAACTGAAATACTCCATTCCACTCCATTCCATCCCGAAACAAACCCAAGGGAGCGCAGCACCACGGCACAAGGATGCTGACTTGTCTGTCGCACCACAATCCAGTGCCATCTGTGGTGCTGAAATACCCCAATGGCTATTTCATTAGCTCCCCATGAAAAAACTACACTAATTATTCCTATTGACTCCTCTAACAGCTCGTTACCAATATAGCACCTTCGCAGGTAAGTGGAACTGCGGGACATAAGACCTTGGTATTTGCCACCAGAGAGACATGCCTCTGCCTGACTCTCCCTGGCATTAAGTGACAAACCATGAATCACAAATAAAGATAAATACCGTGACCTGGATTTGCTTAGTTTGGCGTGTTTTTGTTCTCCATCTCCAGGACCGCATGAAAAGCAGGATGGCAGGGTTTCACGCGCCTCTTGGACTGCACCAAACCTCACGCGGTCCAGTCCGGCCCACTGCACAAGAGAGTGCCAGGTGCTGCACTGACATCTCTATAATTAAGATTTCATTGTAGTCACAAAATGTACTATGTGGAAAGCAGACTGGATGCACAGCTTCTATTTTCCAGTGAAATAAAGAGAATGAAGAACATGTTTCTCTGCAAAAATTCTTTATACAGAAGGACGAGCATGCCTCAATGTTAAGATGCGAAAGAACGAGGGTTTTTTTCTTTCCTATCTTAAAATCATGAATGTCTTCATTATTTTTGCTATTATTCTGCATTTATTTAAAATATATCTAAAAGTATGGCAAGTTAGAACTACCATAAAACTTCAGACACGCAGTGGACACCCAGTGAGGGTTTAACATCAGAACCTGGTATTCATGTCCAATAGTAGGAAAACAATGGATGCAGTTAGTAAACACGGTATCCAATATCCTCAAATCTAGGGAAAACAGAAAATTAAAAACCATGTTTTAAGGATAAAGTCAACCTTTCACTATTTGTCTTCATGTTTTCCATCTTCATCAATAAAAACAGGGAAGTTTTAATGCCAAGAATGACTCCCCACAATGCTAAAGACTTAAGAAACACTTTTTCGAGTTTTGTAACAGCAAATTTGTAGGGCTAGCATGGCATGATCAACATTCTCTTTCCATCAATGTAATTCTGTATGTTGGAGTAATTAATAGCATTTGTCTACCTATTATATTACTGCAACCTAGCTTTGGAAGAAAGCACCACGGTAATTGATGTAGAAACATTAATATGTGGCCACAGTAACCACAAGCTTGCCGCCACAAAATGCCAAGAGTTTCAGCTCACAGAAAAGCGAGACGCAGCTCAGGCTTCTATTATAAGTCAGCGCACACATCGATGCCAGCCCGAAAGGACAGGCCACGGCTGCCAGCCCCGAGGCGCTGGACGGAGAGCGGGAGCCGCGCCGGGAGGGGACAGCCTGCGGGGAACGCGGCGCACTGTGACGGGGAAAAGCATCGTGACAGCCAGAGGACAAGGAAGAGGAACCCAACAGGACGGACAGATGTCAGGACTCGGAGCAGCCTTTAGAGCGAAGGGGACGGGGCAGACCAGGGAAGCGCTGCGGAGAGCCTGTGAGGGAAGCGTAGGCATCGCTGCAAACAGCAACCTCCGACAATTCCCAACAAAGCGGTGAGGGGGCTAAAGCCAGCAGGAGAGAGACGGGCAGGACAACAGCGGGGACAGCTATGAAAAGCTTTCAAACTGGAGGATGAACCTAGTGAATTGGGAAAGACCAGTAAGGTCGGGGAGATCAAAAGTGAGATTTGTGATCAGAGCTGAGGTGAAGCGACCTGGGGGAAAAAGCAGAGGTATTTGATGGAGAGAGGAGGCAAAGGGCAACGGGGAACGCTATCAGCAGTTCTCCCCAAGCCTGGAACCCCCTGAATGCAAAGCGTCCGTTTTCCTCTAACTGGGAGGCTCCATACAGCACAAGAAACCACCGCTTTCCTTTCTGTCACTGGAAAAAGCACAAGCAATATGTTCTGTCTCCAACATCTCGGGCTGATCTGTTTTGCCTATTCATATCCACAGAGAAGATTACATGGGTGAGAAAAATGGAAATACAGTATAATATGACTGACAGGAAACTCAAGTGAGCATTAACTACCCAGGAATTCGGGGAATGCTGGTAGATAATGAAAGAAATTAAAGGTATAATACAAGCCCAATGCTATAAATGAACCCCTTTAGAAACTAAGGATTCAAACATATTATTAGGAAGCAACTCTGAAGTCGTGTAAAAAACAGCGAGTTATTGTATGATTAAAAATGAATCTCTGCGACTCCGTAAGGGATCAAATATACCACACAAAGCAACGGCAAAGTCATTTTAGGAAGACTGGGTTATTGATATTGGGTACAGAAATGTTTGCATTGGCCAGAAACCATTCCTAATTAGCGCAAAAATACTGCTTGCATTGGCCAGGAACCCTTCCAAATGAGTACAAGTGTATTACATTCATCTGCTTCTCCATCACCGAGCTCAGGAGGCACTAGAGATTTCAGAGAAAAACACAGCACCTTGTCCCTTGTGTTCTGTATGCTTTACAAATGCTATTTCTTCTAGAAAAAAACCTATGTTACTTTGCAATAACAACCCAGGGACGCAAACGGGTAATTCATTAGCCACCCAGCCGAGCGCTCCGTTGGCACAGATTAGTGAGCACTGAGTTCACGGTGGTCTTGGCCAGAAGCGCAGGAGACGAGCGTGTGCTTTTCATCCCCAGGCCGCTGATGGGCAAACGAGGGTGTTCGCATACGCCGCAGCGCTTGCACCGTGGTTAGCCTGCCCTGGCGCCGGCGGGAGCCGTGTTCTCGGGGGGGGGCTGCAGGAGGGCAGCCCGCACGGTACGCTCGCCACAGCGCCCCGGACACCCAAAACAGGCGACTGAGGCCCCAAGGCCAATAACGAAGACGGTTTTGTTTCTCTGTGCTCCCATACGTCTGGATAGTGTTTCTAGAAGGGTACTGCCTCTCGGCAAAACTCTCTGGTAAATGGTGCGTTTTATGGCGGTATCGCTTGTTCAACAGCTTCCAAGGAAATCACAGAGTGCTGGTATTGAAAAAGCAAATGTTATCTCAGGGTTCACCCCACTATCAATGCAAATGCCTCCGGGGTCTCCATGGAGCCGTCCTGCGTGGGGCAGCGTGGCAGCGGGCGGCTCCGGGCCGGCAGCAGCTCGCTCCCTCGCCCCGGGGGTTTGGTGGGCCCCAGCAGGTCATGGCTGCCGCAGCACTGCCATGCCAGCCCGCCCGCTGCCGTGACGCTCTCATCGCCCGGCAGCCATGCCAAGGCTCCTCGTTCATCAGCCCCTGCAGACAGAGCGCCTCACGGCTCCCGGGCCTGGGAACCACCGCCACCGAACACCGACCGCCCGGTGCAGGGGTCTCTGACAGAGGTGGCCGTGCGGCTCCGCCACGACCACTGCGTCCCCCTCCCACAGCCGCGCAGTCGAGGGGAGGAGGCGGGCGCCGTGGTGGCCGCTGGCAGAGGCACCACCAACATCAAACCCGCGCTGGGAGGCTCTGCCTGCGGAAATGCTGGAGGAGCTGCGGCCTGGAATACAAACAGCCATACTCCACCATGGACACAAGTTCATCCGCTCCCACGAACGGCGACTGCAGGCTTTCTGGGGCAGAACCATCACGGTAAGGGAAAACTTTATATGCAGTTGAATAAAACCTTCCTGACAAATCATCAAACTCTTCCAGCGCACCAAGCCTAAAGTAGAGCAGAGCTGAAGCCGTTTGATCACAGTATCGTCTTATCTGGGCTGAAAGGACTGCTAATTAGAGCCCTACCAGGCACGACAGGAAAACACCGTTTTTATCCCGGTTCCTTGGATGTGTCACTGTCGCAAACGCGAGACCTGTTTCCTGGGGCAGACGCACATTTCAGAAGCCAACGCCGAGGCGCGGGTTTTGACACAGGAGGACCCTGCAAGGAAAGGCTGATGGGGCAGAGAAAACACGTCTCTGCGCTCGCAGCAGCAATCCCAGTGCCTCTCCTGCCTGCCAGGCGAGAAACTCCTCCTGGGGGGAAGCGTGGGGAAGGACCCGTGCTCCTGGAGCCCTCTGCCCAGGCTACACGCACACGGGCGAGCAGAGAGCTGGGAGCGCTGGTAGGTGTTTGAGCATTACTGATAGTCTAGATCAGCTTTGCTGACTATATAGCGAAGGAAAGACGAGATTTTTCCAATTTTCATACTTTCTATTAGTATTTTTGATGACAGATTGAAACAAAAAATGGGAAAAGACGCAACCCTGGGTGGAGGAAGAGTAAAGCTGATACACAAACCCTTCAGGAACAGCATATAAATTAATTGAGTGCTAAATGGGACATTAAATCCATGAGGCCATGACGATTCGAGCGCTGCCCCTCCAGAGACGCGCAGCGCGGTGTCCGCAGCCACCTCCCCAGCACACCCCATCTTTGCAGCCGCCTGCTCTCCTGGGCTAGCCCGACCCCGGCTCCACCGCGCCACGTACCGGCAGCCATCCCCCGCCTTGCCTGCTCTCTGGGGGCTCGCGGGATGGAGCCTACAGGACCCTGCTTGGAGGCATCCCGCTGGCACCGCTGCGTGCCAGGGAAACAGCAGTCCCGCCGGTGGTGAAAGAGGAAAAACGGCAGAAGGATTGGTCTGAATCAGGCGGAGCCGTGGCTCTGCGACACTTCAGGCCTCTGCCAGCTCAGGCGTGCGGCCGCCCGGCTGGCTTTACCGGGTAATCACCACTTCTCACGCCACGGCACTAGTAATTATTTTTCCTCATCTCTCCCTGCTCTTTGTCCCAGAATAGAACAAAGGGATCAGAAGGTCATTTGAGCCATTTAATTCTGGGACGGTTCCACCATAATTACAAAGTTTGATTTTTCCAGTCGCATGGGCAAAAAAGAGGGAACCAAACCTCCCCCCAGTCACCTCCTCGCTTCGCGAGGCCATCTCCCACACCGCGCGCCCTCCTCCTGTGTCCCGGCCGGGCTCTGCGGGGGCTTCCGCACACCGGGAGCCGGGGCCACCGCTCAGCTGCGGGCAGAAATGGAGGGACGGCGCTGTGGGCGCGCAGTCCGCATCAGAGCAGGATCGTGCCTTGGGAACGGTGCAGCCAACACCTGCACTAACTCATGGGCTTTATATTTTCACCGTAAAATGCCTGCAGAAAAGGCTTCTATAGAAGTGTATGCATACACACACACCGTACACATGCATACAGATCTGTGTGCACATGGCTGACACGGCGGATCAGGCAGTGGACGGAAAGACTGTCACCTTTCACTTTCACTGAAAGTGAAACACTTCCACTGTTCACCTTTCCCCTTTCTTCTCTGTGACTGAGGACAGAGCGTGATCTCACCTCTGAGGACAGGCAGGGCCACGTCTCGGGGCATGAGCGACCTGCAAAATAAGCCGGTGCTCTGCAGGAAACGCGGCTCCCGGCCACCACAGCCGCCGGGCACCGCGCCGGGGCCAGCTCCGCCAACAGACCTCGCCGCAGGCAGCCCCGGGCCTCGTCCCTGAGGAGGGCCCATGGACCGCGCTCCCCATCCCCACGCCACCGTCCCAGCCCCAGGCCAAGGGCCTCCCCGCACGGGCCGGCAAGCGTGGGAGAGGTGCGGGTGGCCCCAGGGATGGCCCAGGTGCCGGCGGCGCAGGCAGAAAGCTCGGGCAAGACATCCTGCTTTTCAGTGTCAGCCCTCTTCTCCAGCAATCCAAAACCCCACAACAGGTTTCTAACGGGCCAAGCAGGTAAACGTTCTACCCAGATGGTGAAAATGACCATTAAAATGTACTACAGCGTTCCTTCCTTGAAGGCACGGCATTTTGCATTAGAAAATAAATCCAATTAAACTCCAAATTCAGCTTCCATCTTTTATCAAGCTGACAGATTGGATGTGTACTCTAGCCTTCAGTCATTTTGTTGCTTTTTTCCCCCACTTCTACTGCTTAGAAAACTTTATTTCAAGTAACTAAAATTGATTTACCAAAAAAAAAAAAAAAAAGTCTTTATAGCACATGTTTCTAGTAGCATAACATTAGTAATAAACATCTGCTAAATGTTGCTTACCGGTTTTGCAACATATGCTATAAATGATAAATGGATGACTTTAGGTGCCTTATAAAATATTTAGGTTGCATTGTGTTCAGGGCTAGGCCACGACTGCTAAAAGCCCTAAAGTGAACAGAAAGCACCTTAGTAAAGCGAAAAAGTTTTAGACAAATTTATTCCAACAAAAATTGTGAAGCTGGCTATACCAAATCATTCAACTCATTTCCTCGGTTTAATTTCTTTTTTTTTACAGTGTGTAGGGAGGTGGGAAAGTCTCTCTTCTTCTGGAATGTTTTCAAAACTGACCTTGTCAGTATTTTTCCATACAATAAGACCTCCTTTGCATTTTAATTTTAAAAGGTAAAAAAAATAAATAATTACACAAAATGCAATGTTTGACCCCAAATGAAGTTTTGCTTTCTCTGCTGAAAAAACATGGATTTTGAGTAAAATCCCAAATGGGTATTTTCGGGTAAAACCTCCAAATGGGTATTTTACTCCGAACCACGGCTGAACCGACAGCCCCCGCTCTCTCCACTCTGGGCACCCACCCACACTGCGCACCCACCGCAGAGGAGGTGACCCCCGTCCCGCCCAGTGTGCTCCGGTGGCGCCCCCAGCGCCGCAGCCCCCAGCAGACACAACCCACCGCACAGCCGCCTCCACCGCGCTGCCTCCGGTCTCCCTCCGCTACAGCGCAGAGAAAGCTGTCTGTCGAAACAGGTACTGGTAGAAAACAGTCTCATCAAAAAAATAAAAAGCTTTTCAAGTTTTCTCGAAAACTAGGCTGAACGCAAAGTTTGAGGCCACTTTGCCATTTCCATTCCAAATTGAAAGCTGATGATCTATTTTGCTCAGCACAACAGAAAAGTTTGGGATTTGTCAGCCCCGGTTCACTTCCATCCATGGGAGAAACGTTCATGTTTTATGTACGTACCATATGTTTAGGCTCTGCAGCGGTAGGGTTTGCTGAGCAATGCCAGTTTAAATACAATTAAGGAATTCTCATAGGAGGATGCAGAAGCCTTCAGTAATCAGAAATAAAATCCAGCCAATGAAGAAATAGACTGTTTCCAGTAAGAAACTTATTACTACCATAGTAAGCCAGCTCACTCCAGCCCCCCAAGTTTCATGAGAAGGCAGCTACTGACTCCAGAGGAAGCAGAAGTCCACCAGGGACTCTGGTGATGAAGCAGAAACATGAGGAAGGAGAAAAGAAGGAAAAGTTTAAAAAGTTTGTAATAAAATTTGGGACATAGAAGTTCAAGAACCATCTCCAAAATTAGATATAAAGGTATGTGAAAGAGATGGATCTTTTAAAAGTCTAAGAAAGTAATTTAATTAGGAATTTGTTTGATGCTGGATTTTTTTCCCTTTATGGGGTTGTGTGCCTAGCCTCATGGGACCCCAGTTCATCATTTCATGTCCTTAAATGTAACTCAAATAAATGCTTTTTACGCACTCAGCAAGAGAGTTTTTACGTTACTGCAGCCTGTTCAGAGAGAAACCCTCCCTTTATTTTCTTCTAAAAGTCACCTCGGTACAGCAGCCACCACAGCCGCCCATCTCCCGCCGTACCCCAGCACATCAGGGTGCTGCCGCCCGCACGCCACCTCCCGGCTCTCACACTGGCCACCACCAACACACCACCAACGCCGGGGCCCGCACCGTGCCGTGCCGCGGGCTCCCCAGGGCGGCCCCAGAGCGCGGCTCCAGGCAGGGCATCGCACGCCCCGCGACTCGGCTGAGCTCGGCTCTCCGGTACAGAGCCCCCATCAGCAGAGAAAGGAAAGGAAGAATTAAAAATACACTAATCCAAGTTTTGTTATCATAGAATCATAGAATCGTTATGGCTGGAAAAGACCTTTAAGATCATCCAGTCCAACCGTTATCTGACTCTACCGGGCCCACTTCTAATCCATGTCCCCGAGCACCACAGCTAGGCGGCTTTTCAACACATCCAAGGATGGCGATTCAACCCCTGCCCTGGGCAGACTGTGCCACTCTTTGATAACCCTTTCAGTGAAGAAGTTTTCCTTATATCCATCCTAAACCTCCCCTGGCGCAACTTGAGGCCGTTTCCCCCTGTCCCATCGCCTGTTCCCTGGGAGCAGAGACCGACCCCCCATCGCTGCACCCTCCTTTCAGGAGCTGTAGAGAGTGATGAGGTCTCCCCTCAGCCTCCTCTTCTCCAGGCTGAACACCCCCAGGTCCCTCAGCCGCTCCTCACCAGACGTGTGCTCCAGACCCCTCACCAGTTTCGTGAAGTACATCTTTGTATGTCAGTATTAGCCATAAGAGCAGGAACACATAACACGTGGAAATGAAACACGCCGAAGCCCTCGGCTCTTCCTGTCCCTTTCGGGGCAGAGAAGGGCCGTTTCTCCGCAGGAGGCAGCAGCGGTGCAGTGGTGTTGGCCACGTTCTGCAGAACCTGTCACCAGCTGCAGACACTGCGACGGCACAGTGCCCTGCTCCTTCATTACAACCTTCCTCATCAGACCTGCCGTCTCATAAAAAATGGATATTGCAGCATTCCTCAGCCTCCGCACTTGCGAAGAAACCCCACACTGCACCCTCGAGCTGTATCTGAACTGTAAAATATTTAAGCCCATCCAGCAACGCTTGATGAATTCTGAAAACATGGGCATGCCAGCAGGGCTTGCAGTGAAGCTTATGCAAAACCGTATTTAAGGGGAAGGAGGATGCGTCTTAAGCCCCACCGGCGAGCGGGTTCTTGCTGGGATTCCTGTCCCGAGGACGCCACCGATGCCCTTTTCCCGCTGACACGCGAGAGGGGTCTGGTAGGAGCAGAACCAGTTGTTCTTACGGCAACCTCTTCGACAGCAATGTCCTTGCTCATTTTTCTTCCTGGCAGCCCCTCCAGCAGGACCTGGGATGGAAGCGGCTCCAAGAGAGAAGGGGAAAGACCAACCCCAGGCAGCTCATGGTGCGAGGGCAAAAACCGTCACAGGGACCTGCAAGCCAGTGCCCTTTGCCTTACGCCGGGGTACACATAGCAGGAAGCTTTCTGGGGTTCTCTTATGAGGATGATCAGGAAAATAATTAATGCCGGGTTTTACTGCTCTGTGGGGAAGCAATTCTGTCAACCAAACTTAATTTCCTTTCGAGAAATTTCTAGACAGCATGGCAAGGAACAGCAGCAGTGCAGGGCCCCGAGTCTGCATGGCACCGGTGCGCGCAGTGCGCGTGAGCGCCGGTAAAGCTGCGCACTGTACGTGCCAATAAAACATACATTACACGGATTAAGAGCAGGATGAGCGGTGGCTTTCTGGCACAGTTTTTAAAGCATTAACCATTTTTCAGTCCTGTCTAATATAACAAGGATAGATTTTTTTTCACCTTTATGCCACAGTAACAGTTTCATCTAGTGTCCCAAACTTGCAGTGTAATAAATACATTTTATATCAAAAGTAAAGTCTGCTTGTTTTCATGAACTTAGCTCACCCTCGGGTTCTAACCGTACAAGGGAAACCATGAAATGAGAAGTTCATTCTCTAAATCATTTCAATCCACAGTTTAAACAAAAGTTGAACAGCAACAAAGCCACCTTTGAGGGTCTGATCCTACAAACTGCTGCAGATCCTCAGGTCCTTACTTCACCTTTGTCCTGAGGATGAGCACAAGCCTAAACCTCGTGTCTCCTTTCAACAGGAACCTTCTCTGAGTGAACTCGCAAAGTTTAAAGGATGCAGAGGATGCATGCTGCCCTCCTGCACAGGAACATATTTTGCTCCAAAATCACGCTACCTCTCATGTTACAGCTTCTTCTCTATGTTAATCACTTTAAAGTTGCTAAATTATTCACCGTTCAGAAAATACATTTTCATTGCCTAGAGTTGGCAGTCGAGAATGACTTACAGAAATAGGTCATCCTCATCCCATAGAAGAATTAACATACACTTCATGTGCTTCCCTCCCCCCCCCAGTTTCCATTTTTAAGCTCTGCTCCACGTGAGGATGGGCCAAATTTAAACCGTCTGCATTTTTCATGCTGCTCCATCACGCTAAACCCACAGCCCTCACAATGTGCCCTGACTTTACATTTTTAATAAACTGCACCCAGCAACAAAATTAATAGATCGACTTTTGCCTGGTATTCCCACAGACCGTGAGCAAAGCTTGAACGATAATTGCAAAGGATACGACCCAGGTTTTCCAAAGCCGCTACCTTGGCTTGAGAAAACTCCCTCCCGCCTGGAGCCCATCACCACCGCCGCCGGCCTCGGGGGTTTTTCATCTGCCTGGCAGGGGCAAGCAGGTTGTGGTTTTCTTTCCTTTCTTTTTCCTGACCTACATACCTCCAAAATAACCAGATTTTAACATGACATTTAAAAAAATTAAAAAAAAAAAAAAAGGAAAATTTTTGCTGGCTCGTTTAATTTGCTGTTTTTACACATTTCCAAATTAAATGCAATTTGCTAAGGCCTGTTCCCCAGCAAGCTGTTAGCCATAATATGCCCAGGCTGCTGTCTATTGGGTCCACATCAATTTTTCCTTGCTGGGAAGCACAGAACAAGGGCCCTGCTCGAGCTTTCTGTTCCTGCTCTGCTTTGCGCAGGCGGAGGTGGCACTTGCCAGCATTCGACTCCATGGAAATCATCCTGGTACCTCCAGCCTCCCCGAAATGGGAGGCAACGAAGAGGCAACAAGCGGCGCGTGAAACCAAAGCACAACGCAAGGGATCTTTAACATCCCCTCGCCAGAATTGAGGGGAAAGAGCAAACTCAGGGTGCAAGCCCAGCGTGCAGCCAGGGGAGCGAAGGAAGCCTAGTTTGGGGGGCGCAAAGAGGGACATCGGGGGACCACCGCACCCTGCGGGCGCTGCCAAGGACCCGGCCAGCCACCAGCCCTCTGCTGTTCCTGGCTCCGACTCTGATCCAAAGCCACTCGAATGGACTTCTCCCTTGCGTGGCCTGCTGAAACCCCCGCTCTGCAGTGCACAGCGTGCCCCGCGCTGCGCGTCGCGCGCTCCGGAGTTACCACAGAGGGGTCTGTGACACTCTGCAAAGACGTCGGAGCAGAATCCCGCGTGGAGCGGACAGCTCGCTGCTCGCAGGTCAGCGCCTGCAGCTCCCAGGTGGATAAAGAGCAGAAACGACGGGGAGAGGTACATGAACCGTTGTTTGGGAATTCTAAGGTCCAAATTCAACACTAGTCATGCTGGCAGTGGTAGAGCTCAGGGATGGTATCTTGGCCCAGCTTTCAGAATCACTTTCATGAGACAACGATTCTCCTGGTAAAGCTCTGGAAGGTGCCCATCTCGCTGCCTCAAAACACGCGAGCCGTGTGTTCGTTGTGTTGAGCACCAGGGATGTGCCCGACGCCAGACTCACGTCACCCAAGTCAACGCTGGCTGCTCTCAGCAGGGCCCGCCGGCGCACGGCTCGCAGAGAACCCACGGCAAAAGCAGGCCCGTCGGGCGTGGGATGCCTTTGCGATGGGATCCTATTTGTTTGTGATTCACACCAAGTAAGAGAGATGCTGATCACGGAATAAAACCTGCCCTGCCATATGCAGTGGATTAATTACCGCATCGTTTTGTTCCCGTAGCAGGTCAAAGCGATCATTACCTACTCAGGAAAATGAGATCTAATAATAGTATTGCTCACAATCTTATTCCAGCGTTCAATTCAAGCCAATTGTTCAGCTCAATAGCAAACAGCTTACACTAATTCCTACTAACTTTTGATACTTGTGTATTGAGAAATACAGAGTTCACACTGAAATGGCACAAAATCTAATACACAGCAGGATTAACTCTTCATGCATTAAACTTAATTATGTGCAGTCAGGTGGCACTTGATATTCCTTCTTCCTTAGCTAAACCCAACAACACGCGTTTAATGATTTCTGTGCGCATACGCCGATGGAGCTAATTAGGACTCCTGTAGGGCTGAGCTCAACTTTTTCAGTGTTGTCTAAACTGAAAACAAAATGTTCTAGAAGCCATACTGCGCAGCACAGGCTCTGTGCAGACAACTCACTCCTGTGAGTCTGCAACAACCCAACAATGTTTGCTGCGAAAAATGAAAATAACTCAAAAGATAATGAACACTCTATTTCCTGGGCTCTCAACATGTTTCACCGTGAACTCCAGTTTCAAGAGGATCAAACCAGGAACCAAATCAAAACCTCGCTTACATACTTTGAAATGGATTATGCTAAAGGCTAAATAAAATAAAAGCTTAATTTAAAAATAGAAGCAATAAATTTCTCCATCCATGACTTGGTATTGAACGTGAGAAGGGCACGCTGCTCAATCAGGTTAGACGTTAGCTGATCATTAACCTAATAGCCCTGTCTCTTACCATGCTGTTTAAACCCAAGAAGGTACGTTTTGGCGCACGCTCGCTGGCCGTGCTATGGTTTGAGCTTTCTAACATCAGCCAAGGGACCAGAAGTCAGCCAACGAAGAACGTTGCCAAGACAAGGACCCTGCGCAGGCATGCCTGGGCATCTCAGCCATTTGTCCGAGACCTCCCCGGTGCCATCCATCCACAGCATCCACCAGCAGCCCCGCGCACAGGGTGGCCAGCAGCCACGCTGGCTCCTGGCCGCAGCCGGGGAACTGCCCCTCAGGAGGGTTTATTCATCCACTCCCAGACGGTGCTTTCAGGCTGCCGACCCGGAGCAAGCTCCGTGATGGCGGTCCATGCCCTGACATGTAGAAGGGGAAACTCCAGCTTGTGCCTTTCCTGGTGCAGAGGTGGCATCACAGGGCTCAAACTTTTGTCCCACTCCTGTCTGTGCCCTCGAGGTGGGAGTGGGGACGCGGGGGAACGGCGGGACCACATCTCACTCTGGAGGCTGGGGTCCCACATATCCTTTTCTCAGCGGCACCGTGGCTGTCAAGTTGCCACCCGCTCGTTTCCCCCCATTTCTTTGCAGACAGGTATTTTTAACCCAGATCGGGTCCCTGAAGCCGTTCAGACAGCTTTCCCACAAATGTCACAGGCTGCCCAAGGAGGTGGTGGAGTCTCCATCCTTGGGGATATTCAAAAGCCATCTGGACATGTCCTGGGCAACCGGCTCTAGGCAACCTTGCTTGAGCAGGGCGTTGGACCAGGTGACCTCTGGAGGTCCCTTCCAACCTCAACCAGTCCATGATTCTTTCTGTCACCAACACAGAAAACTAATGGGAAAGTCCAGTGGGAACCACCACACAGATGAAGCCATTGTGTATGGGTTTAAGGAAACAGAGACTGAAACGACGGGCCTGCTGACGAGCTCCTGCTTCCACCGTGTCCCTACACGATTACTCTACAGTGTCCCACCACGCTCCTGTACCAACTGCTTAAGATCCCCATCCAGAAGAGTGTTGCTCGTCTTCATATTGATGTTAACACTCCACACAGAGTTTCCGTGGGTGCTTCTAGAACATTCCGTGGGCTCTTCTGCCCCCCCAGCGCACACAGGAGCACCGCCAGCAGCCGCCCCCCGGAGCAGGCAGGGCTGGGTGTGCCCTGAGCGCCCTGCGCGCTCTGTACGGGCATGCTGCTGGTGCGCTGATGGTGTGGTCCCACCCAGGCACATGGGATGGCAGATGGCATGCACAGGCACAGGCAGGAGGTGCAGAGACGACGGCGCTCCTGAAAGCTCCCCAGATGCTGGTGGGTCTATGTGACCAAGGAGGTGCAGCCCCCGAAAAAACATCTGCAAGACTGAAGCCACTAAGAAACGTAAGGCAGAGTATCTGCATATTCTCAAGAGCCGGTGAAGTTATTTGTTACAACATCGGGCTGTGTCATTGTGGTACTAAATGCACATTTAGGAACGACATTAGGAAATCCTGCTGTCTGAGAAAGCGCTGACCTGTTTCAAGATTCTGTGAGAAGAAATACTGCAAACTATTATATTTGTATCAAGGTATTACTCCAAACTCCGGGTTTCCTTCTATCATTTACAAAAAAGAATGACAATATTTAGCAATACACTACAAATGTTCTTTTGTAACTTATTTTTAAATCATGCCAACTTATTAAATAACACCTTTGTTCAGTCTGCTCATTACTGGTAGTTTAGGACTATCTATCAGTCTTGTCAGAGCAAAAAGGAAACTGGAAGAGAACTGCTAGTATCAGAAAAGCCCGAGTTTCAGAGTATTTTTCTTCAAACGGAATAACATTTTTACACTACCATCATCCACTCTGCTCTCAGAGAGGTTTGGTAGCGCCACACGGTCATCCAGTCCTCAATTAGAGTGCCATTTCCCAAGCTTTTACGAACACCTGCAAGCCTACCACAGCCGGTGCCCGGGGAGGCGCGGGGAGAGGGCCCACGGCTCCCAGAATGGCTGCGCGAACACAGCCAACAGCGCTGCGTGCCGGCCCGCGGCCGCGGCCCCACGGTGCCAGCGGCAGAACCAGGAACGCGTTTCCCAGCGGGAAACCCACAGCTCTGCTTCTAACGAGCTTTGCCGCGCGCAGCACAGGCGGCCGTGCGTGGCCTGACCCGCTGCCAGGACAAAGCCCGGCCACGGCGCGGGCCAGAGAGGGGCCCGCGGGGACGGCAGCGCTGCCGAGCAGAGGGCGAGACGTGCAGGAGGAGCAGAGGAGGGACCCCGCTGCCGTCCCGCTGCCGCGGCAGGCGACCAGGGCTGCGGCAGAGGCCGCGGAGCGCGCAGGGGCTGCGCCAGCAGCTGTGCGGTCGGCGGGACGTCGGCCACGGCTCCCACTCCCCGCTTTGCGCGCCGAGGGGGAGGAGAGAGCAGACTTCTCCGCTCTTCTTCAGCCAGCCATGCCTGCTTCTCCTTCCGGCCGCCGACCGGCTCTCCTGCACTGGTGCCAACAGGATTTTATTTTTTCCCAAAAAACGTATTGCCTACAAAAAAAATCTCTTTTGATAGCACTTCAGAGAAAGAAAAAATAAAATGTCTCCTCTAATTCTGAAGTATAAATGCCAGAAGCCCTCCCAACAGCCGATCTGCACATCTCAGCACTGTTATCCTACGGGACGCCCAGCCCTCGGTGAGGTGACACGCCAGCGCTCGAGGCCAGGGTGCCCCATAGTCCGCCTCCCCGGGCGTGCGCCTGTGTGCGCGCACGTCCTCGTGAAGCGGGACAGCAGCTGACTCTCTGCAGGTCAGTGAGTGAAGGATTTGTTGCCAAAATTCCAGTTTTTTAGATTTTGTCCGGTCTCTTCTTCATCGAAGGTTCAGGAACTGGGGACGGGCACTGTTTTGGAACGTCACAGAACGGCTCCAGCCGGCAGCTCTGCCCGTCTCGAGACGTTCTGAATCGGACTGGCGCGTTCCCTTCTGCTCCTCAACCCCGCAGAGCTCGTTCCGAAGGGGCAGGCGGAGGCGAAGGGCACACGGCTCTCCCCAGCAGAAAACCGGGTGCTGCCCACCCGCCAGGCCGCCCCGCTGCCTTCGCACGCCTCCCCCAGCCCCGGTGCCGCGGGACAGACGGGGACCTGCCGCAGCGCCACCGCGCTCACATCCGACGGAGATCCCCCTCCGCTCAGAAAACACTGCCGCTATTTTTGGATCCCCAGACTCCCACTTCACGTCTCAGCAAATCCACACCTTGGAAATACATCCACTCGTTCCCTCGCACGCGTGGAGTGCTCTGGGCAGCTGGGGAGGGAACTGCACGTACTCACTGCAGCACCCGGCAAGAGGCTGCGAACAGCGCGGCTTTGACTCGCGCAGAGGCTCTGCACGCCCCGGTGCCCGGGGTGAGCGCCGGGGACACCCGGCATCTCCCCAGAAGTAGGTCACCATGGACCTTCTTCTGCCCCAGCACCGGCACCGAGTCTGCCGGCGGCCTTCTGCTCCGGCTGCAGACCCCGCTGCCTGGGCAGCGCGAGCCCTCCTCCCCGCCGCAAACCCGCATCAGCTTTCCCAAAAGATGGTGCCTCCTGCCAGTACAGAGGCATTTCCATCATCTCCCACGCAGGCACACAAAGAGCTTCAAAACTAAATCCTTTTAACGAGCAACTCATTTGTAATTATTTCTACATTATTGTTAAAGGACTGCCTGCAAATCCTCTAGGTCAGCCTCATTAGGTACTGCCCAGAACGTGACTGCAGACTGCAAGAAATTCATGCCTGTTAAGAAGACACCAGCCTTCTCTTTGTGGGAAACCTAAATTCTGCGTTTCTGCCATTTCTCAAAGCAGAGAATTCATGCCAAGTGAAATCATCAGATGGCGTGACCACAGAATCATACACAGAAGGAAAATAGAGGCTTAACTAGATCCCGATGTTAAACTGTCCTCTCTCGTCTTCCCCACTCCCCTACCTGTACTTTATTCCCCCTCTCCTGTTTTATTTCACTTCCAAATTCACATTTCTTTCCTCCCACTCAAATACTGTAACAAACTGGTACTCAGCACCTGCTGGAAACACACCGATGAAGATGGATTAATTCATGTAAAATCCTTTCCACTTTTCTATGCCAGCAAGAGAAAGTTGCAAACGATCGTTTTCAAGTTTGAGATAAGTAACTATGGTGCTCTTATGGAAACAGCTCTCTATCACAGTAGGAGACGCTTATTTCCAACATTACTGCAAAAAGAGCTAGTCAAAGTATTCATTATTAAATTAGCCCCTTTCTTGTCTAATAATTATTTAAGACTTGCTCCTGCTTACCCGAAAGGTATTCACCGCGCTAGCGATGGCCGGTCTGGCCCTGAACGTGCCCAGAGCCGCCACGGGCACAGCTCGGTGAGCTGCAGGAGACCAGAACAGACCGTGGACAGTGGAAGAACACTGTTTTCCTGGAGAAGAAAGTCGCGGTGTGGGTACTGCACGACGGAGACCTGCTCCGTGCGGCAGGTATTACTCCATCTCACTGCAACCCACCGAGCCGTGAGCCACCCCGCACATTTTGAGACCTACCAGAGCGATGCGGGGCTGCAGCGGCACTGCCCAGCCTCGAGTCTCCCTCCGGACCAGACTCAGGCAGACACCCAGGCCACGGCACGTCCGCTGCCCCGCGCAGCGCCTGCTGGCCGGGCAGGAGAGCCGTCGCCGCTGGCTGTTACGGGTATAACCGAGTCAGGGCTATTTGAGCATCTCACAAGTCTGGTATAATGAAATGTCCTGCAAATACCAATCGACTGGAAATATGGATGCTCTTAATGCTCAGAATGTACGTGTGAATATATTTTATTACTTAATAGAGATATGAATATTAACACAGAAGTATCACTGCCTAGTCTGAAACTGTGATTCCAATAAACGTATGGATACCCACTGTATCTTGACTTATACCTCATGTAGTAGAACCATAAAATCCCAGCATTCAGTACAGCTTTCCAGCCAGATAAATACTGTTGCAACAATGCTGACCATTTCTGAGCCCTGACAAAACGCATCTGTATACCAGTAGATATCCATATATTCTTGATTAAAATTGATCCAACAAATCATAGTAAATAAGAGTTTTGCAATTTTCTTCCCAGAGGGGAAAAAGAAAGGAACCAATTATGTTGCAGACCAAAGTGACCTTTTAATAAAGAGCATGAGGTCTACGTGCTGCAGCTTTGTGTATGAGTGCAGAAAGGCAACAGCTTTGTAAGTCTCGTGTCCAGGGACAGCCGTACGCAGGAGAGCCCATGAACTGCGGAGGGCTCCTGGGCCACCCCGCGCTGGTCTCCGGGGTCACGGTAAGGACTCTGCCAGACAGACTGTGCCCTGCAACACACTTCTTTCGGGTGGTCTCTACAGGGTTTCTGACTGCAAGTTTTCAGCAGAGGTCATCTCACTCATACATTTCACATGAACTCTTAATACCTGGAGAACACCAGAAAGACTCCTCAAAGTGTAATTCATTTTCTACCACATGGCCAGTATTTGATAGCTTTTCTCCACTTTCACTCTTTAACATGGCAGCACAATTGCTTAGGGGTGGAAGAAGTCATTAACACAAAGTGTCACAAAGTTCCCCCTGTGCCTCCACACTGGGAAGGGGAGCAGGGACACGTCTGTCCCCTGCACAGCCGGTACGGGGACCACCACGTCCTGATCTCCCGGTACCCGCGGTCCTGGTCTCAGGAGCATCTTTACATGGAAGAGAGTGATGGAAACACAGGAAGGGTCTCATCAGATCATTTTCAGCCCTTGGGAAGCGCTGTCCTTCTCAGGACGGTTCAGAGAAGACGTCCCGCTCCTGTCCTCGCTGCCCGCAGTTTACTTCTGCAGTTCCTCGGCAGAAACGCACCCACACAGGACTGCGCCCACCCCCTCCCTGCCCCCTCCTCACTTCTTCCCCACTTAACTGCGAGATTTTCAGCCAACCCTTTCCGTCCCCCACTCAGAACGCGACTCACAGCAGCACTGCCATCCACGACGGGAGGAAACTGAGAAGCCCTCAGTGCCCGTAAGAATGCTGCCCCACGCGCCAGGCAGCGATCGGAGCCCCGCTGGCGAGAGACCACCCCCAGCCACGCCAGGCCGACAAAAGGGGCGCGCACCTCTCCGGTCGGGACCTGAAAAGGAGCCCAGCCACCAAGTGGTGAAGCCCGTTGACGACCCCCGCCCCGTGCAGCGGGGCCACTTCACCGTGCCTGGGTTTGCCAACCAGGGTGCCGCAGGAGGGGACGGGTAAAGCAGCGAGGGCGGCCGCCACCGTCCCAGCGTGCAGCACGGCAGTGCAAAGCGTGAAGCCACGTCGGCTGCCCGCAGAGCCCGGGGCTGCGTGCGGAGCAGGAGATGCCCGGGGTCAGCGTGGCCAGGCGGGAGCGCTGCCGGCGGCCGCCGCGGCGGGGGGCAGAGAGGAGCCGCGTGCCACCGTGGGGCTGAGCGCCCAGCGGGACCCCCGCTCCCCCCCCGCCCCCCGGGGACAGAGGGGAACCGGCAAGCGGAAATGAAGATGTATTAGGAAAAAAAAACCACGATCAGCGGAACGATGACAAACAAGAGAAAATCGTGCCATCTGGAGCTGATGGGCTTCCCGGTTAAATGTCATGGCGATTTATCTTCCAGATAATCTATCTGCTGATGCACCAGATTTAAAGCGATTCCCCCTTAAATTAGGATGTAGTTCCCATGTAGCAGCTACACACTAACAACCTGTACGTTTTAATGTAGAAATATTCACGGGCACAAGCAAAGATGGGAAAGGCGAGCGGTACGACTGTGCTGTGCTGCGGTGCGGGAGCCCCTGCCCTGGCGCAGGCTGCCTGACTCTCATTATAAGCAAATCACACCTATTAAACACACCAACACTGTAAAGCCACGGATTTTCACTGCCACCCCAGCAGCCTCTGCAGCCCTGGTGACGGCAGGCAGGAACCCTGTGTGCCTGCCGGGACCGTGCACGGCACCGCCACACTGAGACTCACTCCCGAAAATATGAAAAAAACCCAAAACCCAGCATATAACTGATGCCAAAAGCACCCAAGTAAATATACGAAGCAATAATCCCCCGTGAAGTGTCCTAAACACAACCTCCAAACATGCGGTCAAAGCCCCAGTGAAGTCCCGCTTTCGCTGAACTGGCGCAGGCTCCCCCGGAGAAAAGGGGGGGGGGGGGTGTCAGCCCGAAAAAAGGCAATCTGCACACGCAGGTGGGGGCAACACTGGGGGCTACTTCTACCATTAAAATCTTCCCCACCGAGGGAAGGCGACGCACTGTGGGGCCCTCTCACCAGTTCGCACCACTGCCAGAAACCCCTCCTCCACCTGCTTGTACTGCCTCTCGTTTCCCCGTGGCTGCCTCGCGTCTTCTGCTGTGCGTCCCATGCAGCCACTGCACTACCAACAGCATTGAGAATAGATTATTTAGATTATTGCTTAATTATCAAGTTAAAAAAAAAAATCTGATAAACGATACAGCCAATTGAATAAAATCAAAACCTTTCCCTTCTCTCAGCCTCCGTTTTCATACCTGACATCTTGAGCACTTTCCAGTTAGATTTAATGAATGGAAAGTGTTCTCTCCTTATTCCCCAAAGGCAAATACTACTTTCCTCCCTCCTGGGGGAAAAAAATTGCTCAAAATCTGCTTCCTTTCGATTAAGAAATCGAGAGACACAGACTAAATGTTTCCTAAAGTAGCTTAATAGTATCCAGAAATATTCAAAAAGCCATTATAATGGATATATATCTCTCCATATAATGGAGAATATATATATACATATTCACACCATAATTGATCCCCGGGAGGAATGAATTCATTGCTAGAGGAGGGGCCCGGTCTCCTGCTATGAATGGAGTGCCACCGCCTGACAGAGCCTATATATATATATACCCTCACTGAAAAAGCTGTGGGAACACAACCTGGTTTGTCCCTTCCAGCTCTAAAATCATCCTCTTCCCACAGCCTCACTTCAGCACAAAGACACCCGTGGGGCCACAGCGAAAAACATGGGGGGGGAAAAAAGTTCTGCATATCCAAAAATTACATATCTTTTCTTGCGCCTTTTACCTCCTCTTAGCATGCTGCTTTTCCATGAGGTATTTTAGGATGTTAGCTCTCGAGCTAGTACTGCACTTATCCAAGCACAGAATGAAACCTGTCATGCGACTTGCGCTGGTAATCACAACAAACCCGGAAAGTCTGAATGAATCGTGCCTTTCCCCTTCTCTTCATCGCTCACTATGCTTTGCCATTCACGATACATCCGCATAATTAAAAACTTCAGAAAAGTGAGACAACGTTCTAAAAGAAACAGAAACATTATGTTAAATCAGGTTTTGGTCTCAGCATTCCTCCGAACATAGGACAAAGTTACTGCCGTGAATGTTTTCTCCCCTTTTACGATAACCCAACACTTGGCGCACCAACGTCCAGCCTGTTTGGCAATGCTGAAATCGCACACATTTGCACTTGAATGCACATCTGCCCACCACAGGCTGTCTCATCCAGACCAGAGCAGTACGGATCCCATCCAGCATCCCAGCAAAGCAACATTTAAGCATTTTGGGGTTTTTTAAACAATACGGATGTCTTAGCTACCTGCTTGGAATGTATATAAAGCATCTCTATGGGTAACAGAACCAGCTACTGACACTGAATCATCTCCAGACAGGAAACTCTCCCCTAAAAGGCAGTTCCCAGCCACTGCAAGTAAACGAAGCCATATACGTAGGCATATTTTTTTTCTTTTTAAAACTGCCGTGTTAATTGCTGGCTGACTTCACTGAGCTCCGCTACGAGCGGGGGAGCCGAGACGCAGCTGCTCCCGCACCCCCGGTGGGACGCAGCCCCCAGCTGATGCCCCCAGGCCACTGCTCAGCGTGCCCTCGGCCGCGGGCTCGGCGCAGAGCTGCTCACTTCCAACCTTCTTTCAGAGGAGGGTTAGCGCAGGCTCTGTACCCTCACATGCACCCAAGTACTCGCCAAGTTCCCGGGGACTCGGGTTTAGAAGCTTTATGCAGCTCTCTGTCTGCCCCCTTTTTTTTTTTAAGTATGTAATTTACAATATTGAACAAAATATGGAATAAATACCACTTGTCACTACCCAACGCTACAACTTCCCTTAAGCCTGTAATTACTAACAAAAGCCTCTTACTACTGCACAGATATCCCACAGATTTCTCCCTAAGTGAGACTGTCATCTGAGCAGACATGGATTTATTACAACTTATTTATCCCTCCAGTTTGATCTAGCCCAAGGACGAGGAGAAGAAATATACTCTACTCATGTTTACTGAAAGTCCTCAAAAAGTTCACGACCAGGCTCTGCGTGGCTGTGCAGGTCTGGCTCCGCGCTGCTCACCCGTGCCTCACCGATACGCGCGGTCCCCTCCAGCAACGCACTCTGGAGGCGATGCCAGAGGCTAACGAAGGAGGAGGGGATGAAAAGGGTATGGCTAATTTGGGCTCTTCTCCCTGCAGAGCAGCACAAGGGAAGAATGGGGAATGGTACCCACACCAGGCGTGAGCGCCCAGCGCTCCCGGCCCCCTCCTGCCCGAGCCACCCGGGGCGGCCGCCGAGCCCCGTCCTGCCCAGCCTGTCCCCCGGGTCCTGGAGGCTCCCCAGGCGTCCGCAGCCAAACACCCTCTCCGCTTCAGTGGTCCCGGTTGCCTAAACACACAATACGCGTTTTTCAAGATTACTGTCCAACAGGGTTTGCAAAGCGCAGGCTGCGTCAGGGCCACGCTCAGGGCTTTTCTGGCCCTGCAAACCCGTCCTGCGCGCCGACAGACGCAGAGCCGCGGGGACGTGACGCTGTCCGCAGGCGGCAAGCGAGCTCTGCCTACTTCTTGCGACTGGCTCAAGTCTGTATCTTTAAACATGAAGGTATTTTTTCATGTCTTTTGGGCAAGAAGTACTCAAAACGCATTAATGTCTTGCTCTATTAACAAAGGAACTATGGCAACACACACATAGTTGCCAAGAGAATGACTGAGACAAGGTTTAATAGTTAATAAGCAGCCAGATGATGTCAGACTCATCTATTAAGACCAGTTTATATCTGCCTATTAGAACTTAATGTCCCAGAAAGTTGGGTTGGCCAGGATTAAATAGTCTTCCTTTTAGCCCAATTACCAGTAATAAAACCAATTTTCTAAAGAATAGGGTAGAGTTATCCAAAATGTGGCCAGACCATGCCTATATTTCATAGCACAACTATTACGCTCCTTTTGTTAAGGAGCAATTTTCTAGATGTCAGAGATGTGAATCAAAATGCAATGTAATGTGTGTGTTATAAAAATGGAAATTGCAGAAGTTGCTCACGGAGCACCCTGCCTGCCAGGCAGCCGGCGTCACGCGTGGAGGAAATCAAAGACTTTGCTAAATTTGTGTTTGTGCCAGAGCATTTCTGAAGGGTGCTGAAATTATTTTTCTTTTTTGAACTGAGGTGATCAAGAATTCTTAAGAAACAATTTTCAGTGAAAATTAGTTTCTAAAACACATTAGTAATTATTTTAGGGGAAAGCATTAAGTTGGCAGATAAACTTGTAGAGGGTTTTGTTTTCCTAGCTGGGCACGTTCACCAGGAGGAGACCCCGTGACCCTCATGGCTCCCCACAGCTGGTAGGGGGGACCACGTCCAGAAACACTATTAATTGCAAACTGGGAGTCGTTAGGGACTGCGGGTTACGCGGTCTCCCCAGTCCGAAGGGAAACACACTGACACGGTGAGTCTGTAATCCAGCACTACGGAAGACCTGGAAACGCAAAGCAACATACGTCTCACCATTGACTTGATCCAAAAGCTTTGGCCAGCATCACCTCAAAAACAGTAAAGAAAAATAATGTTTGTATGGAAAGGATGTCATATACATTAACCACTAAATAATTGAAAAAATATGAACACATTACCAGTCAATGCAAGCACAAAAAAGGCCATAAATCTGTCAGTGAGACACTGACTCTCTGTTACCGGGCTATCAAAATAATGATTATTGGAGTTTCAAAATCAGAGAAGGTTTCCACTGAGCTAAGAGTTTTGCAAATACAGTAAGGGATGACCCTTGCACTGAAATAGCTGGGTTTCTGGTCAGGCCAGATAGAAAACCATCCCAAGTCAAGATAAAACAAAAAGGAGATGAGAGGGGGCAAAGCTACGGAGCCCGGGAGCGGCCGTCGCACCGCGGCTTCCTCGGCACGGCTCTGCTCCAGCGGGTCGGCACCGTGCTCTCCACAGGTCACCCTGGTCCCCCAGATGGAAAATGAGACTCTACTGAAGTACTGTGAGATTAGTTAATGTCACCAAGCAATCCCCTTTCCTGGCTGGTGATCCCAGCAAGCTCTACAGAAGGAGAAGCCAGGCTTTGAGCAGGATTCCAGCTGCATGGATGAGTTGTCCACACAGGAGATTTCCCAGGATGACAGAGCACCGTCCAGAAGCCAGCGGCTGTCCCGGGCTCCCAGAGCGGCACCGGGCCCGAAGCACCTGGGCAGCACTGCTCCCTGCGCCTGCAGAGACCGCGGCCGCCCAGGACGCCCATCCGCGGTGCCGGCTGTCCACGCCATTGGGGAGCCTTCCACAACGTCCAACCACTGTTTCCTTCCTGTTTATTAAATCGGCTATCGCTTGTTCTGCTGCCCATGGAGAATGGAGAAAAAGGCATCCCCTCCCTCCCACTGGCACTGTCCTCCTGTCCCAGACCAAAGGCTGAGTCCCTCACCCAGGCTTTGTGGCGGGGAGGCCTCAGTCATCAGCCATGGTGTTCTCCAGTCCCTCCCCAAGCAGCTGCAGCGCCCTGCGGAGCAGAGCCGAGTGCCCCCAGCCACGGCTTCGCTGCTGGTCAAGCCCCCGCCGGTTCCAGGCACAACTTCTTTCCTTGCACAGCTGCTCTCTAACCAACTTCCAAATCACTCATCACTTCAGCGCTGCTGTCATCACCGGAGACGCCGCATCTGCACGAGCATCCCACCAGACTACCTGACACTTCACTGTGTCTCTGGCGTGCTCTATTCTTAGCAACTCTCAGCTCACTGATCCTTTAAACCATCTCATCTTTGACCTACTCCATCTTCCACAACTTTCTTTCACTTCAGTCGCCAGCGCTGTTTCCCCTGAAATCAATCATAAAACTCTTAATACTTTCAGAGGGAAAGACAGCACGTTATCTCTGGACTATTTCTAGCTCTCTCTCGATTACACCTGGGTCTGCTCCCCTTACGCTCAATGCAAAATTAACGTCCTCTGGCAACAAACTCCTCCTCCGCTTCTTAAAGCTTTTTGTATCGCCCATCTCTAATCACGTCGCAAGCCAGCACCCCCCGTTCAGCATCCGAACCTCAGCCCAGCCGATGACTGCTGCGAGGCGGGTCCGCGTGCAGCACGGTCAGACAAGGAGACGCCGAGGGGAGCGGGCGGCGGTCTCCCCGACGTCCCCTGGGCTCAGCCATGGCTCTCCTGGGCAGCCGTCGGGAGCAGCGCCGGCACCAGGAGCAGCCGTGTCCCGCAGCACTCCCGGAGCCCAGCCGCGCTCCCGAGACGGCTCCGCCTGGTTCCGCCCAACTTCAACGCCTCTGGCACCTTCACACTACGACCCCGGTAGGCAGACAAGAGAGCTGTAAAACGGGAGCCCGCCGCCAGAGCTGGCAGACCCGCGAGCACGCAGGGGAGGGCACCATGAGCCGCCACGAGGACAGAACTGACGGCACACGCAGCTGCCTGAGACCGGGGCAGACTTCGTGCCATGCGCTGGCGGCCCTGCTGCTTCGGGAGCATGAAGCGTGTCGGTCCGTGGAATTTCTCACGTGTTGGCATCTGCCCCAAAAAGACAAACATTAAACACCTTTAAAAACTCAGCTCTTCACGTGAACATCACAGGACAGATACGGAAACGTTCTCTTCTCGATGAAGTGAACAGCTTAATAACACATAACAGATGGACTGTATTTGGATCTCTCTATCATAAATATAATATTCACCATTTGGAATAAAACGAGCAGTGCAGCTGTCCATTGTCTCCACTTGGAGGGGTTTTTTGTTCGTTAAATAAGCAGAAACCAAGTGGCTGTGGAAGGAGCAGAAGATGACAGCACATTGTCAACGAGGATGGGGTGACCCTGACAACAGCTCTGCAGGGGCCTCGCGCCATCCATGCGCGTGGAAATCAAAAGATGGTCCTGCAAAGCCTCCGGAGCAACGACGTTGCCTCCTGCGGGCAGCACCACTGGAAGGAGCGGGACCATTCACCTCACTGACTGCTCAGAGGAAGGGCTGCAGTTTGGGAAGGGTCCCTTTATCCCGTACGTATGCTGCTACACAAACCCCAAACAGCTACAAAAACAAGCAATAATTAAATTGCAACCTAATCTGCTGTCTTTATTTATGATAAATTATAAATTGATGTATTATGGACACTCATTAAATTCAGAAGGCTGCTAAATAAAATATATCGATATTCCTAACTCTCCGCTCCAATGCCCACATAATTTAATATAGCGGTCCTGCACGACTCCAGCGAGGCCAGCGCCGGCTGTGCTCGGTGGAATCAGGTCCTGGCGGGAGTAGGCGCAGGAGGGAGTATAAATCTAAACTAGGGATGAGATGACTCAGACCAGACAAGACTGTTAGAATGAGGCAGACGATAAAAATACCCGAAAGACGTAAGGCAGATTTTAAAAACACTCATTTGGTTGGGCCATTTTCTCTTGCTTGTTGCCCAACCAAACTCCACAATGAGACGCGGACAGCGTCGGGGCGAGCGGCGGCGCGGCCGGCAGGGACGCAGACCCGGGGGCTCCGCGAGCCCGGGGGGCTCTTCACGCCACCCCCCAGGCGAGGGGCCACTGCAGCCCCACGGGACGGGGAGAGACCGCACCGCCGCTGCGTCCCCTCCCTCAGCTCTGCCTCCCGCCGCCGGCACCCGCTCCTCACGCTCTGGGGACACAGCTCGCCCACCGCCCAGCGCGCAATGTCGGGAAACGTTCTGGCGGGCAGGGGCAGAGCAGCCGGCGACGGGCAGGGGCAGAGCAGCCGGTGCCTCGGTGCCCCAGAGGGCACAGACGGATCCGTCCCAGCCGGGAAGAAGCCGCTGCGACGCACTCTGCTGCTGCGACTCCTTCCGCAGCCGGCGCGTGCAGAAAGCTAACGCAAACGTTTTACAATTTCCAAACAAAATCCCCCCAAGGACAGACATCAATTTTTTTTAGGCTTCAGCTCTGGAGCAGAATAAGCTATCTTCATCTTATTATTTTAAAAAGCAAATTTTTGTTAGGAAACTGGAGATTTGCCTCTTTCAGCAGCAAGGATTTTCTCTCCATAATTGCCATTAAGTAACGGACACTCATTTAATTAAAGACTCTCTGTAATTTGACAAGAATCTCTAGAAATAATTACTCCCTCGAATTACCTCCCTGCGAGGCTTTCTGAGAAGATGCAGTGGGGAGAGCGACCCTCGCCAGCAGCGGGGGAGTCCCAGAGCCCCGGGGGATAAGGGGGATAAGGGCTGCTCGCCCCGGGGCCGGCCGGGGGTGTCTGCAACACGGCCCCCCTCAAACACCCTGCAGTCCCAAAGTGTTTTCCAGAAAGAAATCCAAACCCTTGGCGTAATTTGTGCTCATCACTGTCAATGGCCCCACCGAGTGAGGGGAAATGGAAATCGTCGCCCGAAAGCTTTTGAAAATCCTGTTCTTAATTAGCAGTGTGTCAAACCTGTGCTCCACATCTCAACGGTATTTTGAAAGGTGCACACATTGTAAGCGATTCCTTGTTATCTAATTATGAAATGCAAGATCATTGCCAATTTACCATTGCAAGACAATGTTACAGCTGCTTTCACATCGACACAATAGGCTCAGACTTTAAAACAGATCCTTCAAAGGCAATAAGTGATTAGCAGGAAAATCAGACCCTTTTCATGGTGAGTGACAATTGAAGATACCCACTGTTTTGAACAGAGAACTCACTCCCAGACTTAAACATTGTACTCCTGCTATGGTATCCAAAGCTGCTAACTCAAAGTAAATGAAGACACAGCGGTGGTTTTCTCTTTCTTTTCTTATCAGTCAGCGCCCTGAGCTCACTCCCCCAAGTTCCCCCCGCCGCCCTCAGTGATGTCTCTGCGCAGCATCTGCTTCTCCCTTGCACGCAGGCTGCAAAAAACGCGCACGAAGAAATACACGCTGGAAGTTCAGCTCCAGCTGACTTTGGTTTCAGCGACTCGGCTTTGGCGCGACAGTGTGTCTTTAATAACCGTATCTCACATTAGCAGAACATCTTTGTTTACGCCAAACACACCACATAACATTCAGCAGTATATGCGGAAGAAGGATTGTAATTAAATCTGTACTGTAACTGTCAAAACAAACAAGCAACATTTATTTTGCTCATTTGCTGATATAGATTCGCAGTGGAAACAGAGGAACGAACGTGTTGGGAGGTGGATGGAGGTGGATGGAAGAAGAGGTGATGAGCGAGGGCCAGGCACGGGGACGCCGGCAGTGCTGCGGCAGGGGAGCGGGCTGCCCGCGCGCCCAAGGACGTGCCTCTTGCAGGATGTGAGTTACGTCTGAGATGGAGGAGCCCCAGCGTGGAGCCGCGAGTGGTTACAACCAGCAAACGCAGGGAGAACAACAGAGCACGCCACCCCACACCCTCGCTCCAGTCCCCGAAAGAGCTTTCCTCTCACTTGCTTTTTAATTAACTGCCAGTAATTAGCATCACCCGGGCATCCTCAGCGGAGTGCCTCTTAATGGCTTTTCCCTACCCTCCAAATGCAGTGCGTTTTAATTACGGGCTGATCCCAGCCGGGCTGATGGGTGTGCGCGTCCCTGGCACCAAACCCACCCCACGGGGCTGACCAGCGGTGGGACACGGCCCCCACCGCAGCAACGCGGCCACCGGACACACACACAGGGAAGAAAGGGGGATTTGTGTGTGCCGCCCTACTCGGGGCACGCGGATCCCCACACCACCTCCTACGGCAACTCAAACCGCACAGGCGGGACACAAACAGGCTGCGGGTCCGGTGTCCAGTGACGGTCACCGTGCCACACCGGGGAAAGAGCCTCGGGGTCAGAGGGACTCACAGAGAGGGATGAGTTTAAAATAATACTCGGTGGTAAGTCTAACAGAAACAGAAGCCGCAGACAGCAGAAGAATTAGGTACCATTTTCCCGCCCCTGCCTGCATTTATTCCTGCAGTGTCCCGCCGACCGGCTGCGCAGCCCCGCTGTGCGCCCACGATGACGCCCGCCCTGCTCCCGCTGCCGAGCGCGGGGGCACGAGTCCAGCACGGGGGCACAGCCCAGCCTGGGAGGTCCTCGCCCAGTTCTGCGGGCGCTTCCTACACGGTCTACCGGGTCACCTCTGGGACCCCCTCTCATCAGGCAAACTGACCGACTGTGGCACCCGGACTCTCGCACACCTACGGAGAGGGAAACTTTGGGCCCCAAAGGGGCACTTGTGACCAAGGACAAACGGACACGGCATAAACAAGGGGGTCCTCCCGCAGAGCGTGGCTGCAGGACAGCGCTGGCACCACCCGGGCAGACAGTTCTGTGTGGTCAGAGTCAAATGAAATAATCAGAGTTCATGTGCGGGTAGGCGCATCCCCGCATCCTGATGTACCACTCACCCTCTGAAGCCCTGGCAGGAAGGAGTTTACGTATGCGGGACGTATATTTGACAATACTCAAACGGCTCTGCTTGAGCTCAAAGCCCATCCAACGTAGTTATATCAAGACCTACTTTTGCAATAAACCTTATGCAAAATTTGCAACATGTTAGCACACAACAAACTTGCAAGCACTGGGACTTCCCCAAATGGCTTAAAAAAGACACTCTGGGCAGCTGAGTTTCCACTTATGCCACACATGGGAAATCTCATCTTGAGTCTACTGCAGCAACCCCGACTGCACTCCCAACAGCGGGTCCGTAGGAGGAACACCAGGGTAAGACAAGGTGAAGGGTATCTGAGGGCCAGAAGGAGATGTTCTCCAGATAGGTTACATCCATATCCTAGTGAGAAGAATTAAATTTTTTTTCAGATGTGCGTATATTTATGGCCACATAGGGAATGACACTGGCGCAGGTTGCCCTGAGAAGCTGTGGCTGCCCCATCCCTGGAGGTGTCCAAGGCCGGGTTGGACGGGGCTTGGAGCACCCTGGGCTGGTGGGAGGGGTCCCTGCCCAGGGCAGGGGTTGGGACTGGATGGTCTTTAAGGTCCTTTCCCACCCAAACCATTGTATGACTCTATGAATTTCTTCAGTGCAATGATTAATCTCGACTGCGGTTACAGATCTGACCTTTTCCCTGTCCAGTGAGAAGGTTATTGCTGGTGGCAGAGAAGAGGCAAGAGCACTCTGATGGTGCCGGTCAGACAGACGACTCAGGGCAGTACGACGCCTGTATCCAGACTTTGCTGAGGCCTGCAAACCCTTTAAACGAGATTGGCAACGGCCTGGATGCTAACAAAACCACCGGGGTGGCGTCCCCAAAGCCCGGGAGGTGCCTTCAGCTCCTGCCCTGGCCCCTATCCCCCATGCGCCCTCCCCTCGGTGCGTGCCGGCACTGCCCGCGAAAGGCGGCCACCCCATCCCTGTCCTGCAGCCGCCTCAGCGTGCCGCTTCGCTCCCCTTTTTGTGTCTTTAAAAATTTTGACAATGCCTGGATTTTGCTTAAAATCAGAGCGAATTGCACAGAGGAGAAATGTCTGATGCGGCAAAGCTGTACATGCAGACGACTTTCCAGGCTGGAGCAATTAACCGGAGAGAGGAACAAACATCCAAAGAGCGCCCGGCCAGACAGGTACGGCCGCAACCGGCCTGTCCCTGGATCACTCCCTGCCGTAAATGTCGATTTATTCTTGCTATTTTTCTTTATGCCCTGTGACATTAACAGAGTAAATTTAGAAACAACAGACTATTTCTTTATATAGCAACAGTCAACCTGTGGAAGGCAGTGCCCCGAGACTGCAGCAGAACAGATTCTCCAGTCATTTTTTTTTAAGGGTTGTCAGGTCGTATTACCAGTAACACGATGACAAGCTAAGAGAGCCATAGGGATGCTCGCGCTGCTTTGTCAAGATGTAGACTGAAGGGCAGGAGACACTCCTGCCTGGGTCCCCTCCTTAGCTGCGGTACGACCACGCGTGGAGACGCGGCGTTTGGATGGCTCAGAGCTCCGATTTGGAGTAGGAACCGTACGGGAAGTTACGGAGTGATGCTATCTGGCTAAGAAAAATGAGGAAAAAAAAAAAAAAGTCTTAGTAGCTTTTTACAAGCTGGGAAGAGTTCTGATGGAGCTCTGCCAGATGCAGAGACAAAGCCCTGCTGACAGCGCCCAGCAGCACCGGTACCCGAGCAGCCGGGAGCACGGGAGGAACCGGCACCGGGGATCCTGCCTGCAGCTCCTGCGCTTCCCCAGCACCGTGCACAGCAGCGGTGGGTCCGTGACCAGACCTTCTGGTTGCTATGGAAATAAAGATAATAATGAGCAGCAAGAGTAATTGTAGAGATGCACCAGTTGCTAACGTGAAATCCAATGCACTTTATCATGCTGTAACAGTATCCCAACTCCTGACGTGCAATCACACAAACACATCTAAGAGAGATGGAGCCATTTTGGAGACGGAAAAAAACCTATGCTTTGTATTAAAACATCAGGGAAATGGCTTACAATAACACTCAAAGTAGACAGACCGCTACCAGTCTTAGCACTGTATCCCTTGGAAAGGCCCTGACACCACATTTGGAAGATTTTAAACATTAATTAATGGGAAAATTAGCAACATTAATAATTAACAATGTTTTTCCAAGAAAGAGTGAGCCACATTAAATCCAGTAACCGTAGGTAATTGAAGTCCTCAGACTTGGCATATTTTTTCTGCGTACCTAAAGAAAGCAACAAAGGCTGCTCAAAGCCGAAAAGGAGCTACTGACTTCTTGTTTAACTTCATGTTTTATGCAGAAACAAATGCTGAGGCATTGTGAAAAAATTATTAGGCTCACAGCGGCAACCGGCGTGTGATTGATCATATGCGAGCAGGAGAAGTCCCCTGTATTTTCAGGAGAAATAGCCCTGCGGCTGTTTGTGCCGCGGGAGCTCTCCCCCCGAGCGCCCTGTGCCATGGGCACGCACGGCCAGATGAGGAGCAGAGCCCCCCCGGCGCCCCGCAGAGCGCCCCGCGCTTCGCCCTGCGGCACGGTGCTGGCACAGCCTGCGGCACCGCGGGGCTGCACCCCGACCTGGCGCGGCCCCCGCGGGCAGGCGGCGTCCCCTCCGCGTGCAGCTGCGGCGGTTGGTGACCCCCACTCCCCGGCTGCCAGCCCAGGAGAGGTCCCTGCTCTCCTCCTGCCTGCCCGCACCGCCGGCCAGTGTCCCCGTGCTGCCACCAGCCCCAGGGACGCTCTCGCCGGTCCCCTGGTGGTACACTGCCTATCCACCACTTCCACCAGAACCCCATCTCCCTCTTCTGCTCCCTCACATCTCCTTAACCGTAACCTCTTTCCTGCAGGAACTGCCTCTCTGCACAATTCTCTCCAGTGACACTGTTGGCTTCCGTGGCACTTCTATAACACAACTACCGCAGCCAAGTTGGACTGGTGGCTTCTCAGTCACCCTTCGGGTCTTTCATCCGACACTCCCTCATTTGTACAGCCTTTCTTACACTCCTGACGAGGGCACAGAGCGTTTGAGTTTCAAGTGAGCACTTAAAAATCATAGAATGGTTCGGGTGGGAAGGGACCTTAAAGACCATCCAGTGCCACCCCCTGCCCTGGGCAGGGACACCTCCCCCCAGCCCAGGGTGCCCCAAGCCCCGTCCAACCCGGCCTTGGACACCTCCAGGGATGGGGCAGCCACAGCTTCTCGGGGCAGCCTGCGCCAGGGGCTCACCGCCCTCACAGTCAACAATTTCTTCCTCATATCTCATCTCAATCTCCCCTCTTCCAGTTTGAAGCCATTCCCCCTCCCCCTGTCACTCCATGCCCTTGGAAAAAGCCCCTCCCCAGCTCTCCTGGAGCCCCTTTAGGTGCTATAAGGTCGCCCCGGAGCCTTCTCTTCTCCAGGCTGAACAACCTCAACTCTCTCAGCCTGTCCTTAGAGAAGAGGTGCTCCAGCCCTCGGAGCACCAAAAATGGCTGAGAATAAGACACAATTCAGCATTACCATCTATTCTAATTACAAAAGAGCCTTTAAGAGGTCCGAGACAGAAAAAAAACTGGTCTTTTGGGGAACAACCGTCATTATTCTATTCAATATCTCATATTCTATCATTTATTTTATGTTTCCTGATTCATTGCTGTTTACAAATAAATCCAGCTACATTCATTTGCTGCGGACTCAGAGTGTAACAGCCCTGAGACAAGAACTCTTTGTAACAACGAGTCTCCAAGAATATTTTCTACGATCAGCTGCTTCTGGTTTTTAATCAAAAGAGGCTTTTACTACTTGCCACCCCAGCAAATTCAATTGTGGGACATGAAAGACAGCCTTGTTCCTCCTGTGATTTCACAGTGGCGGATAACCACTATCAGAACATTGCGGAAATGAACCAAAAAAAGTTGTTTATGCATCAGCCAGAGCAGTCTGTCCACTCCTCCCTGGCAGAAGTGAACCTCTAGGGTTACCAGCACTAACCACTTGGCTTTGCATGAGGGTAAGCAGACACTAACGCAGCGGCAGTTCCGCTAACAGATACACTTCTATCACGGCTTATCATCTGTGGGTGTCTAAGCAGCTTTTCACCCACAGGAGCTGCAATGAAGGATACACTTAAAAATGAAATGCAGTTTTCTTGCTTTTTAACACATCTATACTGCAACGCTAGTACTGCTGCATACACCACAATTACACCGTTTAAGGGTCGTCTCTGCTACAGCCTTTCGTTCCACTTGAGTACCATAAAGAAAATTGAAAAGAAAATAGAAAATGTCATGAAAAGGGGCTGGAGTTGTCAGCTATACTCATTTCTTGGCAACGGGATGGATTAGCGCCATGGAAATACAGCTGATGTCTGCTTTGGGGTTGTTTGGTTTTTTAAGGCATGCACATTAATGAACGCACTGGCACCAGCCATGACTTGCTCCACAGCTGAGGAGCAGCCTGGTGGTGCTGTGCTGCCCGCGAAGGGTCACCTCGCACGGTACCACTCGCGGGCACAGCCCCGAGCGGCGCTGCTGCCCCTCGGCACACGTCACTGGCGCCGTGCCCTCGGCTCCAAAGGAGCTCCCCAACAGACAGCTTTCGAGGAGAGTGTGCGCTGAACTACAACAACAAAAAGGCTTTTCTTCTTCAACAGCCAGGCAATTATATATATATTTAAAAGTTAAGGACTCCTTTATTTACTTACTTTGCGACGTGAGCAATGTGCGATATCAGCATGTGTGTACATCGTACTTGGAGTTAATTTATACATTCCCGGTTGAGATAGCTTTCCCCGCGACAGCCCTGTCAACACAGCGATGACGACTTGAAAACAAACTCTGGATTTTCTTCCCAAGAGCAGCCACCGGTGGGGTTTGCACTGCGCCTGGCTCCAGGGCGCTATTTTAGGCGCACGGTCCTATCTTTGTCCCGGAGGCTCGCCAGCAGCAGACACGCTCCCGAAATACCTCCCGCTGGGATCTACGGATGCGCTGCTCGTCAGAGCTGCCGCAGCATTTTAATGCCTGTGGGAAACGCTGCGACTCAACTGACCTACGCGTTTTCGACAAATACAGCCAAAGAGGGGACACGCTCCGTGGGCCAGCAGCACTAGCGGCTCACCGAAGGTTTGGAAGGAAACCAAACCATCCCGAGGAGGCCCAGCCTGCACCGACGCCGCGATGAGCCCGGCGGCAGCGCACGGCACCAGGAGCCATCGGCTCCGAGGCCGGCGAACACCAGCACTGGGGGAGAACGAAGCGCACTCCTGAGGCCGGGGGGGGTCAGTCTCCCTACAACTGCCGGTGTCCCCACACACCTTCTGCCTTCTGCCACATATCAAGTCAGGCGAGGTATTTCCCACAGGTCTCGTGACGGAAGGGTCTCCTTTTTGCAAAGAAGAAACAATGAGGACCAAACCAGTATAAATGAGTGGCCGTTAGTCACACGTCCTTGCGATGTAGATAAATCTGGAAAGGAAAAACGCCGCAAGAGATTCATGCATACCTAAAGATATTTTTGCCAGGTTAGGCTTGACCTCCGGTAGGAGCATTGATCTCCTTCGGTTCTCCCTGAAGTCAACAACAAACCTGTTCTTTATTTTGGAGGTGTCAGAACAGATTCACCCAGTGGACAGACCACACCGACGCATCTGTGCGCGCTGAGCGTCGTGGGCACTGAGCCTGCCCGCTCCGTACCTGCAGGAGCGCGGGATGGATGACCACAACCGCTTAGGATTCATTTCAACTCAACAACAAGAGCGCAGACCCAAACACACAGACAGCAGGGATGTCAAACAGAATTATTCACCAACTTTGACTGCTCTGGGGAAAGCAGCCATCCTATTTCTGTGGGAAGAAATTCTCTTGAACACGGGTATGTACAAACTCACTCTGGAAAGACAACATCTCCTGAAAAAGACTTTAAACACAAGAAAGAGGGAAAGCTTGTCTCTCTTGCAGTGGCACGCAGAGCGGAAGGCATCGCCCCCCCGCCGGCTGCAGCAGGTACCACTGCGGGCTGCAGCCCTCGCCCCAGTACCAACGGCAGTGGTGCGCGCAGGGGGAGCGGAGACGGCCCTCGGGAGAGCCCCCCCTCCTCGCACCGCACGGCACGGCAGCTCCGGGCACTGGTACCCGATCATGGAGGGCTTGTGGCGCCCAAGCACATCCCCCAGGGCTCTGCATTCGCTCAGCATCCCCATCGCCCGCTCCCGACACCACCGGGCTCCGGGGCTGCCCATCCGCCAGTGCCGGTTTTCCCCTGGGAACAAACCCCCGTGCAGCCTCGGTGGGACAGCACACGCAGAGCCGGCACCGGAAAACTCCCACTTCGCCGCAGGGAGGAGGAGGAGGAGGAGGACAGAGGGCCTCCTGAAGAGAGGAGGGGGTACCTTTGGAGCTGCTGAACTAAGCGCCTAGAAAAATCCAAACCAGGGCCGGAGGAAATACTAACTAAAATTATTTCCAAAGTATTACTGAGGGGCAATCAGCGATTGAATTGTTTGTTGACACTACTCAGCATTTTCCTAAACAGAAGCAATTTGTTCTAGCTAAAAGAAACCTGTGATTTTTTGAATAATTTCACACATTGATCTTTATATCAGAAAGCCACGTAGGAAAATATACAACACACTGAAAATATTCATTAATCAATCCCTAAGTTCACCTCGTGGCAGCTGTGCTTGTTTTGACACCTGCTTGCAATTTTCCTGCTGTGGCATTTAACATGCAATAAAAACCAACGGAAGAAAACGCACTGTGACTGCATGTGCCCGCAGCACCCTGCGCTCGCCCCGCACTGCATGTGCCGGACCAGAGCCGACGACAGAGCTTCTTTGCTGCCACTGGTTTTTCAGGTGTTACCGAGGGACTATCACAAATCCCCGACACGTCGGCGTCCCAGCAGCGACTGACAGCTTACGGCAGCGTCCAGAGTGCCAGCGGGTCTAACTCACGAATTAGCCGCAGCCAGAGAGGGGGAGCCGCCGCCAGTACCTGTGCTGGGGTGAGCCGAGCACACTCGTGCACCGGGGAGCGAAACCCCGTCAGCGCCTGCTCCTCAGCGCCCTGTCACTGCCCACCGCATGCTGCTTTCTCTGCGCCTCTTCCCACAACGCGCGCTCGCTTCTCGAACAGGCAGCTTTGCCATTTGAGGAACTCGAAGCGTTGTGCTGAGCTCATAGCAACAGCTCAATCCCCCGCTGACTTTCCTGCTCCTGTTTATTACTGGTTAAAGGTGCAACGATGTATGAAAGTAAATGAAAACACGTCAAGGTCAGCCCCAGGAGTCCCCACGCCCTGGCCACTGTCGGAGTGACCGGCCAGTCCGCCCGAGCGGGGATGGCCGGGAACCTCCCAGCCCTTACGGAGACACGTGACGGGCGCCAAAGGTCCCGCCGAGCTGCTTTCTGTGCTGGAGGAGCCACCAACCCATGGCAGTGCAGAGTTCTGAGCAAATCTAGAATCAGTCTCGAACATGAAATTATGGGGACTGCTTGAATGTGTATGAATTATGCATGCGATTACAGCATGCGGCATCACGCCTTTAAAGTGCAAATTATTTGGGACCAGGCTTTAGCCTTATTTTCTGTAACACATAAAGCACGTTTTCCTATGGTGCAAACAATCCAACCTTAAAGTATGCAATTTTCTGTGTTTCCTACTTTCTGGTCTTGCCTGCCAGTTTCCATTAAGACTGAGGGACCAGTAAAATATAAAGCGAATGTGCAGTATATGGCTTTCTAGTGGATTATATGACATTTGTTTTAAAAGGTAATTTAGCATGCTACATACCACAGCTTAAAAAAAGGGTCTTTCAGACGAGATGTAACATCCTTCTGACAGCAAAAACGCACTGAGTCACACAGGTAATGTTGTGTCCAGCCAACATCAGGGGCAGCGATGGCAACAGGAGATTTACCCATCTGACTCGGGAGGTGGCTGAGCCTCCGCAGCCCGTGGGCGGGAGGGAGGGCTGCCACAGCCCAACCACACCGCAGCCGCACAGCCACACCACAGCCGCACCGCCAGACACACCGCCGCCGCACCGCCCAGACACACCGCCGCCGCACCGCAGCCGCACCGCCAGACACACCGCCAGACACACCGCCCAGACACACCGCAGCCACACAGCCCAGACACACCGCAGCCACACCGCCGCCGCACCGCCAGACACACCGCAGCCACACAGCCCAGACACACCGCAGCCGCACAGCCCAGACACACCGCAGCCGTACCACAGCCGCACAGCCCAGACACACCGCAGCCGCACAGCCCGGACACACCGCAGCCGCACCGCCCGGACACACCGCAGCCGCACAGCCCAGACACACCGCAGCCGTACCACAGCCGCACAGCCCAGACACACCGCAGCCGCACAGCCCAGACACACCGCAGCCGCACCGCAGCCGCACAGCCTGGACACACCGCAGCCGCACAGCCCAGACACACCGCAGCCGCACCGCCAGACACACCGCAGCCACACCGCCCGACACACCGCAGCCGCACAGCCCAGACACACCGCAGCCGCACCGCCCAGACACACCGCAGCCGCACCGCGAGACGCA
Source organism: Pluvialis apricaria (assembly GCA_017639485.1). Lineage (NCBI taxonomy): Eukaryota > Metazoa > Chordata > Aves > Charadriiformes > Charadriidae > Pluvialis > Pluvialis apricaria. The sequence continues at coordinate 41,359,940 of CM030013.1, forward strand.
CCGCCGCCGCACCGCCCAGACACACCGCAGCCACACTGCCCAGACACACCGCAGCCGCACCGCCAGACACACCGCCGCCGCACCGCCCAGACACACCGCCGCCGCACCGCCCAGACACACCGCCGCCGCACCGCCCAGACACACCGCCCAGACACACCGCCCAGACACACCGCCCAGACACACCGCCGCCGCACCGCCCAGACACACCGCAGCCACACCGCCAGACACACCGCCGCCGCACCGCCAGACACACTGCCGCCGCACCGCCCAGACACACCGCAGCCGCACCGCCCAGACACACCGCCGCCGCACCGCCCAGACACACCGCAGCCGCACCGCCCAGACACACCGCCGCCGCACCGCCAGACACACCGCAGCCGCACAGCCCAGACACACCGCAGCCGCACCGCCCAGACACACCGCAGCCACACCGCCAGACGCACCGCAGCCGCACAGCCCAGACACACCGCAGCCGCACCACAGCCGCACCGCCCAGACACACCGCAGCCGCACCGCCCGGACACACCGCAGCCGCACCACAGCCGCACCGCAGCCGCACCGCAGCCGCACCGCAGCCACACAGCCCGGACACACCGCCCAGACACACCGCCCAGACACACCGCAGCCGCACAGCCTGACACACCGCAGCCGCACCACAGCCGCACCGCAGCCGCACCACAGCCGCACAGCCCAGACACACCGCAGCCGCACCGCAGCCGCACCGCAGCCGCACAGGCACACCGCAGCCGCACAGCCCAGACACACCGCAGCCGCACCGCAGCCGCACAGGCACACCGCAGCCGCACAGCCCAGACACACCGCAGCCGCACCGCAGCCGCACAGGCACACCGCAGCCGCACAGCCCAGACACACCGCAGCCGCACGGCCCAGACACACCGCAGCCGTGGGTGCACTCAGACAGGTTCCATTTCTCATGGCAGTGGCGTGAGGGTGCTGGCAGCGAGCACTGGCGGGGAGCATCACGCCTCGGTAGCACACTTGCCATCCAGCGCTTTGCAAGTGTTTTTTCTGTACCTGAAATAGCGCAGAAATGGTAGTAGCCATAAAGAGCTATTTGCGAGGAAAATAAAAAGTGTTCCACAAGCCATACAGCAGCTCCTGAGCTGTGTACATGGACTGTGCTACTCACGTGGTCTGCAGAAAGCAGATTTTGAAGGATCTTGACTAACCCAGATGGTCTCCTGGGTGAGTAACTGACATCTAATGAAGGGGACTTTCCAACTATATAATTTACTTCATTTTTTGGTACATGTCATTAGCATTCATTGCAGCCCACCGCTCTGTAAGTGTTTTACGTGATCCTCCCAGGGAACTGCTCACTCTGAGGAGGAACCTGAGCTTCAGCCCAAGCCCTTCCAAGCCCCTTCCTTCTGACTTCTGTCAGTACATCCCGGTACTAAAATGAAAAACATATTGGTAATTCTTCAAACGACCATAAAAGGGGACCTAAGTAAGTACCTTCACATGCTCTGATACCAAATACCCTGCCTGTACGCCAATAACATTAAATGCTAGGACGTGTCTTGGGTGTTAAGTTCCTACATACTACAATAGTTATTTTCAGTGTAATTTTCTTCCATTACTACGGAGTTTCCCTGTTCACTTCCTTCTCCGCCCCCCCACCTCCCGCCCCGCGTATTGAAATATACATATATATATGATGGCCTTGTGTAACCTCCAAGCAATCCCTCTAAATTCACAGGACATGTATCATAAGCCAGTATTTTAAGCAGTGATGCCAACTTCAATTTAGTTGTGGGTTTTGGTTGGGTTTGTTAGGGTTTTTTTTCTGTGTGTGTTTGGTTTTTTTGGTCAGGGATTTAACCTGAAATAAAGAAAGGAAGAAAGATTTTTTTTTCTGAGCAGACAGCTGTATTTTCCCTTGTACAGACCATCCAGAAAGGGGGAGACCCAACGCAATGCACCAGTAGCTATGACACTGCACAGCACCATACTTCTGCGTCTTTACTCTTATCCTCACCGCTTTGCTTCAGAGCTACACGGTGCACTTTCTCCAGTGCTCCAATACGCTGCAACCAGCATATTACCCATATCAACATACAAGATCACTTATATCTTTGGACGGCTAGGCTGTAAGGACATGAAACCCTTGGTCAATGAGGAACTTTCTATGCTGGAACAGCCTTTTGCAGGTTAACCTGAAAGCTACTCAGAGCCTCATCAGCCTCAGAAGCCCATCCGCTCTCTGCTGGTGCACCAGAATGAATAATAAATGAAAATTATCAGCTTCCAGACCTGTCAGCTGAGCTGTAAATGCTGTTGAACTTAAACACACAGCACGGCTAACCATCAGGCTATAGGAACTCAGTGTGCACAGTCAAACCAGCACACCGCTGAATTCCGAACATCATTCAGTGTCTGCAGCTCTTTACTAGTCCCGGGTACTGGAAAGGACCCTGAACAACAGACTAGATGTAAATTAGCACATCAACATTCACACACTGTCATATCTCATTGCTTAGCGGTATTCAGAGCCGTCTGTTCCCACACATCCTAAGCACTTTTAATTTTCCGTAACTGTCACCTAAAGCAACTTAATTCCTGAAGAACAGTGGGAGAGGGAAAGAGGACACTGACATTTATCTTCTCTTGTTAGGAGAAGCTAAGCCGCTCACGAGCTCTCCTGCCTCTCTGCACTTAAGGACACAACTGCCAAAACAGAGCTCCGCGCTCGCTGTTCTCCCTGCAGCACAGGTACTACACACCGGCACGCACGGCGCCTCGCGCTTACACGCCCCCGCCGTCCCTCTGCTGCTGCCGCTGCGCCCGCGCTACTTCTCGACAACTTTCAGCCACGTCATTCACAGGAAGTATTGTTCGCGGTTACCGTAGGTGCCCTGTTACAGGATCCTAGGGTAAGGTCGAAACTGCACATTAACAAAAAACACAGCTTTAAAGATGTTTTGTAGACTCTGGTGAACGACAAAGCGTTTGAAACTGCGGCTGGAGAGCAGGTCCCTGGGAAAGCAATGGGAAAAGTCGTACCCGCTTCTACGTCTCTCAGGCTGACCCTGATGGGCTCAGCGACGTCCCCTGCCCGCGTATGTCCAGACGGGACTCACGAAGACCCCGTTGTGACCACGGTGAGTGGAGAGCCCAAGTCCAGATCCCAGGGCAGGGGAACACTGCCACAAGCATATTTGTTCTGCGCAAGTGTTACCCTCCATTTTACCACGTTACCTACCAATTTCAGGCATTCACAAGAAATAAAGGGATACTTAAGAGGACACACACGTTTTCCCCCTGCCTGTGAGGACCCACGAGCATGCACCGCGGCACGCACCCCTCCTCCAGGCGATGCTCCACACGCGACCCCCCGTCAGCTGATAGCTGACCCAGCTGTAGGCATTTGCATCTGCTCACCACTTCCGAACCCCAGTTTCAGAGCATGAAGTCCCAAACCACAAAAGGAAAAACTTTTTTCATTTCTGGGAAGGTTTTACTTGTCAAGTGACACACGCTGACGTTCTGTCAGCCACAGCACGATCTCGTGAGTGCCTTCACAGCCGGGCAGTGATGGTGCGGGCTCTCCTGCCCGGCAGCTGCCCGTGCTGGTGTCTCCGAGTGACCGGCACCATCGGCTCCGTTTCCGTGCTCCAGCAGCCCCGGCCAGCACAGCAGCAGGCACCCGCGGGAATGCCAGCGGAGGTCACCACGCCAGCACCGGGAAGGTGGCTGGTAAGGTGTTCAGATCCCCAGCAGCGTGCTCCTGCATGTCCTTCTGAATTCACAAAAGCCTGTTTCAAGCCAGTTGTGAGGACTGTGGCCTTTACACCATAGACCAGGTATTAATTTGGTCTAACATTTTACCTGAACCGTGCTTCCCTTGATTGCCCTTTCCCTCCCTATCAGTCGAGTGACCCATGAATCGCAGCTGTTTGTTAATTTTTTCTTACTGTAGCTTCATGGGCAGCCTCAGCTGCCCTCAGCATTTCTTCTACCCTGATCCCGTCTCTTCAGACTGCCCATAGACCCACGAGCCCCTCGAGGCCTCGCAGGACCTCCATCACCTCCAGAAGATGCCCGGGCTGTTCCTACAGGAGGGAGGATGTGAAATCCTATCCCCATCCAGCACCGCTGGGCACCGAGGGGCACGCCGTGCTCAGGGGGTCCTGCAGGACTTGGCTGCACGCCGGGCGGGCCAGACTCGAGCGCACGGGGTCTGGGCTGGGGAGCAGGGGGGAAGAGGAGGAGGGTCCCCTCAACCTGGCATTGAGAGCCCAAATATGCCCAAGAGCAAACGAGCACCCAAAGGGAGCCGGCTGTGGGCCGAGCTGTCACAGCCCTCACCTCCCTCCCGCCTCCCGGCAGCACCACCGCATGCACGGACCGGTCCCTCATGGGCACCACCTGAAGGGTGCAGTGACCCCAACGGCGCTCAAACACCCACCCCTTGGGAGCCCCCGCCTGAGAGCATCCCCATCATCGCCACCACCAGCCTGCCGCAGCTCGTCCCAGCCCCGCTCCCCAGAGCGGAACGCCCACATACACGATGGATTCCCATTCGGAGAACGATGCTGGCCAGGTCTGCTGCGTGTGCCGGACCTCCACGAACCGCAGAGGTATGACAATCTGCAGCTCGCTCGCCCCACGGCTGCGTCGGCCAGCGGAGATCACCTCCACGGGCACGGCCAGCGAAGGCACGGGAGCTCGCCCAGGCAGGAGAGGAGCGCGGAGAGGCACAGCCCACCACCCAGCCCAGCTGCTCCGCTGCTCACGGTGACATCGTAAAACGGGAAACGGCAAAGGGAACGGGAGAACATGACAAAGATTTGAAAGAACAAGATACATAATGAAATGCTGGAAACATAAAATTTCCAACCTCTATGCAATCTGTATTCTCTCTATGAAAGGCAGTTTTGTCCTGTAAATAGTTGAGAATTAGAAGACTTAAACAAAAATATATTTTTTTAAGCCAACACAAGTGAAAGATAAAGCATGCTTTTAGGTGAGCAATAGCAACGGTTTTTCATAACTGCAATTTTCAGTGTTCAAAGGGAGACGTTTTGTCTCCTTTCACCAGTGCAATCCTGAACAGTTTTTCTTCAGATTTCTTCCAGTGCTACTGAGAACAGACTGTGGCCTTCAGTGTGGAGAGTGACAGCAAAGTTATTAATTATTTCTGAAGGAGAAAAAGAGCCAGTAACCCAAACGTTGTGCTTATTACCACGCACTTTCATGACCCGCAGTTACTGAGTTCTCTGGATTTAACTGATTTCTGCATTACACGACACACTGAGAAGCTTCACGCATGGAAAGGTTTTCAATCCTTGTACTGAACAAGGAGCATCGGCTCCGCTGGGGAGGTTGGGGGCAGCGAACGTGTGGCAGGAGCTTGTCTCTGGGCAAAGCACACACAAAAAGCCTCGGATCCGGGGGAAGCAAGATTTAAAGCAAAAACAAAGCCCTGCTGACAATACTAAACACAGCTTTTCTGACACCTCCTTGTAATTCCCACTCCCTTCTCCCCCCACTTACTTACTTAGCTACCACTTTGATAATACATAAAGGCTTTTTTCTCTTGTTTTTAAATAACAGGGAAAGGCATCTGTGCTCTCAACCCACAGCCACATAAGAGTCAGGCTATGAAAAAAGTTTGCCTTGCAATCTGATCAGTGATTACTTTCATACGTAATTTGCAGAGCACAGATGCTCAACACATCTGTATCTGACACTAAATAAATAGGATTTGGGATATTATAACTACCTGACTGGGCATTAGTCCATAATTTTCCAATCACAAGGGCAATGCTTCCTTCCCGAGGCTTGAAATCCCTGCCCAGCCGAGACGGTGAAGCCGGGGGAGAACCAGTGCTGGGCGCCCGGCACAAGAGGATCCAGCCCCGAGGCTGCTTCGCCCCAGCGGTGAGCCCACCGCGGCAGGAGGAGCGCAGGCAGCGGCGGCTGAAGCAGAGACAATGCTGCGGGGCAGCCCCAGCCCCCGGGGCCAGGGGACCCGGCCAGGCCATGCTGGCTGCCCTGCAGGAGGGGGCCGGAAGGGCAGCACACGGTTTATGACACCTAGCACCTTACGAGAGGGGGAAAAGCGTCTCCTGGTCCTTGAGTCACGGCCAGGGCTGTGCCCTCTCCCAGGGTCCCTCTCCTGGCAGCGCAGGGGGACGCCCCCAGACCTGGGGCAGACCTGGCGGGAGGTACGGGAGGGGATGCAGGAGAAGGTCAGGCTTTGCTCCCCATCATCTCCACGTCTCTGTCGCTCCGACACCTCTGACGGTCCCACAGCACGCCCTTGTTTCCATGAAGGTCCCAACCCCTGGAACAAACAATTATGGAAGAGAATCCTGATCTAAAAAGCCAACGCCTAGCACAGTGGAGAACGTGGGACACCTTGCTCCCAGCCCGTCAGAAAACGGTAAGCAAAAGGAGAAATGTAAACAGCTTGCCAATCTGCAACAACTGGATTCTTGACTTCCAAGTGATGTAAGCTGACGATGACACATGGATCTGAGAGTCACAGACTGGCAGGGGTCAGCAGAGACCTCTGGAGCTCCCCCAGTCCAACCCCCTGCCACAGCAGGGTCACCTCCAGCAGTGGCACAGGACGGCGTCCAGGCGGGTTTGGGATGGCTCCAGAGTGGGAGACTCCCCCACCTCTCCGGGCAGCTGTGCCACTGCTCTGCCACCCTCAAGGGAAAGAAGTTGCTCCTCAGGTTAAGATGGAACTTCCTGTGCTCAGGTTTGTGCCGTTCCCTCTTGTCCCGTCACTGGGCACCACTGAAAAAAGACTGTTCCCATCCCCCTGGCACCCTCCCTTTAACGATTTATAAGCATTGATAAGATCCCCCCTCAGCCTTCTCTTCCCCAGACTAAAAAGCCCCAAGGCCCTCAGCCTTTCCTCATAAGAGAGATGCTCCGATCCCCTCATCATCTCTGTAGCCCTCTGCTGGACCCTCTCCAGCAGTTCCCTGTCCTTCCTGACCCGGGGAGCCCAGAACTGCACACAGTGCTCCGGCTGCGGCCTCCCCAGGGCAGAGCAGAGGGGGAGGATGACCGCCCTCGCCCTGCTGGCCACGCTCTGCTGGGTGCACCCTCCCTGAAGCCACAGCTGGAAGCAGCCAGTGCCCAGTAGCGCCCAGTAGCACCCAGCAAGAGGGGACTGTGGGATGACAGGTCGGAGCAAGAGGCAGGTGCAGCCCCAGCACGCACGGTTCATTCTCTGTGCATCGGGCAGCTCCGCAAACGAAGCACTCCAGCTGTGGCTCACCAGACCAGCGGGGTGAGGCAGGAGGGACGCAGGCCCTGGGGCGCGTGTAACCCTACAGCCTGCCAACACACGGTTTGAAATTGAAATGGGGATTATTTTAAGCACGTTCCCCCAGGTTTTGCAGCTTCTCGCCCGTTTCCATGGGGACGGGCGCCGTGGCGCAGCTGCCGCGGCTCCCCAGCCGCCCGCGGTGCCCGAGGAGGAGGCCGGTGGGGAGGCAGAGCGGGACCGTCCCTCCGACCCTGCCTGGGCCCGAGAGCCCCGGGTCCCGCGCGTCCCTGGAGCCGGAGCGCTTCAGCAAACCGCACCGCTAGGAAAGCATCACCCAGACGTGTAACAGCTTTCTTGTTTTACCACAGAAACACGTTTTTACGCAATAGTATTTCTCAGCTTGGAAACTCGCAGCGGGCACTCGCAGAGCGGCTCTTTTAGAAGTTTTAGAGCCACATCTACCAACGCACGCAGGCCACGGGAGAGATCAACCACCACCACACAGCACCGCTGGCCCGCGCGCAGGACGGTGCCCCGCAGCTGACAGAAGCCAACCCGCCGGCAGCCCCGGCCCCGAGCGAGGGGGGCACGCACCCCCCGCGGCCCCAGAGCCCCACGGCCCCCAGGACGGGGCTGCCCTCCTCCCCGGCACCCCTCGCCCTGCACGTCCTCCTGAATGCTGCCGGCTGCCCCTGCAGTTGGGTGTTTTTTGCTCTCCCAAACTCCAGCCTGGTGCCCCCTCCCCGTATGACCCGTGCCAAAGCATTTGATCAGGATGATCCGAGGGCTGGAGCACCTCTCCTATGAGGAGAGGCTGAGAGAGTTGGGGCTGTTCAGCCTGGAGAAGAGAAGGCTCCGGGGAGATCTTATTGCGGCCTTCCAGTACCTAAAGGGGGCCTACAGGAGAGCTGGGGAAGGACTTTTTCCTCGGGCATGGAGTGATAGGACGAGGGGGAACGGCTTTAAGCTGGAACAGGGCAGGTTTAGATTAAACATTAGGAAGAAGTTTTTCACTGTAAGGGTGGTGAGGCACTGGAACAGGTTGCCCAGAGAGGTTGTTGAGGCCCCGTCCCTGGAGGTGTCCAAGGCCAGGCTGGACGTGGCCTTGGGCACCCTGGGCTGGTGGGAGGTGTCCCTGCCTATGGCAGGGGGTGGAACTCGATGATCTTCAAGGTCCCTTCCAACCTAAACCATTCTATGATTCTATGATTTCAAACAGAGATTGTTCCCTGAGAGGGGAAACAAAACCGCCCACAGCCGTTTCACCTGGCCCGAAGACCAACCCCGAGCACACGCTTCTTGGAGTCAGAGCGGTTTACTGACGAGCTGCGCCTGTGGGCTGTAAAACCAGGCACTTGTTTTAAAAAGCTGATTTTGACGCCAGTAGGATAAACCCAGGAGAGCGCACTTGACCCCCTTACAAAAAGCCACCCGCACTCTGGCAGAGAGTCAAATAAGGGATGGATAGAGGAATGACCAAGACAAAATACTAATCACGATGAAAGTTACTGGGGTGCAGCATTAAAATCTTGTAAATCAGCTGGAAACCTAATTGAGTGTCAGGCAGAGAGCCCTCGGACCCCTCACCTCGGTGCAAGCGCAGGAAGAGGTGGCTCAGCAGAAAGCAGCAGATGGCTTTACATATTCTCACGGATATTTACATACACTTTTTTAGTAAGCCACTTGATTCAGGAGAAGCCACAACCAAAACGCACTCTTGAAATTCCTCTTTAGATACAACTGCATATAAAGACACACCATACTGCGTTTTTCCCCCTCTCTCACATAACACAACTCCGGGCAATGCTAATAGCGCTAAGAGTAAGTGTGCCGTGTTGTTTCCTATTACTCAGCCCTGCTTCCCAAGTCCTAGCAGCTCTGCTAAACGTCTCCTTAAATATTTGGGTTGAAACATTCCTGTTGGCTTCACAATTAGGGGTTTTCCCCAATTAGTATAAAAAATAAAATAAAATAAATAAACGAAGGAGGGGGCCACCAATGAAACTTGCTCAGCCATTTCCCAGAACAACCACAGCAAAGACTTTCTGCCCACGTGAAACCCAAACCCTGCGGCTGCCGTGCTGAGAGCGCCCAGTGCCCCGGGCCGGGCCGCGGAGCGCCGAGGGCTCACAGCGGCACAGCAGCAGCCGGACTGCGCCTTCTTCGGTGCCGGCGAACAAATCCACTGACCAAGTAAGAAGCTTCTAAAAGGTTCTTACACGTATAAATAAAAAAAACTAAAAAGCCCTTACAGACAAAGGCCTATTTTTCCTGTCAGAAAACAGCACATGGTGATAATGATAAAGCGCACGACGATTCACGTCAGCCTCCCGAGGCCACCTTACTCAGCACACCCTAACTCTGAGAGTGCTCAGCCTTGCAGCCCTTTTGCCTTATATTCTCCTTCCTGCCCTTTTTATATGCTTTTTCCCTTACTTTTTTTTTTTGCTCCCGCCCCATTCATTAACTCATCTGTTCAGAGACACGGTACAGCGCACCTCACCAAAAACTAGCTGTCGACACGGCATCACGCAGCAGCATCTCCAGTTGGACGGGCTGGAACTTGCACCCAACGGATGCGTACTCAGCAGCTACTGAAGATGCCAAATTGTCTGTGTAAACGGACCCAGCTGAAGCCGACGCTCACAAAGCGAGGGGAACCGATCCCTCCCGCACCAGTGCCTTCTGGAAGCACACACAAAACGCACAGACACTCTCCTTTCGAAGTCAGCTTTTCTATTACTTGAATCCCAACTCCGACACGCTCAGAAATATTTCAGACGTGGTATGCGCAAACATGGAACAGCAAGATGTACGCGTTGCACCAAGCGCAGTACCAAAAGGGCGTCAGGAAGACGCACTGTCCCCCCACTGCAGCCCTGAAGAAGCACCACTCGCTCCTGGCCCGCACCCGCCTTCACAGTCAAGAGAAGTTACCCGAACCGGGGGAAAACTCAGGGCAGGGGACAACACAGCACCCACGGAGTGAAGCGAGGAGGGAGCAGGACAGCCATTCCCTGGGCGCGACTCTCCATGGCACAGCTCCACATCGCCCTGTCCCTGGACGGACGACGAGCAGCACTGCACACAGGCTGCCCCAGCACCGCACACAGGCTGCCCCAGCACCAACCTGCCCCGCGCCCGATCCCTGCCCAAGCACGGAGCTCAGCCCCAGCGCTAGCAAAGAAGATGCTGAAAAAAACAGAGAGGGTTCAGCGAAGATCCACAGGACAGGCTGGGGAATACGAAGTTTACGCTCAGAGTCACGGACTCGGAGAGCTCAGTCCACGCATCCCACCGACAAGGACACCAGGCAGCCACCATCCCAACCGGCCGCTACACCAAGACAGCGGCACCACAGCAGAAGCCCCTCCGGCTTACCACGGGGAGACCCAACAGCAGGCAGCCGGGGCTGGAGAGACGCAGAGAGAAAGGACGATTTCTGACTGGGGGGTTAACCACAGAAATCCCCCAGGGCCGGGCGCTTTACACCGAGCGCAGACGCAGTGCTGCCCACCCCCAGGAACCCCACCACGCTCGGGCTCGGCTGCACCGGCTTGACCTGAGGCAGCAATTCAGTAATGTCTTGAATGCGGTCCCAAGGAAGCCAGGCAAGAGGACTACAAGGGTTTTCTCCCTCAAAAATCTACACATTTGGAGTCTGATTGATCTGAGCGTAAACACTGGGCCTTGCGTTACTACTCACTAGAATAAACGTTTACCTTCTATTGACATACACCCTATCATAATCAAAAGGGATTAACCATCGGATTTAGACAGTCAGGCTCATTCTTGTATATCCATCACCGGGGACCACCTATGGGGAAAATGTCATACACTTAACCTACTTTTCTCCTTTTTTCTCTTTCTAATTTATTTCACTTTAAATTGTCATCACTCATAATTCTTCCACATTATGTCACACACAGAACCAAAGTATTAACCAGCTTCTTTATGTAAGGAAGTTATTGGAATGTCTTAAGAGATCTCCATAGCAACCATGCCGTGCCAGTAAATATGAGTTCACCAGAACAACACTGAAATTGCTCTGAGCACACACTAACAAGCAACGATGAAAAAGCAGGCAATATTAAGAAAGTAATGTCCTAATAAGTCTCCACTATTGCAAATGCATGGCTTGGAAATGCCGGATGAGATGTTACCAGGTTTTTGTCAATGGTCATCCACCTGCAAAGCTCAATTTCCCTCCGTTGGCTGTATAGAGGCTCAGATCAGAACGAAATGCTGTCTGAATTATGTAGTAAAGTCTCCCATTTAAGCGCTTTTACTTGGCTCGCTTGCTGTTTCTGCTGACCCACCACCTCCAAGATGAAACACATTTTCCAGTTTGAGCACAAGACTCTGGGAAAGCCCACGGGCGCTGCGCACCCCCGGCAGCCGCATCCACCCAAGCTCACGCACACCGTTAGTATAAAGGGACGGGGGGGGTTGGATGGATTTTGCAGCTTTTCCTTCCAAGAGCAATTTTGTTGTGCGTTTCCATCACACCACAGCACACCCCCAGGCAGCGAGGTGTCACGCTAACAGATGTTTTCTCTACACTTGTGTAGTAAGAGATGCGAGGGTCAACAACTCAGTGTTATACTCTGGATTGCTAATAAATACCTGCTGGTGATATCAGCCAGCTACTTCTCCAGGAGAAGTTTACCTGATGTACCCCTCCAGCTGTCAGAAGCAGCACAGTCTCGGGTCTGATCGCCCTCACCGAGGAGATGCCTGCAGACCCAGCGCTCACGTAAACTACAACATCACCGTGCCTTGAAGGCTCAAATTAACATACATATTTAACTCCAAGTTTATCCGGTGCAAAATTCCAGGACCCAGGGATTTTTGCAGCGCTTGGTTGGTGCCCTAGGGCTAACGCAGCGCTCTTGGTACGTCGGGAGAGCTCCCAGCACCCCAACACCTCTCCTGAGTCCTCCCCCACCCCCGGTCGAAGTTTCGTTCCTTTGGTCCTCTGAGAAGCCTAATGCAACTGTGGTATTTCATGGTGTATGTCTAAAAAAAAAAAAACAAAACAAAACAAAGCAAAAAAAAAAAAACAGCAAACTTGTGTTTGGGGAGAAAAAAAGCCCAACGCAGCATTTCCCAATGACAAGCAGTTTTCAGAAGCCTGACGGCCAGCTGCGCTTGATCCGCGCTTGTTAAAGCCAGAGATTCCCTCGCACAGGTTCAAACTTCACTGCGAAACCGTCCCCTCGCTGCCGCCGCCGAATTACCCGGTATGTTAACGGCAGCCGCCCCATTGCTGCGGGGGCTCCGCCACCCCCGCGGGGAGCCCAGACCGGACCGGCACCCCCGGCGGGGAACGGTCCCGCTGCCCGCTCCGCCCGGGCTCGCACCGCGCCGGTGGGCGGCCCCGACGGGACGGGCCGGGCAGGGGCATCCCGGGGCAGGGGCATCCCGGGGGAGGGCAGGGAAGGGCATCCCTCGGCCGGGACATCCCGGGGGAAGATAGGAGCATCCCGGGGGAGGGCAGGGCATGGCATCCCTCGGCCGGGGCATCCCGGGGGGAGGTAGGAGCATCCCGGGGGAGGGCAGGGCATCCCTCGGCCGGGACATCCCGGGGGGAGGTAGGAGCATCCCGGGGAAGGGCAGGGCATGGCATCCCTCGGCCGGGGCATCCCGGGGGAAGATAGGAGCATCCCGGGGAAGGGCAGGGCATGGCATCCCTCGGCCGGGGCATCCCGGGGGAGGGCAGGGGCATCCCGGGGAAGGGCACCCCGGCGGAGGGCATCCCAGGGGAGGGCAGAAGCATTCCGGGGGAGGGCACCCCGGGGGAGGGCAGGGCACCCCGGCCCGCACTCACCGTCCTCCCGCTCGTCGAAGACGGGTCTCTTGGAGGAGGAGGCGCTCGCTCCCATCCTCTTCTTCCACTTGCCCCAGTGAAACATCGGGGCGAGGCGGATGGCATGCCCTGCGCGCCGCTCCCCGCCGGCCCGGCGGCTCCCGCGGGCGGGACCAGGCGCTGCCAGCCGCCGCCAGCCGCCGCCGCCGCCCTCAGCCGCCCCGCGCCCCGGCACCGCCCGCCCGCATGGCAGCGCCCGGCGCCGCCGCCTCCCGCCCTCCTGCCCGGGGCGGCGGGGAGCGCAGCACAGCGGAGCGGAGCGGCTCGGAGCCGGGCGCAGCGGCGGGAGGCGGGAGCGGGAGCGGCGGCGGGGCGGGCCGGGCCGCCCCCAGCGCAGCGCCCCCGGCGGCGGCGGCGGCGGTGGGAGCGCAGCGGCGCCGCCCGCAGGTGCGCCCGGTCCGGGGCGCCGGGGGCCGCCTCCGCCCGCCGCTCCGCCTCCGCCCGCCGCCCGGCGGAGGGGTCCCCGCTCCCCGGGCGCGGGTCTCTCGCAGGGGCCGTGCCGGCGGGGGGCGGTTGCGGCAGGGCAGCCCCGAGCCGGCCGGTGCGCTGCGGGGGGAGCGCTGCCGCCCGGCCCGGCCCGGCCCCGGCGCTGGGGGGGACGGGGACGCGCACCCCGGTCCCGCCCGGCGCTCCCGCTCCCCCGGGGGCCGCGGCGCTGTCAGCAGCCATCTCGCACGGTTTGGTTATTTTTAAACTCATACATAAACATCGCGACCGACATGAAAGGCAATCAGATTATATTATGGACAAGCCTTTTACCAGCGTTGGGTTGTTATTTATGAAAGCGCAAATAGCTCATCTTAAATTAGTCACTAGTACTTGCTACTGATTTTTAACCTTATTAATGCGAAGACAGCCACATTGATTTTTATTCAGCTATTCTGATGAAATAAGGACTTGATTTAAATTAGTGGGTAGCTTGGAAAATCAATGTTTTTTTCGTGAATAGAGATTCCACAGTGTTTCAGAAGCTCCCTTGCTATGGAGATCTTTATTGCACTGTGTCTGGAGATGTTCTATGGGAAGTTTCAACACAGAGAAGAAAAACAAGCCTGGGGTTGGTAATCTGGGCCTGAAATGATGGTTCTCACTGATTATCACCATGGCTGCAATGCAAGAAACCAAACAAAAGTTAGAAAAACAATTAGCGCCCAAACCTCCATCTTTTCCCCAGGCAGAATGTGAGCCCTTACCCAGGTGCCCACTGAAATCCCCAGGTTTCTTCAGTGCACGTTAAAGGACAAGCAGCTCAGTACCAGTGAGCAGTGTGGTGCTGCGGCAGAGAAGGCCAGCGGGGTGCTGGGTGCATCACCACGGGCATCACCAGCAGAGACAAAGAAGTCGTTACCCCACTCTACTCAGCGCTGGTCAGGCCACACCTGGAACACTGCGCTCAGTTCTGGTCCCCGCTATACAAAACCGATGTGGCCGGGCTGGAGAGGGTCCAGAGAGGGCCACCGAGATGATCCAAGGACGGGGAAGCTGCCGTATGAGGAAAGGCTGAGAACGGGCTTCGTTCAGCCTTGAGAAGAGAAGACTCAGGAGAGACCTCATCACCACGTTCCAGTAGTTAAAGGGTGGCTACAGAGAAGACGGAGACTCCCTTTTTACAAGGGGTCACACGGGAAAGCCGAGGGGTGATGGGTACAAGTTACTCCTGGGGAGATTCCCGTTGGACACAAGAGGAAAATTTTTCACAAGAACAATCATCCGTGGGAATAATCTCCCCAGGGAAGCGGTGGATTCCCCGTTGTTGGATGCTGTTAAGATGCAGCTGGGCAGGGTGCTGGGCCGTCTTGTCCAGAGCGTGCTTGTGCCAAGAAAGGTTGGACCAGCTGATGCCTGGGGTCCCTTCCAGCCTGGAAGGGATTTTACCAGGGATTTTACCACATCACTGTGCCATCCAGCCCCGCCGCCGGGGCGGTGCAGCCTGCAGGCAGGCGATGCTCAGCCAGCGCGGCGCGGGCTGCTCTCTGCCGTAACCCCTGTGGGTGGGGGGAAGCCCGGCCGGGAGGAAGGCTCGGAGGCCCACGGTCTGCAGGCTCCGTGGCTGCCGGGGGGGAGCAGAGGCCCAGAACCAGATGTTCCACCACCTCTCCAAAACTGCGCCTCCCTGCCGTGCTGCCCAGTCCCTCGCTCGACCGGGTGAAGCCTCCAAGGCTCGCTTCATAACTTTAACGCAGGCAGGAACTCACATGCCTCCTTCTCCCAGAAGTATGCCCAGAAGGTCTCTACTTTCCTCCGTGAACTACCAGGCCTGCAACCTTGCGTTCAAGGAACCTGGAGAAAAGCGTGGCCCGCAGCCACTGTCGCAGAGCCTGCCAACACGCAACGAGCAAAGCACGCAACGGCGCCGTTCTGCTGCACGGACTGCTAACAGGCAGGGAGGGCGAGCTCCGATGAGGAGCCTTATGCTGCCTTTTCGTTCTGTGCAGCGCTACGTAAGGCAACAGCCGCATTGCCTAAATAATCGGTGTTTGTATCTCGCTCGCACTAGAGAGTTCCTGCTCCTCTGTCGGTGATAAAACCTGGGACTGCTGCAGAGCTCCTCAGTAAAAAGAATTCCTCTCGAGTCAGACTTTGCAGGATGCTGAGCTGTAGCATGCTCGTGATGCCGTTTTTTATGGCTTGTTGAATTGAAATGGCTCGTGGAATGTCTAATGAAATGCATTTCTCAGAAATAACTTACACTGTTAGCAGAGCACATCAGAAATGTCACGGCGAATGACAGCTCTTTAGCCATCAGATGGTATCTGTTACACCAGCGGTGAGGACTGTCATAACTTCTGAGATGCTGCTTCCTAAGTTTTAATTTAAAATTTCTGCTGTTTTCTTTCATAGCATGTTTTGAAATGGATCTGTTAGTTACTGTACTCTTTACAGAAAATTTGTTAGGAGTTAGTCATTATTTAAAAGCGCCTGAAAGTTGTAAAAGGATTACAATTGAAGGGTGTAATTTAAGAACAGTTTTCCAAAGGCAAAGAATATTTCTTTGAGAAATCAGAAAGAATCGCTCTCAAATAAAAAGATAGAACACTTTTCAGCAAGACAGTAATTTTTGCTTTGTTTAGGGGTAGGTTTGTTTTTAAATATCCTGCAAATCTCGAGCTATCAGCTTTCACTCCTTCCTTTCTCTTGCCTTTACATTCTGTAGGAAAAGTACGAAGGATGCCATTAAACGGGTTCACTCTGTCTGCCATTCAGTTGTCATTTCTCTCTCATTCTCTGCTAATATTTGGACAATCAATTCCACAGCATAGAATCAGTCTTTTTTGGAGCAGTTTGCAAGATGTATGTAGGAAAAAGGAGCGGGAAATGAGGATGTGATGGTCCTAATAGCAGAGGAGGGTTTGTGTCTCCCACAGTTGGCGATTCCTTTACCTGCGAAATGGAAGGAGGTGCAGCGTGGGGCTTTGTTTCACGTTTTCCTCATCAGAAATGCTGTAAGTAGTTTTACCTTCACAAAGATAAGTTCAATAAGAGACAAATTAAAGACCTTGTAAGCTGGCTTTGGGTTTTTTTCAGTGCTATTCAGAGCACTACTGACTAAGTGCTGGTCAAAATTCTTGATAGTAATACAAGCTAATTAAAACTAGGTCCTCTCGTTTACTCCTGCCTTCTAGGAAGTCAGCCATCGGCATACATACGTGTCCTAGCAAACACCTAACAAATCCCAAGACAATTATCTTCTTGCTATCATCCTCATGATGCGGTCTGCCCCTTCACCAGGCCTGTCTATTTGACAGCCGAGACAATCAGAACGGTAGCCTTGTT
This sequence comes from Pluvialis apricaria, assembly GCA_017639485.1. Classification (NCBI taxonomy): domain Eukaryota; kingdom Metazoa; phylum Chordata; class Aves; order Charadriiformes; family Charadriidae; genus Pluvialis; species Pluvialis apricaria. The sequence continues at coordinate 41,376,838 of CM030013.1, forward strand.
TTTTAACAGAAGAGCTCTCAGGTATCCAAACCCATCCATAATTACAGAGGCTTTTCTCTACTCAGAATGAAGCAGCAGGAGCGGCACCGACTGCTACCAGGAGTTTGGTCCTGCGCTCCTTACTCAGCACGACAGCCACCGACTTCTCCTTGGGGTTCGGTGGGAAGAAGGTGCCGTGTTGCAAACCTAAGCCCTGTTTCAACCTAAATTATAACGGTAATACTGAAGTTGTCAGGGAGGACGTTACCTTCAATAGAAAACTGGGTGAGGTTTATCTTGAATTGAATCGGACAGTTCTTTTCAGGTGTAAATTCATCTGATTTTTGCCCGCTGCTTTGATTTGGGAGAGCACAGTCTTCCTCTAAACCTGGTATTTGGAGACTCTTGTGCCGTGCTGGCGCCTTTTGAGCTGCCACCAACAAAGATGATAGAACCAAAAGAAAAAAAAGAGTTTAGAAAAGTTCCTCCAGACTTCTGGGGCACGGCAAAGAATCTGGGCCACTAACAACAGTGTTTGGCTGTAGGCTGCCCTTGGAAATGAGGTTTTGTTTATCTAAATTGTTCATGATGTTCCAGTTTGAAAAACAGTATTTTTGCTTGTGATCTTAAGTCATATCTGACAACATCTGGATGATGAAAAGGAGAATGTGTTGGAGGGGAAATGAGAGAAATATGAACATTGCCTTTGGAGAATGTGTGGAAGAAAAAGGGGAGAAAAACAACACTGAACAACACAATTAAACCTGGTGTTTGTTATACAGGCTCTAAGTCATAGCGGTGGTCTCTCCTTTGGGCAAAACTGCCCCAGCTGCTCATTTGATCAGGAAAAGTGAAATTTGTATTTAATTTGCAAATTTTTAGCATAAATGGTACTACATAAGCTTTTCCATTTTCAATATTTTAACATCATTGCAAATAAATTCCAATTTATTTAGAATTCTAACTCTCCTTGTACTCCCAAGTAATTCAGACAGAGCTCTACTGCTGTCTCCCCCTCTATACCAAAAGAAATTGAGAGAAGGATGAAAGGCTCACCATCCCGGACCAGTTTGGGAACCAGAGAATGCTGGGTCACGATTGCCCATACACAGTCATTTACAATGGTGCAAAATTAGTGCCAAAAATGCAAAATGGAGCCCTCCTGTTTTCTCTCAGACCACGGTGTTTGCTCTCACCCCAGTGCAAGCGTGCTGGAGGTTCAAACAGACGCATCTTCATTATTTCTGTAGCAGAATTGTATTCATTTTATACTTCTGAAACTTGAAAACAGGGTTCCCCTGCTGTTGAGTGGGCACTCGTGTCTGATACCACTATTCAGAACCAGTGTAGTCACGTGCAGTGAAAGATGTCGATGCCCCCAGGGAACAACTAACTGCACGTCACGAGTATCAACGCAGACTGCCCACCACACTGACACCGTTACAGTTATCTTATGAAAATGTCCATTCAGTAATTAATACCAATCCTGCAGGAGAAAAAAAGTAAGATACATAAACTGCTTTATAGTGGTCCAACACAGGAAAGGGAAACGGAGAGAAAATTCTGCCTTCTTACACATCCCGGTCTCCAGGGAAACAGAGATCCACTTTGTTTTTTGAAATGAGAAAGTTTAATTAAAAGCTGAATTTTATGATAATATATGCTTTAAGACATCTTTGGATGTAACTCTAGCTACAACCCTAAGGGGGAAATGTGCGAGCTGGGTGACCAAAGAGGTTATTAGGAACAGACTGTTCTTGAAACCCCCAAGAATTCATTACTCTTTTTTTATTATTATTTTTTCCTTTTCCATTTTCCATTCTTCTTTTTGTGCTTCATATTTTACTAAGAGACAATTAGGCATCTTGCTACTGAAAGTCTTGGGGATACTATATGCATGTCTGCTTGTCCCTGGAAACTGTTAATATACAACAGATCTGAAGATTTTCTTAAATTGGAAAAGAAAGAAAAGCTGCAAGGGTCTATTCTTTCTAGGGAAAGCAGGAGAAAAACCATAGGCAAACCCGAACTGCTGTGGTCAGTAGTGCATACGAAGCCCACGCAGCCCACCATCCCGCCTGATGACAGCTGGCCCATGCCAGGCACCGCGGGGAGGGGAGGCTACAACACCCGCAAAGCAGGCGGACGCGCAGTGACCTGCACTCCAAACTGGGCACCATCCTGGCCTCTTACAGCGGAAATGGACTCAAACCTGAAGCCCAGCCATGTATCTTGCACTTCAAGGCATGTGATGGTGGCAAATCAGCTGATCAAAGCATGTGTGACTGCTGATATAGAGTATAGGTAAGATGCTCCATAGACACAGCCTCAGAAGGATGAGGCTCGCGTGACCGTGTTTCACCTGGGCGTGCGCAGAGACTTGCGAAAGGCGAGGGGAGACTTGCAAAAGGCACAACAACCACCCTTATGTTTGGAAGAGTTTGTCTTTTCCCCATCTGTGTTTACTTTTGCATATTCTCCCTTTTCTCACGGATTCCAAGACATCGGAGTTTTCTTTCATTTCACCACCCATGAAATCATCTCTAACTTTACGGAATTACATATGCTGAACCAAACTCATCAGGTTTTCGTACAGTCAGCACCACCTGTGTTGCGTCTCACCAAAATTTCGCTGACATACAACAGGACATGCCAGCATGCATTCATTTAACTGGGAGACGCAATACCTCTTCTAATCTAGGACAGGCCAAATTAATTCTTTATGAAAATCCAGGATTATTCTTTTAATCAAAGGGTTTGTATCAGGAATTACTTCATCCAATTGTTCTCAGTTGCCTCAGTTCTGCAAGTGAATGAGTATACTTTGAGGAATGACTGATCATTCTCATTCCCAAGCATCGTGAGCTGTTTATTTTATATCGTGTCAAAATTAGTATGAGGGAAACCAAAGATAGCATTTCAGGTTTTGTTTGTTAATCTCACACTTCAATTAAGCAGCGCGGATCCTGCAGTTTACCTCTTTATCCTATATTCTAACTGGTAGGTATCGCTTAACGGTTCCCTTTCTGTCTTTTTACCGGTTGCATGGAATGGTAAGCGTTTTCTTCTTTCATCAGTGGAAAACAGGATCAAGTTCCCTGGTATCAGTGAAGTTATCTTGAATAAAACCAGTGTAAATAAAAATAGAACTGCCTGAAGTAGCATTACATCTTTATAGTTATCTGCTCTCACTGAGCTGATGAAAATGGTTTCTAAACAAAAATGCTACCAATTATAAAACTGCAAAGGAGACAAATATTATAAGACTCTTCTAATTCAGGCATAGAAAGAAGGAGGGCAATATACCATGATATTACATTCCTATTAAAAGCCCTTTACTGAATATAACAGCTATAATTGTGATGTGTTTAAGATGATGAAAGGAATATTACTGTGATTCTTAAAATTCACATGCCTTCATCAAGAAGAAAGAGTACAGAGAAAAGCCTATGTTTATTTTAAAAAGTTCCTTTAAAAGAACACATAATTCTTTCAATAAATATTACATAAGGGGGAAATTTCACACATTTTTGTATCATTAGTGTTCCTGTAAATAGTGCCAATTCTATTTTTAAAGATGCTAATAGTAATCACTCTGATCCAGCTGTTTCAAAGTCTTCTAACACAGCCACAGTTAACTAATAACGTTCTCTTATTAGGATCACCTGCAGTGGCCCGCAGTAAGCATCACCAGGTAGAACAGCTGTCATGCAACCTTAAAACTAAAACCTCATCCAGACTGGTAGAAAAAGGGTTACACCTTTCATTGCAGGGCAGGGCTCCTGCTGATTCTGCAGGTGCCACCTGTAGTGCAGAGGGATTACAAGCCTTTTACCAGCAGGTGCTCAAGCCCATAGAGTGATAAAAGTAAATGCCTTCCTCCCTGCTAAACTTTTTCCTCTTAAGCTGTTGAGATAAGCATATGCTAGTTCAGTTGCTTGTTTTGGTTTGGCCTTTTACAGTGTAAAATACAAATCTTGGTTAATTTTCTGTATGGTGTAATGCTTTCTCTTGCTTAATCCTGTGAAAGAGTAATTGTATTTCTGCTACTATTTGAGCAATTTAAATTTTTGCTGACTTCTGCCTCCTTTAATTTTCTTGTGTTTCATTTGTGTCTGTTCACTTTTCTGTTTATGTTATCTATTTATTTAGGTTAACCAAATGTTTCACTAAGAAATTAAGAACATATGTTACTATATTTTAATAAGACTCATTCTTAGAGTTCACTCATCTAGTTCTTTCACTTATGGAGTACTAAAAACAACCTATATAAAGCTATACAGAGTAGTTTTATATAGAAAGCAATGACTTTTCTTGCATTATTCAATATCTCTTACTTTAGAAAGATCAGAAAAAAAATTTGCTTCCTAACTTACCTGAAGTCAAATGCAAGTCCAACCTGCATAACATAGGTGCATGCCAATCTGAACACGTAGCTGGGCAAAAAAGCTGAACGCTTTTCTGTGCAGCTTGATTATCACTTGCAACTGTGTAAAGTGATACAGTGCCCTTAAAGCCCATAATCGAACAATTCATCTGCATGAGGATCTCTCCGGCACCACTCATTGTCACCCACATCAGTCTACGGCACTATAGAGCGGTGGTGGTGGTATCGACACACGCAACAGTCAGTAGTGACAAAACACTGTAAAGACCTCGGGTTTGTTTGGTGGTGCCCCAAGGAAGCTCCGACACGTGTGAAGAGGAGCCCGCTCAGGCCGCGGCTGAGTCGTAGGAGAAAACTGGCTGCTATGCCTTAGCACCAGGGCAATGTGGGACGATGTGCAGGGGCAGCTTCCCTCCGTTCCACGGGTATGGTGCATTTGAAGGGCAGTGTCTTTGAAGCCAGGACTAGGGAGGAAGGAGGGCTGTGGATCAACGTCTACCCTGGAGTATTTGATTCTGAGCCCTCTGTATGAAGGCTCAACAGCTTAGGTCCTGACAAGAGATCAGCGCCCAAGCCTGGTCTTCTCAGAGACTGGCATCCTTTAAACGAAGAAAAAAATACCTCGTGATTCAATCAAACAAAACACGTGACACTTCCTTGTTTGCCCTGCAAAACAGCTGAGTCCAAAAGTAGAGACCGCTACGCCTTTGGAGGTAATCTGGCAGTCACTTTGGTCCATCATAAATTATGTTCGCATCACTGCAGCTGAAGGATTAAAAAACACACCCTGCCACCTATGGGAAATTCTTCTTTCAATGGCCAGACAGGTTCTGTGTTTGTCAAAAGGTGCAAACGCATCAGTTCCTCGCCATCACTGTTCCTCCTTGTTCTGACGTCACTTCTGTGTGAAATGCTGTCGCTAGGATGACTGTTGCCGACGGAGACCTGACTGCATTTCAGCGTGCTGGGTCAAGATCCCCCCGCGCCTGGAGAAGGCTGTTACTGCAGCCTGCCCTTGGGATATTTCTGTCTGCACAGCAGCTGCATGGTTGTCTCTTTGTACGTTCAATCCCTGCATGGATTTTGCTTCTAGGAGGGAACTGCCAGTGCAAAAAGCTGAAACACTCAGTTATCCCCCAAGATCAGAAATAATCTGGACAGAATATTGCTCATTTGCTGTCTCACATGCAAACTTTAATGATACTTTTGTTGTTGTGATTGTATTTGTAAAGGAGTTCCTCAGGTATTGAAACTGGATGGCCCAGAGCTACAAGTCCAAGGACCGGGGAGGGTAAGCCTCCCTCCCGCCCCCCCCCAATTAAGTTTTAATGTAAAAATCACAAGCATCTCAGCAACCTGAAAATGCAGCGACCAACCTGACAGTGATTTGTGCAGTGAAATATGCACACTAGCTGGTTCTTTGCAACTGAAGCTTATAACTCTGGCTTGCTAAAAGTAAAATGAACCTATTGAGGGATATATTTATTGACTTTTGATCTACTATTTCTTTTTGCCTTCTCATTAGGATAAAATGTTCCCAGAGACTGTCGTGTTAAAGAAATGGTATTATGTTCCTGTGCTCATGCTGCACAGAGAACTCCAGTGAGGAGGCTGAATTGGATAACTAGATTTGAAAAAGGAACATTGAAAGTCCTGTTTTAAAATGATTTACCTCAGTTGGGTACCTTTCCGGATTTACTTTCTCTCCCTGAAATGCCCATGAAAAATGTTTCTCCATTACTATTGTGTTATAGAATTCTAAATGGAATGCTGAGATCAAAATTACTTGAAATAAACACTGCTTTACTTAATACAGTGATGTCATTGGTTTCAATCCTGATGTTTTTTATGTCATTTTAAATAAAATTATCCTAAAAAATTTTTGGTTTTGCATAAACAAACGCAAAGTAATACTTCTTTCAGTACAGCTTTGCCATTGATCCATTTTTAATTTTCATAAATTGTGCCCTCTGGTTTATAAATATTGCTCATAATTAGGATTTAATCACCTAAGTAGCCTCAAAGAAAATCTATTCCAGGAAAAGCATAATAAAATTACTAGTCATACCTGCTTTTTCTTAAAATCGGCAGTAACAGCCTAATTAGTAGAATCTGTATTTTCAAAGTGGAGATGCATTCAAGCTGAGGAATAGGTGCTGTGCCTTATTCAGCCCAGTAATGGTGTATTTTTCAGAAGCTTGTGGCCCTGTAACAAAACCAATGTGAAGATTTAGGCTTATTTAGTTATGCATTTAAGCCAACTGTTCCCATGAAAACGGCAGTATTGTTGGTCACTACACGACAATAGGTTTTTTTCTTTCAGATTCAGAGATTTCCTATAAAATGGAAGTTCTCAAGGTTCAACATGCTCTATTACAGAACAGGTTCCTGTCTGGATAGTCTTTGGAGGTCAGGAGTTCCTAAATGAGGGGGTTGTTCAAGTGAGCCAAGGGAAGATGATTCTAAATTTAATGGAATGAAAGCTTCACACTAACGCGGTATCTCTGGCAGTTTGAGATGTTCCAGTCTCCAGCTGTGCTTGCTACAAAAGACACTCTATATGCATGGGATCTAACAAGAAGTGTACCCTGTTGCCTCAAAATATTATTGCCCAGGCTGTGCATTTTGCCATGAGATAGTTGATACAGTTAATGAGATACTCTTTCCTAAGGAGTGCAATATGCATTTGAAGCTACAAACTATAATAAAATGTGTCAGGTTCTCTTTTACAAATAAAAAAATAAAAAAATGCTTCTGTAAGGAAATAGCTTCTAAAGGAATCACAATAAAATAGCTTTGTTTTCTCATTTAGTTTAATAAGCACAGTATAAGGAAAAAAAAATCATGTATCTAAACTTTGAAATTAATTTCCTGTATTTTAAACCCTTACTAGTGCTACTGATCAAACTGGGCCAGGTCACTGGGAGTGTAATTATCTGGATTTGTAAGATTAAGCACTCTTCACGTCCCAGTAATGGATTTCTACCAACATGGTAATTAAGAACATATTTCAGACCGACACCAGCCCTGGCTAATCCCGTTGCTCACCCTGCGGCGCGGAGGCTCTGCAGGGATCCCACACCTTCACAGCAGCCCCTGCCGGGGGTTTCCCCGGCACTGGGGGTCTCTCCGAGGCTCCTCCTTGGCGCCCCGTGGCCTTCCCGAAGAGGGAGAGCTGCGAATGGAACGGCTCCATTGGGGTGGGAGGTATGGTGGGTGTGGGCCCTGGAAGACAAACAAATAAGTAGTGATAATGGGGAACAGAGGAAAAAATGTTTTAAAAGCAGTCTGTGAGAGAAGTGGGGCAACGCTGACCTCCTAGCAGGGAGGAGATGAAGGCCAACACCAAACCCAGCCAGCACCGAGCTGGGGCAGCCGTGTGAGGACCCCCCCAGGCTCCGCCAGGTGCTTGAAGAATGCAGGGATTTGTGTTCCGTCACCGAAAAATGACCAAGTGGGCGTTAGCTCGCCCGGACTGGAGACACCTCACTGCCCTGAGGTACTGTGAGGGTGTCCATCCCAGCGCAGGCCCTCTCCAGAGTAGCCGGTGCCCGGTGTTCTCCCGGCGCCCAGGGCCCGCAGCGACCCCTGCCCGGACAGCCCGGCCCGGTGCCTCGGCCCGGTGCCCCCCGCCGCCTGGGGCCGCACCGCCCGCAGCTGGAGGGGCCCCGCTGCCGGGCCCCCACGCCGCGCTGGCAGCGGCGGGCGGCGGCAGGCCCGTTGCCGCGGAGACGCGGGCCCGGCGAGGCGGCGGCCCGAGCGGCGCCTCCAACCCGTCGCGGCCCGGGGAGCCCATCGCGGCCCTCCTGCGGGCGGGCGGCGGCGCGGAGCCGGCCCGAGGAGCCGATCGCGGCCCCCCCTGCGGGCGGGCGGGCGGGCGGGCGGCGGAGCCGAGCCGGCCTCGGCGGGCTGTGGGGGCGGCCGGGCCGGTGCCCGCGGCGGGGCGTAGGGCCGCCGCAGCCGGGGCCTCCCCCGCCGCCGCCGCCGCACTACCGCGGCCGGTGCGGCCTCACGTCTGGAGAGCCGGAGCAGAGGGAGCCCGGGGGTGAGCCCGGGCCCGGAGGTAAAACGCAGCACAGCTAAGCACCTTGGTAGGCCCCTCGCAACCGCTACAATGGGTAGAAACCGCAAAGATTGCGGCAAAGAATGTTTTTTTTTTTCTTGGCGTTGGTAGTAGTAGCAGTCGCAGTGCGGACGGAGCCAAACACCCGCTCTCGGGCGGCGAGCGGCAGGGAGACCCTCCCGGCAGCGGAGGCGGGTGCGGGCGGAGGCGCTGTGGCTGTGCGCTGCCCTGGGGGCCGGGGCGGCCGTCCTCCCCCCCAGCGAGCGCCGTGGGGCGGCCCAGTGCCCGCGGCCCCGTGCCGAGCCCCGGGGACAGGAGGGCCGGGCCGCTCCTGCGTGGGCGAAGCAGCTGAGGCCCGTACAGGACCTGCGCCCTTCGAGATGAGCTGGGAACGTTCCCAAAGCTCCGCCGAGGGCCTCGCCACGCTCCTGCCTCTAACGGGGTACGGCAGGAAGGTGCGAGTACCCAAATAAGAGGTAGCAGAAAGGGGAGAAGGAGGTATTGATGAGACGAGTCCCAGAGGGCAGCCAGGAGACTTGGCAGGACAGAATGCTGTCAGAAGGGAGATTATTTACTGCATGTGCGTATGTCAGTGTTTCTGCCAAGCCTGCTTATGACATGGTGTGAGGGGAAGATAGCCACAAGGGCCAGTCAGCGATTTTTCTTATTTACTATATCTTTAAGTATGTATTATGATAAATTCTATCGTTATTATAAGTGTGTAGATATATAAAGAACCATTTGACTGTTTTGTATCATACAAAGAACATAGAGCACTCGGGATACTCTGCATAGAATGGGTTGGGTTGGGAGGGACCTTAAAGGCCATCCAGTCCACCCCCTGCCCTGGGCAGGGACACCCCCCCCAGCCCAGGGTGCTCCCAGCCCCGTCCAACCCGGCCTTGAACACCTCCAGGGATGGGGCAGCCACAGCTTCTCGGGGCAGCCTGCGCCAGGGGCTCACCGCCCGCACAGGAGAGAATTTCTTCCCTCCAGAATCTTGCTTTGTGTATGTTCTCCTTCCAGAATACATTGTTGTTTTTCTCAGCTCATGACTTGCCTTCAGCTGATCAGTTTGAATTACTGAGTCAGTATTCCAGGCTTGCTGACAAATGGATGACGGCTATTCTAAAGAGCTTCACAGCAGCGGTGATAATTTTGGAGATGAACATCTGAGAAAGAGAAATTCGTCTGTTTCGAATGCATCAAAAGAGATCAGGAAAGCTGTTGAAGAGTGTCTGTTGGCATCTTCAAGTACTCTTGATGTCAGTAGAAAAAATATTAAATACCTTACTGAGGAAATATATAGACTGCCCAAACTAAAGGTAGGTAAATTGTTATGAGTAGTTCTGATACCCTTGGCACAAGTACAGCACAGAGGAGTTAAGGGCTAGTTGCTTTGTCAGATGAATGGAAAAGCTACAGATTCTTAGCTATCATCTTTAATGCCTTTTTTTTTAAAGGAAAAGTCCTTATATAAATCACTTCTATGTGTAATTTATAGAGTTGTGTATGCTTTAACAGTGTTCTTTCCACAAAAACGTAGAGCAGTTTACAGTTTTCACATTCGACATTTTGCATGCCAAGGAATGGCCCCTCTCTTTCTGGATTTAAAACATGTTTATGTTTTCCTCTCTTAGTACTTTCATCTGGAAGGAAATGTCATATCAGCAATTCCTGAGGATTTATTTCAAAAGCTGCCACATCTTGTTTGGCTGGATCTCCGGTATAACAGGATTAAAGCTCTTCCCCCTGGAATCGGTTACCACAGGTAAGATCATTGGTCATACAGATAATGTAATAAGAATTGTATTTGTCTTCTATTTGCCTTACTGTAATTTCATTGTAACAGTCAGACTTTTATATGCTTTTGTTTGGCATTGACCTCCGTGCAGGAGAGTGGTAAATAAGCTTAATTTTGTTTACTAAAACTCAGATGAACTGAAAGGTCCAATTAATATTACGTAGTGAATTTCTAAGCTCTTTTAACTTTAGAACTGTAAGACCTGTTAGTCTTTTCACTTAGAGCTTGCACCGCTTTCACTTTATTGACTGTAGGTGACTTTTGACAGTGTTGTAGGTGAGGTGAAAATGGGGACCCCGCAGTTACAAACCTCGTGTCACTCCAAAGTGACAATGAGGGACAGTTTAGTCAGAGAGCGTTACCCATGCATCTGTTTTTGATGGTTGTCTGCCATGGTACGAACTGCTGGAAGGATTAGTTGGCTGGCACTGATTCGGGTGGAGTGTGCGAGGAAGAAAGTACACCCTCTTGCTGTGATCCTGAAAAGTACACTTGCTCTCACGTTGCCGTGATCACCAAAACTAGCTTCTCACCAGTTTTTTTTTTAATGTCCTTGGACTATTCCTTGCTTCTCACTCCAGAAGTGGAAGACCACAAATCACAATGTATGGTAATTAACAGGAACAAAGAAATGGTTTTGTTACTGAAAGAAAAAAAAAATACCAGTGCAGGACAGTTTGCTTGCAGTTGTGGTTCTAAAAGAGACCTTTCTGTGAAGAGGAAGGAGGAAAAGGAGGCAACCTTTGAACACTACATGCTACAGAATTTTCCAAAATAAGGAAAACACGCAAACCCAAACAATTTTATGGGGTGTTGTGACTGAAACAAGGTGCTTAAAGGTATTTTAAAATCACTTGTTTGTGAATCATTATACATTCAACTTGTGATTAGAAAAATACAGTAAATGAAGGTTATGCCTCTAAAACCAGCTGGAAAATGTTGAGTTCAATCATGTTTTCAAATCTTAAATACAGGTTTCATAAATTATTTTTAAGTTGGACAGGACTGATAGTATTTTAATCTGGCTTGTAAATTATACGATCGTCGTTGTATCGGTGGTTGAAATCCTCTGAGATTAAGATGTTCTCTCTGTGCATCTTCCTCAAAAATAACACGTTAGTCATTAGTCCCTACATGTATTATGTAGAAATATTCACTGACTATTACTTAGTTGCATTTTATCCTTATTACATGCTGGAGTGTAAGCTGTATTTTAAGGTGTTTGGAAATTCTCCGAGTATCCTTTTCTAGAAGCAGCCAAAAGTGTAGTTTTCATCAAAAGCAGAGACTCATCGAAATATTGTGCTAGTTTGGGGCCCGATCAATTGGCCATTCAAGTTGTTAATGAATTTTTTCACTGATTTTAAGAGATACTCTGATTAGAGTTCCTCCAGGTCAAACAAAAACATTGCCTGGGTTGTGGAAACGGTGTCTAGCTCCCTGTGCAGGGAGGGAAAGTGCCATCTACCACTTTCTCTCTAGAAATCTCTACGAGATCTGGACGTGCGGCTGGGCAGGGCTCAGCCAAGGGCGCGTTCCACATCACTGTCGCCGCAGAGGCCGCATTCAGGCAAGAGCTGGCAAGAATGAGTATTTGCCATGGCACAGGGCCTCAGCTCTCCATGCACAGGGCCACAAACGCCGAGGGGTTCTGCGGCAGCAGGATCACCCCGGCGTACCGTGGTGCCTCAAACTGCGGGGAAATTCAGGTGTCGGAGGCTGGAATCTCCTGTCGCTTTCATTTAGTTTTTTGCTTTAAAGGGAATTGAGTACTCAGCTTCAAAAATGCAAACGTAAATACAGTGCTTTCATTTTTTTGACTGAATGGAAATGCCTCAAAATATTGCCACAAATGTTAATCCGGTGTTGAGCAGCTGCCAATATGTTTGGTTTGTTTTTCTTTCCTAGAGGTAAAGAAATATTATGACAGAAACTACCAAGCTTTCTTCTTGTTTGTTTTCTTGAATTTTAACAGTAAACAAGTCAAATTGCAACACTAGTAAATAAAAACCCATTAACTTTTCTGTTAGGATATTTTTTCATTTATGGTATGGACAACACCTTGTCTATAGAATATCATTTGATCTGATATGTTGCTGGATATTAAAAGCTATTTAAAAGAATGTTGTTAAAATGGCAAAATGAAGTAGTCAAAAATTAGGTAGAGTATGGTTTCTGTACTCTTTTTGTTCTCTTTTTGTTCTCTTTCTGTTCTCTGTTTCTTTTCATGGCTGCCTGGGGGTCAGGGGCTGGGTGCTACACGGGGAAGAGGAGACGTCCTTCCTGTGTTTGGGGGACGTGTCGCTGGATCCGAAACGGGCAGTAGCCCAGAGGTTCCCATCAGAGACGCTCTGAACAACAGTGAAATACAGCAGCTCTGGGCTTTTTACTTGCTAAACACTAGCAATTGTTTTCTGACCACAGGCATACTGACATTTTTTCAGAAGCTTAGGATTTGCCTAAATGTTAGCAGATTTTCAGATATATCCAAACAATATTATCTTGTATGTGACTTAAATGCCGTAAATGTTGTATGTGACCCACGCCAAGCTTCTGGGCTGCTTCCGAGAATAGGAGTGCAAGAGATTTTTAAAAAAAGTTGTTGATGAAATTAAATACAAATAGGGCATATTTCTTTCTAACCTTATTATTAAAAATGGTTGAGCAGTTTTAGCTCAAATTTAGCCCGAGGAACACACTCAACAACCAAAACAGTTGAAGCTCAGCAAAACTATAAACAACTGAAAATGATGTGTTTATAATTGGAACAGTCAGTCTCAGACTTTAAAGTGATAAGCAGGCTTTGCAAAGAAAGATCAAATACTAAATATTGAAGCAGTGCATAATGAATGGACATAAATGCAAACTTCATATTGTCATACCAGAAAGCTTTGGGGTGTGTTATTTTCCAGCACTTATGTTAGCGATGGAGAAGTGTGGATTTGCCTTGTGGGGTCCTTTCTGTAGTAGGAAACAAAAGCAGGAAAAAAATTAAGGAGGAAAAACGTTCTTGTGTTTCTATTTAATTAAATGAAGTTTGCTCTTACAGTTGCTACTCTCTTCTGTTTTATTGAAAAGGCAATTGAAAACTCTGCTTTTAGAAAGGAATCCTATAAAAGAGCTACCCGCAGAGCTAGGTAAGTACTCACTTCTTTTTTGAAGATACCATAGACATTTTTTTGGCTGTTAGTGTTTAATTCTGTGGTTAGACTTTAAAATACTTTGATATTTATATAAATAAGGGTTTTAATTTACCACAAACATGTGGTATGAGAGCAGGAGAAGTTATATTATTCGTAATGATTGCCTTCATTGGTAAGAGGGAAAAACTTTATTAAAATGTCTGTAGCGTTCTAGTCAGAAATGTTCAATATTGTTTCTCTGAGTAAGGCTGAAGTAAAAAACACGTCTCGGGTGTCAGACATGCCAGGCATCTCCATAGTAAGACATAAATAACTAAATGTGATTAGAGCTGAGAACTTCTACAGCGGTTTCTTACACTTGAGGTTCTCTTTACATTTTGTAACTTCATTTTGCTAACTCTTTTTGCATTAGCAGCTGCTAATTTGAAATAACAAGTATTTCCAAATCAAATGTTGCTAAGAAAAACAGAGCAGGTTGCATGGATTCCCGAGATGGTCCAGTCGGGACTCCTTGGGCTCTTGGAGTCCTCAGAGCATAACTGTTGGGGTTTTTTATCGCTTTTCGAGGTTGTCTGAGCTTTCAGGCTCCTTGCTGTAGGACTGGGGGACTAACCTGCAAAGCTGCATCTGGAGTCTGGGCTTGTGTCACCAAAACAGATGGCTTGAGCTGCAGATGGCCACACAATTAGGCCTGGCCTCCTTCTGCTTACGCAGCTGATATTCGGACTATACTTGGGCATACATTTTTGCAGCTGCTTGTGGTAGAACATGCCGGCTCCTGTGCGTCATTATATTTGTTTTCACTTTCCAGTACTCTCTACATAAAGTATGTTACCTGCCTCTGTTCCTGAGATGACATCTCAGCTAGTAAATAAAATGTGCCCAGGAATGTCCCCAAGTACCAAGGCCACTTGGGACACAATGCCCTGTTCCTGTACGCTTACACCGGTTTGGTCCCAGGCAGGGCGTTGGCAGCGTGCGGAGCTCCCCGGGGGTGGGTCTGCAGCGTGGCGGCTCGCAGGCCAGGCGCAGGAATTGCCCGGAGAGGCCTGCCCGGTGCAGGCAGACAGGCATCGCCACGAACGAGCTGACCGTTGCGTGATGCAGTTGTAGTCTGAGGCCCAAGAACGTTCCCAAGCACCGTTACAGTTGCTGTTATTTTAACAAAGCTTTGCTATTCATACTTAATGCTGGGCAACTGGGCTCCCTCCTGTTCCTTGGGCAACGCATTAAGAAAGCAACCAGGCACAGCAGTAAATGCGCTTACATCACAGCCATTCTAGCCCTGTAAATTTGCTCAGATTTTGGCAGAAAATGTTGCTGATGCAATACTGACTCTCTTGCCTTCCACCTAGCAGTTATTCTGGGGCAGGCTGGACAGGTCCCTTTTCGAGGCTTCCAGCACCAGGCTCTTCATGCAGACCTCACACTCTTCAACTCTCTAGGGCGCTGCTTTCTTCAGGCACGCTACCCGTGGGCTTCGGGCCAGCTCATCCTTGCGGGTCAGGCCAGAATCCCCTCTGGCCTTTCCGAGCCCTGTGCTGAAATCGTTCACAACCAGCGTGCTGGAGGGCGCAGGCATGCTGCGCACTGGCTGACCTGACGGTGGATTCGTACATGCATAGGGAAGAAAAAACCGACTGCCCCCTGCGGTTCAGACGCTGTTGACTCAGGCACAATTCACACGCACTACCAACTCTGCTGTACCGGGTAGCTTGAGTTGCATCCTGAAGCAGGGCTTATTCCTGTGGAGTCTATCTCCTAGGAAACTTATTTGAAGGAGAGCTTTGAACAGGGGATTAAAGCATATAAGAGCGCAGGGAAGTGGCCTCAAACTGGAGTTGGACTTGGTGACCTCTGCAGCCCTGCTGTTGCCCATCTGGCTGCTGGAGGGGAATGACTGGTAGCCCAGGCAGGAGGAGGACAGAGGGCATCAGTTGATCCATTCCTGCTTCACATGAGGCAGCTTATTCCTGGAATAACTCTGCTCTTTCTACCCTGAGCTGAACGGTGACTGAATCAAAAAAAAAAAAAAAATACTATTTAATGATTTAAACATCCTTGTGTCTACAGGGATGGGCAGCAAAGATGATGAGGGGATTGGAGCATCTCTCTTATGAGGAAAGGCTGAGGGACTTGTGACTTTTCAGTCTGGAGAAAAGAAGACTGAGGGGGGAATCTTATCAATGCTTATAAATACTTAAAGGGAGGGTGCCAGGGGGATGGGAACAGTCTTTTTTCAGTGGTGCCCAGTGACGGGACAAGAGCGAACGGGCACAAACTTGAGCATAGGAAGTTCCACCTTAACATGAGGACGACCTTCTTCCCTGTGCGGGTGGCAGAGCAGTGGCACAGCTGCCCAGAGAGGGGGGGGAGTCTCCCACTCTGGAGCCACCCCAAACCCGCCTGGATGCCGTCCTGTGCCACTGCTGGAGGTGCCCCTGCTCTGGCAGGGGGTGGGACTGGGGGAGCTCCAGAGGGCCCTTCCGACCCTCACCAGTCTGGGATTCGGGGATTCTGTGAAGTAGAATGGGCCACCAGCATGCTGGCCTTTCTGCAGTAAAACTTGTTTCATGCAATGCTGTTTTCTGAACGGACCCTAGATCAGGCCTCTCTTCTACTGGAATACTTCGATTGTTACAAGTTTCCCAGATTGGTATCGAAACGAGGGAATTCCTACCATATGTGACATTTATCCATTTCTCCTGGCTCTGTGGATGATAGGTACCAAAAAAGGATGCCAGCATTCCTGCTGTGTTGGAGGTTTTGTTCAAGCCACAGCAATTGGCAGAGCGCTGCAGGCTTTTCAGGGCAGGCCTTGCTGGGCAGCAGCGCGGTGATGACAGATGGTGGGGGAGTGTGTAGAGGCTGGCTGCAGCCCGGCTTCCCAGAGGCGGGTGTGTGCTCGTCAGCGAGTGCTGCAGCCATACCCTGACTGAGTCGGGGCGACCCAGGCCAGGCTGGTCCGCTCTGCCAGCTCTGCTAGCAGCACTTTCAGCATCGTTTGCCTTGATCACTTGCACACATCCACTTCAGTATTTTTAAGTGGCAAGGGTCCTGGATAAGGCTGGCAGGATTGTTGTGCTGGGGTGATGCTCTCCTACCATATGCCTTACTTTGGATGATCTGTTCCCTTGGCAGAGCCTGTATGTCCGTGTTAGTGCCACCTAGTAGTCGTATGTACCACAATTGCCACCGTGTAGTATATACAGATATGTGTGGATGTGTATATGTGTATACACACATGATTTGCAGAACAGCGCCTCCCTCTGCCCCACAGCAGCTGAGCTGCTTCAGACTCGACTCCTTCCGTAGTGGACAGTGTGAGACTTGGACTGGCACAGTGATTTGAACCTTAGCTAGAGGTTGGTAGATGTTATGCAAGGATTGCCTTAACCCAGGTTACTAAAGGCTTCTCATCTCCCCGCGGTGGAGCTGGGCTTGTCAGGAGTTCGAGGCCCCTGCACGTCCCCGGCAGCCTGCACGGCACGCTGCTCCGCTCCCGGGGCCTGAGCACATTACCAGCAGTCCACCTGGGAGGCTGGGAGGAAACCTGGGAATTGTGCTGTGACATTGTGAGGGGTTGTCAAAATCTAGTATATTTTTACAAAACACTCCTGTTTTGACAAGACAGCTTTTTCTGACAAAATCATGTTTCATGAGCTAATTCCCAGCCCACTCTTCCTCCTACCCTTGCCTATTGCTCTCTTGTCTGTACACTTGCCATCATAACCACCTATATCAAGAAACAGAGTAGGAGCTAATGCTGACAGCATCAGCGCTAACTCTGATTTGAGTTACCGTCCTGCAGTGGCCGTTCCGTGGTACTTTGTCTTCTCTTTTGGTAGTAAGTAGAATACCAGTTTTGTGATGCTGGTATCATCAATACCATACAAAAAGTTTGTATCGTAACTGAGATGAGTTTGGCAGACGATCTGTGATAACTCTCCCTCAGCTGTTTGTCTTCATTTCTTGGGTGTGTGTTTCACCTTGATGTGGAATGAATTTGCAATGTTTGCCTTCATTCATTGAACTTTTTCTTTTTTTTTTTTGTGAAAAGCTACTTGTTCAATGAATGAAAGGTCTTTGGAAGGGGAGCAGAAGTCTGAATGGTAACAAAACAGTTTTGTTATTCACTGTGGCTGTTCCTAGAGTGTTTATACTGGTTCAAATGATTTGTGTACAATTATCATGTGTTCTGAATTTAATTATCAAAGATGAAAAATTTGTTGCCAGCCAACATGTTTCAAAAAATTATCTCAAAGTCCAGTGTACTGTGCAGTAGTTGGGCAGTGTTGTGGGGATCTTGGGATGCGTGCCTTCTCTCTCCAGGGCTGCCGGTGGCTTGCTGAAGAAGCCAGGAAAGTTACCTGGCTTTGGGTCAGTCACTGGACTGCCCCTGCTGCAGTTTCCTCTTCTGTAAAATGGGGATGCCCATACTGTTATAAAACTCTTCAAGCCTAGAGCTAGATAATTTTATTGCTGTATCTACCTGAGTGTTCTTTAGAATGATTTAGGACTAATTAGAAAGCATGAAGAATCTCAGTAGGTGATGCAGTTTAAAGTTTAAGGAAATGATTTTTGAAACGGATGCTGAAAGGTGGAGTGCCAGTTTGCCATCCTCCCGGGCGTGCAAGTGAAGTGAGTGCGCGCCGCCGCATCGTGCAGCATGAGCTGTAGCTGCATGTCCTGTGTAACTCCCCCACTACATTCAAATCGTGTTCAAACCTGAGTGGTTTTCAGCAAGAGAAAAAACGGATTTCATTTTTGCAATACTGAAGTCATCTGTGTGATTCATTTTGATCATTTCTGTTTAAAAATAGATTCAATTTCTTCATACTAAACTATTCTAAATCTAATTGTATTCCCAAATAGTTCTTTACAAGGTGCATTTTCAAAGCCATTTCTTCCTGTTAATAGTGTAGCTCTTCTTTTCTGCGTTTATATTTTATGATTATTTGAAGTAATTTTCTAATTTGTGAATCATGACTGTATGAAAAGGCATTCTGCTAATTGTAGCTCACTTAGCAAACTTTTGGTTTTAGATTGTTAGAATACATTCAATTTGCTAAACCTCCAACCCTCCGCATTCCTTATCATCAATGGCATATCGACAGCAATCGATACGATTGTTTAGAGCATTGGGAATGCTTGCTGGTTTGACAGACACACAGTCAGATCTGAGCTCTGTGGATATGTGTCTTCACAAAACTAACAGCGATAATTACACAGTTTAATCTCTGTGCAATAAACATGGATTTTCAATTTTATGGACTTCTGTTACTGGGTATAATTGGGTATACAGCCCTGCTGGTCTGTTGAACTTTTAGTTTGTAGTCAAGTAGTTCTCCCGTTGTGCTTTTATTTTTTTTTCATTGGCCAGTTTGTCTGCCCCGGGCCGCTTCCCTTGGGCTGGGGTACCGGGTAATTCCGCTTTTCTGACCTCTCAGAGCTCTTCTGCTTCCGTGAGACGTTGGCAGGCTGATCCCGCATTGTTCTCTCATAAACTTAACTTACAGTAAAACAACAAATATGTCTGTTTTGCAGCCAGCATGTGGCACACATGTGGTGTAGTTAAATTTTCATCTAACTGTTTCCCCAGGGATTTCAAGGAATAATTTTTTCAGTGCCATTCCTATTCGGTTTCTCTAAATCACCTCAGTTGCAATGTGAGTGCAATTTCAGAATAATGATTCAGACAGTTCTGATTTTCCTTCGTTCTTGGTCTGGGTTCAACTTTAGCAGACTTCAAAGTAATAGTTCTGATTAAAATTTTAGAGTTCTAGTTCTAGCTATGGTCTGTGGGGAAAAAAATAAGTTTTGAGTATTTTTTGAGATTTGAACTGAATTTTCCTTAACTCTTAAGTAAGTACATTTGTTGCTGTTGGGATTACAGATCACAATTTTTCTTATGCTACTGATAAGCTACCAGTCAGCTCTTACCCTGTGGCTGATCAAAAACCCAGATGAACAATGAAAAATCGGAATGTAGTTGAAAATAAATAAGTTTTAGGTGCGTTTGTTCTGCATTTCAGTGAAATTGGGACAAATCTGCATTCCGTGGCAGTAATAGGATGTCGCAGTAAATTCTCTGTGTAGCTGTGGTATACTTTCACATGTAGCAGGTTGTACATACCGTCTCCTTGATGTGAAGAATCCATTTGCTGTTGGGTTTCCAGTGTCTCTTCCAAGAAAACAGACCCAGGAGGATCCGGCGGTTGTCCCCGTCGTGGTGCTTGGAGAAGCTCCTTTGCGCTCCCCAGCTTCCCGGAGAGCCCTAGTACCTGCGTCGGCTGCTCATTGCCTTCAGTGGCTCTCATGCTGGTTTTAATTCTTTCTTTTTAAGTGTATGTTGTCAATATTGCTGTAGTTGACATTTCTAGAGAAGTAATGTCAAATGGAGTTGTTAATCACATTGTAAAATTTGTTTTGTAACATTCCTTTCAGCTTTAATTACTGGTAATTTAAAATCAAATAGCTGTGCTATTAGTAATGTATTTGTCATTTCTGCAAGTAACGTTTTACGAAAACATTTTAAAAGAGCAAATACATTATTTTATACTGTAATGAATAAAGCAGAAGGACACAGTCAGAATTTTAAGCAGTCAGCCTGTAGAAAGTGAGGCAGATTAGACTGCACAGTCAGGCTGGGAAGATTTAAAGTGTGACTCCAGTAATACAACATGAAAAATATATTCTGATTGACTAAACTGCGATTGTCTATGTTGTTTTCAATGTGGCGCTTCCTAAATACATTATTATAAACCTTATGTCAATCTAAAATAAATGTCAGGACAAAATATATCACCTTTCTTTCAGAGACTTGGTACATTTATGTTTCGAAAGATTTAGCAGATTTCAACTGTTGTGGTTTTGTTTGAATCAAAATGGACTGAAAGTATTTAATTCAGCGAATCTGGTTAGGAAGGGAAAATTGCTAATTTTATCTTACTACTATGAAACATAATTTATAAATATAAATACTCAGTATAAATGTGATTTCTGAAATAGATTGTGCATATTTTGCACTTTGTTCCCATTTCACCAGACAGTAAGCAGAAGGTGACAGATGACTTCCACCCTGATAGTCGTCTCCTTCCGTGTGTAACCTGTGCTGTGTGTACTTTTGCTTGAGAGCTGGGTGGGAGGCTGCGGCAGGCCTGCAAGACGCATGAACTCATTAACCCGTGGGAGGCTGAAGATTTATGTCCCTCTCTTGTTTGTCGTGAAGAGATGGTGGCCCTTTGATTCCTTGGGCCAGAATAGCTAACAGTGAGGCTGGGAGTGAGAAGCAATATAGACCCAATGATTTCAGAAGCAGAAAATCAGAACAATGCGCTAGAAAAAAAGAAAGAAAACTTTAATTAAAGTCTTTAATTCCTTTGGTATGAAAAAATTAATGTAGAGTAAAAACCTGATTTATCAACACCACAAATTGCATTCACTTATGTGTAAAAGCACCAGAACAGCAGCTGGGGGACTGTACTGGTTAACTAAGCTGTTGTGAGGAAGTTCATTTTTTTTCTAGACTGATCTTGAATGGGGAGAACAATTTGCTTAGAGAAATTAAATAGTTAAAAATTTAAAAAAATAGGAAAAAAACATTAAAAGATTGCAAAGCTATTAAGCAACAGGAGAATACAAGGGGCAAAAACAGTAAAAGGAGAAAAAGCACAGAAACAATGATAACAACAATGATAGAATCTGTTTTGTACAAATTCATGTAAAAAATGTCAGAAACCAAAATAGAAACTCTCCCAAGTCGTCAAGGGGCAGAGTACACGCCAGGTGCGTGCTACGTCTCTGGCTCAGTCCCGAGATGTGTCCCCATGCTGGGAAAAGGCCAAAGCTCTTGACAGATGAGGTGATTGTTTGCATTTCAATTAAAAGTGTGTGAAGTGATAAGATACGTGTTTGTTTGGTTCTGTGTACATCTGGTGCAAACTCTGGAACTGGGTTGCAACTCTGGCGTATTTTGTCAGAAAAGCCTCAGTCTGAGGGTGGCCTTAGTTAAGCACAGCAAATCAACCACTCTAACATTCTGAGCAGGTGCTTTCGAGGAGAAAGCAAACATTTCAATGTAATTCAGTCTAGTCTGTCCAGAATAGCCGAGATTGGAGAAGAGAAATGTAGCCTGTCGGGAACTCGGTAATAGTCTTGGGTATTGCAGTGTTAGTAATACCATGCATATATAACAGTATCAGTTATTTGTAGCTCTAAAAGCAGCAAACTAAAAATCGCCAGGCTTGGTCAGATAAATAATTTAAGGTAGTATGTAGTATCTGCATGTGTAATAATGGTAATTACCATAGAAATCATAAACACAGTAAACACCAGTCATTTCCTTTGTCTCAACTACTATATATATGTGAAAACCCTGCCGTCTTTCAAAGGGTGGAAAGGTTGGGCCCGATGATCTTTCGAGGTCCCTTCCAGCCTGGGTTGTTCTATGATTCTGTGTTCGCTAAACTATCTCGTTTTCACAGGAAACTTAACTTCGTTGACAGCCTTGAATCTGAGACACTGTCCCCTTGAATTTCCACCTAAACATGTCATACAAAAGGGGTTAAAATCCATCCTGTGCTTTCTTCGGGATTCTGGGAATGGAAAAGTGCTCTGTACGGAGCCAGCCACATCAGGTATGTTGGGGATGTATCGGTGTGCATTTACTGTAATTTGCTTTGAAAAAGGTGTGAACCAAGGGCTGCTTTCCTTGGGGGCTCTTTCTCTAATGGCTGTCGTCCATCTTTGCTTCTGAGAGGAATACTGCCGGCTAGAATAAATGAGGAAAAAGAAATGCTTCAGTGTTGTGATAAAAAAATCAAACCATGAATCTTAAACCCTTAAGTGGAGAAGAAGAGGTTGTATTTGTGTTAGAGGAAGTCTTAATTAGATGTGGTTAGAGAAACAGAAGACGAAGTTGCAGCAGAGGCTGTTCTTTGGAATCAGCAGAGAAGCAGCGTGAGCAGAAGGTTGGGCCACTTCTTTCAGATGAAAAATGGCTAGTGTGCGTGCCAGGCACTTCGTAAGAGCAGCAGAGAGGGTGAGCGCGCAGGTAAGTGGCACTTTGCAGGGGATATAGGGGAAATGGACATATTAGGGAAACGAAAGAGGACACTTAATTAGCAGATGACTGTGTGAAAAAAATGGAAATACAGCACCTGGCTTACAGAAAAAAGGTGGAGCCAATAAAATGACAGACAGGTCAGTGTAGCTTCTATTTCAGGTCATAGTCCGGCTCAGGTACTTAGACTGCTGCAGACACTAAGGAGGGTAGTGACAGCCTCCCATGGATGTCAAACCCAAAATGTCATGCCAGTCCAGTGGCCTCCGTGACGCCGCCAGAGGCCTGGAGGGAAGAGGAGACAGAGCTGATGGTGCCGCAGCGGAGGCTGCTGAAGGCTGGCAGGTACTGGCCTCCTCTGGGCGCGGCAGTGCCCGTGGGGCGCTGCGGAGTGGGAGCGCGGCTGGGCAGCCAGCCGCGGGCCGGCCACGGAACCGGCTTTCTGCTCACTCCGGGCCGCCGGCCCGCTCGGCCTTCGGCAGGAGGCAAGAGGAAAATGAAAATACGCATGGAGGAAGTTGCTTCTGTCTGCCTGTGTGTCATAGCGAAGGTGGGGACATAATTATCCGATTTGTACACAAGCTGAAGCACAGACCTACTTCTTTTTAAAAATGTAGTGCACTATAAATACACCGTACACCATAACGAATTTTTACAAGCTGCTTGATACTGTTCATCCGCACACCAGAAGCCCGATAGTGTTTTCTGTGTTTTCATATTGTGTTTCAGCTCACATTCTTCGGAGGCAAGCACAGTTTGCTATTTCTCCTTTTTTTTCCACAGTATTGCAGTTACACATTTACATTAGGAGGGTAAAATTAAGGAGTTGTCAGCAGAGAGGAAAGATGCAACATCATCTGTGTTATTTATGGTCCAATAGATTCCAGAAGTCATTAATGATAAAAATAATGGGCATATTCCCACAGAAGAACTCTCCTCATACTTAAGCTTTCCTGTAATGAAGGCTAATTACTGTGGATTCCATTAGTATCAGGCTGGAATTAGGGGTGTTAAAACGTGGTATCACTAAAGGAAACGCAGTAAATTCAGAGTATGGATGAGCCACTGAAAATGCTAAGGAATATGGTGAAATATAAAAACGTCAGCCGAGAATACCATGATGCTGAAAATTAAGTCAAAATACTGAAGTAAAGATCATGACTAGTTTTTTTTTATTAATCTCAATTCCATATATGATGTCATTAAGGAACCATGTGCCTCTCCAGATCTTCACATGATCATTGTCTTCGTGTTTTAAGACCTTGTTTATAATTCGTGTTTTGAGACAAATTTTATCCCAGTAGCGTTGCTTGCTTACCACTATTTACCTTCAAATTTCACCACAGTTTAGCACGGCTTGAGAGCAAGCAGTGCATTCTTCTACATAGACGAGTTTTACCTGCGTTACTACTGCTTAATCTTTAGATAATTTTTTCCATATTGGTGGACATTTATTTTAGCATGCATAATATGTAAAAATCTGCTTACTTAACATTTTCAGACATCGGGATCTCAGGTGAAGTTACAGACTAAGGTACCTCTGTGTTACGCTCCCAGCCTGGCATTTGCACTTCCGAGAGAACGTCTTTCTGCGCGCTCTGCAGCCAGATTCACGTGACACGTTAGAGAGGTTAAGTAGCTCAGTGGGTTGGCAAGTTCAGCTGTTTTCTCAGAACATCTAAATCAAGGCTTGTTTCAGAGCACGCTGTGTTAGCTCCGCACCGATTCGCGTGCCCCTCAGGCAAGGAGCGTGCGAGGTGAGACCCACTGCAGGTCAGGAACAAAGTTAACTGGAGGAGGTGCGCTAGGCAGCGAGCCCAGCGCCCGGCGGCGCGCGTGTTCCCGGGGCCTGCCTCAAGCCACATTATAGCAGAATTAGTGTCAATTCGTCATCTCAAAAAATTTACAGAGTCTTCCAGGAAGGGAACCAGCGATATATTAAAATAGAGCTTTTCAGATGCAAGATTGCTCTTTTAAATATATTTTACCGGTTCAGAAGTCCAGTCCTAGTTTAATTTATAATGTAGTCATAACGATAGAGCTAGAACCCCGAAGTTCTCTATTTCACAGAATTGCCCGTGCTACAGGAATCAGCACGGGCCATTGCTAAACATTATGAAAAAAATCCGAGGTCTTCTCCTCCTAGGAAGTAATCGCTGGCCTGTGGAAGCGATGAGCTTCATTAAGCGTTTTGGGGTGTTTGTGTTAAACACTAGCATTTTAATACTGGAACATACACTGCTCGTTTAACTTCTTTTTTTGCTGTAGCTTCTGCAGAATATCTCATGTTTACTCGTGCATCGCGCTATGTTTATTCACAGAGAGTACTAAAATGAGAGGGAGAAAAGCTCCTAGTTCCGTTTGCGCTTGCTGGAGCTGAGGCTGCTGTTTGTTTTTCTGCACAGAGGCCTGATGCCAGGAGCAGGTGTTTGCTTGGGATTTCCAGCTACAGCAGAATAACCATTAGAATCAAAACAGGAAAAACACTTGGGAGCGGGAATGACATTTACCCTTCATTTTCAGTGAACTAATGTGGCTCTTGGATATTCACAATTATGCTTTTATAGACTTTCAGAGTGTTTTGGTAACAAATCTTTATCATGGCTGAAGTACATTGGAATGCTTGAGCCCAATTAAACTAAGCTTGCTCGAGCATTCAAGTGGCGTTTTAGTGAGCTAATTGTGCAAAACTGAAGCAGAAGTTCTGCGCGGTAGAGTGCCCACCCGCTCTTACTGTACTTACTGATAGGAATTCTCCCCTTTACAGTTAGGAAAATAATTTATCTTTGAGCATTTTTAATTGTTACCTAAAATAAAAAACTTAGAGTAGCAACAAAAGCATGTCTTTTTTATGTTAAAGAACAGAAGAAAGTATTCATCTGAGGGGCATCTGGCTAAGTACGTTTCTGTGCTGTACTCCCCGCACTAGTGTGGCGTTAGGAGCTTGGTCAGGAGCCGAAAGAGGTTTTCTTGATTTTGGTTTTAAAGATGCGCAGACTATGAAAATAGGCTGTCTACTTTTTATCTTTTTATCTATCTGTGTGAGGTGAACCAGTATTATTTTTCAGAGATCACCTTCTGTACTCAGCAGTAGCAATTTAGAATTCATTGCAGCTGATCACTCTTCAAGTTAGTACGTGGAGCGAGTTTTGTTTGGGAGTTAGTGTCTGACAATAGTGTGGCGTTTGTATGGTAAAGTGCACTATTGCCGCTGTGTTTCCAAGTTCCCTTAGGCATTTGTTATGCACTTCCTTTCAAAATAAACACGTAATATACTTGAAACACTCTAGTTATTTATTTTGGTTTTTATCTCCCCTTCAGTGGTACACAATCTCGACATTTTTGAGGATTTGGTTAGTATTCTTCAAAATAGCAATCAAAAGCTTTTTTACTGCTGATTTTTGTCTGTGTAAGAATGTGGGATTGCATTCTGTTCTACTTAATTCAAGCACAATAGATTAGAATGACAAAGCAATTATAAATTATGCTCTGGAACAGCATTGTAACATAATTGTGTTAGCATGTTTAATGTTAGTTTGGATAGTGGTATATTTAAAGAACAATAATCCCCTGGACTTTAATATTTAGAATCTGTGGGCATGCACATGAAGTTTGGGAACCTTCTGTAACATGCAAGAGTTTTTTGCTCCCTCCCACGTGGCCCATCTGTTCCTGTTGGATGAGAGTAGTGTGTAAGAAGTAGTATATACATACTTCATGCAGAGAGGATAACAGAATGTACCTTGGAATAATGCTTTTTCTCTACCACACGAGAAGAGGAGGGAGATGAAATCCAGTGCATTTCTCCTCTAGATCCAGGGAACCTCCCGAGTCTCTAGTTTGTAGAACCAAACCTTTGTGTATCTTACGGCCTCTCACTGCCAGTCGGAGGTGAGCTGCCATATGTGTAGCTGTTGTGGTTACTGTTTGGGCAGCAGAAGGTCTAGGGGACAGACCTACCCCAAAAGGCGGATGAATTCTGGTGGCCAACCATCGGTGAGCATGGCGCTTCTGTGGGTACCCTAATAGCTCACATAGGCCAACCACGGCTGCCCAGATGTAAGTCACGCGTTGGAGTGCAGCATAGAGATACCCTAGCATTAATCATCATCATGGAAAAATGAAACATCACTGAGTAAATTCAGTTGTGTGTGAAGATTAATACCTATAAAGGTGTAATTTGAGATAATGCTAAATTTGTTCAACCTGAGGCGCCAGTGGGGCTGAAACGCAAGGTGTGCTAAAGCTTTCGTGGGTGCTTTGCTTGTCATTGTTACATTACATTACATCTTTACATTGATGATGTTAAAAGATCTTTTCTGTTCTGAATCACAGATTGCATTTGGGCACTTGTAGTATGTTAATGATTATTGTATCTGTTTGCTTTGCCTTTTTACTTCCTCTGATACATGGAACATATTTTTAACTCCTATTCATCATGCAGAGAACTCTATCCTTAATTCAGTCATACTCAGTTCATGTAATACTTATTTATGCCCAAATCTACATTGGCAGGCTACAAATGCTGCAAAAAAATGAAGTGAGAGAAAAAGTTAGGGTTACACACAGCCTTAACTCAATCCTTATATGTACATGCATTATGTGAGTCTTAATTTTCACTCATTCTTTTTTCCTCAAAGTAGAGATCCCAGTACATAGCCGGGGTTTTCCGCTTTCACGTCCTATACAGTTTCAGAAATCACTGTCGTTCGCACAGTATCCTTGGCACGGCCGTATTTAAACCTTGCAGACGTCTGCGGTAGCCTCTCCCTTCAGCTGCCCAGGTCCCGGGGCGGCGCTGAAGGAGGCAGGAGGGGCCGTGCTCTTGGGGTGCGCCTGCCCGTGGGGAAGGCCAGAAGGGACCTTCGGTGAGTGGGACTATGGACGCTGCTCTGAGAACCTCATTTCTGCGGGGTGTTGAGGACACGTGGCTCTTAAACTCGGTGTAAGTCTGGAGCACTTAACAAAAATGACTGTAACCTTGAATCAGCTTCTGCGTGGTGGAGCTGATAAAAGGCTGGGCGAAGAGTACCGAATTATGAGGTTCATAAATTATCAGTCAAACGGAAGGCACTGCTCTGCTCACATTTATCAATAGACTGTTGGTTTCTTCCAGAACACAGATTGCTTTAAACTTGTGAAAAATCTTTGAGAATAAAATATGTATTAAAAGAAAAAAAGACCAATGAATCCCACTTCTGTTTGATTGATTGACACTACCTAAATCCTGTGTTTTGCTTAGGAAAAAATCTGACTTCATTTGATTGATCCATAGGATTACAGTAATCTCCCTTTAATTCCAGTAGAAATGCCACCTGTTGAAAGGCTTAACTTAAGTGAACTGTTGCAGTCCAGTTTGGATTTGTCGGAGGAGTGGCCTAATGAAGAGGAAAAGCTAAGATTTCAGGAGCTGAAAGAAGAAATTACAAAAGATGAAAAAGAATTTCTTGCTGACAAACATGTAGGTGCAATCCATGATTTTCCTGAAGCAGGGAAGAACCACAGGAGGAAGGACGAGCTCCACTCAGAGGCAGCTAGCGTTTGCAGGTGACTAAGCTTTGCGCAATGGTATACGATAAGGATCTTGCGAGTCCTGGAACACTACATTTCTACTGGAAAATATAAAAGCATCTTAATATGAATCATTATACTTGTTGTCAAATATGTATTTGATGAATAAATGGTATTTTTTACCTAAGTATATAGAATACAAAATAACTTTTATATTTTCTATTATTTAAATATTTTTTCTCCAAAATTAAAAAATGCTGTCAATCTTTTATATTTTCTCATTTACTTCTTTTTATTCCTATTTTCATAATTGTACCCTGGAATGTCCACATTCATTCTACTGAAAAACAACAGAATTTTATAATACAGAATAACAAAGGACTGTAGAATCCTGTAGGTAACTTAATTTTTCATTTCCAGTATATGCAATATAACTCACTAACTATAAATACAAGATAATATGTTAAATTCCTTTACATATGCATTCAAAACATTTCATAAACGCTTCATTTGTCGTATTTCACAACATGCAAATATGCAAACCCTATTTGGGAGAATTTGTTGGTGAATCCTTTCTGAAACAGTATTTGTATATAAAGGAGAGAATAAACACACTGTAATTGTCCTCGGGTTTTTTTGTCCAACTATTCTTAGTATTTATGATGATATCAGTGAGTTTTTCCCTCAATATTCATGAATGTTTTTCTTGTTACTTAAAAATTATTTAACACTAGTTTTCAATAAACTAGAGCAGACTGATTTTTTAAATGTTGACTATTTGATTAGGTTTCAGATTTCAAACAGAATCAGAAAGGGGTTTTTCTGCTTTCTGCGAATTTTCTTTCTTGCCTTCTCTCTTTCGCTCCCGTTGCCTCCCTCCATCTCTCTGACATCACTCCCAGAACAGAGCAAATGCTGTAAATCAGCAGCAAAGAGCCATGCGCTTAGTGAGCATGGAAGGGGTAGGGGGAATCTCCGATAAGGGGCAAATTACCAATTTGGGAGATCCTCTGGTTTAGCTGCGGGCTCGGTGTTGACGGCTAGCCGCAGGGCTCGCCGTGGTGCGCAGAGCCCGGGGCGGCCGTCTGTCCGGGGCTGCGCAGGGCGCGCGGTGCGCTGCGGCTCACGGGGCTCTGCCGCCCGTGCTCGGCGCTTTGCGTGCTGTTCCATACTGGTGCGCCCACGGTTTAGGGGGGTTTTGAAGTACCAACAGTATGGAAAAAGTCTTGCAGAATTCATGGTTTATGCTTACTTTTTTCGCTCACAGTACGACCTTGGGCTGGCAGTGGGTTTTGTGAAGTAATTCATTTGGTAAATTACTTAAACATGGGTTTTACTTTAAATATTTTAACGGTTATATTGAACTAAAGCAGACTGCTGACATGCAGGGTCAGTAGTCGATAAACTGCATTTAGAATGTGTATATCACCATCATTATGTGTGCTTAGTTTTCTGTGTAGTATTTAATTAACAATATCAATTAATATCAAACTGGAAAGGGAAGATGTCCTCAAAGAGAAATAAACTTATTAAGTTTCTATCCTATGGTAGGACAATGCGGGCAAAGCGAGCTGAAAAGTGCAGATCGGTAGCAGAAAAGGAGCTGAAAGAGGAACAAGCTTTATTTGACCAAAGGAAAAAGCAAGTATTACAATGTCACTGTTTTAAAAAAGTTGTTGCTTACCTTCTTAATAGATTGCCTAGTTGGCTATTTATAAGGAAGCAAAGTAATTTCAAGTGTTTTGCACTACAAGTGGAATTACAAAGAGTGCTTTTCTTTACAAAATACGGTGCTCCAAGGCAACAAGAAAGGTGACTTGCCAAGCTTCTTACCAACTCGGCCATGGAACTCCGCGAATTCCCATTCCAGTTGAGCAGACAATAAAGCCTTTTCAGTTAATGTGTACGTTACGTTCCATGTAAACTTACATTTAACTTTACCTTTGCTGACAGAAGGCCACAGCTGGGGGGCAAACTGTGTATGACATAAAAATGTGATACATCTGGGGCATAAAAAGTACATGTATTGAACAAATTTTGCTGAAAGAACTTGTTTGTAGCTCTGCGTATTTTCCCACTACATGTGGACATTTGGACTGCTCTTCAGAAATCAGTCCCTTACTACGGGCCCAAGAGACGGGACTCAGTGTTAGTCCTAATGTGTACCATTTTATTACCCTTTTTCTTTTATATCTGGAGTTATAAAAGCCATGTTAGAGAACAAGCGCACCAGATGGCTGTGTTATGAAAGGGCAGTGCTCTGCGTTTGGGGGTGCACAAGGTGGAGCTCTGGGCTCCGGCGGTTTGGGTTAACTCTGGTGTGCTTTGGTGCTGCCTGGGCATCCCTGCCCCGGGAGAGAGGGAGCGCCAGGAGGAGAGGAGCAGGGCCGGGGGATCCTTGTTGCCCCTTCCCATCAGGCAGGGAACGCCGTCGGTTCCTAAGAACCATGTGTTTCGGTGCCCGTGAGTGGGCAGCGAGCAACCATTTGGCCAGGGCTAGTGGAAATGCGCCTGCCCTGCTGCAAGGGATTTAAGCGGCCGTGTGCGCAGCGGCACAGCCGCCGCTGGGAGGAAAAGCTGAGCTTTCACATGCCCTGCCCTGCCCTGCCTTTGAATGGTGCCTGTCTTTTGTTCTGACCCTCATTGATTCCCAGGTGAGATGTTGACACAAAGGAGGAGTTTAGCTTCTCGTTGGGCTTTGATGAACAAAGCTTCGTTAGCTTTATGAACATTACAGACAGGATCTAGAGGTCAAGAGGAAAATACTGGGAAGACTCTAGGAAAGCATCCATAACAAGGGACTGGGGACAGTGTCTGTTGTTTTTTAAAGTATTAAATTATTAAGCATTATTATAGTTGACAAGTGTTTTTAAAGACAGTGGAAATGAAGGAAGAGGATTACTCTGCTTATGTGCCAGATGATGGCAGCACAAGGAGAAGTAGCCTGAAACTTAGGACGAAACAGAGAAGAGCTGCAGAATCACTGCGGACATTCAGAATCAGAGTTGAAATCATATTAATGGGACCTTTATTGATGAACCTTAAAAATGCGATGAGCCAGATTACATTATCCAGTAGAACTTGTCATGGTACAACTGTCTGCTGCTTCTTTATGTTTGCTTAAATTTACTCAGTATCTGAACTTACCAAGTTTAAGCTATAGCCCAGAGATGACCCATGTAGCTCATTACCAGTCCTCTGAGCAATTTAAATTCCCTGCCTGGCTTTTGTTTGAATGTGTGTCCTGCTCTTTGCTGCGCTATTCCTCTGCTGAACTGGGTGGTGGGGGGGGCTCTTTGCAGTTCTCGTCTTCCTTTGGTAGGTTATCAGGAAGAGGCCCCTGGTATTTCCTCCCTGTGAGCAATCGGTGTGTCTGATACGTACCACGTATCGCTCAGCTGTAAATGGCTAAGCATGTGAACAAGAGTAGTAACATTCACCTTTTCAATCATGACTTTAAAAGTTTGATATAAATTAACTTTTTCAGCAATAAAGAAATGCTTCGGGAATGGCGCAGCCACGTGAAGTTGATGAAAGAAAAAAAAGAAACGTTTAGATTTTCACCTGCAAATGCAGATACGGTATGTAACAGGAAATAGCAAGGTAGGACACTGGAAACCCCAATCCATTAATGATACCCTTTGGTTTATTTTCTTTATAGCCCATATATTTAAATTTAAAACTTAAAAAGAGAAAACCAGAGCTTTCAATGCCAGCACTTTGGCGGTGGCTTTGCAGACCCTTTCTGCAGCGTCTGCGTGGCCTGTGGCTCCGGCGGGAAGTGCTGCACCCCATGTGCAGTGTGGGAGTTGCCGGATCCTTCAAACTGCTATTCAAAATCTGTGGTGGCTCCAATAATCAGGCTCCTTGGAGGCGTTAAAACAGAAGTGCGTATGTTGAAATATGATTTTTTAAATTATTGAACGCCTCCAACATGAGATGTTGCCTCTGCCAAACTGAATTTGAAGTCGGCTGGATTTTCTGGTTCCTCCAGGAATTTGTAAATGCTGGCATTTGAAGGGAGGGGACCTCACTTCTGGATCTTTCTAAGTGTATACGAAAGGCCTGGAAAGTTTTTTGCCCAAAGTAACAAACGTTAAAACAAGAATCTCAAAAAAAATTTCCCGTTAGTTTTGCTATTAGAGTCTCATTCCTTATATGCCTTTGGGGAAGGACTTTTTCCTCGGGCATGGAGTGATAGGACGAGGGGGAACGGCTTTAAGCTGGAAGAGGGCAGGTTTAGATTAAACATTAGGAAGAAGTTTTTCACTTTAAGGGTGGTGAGGCACTGGAACAGGTTGCCCAGAGAGGTTGTTGAAGCCCCGTCCCTGGAGGTGTCCAAGGCCAGGCTGGACGTGGCCTTGGGCACCCTGGGCTGGTGGGAGGTGTCCCTGCCTATGGCAGGGGGTGGAACTCGATGATCTTCAAGGTCCTTTCCAACCTAAACCATTCTATGATATACAGTATTGCAAAAGATGAGGTGCTGAAAATGAAAACGTGAATTTTCCAGTGCTCTGCTGTGAAACTGAACTGTACCATAGGCAGCGAGAGATGATCACTGAAGGAACTGGGAATGCGGCGAGAGTTTTTCTCTGGGAAGGATTCTTTCATCTCAGTTTCATGATTGCTGGGCATACTACTTCTAACGGTGGAAGTGTGGAAATAGACCCAAATTTGTCTGAAATGTCAGTAGGTTTTAAATTAATATGAATTATAGCCCTCAGTGATAAAAAAGGGATTTGTACAGGTTTAACCTTAAATTTTATGATCTGCATAGCAACCCCTGGTGCTCAAGCGATAAAAAAGGACCCTTGTATTACAACTTTTCTAGAATTGTAGGGAAATTGTCAACTCAGCATCTGACACGACCAAACATTTTTTTGTATACATTTTTTAAGAGTAAGAACAAGGCAGCCGCACTTCCAGCTTACTAGGTAGGGTTTGTGCTCTTTTTTTCTTTTTTTTTTTAACCTCAGATTTTTTTAAACTAAGCCAAATTGTGTTACTGAGTGCATCAGAGCTTGGAGAGCTGCCTTTCCGAGCTGCAGTTTGTCAAACAGGAGGTATCATAGGTTTCCCAGCGCCCACAGGTGCCCCCGTTCGGAGCCTGGGCTCCCCGGGCAGAGGTGACGGTGGGCACTGACATCAGTGACCCGCGGCGGCTGCCGTTTTCGCTGACTGGGCAGGAACCCGGGCTTCTGACCCGGGCAGTTTATGCACGTTAATACAACCCTTTTTCTCCTTCCCACTCACCCATGGTGTGACATTTTCCACCAATTAAACAGCGTTTCTTAATCCTGGCAGCAGAACTTTGCTCAGCCCGCAGCACCGTGGGGACGTGTCGGAGCCAACCCGCTGGCCAGGCGGTGTGTAGCCGCAGCCCCTTCTCTGGCCCAGCGGCCGTGCCCAGCGGCGTGTTTGGTTACTTTAGCAAAACAGAAACTTTGATTTAAGCAGTTTTTTTGTATACAATACTATATAGGATACAATACTAAAGCTTTTTGGAGCTGATGGCTGGAAAAGTGATTGGAGCAGGATTTTATTGCACTTCATGCATCTTCAAGAACGTTGAAGGTTCAGTTACTTTTTCAGGCCTTTCTCACTGGATTTTCTTGGGCCGTGATTGTTCATTGCTGGCTTTTATTGCCCTGGAAGTGAAATACACAAATGTAACGCTTCTGTCCCTGATAAAGTCTTTGCGCAGCCTTACGGCAGAAGCCGAGCAGAGGCAAAGCGGGTTTGCTCGGTGCCAGGGGAGGTTTGCCGGCGCGGCTCTGCGCAGAGCACGGGCAGACGGTGTTCGGACGGGCCAGCGTGCAGCTGCGGTTACACGGCGGTGCTTCCTCCATGACTACACCGGCACCAGTACCGCATTCTGATTACTGGGTAGGATTAATAACATTTACTTCGGCTTCATTAATTTTACACAGACTTTCCAGTGTAAAATTATGTGTGTGTATGGATCAGACCAAGGTGGGTCTCTTATTTCCTGCTTTCCCCACACTTTAAGCTGATGATGGAAGCGCAACAGTTCTGGAAACCAGTTTGTTGTGTAGCAATATTCAACATGGAGGGTAATTCCACGATACCCAGAGCAGGAGCGTGACCAGAAGCCGGCTGCGTGAGAAAGATGCATCTTGCCGCTATGCACAGCGGGGGCCGGGGCTGGACGCGCACCCTGGTTTTCGCTGAAAGCGCGGTAGCTGAGTCCCTGCTGGAGCACTGCAGCTTCCCCGCGGGGTTACTGGTCCGGGTGAAGCTGGGCAGCCTGCTTTCTATGGGCAGGAAGGTCTTTGTTTCGGCCGACTTGACGGATTATTTTTAGGACTACAGAAATTTGGCTAGCATAGAGAACTGAATCTCGAATGACGAGGGAAGGATTAAGTACGTTGTTACGTGATACAATAAACAGTCCTCATTTTTCTCTTCCGTGTTCCCACATACATAAATGGGGAGAATAATGTGTTCACTCCCAGAGAACAATTCCTGAATTTCTCCTGTAAAAGCTTTTTCTTCTCTAAAAAAAAAACCCCAAACAAACGGAACGTATTTAGGTGCTTACAATGATATCGGCGCTGCGCATACACAACGACAGCAGCCGTTGGGTTTCGGAGGGCCCAACGACAGCAGCCGTTGGGTTTCGGAGGGCCCAACGACAGCAGCCGTTGGGTTTCGGAGGGCCCAACGACAGCAGCCGTTGGGTTTCGGAGGGCCCGAGCGAGGCGGGAGAGCAGCGCGCTGCGGGCAGGGGCGCTCCCGGGTGCGACACGAGGTGGCACCGCAGCACCACGCACTCGCTGCTGCGCCGCAGGTTGTTGCCTGATACACGCTGACATTAATAACAGCGTTGCAACATGTTCGTATATTTTTATATTAACGACCTTTAATTTTTGCTCTCGTGTTTGGTGCATTTCTTTGTTCTCAGATCATCGTGTTCAAAGCAGTTTTCGTATTCCTTGAGTGTTACAGAGAATATTCCTTCATTTAACCCTGAAGATTTTAGTTTTCAAATTATTCTCATTGGAAGGAAGGGGGAACACAAGGCAGCTGCCCTTACTTAATAAAACTTAAAATAATTTTCTTAAAATTATGGGATTGTCTTGGGTTTAGAACCTTAGTTTTGAGTAGCTGTGATGAAGGCACGGACAGGTGAGTAACGGTTGCCTGTGGTTGCCATTGCATACCTTGAATTTCCCAAAAGTAATTACTCTTTTTGGACATACGTGTCAGATCAACATGAGCATGCCGTGTCATTTCTGCGCTGGCTTCACCTTAATTGATGATATCGTAAGGGACAGTTCTGGAAATGGATTTGTTCTATAGCATTTTCCTTCTGTTAGCCGATTGACGTTCTCTGCGGCAGCGCGGTTACAGAGGCACGGTCATAGGCAATGCTATTAACATCTAATTGGCAGTTTTATTGTAAGCCAGTTTGGAAGTAAGCTTTTGCACTGAGAAAAATGAAGTGCCTATAAAATATTTCAAATCTACCGCAATAACTTTTCTTAGTGCAAAACCTTGGGAATTTATTAACTTGAAGTTTAGGTAAGGTGGTTTGTCTGGGAAATAATTTGGCTTCACTGAATAGTTTTGAGTTTTTAAAGGCTTTCAGCCTGGCAGAACAAACCCAAAATTTTTTGTAGCTTTATTTGGAAAGTGCCGAGGGAAGGGCCTAACCCTGCAACCAAGCGCGAAGGACCAGCTTTGTGGGAATGTGGAGGTAGGGCTTTGGCTTAGCTCTTCCACAACTCACTCCACAAAAGACTGCCGAGTCAGCATCCGTCAGTATTTCCCATTGGAGCGGTATTGTGTGTATCCCCTGAGGTAACGAGACGGGGGCTGTGCAGCCCAGCGGCCAGGACAGCTGGCAGAAGTTGGTAAGGGCAGGGTGCCGGCTGCTTTTCCACTGGGGCAGAGGAGGACGTTGAAGCCGCCCTTCTTCCGTAACCCAAATACGAGGTGTCGGCGCTTCCGAGCTTCCTCCCATCCTCTCTCCTGGAACTACTGTTTTCTTACCAAGTGGCCCTATTGCCCTACCTACTTTTGCTCCCCAGATTTGGCTAGTGTAATTAGGAAAGGCACGTTTGGCCTCCTTTTTCCCAGGCTGTGGAGATCTGTTACGTGCATGGCAGACACGGTTGGACTTGCAGGGCGCTGCGGCTGCGCACACAGCCGGTACATGAGAAAATACATTCTCCTGATACACATTGCTCAAGTGCGCTCTCTTGATAACGCATTTCTTAAGACTGATACTTTTCCACAAAATTGACTTTATATTTTAGTAAAATGGAAAAAATACTGCCAAAACATCTCCAGTTGTTCCTGCGTGTCAGTTCGGGCAGTCCCCAAGGGCCACACTGCCACGCTGGTGAGGGCTTTGGGTTAGCAGACCCAAAATGGGATGATGGCAGTTCTGTGAGCTCGAGCACCACAAGATACTTTTTAACTTCTTTGATAACTCAGAATGCGATTCTATGCCATTGAGCCATGTCCTTGAAGCTCAGGTGTGGTTGCGAAGTGCAGCCACACGTGCCATTAGGATAGCTGTCTGCTGTGGGCTGCTAAACACGGGAAAGTCTTCTTCCTGTTCTTCAGTAGCATGAGACCAAGCAAATACTGCTTTCAGCTATAATTAACGGTAAATGCATCTCTACCTGGAAAGATTTCAGATGGGATAGAATTTGAAAAGATAGAATATTTTGCCAGTTATAATTACTGTTAGCACAGTATTCTCGATTTGAAAATATATCTATAAATTTCCCAATTTTTCCCCCTTATTTTTACTCCTAAACTTTGCATGCTGTCATGCCTGCCACCACCCTGATACCTTTAGACCTGAGTACCTTTTATAGACTGATTCTGTGCTTCTACTAGGGATAAAATTCACGTATTCTTCATAATGATTACTGAACTATCTAATCACATAGCAATAGAAAGGAAACTCTCTTCTCTGTGAGCGAATCTGGAGGTGAGACACTGCAGACGCTGGCACGTCTTGCTTTTCACCTAAGTCTCATCCTCACTGCGAGCGCCTCCTCGAAAACACTGACTGGTTTTACAACTGTTTCAGAGCAAACAGTCTTAAGGTGGTGTGAGCCGAGCTGTGTAGAATGTCACGGCACCCCGAGGCTGTTTTCTGCGCCCCTGACCTGCACAGGTACCTGTTTAACTGAGCTGCAATGGATTTGTGAAAGTCTGGGGAAAGAACAAAGCACGCGGACCACAGTCGGGGGTTTCTGAAGGCCCGTGGGTGCAGCAAGTTTTACGGGACGTGAGGAGCTTGAGGCGCCCTGGGTGGCGCAGGAGCCCGCCCCTCGCGGGGGCGCATGCGGCTTCGGGCTGCGTGGTTTGGTCTTGCGTCATTAAGTAATTTAGCCTTTGGAAGTTTTTCACTGTATGCTGGGAGGAAAGCATCAGCATTAATCTGAATTTAAATAATTTAAACAGATTTGGTTTACCTGTCTGTTTTTCTTCCCCAGATCTTGGGAAATAAGGCTCTTGTAAATAAATACGAAATAAATATCTCATTTCTTCTGTGAATGTTACAACTTAATTGAAGGCAATAAGACCCCAGGAGTACAAGATGCAGGTTTCAGTTATAGGTCTCTGGCTTCGGCCACTGTAGCCGTAGCAGAACCCACGAGCACAGTCCTCATGCAACTCCCGTTGGCTCCACAGCATCGTTACTGTTTTACAGGGCGGGGGGAAAGGTGTTCAAGCCAAGCCTTCTCACTGCTTGATTTTTGGTTTATTGGGCTCTGTATTAAGCCCCCTTACAGAACTGGAAGCATGTTCATGCTGTGTGAGGAGTGGGAAAGCCTCTGGGAAGTGTGTTCCTAAGAGGGTGTCCCGCAGTGTCGCGCAGCGTCGAGCGGTGCTGGCGGGCGGTGCGTGACAGCCCTGCCCGCGGCTGCCGGGGGCGCCCAGTGCCCGAACGCCCCTCGCAGCATTCCCCAGCGGTCACTGCGCACTGACTGTGGCTTTGAAGCACTACTGCCTTTACCGCGTTTTTAATTTCAGTATGAAAGCAGTTTTAATTGCTATAATTTCCATAGAATGCATCAGCGTTGTATTTTGCTGTAGATACCACGAGGTACACCATATGCTACGCATGACATCGGTTACTACGCCGTGAAAGAGGGAGCTGAGAAATGGGACCACACACCTGCAAAAATGGAAGAAAGGTTGCTGAGAGTAAAAGTTGAAGCTGCAAAGTGAGTGCTAAAAAGATAAGATTATAACTGTTCCTACGTAACGCTATTGATGACTTCATTTAATTTTGTTAGTATGAAAGTATTTATTTATTTCTTGCTATCCGTGAAGTAAAAAACCTGCACGCTAATCAACAAACACGGTGACT
The DNA here is from genome assembly GCA_017639485.1 of Pluvialis apricaria. NCBI lineage: Eukaryota > Metazoa > Chordata > Aves > Charadriiformes > Charadriidae > Pluvialis > Pluvialis apricaria. The sequence continues at coordinate 41,415,149 of CM030013.1, forward strand.
AAAAGATAAATAAAAAATCAAGTTAATTCCAGGCTTATTAAAAAAAAAATGTTTTAGAAGATAAACACGAGCGCTTCGAGACTTTCACCTGAGCCGTATGCATTTGCTCCTTCATGTGCAATGCAGTACCAAGACAAGAAGCGTGCTGCTAAAACAATTCTTACTTTATTATAGTAATAATTTACTTGAATAATAAACCAACTGATTAATAGTATTTCTATATCGTCTTAATACAGTGAGTGTGAGCCAGAGGGCTGACTAGAAATTGAGTCTCTCTGCTCCTTTTTGCAAAATGAACTAAACAAGTCTCAACTGCTTGATGGCCTCACCTTGCCAGGCTTGTCCTGGAGTATGAATTTACATACTTGTCTCGATTGTTCTACCCTGTCAGCCGGGCTGGAAAATACTTGAAATCATTCTTCTTCATGAGACATCAAAAAAAAAAAAAAAAAGGAGGAAATGGGAGAAGTGGGAACATGCCCCAGATTTTTAAGAGCCTGTAAAATGTTTGATGCTGGTTTTAGAAAGTGTTCAAATGGAGTTTCAGGGGGTTTTCTATTTGGTTCTAACTTATATGGGGAAAGCTTGAAATGTTCTGTTTGTTTTTCTGATTGCAAGATGTGTTGGTTTCCTCCGTTTTGCACTTCTAAAAATATGAGGCTGTAACTTGACTCACTGTACAAGCATGTTCCAGTTGATAATCTCAGGACATAACTACTAAACACGTCTGCAAATCAAGGAACATTTTAATCAGCTTTAAGGAAAAATACACTTTATTATACTGTCTTGTAATACGGAAGAGAGGTGGTTACGGATACCACGGCTATGGCCAGACAGGTCTGATGAGCACAAAAAGTAAAGTGCAGTAAAGGCATTTATTTAGCGGTCATTCATAATTCAGTCCTGCTCTTGCATTGGCCTTCACACCTGCGTGAGCATCCCCGGTGCATTGGAGAGGGCTGGTCTGTCGTGCTCTCCTGTATTTCTGCTGTCCAACGTGATTTTAAATTTACAGGCAAGATGGTTGAAAAGCCGTTCGCGTGTGCTGTAGATGGCTTGGCCGTTTGCGCTGGGTACAGCTCAGCGCCCTTTCAAATCCCTGTTTCGTCGGCGTGCCTCCTGCGGCCTTTCATTCAGTTTCGCCCGCTGCTTGTGCTGAACTCCCCATCGCTCCTTCCTCCTTTGAATTACGGGACCTCGTTCAGCTTCCCCGACCATACGCCTCTCCTTTTTCCCTTTGTCATTCCGCTGCTTTGCTCACAAAGTCTTCCAGCTTCTGCAGCAACCATGGAAAGGACCTGCCAAAACCAGTCCGCTGCACGACCAAACTCTGACCGATCCCCAGAGCACCGTGGAGCTTAAGCACCGAGGGGGTGATTTACATAAATAACTACCTACCTAGTAGCTGCCTGCAAGTGTAAGAGCCAGGGTAAGATACAGCGGTGCAAGACCACCACGTAGTGCATACGCCACAAAGTGCGTATGAACAACGGCAAAGCCGCAGCATTTTGCTTGTTTCGCTCTCTATGGCTGCATTTATATTTTTGGCAGAAATGGGTTCAATACTTGAAACTGGAAGCAGAAGGGTCAATGAATATAACGCAACTGAAATAATAGTTTTCCCATGTTTACTTAGATATCTCAGAGAACAGAAGCTGGAACAGCGCCTCAGACAGCACATGCAAATGGTGAAAGCAAGAGGGGAAAAATTAAAAGGAGCATCCCAAGTGGAAATGAAGGGAGCAAAACAAGACATTGGGACAGTGAGTATCCTCTCTTTTTTGGGAAATACAGTAAACGCGGTGCGCTCTACGGATGAACACTGGTTAATTTGGCATTTCGTTAATTTCTCAAAAATCTCAGGTACCAAATATTTTAAAATTAAAACTGTTAAAAAGTAAAATTTTATTTTTGCTCATGGTAAAATTCTCTGTATGTATGTGTACATGTACACAACATGCACATATATAAACAGACATAAAACATCTGTAGCACTTTGAGTCTTTCAAAAGCAAAGCCAAACTTCTGAGAAGACAAAAACCACGCAAAGCATGAAAGATGGCTGGAGATTAATGTAAAACTCAGTAGACAAGGATGATGATTTTTGTCATGTGCTGTACAAGCCACTCAACGCAAGTGGTTAATACAGCAAAAAGTTGAAATTCAAAATTATCTATTTACCATTGGAAAGAGGACTCATAAATCTATACCTTGAGACATCAGTAAGTGTCCTGATCGGGAAGAGAAAATTGAGAGCTGTCATTAAAGGTGGCATAGCTGTAAAATGTATTTGCTTATTGCAACAGTATTAGGAATTATTTTGCCTTGACTGAAAGTGTTACCTCAGTTTTCTAAACTGCATAGCTAGTCAAAATGAAGTTACATATCTTTCAGTCAAATGAGTCAGTGCTTTGCAGTTACTTTGTTTGCTGTGCGTAATCAAGACACTCGGCTCAAAATCCGTTTTGCCTCAAGAGCCCGGGCTGGTTTTTGATTCCTGTGGGTGCGAGATTGCTGCTGACGCTGACTGCCTTCCGCAGGGCGGCGTGGCCAGCGCTGCGCAGCCGTGCCGCAGCGCTCTCCCCAGGGAGCAGCGAGCCGGCAGCGGGGCCTCTCACTCCGCGGCCCCGTCGCCTTTCTCTTCGGCTGCGGGCCGAATGTGCTGTGTAATGTGCTCAGATGGTAATCTTGCCAGATTCAAAAATGCAAACTCTCTTAGAAATAGGTTTCCTGAGGGCAGAGCAGGTACAGATGCTCTCGATGGTTCTTTGAATGCTGTGGCGCGTCGTGTCCGAATCACGCATTCTCATCAAGCGAGAAATTGCTTTCATTAATGCATAGAGGAAGTATTGGTGGTACTAAATGTGGCAAAGCCTTTTCCCAGTAAAGAATTACATAGTATGATGAACAAACCCCCTGATAATGCACAAGGAATATGAAATGGTTTCAAACGTGTTTACTCACTCCTAAGAGGAGGAGCAGACCGTTCCGTTGCAGCTCCTCTCACGCAGCAGGGAGGATTGTGCCTGCTGGGAGTCACCTACGTACGGAGCTCCCGCTTGCGTATGGGCTCCCGGGTCCTGGGCAGCCCCGGCAGTCCCTGGGCAGAAATACTGGAAAGGCACACGTGGCTGTAGCTGTGTGAACCGATCACGTAAAGGCCATGGATTTCATAGCCTCATTTCTGCAGTGTTTGCACCACTTTGCAGTACGTGTCCTTTTGGAAAAAAAGAAATTCTGATCTTATTCAAAGCATCTTTTGGCCTCAAAACCGAAGTGATCTGATGCGCTGACAGTACAGCCTCCCTAATATACATAACAGGGCAGACAGGTCATACATGGTGCACAGCGTCTGTCCCTATGCCAGGAAATCGTGACACTGTTCTAAAATTACCCATGTCCCTCCCGTTCCATAACGTCACGCGCAGCGCAACGCAAGCTGCCCGCTCCCAAAATGGAACTCGTTCCTCAAGGTAGGTACAAGAGTCGCGTATGACAACATGAGCCTGGCATTTAGGAGTGGACTCCGCAGGGGCCCCGCGCGTCCCGTACCGGGGCTCCCGGTGCTCGCGGAGGGTCTCTGCTCTCACGGGGCGGCACGCGGCCGCAGTTCAGCACAGACAGCTTGCCCGTACTGTTCCCATTAGCAGTCTGCCCTTTGGTTTCCCAAACACACGTTTGAGAGTCTTGGTGCGACTTGGGAGATCCCATCCCTTGATCAGTATCCCCAGGTGCTCTGTAATTGCCACGTGTCTTCTGGCTAGCTGCGACGCACGGTACGTCTACACAAACTGCTGCTACTCACTCGCGAGCCCCGCGGAGCAGGGGAACTGCTCTGTCTCTCATGGCCTGCTGGTATCTTAAAAGTGGTAATTACCGCCCAAAAAGGAATGCCTCACTGGGTGGCAGTTGGGGAACAGTGGGATTTGAGGAGCTTGAGTTCACTCACCAGATCTGAGCGATCCGAGCCTCACGGCGCGCTGTTAACACGTGGGGCCTCATGCTGGCACAAAGGGGCGGCTCTGCAGAGTGCACGCTTCAGACAGTGGAAAGATGTAATTCTATTAGCTTAATTGTTTTCATTTTGATTAAAGTTGGTTTATGTGGAATGGAGTATCAGGAGCCAAAGCCCACAAAGATCTACTCACGCGCTTCACTGTGAGCGTTGGGTACGAAATGGGTGTAAGCTTGGCATGACGGCCTTAAGTTATTTTGGAACCCCCAAGGTTGCTGTATTTTGGATATGACTGTATTGTATCCCATAGTATTCATAACATACTGAATAGTAAACGGAATAATGTTTTAAAATCTCTGGTTGTGTTTCTAAAAAGCAGAATATTTTCATGAAGGCTTTTAAGAGCCTTACTGAATTTCTACCAACTTTCAAGTTTATTACAATTTTGTGAACTATTGAAGTGAAGGAATATGAATCTTAATCTGGTAAAAAGTATATTTACATACCAATATCGAGTTGAAACTACTCACAAATATATTTATTAGTAACAAGTTCAGTAGTACACGTAGTTACTGTTTATTACTTTCAAAACCTGTTGAGCTTTACCGCTTCCAGCCCTTTTATAACCCATAGCTCCTTTATTGCTCCAGACTGACCTATGCGTGTGTTCGCGCCAACGGGATTAGAACCCTCTGTTTTCAGTTCAGCTATTTTAAAACACGCACATATGTAAATGTTAGCACGTGTGCGGGACTGGAGATGTAAATCCCAGCACATTCTTACGCTCGCAGAGTTGACACGGATGGCCAAGTCCATTTCAGTGTGTGCTCCGGCTGTTGGCTGTGTACACAAACGGAGGCTGCAGGAGGAGCGGGTAGAAATCTGGCCCGTTAGACACATGCACTGCTTCCTGTTCTTAATTCTATATACTCATATATCTATTCTCTATTTTTTTGTTTTCTTTTAAATCCAAGGTTGAAGATCTCCGGACCAAGCCAACAGAAACAAAAGCCCCCCTCCCCCCAGGAGTATCGGCTCACGGCCTTCACGGGGGCGCTGCCACCTCACCCACCGCAAACGCCAACTCCAAAGATCTTTTGCCCGGACTCGTTAAACCGCGAGATGCTCACCTCGTAAGAGTGAGCGTTACGGAAGCCGCCTTTTCTCAGTCTTCCCGCCTGCATTTGGCAATGTTAAACCCACAATGATAATCAATCTGCTTTAGCTGACTGTAAAATTTTACTCTGTTAGAAGATTTGTGGTACAGTGTTGTGAAGTGTTTTCTTCAGCCTCTCTGCATGTTTTCAAGTGTGTTTCTATGAAAATAAAATGTAAAAATTGTCCCTAAGGTTTGGAGCAGCCATTTGTAATTTTCCTAATACCAGGAACTGTGCACTACCAGTTCACTAATTTCCTGAATAACCTGTCCCTGGCCTCGCACTGCACGTCACATCAGACCAGTCGGGCTCTTCATCACAGCCCCTGTGTTTAATGTCAAATCCGAGCCTTACGTTTAAACCTGCTCTTCAAATGTAGAATAACCTTATTTGCATTTGGCTGCGGTGAAGGCCGTGTCCTCCTGGACGAGAGGGAGCGGGCAGGAGCGCCTCTCAGGGTGTCTGGAGCCCTGCGGATGCCCCGGCGCTGCCCCTTCTCCACCAGAGAGCCTTTGGTGGCCGCTCGGGTGCGGCGCAGCGGGGGCAGGGGATCACATCAGGCAAAATGCAGTAACAGCTGAGCCCGAATCCGCGCAGTGCCGCTCCTTGGAGATACGTGGGAGTACGCAGCGCTGAGAGGGGAGTCACCAGGACACGGTATCGGGAGCTGTTACCTTCTACTCCCCCAAAGCTGCAGCAACACTTCAGAGAGGGCTGTATTGCGGAAAGGCGTTCCGGGAGCTGAACCAGTGGCAGTGATCTCCCCGCACCACAGGAGCGCCGGGGAGGGGGTCGCGGTACTGAATTTCCCTGTTAGCAGAGGTCTTCCTCCCTCCTGCGCTTTCTGTGTTCTCCCTCTGCCCCGCTGTCTCTGTCGCCCCTGCCATGGTCCCGTCATTTGTCCGTCGTTTTGTGCGCCGTTCCTCCACTTTCTGCTCAGTCTGCAGGCCTTAAACTGGTGGAAAGTTTGGCAACGGGAATAAACAGTAACGGCACCGAATGGCTCTGCGGGGACAGCAGTGGCAGTGTTTGGCGGGACAGACAAATCCACAAAAGGTGGAAATTTTTCTAAAGGACAAACATGGAGCAAGCGCAGCCGATGCTGCGGAGCAGAGGTTCGTTGAGGGTAAAGATGCATCGGAGCTGGCAGGGCCGGCTGCCCCAGGGCTTCCCGCGCGCCGCGCGCACCTCGCCGGCTCTGCCGCCCGGAACGGCACATCGCCGTCTTCCTCATCTCGTACAGGTTACTAACGAGGCTCGCTCAGCCGGTTCTGCTGCCACACAGATGGAAAGCTCCGAGCAACTCCTTTGGGTCTGGTGCAGTTTTTCTGAACGAGTGCTACTTAAAGAGACGTTAATTTGATCCACTCTGGACAAAGTTTCCTTTGAATGTCCATAATACGTGTGTTCATGCAGTCTGTCCACTGTTTCCACACTGGTAATTGTGTATTGATTTGCTCTATATTCCAAAATGGTCGACATTGGGCCCAAGTTACCTTCAGAGTCTCTGGATTTAATGAGCGCGTGTGACCGTCAAAACTGCCTTAATAATTTCTGAACAGTTTTGGAAGTAGACTTTCTGTAAAAGCGTATCACCATGTTTTGGATGATGCGTCCAAAAATCCTTTTCCCTCTGAAAATCAGTATGGATTTCTCTGCCCTTGATGACATCAGAACTTTCCTCTCCGCTTGCACATTGCTCTCAACGTATTTTCAAGGTTTTGCAGAAAGTCAAGGCTGCCTCAGAACTACAGTTCGTCCTGTCCTCTAGATACGGCGATTGCAACATTAAAAAGCGTCCACAATAAACAATAGCAAATACCAGCTCAGTTGAGGGGGTTTGGGTTTATTTTGCTGTTTAGATTAACAGAGAAAATAGGGCTTAATGCTGTTCATGTGAGTAAACATTTATTAGCCCTTTTTGGCAAGTCGCTACGTGAAACCCACATTAAGCTGCGAGGGTTCATGTTTGGGTCTCGGTCCTTCGTGTACAGCGAGAAGCCGGCGTCAGTCAACAGCAGAGACACCGTATTAATTCCCCGTGAATCTAGCGCACCTGCGTCTGCTCAGCAAGTCAGACTAAAATGGGATCCTTCCATAAAAGACCAGGAAAAATAAACACATTATTTGTAAAGGATGGTTATAAGTTAGTGGATGCAACGTACCAAACTGTAGAATTCCAAGGAAACCTGGAAATGAGTGTGAGAGTTGTGTGAGAGAGCGGCAGAGCTGATGAGGCTCACGGGCATGGGACACGCGGCAAGGATCGGGGTTTAGAAGGTGTCCTGTGCCCGGGCGTAGCTCATGGTGGCTGCAGTTATCAGTAAAAGCATTAATTTCTGGAGAGCAATCCTGTTTGGCCTATGCATAAACCCCGAGGAAACCCCGAGGACAGTACTGCTAGCAGCTGTTACAGAACTCCATTGTTTAAGTAATTAGCAATACAAGGTTAAAAAATAGGATTTTCTCTACTTTTTTTTTTTCCTAAAAGTCACATTTTGAAGGACTTGATTTTTTCTTTTCATGGTTTTGACCTTCAGGTGTCTGAAATCCTAAGTGGAAATCACCTGTTGAGGCTGAGCCGGTGGATCCCAGGGGATCCGTTTCTCGCTTTTGCAGGTCCGTGGCCATTCCCAGAGCATTCTTGCTTTCTGTGCGATGTGTCGCTGAATGCACTGCCAAATATGTCACAGGGAGATTTGTCTTGCGTGTGTCTGGATCAACAACTGATTAATGAGAGGCAGTGACTGAACAGAGTATTTTAATTAATTTTGTACAAATACAAATGCGATGATTGATTTCTGTGCTGGTTTTACGGGTACTTGCTCATGGAAAACTGGGAACGGACACTTCCACTCCAGCAGCAGGGCTGGAATGAATTCATACTCATTTGTTCCATTTTCGTGAATGCCAGACCTCTCAGAGGAGAGGAAAAGGGGGAGGATCACCACGCACAAAAATTAATTGCTTTATCCTTTTGTTCCAGCACGCTTTCCAGGCAGAGCACAGCCCGTCGGGCAGCGACGGTGCCCACCACGGTGCAGTTTGACTGTGCCGATAACCCCTTTGGCTCTGGGTTCGGTTCCACAAATAATGCTCATTTGTGCAGAAATCGGTGAGCGTTTAGCAGGCCAGATTACGCTCATATCTGGAACTGAATGTCACTTTGGGACCGCAGGGAATCGCCTGCTCCTGGGTGTTCATTAAGGCTCAGGGCTCAGAGCTCTTCCCCGCCAGTTTTGGTTCTCTGGTGTCACTGTCACTTTTCGTGTGGTTTTCAGGTGCTGGGGGGGGGGTTCACCAGTTAAAATCTCAGGGCGTCGGGCCAGAAGAAGAGGTTTAAAGTGTTAAAATTTTCCAGTCAAGCTTTCCCAGTTAGTGGCGATCCTGCCCTCGTGTGCACACCACGGGCGGTGGCCGCGGTCAGTGGCCAGGCGAGGAGCCGCTGGTGGCCAGTGTCCCAGCGGGCCGGCGACACCACGGCGGTGGCAAGGCCGGGCCGCGGCCGCTGGTTGCAGCCCCAGGAGGAGGGCGGTCGGTGCGGGGGCGGCAGGCTGGCAGAGGGGCGAGTGCCGGGGCTGTGCCGGGGCTGTGCCGGGGCTGTGCCGGGGTCAGCATTGTGGCTGGCGGTGCGTGGGTTTGCCGCGCCGATGAGCGGCTCTGGCACGGCGCTCCGCAGGGAGCGATGCGGGCACACCCCGGCGGGACCAGCCTGCGTCTCCCATGTTCGTTAGCCCCGTGCCGGCCCGGCTGAGGTCAGGCAGAGACGGGAGTGCGGTGCACAATGGCCCCGTGCATGTGGCTGCGCCAGCGCAGGCTCTGTGCCACCCACCAGGAGCTCAGTGCCTCCGAAGGCGATGGGGGACTGGGAGCAGCGCGGTGGGGCTGGCTCGGCTCCGCACACGCACCCAGACCTGCGTCCCCGGCCCGGTTCACCTGCAGCCCTGACAAACCCACCCCCGGCACCAAGCCTTGCTCTACTGCACCTCCCGCAGGAGCCTGAACCAGAAAGTTGAAGTTAACCAGTTAAAGTTACCAGAAAGAAGGCTCACACTGGGACGTTGCGTGACCCTCATTTCCAAGGGTTTCAAAGCCACACAACAAGGTGGGAAAACGCTCCTACATCTTGCGTACAAAGGAACAGAGACGCCATCTGAACCCGCCATGCAGCCTCACAAAACACGCTTAATAACGTTTCCTTTATGAACGGGGAAAAAATGCAGGACTTGAGTGTTAGCAGAAATGATTTCTCATCTCCCTCGTATTTCAAAAGCAATGAAAATGGCATTTCACCGCTTGACTTTTGAGTATTTGTCGGAGGATGTGCAAGCTTGACGCAGGGGCATTGCAGCAAAGAAGCAGCAGAAAATCCACCCAAAACCAAACGTGGAATTAATTGATTTACTTCACAGCGGTGCAGCAACAGAAGTAAGCATCAGAGACAGATAAATTAAATAAGATTTAAATTGCTATCTAACCTTAAAATCTGAGGTATGTTTTAGTAACTTGGGCAAAGTCCTGTTACAGATGTTATCTGACCCAGCTGAAGTCACCTGAAGTTTTCTCAATGATTTTAAGTGGCCAAAATTTCTCTCTGTGTTTCCGTATTCCACAGAGCGGTTGTGTCAGCGCCATCGTAATGTTTCTGCTGTGTGCAAAGAGACGGGAAAATATACCGTGGGTTGGCACAGGTGGTGACCAAAGAGTGTTTCTGTTGTTGTGGACATACTCATGACACACGGATTCCTCACTCTGGTCTGGCAACAGGGGCCGGCGCGGTGTCTCCAGTGAGCGTCCACAGACCACTTTCTGAGCTCCGTTTGCTGCTGCTGAAACCCTTGAGCAGATATTTGGTTATGGAATCACAGAATCACGGAATTTTCAGAGTTGGAAGGGCCCTCTAGAGATCATCCAGTCCAACTCCCCTGCCAAAGCAGGATTGCCCGGAGCACGTTACTCAGGACTGCATCCCGGTGGGTCTTGAAAATCTCCAGCGCAGGGGACTCCCTGACCCCCCTGGGCTGCCCGTGCCGGGGCTCTGCCACCCCAACCGGGAAGAAGTTTTCCCTTGTGTTAGAACGGAACTTCCTATGTTCCAACTGGTGCCCATTGCTCCTCGTCCTGTCACTGGGAACCACTGAACAGAGTCGGGCTCCATCCTCCTTCAGCCCACCCTTTAGATACTTGTGTGCCAAAATAAGGTCTCCCCTCAGCCTTCTCTTCTCTGGACTGAAAAGCCCCACGGCCCTCAGCCTTTCCTCATCAGAGAGATGCTCCGATCCCCTCATCATCTCCGTCGCCCTTTGCTGGACCCTCTCCAGCAGTTCCCTGTCCTTCCTGACCCGGGGAGCCCAGAACTGCACACAGTGCTCCGGCTGCGGCCTCCCCAGGGCAGAGCAGAGGGGGAGGATGACCTCCCTCACCCTGCTGGCCACACTCTGCTGGCTGCCCCCCAGGGTGCCATTGGCCTTCTTGGCCACCAGGGCACATTGTAGGGTCATGGATAATTTACTGTCTACCAGGACCCCCAGACCCTTCTCCTCAGAACTGCTTCCCAGCAGGTCCGCCCCTAACCTATACTGGTGCCTGGCATTCTTCCTCCCCGGGTGCAGGGCCTGTTGCGATAGGACGAGGGGGAATGGCTTCAAGCTGGAAGAGGGGAGATTGAGATGAGATCTGAGGAAGAGATTTTTCCCTGTGCGGGCGGTGAGCCCCTGGCGCAGGGTGCCCCGAGAAGCTGTGGCTGCCCCATCCCTGGAGGTGTCCAAGGCCGGGTTGGACGGGGCTGGGAGCACCCTGGGCTGGTGGGGGTGTCCCTGCCCAGGGCGGGGGGTGGCACTCACGGCCTTTCCCGCTCCCCTCCGGCCCCGTGCGCGCCCCCGCCCCGCCCCCGCCCCGCCGGGCAGGTTCCGGTCCGCCCGCAGCCGCGGGGGCGGCGCCCTGACGTCACGCACCTACGGCAGCGCACCGTGAGGTCATCGCGCGGCGCGGCGCGGCCCGGCCCGGCCCCGGCGGGGCAGCGGCGGCGGCGGCAGCATGGCCGAGGCGGAGGCGGCGGCGGCGGCGGCGGGGGGGTCGCCGCCGCGGGTGGGCGCGTGGGTGCCGGTGCTGGTGGAGCAGATGGTGAACGACACGCTGGTGGTGACGCTGAGCTGCGGGGAGCGCCGCTTCACCGGCGTCCTGCTCGACTGCACCAAGAAGTACGGGCGGGGGGGGAGCGGGGCCGCGGGGCGGGGGAGGGGGCCGGGCCGGGGGAGGGGGTCGCGGCGGGGGCCGGGCCGGGGCACCGGGGGCGGAGGCCCCGCGCTGCCCCCGCTCGCCCTTTGTTTGGCCCGGCGGGAACAAAGCGGGCGGGAGCGGGCCCCGGCCCGAGCGCGGAGGTTGGGCCGCCCGGTGCCCCGGGGGCGGCGGGCCCGGCCGTGCTGAAGGGCGAGGCTTCGCCAGGCCCTCCCCTCCACCCCCCCGCCGGGGCTCCGTGCGGCGCGGCCGGGCCGCTGCCCTCGCCGAGGGCCCGGGGGGAGCGTGTCCCTGCCCCACGCCGCCCCCCGGCCCGGCCGGTACCGGGGCTGCCCGCCCCCCCGTCCCCGTCCCGGCGCACCGCAGCCCCGCCGCAGCCCGGCGGCGTTGGGTATGTCGTCCCCTTCCCTTCCCCTCCTCTCCCCCCCGGCATCGCCCTGAAGCGGCTCCGCGGGTCCGTCCCGCCGCAGGACCCCCCCCCGAGCTGCCCGTGACCGCCCCCAACCCGGCCCCAGCCCCCCCTCGGCTGCCCGCGGCGACACTGCCGGGGGACCTCGGAGTATGTCCCCCCCGGTTTGTGGCTTTGCTGTGCCCCCCCGGCCCTGCCTTCACCCGCGGCGGGGCGGGCGTGCAGCGCGGGGGCCCCCCCGAGCCGGAGGGGCCGTCTCCCCGCTGAAGGCTGTGAAGGGCCCTCTCCCGGGGCAGGGGGAGGCGGTGGGTGCTTTATTCCAGAACGATGCGGACTCGTAAAGCATCCTCGGCCGCGCCGGCGGTGCGTAGCGCTGCCCAGGCACCCGCCGGCCCGCGCCGCCGCGCTGCGGGCCGGTCACGGAGAGCGGTTCGGGGTCTGGCTGCTCCGCAGATGAATTGTTGGGTCAGTGCTGGGTGGGAGTCCGGCCGGCTTTGCCTCTAATTCTTCTCAGAAGATGTATGAAGCGAGACTTCTGAACTTGATTTTCAGAGTTTATTTAGTTTCGCGTGGCCACCCCAGAAAATTGGAGCCAGATTTTCGAAAGCATTCCAGCATCTAGCTCTGTTAAGCGCCTATAAGCCCTGCTTGGTGCCTGGTTCCAGCCAAAACGGTGAGCGGTGGGCATCTCTTCCGTCAGGCCGAGAGGCCAGCTGCTTCCATCTTTTCACAGCCCAGTTGTCTTCCTCATTAGGGACAACATACACTTATTTTTTTACCTGGGTTTTTTTTCCCTAACCTTCCTCCATGATTTTTTTTCTTCTTTTTGCCCCCTCTGCCCCAGTGGGTCCAAGAAATGACCAGACGGGTGTTTCCTCCCAGGCTTTAAGGTGCTCCTGGAGCCCGTCGCTGCCCCAGCCCTGCCGCTGGTCGCTGCTGCGGTGGGAGGGCGGCAGATGGCTGGCGGTCCCCGGAGCGCTGGAGTTATCTCCGAGGGTTGGTGTGCATTCCACTGCCATCCCATCGGCCAGGAGACCTGCAGCTCGGCCGGGGGCTGCCTGGACCTGCAGTGGGGATGCTGGAGCAGCGTCCTCCTTTCTGGCTCAAAGTGGAACAGGGAGGACAGAAAGAAGGGGTTTTGTTGATGTGTTTTAACTGGTGAGTAGGATAGCTGCCCCCATCTCCTCCCACCGTCCCGGTAATTATCATGTCTAATGATCAGACTTTTCTGTGGCGAAAGGTGAGCCTTCAGATGGGCCCACCTGCCCCGAGGTTACGCAGGGATGGCATTGCTGCTGCTTCTCATCTCCTTAAAAGAGGCTGAGCTCTTGGAGTGGGCCAGTTTTGCAGCCTATTGGTGCGGTAGTGCTGCTTCAGGTAACGAAGTGTGAAGAAAAGCAGTCCGGCTTCTGGGTGCTGCCTGGCACCGCGTTTTAATCCTCACTTTAGGGCCACGCTGGAGCAGGAGCACGTCCCGCCTGTCTCTCCAGAAGCCCTGGGCAGAGGTCTCCGTGTCCACGAGTCTCTTGCAGCATCGGGAGGAGAACTTCTTCTCCGTGTGGGGCTGGCAGGCCAGGAGGTCTCCTCCTTTCAGGTGTTGTGCACAACTTGAGCACAGAGCAACTGCTGGGGCTGCATCCCGTCTGTGGTGGTCCTGAGTGCTGGCTGGGCTGTGATGACCATAGCAAGCCCGTGATGTGGTGGCCAAGACGCGGCCAGAGAGCCGTGGCCTCTGGTGGTGGCTGTCAGCAGGATGTGAGGTGAGCGGCTGGCTCCTGGTGGACCTTAGTGGCTTTGGGTAAGCATGAGGAATAGGCTGAAAGCACCTTCTTCACTGCAGCAACCATAAATTTGGGATGTGGAGGGAAGAAGAGATCTTGCCCACCACAGTAACAGCAGAATACAGGAGTGGCTCTGCTAGGGCTTGGAAGGTAAAGGTCGAGACGTGTCCCAAAGGCAGCAGGACTGTGTCAGCTTGGTGCTGAACTTGGAAGGCCCCAAAACAGAAATGTGGCAAAAGCATTTCCCCTCCTCCCCGCGGGTGTCTCGCTGGCTGTGCCCATGCGCTGGGGTACCGGCTGCGCTGCCCGTGCCTCCTGGGCAGCAGTCCGTGCCGCACAGACGGTGCCACTGCACAGACAGCGCTGCCCCAGCGGAGAGCGGGGCCGTGCGGGCAGCGGGACAGGACTGGTGGGAGAGCAGCAACCAGAGTGGGTTGTTTTGCCTGTACAAAAAGAGGGGAGAACCCCAAAAGAAAGAGAAGGAAAGCCTGTATAGTGGCTCTTTGGCTTTCTTATGTCTGTTAAACTGGTTTTAGCATTATGTAGAGCACAAATGTGTTTTATTTCGCCTTGAATGTAGCAGCTAACATGGGGAGCTGGGCAGGAGGCAGGTGTGCAGCCCCGAGCGCCCAGGCAGCCGGGAGATCCCGCTCCGTCCAGGGCCCACCATCACACTCCTGTTATTTTAGCCGTGAAGAAGCAGGCGCAGGTTTGAACCCGAAACCGCCTGCCCGGGTTTGCGGGGGCTCGGCCTGCGGGCAGCTCGCCTGGGGAGCAGGGGTGGCTGCGGGCAGGAGCCTGCCTGCCTCCTGCCTGCCTCCTGCCTGCAGCCTGCCCTGCGCCTCGGGGAACAGTGGGCTGTACTTAAAAATACATGCCTGACTTTTCCAATAGCTGTGGAATTATTTGAACAAAAAATGGTTATTGGCTTCCTACAGGCATCCCTTTTTGACCGCAGCCTGGGTAGTGCGTGCAGCGAGCACCAGCGCTTGTTGTCAAGTGACTGACAGTCATTTTGTTCTAATAAATTCACTCTTGTAGACGGTAAGCTACATAGCGTACAAGCTCATAAGGTTTAAATGCATTTTGACTGCAGTTAAAGTGTTTTTGATAACAAGACTTGGCAATTTTGTTGCAACTGAACTTGTAATTAGTTGGTTTTTAGTTATGCATGAGTATAAATTGGAGGATGGTGTCCTCTGTTCCAAGCAGAGATTGGATTGAGGTAACTTAGTCCATTTTTCTATGTCTGCCCCAGAAAGGGGGATTATAAACAGGGTGAAATCACATTCTGCAGTATTTCCTGATGCTTGTAATACCTGCACATGCACTCGTGCTCCTGACCCACAAACTCGGGCACCTTTGCCTTAGCTGCATGGGTTTAGGTATGCAGAATCAATAGTGACAGTAAGTAGATAGAAATACATTAACTTCACCGAGACTTGTGCAAAAAAGCGTGGGTGATGTGGGGAAAGCTAGTGAAATTGATATTTCTCCTTGTGGTAAAAGTGAGCTCCTCCTGGGAAGCGAAGTGTGTCAGATGAAACATTTCTTGTTCTGCAGTGGGTGGAAAGACACCGGAGCTAAATCCTCTTACAAGGAGCTGTGCCTGCGTGGAAGGCGGCTTCAGGCGGTGTGGGGGGGGATCATGGCAGCTGGCTAACACTCTCCAAGGGCAAGACTTAATCGCTTTTAGGTGGTTTTCCCGTGGCTGAAGGAGCCTGGAGGAGCTTGGTCTGCCAGTGCATCCCCAGCAGGAGTACGTAGTGTGGACGGATAGAGAAACCGAAAGCGGCCTTGGGTGACGGTGGTTGTTCACTCGTGCTGAACGGGTGCTGCTGGCGCCTGGCGATGCGGTGACGAGATATGAGATGCTCTGAGCGCGGCCTCTCTGGGACGGTTTTCCTTCCCCCGTGCCTGAGAAGCAGGGCCGGGGTGCACATCGCTGCGTGGGGAGTGGGCAGGCACGTGGGCAAGACAGCAGAACTCTTCTTGCCTCTGCCCAGAGCTGGCATGGCGGGCGGACTGGGAAAGCGACGATTCCTCAGCAGAACTGCTCTGGTAGACTTTGGGGACACTTCCAGTAGGAAGGAAAAGAACGAGAGGCCCCTTGGGAGCAAGCGCATCCATCACCCGTGCACCCCGGCTGTGGCAGCGTGCTGGGGCACCCATACGGTTACCTGGAGTGCCGGGGCAGCTGTGCAGTGACCTTGTGGCAGGCGGGGGGCATGTGCAGGTTCCTGGTGTCCCTGCTGGAGCCAGAGGTGGGCCACTGGAGGAGCTGCAGGGGCTATAATTCACCGTGGCTGCCCTTGTGGTCTGCCCGTAAGAGTGCCCAGTGTAGGCAGCGTGGCTGCGGCAGGCAGTGCTGGGTGCCCTGCTGAAGCTCCTGGGGACAGGGATGCTTGTGAGCGCCAGCAGGGAGAGGAGGGATGCTCTGAGCTGCCCCTGCCCCTGCCCCGTGGGGTCCCACGCCCGGCACAGGGCAGGAAGGACTCGGCCGCAGGGTGAGCGCACCGGGCTGCTCTCTCCCGGTTCCCAGCACCTGGCGCTGTGGCCGCGCAGAGTGCGGCTCTCCCCGGTGCTGTTGGGCGCCGTGGCGGGGTGCAGTGGTGGACCGCCCGCCCCAGCGCGGGAGCAGTCCCGCTGCACGAGCCGGATTTACAGAGCTCATCTGTCCCTGTCGGGCCACGGCCCTCCCTGCCAGAGCTGCTACCTGGCCGTGTGGAAGCCGCTGCTGTCGAAAATGAATCTTAAGCTGCTTTGTTGTTCAGCCTGTCCAGTTCGTGTAATCCCTCGGAGCAGGCAGGTGGTGTATTTTCTCTCAGAGCGCTGGTGCTGCTGTGTCTTTGGGCTGGAGAGCTGCTGAAGCGGGGCCTGATGATCGAGTCTGGGTGAGGAGTCCCTGCTGCGGGGGGCTCTTCCTGACCGTTTGGATGTTTTTCCTTGTATTTTTGTACCAAGTCTAAAATAGCAGGACCCCACCCTTAAAAGGCTTCTGGTTAAAACGGCTTAACAGCCACTGCGCCTCTCCGATGTGCACGTCACAAGCTGCTGGCGCGGTGCCGGCGTGTGCCCTGGTGTCCCCGCAGCCTGTGCCCCCTCGCCAGGCGGAGCGGGAGGGCTGCCGAGGGCCCCGGCTGCCCCCGGTCCCACTGCGGTCCGGGTTAGGCTTCGTGCAGGGCCGTGCGATGGCAGCGGGGCACAGGTAGCCAAGCTCAGGCACGCTGGCCTCCCGCCCCACGGCGCTCCCCGGGGAGGGCTGCTGCGAGGCTGGGGTCTGCGGCCCTGTGGCAGGGTGGGCTGTTTACATTGACTTTGCAAGCCTAAGTCATCCCGTGAAGTTAACCTTTGAGCGCTTTGCTTCTGCCAAGCGAGAAGCTTGGTGCCACGGCGCGTCCTCGGGAAGGAAGTGGCTTTGACGGACCTGCCCGCTCGGAGCCACGCCGCGGAGAGCAGACGGTCCGGGAGCAGAGGGAGCGGGGCTTGTGTCCACGCGACAAACTGAAAACTTGCACAGTTTTCTGGTGTGACCAAATTAGACAATCTCATTGTATAAAATAACCAAAATTTATAGCCAGAGCTTCGGAAATCATATCACTTTCAGTTGTTTTATGGATGGTGCTGGCATCTTTGTTTGGCTGTACAAACTGTACTTGCTTTCTTGGTTGTCATTTGAGAGACACCTACATTCTCAGTTGTCTCTGTTTAAAAAAAACCCTCTTAGAACAAAAACATTTTGTTCCAAATGATGCGGTTTTAACAGTGTAATCCTCTTGACTCACTAGCATTCGAACTTGGAGCTTCCCAGTTAAGCTAAACTGTTATCTAAACGGCGAGTTCTTGCACTCGTACTCTGGATAATGGGAAAGGACTTTTCAGAGTCCTGATAACTCAGGGGTTCTTTTTATTCAGTTAGAGAAGGGCGGTGACTTGGTACCAGAATCAGACTGATTCCTGCCTGCTTAGTTTATGCAAGCTTTATTTTTGAACTTGGTGGGAGTCTTCGTGGAAATCAGGTGAGTGAGATGCAGTCTGTAGTCATCTGAGAAAAAGAGAACGATTAGGGCTGTATTAAATGGGATCCCTGCTCCCCATTCTCCTGTGATCTGCTTGAAAAGCCCTGCTCTTTTTTTTTGTCTCTGATCTCGGATGGCTCGTGACCTTCGGTAATGCTGCTTTCTGCTGATGCTCCTGCGGGAGGGAGAGACCTCCTCGCTGTGCCTGGCGAGGGGAACTGACGTTTTTCAGATCCTTTCCACAGCAGAGCGGTGCGGCCTGGGGACAGAGCTGGTGAACCTGCGGCAGTGACTTTGTGCTTCTCTTGATAAGGGAATGTGTGACTGAGTGGATAAGGGAATGTGTGACTGAGTGGAGGCCTTCAACTGCTCTTCCGTGCCCTTCTCTGTAACAGTTGCCCAAGTCCTCTCTGTAACACCACCCGCAAACTTCTCCCGTGCCAGTGGTTGGAAGGAACACGGTGGCTAGCGAGGAGGGCAATGGGGAATGCAGCATCCTAAACTGCAACCGGTGTTTGCTCTCTAACTGTTCACCTCTCTCTGGCTTCTTCGTGGCTCACCCATACAGCATTTTGTTATTAAAAAGCTGAAACACTTCACTGATGGTGTACTCTCTACGGAATTCTCCCTGGAAAGCCACGGTAGTGAGCATTGCCGGTTCTGAGTCGGTGTTTCAGGACAAATATTTGTCCAAGTGCTGTGTTAGCATAATATTTCTAATGTCAGGCCAAGGGCATAAATTCTGGTGCAGAGACCCGAGTTGTGTGTTTCAGAGGATTTGCGTTTGTCAATATCTGTGCAAGATACTGTATCCAGACTTTGGTAGCCTGGGATGAGACTTGGCGTTGGACAGTAGTACATCATAATTCTGAATCTTGCTATTCTGAAATAGTAGTGTATTCCTTATTTTAACAAATAAAGTCAGACATGGAAGGACCGGAGGCAGGGGAGCAGAGCTGGGTCCTGGTGGACCTGTGGCTTGAAAGTGTGAGTTATCTGTCCGAGTCAGGGTGTTCAGATTTTGAATGAGAAACTGAAAAATCAGGCAGGCAAGTACAGTGCGAAGAAAGGAAGTTTAATAGCTCCCAGAAGGCTTGCATAATCTGTATCACAGCCCTCCTCGTGGCTTTACCACCCTGCTGATAAAATAAACTGCTTTGTGTGATAAAACTTAAAACTCCTTAGAGCAAAACTTTGTGCAAAGAGTTAATGGAAGTAGAGATTTTGATCTCTGTGCCTTTTCTGGCAGAAGAGTAGGACACCTTTCCTAAATTTTGAAATGCTGTTATTTTTTTCAGTGACAGAATTGGCTGCCTTGTCTTAAACGTCAAGGGAAAATGTTGCGTTCTTCGTGTGTGGAAGTTGGGGGAGGGCTTTTGGGGGGTGGCGGGTGTGTTTGGTTGTGGTGGTGGCTTTTTTTTAACTAAACTAGCGTGTTTGTAGTGCACAGTCTTCCCAGAGAAGCACCTTTCAAACATCCTGACTCTTTGTCTCTTTCCTTCCCTGCCCTTCTCACCCTGTTTTAGGTCCGGATTGTTTTGTCTCCCGTCCTCCTTCCCCAAGCACGAGGACCCTCCTGCTAACGCTTGTGCTAACGGAGTTGCTGATGGCGGAGGTGCTGAGGGCGGAGGTGCTGTGCAGAGCGAGACGGAGCCGCAGCCCGCCGGTGAAAAGCCTCCCAAGGGAAGCAGGGATGAGCAAGTACCCCCCCTCCTGCCGCCCCCGCCGCCTGGCAGCCTTCCTCCCTACTCCCCCTACTTCGAGGGAGCTCCCTTTCCTCGTCCGCTCTGGCTACGGCACACATACAACCAGTGGGTTCCTCAGCCACCACCACGGACTATAAAGAGGACGAGGAGGCGTTTGTCGCGGAATAGAGACCCGGGAAGGCTTATCATGAGCACTATCAGGCTGCGGCCAAGACAGGTGCTCTGTGAGAAATGTAAAAACACTCTGAACCCCGAGGACGCGAACACAGCTAGGCAGAACGCTAAAACCAGGAGGAAGCTGAGCATTCAGGACAAAGAGCAGAAAAAGCACAGTGACTCCGACTACGCGGAGAAGAGGAACAAAAGAGAAAAGAGAGAGGATGACAAATTTTCTGGGGAGCTAGTACATCGAACGCCGGTTATAAAAATATCCTACAGTACTCCACAAGGGAAAGGCGAAGTTGTAAAAATCCCTTCCCGGGTTCATGGCTCAGTCAAACCCTTTTGTCCAGAGCGAATATTGCAGAACGGAGGGGAGGACCAAGAGGAGACCAGAGACTCTGAACGGTGTCGAGAAACCAAATGTTTAATGGACAAGTCAGCAGGCAGCCAGCTTGCTTCCATTCCAAAACTGAAGCTCACGCGGCCGGCGCATTCCAGTGCGGATGTCCCACCCCCAAAGATACGACTGAAGCCCCATCGCATAAATGATGGTCAGAGTGTTTCAATTTATAAGGCAGAACTTATTGACGAAATTAATGTCCTTCAGAACAGCAGGGAGTCCAATCCTGGTGCATTTTACAATGATGAATCCACAGACAGAAGTTTAGCTGAGATATCTTCAGGCAGTTCAGGTGAAGATGATGACTTTAAAAGATTTCCCCAAGGTAAAGATGGACACGATAACTTGGCTTTCCTTATGAATTATCGTAAAAGAAAAGCAGATTCTTCTAGTTTATCGGTGTGTAGTAATGACAGTCTAGATGAATCCAAGTCTTCTAGTTCAGAAGTAACATCACCAGAAATGTGTGACTTTTTGCCTGGTGATGATGCATCCGTCTCTTCATCTTCAAAAGATGAGCGTAAAATTGTGCCGCCACTAACAGTTAGACTGCATACCCAAAGTGTGTCTAAATGTGTCACAGAAGATGGAAGAACTGTTTCAGTGGGGGATATTGTTTGGGGTAAAATTCATGGTTTTCCATGGTGGCCAGCACGTGTTCTTGACATAAACCTTAGCCAGAAGGAAAATGGGGAACCTTCGTGGCGAGAAGCTAAGGTATCATGGTTTGGTTCTCCAACAACTTCATTCTTATCTGTTTCAAAACTCTCTCCTTTCTCTGAATTTTTCAAACTGAGATTTAATCGCAAGAAGAAAGGGATGTATCGGAAAGCTATCACAGAAGCTGCAAAGGCAGTAGAGCATCTGACTCCAGAAATAAGAGATCTCTTAACACAGTTTGAGACATAGCTTTGCCTCCAGTATCAGGTGAGTGCTTGCTGGACTAATGCTTCCCATGAAAAACCTCCTTGTGTTTTTAATCCACATTCCACTGTTTGTTTGCATTTGTTTTTCTTTAAAACTGAGATTGACAATTTTTAAACTTAAATGCCTGGCTGTTAGTTGGTGGTAATTTCAGAGGCGATAAGAGCCTTTAGTTCCAAACCCTTGGGGGGACCATGGGATCTGGAGCCCATATTCCCAGAGGGGAGTACAAGGCAGTTGACACTGTGGTGAACCAAGCATCGCTGCTCAAAGAGCTAATAAAATTGTAGTCACGCATTAGCGCTGTTTGTAGCTAGGGTGTGGTGAGTATTGAGGATACTTCACTTGCGTCAAAACTAATCCTGTGTGGCTGGAGGGCTAACGGCTCCTAGACTTTAAGTTTCTTTGAAATATCTCTTCATTCAAAGAACGAAAACTCTTCTTGGAATTGAGATGGTATTTGTCATATCTAGGTACTGATGCCCAACAGTTACCCGTAACGGCTCAGGGCCCTTGGAGGAGGCCCTTTGCTCCCCTTTAGTTTCTCTGACCCCACTGATATGGATTTCTTAAGAAGGCACTTTGTTTATGGCTCTGCAAAATGATTGTGCCAAAAACTGTCTTAAACTGGGGAACGGTATTTCAGTGTTTCTCACAGCACTTGGGGTTTGGCTTGTGTCTGAAAAGTTGGTGCATTGCTGAGGAATGGCCTGGATCATCAAATTAAATTCTTCTGGGCTTCACCTGCAAGCTCTTTGCTTGGGGGCATAAGGTGGGAACATAAATGTGGGAGCTGATGCTCTGTAATGCCTCCTCGTTTTGCTTTTACTGGTTGCAAGCGTGGAGGGGGATGGGACTCCCTTTCTCATCAAACAGTCAAAACTTTGCCCGGCATGAAAATTTGGTACCTAAAAGTGCAGGATGTGGTGTGACTGGGAGCAGAAATACCATCTGTAATTTCAGTTGATGCTGCCTCCTGCACTGCCCTCAGTGAAGTCCCTGGGAAAACTCCAGCAACTTGGATAAGGTCTAGAATCGTTTCACAACTTTCCAGGTGTCACTATCTAGGCAAGACTTTGTCTGTGATGTTGTTAAACAAGGGGTCTGAAAACCATGATTAATCATTAGGAGGAGTCTTGTTGTCAAAGGTCCTGCTTTATATGCTGTGGTTCGTTATGTTGTCCCAGAATTTTTTCTGCTCTTTTTTTTTTGCGCTAGAAGGACGCTGTGTACACAGGCCACTACCACTCCTGCTGTAGACTGTTCTCTGTCTGAGCTGTTTTAATGCAGTGGGACTATGATGGTCAACGCTTATGTAATCCTCAGGAGGGAAAAAAAAGTTTTAGGTTGTTTTTTTTTTTTTTTGTACCCTCTGTTGTAGGACTTCACCACTTGCTTGAGTGTGATGAAGGACTTGCTTTGTTTGAGCTGTCATTCCGTCCCAGCAAGCCTGGCTGGAGTAAATAATTAGTATGGCATATTCATCCTGTGTGCTCAAGGTGTCTCACAACTGGACGCTCGAGCAAGTAAAAATGTCTAACTGCAGCAGCAGCATTTAAGCTTCATCCTTGATCTTGCCCCTTCAAATGCTGCTTAACTCTGGCTAAAGACTTTATTATATCAAGAGCGTTTGGATTGGACCCAAATTCCTATTAGCTAGATCTGGAGTATAAATAAACCTGATGCCCAGAATACGCTGTCCTCACCAGTGAAAGAATCGGAGTCAAAATCCATCACTCCTGTACGAACACTGCTCTATTTAAAGGAGCAGCAAAGCTTCAGCCTTCTTCTGAACTGTCCTGGCTGTGTTTGTATGTGCAGTTTGGGCAGCTTTAGCAAACCAGGCAGCGTCATCGTGACTGACAGCTGGCTTTGCAGCTGTGGGCTGGTGTGCCACATCTGGTGGCTTCTGGGGAGGAGAGGGGGCAGGGTGAAGAAGTGCCTGATGCTTCACATCGGTCAGATTGGCTGTGCCAGTCAGTCCATGCAGAGTAGGAGAGCGCATTGCCAAGAGGAGCTCAAAATCCAGACCTGGAAGTCAAAACAGGAGCATATTTGCCCATCGCACGTTAGCCTAAGGAGAGCGCTGCCCGTTCTCATCGGTAGGAGCACTGCAGATGCGGTGCTAGGGCTGAGACCTGGCCGTGAGACGCGGGGTGAAAGGCTGTAGGACAAGGCCTCAAGCAGGAAAAGAAGTAGTTGCTGGGGAGGAGAGCTGGGTTATTGCAGGCACGGTGGGTGCCTGGGCTGTAGGAGCAGAGCAGAAGGGGTGGAGCAGGTCTGTAAACTGGGGGGAAGGAAGAACGTGTTGAGAAGGATAAGAAGAAAATGATGGGATGTCCTGGATTAGCCCGGACCCTTCCTGCCCTCTGTACTCTTCAGCCAAACTTCTGCGTGTGTATATGGGTATGTGGATACATTTAATGCATCGTGCCGTTTCATGGGCCTCCTTCAGCTGGCTTTCCACAGGGAATTCTCTGCTTTGCCTGTGTGTAAGGAGAGCTGCCGACACAGAGGTGACAGGATAGTTGGATAACAACTACAGTTCCTCAAAACTAGAAAAGCAGAACAAAACGACTTCCCGTGTTCCACATGTCACGTTTAGATTCCTGATCAGACCAGCATGTCTAGTGTTTTGGTACACCACTTATAAAACAAGTCGTTATTTCAGAGGCTTGCCCTGTACCCAGTTCTCTCCATTCAGGACTGAATTTTATTGCTTTTCTTGAATTTCCTTAAGGTGGAACTGAGGAGTTTCCATCAGTTGTTCATCGACTGTTCTTCCCTGAAGGGCGTAACTTCATTTTTCACTAATGTTTGCAATTCCTGAGTCCTAGGACCACAATGACACTTGAGCTACAGTTAAATATCTGAAAGTTTTGAGGCCCTTTCAAGGCAGTGGAGCCTTACGTCTGTTAAAGTAGTTTCTAAGAGCAGGCATCTGACTGGTCATGCTGCACGTCGCTGCTGTAAAATCCATTGTGCTGTGAGCTCACAGGCAGCTGCATGAGGGCTCGTTATCGTTAGCACAGACCAAGAGTGCAGGAGGTGCCCTCGGCAGCAGCACTGTGGTAATGCCGCTCGTGCTAATCCCGGGCATGGCAGGAGGTTACGGCTGTTGACATTTTCTGTTGTGAAACTTTCTGTCTTCTGGCATGTGATGCTGTTCTGCAAAGCATGCATGGAGGGTAATTACTGGAAAAAATGTACAAACAATTCAGGTAATTTGTGAATGCATATAAAACTGGAAGCAATTGGATTTATTTTTTTAAAAACCTTGGTTTGGATTGGAAAAGCTGGTATGGTCATTTTATGTTTTTATCATTCTTTTCTTATACTTTCTTTTTTGCAAAGAAAATACTTTATTAAAACGCTGTCATTAACTGACTAGTAAAATAAGGTTTCTGGAAGAACAACAGGCAGACTAGCAACCTGTAGAAATCACGTTTGTAAGACACTTGGTTTAGAGTAGTGCCAGGAGAAAAATGCCCACTCAGCATCTTCTCATGCCCCTTTGTAGCTGCTCCTTTTGTGTCACGTACAGAGAGCCACTGTGCACACTGCCTGTGCTGCCGAGGTGTCTGCGCTGCAGCTGGGCACTTGGTGAGTTATTCTTACCTGGTTTCACAGCACCAGACACTGGCTCCCCTCCGCTTGTCATGCTTTTATGACTGCAGGCCTCTGTTGTTAGCAGAAGGTGGCCATGACCAGACCCAAGGCTCTGGTAGTGCCCGGATAGTGGATGGTATTACTTAGAGTCATAGAATCACAGAATGGTTTGGGTTGGAAGGGACCTTAAAGCCCCCCCAGTGCCACCCCCTGCCCTGGGCAGGGACACCCCCCCCAGCCCAGGGTGCTCCCAGCCCCGTCCAACCCGGCCTTGGACACCTCCAGGGATGGGGCAGCCACAGCTTCTCGGGGCAACTGGGGCCAGTGCCTCACCACCCTCAGAGTCAGGAACTTCTTCCTTATATCTAATCTCAATCTCCCCTCTTTCAGTTTAAAACCACTGCCTCTCGTCCCGTCCCGTTGCTACACTCCCTGATGCTTCCCCATGGAGCCTGACCTGCTGCTGTGCCCGGCCCCCGCGCCGTGTCGACAGCCCTGTCCCGCAGGGTGGGAGCCGGGGAGCGGCCAGTCCCTCACCTTGGCTCCCCTGGGCACGAAGGCTGGTTGCCCCTAGCCCAGGGCAAGGGATGTTTGCCTTTCTCTTCAGGAAACCCCATCCGGGGTCTGTGAGGTCGCAGCGAGGCCATGGCCCGGCTGCTCTTGGCAAGGCCTGCGCTTCGCAGCACTGCGTCTTCCTCCAGACCCGGGGTACCCAGAGGCTGAGCGGTTGGGATTGCTGCTCCGTGGGATGGCTGCGGCCACCTGCTTCCCTCCCCTGCTGCCCGTGGCTGGGAGCTGAAGAGGGGGTTCTGGGGGGGCTGGTGCCACAGAGCCGTGGCCGGAGGGGCAGTGGCACGGCTCGGCGCACTGCCATGCCTGCCAGGAGAAGGCCAGAAGCAGCTGAGCCTGATGTTCAGGGAGTCACGGTAGTGTCACCAGGGATGGACATCTCAGTGACGCTTGCCCGGGGCAGCGCCGAGCTCCTGGCGGGAAGCGGTGGCTGCGGCGGTGGCTGCCCCATGCAGCTCAGGTCCCGATGTGCCAGGGGCAGCCATCCTTCCAGTCCAGCCCGACAGCGGTGCCTTTGCTTCCCCTGTGGTCCACGGCATCCCAGCCCCTTCGCTGCGAGGCTGTGCTGTGGGCCTGGTGGGACACGCGTCATTCCTCACCCAGGTTGGCTGTAGGACTCTTGTCCCCAGAGTTGTTTCAGATGGTCAGAAAAGTCTTCGGAGAGCTGGAGCATTGCCTGCGGCAGGCCGAGCACATCTGTCTCCCCAGGGCCCACAGCCCCACGTGTGGGACCTGCTCCGAGAGCTGGTCCTGCAGGGTTCGGCCTTGACTTTTTGTCTTGGGAATAAGAAAATCTCTTGTGCTTTTGCATTTTGCTTTATGTTCACTTCCACAATAACGTCATATTCAGGCTTGCAGCTGCATAAACTTCAAATTCCTTGAGCCAAACAACTGCTCTTTTGTTGTCTTTTGCAGTGATGAGCACCCCAGCTCATTTCTGGTTCTGTAACAGTGGGTTTGCTGCCATACCCGGGGCGCTGTGTTCAGCCGCCAGGGAGATGCGATGCAGCGTGCTGAGCACACCCCTGGTCTGGAGGGGACCCCCCGCATAGGGCAGGGACAGGCCCTTCGGGGGGTGTCACAGGTGTGGTGGTGGGGACAAGCGGCGGATGGGGCCGCAGCTCCGGCTCTGCCACAGAGGGGCCGCGGCAGGGAAGGAGACCCATGTTCCCTAAGGTCGCCCTGCCCTTGCTCCGGGGAATGCATCGCGTGGTGGGATCAGGGGATTTTTGAGGAGCGTGCGTTGCTCCAGCCCCGCTGTGTGTTGAGAGCATTAGCCCATGCGGGTACGGGGCACTCGGCGGGCTGAGCAAACCCTGCAGTGCCGCAAGGCTGGGTCTCTCCTCCTGCTCTGTGATCCTCCTGAGTAGCTCCTCGGGACGGGTCTCCCCTCCCTGCCCACAGCCCTTTCACGCAGTAAAACTTTTTATAAAAACTGCTTGTAGATTTTCATATACATCTCTGCATGAAACAAGTTTGCGATACGTGTGTTCAGTTGCTTTTTCAGTCTGGAAGATCCTTTATTCCTCCCTCTCTTTATCCCCTCAATCCTCAAGCTGTGGCTGTGGAACCATTAAACTTGAAAATACTGGTTTTTGAAGGTTTTAATTTTACAGCTATTAGCTTAATAGACCCTCAGTATCAGTACATTTAGCCATTCATCACAAAAAGCACACTGCTACTATGTACAGCAAAATCAAAGCTTATTGCATACTTGCTATATATAGTAAGCTCTAACGTAAAATTTGGAACATAGGGTTATGACTTCACCTTCAAAGATGTTCAGGGCTTTGTATGTGCATGTAGCCAGTACTGCTTGCCAGCAGTTTATGAAGCAACATAAATCACTCTTCTTTTTCCTTTTCCCCCTTCTCTTCTGCCCTGCCCGTGGCACAAAAAGGTTCTATAACTATATAGAGTTGTGGTGGTGATTGCTGTGATAGCTAAATTTTTAAGAACACCTGCCTAGTCGCGTGAAATATTTCAGCCCAGAAGATGAATGCTTGAGATTTTTCTTGGCGTGGTTTCTAGATGGTTCAGTCAACTAAAACCAAGCATCCAACTTAATTACTGTTTCTCAGTCTTCCTCCAAACAGCTTGGAGTCAGCGTCCCTGCATACTAATACAAAGTAGGAGAACAAGTCTAAAATAGACTGCACTGCATACTTGTGTGCCCCAGCACTGGATGTCTGGAGCTGCACGTCTGGTGGCATTCTGCTGATTTTCCTGTTCCTGAAAGCGCTTGCACATTTGGCTTGTGACCACTGCGACTTGTTTGGAGACATCTAGATCTGTGCTACTTCTCCCTGCTTGTGCCATCTGTTGCCCCTCTTTCCCTCCACTCTATGCTCCCAGGCGTATTTTTTGGAAATGCCAGCAGGCCATACATTGTGCTATTTCTAACTGCACACGAGCTGCGCAGATGCCCAAGAATGCGATCTGCTTACGTGAGCTGTAACTTCAGCTGCCAAAGGAGATTTGTGTCAACCAGAGGGCTTAACAACTCCCTTGGAAGCACAGCAAGTTGCTCTCTGGACTGAGGGTCTCCGAGCCCCATCTGAAGCTTTGGGCATCTGCTGGTTATGCTAGCCGAGCGTGCCCACAGCGAGCAGAGGGTGGGTGTCCCTCTGCAGTGTCACTAGCCTGCCATGCGCTTGGTTCTGGTGGGATCCGGGCAGGAGCAGGGTCTGTGCCTGCGGCTCAGGGCACTGGGTGCTTTCATCATACAATCACAGGATGGTCAGAGTTGGAAGGGACCTTAAAGCCCATCCAGTGCCACCCCCTGCCCTGGGCAGGGACCCCTCCCACCAGCCCAGGGTGCTCCCAGCCCCGTCCAACCTGGCCTTGAACACCTCCAAGGATGGGGCAGCCTGGGCCAGGGGCTCACCACCTTCAGGGTTAAGAATTTCTTCCTAATATCTCATCTCAATCTCCCCTCTTTCAGTGTCCAACCGTTCCCCCTCGTCCCACCGCTCCCCTCCCTGACCCAGAGTCCCCCCCAGCTCTCCTGGAGCCCCTTTAGGCACTGGAAGGGGCTCTGAGGTCTCCGCGGAGCCTTCTCCTCTCCAGGCTGAACCCCCCCTCTCCCAGCCTGTCCTCCCCGCAGAGGGGCTCAGCCCTCGCAGCATCTCCGGGCCCTCCTCCGGCCCCGCTCCAACAGCTCCGTGTCCTTCTGCTGTTGGGCCCCCCCGAGCTGGAGGCAGCGCTGCAGGGGGGGCTCCCCAGAGCGCAGCAGAGGGGCACAGTCCCCTCCCTCGAGGTTTCAGTGGAGCACGTGGGTGCCGGTCTCTGCAGAGCAGCACCGCTTCCCAGGCTGGGAGAGACACACTGTCTGCGTGGTGAGATGTCTGGACAAAGAGCCTGGAAACTTGTTTCTTTGAAAACTCTTACAAATAATGTAAAAACAAAATTTCTGTACCTTTTCCTAAATTGCATTTATTTACTCGTTTCATTTGTAAATACAAGCGGAGCTGTCTAAAACTGCGGCTACAATTGCCCTTCTCACACCGAGTTCGGTGGGATGGGGAGTCAGGCGGAGGGCTGGCTGACACGCGGTTTGGAGCGAGCGGCACTGGGCAGCCCAAGGGGCAGAGCCCTTCTGA
The DNA here is from genome assembly GCA_017639485.1 of Pluvialis apricaria. Taxonomy (NCBI): domain Eukaryota; kingdom Metazoa; phylum Chordata; class Aves; order Charadriiformes; family Charadriidae; genus Pluvialis; species Pluvialis apricaria. Next base: position 41,443,680 of record CM030013.1, read on the forward strand.
GGGCGTCCTCTTACCTCTGGGTAAGGCTCAAACCTTCATCCTACTTCTGTCACGGTCAGGCAGGTATTTGCAAACACTTGAGCACCTCCGAGTTGCACATACAGAAAGGCTCCTTTGGGCCAAGAAGGAACATAGGATTTCTGGAAACTTGGGGAAGGCTCTGTGTAGAGAAGGGTGCTTGTTACTCTGAAGGAGAGGAACGAACACGACCTTCGTGCAGTAGCCACGCAGCTGCTTGACTTGTGATGCCTTGTGGCACAACAGGGTGACACAGGTATTTCCCATTTTAATGCTCAGGTGTGAAAGGTAAGACTTTGAACCCAAAAATCTATGTGAAGACTCCCTAAATGTTGAAAAACTTGCAAACTGTTGTTTTTCATCCTTGATTCATGTTTTATTTTTTCTGTAAGTACCCATCGCTGACCCTGGGATGGAGGTCAGAGGGGGTGTGGGCTGTGTGATGAACTCTAACTTCAGCCTAATGAAAGACTTGAGGATCTGCCTGCCTGTATCCTGCAAACTAGATGAGCATGAGCTGGTGCCTGGTTTATTTTTTTTAAATCTGCTCAATGCATCTGTTTTGCACTCTGTATGTACCTTTATAGAATATGTGCACTTTGCATTGGTTAGTTTATGAACTCTCACACATCCTGAGATTACGCACCTCTGAAACGGGCTTCTCACGTCTGGCAGGGACGAGAGAGATGGGGCTTAGTGCTTCAGCTTGTGGAGTGCTTGTGCTCTTCGTACCTGCAGTCCCTGCGCCCCAATCTCTAGCTCTTCCATGGGTTGGAAAGTGCTCTCTCACTTCTCCTGGTGCCGTCTCTGTCCTGGCGCGGGAGCAGGGTGGGATCCTGCGGTGCACGCTGGCGGGGACCGACATCCGTCTGGTGGGTGAGGGCGAGGGCTGGGTCTCCCGCCCCATGGGCAGCTGAAAGCTCTTTGTGCACCGGTCCCCGCAGATACTGTGTGGAGTGAAGGTCCACGTGTGGCTCCTCCGCCTGCGCAAGCGAGGGTGGCTCAGTTCACCTTAGCGAGAGGGTCACAACTGCTCTCCGGCATCTTGTGCCTGAGCCTTTCCCGCAGGAACCCTGGCAGCGGCCCTGCACTCACCGTGTAATCGTCTCCTGGTCACTGGGTACGCGTCTCTCTGGAAGGGAGGAGCTGGGCATTTTTTTAATGAAGACTTTTTTTTCATTAAGTTGATTAATTTCTGAAGGCGTGAATGCTTTTAACTGATGTACCGGTTCCTGTTTAATCTGCCTTAGATTCTTGCTATTATAGGATCAGACAGACTTGTTTTCTTTACAAAGCATGTTTCCTGTGTGCTCTCTGCAGTTGAAGAAATTAACTGTAGCAAAATTACTGGTTTAACTTCCCTTATGAATGATGACTTGCTCTATTTTGATTCAAGCCAATAACTTGAGCCTTTTCTTCATGCAGAAAGCAACCCTTTTTAAAAGCAGAAAATCCTCAAACCCAATACAGGATTTTTCATAGAGATGCTGGGATGATGGAGTTCCATATTGCCGAACCTAGCTGCCAGCCTGTCGGGCCAGCGGGGTGCCGATGCCTCGGGAGTTGGGGACAGTTCCACAGCCCCATCCGGTGGGTCCGGGACAGGAGTCCCGGCTGCGATCCAGTAACCCCTGCTTGCCCCGCAGGAGGAGAGCATGGGCAGGAGGGACTTTCCCCGATTGCTGCAAGCGGTGGCCTCTCTGTCCTTCCCCGTGCCTTCCGCTGGCGACTCAGGCTGTTAAACGGGTACTGTCTTCAGAAACGAAGCCCTGCGGGAGGTGCTCAGCTGCCTGTCGGAGTCCTCTGGGCTCCCCGGCCCTGTCCCTCCCCTCCGGGCTGCGGAAGATGCGACCACTTGATCCTCCTGAGCTTGAGCCTTGCCGCCCGTTCCCCAGGGGGGATGTCTGGAGGAAGACATTTGGCGATGCTTAGTTACAGCCTGCTGTTATTTGCATTATGATTAGAAAATATTCCTCAGAGTAAGCTGCTTGGGTGGAGAAATCGAGCAGGCGTCTTGTCCCGTCGCTTCCCAACCTGCCAGGGCGCGCAGGGTAAGTGGGGCTTGGGCTGCGATGGGAGAGGGGCCGAGGCCTTCCAGAGGAACTGTTTGAAGGAGGTGGGTTCCAAACACGCGTGCATGTCTCGTGGTCTTCACCTGGAGCTGTCTGTGAGCCTCTGGTGGTGGCGGCGCAGCCCTGGGCGCCCGGCAGCACACCGGTGCACACAGGAATCCTTTGTGCTGCGCCTGGAACTCTCATGAAGGCAAAACGCACAGGGCGCGGGGCGCTCCCCGTGCCGCAGAGGGGCTGCTGGGGATGTCCTGCACTTGTCTCGTGTGAAGGGTGAAGGCACGAATCCGCTGAGCAGGGCAGCGCTGGTGGGAGCAGGGTCCCCGCGCATCAACACGCTCAGCGTACAGTGATCTCGGAAGATAAACCGTCTTTCTGCACGCTGCTGCAGCTGTTAAATCTGAATTTGTGAATGGCTTTATTTGATCCAAAGCTTCATTTTTTTTACTATGAATAAGCACTTGGCTTCAGGAGAGCTTTCTTGGCTTCCCTTTCGACATACAGCTTAGCACACAGGCTGCTAGATCATGCCGTTGCCCTGAGTCAGCCGGTCTGTTAAGTGTTCGTTACTCATACGTGTATCGCGGCTGCAGCAATGGCCACAATGCAGTGTTCACGCTGCTGCTCTGTCTTGAAGATATTTTTTTTTAACAGAAATCTCTGAAGTTTTTTGGCAATGAGGTGAGAGCCTGTAAGTGACTGTTGCTGTGTTGCTCCTCTTGAACGTATGTTGAAAACTCCTGGGTCTGCTCAGGGCTTGCTCAAAACAGAGACCTGAGCCTCTGCCCCTTGCCGAGCCAGGCTGCCGAGCTCTGTGTTTCCAGGCCAGGGACAAGCGCCCGTCTGTCCATCCGCAGGCACACAGCGCTCAGCAGGGTGGTGAGGTTTCGACGTTTCGAGACGTGGAGCATCAGCTGTTTTAAAGCCGTTTGCCGTTTTGCTGGTAGCAGCAACGTTCTGCTGCCACAGCAGAGGATCCCCAATCCTTGCCCCCGGGAAACCTCGGCGAGGAGCTGCAGTTCGGCCTCAGCTGCGTCCCTGCGACGGGGCAGCCTCTGCCCTGGCCCAGGCAGAAGCCTTCCCTGGGAGGTGGTTTGGCATCGTGCTTCTCTTGTGATGCTTCCTTCCTCCAAGTGTGAAAATCACAAAGAATGCAACCGGCCTGAGGGCTTGCTGCCACCTCCTCAACAAGGAAATGCATTTTTCCTGTTTAGACCAAATATTCTCAACCTGTAATCTGTCTGTAAAGGGTCAGCTTTTTTGCAAAAAACATTTGAGGGATATTCTGCCGAGTCCGCGGACCTCACTGAGGCTTTGGTAGATGCAGGATAATAAGCCTGCAAGTGAAGTTGTGTGCTCTTGAAAATCTTGCCGTTCATCA